>CM064434.1:18938528-20398528 GCA_032690845.1 Eleusine coracana subsp. coracana | reverse complement strand
AAGCGAGACTTAGCTTTTTGACATATAGTGCAGCGAGCAACAAAGAGCACAACATCTTTCCTCATCCTTGGCCAAAAGAAGTGTGTGGCCAAAATATCCTCCGTCTTCTTGGCACCAAAATGACCCATCAATCCACATCCATGCACCTCCTGTGACAACAAAAGACGAATGGAACCAACTGGAATGCATAGGCGGTTAGCTCAAAACAAGAATCCATCAGTCAACACAAATTTGTTCCATGCACGACCTTCTTTACAATGCAGCAATACATTCTTAAAACCAACATCAGCAGCATATTGTTCTTTAATTGCCTCAAGTCCAAAAATTCTATAATCAAGTTGAGACAATAAAGTATAGCGCCTAGATAAAGCATCAGTGATCACATTATCCTTCCCTTTCTTATGTTTAATAATGTAAGGAAAAGATTCAATAAACTCAATCCATTTAGCATATCTACAGTTCAAATTACATTGAGAACGAATATACTTAAGTGATTCATGATCAAAATGAATAACAAATTCTTTGGGCAACAAATAATGACGCCACGTCTCTAAACAACGTACAAGTGCATACAATTCCTTATCATACGTGGAGTAATTCAAAACAGGCCCAGTAATTTTCTCACTAAAGTATGCAACAGGTTTACTATCTTGTATCAAAACACCATCAATGCCTATACCACTAGCATCACATTCAAGCTCAAAAATCTTATCAAAATTAGGTAATTGCAGCAATGGTGCATGTGTAAGTTTATCCTTCAAAGCATCAAAAGACTCATGATGTACCTTACCCCAATGGAAATCAACACCCTTCTTTGTCAACTCATGCAAAGGTGCAGCAATGATGCTGAAATCTTTGACAAAGCGGCGGTAGAAACCTGCAAGACCAAGAAAACTCCTCACCTGTGTGATAGTTTTTGGTACAGGCCAGCTCTTTATGGCTTCAATCTTCTCCTCATCCACCTCAATTCCCTATGGAGTCACAACATAGCCAAGAAAAGAGACTCAATCCATGCAAAAGGTGCACTTGTCAAGGTTACCAAATAAACGTGCATCTTATAAAGCATCAAAAACAGCACGCAAATGATTCATATGTTCATCTATTGATTTGCTATAAATCAAGATATCGTCAAAGTAAACTATCACAAATTTGCCAATGAAAGCTCTTAAAACCTCATTCATCAAGCCCATAAAAGTACTAGGTGATGTGGACAAGGGTTCCCGATCTTCCGAAAGGTTCTGGATACGTTGATTTGGTCAGAGGCGACACACAAATCGATCCGGCTTCAGAACAGCACGTTCTAAACCCCGCAATCGCAGCACGACGTCTCCTCTGGTTATCAACCGTCCTAAAACGATTGACCTCGCCGAGAAGGCTAATCCCTGCCTGCGAATCAAGAACACAAGCAAGAACAAAGAAGAAAGCAACACAATTGCAGATGTATTATGAATCTCACGAAGTTGGGGTCTCACAAACCGTGATGACGGCGAAACTGTTATGAACAGAATAATCTAAGCAAAACCCAAACCCTAATGGTGAGATGGTGGCTGTATATGAAGACCCTAGGGTCGTGCAAGACCCTCTGGACGCACCCCTACTTGGGCTCAACTAGATACAAAGCCCAAAGGCCAAAAACAGGCGACACAGCACCGAAACAGATTCTGGACTCTCTCTTGTTTTGACGATTCCCGATGATTCCGGACGAATTTTGATATGAGACCGGCGGCACTAGAAAGGTCTTCTTCTTATCTTTCCGTGCATATGTAGAACGTCCAAATCCGAGTCTGTATGTGTCTTAGGCATCCATTTTAGTCCAGACTAGTCCTGAGCCCCAAAACAGACTCGAAGTCAGTTTTGGTTGGACCTCCACCTTGGCTTCCACGTCCTTGTTGGTCCTCCACATCTCCAAGTCCTTCTCCCATCATCACCTGGTCCTCTCCATGGTTCCTAATTATAATATAATCATTAGGTAGCAAACCATTCTCAAAAGTGACATATAATGAAGAATGTAGGAACGAGCTCACCTCTAAATTTAGTCGTCGTGCACGAGCTCTAGTCATTGGACCTTGCAAGTCCAAAATTGGAGGAGTGTTGCATATATACTTAGGAGTGATGTCCTCATCATCCTCCCCCTCTTGAAATGGAGTCGTCCTCGACTCAAGCTCATTCTCTTCTCCCAAGTATGGTTTCAAATCTGAAATGTTAAAAGTAGGACTAACCCCGAACTCGGGAGGCAACTCAAGTTTGTATGCATTATCATTAATCTTCTCAATTATTTTGAAAGGACCATCAGCTCTAGGCATTAATTTAGACTTTCTCAAATCTGGAAATCTATCTTTTCTCAGGTGTAACCATACTAAATCTCCTACATCAAGTTTTACTTCTTTTCTACCTTTACTACCGGCAATTTTATACTTGTCATTCATCTTTTTAATGCTAAGTCTAGTGGTCTCATGCATTTTTAAAATAAATTCAGCACGTTCCTTAGCATCAACATGAACTCTCTCATGAATAGGTAGAGGAAGTATATCAAGTGGAGTACAGGGATCAAAACCATACACTACTTTGAAAGGACTTACCTTGGTAGTAGAATGTGTTGCCCAATTATATGCAAACTCAACATGAGGCAAACATTCTTCCCATTGCTTCAAATTTTTCTTCAAAATAGCTCTCAACATAGTACCCAAAGTGCGGTTCACCACCTCAGTTTGTCCATCAGTTTGTGTGGGTGACAAGTTGTAGAAAACAACAACTTTATACCCAACTTATTCCAAAGTATGCGCCAAAAGTGACTCAAGAATATTGCATCACGATCTAAAACAATAGTAGAAGGCATACCATGCAAACGAACAATTTCTTTGAAAAAGAGATCAACAATATAACTAGCATCATCAGTCTTATGACATGGTATAAAGTGTGCCATCTTAGAAAATCTATCCACAACAACAAAAATACTATCACTCCCCCTCTTAGTCCTAGGCAGTCCTAAAACAAAGTCCATAGAAATATCCGCCCAAGGAATAGAAGGAACAGGAAGTGGCATGTATAAACCATGTGGATTCAAGCGAGACTTAGCTTTTTGACATGTAGTGCAGCGAGCAACAAAGCGCTCAACATCTTTCCTCATCCTTGGCCAAAAGAAGTGTGTGGCCAAAATATCCTCCGTCTTCTTGGCACCAAAATGACCCATCAATCCACCTCCATGTGCCTCCTGTAACAACAAAAGACGAACGGAACCAACTGGAATGCATAGGCGGTTAGCTCTAAACAAGAATCCATCATTCAACACAAATTTATTCCATGCACGACCTTCTTTACAATGCAGCAATACATCCTTAAAATCAACATCCGCAGCATATTGTTCTTTAATTGCCTCAAGTCCAAAAATTCTACAATCAAGTTGAGACAATAAAGTATAGCGCCTAGATAAAGCATCAACGATCACATTATCCTTCCCTTTCTTATGTTTAATAATGTAAGAAAAAGACTCAATAAATTCAATCCATTTAGCATGTCCATGGTTCAAATTACATTGAGAACGAATATACTTAAGTGATTCATGATCAGAATGAATAACAAATTCTTTGGGCAACAAATAATGACGCCACGTCTCTAAACAACGTACAAGTGCATACAATTCCTTATCATACGTGGAGTAATTCAAAATAGGCCCAGTAATTTTCTCACTAAAGTATGCAATAGGTTTACTATCTTGCATCAAAACACCACCAATGCCTGTACCACTAGCATCACATTCAAGCTCAAAAATCTTATCAAAATTAGGTAATTGCAGCAATGGTGCATGTGTAAGTTTATCCTTCAAAGCATCAAAAGACTAATGATGTACCTTACCCAAATGGAAATCAATGCCCTTCTTTGTCAACTCATGTAAAGGTGCAGCAATGGTGCTGAAATCTTTGACAAAGCGGCGGTAGAAACCTGCAAGACCAAGAAAACTCCTCACCTGTGTGATAGTTTTTGGTACAGGCCAGCTCTTTATGGCTTCAATCTTCGCCTCATCCACCTCAATTCCCTGTGGAGTCACAACATAGCCAAGAAAAGAGACTCGATCCGTGCAAAAGATGCACTTCTCAAGGTTACCAAATAAACGTGCATCTCGTAAAGCATCAAAAACAGCACACAAATGATTCATATGTTCATCTATAGATTTGCTATAAATCAAGATATCATTAAAGTAAACTACCACAAATTTGCCAATGAAAGCTCTTAAAACCTCATTCATCAAGCGCATGAAAGTACTAGGTGCATTAGTTAACCCAAAAGGCATTACTAACCACTCATATAATCCAAATTTGATTTTGAAAGCTGTTTTCCATTCGTATCCAAGTTTCATTCTAATTTGATGGTAGCCACTACGCAAATCAATTTTACTGAAAATTATAGCACCACATAACTCATCAAGCATGTCGTCTAGCCTAGGAATAGGATGACGATACCTAATAGTAATGTTATTAATGGCTCTACAATCTACACACATACGCCAAGTACCATCTTTCTTAGGAACCAAAAGTACAGGAACAGCACAAGGACTAAGTGATTGACGAACATACCCACGATCCAAAAGGTCTTGAACTTATCGTTGTATCTCCTTAGTCTCCTTAGGGTTGGTCCTATAAGCAGCACGGTTTGGCAAAGTAGCACCCGGAATCAAATCAATTTGATGTTCAATCCCCCTCAAAGGTGGCAATCCCGGGGGTATCTCAGCTGGAAAAACATCCTCATACTCCTGCAAAAGGTTAGTGACAGCAGGAGACACAGCACTAGAAGCAATATCATCAAGCGAAAACAAAGCTTCTTTGCATATCAAAGCATAGCAAATATCATCATTATCAGAAATTTCAGCAAGCTCAAATTTTGTTGCAAGACATGAACGACCTTGTAATTTAATTCCAGCACCCTTAGAACTTGAAAAATCATTAACATTACTAGGTGTAGAATTAGAATTAACAGGTTGCTGAATTTAAGGACCTTTATTTTTCAAACTAGCAGCTCTTTCTAAATCAGCTTGTACAATTTCAGCAGGGGTCATTGGTAACAAAGTAATTTTAGTTCCTTTATGCATAAAAGTATACTTATTACTTCTACCATGGTGTACAGCATCATTATCAAATTCCCAAGGTCTACCCAATAAAAGTGAACATGCTTGCATGGGTACGACATCACAATCAACAGAATCCACATAAGAACCAATGGAAAAAGGAACTCTACAAGTTTGCATTACCTTAGCTTTGCCAGAGTCGTTTAACCACTGAATGTAGTACGGATGTGGATGTGGACGTGTGGTCAAAGCAAGCTTGTTGACCACATCAGAACTCACCAAGTTATTGCAGCTCCCTCCATCAATGATGACACGTGCTCGGCGGTTCTTGATGACGCAGAAAATCTGGAACAAGTTGTGGCGCTGCATTGTCTCGGGCTGATGAACTTGTGTGCTAAGGACACGTTGAACAATAATGTTCATGTATCCTGTGGTGTCTCCGCCTCCAAGGACGAGGTCACTGTCGGTGGCAGTGATGTCCTCCTCCTCATCCTCCACATCGGAGGTGCTCATGTAACCGCCATCGTCCGTCGCCACATATGCCCGCCTACTTGGACAATCTTTCTGCACATAACCAAGTCCATGGCAGCGGTGGCACTGAATCCCTGTAGTGCGCCCTGTCGAAGCAACAGAGGAGGCACTACTAGCTGGTACCTGCACAGAAAGTTTACTTGAGCGCGTAGAAGGTGCAGGGGCTGATCTTGGGGCTGCAGAAACAACACTGGTTCCCTTGGTAGCTGCTGGTGGGGGCGGCCGGAAAGATGGCCTGGGCAGCCCCGAAGTCCCCGTCGAGCATGGGGGGTAGGAGTTCCTTGACTTGCTGTACTCCTCAAAAGCCTGGAAAAGTCCCTGTGATTCTTTCTCTGCAAGCATAGCGTACTGGAAACACTGGGTGAGGGTATAATATTCTTTATAATCAAGGATGTCCTAAATTTCTTTTCTTAAACCAGAATAAAAGCGACAAATTTGATCCTCTACTTTTTCAACTACAGCACAACGAATCAAACCCTTCTGAAGCTCACTAAAATACTCCTGAACAGTTTTATCTCCTTGGTCTAAATGTTGCAATTTATTACGAATCTCTCTATAAAAAGAAGGGGGAACAAAACGATCACGCATTGCTGCCTTAAGTTCTTCCCAAGTAGTAGGCAAATCAGTTTCAGCAGCTAGACCACTCCACCAAACAATAGCAAAGTCCTTAAACTCACTAGTAGCTTGTCTAACTCTATGTTGTTCAGGAACAAGGTGGGCATTAAATTTTTGTTCTACAGTCATCTCCCAATCAAGATAAACATCACCATCATACTGACCCAAAAATGAAGGAATTGAAAACTTAATTTTAGCATACGGGTCATTTGGAGCATAGTTACCGTGTGGACGACGGTTGTAGTTATGGAAACCACCCATACCTTGAGTATTATGTTGCAAACGACATCGTAATCGTGCGGTCCTTGTAGCTGACCTATCCACGGTGCCATCAGCCTTATACACCATGTCTTCATCATGGACGTCTTCAACATCGTTGTTGTTGTTATTGGTGTTCGTATTATTTGGTTTAGGAGCGGTCTCCAACGCAACAACCTGATCGGTTAACTTAGAGACCCGCTTCTCTAACCGCTTGATGCTTTCTCCAATGTTAAGCTTGCTGACTGCATCAGTAACGGCTCTGGTGATCGTCTCTGCCAAATCACTCTGAGCAGCCTGCAAAGCCTTCTGGAGCTGCTCTTGGCTCATGCACTCAGCAAATTGTGAGGGTGAAGCCATCTCTCCATCGTCACTTCCTGCCATCACAAACACCAAAACAGGAAACAAACAGTGAAGGTTATCCCTATAAAACAGCTAAGCAGTGGTGCCTCTCAACACAACAAAAGGAAACTCCTTACAAAGCTCTTACAAAGTTCTGAAAAGCAAAGCAAAGGATACCAGAGAGATGTGTTCCAAGATTGCAAGGGTCACAAAATAACCTGTGTGCTGTCCAGAAGAAATATGTAGAGCTAGGAAGGCCAAATATATATATATATATATATGTGAGTGGCACACAAATCAAAAACAGATAGTAAAGCTGAATAAGTGCCCAAGTAACTTGTCCCTAGTTGCTAGTCTAAGTATGTCCTAGAACAGTAGTGATAGCAAAGTAGAAACAAGGAGACAAAGGCACAACAGGCGATAACAGGGGGCTAAGTGCAAAACAGCCAAATCCAGAAATTTCACGGGGCTAGATGTAGCACTAGTAGAAATCCTAAATTTCTTTTTTTTGATTTTATTTTTTTGATATTTTTCTCCAACTCACTAACAATGGAGGAGAATCCACAAAAAATTTCAGCTCAAATAGAGGTAGGATGTGGCCTACAGAAAATCTTGAAGTTGCAGGAAACGTCGGGTGTAAACTTAAATCAATTTTTTCTTTATCTTCCCGATTTTTTTTGAATTTTTTGACAACGGCACACAGGGCGTAGCCAAGTGCGGGTCACCTCAACTTTGAGTCAAGAATCTCCTGTAAAAATTTCAGCCAAAACAGATAACCGAGCGAAAAGTTATGCCCGTTTTACTGAAGGGGGGTCGGAATGGGTTTTCCAGAAACCCGAGTCGGTTAGGGGACGAGTTTGGAATCGGGTAAGATTTTTTTTGGCGGCGTGGATGCAGCGGAAAGTGGAAATTATGGGGATTGGTTCGGGGTGTTGATGCTGTGTTCAGTGTGGGATTAGGGTGGGACTAGGCTAGGTGTGTCGATCAATCAACCCTAGCACAAAAAGCCAACAAAGCAGAGGATGGTGAAGGGGATGGCGGCTAGGGTTGCAAGGGAAACACTACTGACGACAAAAACATAAACTAAACCAGCGACTAAACAAGAACTAGGGCACAAACTCAACACTACGGACTCTGAAATTGAAATATGCAAAGGCTAAACACGTGGTTATGGGCGGAGGGAAAATTTTTTTTTGGGCTTTTCTGTGGATGATAGGATGAACACAAAACGAAATTAACTAAGGGTAGTATGAACCTGATGATGCACCTAAAGCTCTGATTACCACTTGATGTGGACAAGGGTTCCCGATCTTCCAAAAGGTTCTGGATACGTTGATTTGGTCGGAGGCGAAACACAAATCGATCCGGCTTCAGAACAGCATGTTCTAAACCCCGCAATCGCAGCACGACGTCTCCTCTGGTTATCAACCGTACTAAAACGATTGACCTTACCGTATTATGAATCTCACGCAATTGTAGATGTATTATGAATCTCACGAAGGTGGGGTCTCACAAACCGTGATGACGGCGAAACTGTTATGAACAGAATAATCTAAGCAAAACCCAAACCCTAATGGTGCGACGGCGGCTGTATATGAAGACCCTAGGATCGTGCAAGACCCTCTGGACGCACCCCTACTTGGGCTCAACTAGATACAAAGTCCAAAGGCCAAAAACAGGTGACACAGCACCAAAACAGATTCTGGACTCTCTCTTATTTCAACGATTCCCGATGATTCCGGACGAATTTTGATATGAGACCAGCGGCATTGGAAAGGTCTTCTTCTTATCTTTCCGTGCATATGTAGAACGTCCAAATCCGAGTCCGTATGTGTCTTGGGCATCCGTTTTAGTGCAGACTAGTCCTAAGCCCCGAAACAGACTCGAAGTCGGTTTTGGTTGGGCCTCCACCTTGGCTACCACGTCCTTGTTGGTCCTCCATGTCTCCAAGTCCTTCTCCTATCATCTCCTGGTCCTCTCCATGGTTCCTAATTATAATATAATCATTAGGTAGCAAACCATTCTCAAAAGTGACATATAATGAAGAATGTAGGAACGAGCTCACCTCTAAATTTAGTCGTCGTGCACGAGCTCTAGTCATTGGACCTTGCAAGTCCAAAATTGGAGGAGTGTTGCATATATCCTTAGGAGTGATGTCCTCATCATCTTACCTTAGAGGCACCAAGGACCTCACTCACAAAGTAGACCGGGTGTTGTACTTTTTGTATATGCCCCTCTTCTTCTCGGTCGATCGTTAAAACAATACTCACAACCTGAGTTGTGGCCGATATGTCAAGATGAAGTTTTTCTCCTGGCTCCAGAGGCACCAATACCAGAATGCTGCTGAGGTAAACCTTCAACTCGTCCAATGCCGACTGCGCCTCTTTGGCCCAAACAAAGTCTTCCTATTTTTTAAGCAGTCGGAAAAGTGGTAACCCCCTAACCCCCAGTCGGGAAATAAAGCAACTCAAAGACGGCATGCATCTGGTCAGCTTCTGTAGATCCCTTTGAGAATTAGGTGGCCCTATACCAAGGATCGCCTTGATTTTATCCAGGTTGGCTTCTATACCTTGTTTCAAAATGATGTAACCGAGTAGCTTTCCTGAAGGAACCCCAAAAACACACTTCTTGGGATTCAGCTTTATTGAATAATGCCTCAGATTGTCAAAGGTTTCTGCCAGGTCAGAAATAAGCTCTTCGACATTCTGAGTCTTGATGACGATGTCATCAACATACGCTTCTGCGCTCCGAATGATCTGAGCAGCAAGGCAGCATTGAATACCTCATCGGTAAGTCACGCCAGCGTTCTTCAGACTGAAAGGCATTGTGATATAGCAATAGGCGCCGAAGGGTGTTATAAAGGAAGTTTTAATCTGATCTTCGACCTTGAGTGGGATCTGGTGATAGCTTGAATAGGCATCTAGAAAGCTCAAGAGCTCACACCCGGCTGTCGAGTCTACAATCTGATCAATACGAGGAAGAGCGAAAGGGTCTTTAGGACAAACCTTGCTGAGATCAGTATAATCAACACACATCCTCCATTCTTTATTCTTCTTGGGTACAAGGACTGGATTTGCTAGCCAGTCGGGATGATACACCTCCTTTATAAACTTATCATCTAATAGTCTAACTATCTCCTTCTTCATGGCGTCCTTGTGATCTTGTGCAAATCTTCTAAGCCTCTGCCGAACAGGGGTAGCCCCTGGGGGTACCCTTAACTTGTGCTCAATCTTTTCCCTAGGAACTCCCAGCATGTCAGATGGTTTCCATGCAAAGATGTCCCTATTTTCCTGGAGGAAAAGAGTGAGCGCAAGTTCCTATTTCTCGTCGAGGTTGGCCCTAGCATAAGTTACCTTATCGGGGTCCTCAGGATTGAGCAGGATTTCCTTGGTTTGGATGTCATCGGTCTGATATTGTCTTTGGTAGGCTTCTTTGTTGGAACTTCTGCTCCGGTCTGCTCCTCCGTGCCGACTGCCAGCTAGATCTCCTTCTGGTCGGACGGCATCAACTGTTTATTGGCCATCTCACAACTCTGTACATCACAATCGAAAGAATTCCGAAGATCAGAGTGGAGGGAGATTATTCTGTTCGAGCCTGGCATCTTGAGGGTGAGATATGGATAATGCGGGATAGCCATGAATTTAGCCATAGCTGGTCGACCGATGATAGCATGGTATGCTGAGTCGAAATCCGCCACCTGGAAGAGAATACGCTCGGTCCTGAAATTCTCATGGGTCCCGAAGGTGACCAGCAGACTGATCTGTCCAATTGGAACTGAAGTCTTGCCGGGTACAATCCCGTGGGAAGGTAAAGAACTCGGCTAAAGATCATTGATTGACAGACCAAGCACTTTGAGAGTCTTGGTGAAGATTAAGTCCAAACTGCTTCCTCCATCAATGAGTACTTTGTTGAACTTCACCTCCTTCATTGTAGCAGCAAGCACCAGCGGGTATCGACCCGGCTTCGGGATGTGCTTGGGGTGATCCGACCGATCAAAGGTGATTGGTGTCTCAGACCACCTCATGAATTGAGGTGCAGCCGGTTCCACCAAGTTGATCTCCTAAAGCTCCAACTTCTGCTTGCGCTTGGACACATAGGCATCTGGGCCACCGAAGATGAAGCTGACTTCCTTGCGGGGCTCCTAGAACTCTCCAGAGTCATCCTTGTCGCCATCGTCATTGGTATTGTCCTTGCTATTGCGCCTCGGGGGATCTTTGGCCACCTTAAGCGCAGCTGTTGCAAATCCCTTTAGTCGATAGCAATCCTTTGCTTTGTGGTTTCCCTTTGGATGCCAAAGGCATGGACCACTAAGCAGCTCATCCCTGGACGGTTGGCTCATTCGAGGGTTCTTCTGAAGTCGGTCCACCGTGTGAACCACATTATTAGGCTTCCTCTTCTTGTCCATCTTGGAGGACTCGGGCTTGTCCGACCGCTTCTCTTTGCCTTTTCCCTGGATGTCATCCAACGCCGACTCACCAGACGTGAACTTGTCAACAATCTCGAAGCACTCTTGAGCGGTCAGCTTGAGGTCATGATTCCTCCGACCGATCTCACAAACCAAATCATCGCTACGGATCCCTCCTTGCAAGGCAGCAAGGATTTGTTGGTCCGGGACAATGGGGATCTCAGTCTTCTTAGTGCAAAATTGCTTGATGTAATCGCGAAGAGGCTCGTCGGTCTTCTACTTGATCCGAGTGAGGTCGAAGTGGTTGCCCGGTCGATTGCATGTAGCTTGGAAACTTTCTATGAGCTTCCTGTTGAGGTCTCCCCAAGATGTGATTGACTCCTCTAGAAGAGATGTGAGCCACATCCGAATAGCTGGATCCAGGCAGACCGGGAGGTAATTAACCATTACATAGGAATCACCTCCAGCCTACCGAATCGTCGTGCTGTAAAGCTGCAGCCACTCTCGGGGATTCGTCTGACCATGGTATTTCTCGATGGGGACCGGCTTGAATCCTTTTGGCCATCGAGCTATGCGAAGCCTAGGGATGTACGCCTTGATGCCATCGATCTCATCATCGGTCGGCATCATCGACCGCCTATTCTAGTCTGGAGATGAGGTTGCACGGTGGCTGTGTTGCAGTCCAACATCGTCATCATGACGATGATGTTGATGGTCGTTATCGTCATTATCGCGTCGATCTCGATCATCTCGTCGACGTCGGTCATCATGGTTGTGCCTTGGAGGGGGATCTTGACAGTCCTCTCGTTGGTCGTCCCGTCGGCCATCCATTCTCCAATCGTGGTGTTCTTCCTCATAGCGTCGATTGTCCTGCGTGTTCTTCATAGTTAGAGTTGATGGTATCTCGTCCATCACAGAGGCTGAGAGAATTTCTCAGATCTTCACGCCTTTGCCATCCTCATGAAGATACGTGACTAGAGCTTGTGACCGACTGAGATTTTGCGGCTTCTTGAGGCGCAGCGGCCTTAAGCTTAGCCACCACCTTCTGCATCGTGGGGGTCTGATAATTCGCGTCGACCATTAGAGTGTCAAGCAAAGTTTTGGCCCCTATGATGTTATTCTGAGGGGTGTGGTAGACCTTGACGCCATCCACTTCGAGTTCTGGACCGAGATCCAGTCGGCGTGCATTGCGTGAACCACGTGACCCTCTTGGCCGACGGCGGTGACCGACCGATAAGTCATCAGCTGGAGGGTCCTTCTCCTGTTGACCTCCTTCGGCCAGTTGATTCGGGTGGCCATCAACGGGGTTATCTTCATGTTTACCGTTTTGGTCACCATTCTAGTCTCCATTCGCAGGATCTGCTATATCCACCATTTTGACAGTATGGGGATATGGGTAAGCGGATCCGACCGAGTCCTCATCAAAAGACCGATCCGATTTTGAATCGTTCTCGAAGGAAGGATCTTCTTCCTCAGAACCGAGTGGGACCAGCGCGGGGATCATGCCAGACGAACTCGGTGATCACGCCATGGAGATGGATGCGGCCGAATCGGATCTGTGGTTTTCTAGACCTAGGGCTCCGTTGTCGCCGAATGCAAAGTCGAGCGATCCAAAGGAGATCTTAAAGTCTGGTGAGTATTGGATGATGGGTGTGACATCCCATGTCACAAAAGGAGGTTAACAAAACCTAACATCAATTAGGGATAAGCAAAAGTATAATCAATCCAGGTGCCAAAGAATAAAAAGAAGAAACCTACTTAATTAAGCCCATAATATTCAAAAAAAAGGGGGTCATTCACAAACATTACCAAAACCCATGAAATTACCCAAATATTTTTGCATATTCTGAATGGCCATAATAAAATATAATTTTGAGAATTTTTCCAGAATTTTTGGTAACCATTTAATACCCTTAAAAATTCCCCTAAAGTCATAAGAGTGTATTTCGGGTTTGGAATTTTCCTAATTTATCAAAGCAAAACTATCAGGTGCACCCAAAAGCAAAGTCGGAGCACACGTTTCACTGAACCCACACAAAACTTTGTGTCCAATTTGGAGCACGGGAACGTGTCGAAATTTACCAAACCCGAGTCCAAGTTCTGAGTCAAGCCGAGTCAACCGCCCCTTCTCTCTCCCTCTCGCTCCGGCCAGTCTCCGCCCGTCACCGACGCGCCCCGTACGGTCGCCACTACCGCTCTCCTGTCACCCGACACCGACGCGCCCCGTACGGTCGCCACTGTCCCACTTTTCGAGCAGCTTCATGATGCTCGGCTCATCATCGAGGATGATGCAAGCGACGTGTTGCAGGAGCAGCTGCACCAACGCAACGCCCAGCTCACCGCTGCCCAAGGAGAGATTTACTCTCTTCATGGTCAGGTCACCGCTCTCTTGGAGGAGCGAAGCGAGCTGCAGGCCCAATGTGAAGAAGCTCAAGATGATCGTGATGTCATGGAAGGGAACCTCAACGACGCTCACGAGGTCATCGCACAGCAAGAGCAACTCATTGGACAGCTCCAAGCTGCTAATGATCAGCTGAACGCCATCCTTAACAATGAACCACCCATCCCACTCGCGGTGATTCCCCCCGATGACGCAGATCTGAGTGAGAACGGTGATTCCGGCACCGACTTCGAAGCACCCACGGGACCAGCAGCTATGGACGTGGAGTCCGATGGTGACAGTCACGCCGGGTGACCGAGTAGCCTTATGTACGTAGGGTGAAATCTCGTGAGACATCGTAGTCATGTGTACATAGTGTGGTAGTGTTATGCTAAGTTGTAACCTAAGCTCTCCGAGATCGTAGGGTGTAGTGTTCCGAGTGATGTAACCGAAGACTCGCTATGTATCGAATGTTGCATCACATGTATCGATGGCTTCATCATGAGTATGTTGCTTATGGTGTGGAAATTGTGGAATTTAAGCTATCTCTCGTGTCTGCACCGTTTAATTGTCCAGCATTTCAATTTGAGCAATCTAAAATTTTCTTTCGTCGCCATATTATAGCCTTGTTATCATGTTGTCTCATATGATGATCAGGCGAACAAATTGTTCATATGTCAGATGGTGCAAACTCGCCGCAGTGGAGAGAACGTCGGTGATGCTCCCGGCACCTCGAACATTGGCGGAACTGGGCCACTGCCCAACGCGCCACCTCTGACAGCTATGGAGCAGCTCATCCACAATCAGAACGAGATGTTCCGCATGTTCATAGAGAACATGAACCGTCAGGGAGCTCACGGACCGCCACCACAGCAGCAGCAGGAATCCTCTTACGCTGACTTTTGGGCGACTCACCCACCCACCTTCAGAGAAGCCGGTGATCCTCTGGAAGCGGACAACTTCATTCGCACGTTAGAGTCGAAGTTCGCACTCCTCCACTGCACCGAGCAGCAGAAGCCCCTCTTCGCCATGCAGCAGCTCCGTGGTTCCGCAAGTGCTTGGTGGGCCAGCTTCACCGCCGCTCTCGCCGCGGGTCACCAAGTTACTTGGGCAGAGTTCTGCACTGCTTTCCGTGCACACCACATACCCGCTGGACTCATGAAGCGCAAGTTGCAGGAATTCCTCAACTTAAAGCAAGGCTCCGGAACCGTGCAAGAGTATGCGCAAAGGTTCAACTACTTGGCCCAGTATGCATCGTATCACGCCGATACGGACGAGAAAAAGAAAGACTGCTTTCGTTCGGGACTTACCCCGAAGCTACAAGACCGATTGGCGCAAGTCACCGCCGGCACATTCAATGACTTGATGAGTGCCGCCATTGTGCAAGAAGACGCCATCCGTGCCAATCAAGAGGACAAGAAGAGGAAACGTGCTATGGGGAGTTCATCCGGCTCCGCACCGCCCAAGTACAAGCTAGCAATCACCTCCCCGACCGGACAAAAGTTTTGGGCTGCGGTACCATCGGGAGGAGGACCTCGCCCGTCGTTCTCGCAGCAGCACTCTCGATTCCATGGTGGGAACCAGCAGCAATCCTCTGGCTCTCGCCCACCGCAGCAGAACAACCAAGTGGCGAAGACCAACTCCTCACAGCCATGCTACAATTGTGGCCGCACCGGTCACTTTGCTAAAGAATGTCGGTTTCCGAAGCGCAACCCGAGCAACAACAACAACTTCAACACTTCTGGGAACCACAACAGCAACCACAACAGCGGCAACAACAATAATGGCAGCAATGGGAGTCGTCCTCAGTCGTCTACCCCCACTCCCAAGAATGGCCGAGTCAACTATACCACGGTCGAAGAGACCCAAGCTGGAGAACCCGTTCTCGCGGGTATGTTCTCGATCAACCAACATGCTGCCATGGTTCTTTTTGATTCAGGAGCAACGCATGATTTCATTAGTCAAGCATGTGCAAATCATCTGAAAATTTCCCCCACCACTATGGGAACCCCGTACGTTATTACGTCTCCCGGTGGAAAAATAAGGGCTCATCTCGAGTTAAGGAAAGTGCCACTTAAGCTAGCCAACAACATATATCCCACTTCCCTAATCATCTTAAATGGCCAAAGCATCGACATAATTCTCGTATGAAATGGATGACTAGTCACAAAGTTGTATTGCACCTTGAGGACCGAGAAGTCCATTTGTACTCACCATTACACGGCCCTTCTATTCTCCGATTGCCGTATCTCAAGTCATCCACCTCTCAAGTATGTCATGTGGAAGGGAAGGAGCTAGCACACATTCCAGTGATTTGCGATTTTCCCGACGTCTTTCCAGACGATTTGCCGGGCATGCCTCCGGACAGGGATGTTGAGTTTAAGATTGAACTCGTACCCGGTACGGCGCCTATCGCTCCTAGGCCGTACAAAATGGCTCCTAATGAACTAGCGGAGTTGAAAGATCAGTTACAAGAGCTCATGGACAAGGGCTATATCTGACCAAGTTCATCTCCCTGGGGTTGTCCCGCTCTATTTGTGAAGAAGAAGGACAAGACCCTACGCCTATGTGTCGACTATAGACCGTTAAACGCGGTAACCATCAAGAACAAGTACCCTCTACCTCGAATCGATATCCTGTTTGAGCAGCTAGCGGGTGCTAAAGTCTTCTCCAAGATTGATCTCCGATCCGGTTACCATCAAATAAAAATCCGAGCCGAAGATATTCCAAAAACAGCATTCTCCACCCGATATGGTCTTTTCGAATATCTCGTCATGTCTCTCGGTCTCACCAATGCTCCAGCCCATTTCATGTATTTGATGAATTCCGTATTCATGCCCAAATTGGATAAGTTCATAGTGGTATTCATCGATGATATTCTGATCTACTCTAAGTCCGAAGAAGAACACGCCGAACACCTTCGCATTGTTCTACAACGACTCCGAGATCACCAACGTTACGCCAAATTTAGTAAATGTGAATTTTGGCTAAAGCAAGTTCCATTCTTGGGCCACATCATCTCAGCAGAAGGAGTAGCCGTGGACCCTAGCAAAGTAGAGGATGTGCTGAATTGGAAGGCTTCAAAATCGGTCAGACAAATTCGTAGTTTCCTTGGTCTTGCCGGTTATTACCGGAAATTCATTCCCAACTTCTCAAATATTGCCAAGCCTATGACCAAGCTGCTGGAAAAGGATTCTAAGTTCAAGTGGAGTGGTGCATGTGAAGAAGCTTTTCAGTCACTCAAAAAGCATCTGACAACCGCTCCGGTTTTAGCTCAACCCGATATCACCAAACCATTCGATGTTTATTACGATGCCTCCGGCACCGGATTGGGTTGTGTGATTATGCAGGAAGGTCGTGTCATTGCCTATGTCTCACGACAGCTCCGGAAGCACGAGCAAAATTATCCCACTCATGACTTAGAATTGGCCTCCGTGGTTCTAGCCTTAAAAAAACTTGGTGCCACTACCTACTCGGTAATCTTGTCAACCTCTACACCGACCACAAAAGTCTCAAATATATCTTCACTCAACAAGAACTGAATATGCGGCAACATAGATGGTTGGAACTGATCAAGGATTATGAATTGGAAATTCATTATCACCCCGGAAAAGCAAACGTGGTTGCCGACGCCTTGAGTCGAAGGGACCAATGCAATCACGCGATTGTTTACTCTATGGAAGCTCGCCCGATCTCAGATCCGAGCGAACCAAGTCTTCATGTCATTCCACACGGATCCTTATATAATTTGGCTCTCATTCCTACGCTTCGGGAAGAAATCGTTGAAGCCCAGAAGCAAGACAAAGGAATGGAGTATATCCGCCAAAAAATCGGAAAAGAAGAAGCTACATGTTTTCGACAAGACGAAGATGGAGTACTTTGGTTCAACAATCGCCTTGTTGTTCCGAAGAATGAGGAGTTAAGAAAGAAGATTTTGGATGAGGCCCACTTGTCCAAATACTCCATACACCCTGGTAGCAACAAGATGTATCATGGGCTAAGGGAAAAGTTTTGGTGGACACGCATGAAACGAGAGGTTGCTCGTTATGTCTTCGAATGTGACACTTGTCAACGTGTGAAGGCCGATCATTTGAGAACAACCGGTCTTTTACACCCATTAAAAATCCCCGCTTGGAAATGGGAAGACGTTGCTATGGACTTCATTGTTGGACTACCCCTCACACCCAAGAAGCACGATTCCATATGGGTTATTGTGGATAGGTTGACTAAATCTGCTCATTTTATCCCTATCCATACAACCTACTCTACTAAGAAATATGCCGAGCTCTACATTGTGCGGATTCTATGCTCGCACGGTGTGCCCAAGACGATCATCTTCGATCGAGGCCCCCAATTTATTGCTCGTTTTTGGGAGCAATTGCACGCCTGTCTTGGCACCACTCTCATCCGCAGTTCCGCTTATCATCCACAAATCGATGGACAAACCGAGAGACTAAATCAATATTTGGAAGATTTATTACGAGCTTGTGTGCTAGACAATCATGGAAATTGGGAATCTTGCCTCCCGTTCGCTGAATTCTCCTACAACAATAGTTATCAAGAAAGTTTGGGAATGTCATCATTTGAAGCTTTGTATGGTCACTCGTGTCGAACCCCACTGAATTGGTCAGAGTCGGGAGAAAGGATTACTTTCGGTCCCGATCTGGTCACGCACGCCGAAGAGAAGGTGCGACAAATCCAAGCGAACATGGAGGCCGCACAATCCCGCCAAATAAGTTACTCTAATAAAAGGAGACGCCCATTGGAGTTCGAAAAGGGAAATCATGTCTATCTTCGGGTATCTCCCAACAAAGGTGTATCTCGTTTCGGAATCAAAGGGAAATTAGCACCCCGCTATATCGGACCTTTTCCGATCACGGAAAAGCATAGCGCCGTTGCTTATCGGTTGCAACTACCGGAAAATCTTGAGCGGGTGCACAACGTCTTCCATGTCTCCCAACTCAAGAGATGTTTCAAGCCCCCGATCGACGTGGTTATCTCCAACACCGAGCAATTGGAAGAAGATCTCTCCTACCCCGAATATCCCGTTCGCATCCTCGACCAAAAGGACCGGGTGACTCGCAGCCGCACTATCACCTTCTACAAAGTGCAATGGAGTAACCATACTGAAGAGGAAGCCACATGGGAACAAGAGGAGTTTCTGAAAGCCAACTTTCCAGAATTCTTGGCCACCCAAAACCGGTAACCATCCGCACCCCTCCCTCTTGCTGTAACATCCCATGTCACAAAAGGAGGTTAACAAAACCTAACATCAATTAGGGATAAGCAAAAGTATAATCAATCCAGGTGCTGTTGACGGCTGTTAAGTATCATTTTTAACCGTCAACTATACTCAAATAAAGGAGAATTTGGCATTTCATACACGCATGCTTTAGCACAATAATATAGTTCCACTTGTACTTGGAGAACTTTGTGCATGCAGGAGGAAATGTGAAGGAAACACCTCAAAAGGCAAGAAAACACACTTTCGACCAATCAGAGAGTGCCACATGGATGTCACACGGATTGAAGGGCCCATTTTCAGCACTTAACCGACGTAACTCCCTGTAATACCGCGCAAACCGACGTCAGGGCCCACAGGACAGCCACCTGGAGAAAGCACAGGCCAGGAGGGGCCACCCCCAGGTCGGCCGACCTGGTCAGGTCGGCCGACCCGGCCGGGCGCCCTCTCCGCCTGGGCTTCCACGTGTTGGCTCCTCCGCGACTCCTAATGACGGTTTGAGATGCCTTCCGTGGCGGTTACTCTCCCTTGCCGACCTATTGAGGCTATAAATAGGAGGGTGTGCCTTCACACTCAACACACACCACAAGAAGCATTTCTCTCTTGCTAGTAGTAGTTCTTGGAGTTTTAGTGGAGTTAGGCTGAGTCTAGAGCTCTCTAGTCCCAAGTCTTCACTTGGAATTGGTATGGCTCTTGTATCTTTTCCCTTTTGTAAGACTTTACTCTTATCAATATATATATCTTTTCTATGTAGTTGTGCTTGGGTCATGAGTTTCTTGTTTGATATTGTGATCCATATATGTGATAGTATAGTCTACTTGTGTGATAGTAGTTTATATTTATTATACTACTATTGTCATGCTAGTTATATACCGTCACTATAGTCTAGTTTATATGTTATAGTCTCTATGCTTAGTTTTAGCTGATAAAGTATAGCATGGGTTTGGTGATCGTATTCGTACGGTAGCTCTGCCTCGTTAATAGTAATCGCGGAGGGGCAGAGTGCTCTTTGGTCATGCAAGTATGGTATTTGGGTGACTGATTTGCATCAATTATTCGTTAGTCTACTGGTTCGTTGAGGTAGGCGGCAGGTGGTGACAGCCCTGTCCGTCCTTTGAAATCCTCCCCGCTAGGCTAGTGCGTAGGCTCTTGGCGGAAGTCGCCTGTGGATGCAGGGGTAAGTCCGTGCCTGAAGTGCTATATTATTGACTGCTGAACCTGAGTGTGGGTCTGTATGTATTCTACTTAGGCTATGCAACTGTATAGGAATGTATAGTAGGAGTAGCTTAGCCTAGTCTTTCCTCCACTAGACTTTATTTATTTAGTAGGAATCTTCTGTGTGTGTCACACTACCCGGTTATTATCATATACCCGCCTGTCTTGGTTAGATATCCTTGCTAATTGTTAACATGATCTTATATGTTAGTAACGCTTCTTGATCATACCCTTCCTTTGGGATAAACAAATACGATACCCTGAATACTTCCGGGTGAAATGCTACAGCGGTATTCTCCGTGCGCTTGCGGATTTTACCTACTTGACTCTGGGACATATTAGTGAACCGTTTCTGGCCCCGTGCCGGGAATGATTTATTAATATGGCTTAGCAAAAGTCAACAAGCATTTCTGGCGCCGTTGCCCGGGAAGGCGTATGATTCAAGAAAAATTACTAATGTATATAGTAGTGTTGCAATTATTAAGCCTATCTCCTAAGCAGGTTAACCTTGCTTTGTTTTCTGCATTTTGTATGAAAACAGGGTAGTGTATGACTGGTTTCGACTTGCCGACAAACTTCACTGAAGATCCTGAGTCACTCCTGAGAAGGACACGAGCTAGGCTCACCCCTCCTCGTAAGGAGACTCGGCCAATCGAACCTGTCATTCCCGCACCATCAAGCTCTGAGCAAATGGCCGACAAGACCCTCCGCGAGTTCTCCGCTCCCTCTGCTGCCAACATCCCTACGGGACCAGCTGGCAATGTGGGAGATGCGAACTTCGAGATCAAGACCGGTCTCATCACCATGGTGCAGGCTAGCCCATTCTGTGGGAAAGCCAATGACGACGCTAGTGCTCATCTCCAGCAATTCCTGGAGATTTGCAACACGTTCAAAATGAAGGACGTCACCCCCGACGCTGTTCGCCTTCGACTGTTCCCGTTCTCTCTCCTTGGGAGAGCGAGACAGTGGTTCTACGCAAACCGTGAAGCTGTGAATACTTGGGAGAAGTGTTCAGCTGCGTTCCTTGCAAAGTTCTTCCCGCTGGGCAAGACCAATGCCCTCCGCGGAAAGATCTCAAGCTTCCAGCAGGAGTCGAAGGAGTCGATTCCTGAGGCATGGGAGAGGCTCCAGGAGTACATCCTGGCATGTCCCCACCACGGGATGGATGATTGGCTGATCATACAGAACTTCTACAACGGGCTTACTCCGTCGGCCCGCGACCACCTCGACGCTGCTGCTGGTGGAGCCTTCTTCTCGCTCACTGTGAGCAAGGCAAAAGATTTGATCGAGAAGATGGTGTCCAACCAAGGTTGGAATGAAGAGCGCCTCCAACCTCGCCAGCGAGGCATGCACTCCGTCAAGGAGGTTGACATGCTCGCCGCCAAGATTGACCTTCTCATGAAGAAGATGGACGACCAAGCCAATGGAGAAGTGAAAGCCCTAGACGCTCATATGACTTGCGAGGTCTGTGGCAACACGGGACACTCGGGCAATGACTGCCCTGAGACCCGTGAGGACGCAATGTTCATGGGCAACAACAACAACAACGGCTACCGTCCACAAGGAGGTCAAAGTTGGGGTCCACCACGTCCCAACTACCAAGGAGGTAACTCTGGCAACTTCTCTGGTTTTAATTCCGGTTATAATCAGCCCTCCTTGAAAGATCTTGTGCTTGGTCAAGCTAAGGTTAATGATAACATCAGTAAAAAGCTTGCCACCACTGATAGGACTCTTGAGAGCATCCACACTAAGATAGAGGGTGTTTCCTCTGCTCTCAAGAATCAGCTGAGCTTTAATAAAATGATAGAAACCCAATTAGCTCAGTTAGCTGCTGCTGTTCCTACTGCTGAGTCGGGGAAAATCCCGGGGCAACCCGAGACCCCCTTAGAAAATGTGAATGCGGTTACCACGAGAGGAGGTAAGTCCACTCGGGATCCGCCATACCCTAACCATGCAGGAAAGGACACATCAGCTGAGAAGCCGGCAGAAGAAGAAGAACTGCCGCCCAGGAAAACGGCCCCACATGAGTTATATGACACGAACCTCATGCCGTTTCCTGAAAGAAGAAGGAAGCCCACCATGGACGAGCAGTTCACACGCTTCGTTGAGGTGATCCAGAAGCTGCACATCAACGTGCCCTTTGTTGGATGCGATACAAGTACCCACGTACGCTCGCTACCTCAAGGATCTTATCAGCAACAAGCGTCCACTACCGACCATAGAAATTGTCAAGCTGACGGAAGAGTGTAGCGCTGCTATACTCAACCGGCTTCCTGAGAAGAAGAAAGATCCGGGGTGTCCCACGATCACCTGCTCGATCGGGACACAGAACTTCGACCATGCCTTATGTGATCTTGGGGCAAGTGTGAGCGTCATGCTGAAGGATATCTTCGACAAGCTCAACTACACCACACTATCCCCCACGCCGATGCAGCTGCAGCTGGCCGATTCAACGGTCCGCTATCCGGCAGGGATCGCCGAAGATATTCCGGTGAAAATCCGGGATTGCTTCATCCCCGTCGACTTCGTAGTGCTTGACATGGACGTCGGGAAGAGCACACCGCTCATCCTGGGACGCCCATTTCTCAGCACTACGGATGCTCGCATCGATGTAGGAGCCGGAGAAATCCGCTTCCACATCAATGGCAAGGAGGAGAAGTTTGACTTTCGGCCACGGAAAGAACAGTGCAACATGATCCGTATCAAGTACGGGCCGAACCCAAGCAACATCAAGGAAGTGGAGGTCACTCCGCCAAAGAAGGACAGCCTCATCACATTCATGAAGAACTTCCTTGAGAAGGAAAAGGTTGCACAGCAACAACTGACGAAGGCAAGGGGGCAAAGGTCACACATTAAGCAACAGCCTCCGAAGTCCACAAGGCAGCAACCTCCGAGGTCTGCAAAGAAACAGGCTGTGAAGCCTGCAAAACCGCAGCCTTCGAAGCCCGAGAAGCCACCGGCCGCAACAAAGACCAAGAAGGTGTGGCGAGTGAAACAAGAAGCATCATCCGTGTCTTCATCTCCGGGACCGGACAACGCTTCATCGAGCTAAATGCCGGAGAAAAGTCCCGCTCGTCGGACTTTAAAAGGTGAGTCCTCGTCGGGTGGTTAAACCGGTAGTTATCCATATTTGCTCTTTTAATTGCATATTTGCTTTCCACCACATTTGATTTTTTCCGACCACTGCATTTCTGCATTTTTGAATTTTTCCAGCCACCTTGAAATTTTTCAAAACTCATTTGCATTTCTGAAAATTTAGAAAATAGGTTTTTGGGCTTTCCATTTTGAAAAGATTTTTTGTCGAGCTTTTTGAGCAAAAAGGCAGCAGGGGACAAATCCCCTAGCCGTTGGGGAACACATAGGAAAAAGGGGGCTGCCAGGAGGCCCACCTGCCAGGTCGGCCGACCTGGTGAGGTCGGCCGACCCCCTGGCCCCACCTTTTCCTGTGCTCCTTTCTCCAAACGGCTATATGGCCGTTGCTCTGTCCCTTTCTAACGGCCATCTTGCTATAAAAACCGCCCAGGAGGAGGAGCTTCACCATTCCAAGCTCTTCTTTGACTCCCCTCCTTTGCTCACTTGTTGCTCTCCGAAAATTTCGTGTTCTTCAACTTTACTACAGCCCCAAAAACCCAAAAAAATATTTCCCCTCTATTTTAGTGCATTTGCAAGTTGTTGTGAGAAGAAAACCAATTTCGGAGAAGCTCGGGTTGGTCGTTTTCACTAACGCTCACCCGAACACTTGTTCGATCTTGTTTTTGTTCTTGTCTTGTGTTTGTTTTTGTGTGCAGCCATGTTCAACCGAATGAAGCAATACGCCGGAATCAAGCGGGGAAAAAGCACACGTGCAAGCACGAGTCAAGCATCCTCCGTCGAGCTCACACCAAGTCCGGGGCATGGTGACCCCGAAGCTGAAATTCCGGAGGAAAGGCCGGCCTTGCTCATCACCGAGGAGCATCTCGACATCAAGGACGACCGCGAGGGCCAAGCCATCGCGCTCATGAGAGAACGGCCATTCGCCCACACCCGACGCTTCGATCCGGACTTCCTCGAGAAAATAGGTATGAGAGAAGAATTTGCCTCTATTTTTCGCACTATGGGTCGGCTAAATTTCGTAGAAGTAGATGAGCTGGGTTCTCGTTTGCTTACTATGCAGTTTTTATGCACCCTTAGAAAGTATGATGAAGGCATTTCTTTTCGCTTGTTTGGGCAAGAGCGCTTGGTCACATGGGGTGATCTTCATGCTATGCTAGGTCTAAATCCTAAATGTAGGCTAGACTTAGATAAAGCGCTAAAGGGGTTCCATAAAGAAAGTTTTTGGAAAAAAGATTTCCGGAAACGAGTGGGGTCCCAAGCCTAGAACAAGTGCCATCCATAATCCTACACTTAGATTTATGCATGTGTGGTTGGCTATGACCTTGTTTCCTCGAGGTGACATTAGGGTTGTCCGGCAAGATGAATTGAAAATACTTTATGCCATGGTTAAGAAAATTAGGGTGTCACCCGCGGAATGCATGATTGATCAATGGTTAGACAATATAAAGTTGACAGGACCAATTGAGTGCACCTCTTTAGTTACTCGCATTGCGCAGAAGTGTGGTCTGCTTGAGAATGTTCATGTTGAATATTTGACGGTAGATAGAGAATTTCTAGGCGAGGACTATTTTGTGCAAGGACATACTTCGAAACATGGTCCAAATAATACCTTGATCTATCACTTTCCCGGGTATACAAATGAATTCCCGTTACCTAACCCGGGTCTTCGTTTGTATCACTATCGGGCACTAACCCTCCCACTTGAGCCAGTGGGAGAAGTTCGCAGGCATAGTGTTTCAGGGCGACCGACACGTTCCCGTAGGCATATGGAGCCTACACCGGAGTTTCACACTCCGACCGGAGATCCGGTATGGGAGCAGCCCCCGCCACAGGACGAGGCGGGTGCATCAACATGGCAGGCCGGAGCATGGGAATCTCAGTACGATTACCCCATGCAGACGTCATCAAGTTCAAGCGGACCGCCATCCTTTGCCACTCGGTCATTCTCATCCCGTGGGTTCCGTGAACTCAACTATGGGATGGCCGAGTTGACAAGGAGAGTGAACGACATTGATTTGCGCACCGAGAGCATGCAACAAACTCTCACGCAACATGTCACCGACACCCAGCAATGGCAGAATTTCAGCGACAACCAATTCCGCCAGCTGAACGCGATGATGGCTCAGAATCAGAACAATTGGGATGCCTTCTTCCGCTCCCAAGGCTACGACCCGAACCAGCAGATATGAGCAAGAACAAGCTTGGGGGAGGACCCCCCTTCTCACGGTAACTTGTATCTTTCCCCTTCCCTTTATTTCTTGCTTGCATTTGCTAAATCTGAAAATCCATAAAAATTTGCAAATCATAAAAAGAACAAAAATATTTCCATTTTTCATGCGCGGTATGAATGTGTATAATTTTCCTATGTTGAGATGATGAATAGTTGCTCTGTCCTTTATTCCTCTCTAATGCTAGTTTACAACTTAGTACTCTCTCAAGAGTTAGGTTTGTTGGTAAATCTTGCCTTGAACTTGAATCTTGTGGGTAGCATATGCATTCTCTAGTTCTAAGTTGTTGAGAGGTATGATGTGATAGATAGGGCTGCTATGATCTTGCTCAACGTAAAGCTTGAATTTCGGAGTTTTATTTTTCAAAATGACAAATTGACAAGTTCCTCAATGATGAAATTCCCACCACAGCCATATGTAGTGTTTACATTTGAAAACCTTTACACATATGCTGCTTGTTTCACATTGAGCTTAGTCAAAATTGATGTGACCCTAGTAGAACTCTTTTCATGCTTTCTTGATCAAGATCATATACACACATCCACCGCCATGAGCTATCCTTCTAAATCAAGAAGATAGCATCCACCATATCCACCGTGAGCTATTCTTCTACACCGGAAGAAAGTCACTATCCATCCATGCACCCAAAGAAACACTCCATATATCCATTACAAAATTCCTCTCTCAAAGTATTCATTGCTAACTAGGACTATGGCTATGCAAAAAGAAAAGAAAAAAAATGCTCAAAAAAGAGAGCAAGCAAAAGATAGCCATAGCCTAGAAACTCCAAAAGAGAGAAGGAAAATTCAAAAAGGAGTTATTTCTTCCCATCCACCATTCCTCCGTTCTACCACACACTTGCACATCTTGATCAAGATTGTTTGAATTGATGTTTTTCTTGGATCCGGTCTTTTGACATAGCAATATTATGTGAACATGAGTGCCTCATATATCCCTACCTTGAGCTCCACATAAAGCCTTATTTAGAAATAGGTGATTATAGGCAACACTTTGCCTTGGTGAGGAATCATACACATATTGAGTGATCCGAGAGAATCATTTGAGGAACTTGGTTTTTATTTTCAAAATCTTTTGAAAACCTCCGGAATAACATAGCGGAATCTAGAGCAAGTGATTGGTGCCCTGCAATTGTTCTATCTCTCAACCGCCCAAGACAATGAGGTGTAAAAGCCCCATGGATCGAGGTAAATGGGTAAGTTATGTGCCAACATATTTAATTCTAGGAAGAGTACTTTGTTATGCGCATAGTATTATTGAGGAGTAGGACATTGTAGCAACTCCTGATCAACAACTTAAGTTTATCTTTGCTTCGGGACGAGCAAAGGGTAAGCTTGGGGGAGTTTGTTGACGGCCGTTAAGTACCATTTTTAACCGTCAACTATACTCAAATAAAGGAGAATTTGGCATTTCATACACGCATGCTTTAGCACAATAATATAGTTCCACTTGTACTTGGAGAACTTTGTGCATGAAGGAGGAAATGTGAAGGAAACACCTCAAAAGGCAAGAAAACACACTTTCGACCAATCAGAGAGTGCCACATGGACGTCACACGGATTGAAGGGCCCATTTTCAGCACTTAACCGACGTAACTCCCTGTAATACCGTGCAAACCACCGTTAGGGCCCACAGGACAGCCACCTGGAGAAAGCACAGGCCAGGAGGGGCCACCCCCAGGTTGGCCGACCTGGTCAGGTCGGCCGACCCGGCCGGGCGCCCTCTCCGCCTGGGCTTCCACGTGTTGGCTCCTCCGCGACTCCTGATGACGGTTTGAGATGCCTTCCGTGGCGGTTACTCTCCCTTGCCGACCTATTGAGGCTATAAATAGGAGGGTGTGCCTTCACACTCAACACACACCACAAGAAGCATTTCTCTCTTGCTAGTAGTAGTTCTTGGAGTTTTAGTGGAGTTAGACTGAGTCTAGAGCTCTCTAGTCCCAAGTCTTCACTTGGAATTGGTATGGCTCTTGTATCTTTTCCCTTTTGTAAGACTTTACTCTTATCAATATATATATCTTTTCTATATAGTTGTGCTTGGGTCATGAGTTTCTTGTTTGATATTGTGATCCATATATGTGATAGTATAGTCTACTTGTGTGATAGTAGTTTATATTTATTATACTACTATTGTCATGCTAGTTATATACCTTCACTATAGTCTAGTTTATATGTTATAGTCTCTATGCTTAGTTTTAGCTGATAAAGTATAGCATGGGTTTGGTGATCGTATTCGTACGGTAGCTCTGCCTCGTTAATAGTAATCGCGGAGGGGCAGAGTGCTCTTTGGTCATGCAAGTATGGTATTTGGGTGACTGATTTGCATCAATTATTCGTTAGTCTACTGGTTCGTTGAGGTAGGCGGCAGGTGGTGACAGCCCTGTCCGTCCTTTGAAATCCTCCCCGCTAGGCTAGTGCGTAGGCTCTTGGCGGAAGTCGCCTGTGGATGCAGGGGTAAGTCCGTGCCTGAAGTGCTATATTATTGACTGCTGAACCTGAGTGTGGGTCTGTATGTATTCTACTTAGGCTATGCAACTGTATAGGAATGTATAGTAGGAGTAGCTTAGCCTAGTCTTTCCTCCACTAAACTTTATTTATTTAGTAGGAATCTTCTGTGTGTGTCACACTACCCGGTTATTATCATATACCCGCCTGTCTTGGTTAGATATCCTTGCTAATTGTTAACATGATCTTATATGTTAGTAACGCTTCTTGATCATACCCTTCCTTTGGGATAAACAAATACGATACCCTGAATACTTCCGGGTGAAATGCTACAGCGGTATTCTCCGTGCGCTTGCGGATTTTACCTACTTGACTCTGGGACATATTAGTGAACCGTTTCTGGCCCCGTGCCGGGAATGATTTATTAATATGGCTTAGCAAAAGTCAACAGGTGCCAAAGAATAAAAAGAAGAAACCTACTTAATTAAGCCCATAATATTCAAAAAAAAAAGGGGTCATTCACAAACATTACCAAAACCCATGGAAGTACCCCAATATTTTTGCATATTCTGAATGGACATAATAAAATATAATTTTGACAATTTTTCCAGAATTTTTTATAACCATTTAATACCCTTAAAAATTCCCCTAAAGTCATAAGAGTGTATTTCGGGTTTGGAATTTTCCTAATTTATCAAAGCAAAACTAGCAGGTGCACCCAAAAGCAAAGTTGGAGCACACGTTTCACTAAACCCACACCAACATTTGTGTCCAATTTGGAGCACGGCAACGTGTCGAAATTTACAAAACCCGAGTCCAAGTTATGAGTCAAGCCGAGTCAACCGCCCCTTCTCTCTCCCTCTCGCTCCGGCCAGTCTCCGCCCGACACCGACGCGCCCCGTACGGTCGCCACTGCCGCTCTCCTGTCGCCCCACTCCGGCCACCGCGTTGCCAACTTGCCGCCCTGTGCCACCGGCCGGAAATTGAAGTCGCCCACCGCCGGCAGCCACTCCCCTGCCGACAGCGCGACCTTCTCTCCCTATCTCCCCCTCCCTCGGTTCTCTCCTCCGCCGGCCAGGTCAAAAAGCAGCAGCAGCACCCAGACTCATCCCTCTCACTCTCTCTCAGATCGCAACCAGTTCTCCCACACTCCAGATCAGCCCCCGAGCGCCAGCACCCTCTTCTCCTCCCTCTCCCCGGCGAAAACCGTGCTAGTGCTCTGTTCTTCCCCGCCATGACCGCCGCCGTGTCCAGCTCCGACTAGGTGGCCTCCCACTCCCTCCTTCCTTCGCAAATCGACGCGCAAGGTCATCACCTCACTCCCCTCTAACCCGCTTCCTCCCTCGTGCAGCGTGCTCACCGGATTTCGCGAAGCCCGAGCCACCGACGCCGGGACCCGACACCCTCGCCGACGAGAACCCCCCTCCAGCCTCCCCCCTTGACGAGTTCCTCAACGCCGGCCGTCCCGGACCACCGCGACACTCGTCGACCGAACCCCAGCCTCCCTCTTCCACGGCACCGTCGCGTGGACCTCGCCGGAGCTGCCTCTGCCGCCGGACCTCGCCGGTGAGCCACATCCCCCTTTGACCCCCTCCACGAGCTCCCCTCGGCATGGAGACTCTCCGAGACACGCATGAGCCCCGGCCGTGCCACCGATCAGCCGCTGGGCCGAGCTCGCCGTCGCCGGCCGCCGCGCGCGCGCGTGTTTGAAGGATATGAACCCAGTGGCAGATTTGTAAATAAGGGTGAACTTTGATTAAACTTGAAAATTCAATAACTCGAGAAATAAAAGGCCTAAAAATGTGAAATTAATTTTGTTAGACTCCTAAAATCTTGCTCTACCAGAAAAACAGGATTAAGTCCAAGGTTATTCAGTAAATTAATTTATTTAATCCATCAAATTCACATCCCTAATTTGCTTAATAAATTCATAAGTAATTATGTGTAAATGGTAAATTCATGAAATTTGCTCGGTAAGGAGTTCATGGCATATCTAAACTTTCTTCAAAAGAACATTTCCATTTTTATGCATATTTTCAATATTATTGCAAAATCCTCATTTTCAGTAATTGAATTTATATAAATCATTGGCTGGGAATTTATTCATGAAAATTGGCACTCCTGTTCTTTATGCACTTGTACACTTGTGTAAAATCTCATGAAGAATTTGAAGCTACGTAGGTATAAATTCCCTGTCAAAATGGATCAAGTGTTAAGTAACTAAGAAATTCTTCATATAAATATTAATTCATGTGTCTATTTAAAGAAAGTAAGAATCAACTAATTTCTGGAAATCCATGGAAAATAACTCATCTTCACATTAAAGTAGGATGTCTCATTGTGCAGCTATATGCTTTGGTTCTTGATTAATTATATGAACTAGAACTAGTAATGCAAATTAAAGGGCCATTTTAGGTATAGTATTAATTTACATATGGTCACTTTAGCTAAGTGGCTCAAAAAGGAACTTTCTGAAATTTAACCCTAAGTACTACATTGTCATGTCATCATCAACCATGGTGTCAATTAATCAACATTTAGGCCATGCTCATGTTAAAGTAGACTTACACTAAGAGTGTGATGATTAAGAAATTGCATTTCTGTAGCTAGAAGTTTGTCCCTTCAAAAATTCAGTAGCTACCATGTCATACTTAGGTGTACACACATTCATAAATAAATGACTAGGCACTAATGCTTATATGCTGAGGAAGTGCCATGAACTGCCATGCCATGCATTCCATCTTTAATCAAGAAAACTCCATGAAACCTCGTGCATTCCTTGGCATTAATGCATATCCATTCCATATAGGGATCGAGACCGAGGAGATCACACCGGACCAGCAAGGAGCTGAAGTGCACTTTGGTGATGACGCTAACTACGATCACACCCAAGGCAAGCCCCGGTGCATAACCCATTTTATCACTCGAGTCCTTTTTCTTTATCACAAGTTAGGAATACTGTATTGTGCATTAAGTGTAGGACTTGGATGCAACACACTTGCATACTCCCGCAATGACCCATGATTAGTATGTTAGTAAGCCCTTCCGTTAGCAAATGCTATGCTTAAACTAGTGGAGTCAACGGTAGGTTAGAGATTCAACTATGGTTCGAGGGGTTGATGAACTCGATAAAAATGGAGCACCTATCGTTGCAACTCCGCGAACAAGTATTGAACTGTACCAAGTGCATACCTTTAATATGGGAATTGGTAAACCTAGTAACTTGGGCGCTGTATTGTTGGACGGCCATACTCATCGATCCAGAGGTGATGTGAACAGCACGGTGGTTGCACAGGTTTGAGGACCGCTGGAGAGTGCATGGGTTAAGCCTCGGATACGAAGTACTGTATCGCGGGGAGGACGTGTACTCAGGATCGATGGCCCCGGATCGACTTTATAGCAACCTTGTGAACGGTGGCCATACGTGTTCTTAAATGATGCGTATGTCGTGTATTTGGGTTCTCCCTGCAGGATGTAAATCAATTTGAATTGCCGTCCCTCGCGGTTATGAGTACCTCTTGTTCGAGCAGCGGCAATGATATGTTAAGTAGTAAAGTTGTGGTTAAGTTTTTCTGAAATTTTACTTATGCTATGGATACCTATTGCTATGGTGTATTGCTCTTTACCTATATTCGTGTCTTAGTAGCCAGCTACCCTCACCGTAGCTGTGTTCTATAATAAGCAAAGTAAAACTTTGATTAAACAGGTTGAAAGTGCAGCATAGAACTAATAGGAGCTTTTTATGCAAACATCAAATAAAACCGGTCAGCCCCCCTGCATACTAGGAGTCAGTTTTAGCAAATCGGTTGACGGGTAAGTCTTGCGGAGTATGTTAGATACTCAGGGTTTGCGTTGATGTTGTTTTTCAGGTCTCCCTCCAGCGACCTATTGTGATTGTTGTAATAAGGTTGTGTGGAAAGGCGAGGAGCCTCAGAACTGGACCATCGAATGGGTCTCCAGCTCTCCTAATCTGGATGGGTGAGCCATCGCCATAGGGCCGGCATGGTTCACGTAGGACTAAACGTCGTGTTTTATCGTTTCACCGCTTCCGTAAAATTGTGTAATATGTACTAAGGACATACGTACTCGGATCTGAACTTAATCATGTTTCACCCCTGGACTTGTAATGTTATGCACTTAAGTGATGTAATGTTGTAAATGATGAATGTTCATGTGTGAATGCTGTGTATGGTTACTTTGTTAACCATCTCCCGAGACGATCCTGTGCGACATATTCTACTTTTTGGAGTAGGGTTGTCACAATTGGTATTTCGGCCATCGTAGTCAACGGAGAATCCCGGTGAGCCTTGTCCCCTTCCTGGCACGCCAACTGTCGAAGCTTGAGATCGGTAGTAAAATGTATAGGGCTACGTCAAGACTAAGAACTACGATGGTAACACAAGACGACGAGTTATACAGGTTCGGGCCCTCTCGATGAGAGTAAAAACCCTACGTCCTGTGTTATGTATATTGTATTAATGTTATGAGACTTGTCCCTCGATGAGGGGTACCCTGCCGCCTTATATATCCGGTCGACAGGGGGGTACATGAAGAGTCCTAGTTGTAACCCCTTAGGGTTTACATAGAAAATCTATCTCTATATGCCTTGTGCTTCAAGTTGAGTCGGTCGGCTTCCTTGCCGATGAAGTACCCGGTCGGCTACCAACTTAGTCTTGTATGAGGATACTCGTAAGGCAAGTATCCCACATAGGGTGTTACACGTGACTTCTCGATGTAATCCGGTCCCTCTATGTCGGTCAGACGGAGCGGAGGATGAGACACAAAAGTGTCTAGAACCTGCAAAAACACCAAGACATCATTTGTCATGATTACGCCCAAGGATATCAATATTATTCAGGATGACCGAATACTCACTCAGGCTCACAGAGTGCCCACTTTATATGCCTTTGCGATTAACATATGGACCTGGATAATCTCCCCCTCGAACATCTACGATAATCGAGATTGATGAAGTGTAGAGTTTGGAGGATCAGGCATCTCTCTTGTTTCATCATCAGTGGCATACATCCAGGCGGAGTGGCTTTGTTGCTTCAGGGGTTGTACTCGATGAACTATGAAGCTTTTAGCTATGGTTATGCCGCCAATCCCCTCGCTTTTCAGCCCTGCAATTTTCTCTAACAGGGCGACCACTTGAGGGTCGGTCGGATCCGGCTTCTCAGACCAATTGAGTCTGGGGGCTGCCTTGGCACCAGAGAAATCAGAAAGTGAAGGAGGAGGGTTATCACAGTAAAACCATTCATCCCTCCTATTCTTGTTCCCGGTGTTCAGAGGCACATTGATGTACACCTCCTTCTTGCGTAGTTGGATGCCCACTCCTCCAATGGCGACTTGGTTGTCCTTTGTCGGTAAAGGTCGAAGGACAAAGAGGTGGCGGAATAAAGTAAAATGGGGCAGAACGCCCAGAAAAGCTTCGCACATATGCACGAAGATAGCAATGTGCAGGATGGAGTTAGGATTGAGGTTGACAAGCTCAATCCCATAGAAGAAAAGGAGCCCGCGCAGAAAACTGCAACAGGGAACTGCGAAGCCATGCTCAAAGAAAGAGCAAAAAAAACTACAATCTGCTTATGGATTGGAAGGGGGTGAGTCTCTTTGAGTACCTTCCAGTCGACGCGAGCTTCTTTCGGGAGAATGCCATCTAACACCATTGTGTTCAAATCGGCGGTGGAGAGGTTGCTCTTGGAGAATTCCTTGAGTTGCTCGGGGATTTCCAGCTCCGAAGAGGAGGACTCAGCGATGGCGACAATCTTCTTGGAGAACTTACGACCCATTATGGCAGGTTGAGTCAACGTGACGGATCATGAGCTGAACCCAAGTTGATGCTTGGGGGCTTGATGGTGGCGAGGATCCACGATGGTGGCGAGGAATGTGCTAACCCTAGTTCTGGAAGCAGAGGAGTCGCGATAGCAAGGGAGGCACAAGGAAGACAAAAGGCTGCGTGCAAAATGATGGCGTGGACCTGGGGTCAACAGCTCGGGCCCTTTTTATACCTTCGCCTCTTTTAACCTAGTCGTTTGGGTCCCATGGGCTGGTTTGGGCCATACAGTAGCGGGCTATTTTATTTTAACAACAAAAATATTGAAAAGGCTTTGTTCTTTAAAAAGAACTGAAGTTGTTTTTCCTGAGTAATGGTTTGGTGGGCTTCTTTGATGAGAAGCAGTGACATGGTCACTTAAAAATATTTCCTGTATCTATATGATTTGATGAACACATGGCAAAGGACTAGAAGGTCATACGGGAGCAAGTTCTAAGGGAAAGTATCTGATTGATGTCAGTAAATAACTACCACAATATTGGACTTGCATTAAATTGAGTGATATTTTAGGAAATATTATATTATGATTGATGTCATTATAGTTTAGTACTCGATTATGACTGATGTCATAATTAATTTGATCCCAAACCTGATAGATGTCATGGGAATCAAATAGTCACTCGACTAAGAGTGGAGATCACTCTACCATTGTTATAATTGATGGGCATCGCTAATAGTGAGCAGACCGAATGCATGGTTTGATGATCAGGAACTTAGTCACTCAGATTTGATGATCTGAGTGAAGTTACATAACAAATGTTAAAGAGCTAATATTATTAGACTCTTGCATTATTTGTTAGTCTCTAAATTATACAAGGGTCAAGGGCTACACCTGATCAGGTGCACCTAACCGGTGCACCAGATCTATCAGGGACTTTGGTCATGAGGTTTTCCTAATTTATGACCTGTTCATGTTAATATTGAAGGTCACTCCGCGAGTAACAGCTCAAAATCAGAAAGCACTCGGGGGCTGCTGTGGGATACTTGCCTTATGGGTATCCGGAGACATGCCTAAGTCGGTAGCTGACCAGGTACTTCATTAACAAGGAAACCGACCAATTTGGTTTGGAGCACAAGGCAATTAGAGATAGGCTTTCTATGTAAATTCATATAGAGTACAAGTATGACTCTTCATGTACCCCCCTGCCGACCGGATATATAAGGCGGCAGGGACCCCCCTCATCAAGGACACAACATTACAAGCAATACAATCCACATAACACAGGACGTAGGGTTTTTACTCTCATCGAGGGGGTCGGAACCTGTATAACTCGGCATCTTGTGTTAATCATCATAGTTCTTAGTCCCGACGTAGCCCTATATATTTACTGCCAAATCAAGCCTTGACATAAGCGAATAAGAGAGTCAAGTAAGTCATTATTGTCATTAGCATGAAAAGCAAAGAACTCCTCAACAAGGGAACTACTAGCATGATCAACAACAGGCTCATAATCATCATCAATACTAGTCATCCTAGTGGAGCAAGCAAGATCAAGAGACACATCATTAGTAGTATCTAGGCACTCACTAGGACTAGGCACTTCCACACAATCATCGCAATCATCATACACATGATCATCGGTAAAGGTATTAGCAATGTCCACAAGATTATCCATCAACTCATCTGGAATCGTGGCATTTAGGTAGCTTTTAAAGCAATCCTTCCATGAGCCATGATCCGACCTCGAATGGGATGACATCCCAACTCAATATGGTCACTACTCAAGGCGGTTAAGCCTTATGATGAGCACTTGGCTCTGATACCACTTGAAAGGACCGAGTGACCGAGAGGGGGGGTGAATCGGGAACTCGCACTATGTACCAAATTTGCCCATTCATAAAACCGACCACTCAAAACAACTCCTACACAATTCTAGTGGTAATAACACTAGCAAGATAATGAACCTATAAAAGGAACAACAACTTAAGCATACTAGTGGATCACACAAAGGCAATACAACTCCTATGCAAGCTAGTAATAAAGAAATACGGAAGCACACCACAAGCTAGCTAGGGAGCCTACTCATGCAATTCTACAAGATAAGTAACTAGTGCACACGAGCATGAGTAGTACAACACATACAATGGTAAGCTATCAATCCAATCCAACTCCTATGCATGCTAGTGATCAAATGTAGAAGCTCAAACACTACTAGCAAGCAAGAATACTATTCATGCAAGTCTACAAGGTGATCAACTAGAATATGATAAGCATACAAGAATGAGTAGTATAGTATGTAAATGCGGAAAGTAATGCATCAAAGTAAGGAGTAGAGTAAGAGATGGCTCATGATTTTTTTCCCGAGGTCTTGGAAGGATGGTGCCTTCCCCTACTCCTCGTTGGACCACTCCCGCCAGAGTTCCGGTCCCTCCCGCCACCAAGTGGAGTTCTCGCCCACGAGCCCGCAATCACTCCTAGAGTGAAGACATGGTGTGTGTCACTGCTGCACAAAGCACAAGCTCGCCTCCCTCGAGAACTTGCCAGACTCCTCGAGCCAACAAAGGCGCTCACTCGCGATGCCCCTTTCACCGGCGGGCTCAAACCATGTACAAACGTGTGACGGCCTTCACAACCAATCACGATAGGCTCGATCACCGATACCTAACTGGTCTAGGTCTCACTATAGACCAAGAGTAACAATCTAGATCACACCCTTAGGGACACCCTAGCCTAGATGTGCAAGATGCTCAAGTTACTCTCCACTAGAACTCTCAACATATGCAATATCTCCTCCTAGTGCTCTCCTCTTTTCCTCTTGGACCTTATGAAATGCTCTCAGGTATTCCACTGGCCAAGAGAGGTCACAAATACTCCAGCAATGAAGTTATATAGGCTCCCAACCTCAAACTAGTTGTTGCTCCACGAAATCAGCTTTCTGGGCCTAATGACCGTACCATCCGGTCACTGCAACATGGGGCACCAATGGCTCTGATCACTTCTGATTTCTCTGCTGACCGGACCGTACGGTCACCTCATCGGACCGTCCAGTCCGTTTCTCTCTCCAGTCTAGGAGCCTTCGTGCAACAGCATCCTCTCTGCCCTGTGCAAGTCCTATTGACCAGATTGTCCTATCTGTATAGACTCTAGCATAGACAGATTCCTTGCTTCTCGCTGAAAGTCCCAGACAACTCCCCATAGTGACTGTACAGTCCGGTCACCACTGACCCCTCTGTCCGGTCTCTATGTGCAGAAGCTAAAACTTGTCGTCCTCGCTTGACTTCGTTTCCCAGCTTCTCTGAACAGCTCCTTGGCTTCTCCATTGTCAACTAGTGCCTATGATTTCTCCGAGCAACCTTGCACATCACTGACTAGACATGACCTAAGACAATGACCTAGACCTCCTTGATAGTCCAGTTTTTCCTATGGACTCAAAGCCCTAACAACTAGACAAGTGTACCCAACACTTGCACCATAGCTTGTTCTTCCCGTTGATCCATCTTCATCAACCCTTGGACTCCATCAATTTCACAAGCTTGTGCATAATGTTGATATGTATATAATAGGTTTAGTGAGCATAGCACAGTATTGGATTACCGAATATTGAATATTTGGTAGTAGCTGTCACGCATGTCTACATGCTGGGTTGTTCGGCTGTTGTTTTGGTTCAGTAGAGGCTATTTTATTTGCAAGAGTTTTGGGTTGTGTTGAGGCTGATATAAATATTTTGTTCTCTCTTACGCTACCTTTTCTCCAAAATAGACTGGAGTGAATTCTAGTACCTTTCTGTGTTTGTTGACTGATACGAGAAAATAGACTGGAGTGAATTACACAAAACTACTATAATTGTACAGACTGAAGTAAAACCATACTACTAGTACTTGCAAGAAGAAACAATCATCCAAATCTAAATGAGCCTGCCGTACCACATCTGTGTTGCTATGCCACTTGTAAAAACTCATGAGTCAAGAGGAATCTGTGTTGCTATGCCACATCTGTGCAAGGAAGGGTTGTAGACAAACATCCAATTTTATTTATTTTGCTATTACATTTGTTGCTATGCCACTCGTAAAACTTTTGTGTATGGTCTGGTACTGTTCATGCGTCTAGGCGCAGCCATGGAGATCGACTTCACCGCCATGAATTATGTCTCCATTGAGTCCATCGATGCAAGAGTTGGAGCCTACCTTGAACATCCAGGCACACCACAGACAAAATCTTCTTCAAGTATAGCAGTAAGTTGCAAAGAACTTTTAAACACGGTACAAGTTCTCCTTTGGTTTGCTGATCATACAATTTTTACACTTCTATAGGAAACAAGTGACACAGGCAATACAAATTGCAAAGAATAATTGAAGCCAATGGTTGGAATGATCTTTCATACTGTCATAGATGTGGAGAAATTCTACAAGTCATATGCACATGATGTTGGTTTCTCTGTTAGTATTGGTCAGCACAAAAAAATAAATGGGGAAATATTATTCAAGAGGTATTGTTGTTAAAGGGAAGGGTACAGCCAGGAGAACAAAACAAATGCTAGTGCTGAATGTGCAAAAAGAAAAGAAAGTCACCGATATTAATGGAAACTAGATGTGGGTGTCCAGCACATATTGTTGTCAAAGTCAGTGAGAGGGCTAAAAGTACTTTGTTCAATTGTCATAAGGCTAGCATTGGCACCTCACAGGCATATCGACTTCTTCATATCAGTGAGGGTGGGTTTGAGAATGTTGGGTGTACAAAGAGGGATTTGCAAAATTATTACCATGACCTCAGAACCAAAATCAAGGATGCAGATGCACAAATGTTTGTGGCACAACTTGAGCGAAAGAAGGAAGTAAATTCTGCCTTCTTTTATGACTTTCTGGTTGATGAACAAGGACGACTTGTTCGTGTATTCTGGGCAGATGCTTTATGCATGAAAAACTATAGTGTTTTTGGTGATGTGATTTCGGTAGATGCAACATATACCACCAACCAATATAACATGAAATTTGTGCCATTTACAGGAGTAAATCATCACTTGCAAAGTGTTTTTCTTTGGGCAGCATTCTTAGCAAATGAAAAGATCGAGTCATATGTATGGTTGTTTAAGACCTTTCTTAAGGCTATGGGTGGAGTAGCACCTCATCTAATCACAACAGATGAAGATGCAAGCATGAAGGCTGCTATTGCTGAGATTCTACCAGATACATCACATAGATTTTGTATGTGGCATACCATGGATAAGGTACCTGAGAAGGTTGGGCCCAATATAAGAAACAATGAAGATTTTTGGAAAAGACTAAACAAGTGTCTTTGGGGGACCGAGAATTCAGATGATTTTGTGTCACAATGGAATTCCATCATAACAGATTATGGACTCATAGACAATGATTAGTTTTCCACTAGGTTTGCCATTCGTGAATCATGGATTCCAGTATACTTTTTGGACATACCTCTAGCAGGAATGCTTAGGCTACATCACGTTCGGAGAGTGCAATTTCTTTTTTAATCGTTTCATTCATAGAAAGTTGACCTTTGTTGAGTTTGGGTTAAGGTTCGACACAGCTTTGGAGTGCCAGCGTCAAGAGGAGTTACTAGCCGATAATACAAGTCTTCACAGCACACCTAAATTGATGACACCATGGGGCACTGAGAAGCAATGTAGTGTGATTTACACACATGAAGTTTTCTTAAAATTTCAGGAACAAATCATAGCTGCGAGAGGCCATTGCATTATTGAAGGTATTTTAGAGTGTGAAGATATAAAATCTTTCACCATTAGCAGTCAATCTGGAAAAGATCGAGTTGTTCAAATGAACAAATCCAACATGTTTCGTATGTGCTCCTGTAAATTATACGAGTCCTATGGCGTCCCATGTCGTCATATCATACAAGTGCTTAGAGCTGAGAAGCAAAATAAGATACCATCGACTTACATTATGAAGAGATGGGAGAAAAAATATAAAAGGTGAGTTTGTACCACTTTTTTTATCTTATTGTTTTGTTTTGTATGGTTATAGTGTTGATAGGATACTAGATTTGCAGAGAAGTGTTTTTTGATGATGAAGGCAACCTCTTGGATGAAAAGGCTAAAGATCCTATGGAAGTGGCAATGCGAAAATTTTTTTCAGATTCACGCAACATGTTTGAAGATCTAATCCAAATGGCCCAGAACTCTGAACCAGCGATTGACTTTTTGTGTTCCAGTTTATTAAACCTAGTAGAACCTCTCCAAAACATCATTCCTGCTACTACAGTTAGTAAACAGGGTGAGTTTGAAATATTCCTTGGTAGCAAAATTCCACATGAAGTCCAGATACATCCACCAACTAATATCGTGTCCAAAGGACGATGTAAAAGAATTCTGAAGTGCAAGGAGAAGAAGGTACCAAGAAAACGGAAGTGTGGAAAATGCAATCAAATAGTAACGGATCATGATGCACCAAATTGCCCACATAATATTGATGGTTATTTGTAACTACTTATTTTGTACTAGAGATAATTTTCAGTGTATCAGTGAATTTTTGTGTGCCACGAGATCTACTGTTACTGGATATATATTGTGTCACTAAATTTTATGATGAGATATGACATTCATGGTCATTTGTGTCATTTTTCATGTAGTTTTTCCATTTGTTTACCATGGTGAAAGAATTATTTGCATTCAGTTTTTTCATTCATTTTCCACCCATGGTGACAGAATGATGACAGAATCGTTTTCAGTTTTTCAGCGGGAGCTTGGGTGTCAATTTCATTGTATCAGTTTAATTTCATTGGAGGTACAATTGGCATTGCACAATTGATTGATACATCTGAATATATGCAGATTTGTCAGACAATACTACAACTTGTTACCGGCGAAATGTAGCTGTCAGCTGCAGCTAGTTAACTGCATATCTTGATGCAAATATTAGAAAGGAATGAAATTGCAGCAGCTCTCGATTTTTTGGTACTTTGGCATTTTTTTTAAAGGCAAGCACAAATAGCACGGTGAGAACAAAGAGTTTGGACAAGGATCAGCAACTTCACGGATGTTGTCCCAGGCTGCGTTAGCTCAAGTGAAGTGTGCGGCTGCTCGGCGTGCTCGGCTGAGCTGCGTCCAATTCCGGGCATGAGGTCATCACAGGCCGCGGCGCATGGCGTTCGTTTCCCTGGACAAATATTCCAGAAAATTAAATATCATCTTGTGCTTGGTAATTTCCCTTTTGGCATTTTCCTGAAATCTATCTTGATAAATGGATTCTATATTACCAGTCCACATTAGATTTTACTGTCTTAATTTCGGATCCATAGTTCTTGTTTTTAACATCTATGTCTCAACAGACACAGATGGACAGGACGGTATGAAGCCCATCTTTGGGACAACAGCTGCAGAAGAGAAGGTCAGACTCGCAAGGGTCGACAAGGTAAACTGACCCTTTACATGCCGGTTTTTTAGGAACATTGTAGAAATGTTGTCAATTATATACATACTATATTATATGTTCCAAATATACATTTCTTTTTACTTACGCTGAATTGATCTCTTGTTTTGTATGGATACTACTATGGATTTGTTGGACTCGTTTCAGTATACCTTGGTAAGCACACATACAAAGATGCAGTTACATTATTTACTATTCTTGCATTGTTCTTCGTGACGGTATCTGAATTCGCATTTTCTACAATGCAGGTGGATACGACAAAGAAGAGAAAGCTGCTAGGGCTTATGATTTAACTGCTCTCAAGTACTGGGGCACAACAACAACTACAAATTTTCCGGTATAGCTAAAAAGTGACCTGTTTGTATTTACCTGCAGTTTTATTTTTCTTTAATTTCCCTGGACGAAAATTTATTATGAAAACATCTGATTCCAATTTTAAGGTGAGCGAATATGAAAAAGAGTTGGAAGAGATGAAGCATATGACTCGACAAGAATATGTTGCATCCCTTAGAAGGTACATATATTTGGCCATAACTTTGCACCATGATCGGAAGAGTTCTTTTGATAGTAGTCACAAACTCACAATGGCTGGTCGTAATTTTTGTGTGATTAAAAGAGTTCATAAGTCACACTGAATAGACAAAAAAATGTATATTGTGATACAGAAAAAGCAGTGGATTCTCTCGAGGAGCATCAGTTTACCGTGGAGTTACCAGGTATGAATTGATTGGTTTTACCTAACAATCAGATAATTTGATTGAACTTCAGCTGCATTTTTTCATAACAATGTTTGTGAGCTTGGGTACATCTGTACTAGATCTCATTATTGGTGCTGGTCGTCCGAATCAGAATTGCCTCCATCACAAATATGTGGCAAAGATTTAAAATATGTTTTATCAATTGTTGGCTACACTGTATAGATTATTCTCCTAATAGTAAACCGTATGTGTGAAACAGGCACCACCAGCATGGAAGGTGGCAAGCAAGGATAGGAAGGGTGGCAGGAAACAAAGATCTGTATTTAGGCACATTTAGTAAGCACATTCTTTCATTTAGTCAGCTCAGCTACATCATCACTTGTTTCGTTTTTGCCTGTGTGAGAAATGGAAGAGAAACGTGAATGCTGGAGCAAGTTTTCGTTTACAATTTCCTGTTGAACAAAAGATCACATGTCAGGTGATTACCTTGTAGGTACGCAGGAGGAAGCTGCAGAGGCATATGACATCGCTGCGATCAAATTCCGCGGCCTCAGTGCTGTAACCAACTTTGACATGAGCCGGTATGATATCAAGAGCATCATCGAAAGCCAGATCCCAGTCGGTGGTGGCACCACCAAGTGCATAAAGGATGTGCCTGAGCATTTCGACGATGCCGGTCACTTGGCTGCTTCAAACCTGCTCACGGAAGGCATTGGCAGCTACGCCCCGCGGTATGACACCTATGGTGGCTGGGGGCCAATTACCTTTTTATCTCCATTGCAGAACAGCATAGACCACGGTCACTCTAACTCGACTATGTGGTGCAAACAAGAGGAGCAGGATGGTGCCGTAGTTGCGGCAGCACACAGCCTGCATAACCTTAATCATTTACGTAACTTGGGTAGTAGTACCCACAACTTTTACCAACCATTGGCTGTTCAGGAAGTGATGGGGTTTTCTGACATTCACCCCCAGTCGCTTGACTCCAATTTAGTCATGCACAGTAACCACATTGGATATCATCATGGTGCAGTGAGCCGTAGTGGCTATTCCATGCCAGTAGCCTGCAAGCTGGTAGAGGGCCAGGGAAACCATGCGGCCAGCAGCTATGGAGATGATTATAGGAGTGGGACGGTGTCTGACCACTACAATGTCCGGAACTTGTATTATTACCATTCCCAGGATTCTCCAGTCGACGATGCAAGCAAGAACAACACATTTGGACAAGGCGTTGAGTACGAAAATTGGGTTTCGTCTCCATCAGTGATGGCACAGAAGGCTACTGATATGATGGTTTGCCATGGATTGCCATTATATCATGAAAATGATAGTTAGATAAGCTTGTAGTAGTTATCTTGACAGTTTCAAGGAAGAAACACAAGGGGATATGGTATGCATACAGAAGTCTAGCTTCTTAAATTGTGACTCTAACAAATGAGATGGATTTTTTGGGTATCAGTTGTTTATTAACCAGTGTGGTTGCTTGAGAGTTTTTAGAAAGGCCACCATCAAAGAGACCATCATTACTATTTTGTTAGTATATGAGCTTTTCTTCAGACTGTCCTTTTGACTCAAATTTTTGTCGTCCAAAAATTTAGTGCATCCAATATGTCCACAGAAGTTCGTGGATACATGAGAATATTGTAATCCAACTTTCCAGTACTTATAACTTAGGCCAAACTCAGTGGCGGTCTCATTCTCAAAAAATAACATGCCACAGATAATATTGTGTGTACACATTACTAAAACTTTGAAACTAGAATGAAACTCCACTAAAATGTTTTGAGTTTCATCTCAACTTCATTAGTTAGATTTAAGCATTTAAATGCTATAGCTAACATATGAAACATAAAATAAAAATTTGAATTTGAGATCTAGTTTCATTTATTAACTATAAAATATGAGATAATATGGCACCCTTAAAATTCATGAAAAAGAAAACTTGATGATCAAGTTGATACTTGTGTTCATATTAGGAAACTAGGTTATGTGTGTGTTCACATGTATCCCAATGGACACGTCCTTTGGTTCCCTCTAGGTATAAATTATAAACTCTACAGTGATAATGAGAACAAGGATTCATTCAACTACATTCTATCTCCATTTAGTTTAACACGTTATTTTGTACGCTCTACACTGGGCACTCGTTCACACTCTGATCTCAACAAGAATGGAAGAACTCATCAACTGCCACTTACTCGGCGAGAACAGGGGCACGAAGGGCTCATCAACATCGGTGAACAGCTTCGTCCTTGCTTTTCTCTGGAGTTAGGGGTAATCGTAACGAGGCCACGAAATAAATCTCCGGCTATAGCTGTCATTATAGTTGGATATAGCTGCTAGGAGGAGGCACCGCTAAGCTAATCTACTTTTGCCGCTAAGCATTATAAACCGCTAATGGCTGGCTAAATGCCGCTATAGCCGCTAAATGTGCTGTAATTTAGCCGTTAAATGGATGCACAACCCGCTAAATGAGTACAACATACTTTATTGGATTAAGTAATAGTCATGTTATTATAATAAATGTATATTTATTCCCTATTGATTGTTAGAAACTATTTATTTTAAGTTCAAAATTATAGTAGACTATCTTTTTCTCTCTTAAATTGGTCAAGTTCTTTGTTAAGCAATGATTCTAGTATTTTTTTTTTCAAAACTGCTAAATGGCTTAGTTGCCGCTATAGCCAGCTATAGCTGCACTTAGCTGTTTTAGAAGCTTGCAGCTAAATCCTTTAGCCAGCGATTTTTTTCATGGATTATAACAGGACTTAGCCTTTTCAAATTTATCTTCTAGCTCTTTCAAATTTTCTAGTCGGTTTTCCAGCTCTTCATTTCCTTCTATAAAGTTTTGACTGAACTCGTAGGTGCCTCGAGCGTCTTTATTTGATGTTTTCACTCGGCTATGAGCAAGGCCAAGTTGGTTTCTTTTTCATTTTTTTGTCATATAGCTGCTTGTCTAAATATGCATGGAATGATGATGTGAACTCATGGGTCATATTTACCGAATGATAGCGCTACGGGGCATACCTGTTAGCTTGTCTTTCAATTCATCCATATGGGCTCCTTGGGATTATAGCTCCGTCGCCAGTTCCCAAGTTCTAATCTCTCACTGGCACGCTGATTCGTCTTTACTCGGCTTTTGGGTGGCTTCAACATCGGCATTCTTGTCAGCTAATAAGTCTGTTGATTGTTACGCGCCAGATGGCTCACTTCGTTTCCTACAAAAGAATATCTATGCACTTCATGTATGTCAGGAACAGTTTACTAAAGAATCTTGGTCTTAGTTTTACCTTGAAGCTCGCTTGAATTTTAGACCGGTCACTTTTGAGGCATCTCCCGCAGATGTACCAGTCTGGTGTTTTGACCCCTTTGTTTGCGGATCTGCTTGATCATCGTTTTTCGGCCGAGTGCTCCTTTCTTCTGTCGTAGCCTTTGGTGCAGCAACTGCTCTAGGCCAAGTGCTTTCCTTTTCGGGAGCCTATTTGGTAACCGAGTCCTTGGCGATACACAATCTAAACCTTAGAAAATGCTAGGATTGAGGGAGGCTGTTAAATAAACTAGATTTGAAACTAACTAAATCCTGTACATAAGTTAGGATCGTATTTTAACCAAATTTCTTGATCTTCAAGGTTTGTTGTAAACGCCATGAGGTGGGGATTTCACCTTATCTAAGTATAAGATGCAGCCGTGCAGATCAAAGCACGTTGAAGTAAACAACCTTCTGTTTTCTACACTTTCAACACAAGTTTGTGGGCCAGACACTAATCCTACGGTTCAGGGGTTTGAGTGGGATCTAGATCAAAGGCTAATAGTTGGGTAGTAGATTTATTTAGGGTGAGAGGTTTTGTTTATCATGTTTAGTCTTTATAGTAGAGATAATAACTTGGTGTTTGGATTTCGTTTAAACGGACACAAACTTGTATTCCAGCCATCTGGTCAGATATCCGAAGGCACGTGGATAGTGGATGCCTATTGATATCTTAGTCTCAGCCAATAACTGCCGCCTGAATGTTTCTTATGCAATTAAATATTCAAAACAGGAGGCTCTTCAATTGCCAACCTTTTTTTAGTACAAATAAGATTTCCAATAAACCGCAGGTGCCGCAGATTCGCAAGCAACCATAACTTCAATACAATTTGGCAAGCTACCAAGAATTGGTTTCGCCTCTACCTCACACATTCCACCTAATGCAGCTAGAGCATGTGCTACACTTTTACATGTGCGAGGAACAAGGTGAATCTCCCAGCTAAGAAAATTAGCATATAGCGAGTCTTTCAGCTCTGCTATGAGGACAGCAGCAGAGCAATTATCATAATCCGTACACTACCAAAAAACGATTTTTAGCGGCGGTAAAAAATATTGGATTGAAAAAAAAAACTGCAGCTAAAAATGTTCTATCATTTTTAGAGGCGGTTTAAAACATAAACCGACGCTAAAAACCTTTTTAGAGGCGGTTAACATTATGAACTGCCGTAAAAAATTATTTTAGGGACGGTTCACATTATGAACCGCAGCTAAAAATCATTTTAGAGACGGTTCATATTGTGAACCGCCGCTAATGGGCTGTTCTGGCCCAGATTAAGCCCAACTACACCAGCACACTATATAAAAGTGGCTAGGGTCCCCCCCCCCACACACACACAGTTGATCTAACTTCTCTCCTCGCCACAACCCTCACCCGCCGCCTGCCTCCTCTCTCCCGCGCCGCCTTCCCTCCTCGCGCCCCCTCCCCTCCGACACCGCCGCTCATCTCCCCACTCCGCCTTCCTTTCTGGCGCCCTCTCCTCTCCGATGCCCCCGCTCCTCTCCCTGTGGCGCCTCCTCTCCGGCAGATCCGGACGGCGCCCCCACCTCTCCGATGCCCCCGCTCCTCTCCCCGCGGTGCCTCCTCTCCGGTAGATCTAGGCGGTGCTACCTCCTCTCCGACAGATCCAGGCGGCGCCCCCTCCTCTTCCCCCACCACGCGTGGCTCCCCGGCACCCCGGCTTCGCATGAGCCCCCCGCGGCTCCTCCTCTTCCCCGGCCGCGCTTGGCTCCTCGGTACCTCGGCTTCGCGTGCCCCCTGGCACCCCCTCCTCTCCTCCCCGGCCTGGATCTGGTGGTGTGCGGCCTGGATCCGGAGGCACGCGGCCTCGATCTGGGATGCGCGGCCTCATTCCGACCTCCACGATGCAAGCGGGCATCGTAGGCGCGGCGGGCCGAGCTTCTTGCAACGACGACGCCCGTGCTCGCTAGGGCAATGGAGGGTGGGTGACGGGCCGAGCTTCCTAGCATGGTGGCGGGCCTCCCACCCACAACAAATCAATCTTTTTAGCCGCGTTAACATAGCGGCGGGCTGGCTAACCCGCCGCTATAGTGGGTTTTGGTCCTCCGCTACATGACGTTTTTGTTGTAGTGGTAGATAGGCATGTTTCATCATCAAGGCATTAGTTTCCAACATGATATGACCAGTACCCAGTTGAATAGTTGTCTTCACCCCATGAATTCACGCACTTAACAGCACATTAAGTGTCTCCATCCTTATCTCTGAGGACAAAACCTCAGCCATCTGATCTTGACTCAATTTTATAAGAGCCATCGCAATTAATCTTGAGAACATCTATTTGAGGTTCAATAACCATCCTATTGTACAACCGTTTGTTGATAACGATGGAAACAGGTCTTTTGATCTCGACCCGAGCGCTGCAACATCTAAATGTTCGAAATGTGCTCTGATCCTTAAAGTTAGACGTTTCCATGTGTTGTATCAACCGGCGCCGGACCCCTGACGTTCGTTTCCATGTGTTGTATATCAACCGGCACCGGACTTCCCACACAAGCTCTCAAAATGTTGGGCCCTCTTACCTTGTTTTCTCACCAACAAGAACGCGAATTGCACATCAAAATACTGAAGGTCCAGCTTTGAGTTTACCAATTTTGTCTGCCAAAAAACAAATGATCTGGCTTGAAACCAGGATAGTTCGACTTTTCAAGACTTATTAGATTTTGTTGTCAAGGTATATGACTCTTTTTTTCTTTACAGAGCTTGCATGCCAAAAACTACTTTTTCAACATTAGAAGTTTTTAAGGACCACGACAAACAACATATTCATCAACGGTATATGTCTGTATATTTCTTCACAGGATGCTAATGTAGCCGATATAAAACTACCTGTCATAATGAAACATGTTTATGTAATAACACCATATTTCATCACTTAAGTAATGATGATCAAAAGCGATATGGCCATCATGGTCCTTCACATGTATTTCTAAGCGTAACATAAACTATATGTTATGATTAAATATACCGAGAATAGGACAATATTATGAAAATGAATGAGATGAGCACCAATAATGTTGATGCACCTTTGTTCCTTATGATGGGGAGTTCCTCTTGTATTCATAGTGATATACATTAAATGCTTGTTAGAGACACCTCAGCGGATAAGCGGTTCACTAAACCTATCCTTCCATACACTGATGCTTCTTTAGAAAAGGGATTTTTTTTTTCTTGTATCTGGATTGATCAATACATACTGATGCTTAACAATGCACCACTTGAAGAAGATGCTTGTGATGATTAACTGAATTTCTCTGTATTTGTCTTGCAAAACCTTGGTCCAAGGTCTGCCTTGTATGACGTATATATGCAGGGACAGGATCAGCCTTGGTGCCTAACTCCCAAACGAGAAAAGGTCCATTAGCTATTCTGGAATCATTTGTTCTATGCTCCAACTTTGACATAGGGAAATCCATTTGGAATGATCAAGTCGGATTGAACCGTAGTCAAAACCAGCACATGAAATTATTTTACCGCACTAGCCGCATCGGCACTCGAGTACTAAATGGTAAGTACAAACGTTATAACAGTGCTCTCATATACTAGGGTAGAAATCGTATGCTCCGCTATATGTCCAAAGAAAACAGAGCGGTAGCACTTGTTGACACACTGAAATCGAACAAAATTCCAATCTGAAATGCTCGGCGCAAGACACAAATCTGTGGCTTTTCTATCGCAGTACCCATCTAATCTAAAGAAAGTTATAATATAAGAAGCCCAAAAATGATATACTATACATCACCTGAATTTAACAAAAAGGTCTCCGTCGACCGCCGTTCTTCCCCGCCGCAGTGGCGTTCCCGCGTCGCGACACCGGCGGGATCTGGAAGTGCCAGAGCCGGCCGACGGCGCCGACGTGAAACCTTTTGCAGAGGAACTCCTCCGCGAACGCCTTCTCAACCCTACGGTCGACGTCGTGCAGGAACACGTCGGTGTCCCCCTCCCCGTGCCTCCCGTGAGCCATAGCCGCCACTGTCCAGATCGCCGCCATCCTGCCCGGCGCCGCCGCGAAGTAGCCCTTGGGCGCGTCCACCATGACCATGTCCCACTCCGTCTCGTACACCTCCGGAGGCAGGTCGTGCAGCGCCAGCGGGCACGCCGCGTTCCCGCGCACGGTCAACGTGCCGTCGGAGGAGTCGTCGGGGAGGCAGGAGTGGTGGGCCCGGTAGGAGTCGAGGAGGCGGTCCGCGTGATCGAGGCGGGTGCGGTAGGCGACGAGGTGGGCCCGGAGGAAGGGCGACTGGCGCCGGACGAGGCGGTACCAGACCGGGTCCTCCTCCAGGAACACGGTGGCGCCGCCCGGGTTGAGCGCGTGCCACAGCGCAGAGTCGCGGCCCAGGCCGAACACCAGGAGACGCAGCGGCGCGCGGCGGCGGAGGACGGCCAGGGAGAGGGCGATCTCCGCGCGCGACTGCTGCGGGACGGTGGGCGCCACGGCGTAGGACACCGCGGCGTCGGCGAGCGCCGCCACGCCCGGGGCGGCGTACGCGAATCCCGACGGCGCGTGCACCACGGGGAGGCAGGGGAGCGAGATGAGCGGCGGGAGGAGGAACGGGAGGGGAGTGGTGACGAGGCTGCTGATGAGGAAGAAGAGCGTCGCGAGGAGGAGGGCGCACCCGCTGCCGGCGAGGGCGCGGCGGCCCGGGAGCTTCATTGTTGCCTTGTCTGGCGAGAGAGCGGCGGCGAACGAAGGTGCCTCGCTGGTCGGAGCAGCTGGGGCCCGCCCGGTTGTGTCTCTGTCGTGAGGTGGGTAGCGTCCGTACGTGCGTCGGCGAAAGGGGAGTGCTTGCGCGCGGTGGGCGCTGGGGATTGGCTGCTTTATTTAGCTCCGTCGTGTAAAGGCCGATGATGTGTCGCGGGCTCCTTCGTCCGGACTGCTTCGGGTTTGGTATGGGATCGACGCTGTGCGGTGAAGTTTCTTTACCCTGTCTTTCCGTTTTTTGGGCAGCGTAGTTTATTTACTTTTACCTTTTGGTTTAGGTTTACGTGATATCAACTGTAAGTGTCATTGACAACTGGAACCATTACGATTGTTTCATCACATCTTTTGTGCGGTACAATGCTGAATGCCTCCTCCTTTTGTTTCACACTGTTTTAGGAACATAGTGCCGTGCTAGGCCCCCTCCAGTCGCCGTAGACGACTTTTTTTAAGCTGGTTGTTGGCTATGATTGTTAGGCTTTGCTATTGGTTCTTTATATTTTGTTTAGCTTATCTGCACATAAATAAAAATCCTAGAAAGTAGGTCCGGCTGAGCTTGAAAAATATACAGGTACTTCAATTTCTTTTTGCAGAAATTAATTCAATATGGTTTTAATCCTTTTCTCTAGTACTAATCTTTTCTGCAACCTAATGAAGTTATCCTAGATGATCAGCGAAGAGTGAACGTCAAATCTCTATCTCACTTTTGTTGAAAGAGATAATTATTTTAATGCCAAAACATTTGAGACAGGGGACTCCAGCAGGCAGCAGTCTTCTTAGTTTCATAATATTTCTCATGGAAAGTTCTATACATGTGCAGAATACTTTTTCTTCAACGGACCACTAGTGGCTAAATAAATAATAATAAGGAAAAAGTACGCGGGTAGGGAGTGCTTAACTGCTATGGGTATCTAGGACTTTCAACAACTGAGACTGAGTTAAAGAAAAAAAAACTGAGGCCGTGACTGTGTGACTGTCGGGTGAAGTACCATACCCTGATTTAATATCTGCTACAAAAATCGTGTATACCTTTATCACCATCTTGGCATGTACAACCAACAGGCTTTCCAACTGCACTGACGACACTGGTAAATACTGGTACCATCTCTCTCTTGAAATTCCATAGCAAGCTCAAAATAATATATTACACAACTTTAGGCAAACTGTTTACAAGTTCAATGATGGTTTCATGAAAAAGGTACAAATTTATTAGTTATTGGTGACACATTAAGGTGGTAAATTTTGTTATGAGGTCAAAAGAAACTTTTTTTAATACGAATCAGAGATTCATATCTTTGTATTAAAAGAGAAAGAGCCGGCTCCTTTCAAGCTACACCACCTCAGTCAGGACCAAGCCATGAGGGGCTGAATTACAAAACACAAGAGTTTGGACATCTATAAAAAAAAAGCACAAGAGGTGAGACCTGACAAGCACCATTAGATAGGCGGCAAACTAAAGGATTGAGAAGGCGACCAGGGGGGGGGGGGGGGGGGGTGAATGGGAGCCAATTAAAATTCTCCAAGAGAATTTGGCCTATATCCCGGTTTCAAACAAACTCAACCCTAAAGCAAGTCACCAAGGTTACACACACCAACTTGTAATGTGCTGACCCTAGGAATGATAAACAACAGCAATAGAATGCAGGAGAATGACAACAACTCGAACTGGTGAAGAAACGAACTCGAAACAAGTTACTGGATAACCATCGCCAGTGCCGGTCACTAGCATCGACAGTATCGATTGGTACTATTGGTAGTGTCGATCATGTCCATCGGCAGTTCCGATGCGGGGTTCTCAGGACTCAAGAAAGTAGCACTCGGAGCGCATCGGTAGTGCTGGTGGGGGGTTTAGAATTGAGTCACTGGAGTGTGGCTGTGAGTTCAAACTCAGGCTACCGGTAGTGCCGGTCCAGCCATCGGTAGTACCGATCGACACTTTCCAGAACCAAAACTGTGCTCGAAACTTGGCAAGGAAATTACCAAAACCTATCCAAACAAACTCTAAAAATCATGAAACTTGGACAACAGATGTCTCATGGTAGGACGTTCCTTCTCCTCAAGTATTCATCACGAATTTGAGGTTTTACTGAAAGCTTTAGGGTTTGAATATTCTTGAGGAAATCCATAAAATTGAAGGTGCTCTTGCCTAGGATTCAATCAAGGATCTATAGAGGAATGTATAGGCATGTCCCAGCACCAAGATCCCTCAAGAAATTCGTACCAAAACCCACTAAAAAACGAGATCGAAAATCTCCCCGAAAATAGCTCCGAAAATAGAGAAAAAGAGAAATTCGGGATTTAGGGAGAGAGGAAGATGTTGAGCACAAAAATAAATCTCATATCATCAAAACATGCTTACAAGAACCATAGGTACAAGGCTAGGAAGCCACCCACATCCTCCCACTATTTGGAAGAGAAAGAGATGTCTCTCACACACCCTCTCCTCTTCTCTATTACATGAAGACCTCTCCTAGCACTTTGAATGAAGACCTAAGGCAATGCTAAGGAAAAGAGAGGCACCTCTTCCACCAGCCCTACCTCTCCTTATATAGGCCTAAGGGTTGTCCACATGACCACTCTACCCTTAACCTATTTAATACTACCACCTACCACCAGGGGCAAACTTATCCATCTTTCTCCTCGTCGCCGGAACGCCATCGAGCCCTTCACCACTTTGCTTCGCCTCAACGCATGCTCCGCGATGGTGCCACGTGCACCTCCAATCGCCACCACCGATTTTGAGGCCCAAACCGGGAAACCGTCTTGCACACTTCCCAAAGCGTGACTTCTTGATGTCGACGCGTGTCACCTTGTTCCGCGATCCTGACCACCGGCAAGTCTCTCCCGGTCCCTGTCCATTGGGCCTCCTTGTCACTTGCACCGGCATCCCGCTCACCTTGACTTGGTCAACACATAGTCTTCATCACCACCACGGTTTTGAGGCTCAACCGCGTAACCGTCTGTGCTTCTTGCCTTGGTATGGTTCACCCTTGACTACCCGGCCTCCCGATCGTCCGGCCCCAAGTCTCCTACTTGTGCCCGATCCTCTTACCGTTGACCGCGAAGTTGACTCCAGTGACCTACACATCGTGAAACAAGAAAACACATTTCCCATCTCCTACAACTTCACCAATACCTCCACCAACTCTGATTAGTCAAAACCATGACATCCACAAACTCATGCAATCCCTAGATTCACGCATTTCAACTCAAAGAACAAATCCACTCAAGTCAATTACTCATCACATATATTGCAAACCATGGCACATATCCACATGGTTTCTCAATCTCCCCCTTGATGAGTACATTGACAATACCAAATGCATAAGGATTAAGATTTGAAATGCAAAATCGAATAAGCTCATCTAAATGGCCAAACCAAAGAAAAGGTGAAAACAAGCCATCTAGCAAAATAGGGATCACAAAACTAAGAGTTGGCAAAGAAGCGACTTGACACACAAAGAATATGAAAAACGCAAGAAAACGCTCGAGATCATGATATGCTCCTCCTCAACTTGTGGTAGGTCTCATATAATGCAAAATGGATCAATTTAAGTTTCTTAGCATTATTTGTGCATCACCCAATATTTTCTCCCCCTTGTGGTATTTTCTCCCCCTTTGACAATGAACTCATCAAAGGGACAAAAGAATAAGCAAACATGTAATGCATGAAAATGCAAACCTAAGGAGCTTCAACAATTATGCAAACAAGCATTTAACTTTGCTAACCATAAACATAGAGCCATAAAGTGTAAAAGCAATAGCTTCCAATCATACAAAGATCAAAAATAGATAGCAAGGCATAAATACCAAGAGCTCTACAAGCTAAGCAGAAAGATTGACTTATCAAATTTGCTTATCATGAGAAAAGCTGCCACCAGATGTGTAAGTACTCCCATCGAAGGCAAAACAAGAATCAAGTGAATCATAAGAATCTAGCCAGTCTCAATCTCAACCAAGGCAACAAATATTCGCTGAAAATAAGCTCTACAAATGCTCACATATGCAACAGAGACTCATAAGAAAGGATAAAAGCATTATTCTTATGTTATCCTCATGTAGCTTCTACCGTGCGGAGGGTCGCATGACTGGGTATGGCAAACACCCTGAGGCTTCGAAGTATAATGTTTGGATTTAGCATTTTATATTACTTCTAAATTCTGTGGAGGGTTGCACGACTGGGTACGACAAATACCTCGAGGCTTCGAAGCACAATCAACGTATTTTGCAACTTAAAAGCAAAAGGATGAGCATGCCTTTGCGGCAAAAGGAACAACCATTCCCAGACTATTGCATCATGAGATAAACATTCATAAAGCCATATTTTGCAAACACAAGGTGCCATGGCCAAGATATCCTCTAAACTAGCCTCAACACAAGTTTCAACAAGGATAAAAGCAATTATACACAAGGTGAGCAATTTTTATCAGGATTAGTTCAAAAGCTTCGCAAAAAGCCAAGTTTACCTTTATGATTAGCAAGTTGCTCAAATGAGTTTATAACAGGCCATCTAAAAAATCTAAGCATGAGAGATTACTATCACATCTACACAACTTAGCTCAAGCTCAATCATAGCAAAGAGAAATGCAAGAAAACATAAGAATCAAAGCTCATCTACCAATGCATATATTACATATGAGATGCAATACAAAAATGGTAAGATACATATATACAAGAGAACACCAACTCCCCCTCAAATGATGCCATAGGGATGGCAAACACCAAGTTTCCCTCGAAGAAAAGCATGTCTCGAAGCGTCTAGGGGCTAATTGGTTCCTGGTGTCGATGTATTTGCGCTCAACATCCCCCTTCTCAACATTGTCTCTCAGGAAATGGAATCACACATTAATGTATTTGACCTTACCATGCTAAACTGGGTTTTCGGCTAAGCATATGGCATTGGAGTTATCACACATGAGTGGAACACTCATAAAGGTTAACCCATAGTCTCTCATGGTGGACATAATCCATAGGATTTGTGAGCAACAGCTAGCAGCAGCAACATACCTAGCCTCTGTGGTGGATTGGGCTACACTCGACTGCTTATGAGACGACCAATAGATCAAACAAGTACCCAAGAAATGACAAATACCAGAAGTGCTCTTCCTATCAATTCTACACCCAACAAAGTCTGCATCCGTATACCCAATAAGATCAAGAGATGAAGATGCAGATTACCAAAGACCAAACTCAAGGGAGTATTTGAGATACCTGATGACGTGCTTGACAGCCTTGCAATGAGTCACCCTTGAGGAAGCTTGAAAGTGAGCATAAAGACACACTGCAAAGTGTATGTCGGGTCTTGTCACTATCAGGTACAAGAGGGAGCCAATCATGCTCCTGTACTCCCTTTGGTCCACTGCTTCACAGTCTTCATTGGGGTCAAGTGTCGTTGTAGTGGATATTGGTGTAGACAACGGCTTCACATTGACCATGTAAAACTTCTTCAGGAGATCCTTCGTGTACTTGGCTTGATGTATGAAAGTGTCTTGCTTGCACTGCTTGATTTAAAGCCCAAGAAAGAAGGTGAGCTCGCCCATCATCGATATTTGAATTTCACTTTCCATGGCTTCCTGAAATATGGACACAAGAGCATGAGAGGAACCACCAAAGATGACATCATCCACATAAATCTGAACCATTAGAAAGTCATTGCCATGCTTGAGAGTGAACAAGGTTTTGTTAATGCACCCCATGACATACCCACACTCTAGCAAGAAGGTCTTAATCCGAGCATACCATGCCCTAGGTGCTTGCTTTAGCCCATATAAAGCCATCTGAAACTTGTACACAAGGTTTGGGTATTTGTGGTGCTCAAAGCCAGCTGGTTGTTTTACATAAACCTCTTCCTCTATGAAACCATTCAGGAAAGAAGTCTTGACATCCATTTGATAGAGTCTAATGCCCTTAGAGGCAGGAAATGCAAGCAAGATCCTAATGAATTCTATGCGTGCAACAGGAGCAAAGGTTTCCCCATAGTCTAAGCCCTCCACTTGAGTGAAACCCTGGGCAACAAGCCTAGCCTTGTTTCTAACAACCTCACCATCTTCTACATGCTTGTTTTTAAACATCCATTTGGTTCCTATGACATTGACACCAACAGGAGGCTCTACTAGGGTCCATACTTTGTTTCTCTCATAGTTTTCCAAATCCTCATGCATGGCATTAACCCAATGTTCAACAGATAGTGCGTTTCCAATATCCCGGGCTTCAAAGGTTGCAACAAATCAAGAGTTGGTAAAGCTAGCGATATGTGGAGACCTTGACCTTATTGTCCTCTCATTGAGATTACCAATCATCTGTTGAGTTGGATGTTGATGCTTGTGGTGAGGAGCCTTTCTCTCAGAGCGTACCTCCCCTTCAACCACAGCTGGAGCTCGCTCGACAGATGCTGAGGTCGATGTAGAAGCTTCTAGACCCTCTGCTGGAGTGGTGGAAGCAGTAGGAAGAAGCTCGGAGGTGGGATGGAATGACTCATCATCATCATCATCCAAACCCTGTAGGTCCTCTTCTACAAAGATGCTCTCCTCCATCTCCTTGGTACCTGTAGTCCCAATCATATTGCTTGCACAAGAGTTTGATTCATCAAAGATTACATCATAGGACTCTACGATGGTGTTAGTTTCCAAACTCAAAACTCTATAGGAATGGCCTTGAAGGGTGTAGCCAAGAAAGATGCCATCAGAAGATCTCGACTCAAACTTATCAAGATTGCCACGCTTGAGAATGAAGCACTTGCAACCAAAGGCACACATTGGAGAAACAAATGGCTTCCTCTCAAAACGTAGCTTATAGGATGTCACATTAAGAATTGAGTGCGAGAAAATCAGATTGGAAACATAGCAAGCAGTGCTAATGGCCTCAGCCTAGAACCGCCTCAGAGTCCAATGCTCATCGAGCATCGTCTAGGCCATCTGCACCAAGGTTCTATTCTTTCTTTTGACCACACCGTTCTGCTGGGGAACACAATCTGCTGAAAACTGATGCTCAATACCATGCTCAAGACAGAAAGCATCAAAGGAGGAGTTCTTGAACTCGGTGCCATTATCACTGCGGATTGCTCATAATGCACCAGGGAGTTCCTTGAACAACCTCAAAGCTAAGCTCCAAAAGTGATAAAACACTTCATCCTTGCTCTCAAGATAGTAAACCCAAGATTAGCGAGAGTAGTCATCAACAATCATAAGGACATACCACTTCCCACCCTCTGAACAAACCCGAGGAGGACCAACAGTGTCCATGTGAAGCAACTCTCCAGGACGTTCAGTCATCACTAAATTAATTGGTGGATGAGAAGCGGCAATCAATTTCCCATGACGACAAGGAGTACAAACCAAATCCTTATCAAATTTGAGCTTAAGCAATCCTCATATCAAATCTAGGCCACTTAAGCGACAAAGCAAGTCAAAGCTCATGTGACCTAGTCTCCGATGCCATTTCCAGAGCTCAGAAGAAGATTGACCAAACAAGCATTTGTGATAACCAGGAGAACCAGCAAAATCAGCCTGAAAAGCTTTCCCAATGCTAGAAATTCCATAAACCAAAGAGCCATTTAAATCAAGAACACAAGAAGCATTTTTCTTAAAGCGCATTTCCAAACCAACATCAAGCAACTAAGAGGCAGAGAGGAGATTGTACTTGAGATGCTCAACCAAACCAACATCCTTGAGAGTGAATTTTTCATTTACCTTTACCGCGCCTCTTGCCTTCATTCTCCCTCTCTTGTCATCTCCAAAGGTCACATACTCCTGACGCTTCAAGGGAGTGAGGCTGAAGAACCACTTTGCATCTCCAGTCATGTGGCGCGAACACCCGGAGTCCTTCAACTATTTGTTCTCCAGTCCTCCACCGGTTGCCTACAAAGAACGTGAAGGAAAAGTTGATGACTCAGTGCTAGGGTTAGTCAAAAATCATTTGGGAATCTAGCTCTTCACCATACGATCGGTAGTAGTCATCACAGTTCTTTGCACATTATCATTCGAACGCCTAGGATGAGAACCACGATGGGGAAAACATGGCCTATCAAAGCATCTCTACTCAAACCTTGTGTTGTGAGGATAGAAACCATCTGTGCGAAAACCAAATCCATGCGAGTGACGGTTACTACAATGGGGAAAATGTGCGGCGCCAAAGCGCTGCTGTGCAAAGCCTCTGTTTTGTGAATCAAAGCCATATGAGGGATGACCCTTTCCATGATAGGCATGAGAAAAAGAGCGAGACTAAAAGTCAACAAAATCATTATGATGCACATTTCTAGTCAACTCAGCTTGCATCCTCTCAATCCTCTTACGCCTATAACAAAATTCATCCAAGTGACCCTTACGACCACAGAACATGCAAATGTAGACATTCTCATGTTTAGGCTTTGTTTGCATAGGAGGTTTGGGTTTTGTCTTCTCTGTTTGCTTTAGGTTGAAGGAAGGTTTGGGGTTTGGTGGATAGTTTGTGTCAGTGGGTTTGATGGATTGTTCCTCTTCCTTGTAGCTAGAGCTAGGCACAAACTTACCCACATTTTCACTCTCTTTGTCACACATCTCAAATCCCAAGCCCAAGTTGTAGATTGACCTACTGGCACTCTCTTTGACTCTTGCCAAGTCACTCTCAATCTTCTCCTCACTCACTAGGGTTCTTTGGAGCTTAGAAATAAGATAGTCATTTTTTTGGACTAGGACTTTGTTTTCCTGCCTAGTGATTACAAACTTGTCCTTAAGAGAGACACACACATCACATGGTGGTGGAAGGACCTTACAACGAGTCTCATTTAGCAGCTTGGACGCGAGCTCTTTGACTTTGAGGGTTTGAGCTTCCAACTCACTAGTGAGCTTGGGGTACTTTTGACATGCACCCAAAAGAGTTGGTCTAGCCTTGAATTCATCAAGCTCTTTAAGGGCACTCTCAAGCTGATTGGCAACTTGAGCATGCACACTTTCCCTCTGTGCAAGATCATTCATCACAACTTGACAAGACTCGCACTCTACAACAGTGTCATCTTTAGCAAGCTTAGACCTAAGCGAAGTGATCTCATACTCAGCACTCTCCAACTTAGACTTAAACTCCCTACTCTCACGAACAACGCTGTGAAGCTTATCATCTTGCATGAGCAGATCATCACGTAAATGATCAAATTTAGAAGAGAGCTCATCAAGAGTGGGAGGTACCTTGCTTATGTCGGAGTCAGAGCTAGAGTTGGTGTCGTGGTCATTCTTTGCTATGAAGCAAAGCCCGGTGAAGTCATCCTTCCTCTTGACTCATGGCTTCTCAACATCCTCCTCCGAGCTTGTAAGGCCTTCGCTTGATGTGAGGTCGACATCGCTCAAGGTGGCAACACAGGCGTGTGCAATGGCTTTGGCAAACTTCTTGGAGTTCTTGCCCTTCTTGTAGAAGCGGTTCTTCTTCTGCTTTAAGTCTTCAGTGTTGTTGTCGCGTTACCCGGCCTTCTTCTTCTTCTTGGGACATTCAGCAATGAAGTGTCCCGGGTCACCACACTCGAAGCAGGTTCTTGAACCACATCCTCTTCTCTCCTTATGGTTGTTGTAGAACTTCTTGAACTTCCTTGTGAGCAAGGCCAGCTCCTCGTCAGGAATGCACTCCATCTGTTCATCGGAAGCTGCAACAAGAGAAGACAGAGCAAACTCTAAGTAAGACTTATCAAGTGAGGGGTTATTTCCATAAGAAGCATCACTGTGACTACCCTTCTGAGAGCTAGAAAGCAAGTTTATGCTAGAAGCAGGATTAACAAGATTAGGACGAGATTTCCTAGACAGTTCATGAGATTTCAGCTTGCTATACAGTTGCTCACAGTTCAGAGTATTGAAGTCGGCAGTTTCTTCTAAAGTAGCAATTCAAACCCCCCAAACATTTTTATCAAGTGAGTACAATAGTTGCTTAGCTCTATCATTATCATTGTACAAAAGGTTAGAACAAGACCGCAAGTTGCACATAATTGCGTCAAACCTACGAAAGGTGTCATTTAGTGACTCGCCAGGTTTTTGTGCAAAGGTTTGGTACTGTCTATTGTAAGAATCATTACACATAGACTTGACATGATTGGTACCCTCATGGTGCATGCAAAGCTTATCCCAAATAGCATGAGTAATGTCAAGGTGTGCAACTCGATCATGTTCACCCCTACCAAGTGCAGAGAGCAGGATATTGACAGCTTTGGAGTTGATTTCATACCTATTCAACTCGCCTACTAGAGTGGTGTTGAGGTCGGCAGGTATATTGTATTCTTGCTCGACGATGTCCTAGATAGCATGTCCATGACTCAGCAAAAAAGCCTTGGTCCACGGCTTCCAGTAGGGGAAGTCCTCTCCATTGAACATCCAGAGCTTGACCGCATGCTTCTCCATGTCACCTTCAGATCACAAAGCCGATGAAGGTCAACTAGTGATCAAACTGGCTCTGATACCAATTGAAGGACTGAGAAGGCGACCAAAGGGGGAGGGGGGGGGTGAATGGGAGCCAATTAAAATTCTCCAAAACAATTTGGCATATATCCCGATTTCAAACAAACCCAACCCTAAAGCAAGTCACCAAGGTTAGACAGACCAACTTGTGATGTGCTAATCCTAGGAATGACAAACAACAACAATGGAACACAATGGAAACACAGGAGAATAACAACAACTCAAATTGGTGAAGAAACAAACTCGAAACAGGTTACTGGATGACCATCGGTAGTGCCGATTGGTACTATCGGCAGTGCCGATCATGTATATCGGCAGTGCTGATGCGGGGTTCTCAAGACTCAAGAAAGCAGCAGTCGGAGCGCATCGGCAGTGCCGGTAGTTGCCATCAGTAGTGCTGATGCGGGGTTCAGAATTGAGTCACTCGAGTGTCTCTGTGAGTTCAAACTCAGGCTACTGGCAGTGCTGGTCCAGCCATCGGCAGTGCCAATCAACACTTTCTAGAACCAAAATTGTGCTCAAAACTTGGCTAGGAAATTACCAAAACCTATCCAAATGAACTCCAAAAATCATGAAATTTGGACAGCAGATGTCTCATGGTAGGAGGTTCCTTGTCCAAGTGGAATCACACAAAAATCTTAAGAATTCATCACAAATTTGAGGTTTTACTGAAAGCTCTAGGGTTTGAATGTTCTTGAGGAAATCCATTAAATGGAAGGTGCTCTTGCCTAGGATTCAATCATGGATCTATAGAGGAATGTTTAGGCATGTCCTAGCACCAAGATCCCTCAAGAAATTTGTACCAAAATCCACTCAAAGACGAGATCAAAAATCTCCCCAAAAATAGCTCCAAAAATAGACAAAAAGAGAAATTCAGGATTTAGGACGAGAGGAAGATGTTGAGCACGAAAATAAATCTCATATCATCAAAACATGCTTACAAGATCCATGGATATAAGGCTAGGAAGGCACCCTTTTCCTCCCACTATTTGGAAGAGGAAGAGATGTCTCTCACACACCCTCCCCTCTCCTCTATTACAGGAGGACCTCTCCTAGCACTTTGAATGAAGATCTAAGGCAAGGCTAAGGGAAAGTGAGGAACCTCTTCCACTAGCCCTACCTCTCCTTATATAGGTCTTAGGGTTGTCCACATGACCACTATACCCTTAACCTATTTAACACTGCCACCTACCACTAGGGGCAAACTTGTCCATCTTTCTCCTCGTCACCAAAACGCCATCGAGCCCTTCACCACTTTTCTTCGCCTCAACACAAGCTCCGCAATGGTGCCACATGCACCTCCAATCACCGCCACTGGTTTTGAGGCCCAAACCGGGAAACCGCCTTGCACGCTTCTAAAAGCCCGACTTCTTGATGTTGATGTGTGTCACCTTGTACCTTGTCCCGTGATCCTGACCACTGGCAAGTCTCTCCCGGTCCCTATCCATCGGGCCCCCTTGTCATTTGCATTGGCATCCCACACGCCTTGACTTGGTCAACACGCAGTCTTCATCACCATCACGGTTTTGAGGCTCAACCGCGAAACCGTCCATGCTTCTAGCCTCTCCATGTGTACGGTATGGATCACACTTGACTCCACCCGGCTTCCCGATCGTCCGGCCCTAAGTCTCCTACTTGTGCCCGATCCTCTCGTTGTTGACTGTCAAGTTCACTCCAGTGACCTACACATCATGAAACAAGCAAACACATTTCCCATCTCCTGCAACTTCACCAATACCTCCACCAACTCTGGTTAGTCGAAACCATGACATGCACAAACTCATGCAATCCCCAAATTCTTGCATTTCAACTCAAACACCAAATCTGCTCACATCAATTACTCATCACATATATTACAAACCATGACACATATCCACATGGTTTCTCATAAACTAAGAAACCAAGTGCGCCTTCTTGCTCCTTACCAAAGGCTCGCAAACTTCAAGCTCTGACGAGGCACCATAGATGATGCTTTTGTCTAAATACTTGAAGGTGTTCGTTCATGCCAGATTGTGCGCAGTCAAAGACACATGAGTTAGAATGCCTCCATATGACCTAGGCCCATAGGATGATTACTGAATTGAGTCCTTTTCTAGCATTCTTCGGCACGCTCTTGTCTACCTTTCTCTACCAATTGGCAAAGAATACTTCATGTTGGTTGGGTGCTTTGTCCAAAAACCCTAGCAGTGCTAAGATATAGAACTAAAAATCTCGAGAGACAACACATGTGGTGAGAATGTGCTGCACATCCTCGTCTTCCTAGTCAATATGATGTGGACAAAGGTTCCCGATCTTCCGAAAGGTTCTGGATACGTTGATTTGGTCGGAGGCGACACACAAATCGATCCGGCTTCAGAACAGCACGTTCTAAACCCCGCAATCGCAGCACGACGTCTCCTCTGGTTATCAACCGTCCTAAAATGATTCACCTCGCCGAGAAGGCTAATCCCTGCCTGCGAATCAGGAACAAAGAAGAAGGCAACGCAATTGCAGATGTATTATGAATCTCACAAAGTTGGGGTCTCACAAACCGTGATGACGACGAAACTGTTATGAACAGAATAATCTAAGCAAAACCCAAACCCTAATGATGCGGTGGCGGCTGTATATGAAGACCCTAGGGTCGTGCATGACCCTCTGGACGCACCCCTAATTGGGCTCAACTAGATACAAAGCCCAAAGGCCAAAAACAGGTGACGCAACACCGAAACAGATTCTGGACCCTCTCTTGTTTCCATGATTTCCGATGACTCCGGATGAATTTTGATATGAGACTGGAGGCATTGGAAAGGTATTCTTCTTATCTTTCTGGGCATATATAGAACGCCCAAATCTGAGTCCGTATACGTTCTGAGCATCCGTTTTAGTGTAGACTGGTCCTGAACCCCAAAACAGACTCGAAGTCAATTTTGGTTAGGCCTCCACCTTGGCTTCCACGTCCTTGCTGGTCCTCCACGTCTCCAAGTCCTTCTCCCATCATCTCCTGGTCCTCTCCATGGTTCCTAATTATAATATAATCATTAGGTAGCAAACCATTCTCAAAAGTGACATATAATGAAGAACGTAGGAACGAGCTCACCTCTAAATTTAGTCGTCGTGCACGAGCTCTAGTCATTGGACCTTGCAAGTCCAGAATTGGAGGAGTGTTGCATGTATCCTTAGGAGTGATATCCTCATCACGATGGGTGTGAGAGACCCTATTTTTCAAGTTGATCAGCTATCCAACATCGGTTCTGAATGGCAAGCCATAGGAAAACCATGCATTTCTATGGCGCCCACGACTTCCATAGGTGCCTCCAATGTTCAAATGGAATGGATCCATTGAAGAAGGCACGGTATAGGCACGGTAGGTAGATTTGGAGGAGAGTTGCCCCGAACCATCAAGACAGCCCAATCATAATAAGGTCAAATGAAAATACATCTTCAGTTTGGAGATTCCTTTCTAGGAGCACATCCCACACTTGGAAATACTCATACAACCGAATCATAATGAGGTCAAATGACAATACATGTGAGTTGGCTACTGTCATATACAGTTATGTGCCAAAACAATATTTTATGCATTATTGTAATGTACAATCTAAAAGGGACAACTTTACTAGGACCGTCAATTTAGATTTTTTTGTAATATAATATGTTTTTAATCTGAATAGCAAGATGAGCAATTTATGATAAGTGTATATTCAATATTTGGTCTTGGTGATCAATCCAGGTACCAATAAGGGCTTTATTTCTTATGATTTCTCACTGAATGTTCTATGGGTCTAAAATATCACAAGTAGGCAAGTCATCAGGAGATAGTGGTTCCCAACAAAGGAAGGTGAGATCTGCGAGATGCATGTACCAAGCTAGCAAAGGTTTCATGTAAGGACCGTCAACATGCTGAGGTCGTTAGGATGTGTGCCAAGATACATTATTGGTCAGCCTGAAAGAGGAGCGGATGGACTAGCAAAAATCATGAACCTAATAACTTGAAATTTGTGTTTGAATCGATTTGAGTCACCTCGGCATCAAAGTGGACCTAACAGGGGTGTGGAGCGATTGACTCTAGGGGTGAATCGATTCTCGCTGTCGTCGTCTTCTCCGAAGTGAAACCCAGTTTCTTGGAGCCATATGCCTGCAATCTTTATAGTTTAGGCATAATCACATCGTCCCAATTACTTTGGTTGGGTGCCAATTCCTACTTGCTGCCTAGCTGGCAAAGAAACATGCATTCCGAAAGGCATTGGGCGAAATGATTAAGTTAGCACCATGATTCCACCGACGCGAGTGCTGGTGGCTCTCACTACCACAAATATGGCCTTTAGTGGCAGGAGCCGAAAGGCCATAGCGGCGCTATCCACAGTGGGCCGCTGCTACAGAGCCTAGGGGGCTTACCCCCGAGGCTAGCGACCTCTATAGAGACCTCTTTAGTGGTGGTTGATAATGACAACCACTGCTAAAGATGACTCATGTTTATAGCTGTGGTGGACAATAAAAGCCATGCTCGAACAACTCCCACTATAAATCAAATAGTGCCAGCCCAAAAATTTGGGTAAATCATCAAAATCAAGGGGGGGGGGGGGGAGGAGGAGGAAGGTTTTGAGTTTTTTTGTTTGCCAGTTTTTGCTATATAAGGTAAGGGAACTCATTCCATATGTTTTTTTTTTACTTTTATTGTGAAATCAAGTTGAATTTTGAGTTTTAAGTTGTTAGATTTTCATCAAATTTTAGCCTAATTCTTTTGATTTGTATGGTTCTAGTGGGTTGGAGTTGAAGTTTATGAATGCATACATCATCTATTTTGATGACAAAAAAATGAACTATACAGAGTGTAAGGATCATGACCATTGAGGTCACCCCAAGGTATGATGTTTTGGTGATGAATGATAAACATGAAATGCGATTAATGTCTACACAAGTGTTGTTTGTGTAGGAAACCTTTTCTACCTTATGATGATTGTCAATGACGTCCTTGGTGATTGATGACAAGACCACAAGCATGGAGGCTTGATGAGCTTGATGGAGTCCAAAGGGTGATGAAGATGGACCAAGTCTAAGGACAAGCTATGGAGCAAGTGTTGGGTACACTTGCCTAGTTGTTAGGGCTTTGAGTCCATAGGAAAACCAGGACTATCAAGGGGGTCTAGGTCATTCTCTTAGGTCATGTCTAGTCGGTGACATGCAAGGTTGCTCGGTGAAATCAAATGCACTAGTTGATAGGGGAGAAGCCAAGGAGCTATTCAGAGAAGCCGGGAAATGAAGTCAAGCGAGGACGAGGAGTTTCAGCTTCAGGATGAAGTGACCGGATAGAGGGGTCAGTGGTGATTGGACTATACGGTCACTCAGAGGTTTTGTTTGGAGGCTACAGCGACTCAACGAGGAATCTATTCGTGCCAGAGTCTGTATAGACCGGACGGTCTAGTCTGCTAACCGGATGGTCCGGTCAGTACGACTTGCACAGGGCAGAGAGGAAGCCAGTGTCGAAATGTTTCTGGATTAGAGAGAGAAACGGTCCGGACGATCCGGCCAGCAGAAGTCAGCAGAGGGGCCAGCTGACCGTATAGTCCGGTCAGGCAGTGACCGGACTGTACGCTCAGTAGGCCTAGAAAGCTGATCTAATGGAGCAACGGCTAGTGTGAGGTTAGGAGCCTATATAACTTTGTTGCTGGGGTCTTTGTGACCTCTCTTGGCCTGTGGAATGCCCGAGAGCATTTGGTAAGGTCCAAGATGAAAAGAGAAGAGCACTAGGAAGAGATATTGCATATCTTGAGAGTGCTTGTGAGAGTAACAAGGTGCGATCTTGCACATATAAGGCTAGGGTGTCCTTGAGGGTGTGATCTAGATTGTTACTCTTGATCTATGGTGAGACCTAGACCGGTTAGGTGTCGGTGATCGAGCCTATCGTGATTGGTTGTGAAGGCCATCACACGTTTGTACACTGTTTGAGCCCATTGGTGAAAGGGGCATCAATAGTGAGCGCCCATGTCGGCTCGGGAGGCGACCTTGTGATTTGGTAGCAGCGGTGACACACACCGTGTCTTCACTCCCGGAGTGATTGCGGGCTCATAGGCGAGAACTCCACTTGGTGGCGGGAGGGAGCAGAACTCCGACGGGAGTGGTCCAACGAGGAGTAGGGGAAGGCACCATCCTTCCGAGACCTCGAGAAAAAATCATGAACCATCTCTTACTCTACTCCTTACTTTGATGCATTATATTCTGTATTTACATACTGTGCTATTCATGCTTGTGTGCTTGTCTTGTTCTAGTTGTTTTCCTTGTAGACTTGCATGAATAGGCTTCTTGCTTGCTAGTAGTGTTTGAGCTTCCGCATTTGATAACAAGCTTGCATAGAAGTTGTATTGCCTTTGTGTGATTCACTAGTATGCTTAGATTGTTATTCCTTTCATAGGTTCATTATCTTGCTAGTGTGATCACCACTAGGATTGTGTAGGAGTTGTTTTGAGTGGTCAGTTTTAGGAAGTGGCAAATTTGGTACAGAGTGCGAGTTCCCGATTCACCCCCCCCCCCCTCTCGGTCACTCAGTCCTTTCAAGTGGTATTACAAATGGGTTATAGCCATGCAAGAAGAGTTGAACAACTTCAAGAGGTGCAAAGTATGGAAATTGGTTGAGAGGCCCAAGAATCATAATGTAGTTGGCACCAACTGGGTCTTCAAGAACAAGCAAGATGAGAAAGGAGCAATTGTCAAGAATAAGGCTCGCCTAGTGGCTAAGGGATATTCTCAAGTGGCGGGGATTGACTTTGAAGAAACTTTTGCTCCTGTGGGTCATCTTGAAGCTATTCGGATCTTACTTGCCTATGCATCACATAATGGCTTCAAGCTCTTTCAAATGGATGTCAAATGTGCCTTCTTGAATGGAGAGATCAATGAAAAAGTATATGTGGAACAACCTCTGGGGTTTGAGGACCCAAAACATCCAGGACATGTATACAAATCGAAGACAGCTCTCTATGGCCTCAAGCAAGCACCAAGGGCATGATATGGACACTTGAGGAACTTCCTTTTCAAGAATGGTTTCAAGATTGGAAGCATTGATAGCACCTTTTTCACAAGGCATGCTGGGAAGGATCCCTTTGTGTGCCAAATCTATATGGATGATATCATCTATGGATCAACCAATGAGAAGTTCAATGAGGAGTTTCGAGAGATGATGGCTAGGGAATTCCAAATGTCAATGATTGGAGAGTTGCATGTATTCCTTGGTTTTCAAGTCAAGAAATTGAGAGAAGGAAACTTCATCTATCAAGAGAAGTATACCAAGGACATTCTCAAAAGATTCAACATGGAAAACTGCAAGCCTTTGCACACACCTATGGCAACAAGCAAACCCTTGGATGATGATGTGAAAGAGAAACCGGTGAACCCCAAGCTCTATGGATCTATGATTGGTTCTTTGCTATATCTCATCGCTTCGAGACCGGACGTCATGTTTAGTGTGTGCTTGTGTGCACGCTACCAAGCAAATCCAAAAGAGTCACACTTGAAGGCCGTGAAGAGGATAATGAGATACCTCAAGTACACACCTACCATGGGCTTATGGTATCCTAGAGGAACAAACTTTGAGTTACTTGGGTATTCAGATTCAGACTTCGTGGGTTGCAAAGTGAATAGGAAGAGTATAACGGAAGGTTGCCAATTTCTTGGAACATCTCTAGTATCTTGGAGCTCAAAGAAGCAAAACTTGGTGGCTCTATCCGTAGCCGAAGCGGAATACATGGCGGCGGGAGCATGTTTTCCCCAACTTCTCTACATGAGGCAAACACTCACGGACTATGGCCTCAACTACACTCAAATGCCACTCTATTGTGATAGTGAGGCGACAATCAAAATGGCTCTCAAAAGTAGAGATCATGGTCATGCAAAGCACATTCAAGTGAGGCATCACTTCATAAGGGATCATGTTGAGAAGAAGGACATCAAGTTGATGAGTGTGCAAACTCATGAACAATTGGCGGATATCTTCACCAAGCCACTCGATAAAAAGACCTATACAACAAGCTAAGGGGAGAACTCAATGTTCTCGACCTCTCTAACTTCACATGAGTAACCCTTGAGCTTGTCCTTTGTAAATATGTATAGCGTTTGTTTGTTTTGTTGTTTGTGTCTTTGTTTGTGCTTGTTTCTCTTCTTTTGTAGGTTGACTTCGGACCTTTATGAGATAGCAATGGACATGGGTTAATCTTGGGAAGATGGCTCGTGGTGTACCCAAGGCTTTGAAGAATGGTTCATTGTGAGCAAGCTTGACAAGGGAACAACTCATTGTTGACTCTTTGGTTTGTAGCTGTTTTCTCTCTATTTTTCTTTAGCATTGCATCATGCCTTGTATATTTATTGCATTTGCATTCTTTGCATTCATGCATCTTTGCATTGTGAAACCATACATGCTCCCAAGCATGTATCTAGGGGGAGTTGCTCATTTACAATGTGAGTACATGACTCGCTAGATGATCAAATAGTGATATTTGTGCTTCATGTCCATTGAGCCATGTTCAACCGAGATCCGAGGTTAAATTTACACGCGCGGCTCAAAGACAAGTGGCTCATACATTCTCACCTCTCAAATGACTAACCCGTGCATACTTGAGAAAATAATTTGTTGAGTCATGTGTGTAGGGGGAGCTACCATGGAACGCCATTACGACCAAGGAGGAGCACCATGAAAGGGGGAGTTATCCTAACTCTTGCCAACTATTTTATGCCTCTTGGTTCTGTTATGTTTGGTGTGGTTTTGGTGATAGGTGACAAAGCGGGAGAAAAGAACATGAAGATCCAAAAGCCAAGCTCAAGTTGAGAACATAAAAAGGGAGAGAAGAACATGAAGATCAAATGAAGATGAGAAGGAGAAAAGAATAAGAAGATATAAGCAAGCTACGAGGTGACAAAGAGGAGAGGAGAGCACGAAGAAAATGGTGCGTGTTCACTTGAAGTACACATGAAGATCACATCAAGATGAACATCTACACCAACATGGAGAGGAGAAGAACAACAATGGTGCATGTCTACGGCGACAATATACATGTTCACCGACAAGAGACTTAACATGCTTGGTGTGTGCCTACTTCACAAGATCCTCAACCACGACACCAAGATGAGCACAAATTTCAGCTCAAGATTGACATCCAAGTGCGCTAAATAAGTGGGTAGTTATCCCTCAACACCTAGCATATCTTAAGGGGGAGACTACTTCCAAGGTAAGGACCAAGGTATGCCTTCCAATCCTCTCTTTTCCTTTGGTTCTTTCTTGCTCGTCCATTTTGGGTCATCATAAGTAGTGGTTGTCATCCATCACCAAAAAGGGTAAGATTGTAAGGATCATGACCATTGAGGTCACCCCAAGGTAAGATGTTTTGGTGATGAATGACAAACATGAAATACGACTATTGTCTACATGAGTGTTGTTTGAGTAGGAAACATTTTCTACCTTATGATGATTGTCGACGACATCCTTGGCGATTGACGACAAGACCACAAGCATGGAGGCTTGATGAGCTTGATGGAGTCCAAGGGGTGATGGAGATGTCTCAAGGCAAAGGACAAGCTATGGAGAAAGTGTTGGGTACACTTGCCTTTAGGGCATTGAGTCCATAGGAAAAAACCGCACTATCAAGGGGGTCTAGGTCATTCTCTTAGGTCATGTCTAGTCAGTGATGTGCATGGTTGCTCAGTGAAATCAGAGGCACTAGTTGACAATGGAGAAGCCAAGGAGCTGCTCGGAGAAGCCGGGAAACAAAGTCAAGCGAGGACAAGGAGTTTCAGATTCGAGATGAAGTGACCGGACAGAGGGGTCAGTGGTGAGCGGACTGTACGGTCACTCAGAGGTTTTGTCCGGAGCCTACGGTGACTTAGTGAGGAATCTGTATGTGCAAGAGTCTGTATAGACCGGATGGTCCAGTCTGCTAACCGGACGGTCAGGCCAGTACGACTTGCACAGGGTAGAGAGGAAGCTAGCTCCGAAATGTTTCTGAACTGGAGATAGAAATGGACCGAATGGTCCAATCAGCTGACTGTACGATCCGGTCAGCAAAAGTCAGTAGATGGGTCAGAGCCATTAGTGCTCGAGTTGCAGTGACCGGACGATCCGGTCAGGCAGTAACCCGACTGTACGATCAGTAGGCCCAAAAAGCATATTTCGTAGAGCAACGACTAGTTTGAGGTTGGGAGCCTATATAACTTCGTTGTTGGGGTTTTTGTGACCTCTCTTGGCTAGTGGAGTACCTGAGAGCATTTGGTAAGGTCCAAGAGGAAAAGAGGAGAGCACTAGGAGAAGATATTGCATATCTTGAGAGTGCTTGTGAGAGTAACAAGGAGTGATCTTGCACATCTAAGACTAGGGTGTCCTTGAGGCTGTGATCTAGGTTGTTACTCTTGGTCTATGGTGAGACCTAGACCGGTTAGGTGTCGGTGGTCGAGCCTATCATGATTGGTTGTGAAGGCCGTCACACATTTGTACACGGTTTGAGCCCGCCGTTGAAAGGAGTATCAATAGTGAGCACCTGTGTCGGCTCGGGGAGTCCGGCAAGTTCTCGAGGGAGGCGAGCTTGTGTTTTGGTTGCAGCGGTGACGCACACCGTGTCTTCACTCCAAGAGTGATTGCGGGCTCGTGGGCGATAACTCCACTTGGTGGTGGGAGGGACCAGAACTCCGGCGGGAGTGGTCCAACAAGGAGTAGGGGATGGTGCCATCCTTCTGAGACATCAAGAGAAAGCATGAGCCATCTCTTACTCTACTCCTTACTTTGATGCATTACTTTCCGTATTCACATACTGTGCTATTCATGCTTGTGTGCTTGTCTTGTTCTAGTTGTTTTCCTTGTAGACTTGCATGAATAGGCTTCTTGCTTGCTAGTAGTGTTTGAGCTTCCACATTTGATAACTAGCTTGCATAGAAGTTGTATTGCCTTTGTGTGATTCACTAGTATGCTCAGATTGTTGTTCCTTTAATAGCTTCATTATCTTGCTAGTGTGATCACCACTAGAATTATGTAGGAGTTGTTTTGAGTGGTCAGTTTTAGGAAGTGACGAATTTGGTACATAGTGCGAGTTCCCGATTCACCCCTCCCCCCTCTCGGTCACTCGGTCCTTTCATATAGCCCCTTTCATAAGGATCCAAATCTAGATCTAGTTTGCCTATTACAGAGAAATAGAGGAAGAGTTAGGGAATGAGTATGTTAATATTTTTAATTTGTGTTAAAAATTAAATAATATATAGAATAACATGTTGTTTGTTATATTTTTCCTTTTATAATTTTTTTGCTGGCTGTATTTTACTTTTTAATATATATTTTACATAATAATATTTTTCACTGCACTTAGTTAATTAACATAAAATATTTGTTTGGTTTCCATGTAATAGGTTGTTTGGGATGGATAGATCATCTTGGATGTACGAGTCAAGAAGACTGGAGAAATGATTTATACGAGAAGTCTCTATATTCGTTGAATGGGCCACACACCATGGTCGATGTGAAGGGATAGCACATATGTGATTGCAAAAATGAGAAGTTGTGGAGGGATATAGATGTAATCAAGTCACACTTATTGAGGAGGGTTTTGTTGCAAGGTACACAAGATGGACAAAACCTAGTGAAAACAATGTGGTTGATGTCAAATTTGATGATTCCATTGAAGTTGAAGTCGAGGCTATCAAATTGTCTGGTGCAACTGCTATAGAGTCATTGAAGCTGATTTTGATGTTGAAGGGTTGATATGTCACAATGAGCCGTAGGTGTTGATCAATGCTGGTACGACAAAAGGTCTTGATAACTTTAATACAATAGAGAAGGCATCATAGGACCTGTTATATCAGAAATCTAGGGAATGTGGTAAATATTTCACTGTGTTGTGTACTGTCCTTGAGCTAATGAAACTGAATGCCATGCATGGCTGGTCAGTCGCTAGCTTCAAGGATTTGTTGGACTTTTGTCCAATGCACTGGCAAAGCCCAACATATTGCCAAGGACCACAAACCTCACTAAGAAGTTAATTTTCCCACTTTCGTTGGGCGTGAAAAAAATGAACGCATGTTTAAATCATTGCATATTGTATCAAAAGGGGCATAAGGATGATGTGAGATGCCCAAGGTGCAAACGTAGTCGATACAAGAGGAACGACGATTATGATGCATACACTATTGATGGTGGCAAGAAGAATACCAAGAAGGGGAGGAAAAAGAAAAGAAGTTCTACCACCGATGATAGTGATGATATGAAGGTTCATGCCTTAGTCATGTGGTAGTTACCCGTGGTCGATCGCATAAAACGCTTGTTTGCCAACCCCAAGGATGCTGCAATGATGACATGCCATGCACACAAGGGGGACGGTAAGCTCAGGCATCCCGCTGATGAATCATAGTGAAAGTAGTTCGATGTAGATAATCAATATTTCTCTAGTGAGAAAAGATACTTACAATTTGCAATAAGTACAAATGGGATGAACCATTTTGGCCGAATGAGGAATCCACATAGCACCTTGTGACACCCACGTGTCATTTTTGCCTAACAAGCATAAGGAGCACAAATTATAACCAAGTATAGCATGGAATAATAAAGCCTCACTCAATTTGGAATTAATTCTAGGCAATTCAAAAACCCTACAACAAAAATATTGAAGTAACTTAAAATTTCAATATAACATATGCCAAATAAATTCATAATCAGATTGGTAATAATAAAATAGAATTTTGTGGATTTAATGAGCAATTTACCAAATGTGGAAATACCCTAATTAATTAATTAAAACATAGAAACCTTTCACAATGGGGAATTAATTATAAAATAATTATAAAACTTCTAACCATTTTGGCCCCACCAGAGCACCAGGAATATCCCAAAGGACCTATGTGCAAAATCTCAAATCATTTGGAGGTCCTAGCTATTTGTTTTGGATTTACCTTTGACCAAGGGCTCATTTGCAAGGATCTGAAGGTTTAGGGGTTTCAGAGGAAAATCTTTTCTCTGCTTCTTCTCCACTGGCGCAGAGCTCTTCTCCGGCGCAGCTGCTCTCCCTGACGCACACACCTCCCTCTCCTCTGCACGCCACCTCCTTCACCTCGGGACCCCGCGCGCTACAACGCCGCCTGCACCCCTCCGTCCTGTCCTGTCCAATGTCCTGCGGCCAGAGCTTGCCCAACAGCCACCATCCTCCCCTCTGCACGCCACCATCGGCCGATCGGCAAGAACTTCAATGCCGAGCGCTCCTACGGCTCTCCATTCCCCCCAACCACTCCATTCCCTCCTGCACGACCGTCTAGTCCCTGTGACCACCTTGCCCAGAGCTTCCCCGCTCTTATTTCCCCTTGGCCTAGCTTGACCGATTCCGTGTGCAACCGAGCTGAATTGGAGAAAAGTCCAAGAGGATTCGCTCCAGCGGCGCCCTCCGCTGTTGGCCAGAATTCGCCCAAATCAGTGAGTCTCCTCGCCTCCATTCTCTTCGCGCACACGCAAACCATCTACGCGCTTCCCTGACCCGTTACCCTTGTTTCCTCCATTCGAGTCGACGGCATTGCACTTCTCCCCCGACCGCCGTCTCTGCTCCGCCAGAACCTAAAGCTGCTCCACGGTGAGCTCCACCCTCCAGCCCTCCTCGAACAACACCGACTCGACGTCGACGTTCTCCACCTTCCACTGAAGCTCTACGAGAAGACCGCGCTCGAATTCGTGCCCCAGACCCCCTTTGCGACATTGCCGAAGACCACCGCTCCACGGCCTCTCACCGACGACCAGCTCCAGTGAGCTACTCCTTCCCCGAACCCCCCTGCCACGTTCGCCTCATTGCGCTCGTCATTCCCGCATGCTCGCGGCGGGCTTTTCCCACGTGTAGACGCCGGCGGCGAACTTTGACCGAGCATCAGCGAGCCTCCGGCGCTGCTGACCCTGGCGCTGACTGGCATCCCACCAGCAGCCTACATGGCACTGAGTTGGCGCCTACGTGTCGCTGATGTGGCACATACGTGGCAACTCCTTAAACCAGGAAAGCCCAGAAAACCGTAGAAAATGCTATTAACTTTGAAAAACTATAGTAAATCAACTATAAACCCAATGTGGTCCAAACAAATTTTGCTAGATGCATATTGAAGTGCTCTACTTTAGTAAAATGATAAATAGATGCCTCTGTACATGTATTTTTAATAATACATTAAATTGTCAAAACACTAAATAACTTACCAGAAATTCTAGGAATAAAATTAAATCTTGGTTTTATAAAATGCTTAGTAAAAAATGATTATCTACAACCACAAATTTTGGGTAGGTAAAATATGAATTATTTTAGACTTTGGAATTTATTTAGTGTGTTTGCTTAGGTTAATCCTAGTAAATAATTTATAATTATTTTGCCCTTGCAGCTTGGCATAAATATCACTCATATCACCCTCTGTTCATAGTAAATCACACATGTCCAGAAATATAAATTTACTATAAAAATTAATTTAATTACTCATATCACCATTTCACCCTAATTAATTGCATAAAGAATAATTTATACATAAATTCTTAATATCAACTTCACTTCTTCGAAGCATATGGCTTCGAGAACATACTAATAATATTGTTGACATTGAAACACTAATGTGCTTGCATGCATCATATCGTTGCATTAAACAGTGTTTCGACAATATCGTTAACACATTTTACATCACATAGGTAACGACAACCAGGAGCCCGAAGAGGATTTTCAGAAGGCTAGTGACTCTCAGGAGCAAGAGATTGTAGTTTCTAACACTAGCGTTGATCCAGACAAGCCCCAGTTTGCATTTGCCTTTTTATAAAGTTTTTTTAGTTTACAATATTACTAGTGTCTATGTTATTGATGCATTAGGTCATAGGAGTTGATTGAAACCCACTTTGCATGATCCCGAAATGACCTGTCTACTGTCTTTAGAACTTTGGTAGTATCGGTACTGTGCTGCTATGCTTAGTAATTATTAGTCTCGGTAGATATTATCATTCAGAAAAGATTTGACGACTGGAACCGGACTTAATGAAAGAAGTTTACTTTCGATGTTATGACCGGGCAGGGATGATGCATGTGTAGGTTTGCGACAACACATGGGTGTTGACTGCGGTAGCCCTGCCTTGTCGAACCTAGGACCCATCCGTGGTCGGCCCCTTGATCAAGTATTAAACAGTACCGAATACATGCTAGTTTATGGGCACTAGTTAAACGATGTAGCATTAAAGGTCACTTGTATTGAGGACGATTAAGGTGCGTTGGTCATTGACCCTCCTGCTGCTGGAGTGGGCGGTTCATACCATGAAGTACTGTTGGTAGAACCGCATGCCCACTCGACGTCACCACACCCAGTCTGAGGTGTGGGTGCTTTTCTTGTGAACGGTTGCCATATACGTCCGGCGTATGTGTCATGTATCTCGGGTTTTTCCCAGCTGGTGTAAATTGATTGCAATTGCTGTCCCTCGCAGTAATGAGTACCGCTTGGTCACTGAGTCGTCACGTAGTTGCACTTGATGTTATGAATATGGATTTATGTTGGTTATTGCTGATGATTATTATTGCTCTATTGTTGTATTTACTTTATGTACTGTTTTATTACTTTGTAATGCCTCACTAAAGTCACATTCCGCTCTACCCAATTAAATTGAGAAAATAAACTTAATAGAACTAATATGGATTTGCATAGTTACATTCCTTTCAAACAAGCCACCTATTAGAGCCATTGCATGTGTAGGTTTTTGACGGGTATGTCTTGCTGAGTAATTAGTACTCAGGCTTTGTGCCATTATTGTTTTTCAGGTAATCAAGAAATAGAATTGCCTGTAGATGTGCTGCCGTGGGACATGCAACTCCCTGAGGGTTGGACTACCCACTGGGAGTCTGACTTGCCGCCGCACTGATGTTGTGTGCTGCTAGAGTAATGGTTCTCCGGGCATGAATCATCACTATGCTGTATTGTCGAGCTCGTAGTTTATCATCATTATTGCTTCCACTATTTCAAAACATTCATGAACTTGTATTATTCTGCTGCACTCTGATCATCTTAATGATGTAATATCCAACTTAAATTTGGACCAATGTTGTATTATCAAGTGTCTGCGTTATCAGCACCTTCAGGACCTTGATCCTCCGGGAAGGGGCGCCACAGCTGGTATCAGAGCCGTGGTCCATGATAATACAACAAATAAATCATATTTTCAAAAACTACGATGTTATGTGTGAGGATACGTTAGTATTGCCCATATAGATAATAGGGTGGTGACAAAGCTAACCTGAGTTATGTATGTTTACATTACTTGTATCTACGTCTTCTTCAAATGAAGGTACGTGCGTGCTTAACCGACACGCATGATATCGGTGTCTATGCTCGCAGACGGAAATGAGACACTGTTGGCTCGTGACTTATCACGGGGCGATCCTTTTTCATGGATCGTTACTAGTAGAATTGTGCTTATTTTTGTAGTTTCTTTTGAATTTGATGTATTGTTTCTGAAATGGATCTTCTGCAGGTACACTAACGCCGTTAGTATGACACTTAGAATGACTTACGTGTTGAGTGCGGGTCGTCACTAAATAATCGTGCCGCTAAGCATCGACCAAATATGTGTTGTGTTGTGAGGAACGATAGGTTAATAAAATGAAAATTTTGCATCATGCATCCCTGTATAACTAAACTAAAATTTTATTCCTATCTTGCTCACCAACCTCTGGATACAAAAAATTCTAAACTTGATTGAGCATACAAATTTCAAAATACAAGTCCCATTGTCAAGTTAACAAGAATCTGTCCTATTTTTAGCTGCCAACTTCAAAAATTCATAGTTATTAATTTACTCAACCGAACAAGGCATACAAATACTTTTTCGAAAGGTCTAAACATCCTCTGTCCCCTAATGTTTAATTTAATTAGTGATCATAACATTAACAAACTCAGAAACAAGGAGCAAGTATAATCTGCCAACACACTGTTTTCAGCATAACCCTGAAATTAACAATTTCATAACTGGAGTTGTACTTCGAAATTTTAGGTGTTTGAACCCAACCTGGAAAGCCCTTGAAGTCTATTTTCACCTCCAATAGGTTTCATAATTTTACTAGTTTCCCTCTGTCCAGTAGAGCCAAAACACTAAGACCCTGTCATCCAGAAACAGAATCAGCCAACCTAAGCTTGAAAAATTCATAAGTCCAGATTTACTTGGAATTTTTGAGAGTATAAATACATTCTGGAAAGCTATGAAAGTCTACTATAACATGGTTCCAAGCCCCAATTTTGAAGACCTTGATTTCTGATCGAAATACTGACTTTTCTGACTATTGTATAGTTAAGACAGAATCTGTTTTAAAATCCATTGCCGTATTATTACCCCTTGAGACTGGAAAATGTAAACTAAAACTTTGTCTCTGTATTTTATAGCACATTATGTGAAATACATTTTTACTGTAAGGAAGGTATGTCTCAACCAAATTACTTTCCTTGTAGATGGCTGAAAACAACAACCAATCACCACCGGGTTGGGAGATAACCGACAGTCTAGAATTCACTGGGATGGTTCATCTGTTTTGGAGAGTTCTCCATAGTTTCGGATATCACATTCCTCCCACTTATGTTGGCAAGGAATTCCAGGAGCATGGAGTCCCCTCTTGTGTCATCCATGTGGCAGTTCCCGCCAACTACTCGGTCACTCCCGCATGGGAATCCTCGACCATTAGCGTCACTGGGACAGATTTGCCTTCCACTTGGAATGTTGTTGCTTTCAATGCACTCACTCGATTCTACGAAGACTGCAAGCATGATGTTGCTGGAACACCCGTCGCCTTGCTGCCCATCAATGATGTGACAGATTTTGAGTGGATGCCCTATGAATTTCATCTTTGATCCAAACACATCGCCACCATGATCCTATGCTACCCATAATAGAGTATCATGGCTTGTCCACTTTCGCCTTGTACACAAACTTGTTCTCGCGTCTGGATGTGTTTCATGCTACACTTCGACTTTCTAAAGTCAAAAAACAAGCTAAGGATGAGGAAATTGCAGAACTGAACCAACAAATCCAAGCAAAGAATAAAGAGATGGATGTGATTATAGAAGAACATGACCAAGCCTTGCAGGATGCAGCAAATGTTGAGCATAACATGATTGAGGCTCAAGATGACTTGGACACATTCAAGGCTACCCACCTTCCTATTAAAGGAAATTGGGATGAGATCATCATGGAATATGGAGAACAAGAGGATATAGAGATGGCACCTACCGGTATTAATGATGTGGAAATGATGGATCCGGAGGAATCGGAAGAGCCTATGGAACCGGAAGAACCAAAAGAGCCGGAAGATATAGACTAGGAGTAGATGGTTCACTGCACCCCTATGTATGGTCATGTAGCCTATGTATCTCTAGTTCGATGTAGGATTGTGAATCTTCCATAATGTGTCCGCAATACCCTAGCTAGGCGTTGGCACATATGTGTAAGAAATCGTGTGACAATGTCCTTTAACAACCATATAGTCTAAAATGAATTAATGGAGATGGTTGTCACTTCTGAAATTCTAATTACGCCTCTTGCAAATTTATATTCTTGCACATGTGTTTTTATGAATTATTTTGAGAAATAACTAATGTGCAATCGTATAATTTGCAGCATGGTGCATACTCGGAATCAGGATGATCGTGAGAGCTCTCGACAGGGAGCTAATGCTCAGCCCTCGCTGGCAGAAATACTGGCTGCCGTGATCAACCGGCAATAAAATGATTCCAATCTGCTCCATCAGCAGGTGGAGAATACGTCCAACTTGGGTGGACGTGGAGGCAACCGCAACAACAACAACCAGCCCCGACAGAGCACCTACTTAGATTTTCTGGGTACTCACCCACCGACATTCTAGCGTGCCAGAGAGCCACTGGACGCCGATCACTAGCTGCGCCAAACTAAGTCTAAATTCAGTCCCTGTTCCCCGCCCAACAACTCCAGGGCCCTGCTAGTGCCTGGTGGGCCAATTATGAAGCTTCTCTGTCCGCTAGACACCGCATCGAGTGGAATGAGTTCAAGACTATATTTTGTGCTCATTTCATTCCTACTGGCCTCATGCAGAGGAAATTCCAGGAATTTATGGATCTGAAACAAGGAGGGAGGAATGTCACCTTGCTCAGTATGCCACTGAGTATGTTAATACTAAGGAGAAGAAAAGATACACATTCCTGCATGGAATGAATGCCACGCTCAAGGAACGTCTGACTTGGCAGACGACTGGCACGTACTGTGACTTGGTCGATGCTGCTATTGTCCAGGAAGGCGCTATGCGCCAAGTTGAAGAAGAAGATCACAAGAGGAAGGCCCCTGCTAGTGCCTCTGCTGCCCCGCAGGCGAAGCATCGCCTGATTTACACTTCACTCACCGAATAGCATTTCCGGGCATCCCCGCAACAGCAATACCAGCGACAGTTTGGCCAGAACTACTCGAGGCTGCCACAACAGCAGAACTTCCCACCTCGTGCACCGTACCAACAGTAGAACAACTAGGACTGTGCACCATATCAAGAACAAGGAAACCAGAATGCTCATGCCCCACACTGATCGTGGGAGTAGCTATCCATTCTATAACTGTGGTCGTACCGACCACTTTGCTAAGAACTGCACTGCACCCAGGCGCAACAACAATAACAACAATAGCAACCAGCGTCAGAACCAGAATAGGAATGTGAATGCACCATCTCGTGGTGCCCAAGTGAACTACACCAATGCTGAAGACATTCCCCAGGGCAAAGCCGTCCTGACCAGTACACTCTCACTCTATCGCTAGCCTGTCCTTGCACTTTTTGATTCTGGTGCTACGCATAATTTCCTTAGAAAATCTTGTGTGCAAAAACATAATCTCCACACCACCACCATAAATAGATCCTACACCATCCGCTCTCCTACTGGACAAATTTTTGCTAACGAAGTAGTGTGTAAAGCTCCACTAGAAATAAATCAAAGGATTTACCCCACCGATTTCATTATGCTCAAGGATCAAGAAATCAAACTAATCCTAGGAATGATCTGGATGAAAATCCATAGAGCCATGCTAGACATCGAGCCCCGAATTGTTCACATCAATTCTCCCTTGCATGGAAAAGACACACTTTCTCTAAACACCGATTCATCGAAAGCCTTCGTTGTCCATCACTTGGAATGGCAATCTCTAGAAAGTATTCCCGTCATTTGTGAGTATCCGGACGTGTTCCCTTAAGATATTTTTGGCCTCCTGCCTGACCGTGAAGTGGAATTTAAGATAGAGCTACAGCCAGGAACTTCTTCGATATCCTGTCGTCCATATAAAATGGCCCCAAATGAGCTGGCTGAATTGAAAAAGCAATTGAATGAGTTATTGGAAAAGGGATTCATTCACCCAAGCACTTCACCTTGGGGCTGCCCTGCTATTTTTGTGAAGAAGAAGGACAAATCTCTGTGTCTCGTCGTTGATTATCGACCTCTCAACGAAGTTACCATCAAAAACAAATATCCACTACCCCGAATTGACATCCTTTTTGACCAATTGGTTGGTGCCCAGGTGTTTTCAAAAATTGACCTCCGTTCGGGTTATCATCAAATCAAGATCAGAGCAGAAGACATTCCTAAGACCGCCTTTTCTATTAGATATGGATTATTTGAGTATCTAGTAATGTCATTCGGATTAACCAATGCCCCTGTCCATTTCATGTACCTCATGAATTCGGTATTCATGCCAGAGCTGGACAAATTTGTGGTAGTATTCATTGATGACATCCTCATTTATTCTAAGTCCAAGGAAGAGCATGTCGAACATTTTCGCATTGTTCTTCAACGCCTCCAAGATCACAAGTTGTATGCAAAATTCAGCAGGTGCAAATGTTTGTTGGACCATGTGTCATTTCTCGGCCACATAGTTTCAGCCGAAGGGATCTCGGTAGATCCTAGCAAAGTTTAAGATGTGCTAGATTGGAAGCCACCAAAAACAGTTCATCAAGTTTGTAGTTTCCTCGCATTAGCTAGATATTATCATAGGTTCATCCCTAATTTTTCCCAGTTATCCAAGCCTATCTCAAGATTATTGAAAAATGACGTGAAGTTCGAATGGAATAATAAATGTGAAGAAGCATTTCAGAAGTTGAAGGAACTATTAACCACTGCACTAGTATTGGCTCAGCCGTACATCACCAAACTATTTGATGTATATTGTGATGCATCTGGGACAGGACTTGGATGTGTGCTTATGCAAAGCTGTCGTGTCATTGCCTATGCATCACGATAACTAAGGAAGCATGAAGAACATTATCCAACCCATGATTTAGAACTAGCTGCAGTAGTGCTTGCACTAAAGATTTGGAGACATTATCTACTTGGAAATTTAGTGCTTATCTACACAGATCATAAGAGCTTGAAATACATTTTCACTCAGACCGATCTGTACATGAGACAACGTCGATGGCTGGAACTAATGAAGGATTAAAATCTGGAGATTCATTATCATCCAGGCAAGGCCAATGTAGTCACCGACGCGCTAAGCAGAAAAATCCACTGCAATAACTTGGTGCTGGAATTTCAGGACAGCAGCAACCACGTAACTATTTCAGAACCTAGCCTTCGTGTTTTGCCTGCTATAGTGATCAGCAACCTTAGTATACACTCCACCATCCGCGACGGGATCATTGCTGCACAGAAGAACGACACTGGTGTGGTGCCCCTTCCCGGAGGATCGAGGTCCCAAAGGTGCTGATAACGCAGACACTTGATAATACAACATTTGTCCAAATTTAAGTTGAACCCTACATCATTAAGGTTATCAGAGTGCAGCGGAATAGTACAAGTTCATGAATGTTTTGAAAACAGCGGAAGCAAATAACGTTCAAAAACTACGAGCTCGACAATACAGCATAGTGATGATCCATGCCCGAAGAACCATCACTCTAACAGCACACAACCTCACTGCGGCGGCGAGTCGGACTCCCAGTGGGTAGTCCAACCCTCAGGGACTTGCATGTCCCAAGGCATGACATCTACAGGCAATTCTATTTCTTCATTACCTGAAAAACAACAATGGCACAAAGCCTGAGTACTAATTACTCAGCAAGTCTTACCTGTCGGACACCTAGACATGCAAAGGCTCTAATAGGTGGCTTGTTTGAAAGGACTTGCACTAAGCAACCTATTAGTTCTATCAAGTTTTATTTGTCAATTTCAATGGGTTGAGCTGAATGTAACTTTAGTTACAACAAGACAATACATAAAGTAAGTACAAAATAAGAACAATAGTAATAATGATAACATCATCATCAACAAGCATCATTATCAATTTCCATGAATCATGTGCAACTACGTGGTTGGCGCGATGACCAAGCGATACACATTACTGCAAGCGACAACATTTGCAATCGATTTACACCAGCTGGGAAAACCTAAATACACGACACATACGCACCAATTAAGTTCGTATATGGCAACCTTTCACAAGGATGAAAAACAACTTGGTCCGGGTCCAGTCTCAGCAAGTGGGCATGCCGTCCTGCAAGCAGTACTTCGCGGTATGAACCGCCCACTCCAGCAGCAGAAGGGTCAACGACCACCGTACTGGGTGCCGTCCTCATTGCCACGTCAATGCTACATCAGTTTACTAGTACCCATAGACTAGCATGCTTTTGGTACTGTTCGAAACTTGACCAAGCGGCCAACCACGGACGGGTCCTAGGGTGGGCAAGGTAGGGTTAACGCAGTCAACACCCATGTGTGGCTGTAAACCTATACATGCATAATTCCCTGTCCGGCCGTAACATCAAAATAAACTTCTTTTATTCATTCCCGTTCCAGTGGTCAAGTTCATTCCTTAGTATTAATACATATCGAGACTATCAAGTACTAAGCATAGCGACACAGTACCGATCCTACCAAGGTTCTAGTGACAATAGCATAGGTCATTTGGGTATCATGCAAAGTGGGTTTCAACCAACTCCTATGACCTAATGCAACAATAACCATAGACACTAGTAGTATTGTAAACTAGCAAAACTTTATAAAAGAGGCAAATGCAAACCGGGGTTTGCCTGGATCAACACTAGTGTTAGCAACTTCTACTTCCTGCTCTTGAGGGTCAACGTCCTTCTGAAAGTCTTCCTCTTGCTCCTGGTTGTCGTTACCTATATGATGGAATTTGAATTAACGGCATTATCTACCGTTGAATGCAATGATATGATACATGCAAGCACATTGTGTTTTAATGTCAATTAAAATTATTATTATGTTCTCGAAGCCATATGCTTCAGAGAAGTTGGGCTGTTAATTAAGATTTTAGGTATATATATTCTTTATGCAATTAAACAAGGTAAATGAGTGATATGAGAAATTAAATTAATTAATAAAGCAAACTTATGTTTCTGGACATGTGTGATTTACTGTGATTAGAGGCTTATATGAGTGATTCTTATGCCAAGTGGCAAGGGCAAATTATTTACAGAATAATTACTAGAATTAATCTAAGTAAACACACAAAATAAATTCTAAAGCCTAAAATATTTCATATTTTACCAAACAAAATTTGTGGTGGTAGATAATCATGTTTTGCTAAGCATGCCAAAAATAAAGATTTAATCTTATTCCTAGAATTTCTGGAGAAATATTTGGTGTTTGGACAATTAAATGAATCAATAAAAATATATGAACAAAGACATTGATTTATCATTAAACTAAACTAGAGTACCTTAGAATGAATCTGACAAAATTTGTTTGGGCCATATTGGGTAATTATTCAATTTACTGTCATTTTTAGAAGTTCTTTTTATTTTTTGGCATTTTCTGGGATTTTTTTGGTTAGGGAGGGCCACGTGTGCTACACTTCGGAGCCACGTGGGCGGCACGTCAGTGCCATGTCGGTTCCAGCTCGGCTGCCAGGAGGATGCCAGTGGGCTCGCCAGAGCGGGCAGCGCTCGGCCGGAGCGCTCGCTGTCGGGGATTTGGCGAGGGCGAAGCTCGTCGCAAGGGTAAGGATTTGATGCGCATGACGAGGCGGAGGGATTGGTGGGGGTGTGAGGGGAGTGGCTCAACGGAGAAGGGTCTGCGACGAGAGGCGGCAGGAGAGAGAGGTCCGGCGAGGTCGCGTTTCTTCTACGGAGCACCAACATGGATTCTGTCTTCTCCTACAGCTTCATGGTGACTCGGGAAGGCTCAGCATCTCGTCGGATTGCGCTGGGGAGGAGCGGAAGGTGGAGCTTGTCGAGGAGGCGGCGCCGGTCGATCGAAAACAAGGGGTAAGGGGCAGGCTCGCTCGGCTGCGAGTCACGCACACGAGAGAATAAAAGAAGAAGGGAATGAGGCTCACCAGCTTGGATGAATTTGGAGTCAGCGTCAATGGTGGTCGCGGGGAGCAGGATTTGGGGATTTCTTCAAACTGACTTGATTCAAGCCATCCTAGGCCGATCGGTGACCACGGAAGACAAAGGGGAAGTTGGCACTTAGATTGGTATACTTGGCTCCGCTCGAGAGACGGTGGAGGAGTAGTGCAGCGTGGTCGAAACTGGTTCAGTAATGGCGGTTGAGCAGAGGGTAGAGAGGAGAAATGAGAGAGATCAGGGAGCAGAGAGCGAGAGAGGGTGTGCTTTGAGGCTTGTGGGTGTGCCTTGGCGTCGAGCAAGGGTCAATGTGTGGTTGGCAGCCAAGAGCGGTGAGAGCGCGAGGAATTGAAGGCGATCGGTGAACGGCGATGGTGTGCAGATGGGAGATGGGTGGGAGAAGAGAGAGCTGTTAGGCGCGCGCGGTCGGCAGGGCAGAGGGGCAGGTCAACGACGCTGTAGCTCGAAGAGCGCGGGGTCCCAAGGTGGAGCATGCAGAGCGCTGACATCGACAGGGGGGGGGGCAGTGCTGCGCCGGCCAATGGAGGAAGAACAAGAAGATTTTCCTCTGCGCCCCCTAAACTATTAGATTTCTTGTATTTAGGTCCCTAGTTTCCAATAATTCAAAATAAAATAGCTCGGAAATTCCAAAAATGGTGAAAATTGGTGGACTGGTTATTTAGATAGTGGAGAACACACTGGTGAAGTCCATTTTGAAATTTTGATTAAAATATTTTAAAATTTAATAATTGCATTAATTAGGTACTTAAGAACTAATTAATTAATTGTGGTTCTTGATAATTAGATAAAATACTCAATAAATTTGTAAAATTCCATCTCACCATTGTGTTGCTGAAGGTTGATTTATTTGGCATATGTTATATTATAAAATTTTATTTGACTCATAATTTATTTGCAGGGTTTTAATTACCTGGAATTAATTCAATAATTGGCTCTTTCATTTCATGCTATATTGTTCAAGGTTTGTGCTTATCATGCTTGTTAAATAGAAGTGAGACACCCGGGTGTCACAATTGGTATGAATTATATCCGTCAAAACATTAAAAATGGTAAGGCAAAATGTTTCACACAAGACTCGGATGGTACTCAATGTTCAATAACTGTTTAGTAGTGCCAAAGGACTTTGAACTTGGTCGGAAAATCTTGGATGAAGCACATCACTCCAAATACTCCATCCATTTGGGTAGTAACAAAATATACCAAGACTTGAAGAAGAATTTTTGGTGGACAAGGATGAAGGGAGAAGTTGCTCCATATGTCGCAGAATGTGATACTTGTCTGAGAGTTAAGGCTGACCATTTGAAACCAGCCGGACTACTTCAGCCATTGAGTATTCCCGCCTGGAAATGGGACGATATCAGCATGGATTTCATTGTTGGTCTCCCTCTCACCTCTCGGAAGCATGATTCGATTTGGGTCATTGTGGACTGACTCACGAAATCTGCCCACTTCCTACCGATCAATAACACATACAATATAAAGCAATATGCAGAGCTATACATCGCAAGAATTTTGTGCCTTCATGGAGTACTCAAGATCATTGTTATAGATTGTGGCTAACAGTTTGTCACTCGTTTCTAGGAACAACTTCATGCTTCTCTAGGTACCAAGTTGATTCGGAGTTCTGCTTATCATGCCGCTACTGATGGACAAACAGAGCGTGTCAACCAGATTTTGGAAGATATGCTTAGAGCATGTGTTTTAACACATGGTGGTAACTGGGCTGAGTACTTACCATATGCGGAATTCTCATACAACAATAGTTACCAAGAGAGTCTAAAAATGTCCCTATTTGAAGCACTCTACGGTCGGAGTTGTAGAACACCGTTAAACTGGTATGAATCTGGAGAAAGAGTAACCTTTGGTCCTGACCTTGTCAAGAATGCAGAAGAAAAAGTTTGTACCATTCAGGCAAATCTTAAAGCTACTAAATGCCGTCAGGAGAAGTATGCAAATAGAAGATGTAGACCACTATATTTCAATAAAGGTGACTACGTCTATCTCCGAGTATCACCTATGAAGGGTATCCAACGGTTTGGAGTCAAGGGATAGTTTGCTCCCTGTTATATTGGACCATTCCAAATTCTGGAACGATGTGGAAATGTATCCTACAAGCTGGAGTTACCTGCTAACTTGTCTGGAGTTCATAACACCTTTCACGTCTCTCAACTAAAGCGGTGTCTCAAACCACCCATTGACAAAATCTTGGAAGACTATGACCAACTTCAACCAGACCTCACATACTCTGAATAACCAATAATGATCCTCGATGAGAAAGAGCGCACAACCCGTAAAAGAACAATCAAATTCTATAAAGTTCAATGGAGTAATCACTCGGAAGATGAATCCACTTGGGAATCTAAAGAATTTCTGAGTACACATTACCCAAAATTTTGGTCGTCATACACAGGTATATTTTGACCACCGTACTTCCTTCTAGTTTGCCTTGTTCCTAATCTCGAGACGAGATTTCTTTAAGGAGGGAGGGCTGTGACACCCAGGTGTCTCATTTTTGCCTAACAAGCATAAGGAGCACAAATTATAACCAAGTATAGCATGGAATAATAAAGCCTCACTCAATTTGGAATTAATTCTAGCCAATTCAAAAACTCTACAACTAAAATATTGAAGTAACTTAAAATTTCAATATAACATATGCTAAATAAATTCATAATCAGATTGGTAATAATAAAATAGAATTTTATGGATTTAATGAGAAATTTACCAAATGTTGAAATACCCCAATTAATTAATTAAAACATATAAACCTTTCATAATGGGGAATTAATTATAAAATAATTAGAAAATTCTGACCATTTGGGCCCCACCAGAGCACCAGGAATATCCCAAAGGACCTATGTGCCAAATGCCAAATCATTTGGAGGTCCCTAGCTATTTGTTTTGGATTTACCTTTGACCAAGAGCTTATTTGCAAGGATCTAAAGGTTTAGGGGGTTCAGAAGAAAATCTTTCTCTACTTCTTCTTCACTGGCATAGAGTTCTTCTCCAGCATAGCTGCTCTCCCCGATGAAGATGCCTTCATCTCCTCCGCACGCCACCTCCTTCACCTCGGGACCCCATGCTACAGCGCCGCCTGCACCCCTCCGTCCTGTCCTGTCCACCGCCCTGCGGCCAGAGCATGCCCAACGGCCAACTTCCTCCCCTCTGTACGCCACCATCAGCCGATCGACAAGGACTTCAATGCCGAGCGCTCCTACCGCTCTCCGTTCCCCCCAACCACTCCATTCCCTCATGCGCGACCATCTAGTCCCCATGACCACCTCGCCCAGAGCTTCCCTGCTCTTATTTCCCCTTGGCCCAACTCGACCGATTCTGTGTGCAACCGAGTTGAATTGGAGAAAAGTCCAAGACGATTCGCTCTGGCGGCGCCCTTCGCTGTTGGCCGGAATTCACCAAAATCAGCGAGTCTCCTCGCCTCCATTCTCTTTGCGCGCACACAAACCATCTACGCGCTTCCCTGACCTGTTTCCCCTTTGTTTCCTCCACTCGAGTCGACAACATTGCACTACTCCCCTGACCGACGTCTCTGCTCCGCCACAACCTGAAGCCGCTCCATGGTGGGCTTCACCCTCCGGCCCTCCGCGTCCAACACCGACTCGACGCCGACGTTCTCCATCTTCCACTGAAGCTCTACGACAAGACCGTGCTCGAATTCGTGCCCCAGACCCCCCTTTGCGACATCACCGAAGACCACCGCTCTGCCACCTCTCACCGACGGCCAGCTCTGGTGAGCTACTCCGTCCCCGAATCCCCTGCCGTGTTCGCCTCGTCACGCTCGTCATTTCCGCATGCTCGCGGCGAGCTTTCCCCACGTGTTGACGCCGGCGGCAAACTTTGACAGAGCTCCAACGAGCCTCCAACGCTGCTCACCCCAGCGCTGACTGGCATCCCACTGGCGGCCTGTGTGGCATTGAGCTGGCGCCTATGTGTCACTAATGTGGCGCATATGTGGCATCTCCTTAAACCAAGAAAATCTAGAAATCCTAGAAAATGCTATTAACTTTGAAAAAAAATAGTAAATCAATTATAAACCCAATGTGGCCCAAACAAATTTTGCTAGATTCATTTTGAAGTGCTCTATTTTAGTAAAATGATAAACAGATGTCTCTGTACATGTATTTTTAATAATACATTAAATTGTCAAAACACTAAATAACTCACCAGAAATTCTAGGAATAAATTAAATCTTGATTTTTTAAAATTCTTAGTAAAAAATGATTATCTACCACCACAAATTTTGGGTTTGTAAAATATGAATTATTTTAGGCTCTGGAATTTATTTAGTGTGTTTGCTTAGATTAATCCTAGTAAATAATTTATAATTATTTTCCCTTGCAGCTTGGCATAAAAATCACTCATATAACCCTCTATTCACAGTAAATCACACATGTCCAGAAACATAAATTTACTATACTAATTAATTTAATTGCTCATATCACCATTTCACCCTATTTAATTGCATAAAGAATAATTTACACATAAATTCTTAATATCAACTTCACTTCTCCAAGCATATGGCTTCGAGAACATAATAATAATATTGTTGACATTAATACACTAATATGCTTGCATGGATCAGATCGTTGCATTAAACAATGTTTCGACAATACCATTAACACATTTTGCATCACATAGGTAATGACAACCAGGAGCCCGAAGAGGATTTTCAGAAGGCTAGTGATTCAGAAGGCTAGTGACTCTCAGGAGCAAGAGATTGTAGTTGCTAACACTAGCGTTGATCCAAGCAAGCCCCAGTTTGCATTCGTCTTTTTCTGAAGTTTTGCTAGTTTACAATATTACTAGTGTCTATGTTATTGATGCATTAGGTCATAGGAGTTGATTGAAACCCACTTTGCATGATCCCCAAATGACCAATGCTGCTATCTTTAGAACTTTGGTAGTATTGGTACTATGCTGCTATGCTTAGTGATTATTAGCCTCGGTAGATATTATCACTAAGAAAAGATTTGACCACTGGAACGGGACTTAATAAAAGAAGTTTACTTTTGATGTTATGAAGGGGCAGGGATGATGTATGTGTAGGTTTGCGGCAACACATGGGTGTTGACTGCGGTAGCCCTGCCTTGTCGAACCTAGGACCCGTCCATGGTCGACCCCTTGGTCAAGTATTGAATAGTACCAAATACATGCTAGTTTATGGGCACTAGTAAACCGATGTAGCATTAAAGGTCACTTGCATTAAGGACGGTTAAGGTGCGTTGGTCATTGACCCTCCTGCTGCTGGAGTGGATAGTTCATACCACAAAGTACTGTTGGCAGAACGACATGCCCACTCGATGTCATCACACCCGGTCTGAGGTGTGGGTGCTTTTCTTGTGAAAGGTTGCCATATACGACCTTAATTGGTGCGTATGTGTCGTATATCTCGGTTTTTTCCCAGCTGGTGTAAATTGATTGCAATTGCTGTCCCTCGCAATAATGAGTACCGCTTGGTCACTGAGTCATCACGTAGTTGCACTTGATGTTATGAATATGGATTTATGTTGGTTATTGCTAATGATTATTATTGCTCTATTGTTGTATTTACTTTATGTACTGTTTTATTACTTTGTGATGCCTCACTAAAGTTACATTCCACTCTACCCAATTAAATTGAGAAAATAAAACTTGATACACGTAATAGGTTGCTTAGTGTGAGTCCTTTCAAACAAGCCACCTATTAGAGCCATTGCATGTCTAGGTTTTTGACGCATAAGTCTTGCTAAGTAATTAGTACTCAGGCTTTATGCCATTGTTGTTTTTTAGATAATGAAGAAATAGAATTGCCTGTAGATGTGTTGTCTTGGGACATGCAAGTCGCTGAGGGTTGGACTAGCCACTGGGAGTCCGACTTGCCACCACAGTGATGTTGTGTGCTGCTAGAGTAATGGTTCTTCGGGCATGAATCATTACTATGCTGTATCAGGCATGAATCATTACTATGTTGTATCGTTGAGCTTGTAGTTTATCATCGTTCTTGCTTCCACTGTTTCAAAACATTCATGAACTTGTATTATTCCGCTACACTCTGATCACCTTAATGATGTAATATCCAACTTAAATTTGGACCAATATTATATTATCAAGTGTCTGCGTTATCAGCACCTTCGGGACCTCGATCCTCCGGGAAGGGGCGCCACACACCTGGCCAGTGATACTTGCAATGTACAACATGCCACCATAATTATGTCACAAATGTAAGTATCTACAGCTGACCACTCTTATATATGGGCCCAAGGAATTTGGTAACGACATAGACGTGTCACTAGTAGAAATGTGCACAACAATGACGTTTTGCTAATGACATTTTGAAAATGTGTCATAGAGGATGACTCTACTATGACAAAAAATAGTGGACCATCACAGCACGAGTGATGAATTTTCTATGACAAAATTTATGACGAAGTCTGAAATGGCGTCATAGAACACCAGCCAATCCGCACCACTGTTTTGTGACAGTTTTGATTCTTCATATAACCATAGCAGCTGACACATGTGCAATATGTGGGTCCAACATGGCTTGAGAAGCGTGTGCTAGGTCCACACGTAAACTCTCTCAATCCACACGGGCTCGCATTTTAGTGCTGTCAATCCAACATGACATCAAGTCCATCGGCCCCATATGTAAGAACTGTAGAACCATCTTCGCTCAGGGTCCACATGTCAGCAACCCTTTCTAGTCAAAGTTCAGGTGGGTCGGTCTACGGGGTCCACATGTAAGTGCTACCACCATGCTTGACAAGTTTTTTGGAAGTTCAAAAACAAATCACGGGTGCCAGGTCTCGAACCCACGACCTGCCCTAGGAAACCGAAAGACTTACCACGGCGCTTGGACCCCCGCTTGGTTCCAGGGTCATAACATTTTCTTTTAATGTTTCTATGTGGATGTTCGCCGGTACAAGACTAGGCTAACTGCAAGATACTGGATTGGGCCAATCGTAGGATGCTAGACTTGTCCATTAGTAGGTTACTTAGGGAAACTGGGCCCATCTGTCATCACCGTGTGGTAGCTGGTCAAGCCGGCGTAGATACAGATGTGACCAATGCAGCAAAGACTGATGAACGTGCATCACAGACTGATGGATGTGCGCGCAAGAGTGTGGTGGTGGTCTTGCACGCCCCTTCGGCGGCCAAGACAGTGGACATGTTGACCAAGAAATATTGACCGGAGCGCAGCAAGAAGGCGAGAAGGCAGATAGCGGTGGGGAAACATGTGGGAGAGTGAATGTGTACTGCCATGTTGTTTATAGCCTCATAGGCTCATAGGCCTGCAAATGCAGATGAACAAGGATGCTCCCGTTCGCTTCCACACAAAGCTTCATTCTGCAAAAAGTAGTGCACCGTTCTTTTGCAGTTTGTGTGGGCACGTTCATGTTTGATCGAGTTTGTTCGTGTTCTCGTCTGCCTTGTTTTTCATATAGACATATATATTTACATTTATATAAACAAAAAACACCTAGGAATGGAATGAAACAGAGAAACGAAAAGCACATTATTTTTTCACAGAGTCATACTAATTAATTAAACAAACTAATGAATCCAACCCTCCTGTTGAGCAAACTGGTGGTGCATGTCAACCTGGGCATTGACGCCATGCGGCAGCCTATCCCTGCATATGTGCGTGACACAGAGGCGCACACTAATGCTGCTGTCACTCTAGAATGGGCAGGCGGTGCAGCAGAACCAGCACTTGCTAGAGGGGGTGATCCTCATGCGGATGCGTATCGTCCTCGTCATCATCATTGTCATCGTCTTCCTCCTCTTTCTCCTCCTCGTCCACCTACAGAGATAGAGCCGCAGGAGGAGGCGGTAGAGCGTCCATGAAAGTGTCACTGTCAAGCTCTGGCGGATCCTCCTCGAAGTCACATCCATTGGCTGGGCTGACAGAGCTACTGGTGGAGGTGATGGCGGTGCTGGCTGTGATGGTGGCAAGGTTGCTACTTTGCCGCTGGCTCCAATCCGAGCCCGCTTTGGAGACGGTGAGCACGAGGAGGGAGACTGGCCACGGTGGACAGCAGCAGCACTCTGCAAGCGGTGATTAGCTACCATTATATAACACCATAAAACAAATCGAACGGGACATCCCTGAGATGTGTGGACTTACCGATGATGAGCTGGTGGAAGCCATCATTGAGAGGAGAGAAGACGGAGCGCGGAGAGGAACATGCAAGGTGGAGCGTGGCGAGGAGAGAAGGCGGAGCATGGCAAGGAGAGAAGGTGGATCGTCCTGGATGGATGAGTGTGCACTGTGGTCTTGTTTATTGCCTCCTATGAATAGAAAACCAATGGACTCTCGTCCATCTATCCCAAACTCACTAACGACCAGGCCCTAGTGGTACCGGGGACCATACGTCATTTGCTAATTCTGCTTGACCGACGGGATGTGGAAGGCAGAGCGCGCGGATGTGGGGAAAGTGGGATGGGACAATGTACACTCTGTACAATATGATATGACCTTCGCATGTGTTGTCATCAGAAGGAACGGATCAGGCATGCAATTAGGTCCAAGCCATAATATACATCAAGTACACCAAATGCAGTTATACATCAACAACATCAAATGCAGTCTCATACACATGAGAACAGAGAATCACATAAAAAAACCAAACAAACTAGCAGCATCACAGATCATCATCATCATCACATGTGTTGTGATTGTTTATGCAAAAATACCTGTTTTCATTGTTGTTGTCACTATAATATTGCTCCATGGTTTCATCTTCCTCCTTGTCTTCAGACAGGCGCACTCGGCTCTCGCTACTTGTAATAAGGTCCTCCAAGTTAGCTTCAATGACAGTCTCATCTCCACTATTTAGATGTTGGTTCATCACCTCAACATGATCCTCAAGTTCATTGTTGGTATTTCTTACAATCATAGATAAATCCGCAAACACAGGGATACTGATGTAGCACTTCACCTAGGAGTATTCCAGGTTATCAAATCATAGGGAACGTGTGTGTAATAATATTCTAAGCTAGTGCATCCAAGGACAATAAGAATATGGTAGGTAGAGGGTAGAGAGGATTCCTATGGTCAAGGATCCAATAATAAGATAGGTTCGGTCTATTGCTACTTACTTTGGGCACCAACTTACCCGTGCATCCACAGGCGACTCTGGCCAACAGCTCTACGACGTACCAGAACATGAAGGATTACTAAGGCCAGATAGGAGTGTCACCACCTATCGACTACCTCTAACAAACCATGGGGCACGCGACAAACTAAGGTAACCTCTGGCCTACACACCACGTTTACGCTATCAATTACTATCCTAATGTCAGATCCACGCTTATAGAAGACTAAGATACTCTAATTAAATAGAATGATGATCCTGTAAGCAATAAAGGAAAGAACTTACTTAAATAAGAAACTTAAATACCAAAGAGGAAACATGAACACTTACTTGAAAAAGAAAGGATCCGTCAAGGTACAAGCGCGGGGAAGATCGCCGACAAACCCGATACTTCCTCGAACTCTCCCTCACTCTCTCTCTATTTTCTAAGCACTTTGGCAGTGCTAAAGCCTTTGGAATGGAGGTCTAATCTCTCTTCTTGTGTGTTGTGTTGTTCGTGCCACATTCCCCCTCTATTTATAGGTGGCAATGGACATGATATACTTGTAGGTGAAGTGGAGTCGGTAGGCCGAATTCAGTCTGGCGGACGGTGGGCAAGGCTAGGCGGCCATGTGTGCCAGGCGTCCGGGCGTGCCAGGAGGCATGCACTGTCGAGCGGTAGCCGAGGACGGGTGGCCCTTGGATTGTGTCGGTTCATGACCGACTCCTCTTGGATGGCTTGGATTTTGTCCTGATGCCAGTTGTTTGGTCGGTTCACACCTACTCCTTCATTTTGGGGCTGGTAGGCCTCTTGGGCCTAGTGGGCTGGCCACCACGGGTATCAAACCCAGGCCGGGACGCAGGCCAGGCCTGGCGGCATGCTAGGCCTGGCGGTGGCCTTGGTCGGGTGTTGACCCTCTTTGGGTCGCCCCTTGGCTTCTCCCGGTTAGGCCACTTGTTGGCATTCTTTCTTTAGCCATATTTCATCACTTCTAGTCCGAGAGGAGAAAATGGCATCATAGTGAAGTGTTCTGTCGAATGATTAGTCTGACAATGATTTCGGTCGATCAGCCGGGTGGCTGATTTCATCCTTAAACGACCATGTTGGCCGGGTCCTGATTTCATCTGTAAAGGACCCTATCTACTGGGTCCTGATTTCAGCCTTAAACGACCCTGTCGGCCGGGTCCTGATTTCAGTCCTAAACGACCCTACCGGCCAGGTCATGATTTCAGCCATAAATAACCCTGTTGGCCGGTGAAAATGGTTGTTTCGCAGTGGTGATCGGCCGACAGGGTGTTTCTTCATGTTTCATTTTTTGGCTCTTTTATACTTGGAAACACATATCTCACCAAAACATGTGGAAAATTTTTGTAATAAACTCCTACCACTGTGCTGGTTATTTATTTTATATGTATTATTGCAAGAATTTGATGGTCAGATTTAGCATTTAAGGATGGTCAATATTCATGCGGAACATGCTCTGAATCAGAAGAGTACATATCTTGTTGCACACCAACTTCAGTTTCAGAGATATTGCACATGGACCTATGCTCAAATTTTTGTACAACTCAGCATCCTTTATCCAGTTTGCCATTATAATTGCATGCAAGTAAAACAACTTAGTTAACTAGTTTTGAGAAACCATGTGGATATGTGCCATGGTTTGCAATATGTGATGAGTAATTGACATTGGATGATTTGGCAGTTGTCTTGAAATGCGGGAATCAAGGGATTGCATGAGTTTTTGCATGTCATGGTTTTGACTGACCGAAGTTGATGAAGGCATTGGTGGTGTTGCAGGAGTTGGGAAATGTGTTTGCTTGTCTCATGATGTGTATGTCAGTGGAGTCAACTTGGGGTCAACAACGAGAGGATCAGGGACAAGTAGGGGACTTGGGGCTGGACAACTGGGATGTCGGGTGAAGTCAAGGGCGATCCATGCCATACATGTGGAGAGGTAAGAAGCACGAACGGTTTCGCGGTTGAGCCTCAAAACCGTGGTGGCGATGAAGATGACATGTTGAGCAAGTCAAGGCGTGCAGGATGCCAAGGCAAGTGACAAGGGGGCCTGACGGACAAGGACTAGAAGAGACTTGTTGATGGTTAGGATTGCGAGAAAAGGTGACACTCGTCAACATGAAGAAGTCATGCTTTGACAAGCGTGCAAGGTGGTTTGGGCGTCAAAACTAGTGGCGGCGATTGGAGGTGCACGTGGCACCATCGTGGAGCTTGTGTCGAGGCGAAGCAAAGTTGTGATGGGCCCGATGGCGTTCAGCCACTAATTTCTCGACTCCTCTCTTATCCCAGATTTCTATGTCAAATTCATGAAGGAGAAGGATCCAACGAATGAGTTGGGGCTTAGTGTCTTTCTTTGTCAAAAGGTACATAAGGGCTGCGTGGTCTGTGTATCCGATGACCTTCGACCCAATCAAATAGGATCTGAATTTGTCTATGGCTAGGAGGTTTGTCAAGGGTCTTGTAAGCTTCATGAACATTGATGATTGGATCCCCAAGGTATGAATGTTTTGGTGATAGATGACAACTATGAAATTGTGGGCTAATATCTACATGAGCGTTGTCTATGTAGGATTCATCTCTAAACTCTATTATAAATCATATGGATGATGGTTGTTGGTGTCATGAAGTGTGGGCCTCGAGACACCGAACAGAAAAGAAGGGAAAAGAGATTAAACACTTGAGGGATTTTGGGTGATGCAACAGGCGTTCTTCACGTATCCCAAAATAGATTCATCTCGTTACAAGTAGGTAGGGGTGCTCTATTTATAGGCCCGTACCTAGGTCATACGTAGATGACCATTTTGTCCCTGATTACCTACTATATTCCCTAAATGTTAGGTACAAAAAGGTCATAAAGGGTAAACTGGTATGTCAAGCTTTTCTGATGCCCTTCCTTGATCCGCACGCCACCGAATGCGCTGGCGCCATGTGTCTCTACAGCACGCCTCGCTCGCCTTCGACTTCGGGCGCACCCTTTGATCTTCGAAGGTATCATGGTCCCCTTCGAGGGGGTTCATGCTTCGTCGAGCGCTCTGGCTCACTATCTCCCAAAGGTCTGGGGCTCTGATCCTTTCGGAACCCTTCGAAGGGTGCATACCCTTCGGACGGGTTCTGATTCTTCCGGAACCTTCGGAGGGTACCTATCTTTAGAAATTATGGTTAATAGTGAAGATAATGATGGTTAGCCATATCTGTTTGTAGTCTAACTTTTACTCTCCTCGAAGGGTGGCCCATGAGGTGATCCCCCAACAATAGCCCCTCAAGGGGTGGGTCCAACTTTGATGGGTCGAAACCCTCGCTTTAATGGGATCTTCTACCAAAATGCCACCCTTCGAGCATCAAAGTCGAGCGTCAGGATTAGGGCTTCAGAAGATTTTTTGGAGCTGCTGCCTATAAAAAGAGAGGGTGACCGTAGTAAAAAATTGTTTTACTGCTCATCGTATACTTGGGTCCTGCGGAGATACCCGCCATCATGACTCGTACCCGAAGGGTGACCGTGTCCGCAAGTAGGTCCTCCTCTGGAAGCTCGCCCGACTCCTTCGAAGGTAATACTTGACCTGGCTCAAAAGTGCCGCAGCTGCCTGTATTCTATTTGTTTAATTGAATTACCGCATTCTTGGTTCTCGAGCCTCCGCAGTAATTGCCGGTTGGATTTTACCCGACTATATAAGCGAGGGCGGTGGGGGGGGGGTGAAACAAGGCATTCAGAGCTTAATTTCTTTGCTATAGGCTTTGCTTGTTTTCTCTTGCCTTTGTGTTCTGGGCTTTGGGTTTTGCATTTGCTCCAGAAATAATCACGCCCTCCTCGAAGTGTGACGTAAGGTGTGTTTTATGAGGGCGAGGTTGCTCGCTCTTTTGGACTTGTTTGTGCGTTCATTTGTTTTTACTCAATGTTCTTGTTGTAGGATCTGAATACATGGCTCGAGTCGCACAGACCGCTCGCCCTGATGAGCTTCCTTCTGATGAGGAGCGCCCTTTGAACCTCGAAGGGGCTAATGCGGATGCTGCGGTGAACCGCGCCTTTGCGGAAAGCTTGGAAGTGGTCTTGTTTGCTGGCCAAGGTAGTGAGGATCAGGCTCCTCCTCGAGACTTGGTCGAAGGTACTGACGAGGAAGAGGAGGAGGACGATGATGAAGGAGCTGACGAGGAAGGTGCGGATGAAGAGGAAGACGAGGATGAGGAGTTCCACCCTCGTGATGAAGGCAAGCTTGCTGCTGACGCTCAGGCCCAAGGCTCGAGCCGCCGCATTTGAGGCTCCAATCCCCTTGAGGAGGACTTGGAGAACGTTGATGTTGAGATTAGTGAACTACTTCCTATGGACGACCGTGATCAGCGTTGGGGTCGGAAAGGAAAAAACAAGGAGGGTGATGGTGAGAGGCCTCGAACTTTTGTATTTGGTCATTCTCGCATGAAACGTGCCACCATTACTCGACTTGTTGACCTAGGATGCTTCGCTGTTGGTGATGCCCAGCTGCCCGGCCAAGAGGAGACTCCTAGCCCTCGACAAGATGAAGCTGTGGTCTTCAAAGAGCATTTAATCGTCGGTCTGCACTTTCCTTGTTCATCTTTTTTGGGGGAAGTGCCGGACCAATTCGATGTGCAGCTGCATCATGTGAGCCCGAGCGGAATAGCAATGCTTAGTAAGTTTGCTTGGGGAATGCTGAGCTATAAAGGGAAGCCTGATATCAAGGTGCTTTGCAAATACTATTGTGCCCAATACCAGCCAATGCTCATTAAAATTGATGGCATGACGCATGAAGCAGGATTCGGTTGCATTACCTTCGTGCCTCGCTTTCGGGGTACCGATCAGTTTGTGAAGTGCAACCGAAACCGCTGGGGCGACAAGTGGCACAAGGGTTGGCTGTATGTTAAGGTTCCTTCAGAGACCATGATTGTGGATGGGAAAGAAGCTGAGATCATTCCCCTGGCTTCTCTACTTGCGTCGTGCAACCCCCGATCCATGGATGGGCGAGTTCCTAAGGGGTGCAAAGATGACTCTGTCTTTCGCATTGCCACTTACAACTCCAGTGGTTGTGATCTTGTCGAGGAGTTTATTGCTTCCAATATGTGGCCTTTGAGCAAGAAATGCAAGATACCGGGCTTCATTGAGAAGAGGATTCCTTCGAGGCCCAAAATTAAGAACCCTTTTCCCGAAGTCCCTGTGGATAAGTGAGGCTTTGGTGATGATGCCTTCCTGGACTTTTTGACTGCTACTGGTGAATCGGTGGTCGGGCCGTACACTCGTGAGGAGGACAAGCATACTCGAGAGAGGACTTCGCACAGCGGGCGACTCAACCGCGTGCTTAGCTTAGCTAGTATTGCTTACCCCGATCGGGTGGCGCCTAGCCCTCGTGCCAAGTGGAGCCGGGCTCCTAGCAACACTGGTTCCGAAGCCGTTGGGACAAGGAAGAACAAGAAAGGGAAAGGGAAGGCTCCCACCCCGGTCCCTGTTCAAGCCAAGAGTAGGTCCCCCAAAAGGAAACGGGAGGAAGCCGCTGCAATCGAGGCCTCGAAGCGTGCTGCCATCACTACGCCTTGCCGTGATTCTTCGGGGTCCTCAGCGCCTGGGTTTCAGGCCGCGGGGACCCTGGTGATAGCTATGGCCATGGCGGATGCCTTCGGCAGTGATGATGATGGACAAAAGGTTGCTGGTGCCGTCGTGGTGTCTTCTCTCCTACGAAGGGTGCTGACGCTGAGCTCTCCCATTCAAGTCCTTCGCTTGTGGTTTTAAAAGACCACTGCACTAATGTGGAAGTTGTCGATGCTCTAGTTGGGTTGAAGGAGCATGTTGCTACTCACACTGAAGTGAGAGCTTCTTCGAGCTGCTTAACTCTGGGTGGTACTGGCCAAGGGATGGATGGGGTGGGGTTGTTGCATTCTTCGAAGGTCGGAGATTTCACCAACCCTGCTACATGGGCTGAGCTGTGCTCTGCTCCGGATGATTTAATCGCCTCCAGGGCAGAGGAATTCGAGATCCAGGATTTGCGAGCTAACCTTGCCCATATCTTGAGACATGTAAGGCAATGCTTTGGCTTTTTTGGCTACGTTTGTGATTACTTTCCTTTCTAATTTTTCCTTCTTTTTGTGCCCCAGGCTTATACATTTGCGCGCGTTGCTGCCGAGCGATCTGAACGGGAGTTCACATCTCTTAAGGATGTGAAGGACTCCTATGCTACAGAAAATGCCGCACTGAAAGAGGATGTTGTTTCTCTGAAGGAAGCGCGAGACCAGGCCACCCTTGCCGCAGCGCAAGCTAAGAGCAAGATTGAAACTTTGCGAGTTGAGGTAGCTAAATTGAGGGATAATGCAAGTCGCCTCGAAGCTGCTGAGTCTAAGGTGGCGTCTCTCACAGAGGAGAATAAAGCATTGGTCCATGCAGCCTCTACTCGCAACTATGGCTTCGTGGCTTAGGCGATAGCTACTCATCATAGATACCGCGAGGCACTGGGTTATGTCGGCGCAGAGACCATGTCATTGACTGATGGTTCAGAGGTTACTAAAGAATCTTTCTTTAAATGGCTGGATGCTGAGATCATCGCACTCCCCGGGGTCATGGATAAGAGCAGTAATTTTGGCTCGCTCCATACTACGGAGGCTGCATTCGGACTCCTTGAACGCACGGGGTGCGATCATTTCCGGGAGCTGAGCAAGTGGGATTTCCTGATTGGTGCCGATGCTCGAAACAATTTGTCTAACGATGCCTCTACCGCCGCTAAACGTCTTGCTATCAAGTTCTGGCACGATCATGGACGTGAGGCTGCGTGGCTGGTCACGATTGAGAGGCTTGCTTAGGTACGCGCTTTGTTTTTTAGTTTCTTTCGTTTGATTGAGGGGCTACAAAGGTGACTTTTCACTTATTGATGTGTCTAGGCTCACAAGGCTGCTCGAGTTGTTGCGTCTGCTCCAACCAACGATGAACCTTTGACTCAGAAGAAGGCCAGAGATAGCAGCGCGTGCTCTTTGCATGAGGTTTAGAGCCTCGTTCCGACTTAGATCCTGCTTTTGGGTGGTATTTGTGAGCCAAGAGTGGGGAACCTAATTTTTGTAATAGGTAATTTTGTACAAAATGATATTAATGTTTGCTTTTGGACCTACGCAGGTGCCCGCTGAGTCGCCTGCGCAGGGTGTCGAAGATACTTCTTCCAGTGAATGCTCTACAATGCATATTCTTGGTTGTTTGGACGGCCCTTTCCTTTGAATGTAGCTGATTGTGATGCAACTGTTACTGTTACGAGCTTTGAAGTCAGTTTGAGTGGCTTCAAAGCGATGGACATAGCCGAAGGGGCTGAAGAAGCGCAAAGTTGGGACCGATCCGGCGCTCAAGAGGGGGGCATCGTTGCGCTAGATGCTGGAGTGGTATGTGTAGGAGATTATTCTCGTTTGTTCGAGTGTTGATCCTGATCTTCGGGTTCCATTAGAGGGCGCCATTGTACCGATTCTTGCTCAAATGCCAGTGTGTTGCTCGGGGTACTGATTTAAGTGCGGTGCGCAACTCCCTTAGGGGAAGTCGCTTGCCTAGCCCTCGCGAGCTAAGCCCTGAAGGTTCTGCTGTACTGCGAGCTGTACCTCGGGCTGAGTCTATTCCTGACGCTCCTGTGACTCGGGTTCGGCGGCCTCGGCATGCCATAGCTAAACGGTCTATTAGTGTTGTGCTGGACGCTCGGTGGGCCGAAGCTCTATCGAAGACCCGGTGGGAGGCGACGAAAGGTTCCAGTGCTGCTGGAACTAATAGACCGGGAGCTGACTTGGGTCCTCCTCCGCCTGGTTATAGCGTAGATGAATGGTCCGTTTTGTTTCCCCAGCTTTTAGCATCTGGGGTTGTTGTAAAGAAAGGACCTGTGGATTATGAATTTTGAACCTATGGATATATGGATCTGTTAATGAGCTCCTTGAGGAACTTGTGAATTTTTTTGTTGTTGACTTTTGCGAGCCTCTTCCCCTCGAAGTGTTAAGGGTGATGCTTTCGTATGAACCCTTCGATGGGTCCGAGCTGTAACGAGCCCCTCGGCATTTTTGCGCTAAGTTTTTTGAAAAAACACCACCCTCCCCCTCGAAGTGATAGGGGCAAGGCTTGAGTACTGTAAACCCTTCGATGGGTCTGGGCTGCAACGAGCCCCTTAGCATTTTTGCGCTAAGGTTTTTTGAAAAATGCCACGCTCCCCCTCGAAGTGCTGGGGTTGAGGCTTGAGTGTAAACCCTTCGATGGGTCTGGGCTGCAACGAACCCCTTAGCATTTTTGCGCTAATTTTGTTGAAAAACGCCACCCTCCCCCTCGAAGTGCTAGGGGCGATGCTTGAGTGTAAACCCTTCGATGGATCTAGGCTGCAACAAGCCCCTTAGCATTTTTGTGCTAAGTTTTTTGAAAATGCCACCATCCCCCTCGAAGTGCTAGTGGCGAGGCTTGAGTGTAAACCCTTCGATGGATCTGGGCTGCAACGAGCCCCTTAGCATTTTTGTGCTAAGTTTTTTGAAAAACGCCACCCTCCCCCTCGAAGTGCTTGGTGCGAGGCTTGAGTGTAAACCCTTCGATGGGTCTGGGCTGCCACGAGCCCCTTAGCATTTTTGCGCTAAATTAGCTGACTGTGCGGTTTTTAGCTCTTCGGGCTTTAATCCGTACAGTAGCTATGTTTCGAGAGCTTTTTACTCTTTGTCAAATATCACATTCTCCATGATGGGGAGTTGTTTCGACGCGCTCCGTTGAGCAAGGCTTTCCACATTAGGGAAGGCAGCTTTATAGATTTAGCTGAGATTTACATAGGATCCGCCTCATTAAAAACCTCACCCCTGCGAAGGGTTCCCCTTCTGAGGAAAAGAGTACAGTCCTTTTTACAACTTGAGGAAGGAAATACTTGTAAGTAAAGCTAACAACTAAGCTCAAGGTAGCACTTATAGTTTTATGCTATGCTTGGCTGTTTACATGTGTTGGGTGTTGCTTCCCTAGGTGTAGAACATTCGAAGGTTGTCCGTGTTCCAGGAGTGTGACAACTCTTCTCCATGTGAATTTTTAAGTCTGTATGCTTCGGGTCTGCTTGACCTTGCTACGTTGTATGGGCCTTCCCATTTGGGTTCTAGTTTGCCTTTGCTTTCTGTTTTTTGGGCTTCGGAGTAGGACTAGATCTCCTACTGCATATGCTCGGGGTAAAACCTTCTTGTCTCTCCATTTGCGTGTTTCCATTTGATACTAGTCGAGGTTGTTAGCTGCTTCCAGTCTGTCGACCTCCATGAGGTCCTTTGACTCTGCCTCTGAGGGCTGTGGTGGCTTCGTGCTTGTTGTTCTTGGGCTTTGATGAGAAATTCCTTTGGGGGTTACTGCTTCCTCCCCATAGAGTAACCTGAACGGTGAATAGCTGGTTGCTCCGGTTTCGGATGTGTTGTGTGACCATATAACCCTAGGCAACTCCTCTACCCACTTTCCTTTCTTGTCATCGAGGAGTATCTTTTTGATTACTTTGAATATGAGACTGTTTGCTCTCTCCAAAGATCCGTTAGATTGGTGGTGATATACTGATGCGAAATCAACCTTGGTTCCAATGGCGTGACAGAACTCTTTGAACATATCATTTTCAAACTGTTTTCCGTTGTCCACGGTTATGTCTCTTGGGACTCGAAAGCGGCAGATTATGCTTTGCCAAAAGAATTTCTTGATTTTTGCAGCTGATATGTTTGTGATTGGTTTTGCTTTGGTCCATTTGGTATTCGAGGGCTACGACTGCCCATCTGTAATTCCCGGGTGTTGTGGGCAGGGGTCCAACGATGTCTTTCCCCCAACGCTGAAGAGGCCATGATGGTGCTATGAGTTGTGTTGGCTGCGAGGGTGTTGATTGTTTGTTTCATATCATTTGGCAGGCTCCGCATCTGGTTACCATTTCTGCAGCGTCTTTGATCATTGATGGCCAATAGAAACCTTGCCTTACCGCTTTTCCGGAAAAGGGTTGAGACCCGATGTGTGCTCCGCATACACTCTCATGTATCTCACTGAGCAATTCTGCACCCTTCGCTTGGCTAAGGCGTTTAAGCAATGGGGTACACACTCTGGATTTGTAGAGTGTTCCCTCGATGATTTTGTAACTCCTAGCTCTCTACTGCATTCTTTTTGCTTCTGACTCGGTGTCTGGTTCGTAAAACCCTTGGAGGTATGGTATGATTTGAGACCTCCAATCTTCGCCAGTCACTGCATGAATTTGTTTGGGATCTTGGAGGGCCGATTTGATCGAAGGTTTGGTGATTGTTTGAAAAAATACATCTTGAGGCATCGGATCTTGCCTTGCAGCTATTTTTGTGAGCTCATCTGCTTCTGTGTCGAATTTTCTTTCATGTACGGTATGTCAAAACCCTTGAAGTATTTTTCCATGCCCCGAACAATGCTGTGGTACTTCTCGAGCTGAGAATCCTTGATTGTGAATTCCTTATCATGCTGGCAAGCGATGATTTTGGAATCAGTTTTGACTCTCCACCTCTGGATTCTGAGTGCTCTGAGTTTCTTGAGTGCTAGCAACACTGCCTCATATTTGGCTATATTGTTACTGCATTTGTCCGTTTCATTACTGAACTCGAGCCTTGCGTCGTATCTCATTGTCACACCTTTGGGTGACGTGATTATTGCTGCTAGGCCTGCCCCTGCTAGTACCCAGGCTCCATCACAATGAGTTGTCCATACTGGCTCCGAGAATGTTTGACTTCTGACGTGCTGTGTGGCTGTCCAATCTACTATGAAGTCGGCGAGTACCTGAGATTTGATTGCACTTTGTTTCTCAAAATCAACTACATGCTCCAAGAGCTCCATGGTCCATTTACCTATGGTTGCTGAATATCTCATTGAGCGGATGTGGTGAGCTTCGAAGTAGTGCCTCAGCTTTTTGAAGGCTATTACTACTGCATATGCATTTTTCTCCATCTCGAATTAGAGCCTTTTGGAGCCAGATAGCGCTTCGCTGACGTAGTTTACTAGGAGTTGTGCTAAGAGCTCTTTAGGTTCTCCCTTGACTGTTTTGATGGTTTTTTTCTCTTGCACGAGGACTGCACTGACTGCCAAATGGGACGCGGCAACGTATAAGAGTAGCACTCCCCTTGCCTCTAGGTTAGTTAGCTTCAATTGTCTTTGAAGGTAATTTTTCAGATCTGCGAAGGCTTTCTGCTGCTCCGGGCCCCACTCGAAGGGTTGGGCCCGTCAAAGTGTTTGGAAGAATGGCAAGCTTTTGCTCGACTGATCTGGATATGAATCGATTCAGGGCTTCCATTCTGCCTATGAGTTTCTGTAGATCTTTTCTGCTCTTGGGCTCTTGCATTTGGGTGATTGCTTTGATTTTTTCGGGGTTGGCCTCTATACCTTTGGATGATACAAGGCAGCCAAGTACTTTTCCTTTCCGGATTCCGAACACACATTTTTCTGGGTTTAGCTTTAGCCTTGCTGCTCGAAGGTTTGCGAATGTTTCAGCCAAGTCTAAGATGTGATTATCCTTTTCTCTTACATGCTACTATGATGTCATCCACATAAGCATGCACACTTTTACCGAATTGCGACTCGAAGGCTTTTTGAGTCATACGGCAGAATGTAGGTCCGACATTCTTCAACCCGTCGGGTATCCTTATGAAACAGTAAGTGCCGAAGGGTGTGATGAAACTTGTTTTTTTTCTCATCCTCCTTCCGGAGCCAGATTTGGTGGTAACCTGAGAAATAGTCCAGCAGCGATAGCAGCTCGCTTCCGGCTACTGCATCTACGATCTTATCAATCCGGGTAATGGGAAATCGTCTGGGGCAAGCCTTGTTGAGATCTGTGAAGTCTATGCACATTCTCCACTTCACATTCTTTTTCCTTACCATTACACAATTTGCTAACCAATATGGATACTTGACTTCACGAATGACAGAGGCATCAAGGAGTCGTTGCACTTCTGCTTTGATGGATTCGGTTTTCTCATTAGACATTTTTCGGAGCCTTTGTTTCTTTGATTTGGTGGTTGCATCAATCTCTAACTTGTGCTCTATTATGCTTCTATCCACTCCCTGGAGGTCTGCCAAGGACCAAGCGAATACATCTTTATTTTTACCAAGGAATGTTAGTAGCTTTTATTGTGATGAATTGCCCCAGGACTTGTTCATCAAGGAGTACTTTTTTGGTTTCTTCGTCTGGCTGTACTACGATTCTTTCCTTGTCGAGGTTGTGTGCCTCTTCCCTTGCATTGATCTTATGTTGCTCCCGGGCCTTTCTGGCTCTTTCCTCTTCTTCCAACTGCTCTTGGCTGAAAACTTGTATGTTATTGCTATTTCTTTCTCCCGGTGCGTAGCCTTTTTCTATGTTTCTTGCCATTTGCTGTTTTCCTTTGGCTGTGATGACTCCACCAACGGCTGGAATCTTCATGCATAAGTAGGCGCTATGAATGACTGCCTTGAATGTTTTAATTGTGCCTCAGCCGAATATGACATTGAATGGGTGGCAAAGGTCTATGACATCGAATGTTATGTACTCTGTTCGAGGGTTCTGAGTGTTGCCAAATGATACTGGGAGGGAAACTGTACCCATGGGAGTGATTCTTTTTCCTTCGAAGCCTATGAGTGGAACATTCGATGGTTGCAGGGAACTTTTGTTGAGTCCTATTTGGTCGAAGGCATTTATGAATAATATATCTGCCTAACTGCCATTGTACATGAGGACTTTACTGACCATCCAGGTATGAATGTGAGCTTCAATTATGAATGCGTCGACATGGGGGTAGGGTTTGAGGTTATGGTCAGCTTCGGTGAATGTGATGGGGATGTGGGACTATTTTGACTTGATAATTGGTCCCTCGGTGAAGACATTGTGGACCATTTTAAAATGGTCCCTTCTTGTTCTCTTGTTTTTGAAGTCTGAGGATGATCCCGCTGTGACACCCAGGTGTCTCTTTTCCCTTGCTTAGCACAAATTACCAAAAATTTTGAACTCAAGTATGAGCATGAAATAATGAGAGCAAGTTAAGAATTTGGTTTTCCCCAAGTTAAAATAAATCCATGCAAGCAAAATCTTGTAAGCAAATAAGACTTTCCTTAAATCATAGGCCAAATAAACTACATCAGAATTATGAAAATAATAAAATAGAATTTTGGGCCAAAAACCAGAATTTTATTCCATTAAGAAATCAATCAAATTAATTAATTAAACCTAGAAATGATTTAACTTTAGTTAATAATTCCTATTAAATTATTTTTTTTCTGGTCAATTAGACTTCACTAATAAATTACCCATTATCTGAAAAGCCCAATTATAAATTTTCAGCTCAATTTGACCTTTAGAGCTATTTTAGTTGAATTTACAACAACCTAGAACCTTTCTGCAAACCTTTTGAAAACTTGAGGAGCTTTCTGCAAAGTCGCTTGTATCCTTCCTCCCGTCGCCTCTCCCGCGTGCGTGACCACGCGATTCACTAGCCGCCGCACTCCCGTGCCACGCCACTCACCACCGTCACATCGCCTATGCTCAGTTCCGCGCAACACGCCGCTAGCCGCCGCAGGGCTGAGTTGCTTTCGCCCCTGCCCGATGCTGCCAGGCCAGCCGCCGCTTCCTTGATTCCCGGTGGCCAGCAGCTCCGCGATTCCCGGCCACAGACCGCCCCCTCACGCGCGTCAGCCCCTGTCCCATCCCCGCGCGCATCTCTCTGCGACACGCCGCTAAATGCCACTGCGACGAGTTGCTTTTGCTCTGCCTAATGCCGGCTGACCCACCATGCATCGCTCAGTCTGATTCTTCACGCCCAACGGCTCCCACCGGTCTGACAACCCTCAACCCGACACGCGAACCCTTCGCGAGCCCATGAACCTCCTTCGACACCGAGTGACCTGACCCGGCCTATAAATTCCCCTCCCCTCGGACATTTTCCCCATCCCCTGCTCACCCGCCATTGCTGGCTCCAGCGCAAGCTCGAGTCCCCCGCCGCCAGTGCCTCTCCAGCCGAAACAACCTTCCGAACTTACTTGCGGTACTCCACTCCTCCTTCCCGAACAAGCCCTAAGCCCAATGGTGCTCTGAGAAGCACCAATTTCGGCATTCTTGCCTCGGCCATCGCCACCGTCCCAAATTCTCGAGTCCATCAATTACTCTGACTCTGGTGAGCCTCCCCCTACCCTTTCTCTTCATGTTCCTGCGCAACCCTCTGCCGAATGTGGGTAACCCTTTTTCCCCTTTGATTCTTTGTGCAAAGTGAGGACAATTTCACTTTTCCCCCGCTGCCGCCGCCATATCCGAGCCGCCTCCACGGTGAACACCACCTTCCGACCCCATCTGACGGACGCTGACGGCATGCCGACCAACATCGCGCCCCCGTGATGCTGTGGGAACAAACCGCGGTCGAATTGCTGCTCCGAACCCACTTTGCAACATCGCCGAACCTCTGCCTGTTGCCGCCTCTCCATGACGACCACCATCTGGTAAGTTCCCGACTTCGCGAACTCCTCCAACCTCCCCGCCTCGCCGCGAGCATCATTTCCCTGCAACCGTGGCGAGATTCCGACGCTGGTAGCTCCCTGCGGCGAGCCCTCCGGCCGAGCGCCGACACGCTCCGGCAACCCCACCCCCCTAGCATTTACAGGTGGTGCCTACTGGTGCTGACCTGGCCACCTACGGGTGCACACGTGGCGCTGATGTGTTTAAGTTAAAACCAGAATAATTCCAGAAAACGGCTAAAACTTCTAAAAAGCATAGTAAATTCATCCTAAGTCCAAATGACCTCAAACCAATTTTGTTAGCTTCATAATAATATGCTTTATTTTAGTAAAATGATAACCAGCTGTATCTGTCAATATATTTTAATTAATTAAATAACTTATGTAAACACTAATTAATTCCTTAATAATTCTACGAATGGAATTTAATTCTAATCTTTTGCATACACTGTCAATCGATATTAATACACCACCCTGATTTTTGGTTAAGTTAGTTCTGCAGTATATGATACTCTATTAATTATATAATGTTTTAACTTAAATAAATGCTACTAAATAGAATAATACAATTCAGAGGCTGTAACTTGGTAAAAATGCAATTAATATATGTCCCTGTTCATGATAAATCACTCACGTCCAAAGTCGATTGGTTACTATTCTTAATGGCTTATTTGTTCTCAAAACTATAACAACCCTAATCAAATGATTAACACACATAAAATGATGAAACTCTAATTTGTTTCTTCGAAGCATATGGCTTCGAGAACTTGTTAATAAGGTTGTTAGCACAAAAATACTAATGCAATATGCATCCATCATATCATTGCATGTGACGGTGTTGCGATAATACCGTTAAATCCATTGTTCATCAATAGGTAACGACACTCAAGAGCAGGAGCCTGACGTCCAGCAGGACCAAGAGACCGAAGAGCAGGAGACTGTAGTTGCTAACACTAGCGTGGATCCAGGCAAACCCCGGTTTGCATTAGCCTCTTTATAAAGTTTTGCTAGTTTGTATCATTACTAGTGCCTACGTTAAATTGTTGTATTAGGTCGTAGGAGTTGATTGGAACCCACCTTGCATGTTACCCAAATGACCTACATTGCTATTATTAGAAACTTGGTAGGCTCGGTACTGAACTGCTATGCTAAGTAATTAATAGTTTCGGTAGAAATTATTATTATGAAATAGAATTGACCACTATATTTGAACTTATAAACAAAGTTTAATTTTGATGTATGGCTGGGCAGGGATTATGCATGTGTAGGTTTGCAGAAACACATGGGTGTTGACTGCGGTAGCCCTGTCTTGCCCACCCTAGGACCCGTCCGTGGTCAGCCCCTTGATCAAGTTTTGAACAGTACCAAATCCATGCTAGTTTCATGGGCACTAGTAACCCGATGTAGCATTAAAGGTCGCTTACATCAAGGACGGTTAAGGTGCGTTGGTCTTTTGACCCCTCGGTTGCTGGAGTGGGCGATCCATACCGTGAAGTATTGTTGGCAGGACGGCATGCCCACTCGACGTCACCACACCCGGGCCGAGATGTGGGTGGTTTTTCTTGTGAAAGGTTGCCATGTATGACCTTAATTGGTGCGTATGTGTTGTGTACTTTGGGTTTTCCCAGCTTGTGTAAATCGATTGCAATTGCTGTCCCTCACAGTAATGAGTACCGCTTGGTCACCACGGCAATCACGTAGTTGCACATGATATTATGGATATGGATTTGTGTTGGTTATTGCTGATTATTATTACTGCTCTATTGTTGTATTTACTTTATGTATTGCTTTATTATCTTATTGTTGCAACTAAAGTTACATTCCAACTCAACCCATTTAAGTTGACAAATAAAACTTGATAGAACTAATAGGTTGCTTTATGCGAGTCCTTCTAAACAAGCCACCTATTAGAGCCATTGCATGTCTAGGTTTTGACGGGTAAGTCATGCTGAGTAATTAGTACTCAGGCTTTGTGCCTCTGTGGTTTTCAGGTACTGAAGAGATAAAATTGCCTGTAGATGTGTTGCATTGGGACGTGCAAGTTCCTGAGGGTCGGACTACCCACTGGGAGTCTGATCTGCAATCGCAATGACTGTTGTGTGCTGCTAGAGTGATTGTTCCTCGGGCATAAATCATCACTATGTTGTATCGTCGAGCTCGTAGTTCTTATCATTATTTTGCTTCTGCTGTTTTCAAAACATCATGAACTTGTATTTTCCGCTGGCCATTGATGTATTATCAAGTGTCTGCATTATCAGCACCTTCGGGATGTTGATCCTCAGGGAAGGGGCGCCTTAGCTGGTATCAGAGCCGTGGTCCATGATAATACAACAATTAAAACGTATTTTAAAAAACAACTATGATGTTACGTGTGAGGATACGTTGGTATTGCCCCTAGTAGTTATTTAGGGTTGGTGACAATGCTAACGGGTTATGCTTGAGTTGGCTTTTATTTGGTTTTTCTTTTTGTATTTAAAGTTCACTCGCAAGGACTGTGGCTTTACAGGACGATTCCTTCCATGAATCTTTGCCAACATTTTTCATTTTTGTCTGCTTGACAAGTGTTGGAGCGTAGAGTTCACTCATGAGGGCTATGGTTTTGCGAGACAATTTCTTCCATAAACCGTGCCAACTTTTCTTAGTAATTCTCATCATGAAAGGTTTATGAGCATTGGTTCGCTTGCGAGGATCGTGGTTTCGCAAGGCGGTTCATTCCATGAACGGTTGTAGAACAACCCTTATTTTTGTAGTTTCTTTTAATTTAATGTATTGTTTCTGCAATGAGTTTCTCTGCAAGTACACTAACACTGTTAGTACAATACTTAGATTAACTTACGTGATGAGTGTGGGTCGTCACCAAATTTTCATGCCGCTAAGTACCGGCAATATAGATGTGTGTTGTGAGGAACGATAGGTAAATAAATTGAGAATTTTGCATCATGCATTCCTTATAACTTAACTAAAATTTTGTTCTCTCCTTACTCACACACCTCTGAATAAAAATCTACAAGTTGTTGAGCAAAAATTTCAACTCTTAAGTCCGTTTGTTAAGATAATAACAATCTGTCAGCTTCCTGTTTTCAACACATCCCTGAACTTGCAAAATCCATAACTGGAGTTTCACTTAGAATTTGGAGGTGTATGAACCTAATCTGGAAAGCTTGGAAGTCTATTTTCATTTCCAGTAGGACCCAACCCCTAATATTTTTTCCTCTGTCCAGTAGGACCCAACCCCTAATACCTGTCATTCGGAAAATTAAATCTGTCAACCTGAACTTGTAAAAATCATACGTCCAGTTTTACTTGGAATTTTTGGGAGTACAAATAAAATATGGAAAGCTATGAAGGTCTACTGTAACATGGTGCCAAGCACCAGTTCGGGAGATTTTGTTTTCTGGACACAATATTCAATTTTCTGACTGCTGCACCGTCAAGACCAAATTGGTTTGAAAACCCGTCTCCGTATTATTGCCCCTTGAGGCTGGAAAAATGTGAACTAAAAATTTGTTTCTGTATTTCATGAAGTTGTACGTGAAATGCACCTTACTTTAAGGAAAATTCTGACTCATTCAGATTTCACCCTTGTAGATGACTGAAAACAATTTCCAAGCTCCACCGGGTTGGAAAATCACCAACGGTCTGGACATCCCTGGGATGTCAACTCTTTTGGAGTGTCCTTCGGGGTTATGGACATGATATCCCTCCTACCTATGTTGGAAAGACCATTGAGGAGAATGGAATCACTTCCTGTGTAGTCCATGTTGTAGTTTTCACCAACTATTCCTTCCTACCGGCATGGGAATCATGGACTATTAGTGTCTCTGGAGTAGACCTACTCACTACTTGGAGTGTTGCTGTCTTCAAAACCCTCACTCTGTTCTGTGATGTCCGCAAGTATGAGGTTGCTAGAACACCGGTAACCTTGTTGTCAATTGATAATATGGAGGATCTTGAGTGGAACCGTCGCCTGGATTTTGTCTTCGACCCAAACCACCCACTTTTTCGTCTAGCGCTACATATGGCAGAGTGTTATGGACTCTCCCTATTTGACATATGCAAGAACTTGTACCGTCAATTGGACATGTTTTGGGTCGCACTTCGGGTTTTCGAAATAGAAAAGCAAGCCAAGATTCTGGAGATTGCAGAATTGAACTAGCAAATCCAAGCGAAGAATGAAGAGATGGATATGATCATCAACGAGCGTGACCAAGCCCTTGGAGATGCAGACATAATGGAGTCTGAATTGCAGAAGCTTCAAGTCGAATTTGATGCCTTCAAAGCTACCCACCTCCCCATCATAGATAACTGGGATGAGATCCCTATGGAGTATGGAGAGCAAGTGGATGAAGAGATGGAGGAAGCAAATAATGTCGATGTAGGGATGATGGAACCAGGAGAGCCAGAAGAACCATTGGAACCGCTAGAACCCAACGAGCCGATAATCATAGACTAGGAGTAGTTGATTGGTTGTGTATGAGCCATAGTGTGTCCGCAATACCATAGTTAGGCGTCGATGCATGTATGGATGAATTAGTGTGATGTTACCCTTTTTAACAACCATGTACCCAACTTTAATTTGTGAAAGTGCTTGTCATTTCTTAAATCCTTAGAGCACCCTTGGAAGTTTTTACACATATGTCCTATGGAAAAAATTTAAGAAATAACTAATGTGTAGAATGTAAATTGCAGCATGGTGTGAACTCGGAATCAGGATGACCCTGAGAGCTCTCAGCAGGGAGCTAATGCCCAGCCTTCGCTGCCAGAGGTTTTGGCTGCCGCGCTCAACCAATAGCAAAATGACTCTGAGTTGCTCTGCTGATTGGTTGATATTAGATCCCACTTGGCTGGCCATGGGGGCAACCTCAACAACAACCAGCCCCGGTAGTGCACTTACTCAGACTTTCTGGGTACGCACCTGCCGACCTTCGAGTGTGCCAGAGAGCCTCTGGACACCGACCACTGGCTGCGCCAAACCAAGTCTAAGTTCGGTCTGCTCGACTGCACTGAGCACCAGAAGGTGCTATTCACCGCCCAGCAACTCCAGGGCCCTGCTGGTGCCTGGTGGGCGAACTACATCGCTTCACAACTCACTGGGACCCGTATCGAGTGGAATGAGTTCTGGACTGCCTTTCGAGCTCATTTCAATCGAGCTGGTCTTGTGCGGAGGAAGTTTTAGGAGTTCATGGATCTGAAACAAGGAGGGTGGAATGTCCTCCAGTATCCTGAGGCATTCAACCATCTTGCTCAGTATGCCACTGAGTATGTCAAAACTGAGGAGAAGAAGAGGTATGCTTTCCTGCGTGGCATGAATGCCGCCCTGAAGGAGCGTCTGACCTGGCAGACGACTGGCACATACGATGATTTGGTCAATGCTGCTATTGTCTAAGAGAGGGCCATGTGCCAAGTAAAGGAAGATGAGCACAAGAGGAAGGCCCCTGCTAGTGCCTCTGCTACCCCGTAGGCGAAGCATCGCCTGGTGTACAATTCCCCGTCTGGACAGCGGTACCAGACGTCCCCGCAGTAGCAGTTTCAGCGCCCGAGGCCTCAGCAGCAGCAGTATTTCCCGCCCCGTGCACCACAACAGTAGCAGCAGCACACTCAGTACCGTGCACCCTACCAGCAGCAGAGAAGTCAGAATGCACGTGCTCCACAGCCTGTTAGTCGTGGAGGCAACTACCAGTGCTACAACTGTGGTCGCACCGGCCACTTTGCCCGAGAATGTACATCACCCCGGTGCAACAACAACAACAATCAGTGCCCTCCGCAGAGAAATAATGTGAATGCACCGTCTCGTGGTGCCCAAGTGAACTACACCAGCGCTGGAGATATTCCTCAGGGTGACCCCGTGCTAACCGGTATGCTCTCACTTTACCACCAGCCTATTCTCACTCTTTTTGATTCTGGTGGTACTCGTAATTTTATTAGCAGAACTTGTGTGCAGAAACATAATCTCCACACCACCACAATAAATCAGTGCTTTACTGTCCGATCTCCAGCTGGACAAATTATAGCTAATGAAATAGTATGCAAAGCTCCACTAGAAATCAACCAGAGAATCTACCCCACCGATTTTATCATGCTCCATAATCAAGAAATTGATCTAATTATTGGCATGATGTGGATGAAAACCCATAGATCCATTTTGGATATTGAGTCCTGTGTGGTTCATTTGGACTCTCCCTTGCATGGCCCAGACACACTTTATCTTAGTGCTACTCCATCAAAAAGTCCAGTTGTTTATCAACTGGAAGGACCATCACTTGAGAACATCCCTATTGTCTGTGAGTATTCCGACGTATTCCCGAAAGATATTTCTGGACTTCCACCTGATCGTGAAGTGGAATTCAAGATTGAACTTCAGCGAGGAACTTCTCCCATATCTCGACGACCGTATAAGATGGCTCCAAATGAGCTAGCTGAATTGAAGAAGTAATTGAATGAGTTGCTGGAGAAGTGATTTATTCGTCCAAGTACTTCACCTTGGGGCTATCCTGCTATTTTTGTGAAGAAGAAGGACAAGTCTATGTGCCTTGTTGTTGACTATCGGCCCCTCAATGAAGTCATGATCAAAAATAAATACCCGTTGCCCCGTATTGATATTCTTTTTGATCAATTGGTTGGTGCCAAGGTATTTTCAAAAATTGACCTTCGGTCGGGTTATCATCAGATCAAGATCAGAGCAGAAGATATTCCAAAAACTGCATTCTCTGCTAGATACGGATTATTCAAATATCTAGTGATGTCCTTTGGATTGACAAATGCCCCTGTTTGTTTCATGTACCTCATGAATTCAGTCTTCATGCCAGAGCTGGGCAAATTCATGGTGGTATTCGTTGATGACATTCTTATCTATTCGAAGTCCAAGGAAGAACATGCTGAACATCTTCGTATTGTTCTTCAACGCCTATGAGATCACAAGCTGTTTGCGAAATTTAGGAAGTGTGAGTTTTGGTTGGACCATGTGCCATTCCTTGGTCATGTAGTATCCACCGAAGGCATCTCTTTAGACCCAAGCAAGGTTCAAGATGTGCTAGACTGGAAGCCACCAGAAATTGTCCATCAAATTCGCAGTTTCCTCGTACTAGCTAGATATTATCGGAGATTCATTCCCAATTTATCTCAGTTGACCAAGCCCATCACCGAACTGCTGAAAAAGGATAAGAAGTTCGATTGGAGTGATGACTGTGAACAAACATTTCAGAAATTGAAGACCTTACTGACTACTGCCCCAGTATTGGCTCAGCCAGACATCACCAAGCCGTTTGATGTATATTGTGATGCGTCTGGAACAGGACATGGTTGTGTGCTCATGTAGGATGGTCATGTCATTGCCTATGCATCTCGACAACTGCGGAAGCTCGAAGAGCATTATCCAACTCATGATTTGGAACTAGCTACCGTTATACTTGCACTGAAAATCTGGACGTATTATTTGCTCGGTAATTTAGTGCACATCTATACGGATCACAAGAGCTTGAAGTACATCTTTACTCAGACTGATCTGAATATGAGACAACATCGATGGCTAGAGTTAATCAAGGACTATAATCTGGAGATTCATTATCACTCAGGCAAGGCTAATGTGGTCGTCGACGCTTTGAGTCGGAAGATACACTGCAATAATCTAGTGATAGACCGTAGTGTTGAAGCTTGTTTCACCGAACCAAGCTTACATGTATTGCCTGCCCTAGTGATCAGCAATCTTAGTATTCACTCCACCATTTGGGATGAAGTCACTGCTGCACAAAAGCAAGATGTTGGAATGAAGCACATACGGGAGAACATTAAGAGTGGCAAGGCAAAATGCTTCACACAAGATTCAGATGGTACTCTGTGGTTCAATAACCGTCTAGTAGTACCCAAGGATTTCGAGCTTTGTTGAAAAATCTTGGATGAAACGCATCATTCTAAGTACTCCATTCATCCTAGAAGTAACAAGATGTACCAGAATTTGAAGAAAAAATTTCTCGTGGACCCGAATGAAGCGAGAAGTTGCTCGGTATGTCATGGAATGTGACACTTGCCAGAGAGTTAAGGCTAACCATTTGAAGCAAGCTGGACTACTTCAACCATTGAGTATTCCAGCGTGGAAATGGGAAGACATCAACATGGATTTCATTGTTGGCCTCCCTCTCACTTCACGAAAGCATGATTCGATTTGGGTCATTGTGGACAGACTCACAAAATCTGCTCATTTCCTACCAGCCAACACTAAATACAGTTGGCAGTATGCAGAACTATACACAGCAAGAATTCTATGTCTCTATGGAGTACCCAAGACCATTGTTGCAGATCGTGGCTCGCAGTTTGTTGCTCGTTTCTGGGAACAACTGCATGCATCTCTAGGTACTAAGTTGATTTGAAGTTCTGCTTATCATGCCGCTACCGATGGACAAACTGAGCGTGTCAACCAAATCATGGAAGATATGCTTACCATATGCGGAACTGGGATGAGTACTTACCATATGCGGAATTCTCATACAACAACAGTTACCAAGAGAGTGTAAAAATATCCCCTTTTGAAGCACTCTATGGTCGGAGTTGTAGAACACCATTAAACTGGTCCAAATCGGGAGAAAGAGTAACTTTTGGTCCTGATCTTGTCAAGAATGCAGAAGAAAAGGTTCGGACAATTCAAGCAAATCTCAAGGCTGCTAAATGTCGTCAAGAAAAGTATGCAAACTGATGATGTAGGCCACTGTTTTTCAACAAGGATGATTTTGTCTATCTCCAAGTATCACCAATCAAGGGCATTCAGCGTTTTGGAATCAAAGGAAAGTTAGCACCCCGCTATATCGGCCCTTACAAAATCTTGGAGAGATGTGGACAAGTCGCCTACAAGCTGGAGTTACCCTCGAATCTATCTAGAGTGCATAGCACGTTTCACGTTTCACAACTGAAATGGTGTCTTAAACCTCCAATTGATGTTGTCTTGGAAGAGTATGATCATCTTCAACCAGACCTCACTTATTTTGAACGACCAATAAAAATCCTTGATGAGAAAGAACGCACAACCCACAAAAGAACCATCAAATTCTATAAAGTATATTGGAGTAATCAATCAGAGGATGAATCCACCTGGGAATCGGAAGAATTTTTGAGTATTCATTACCCGGAATTCTGGTCTTCGTTCATAGGTAAATGTTTGTCCCTCTCTAGTATGCTTTGTTCTTAATCTCGGGACGAGATTTCTTTAAGGAGGGAGGGTTGTGACACCCAGGTGTCTCTTTTTCCTTGCTTAGCATAAATTAGCAAAAATTTTAAACTCAAGTATGAGCATGAAATAATGAGAGCAAGTTAAGAATTTGGTTTTCCCCAAGTTAAAATAAACCCATGCAAGCAAAATCTTGTAAGCAAATAAGGTGGTGTTTGGTTGGCAATAGCAATCGCAATTGGTAACACAATAAAAAAACACCGTAATCATAAACGATGTATCATAATACATACTTTGTTTGGCTCTACTTCAGTAACGTAATCAGCATCATATGCCGCTGCGGCTGTATGGCATTCATCGCCTTGCCGGGCCCTCTGCATCTTGAAGCCATCGACATTAATCATCACCAGCGATGAGACTTCCATGACAGCCGCCGTCGCTTCCACACCACCAGCTCAAGTCGTAGCTTGTCAATGGAGATCAATTCGGACTACTCCATTGAAATCGAAGAAGAACGTATATATTTCAGCCAAAAATCTCAATTGATTTAGATTGCTAACCTGTTTTTCGTTTAAATCTTTATTGGATCTGATAGGAGGTTGAGCAAGCCATGGGGCACCCCTAGTCAGTGGCAGCGACCCTCGCTCAGGCGTCGAGGAACCAGCGGCGGCCGGTCAGCTGCTCCTCCATCTGGTCCCTTTTCTTCCTCATATCCAATTGACGAGCGAAGGATTTGATCAAGAGAGGGAGCAGGGAAGAGACCGAGTATTTGTGAGCATAGAACGGCAATGAGGCGGCGGTGCTCTCGGCGTTGAGGAAGCAGGGGCAGACTGAGGATGACGACACAAGATAGGTCGTAGAGTGACGAGATTGGGCAGCGGCCATATTGAGATGTGATTCCGGTGGGGGAGGGAGTGTATGGAAGTCGAATAGGTCCGGATCAAATTACGGTGCATTCGATTACGGAGTCAGTTCAAACAAACACGTTTTATCGGAATCAGTTTACGTTGTAATGGGAATCCGTTACAAAATGCTGAACCAAACACCTCCTAAGACTTTCCTTATATCATAGGCCAAATAAATTACATCAGAATTATGAAAATAATAAAATAAAATTTTGGGCCAAAAACCAGAATTTTATTCCATTAAATAATCAATCAAATAAATAAATAAATCCTAGAAATGATTTAACTTTAGTTAATAATTCCAATTTAATTTTTTTTGGTCAATTAGACTTCACTAATAAATTCCCCATTATATGAAAAGCCCAATTATAAATTTTCAGCTCAATTTGACCTTTAGAGATATTTTAGTTGAATTTACAAAAACCTAGGACCTTTCTGCAAACCTTTTGAAAACTTGAGGACCTTTCTATAAAGTCGCTTGTCTCCTTCCTCCTGTCGCCTCTTCCGCGTGGGCGACCGCGCGATTTGCTAGCCACCGCACTCCCGCGCCACGCCACTCGCCGCCGTCACTTCGCCTCTGCTCGGCTCCACGCAACACGCCGCTAGCCGCTGCAGAGCCGAGTTGTTGTTGCCCCTGCCCAATGCTGCCAGGCCTGCTGCCACTTCCTTGATTCCTGGCGGCCAGCAGCTCCCCGATTCCCGGCCACAGACCGCTTCCTCACGCGCATCAGCCCCCGTTCCATCCCTGCGCGCATCCCTCCACGACACGCCGCTAAATGCCATTGCGGCGAGTTGCTTTTGCTCTGCCCAATGCCCCCCCCCCCCTGTATCGCTTGGTCTAATTCTTCACGCCCAACGGTTCCCGCCGGTCTGACAACCCTCAACCCGATGCGCAAACTCTTCGCGAGCCCGTGAACCTCCTTCGGCACCGAGCGACCTGACCCAGCCTATAAATTCCCCTCCCCTCGGACATTTTCCCCATCCCCTCCTCACCCGCCATTGCTAGCTCCAGTGCAAGCTCGAGTCCCCCACCGCCAGTGCCTCTCCAGCCAAAACAACCTTCCGAACTTGCGCGCGGTACTCCACTCCTCCTTCCCGAACAAGCCCTAAGCCCAATGGTGCGCTGAGCAGCACCAATTTCGGCATTCTTGCCTCGGCCGTCACCACCATCCCAAATTCTCCATTCCGTCAATTACTCTGAATCTGGTGAGCCTCGCCCTCCCCTTTCTCTTCAAGTTCCTGCGCAACCCTCTATCGAATGTGGCTAACCCTTTTTCCCCTTTGATTCTTTGCGCAAAGTGAGGGCAGTTTCACCTTTCCCCCGCTGTTGCCATCGTATCCGAGCCGCCTCCATGGCGAACACCACCTTCCGACCCCATCCGACGGACACCGACGGCATGCCGACCAGCACCGCGCCCCCGTGATGCCGTGGGAACAAACCGCGATCGAATTGCTGCTCCGAGCCCACTTCACGACATCGCCGAACCTCTGCCTCTCGCCGCCTCTCAACGACGACCACCGTCCGATAAGTTCCCGACTTCGCAAACTCCTCCAACCTCTCCGCCTTGCCGCGCGCATCATTTTCCCACAACCGCAGCGAGATTCTGACGCCGGTAGCTCCTTGCGGCGAGCCCTCTGACCGCGCGCCGACACGCTCCGGCGAACCCCCCCCCCCCTCCCCGCATTTACAGGTGGCGCCTACTGGTGCTGACCTGGCCGCCTACATGGCGCACACGTGGCGCTGACGAGTTTAAGTTAAAACCAGAATAATTCTAGAATACGGCTGAAACTTCTAAAAAGCATAGTAAATTCATCCTAAATCCAAATGACCTCAAACCAATTTTGTTAGCTTCATAATAATGTACTTTATTTTAGTAAAATGATAACCAGCTGTGTCTGTAAATATATTTTAGTTAATTAAATAACTTGTGTAAACACTAATTAATTCCTTAATAATTCTAGGAATGGAATTTAATTCTAATCTTTTGCATACACTGTTAATCCATATTAATACACCACCCTATTTTTTGGTTAAGTTAGTTCTGCAGTATATAATACTCTATTAATTATGTAATGCTTTAACCTTAATAAATGCTAGTAAATAGAATAATACAATTCAGAGGCTGTAACTTGGTAAAAATGCAATTAATATATGTCCCTGTTCATGATTAAATAACTCAAGTCCAGAATTGATTGGTTACTATTCTTAATGGCTTATTTGTTCTCAAAACTATAACAATCCTAGCATGGATCAAAAATCAGGGTTGTGTAAATCGGGGCTTGTTCTCCAGTAGGACCAAGAGTCCGAAGAGCAGGAGACTGTAGTTGCTAACACTAGCATGGATCCAGGCAAGCCTCGGTTTGCATTAGCCTCTTTATAAAGTTTTGCTAATTTATATCAGTACTAGTGTCTATGTTTAATTGTTGCATTAGGTCATAGGAGTTGATTGGAACCCACCTTGCATGTTACCTAAATGACCTATATTGCTATTATTAAAAACTTGGTAGGCTCGGTACTGAACTGCTATGCTTAGTAATTAATAGTTTCGGTAGAAATTATTATTATGAAATAGAATTGACCACTATATTTGAACTTATAAAAGAAGTTTACATTTGATGTATGGCCGGGCAGGGATTATGCATGTGTAGGTTTGCAGCAACACATGGGTGTTGACTACGGTAGCCCTGCCTTGCCCACCCTAGGACCCGTCCATGGTCGGCCCCTTGATCAAGTTTTGAACAGTATCGAATGCATGCTAGTTTCATGCGCACTAGTAAACCGATGTAGCATTAAATGTCACTTACATCAAGGACGGTTAAGGTGCGTTGGTCTTATGACCGCTCGGCTGCTGGAGTGGGCGGTCCATACCGCGAAGTACTGTTGGCATGCCCACTCGATGTCACCACACCCGGGCCGAGATGTGGGTGGTTTTTCTTGTGAAAGGTTGCCATGTACGACCTTAATTGGTGCATATGTGTCGTGTACTTCGGGTTTTCCCAGCTGGTGTAAATCGATTGCAATTGCTGTCCCTCGTAGTAATGAGTACCGCTTGGTCACCGCTCCAATCACGTAGTTGCACATGATATTATGGATATGGATTTGTGTTGGTTATTGCTGATTATTACTACTGCTCTATTGTTGTATTTACTTTATGTATTGCTTTATTATCTTATTATTGCAACTAAAGTTATATTTCAGCTCAACCTATTTAAGTTGACCAATAAAACTTGATAGAACTAATAGGTTGCTTAGTGCGAGTCCTTTCAAACAAGCCACCTATTAGAGCCATTGCATGTCTAGGTTTTGACGGGTAAGTCTTGCTGAGTAATTAGTACTCAGGCTTTGTGCCTCTGTGGTTTTCAGGTACTGAAGACAGAGTATTGCCTGTAGATGTGTTGCCTTGGGACGTGCAAGTCCCTGAGGGTTGGACTGCCCACTAGGAGTGTGATCTACCGCCGCAGTGACTGTTGTGTGCTGCTAGAGTGATGGTTCCTCGGGCATGAATCATCACTATGTTGTATCGTCGAGCTTGTTGTTCTTATCATTATTTTGCTTCCGCTGTTTTCGAAACATCATGAACTTGTATTTTCTGTTGCACTTTGATGTAATAATTAAACTTAAAATTGGGTCATTGTTGTATTATCAAGTGTCTGCGTTATCAGCACCTTCGGGACCTCGATCCTTCGGGAAGGGGCGCCTCACCCCCGCATATCATTCCGATGAATCCCTATAACGGAAATGTTGTGGCTTGGTTTGGGTTAGGCTCTGGCTTGGGCTGTGATAACAGTGGTGGCTCTTGTTTTTGCCTCTACTGCTCTTGGTTTGCCGGTGATTGCTGGGTTGATTGTCTTGGTTGTATATAATGGTTTGGAGGTTGTATTGGATGGGTTCTATTGAAGTATGGGGATGGTGTGTATGGCTGATAGTGAGTGTTTGGGTAATGAAAATTGATTTGTGCTGGTTGTGGGTATGGTTGCTGGGGCCATGGATTGGGTGATGTGTAGTTGATGGCTTTTGTTTGTGCTGGTATTTTCTTCTCTGCTTCCATTCTTTCTTGTATCTCTTTTGCTTTGAGGCAAGTGGAAGTTTTGTGCCCCTTGTCCTTTCCACAGTAGAGGCAATATGGTTTTCTGGCTTGGCGGTTTTGGCTTGGTGAGCTTTGGCCTCTGTCGCGGCCTCGATAGTTGTTTTCTCTGTAATCATTGTTGCGGTTGTCCTTGATGTTGTGATCTTGTTTCTCTTCTTTGATGTGCCCTACAAATGATGGTGTTTGTTCGGTGGGTGACTTTGACTTTCTATGTTTTCTTTCTTGATAAGTGCCCTCGATGTGTGTTGGTTGCGATTTTTGCTCTGGCTTTGCTTGCGCCTTTTATAATCTACGTCTGATCTGCTGTACTCTTCAAACTTTGTGGATAATGTTTGCATCGTGTGCGGGGGTGTTCGGGCATAGTAGGATGACATTTGACATGCTCGCATGCCTCGTAGTACTCAGCTTCGTTCGTTACACTCGGCGCTTGGGCTTGAAGTGTGAGGAATCTTTTGTAGTAGTCGTGCAACAGTTCGTTCTCTTGCTGGGTAATGTTCAGAAGCTCGTGCGATGGTTCCATGATGGTGCAGAACCCTCAAAAGCTTGTGATAACCTTGTCCCTGATATTTTTCCAGCTGTATAGTAATCCCAAGGGCAGGTTGAAGTACCAGTTTAGTGCGGACTCTTCGAGGGCACACACGAAGGCCTTCGCTAGAGTTGCTTCGTCTCCCCCTACTGATATAATTGCTGCCTCGTAACTCATGAGAAATTTCCTTGGGTCGGAACTTCCTATGAACTTGGCTAGTGGTAACATTCTGAAGTGCGGGGGGTAGGGCGCCCTCTGCAATCCTTCGGAGAGGGGTGAGTCTTTGTTGATTATGGCTGCCCTCCGTATTGGTAGCACATCTGTCATTAATGATGGCTCTCTTTGCTCGATTTGTGGATGAGCTTCAGGCGTTGGGCTTGGTTCTTGATGGCTTGTTCTGCCGATGGTTTTTTGGAGTTCTTCGACCTCTTTGGCGAGTTGGAGATTTTTGAGTCTGAGTTGGGCTATGTACTCCTTTTCTTGTATGGCTTTTTCTCTTTTTGCTAGTGCTTTGTTTCTTAACTCCTGCTCTTGCAGTAGTTGCTGCTTGAGCTGCTCGAGGTGCTCAGCTCTTTAGGCTAGCAATTCCATCTCCTGCAATACTGTCATTGAGGTTAGCATGCAGCATTTGGTTGTGATGGTTGCTCCTTGGGGGTGTTCTCTTTTGTTACTTACGAAGTGGATTGGTCGTCGGTCAGTTGTGAGTCTCCTGGGATGTTACCTCGGGCCGGTGCAACTCCGCTCGAAGGTAACGATCCGTGGAGTTGAGTCATCTTGAGCTGGTATATGGGCTCACAACATGGTAGGCGCCACTGTTGGTGTCATGAAGCATGGGCCTCGAGACACCGAACGGAAAAGAAGGGAAAAGAGATTAAACACTTGAGGGATTTTGGGTGATGCAACAGGCATTCTTCACGTATTTCAAAATAGATTTGTCCCATTACAAGTAGGTAGGGGTGCTCTATTTATATGCCTGTACCTAGGTCATACGTAGATGATCATTTTGCCCCTGATTACCTACTATATTCCTTGAATATTCAGTACAAAATGGTCATAAAGGGTAAACTGGTCTTTCAAGCTTTTCTGATGCCCTTCCTTGATCCGCACGCCACCGAGTGCGCTGGCGCCACGTGTCTTTGCAGCACGCCTCACTCGCCTTTGGCTTCGGGCGCACCCTTTGATCTTTGAAGGTACCATGGACCCCTTCGAGGGGGTTCATGCTTCGCCGAGCGCTCTGGCTCACTGTCTCCCGAAGGTCTGGGGCTCTGATCCTTTCGGAACCCTTCGAAGGGTGCATACCCTTCAGAGGGGTTCTGATTCTTTCAGAGCCTTCGGAGGGTACCTGTCTTTAGAAATTATGGTTAATAGTGAAGATAATGATGGTTAGCCTCAATTTCTATTTGTAGTGTAACTTTTACTGTCCTTGAAGGATGGCCCACGAGGTGATCCCCCAACAATTGTTGCCTTGGTGATTGATGACGATGACCACAAGCATGGAGGCTTGTGAACTTGATGGAGTCTAAGGGTTGATGAAGATGGATGAAAGCGGAGAACAAGCTATGGTGCAAATGTTGGGTACACTTGCCTAGCTGTTAGGGCTTTGAGTCCATAGGAAAAACAGGACTATCAAGGGGTTCTAGGTCATTCTCTTAGGTCATGTCTAGTCGGTGATGTGCAAGGTTGTTCGGTGAAATGTCATGCACTAGGTGACAGTGGAGGAGCAAAGGAGTTGTTCGAAGAAGCCGGGAAACAAAGTCAAGCGAGGACGACAAGTTTCAGCTTCTGTACATAGAGACTGGACCGAGGGGTGAGTGGAGACCGGACTGTACAGTCACTTTGGGGAGTTGTCTGGGACTTTTAGCGAGAAGCGAGGAATCTGTCTCTACCAGAGTCTGTACAAACTGGACGGTCTGGTCTGCTGACCGGATGGTCCGGTCAGTAGGACTTGCACAGGGCATAGAGGAAGCAATTACGCAAAGGCTCCTGGACTGGAGAGGGAAACGGACCGGACAGTCCAGTCAGGTGCCCGTACGGTCCGGTCCGCATGAGAATCAGCAGGGGTCAAAGCCGTTGGTGCACTGTGCTATAGTGACCGGACTGTCCGGTCAGGCAGTGACCAGACTGTCCAGTCAGTAGGCCCAGAAAGCTGATTTTGTGGAGCGACGGCTTGGTTGAGGTTGGAAGCCTATATAATTTTATTGCTGGGGTCTTTGGGACCTCTCTTGGCCAGTGGAATACCTGAGAGCATTTGTAAGGTCAAAGAGGAAAAGAGGAGAGCACTAGGAGGAGATATTGCATATCTTGAGAGTACTAGTGAAGAGTAACTTAAGCATCTTGCACATCTAAGGCTAGGGTGTCCTTGAGGGTGTCATCTAGATTGTTACTCTTGGTCTATGGTGAGACCTAGACTGGTTAGGTGTCGATGATCGAGCCTATCGTGATGGGTTGTGAAGGCCGTCACACGTTTGTACATGGTGTGAGCCCGTTGGTGAAAGGGGCATCACTTGTGAGCGCCCGTGTCGGCTCGGGGAGTCCGGCAAGTTCTCGAGGGAGGCGAGCTTATGCTTTGTGCAGCGGTGATGCACACTGTGTCTTTACTCTAGGAGTGATGCGGGCTCGTGGGTGAGAACTCCACATGGTGGCGGGAGGGACCGGGACTCCGGTAGGAGTGGTCCAACGAGGATTAGGGGAAGGCGCCATCCTTTCGAGACCTCGGGAAAAATCATGAGCATTCCTTGACCCTCTCTTTACTATTCGGCAATTGTGTGCTCTAGTGACTAGGATGAATTGTGGCTAGCATAGGCTAGTGTGTTTGGCTTCCGCGCTTTCTCTTATCATGAACACTAGCATGTCTAGGGTCTTGGTCTACTAGAATTGTTTAGGTTGCTTTTCTTGTTAGACTCAATTAGTGAAATTGAAGTAATTGGATTCATGAGTGGCTTACCGATTCACCCTCCCTCTCAGTACGCCTTCGGTCCTTACAAGTGGTATCAGAGCCAAGTGCTCATCTTTGAGGCTTCACCGCCTTGAGTAAGGATGCCGGGATAGGCGGGGAATGTTCCCATATTCAATGGGGAGGACTATGCTTATTGGAAGGCTCGCATGCAAGCCTACCTTCAGTCCCTTGATCCATAGATATGGTTGGTCACTCACGAGATGTGGATGTGAATCTACTTGAGCCTAATTTTATTAAGTGCAATGCTAAGGCGAAGAATGCTCTGTTTGCTTGTATCTCTAAGGATGTTTTTGCTCAATTGGATGCTAGTTCCACAGCACATGGTATGTGGACTGAGATTCAGGGGCTCCATAATGGCACCAGTGATGTCAAAGAGGAAAGATACTATATGCTGAAGAACAGGTATGATAACTTCACTAGATTGCCACATCAGAGAGCTAACACTATTTATTCTCATTTTCATGTACTAGTGGAGGAGATCAATGCCCTTGGGAATGACTTCAAGATGAAGCCTGTTGAGGTGATAAGAAGATTCTTGAGGCTTTTCAAGGACCCCAAGTATGAGTCCATCATCACCTTCATCTTGCAAGGTGACCTCAAGACCAAGACCATGAAGGATGTACTTGGCAAGATCACTTCCTTCGAGAGCTACCAGTTGGGAATGAATGATCCTCAACCATCCAACCTTGCTATATCGGCTGACAAGCAAGAATCTAGCAAGAGCAAGAAGAACAAGAAGAAGGTGATCATTGAGGATGATGATGAAGGTGACTTGACTGAGAACTTGGCTCTTCTCATGAAGAAGAAGAAGAATGTCAAGAACAAGTTTTCTTCCAAGTAAAGGGGCAAGTGCTTCAATTGTGACTCAAAGAATCACTTTGTCCGAGAGTGCCCAAAGCCCCAGAAAGAAGCATTCAAGTCATAAGATTTAAGAGAAGAAGAAGAAGAAGAAGACCCCAAGGCCAAGCAAAAGAAGAAGAGGTACTTCAACAAGGACAAGAGAAAAGGCAAAGGCAACTCTCAAGACTATAAGAAGAAGTTCTCTCACAAGGCCCTTGTTGGAGAGTGGACAAGTGATAACTCAAGTGATGAGTCCTCTTCCTCAAGTGATAAAGAAGTGGCCGGTCTAGCCATGATTAAGACCACACCTCCACGAGCTCTTCCTCCACCTCCCACGTGCCTCATGGCCACGAGCCAACTTGGGGAGAGTGAGGATGAGAGTAGAGATAATAGCGATGATGAGGAGCCCATGTGTACCGAGTTGTGGAGTATGCTTGAGCAAGCCCGCGACATCACCGTCAAGAAATCCAAAATGTTGGATGTGGTAAGAAAAGAGTGTAAGTTGGCTAAGAACCGTGTTGGTGACCTTGAGAGTGAGCTCAAGGACCTTGTCACATCTTATGAGGCCCTAAATAAGAGTTATGACAAACTCAAGGGTGATCATGTAGAGCTTAATTAGAAGTACAAGACCCTTGAGATCACTTACGAGGCCATCAACGTTGAGAACCTTGCCTCTCCCTCCTCTAGTTCATCTAGGAATGATGCTTCTACTATGTGTGATGAACTAACAACCTCGGTTGAGGTTTCTTCTCTTGAGCCATTTATTTTGAAGGAATATCACAAGCTCAAGGAAGAGAGGAAGATGGTGATGGATGGCTTCGAGAGGCTCACACATGGTAGAGCCATTAACAAGGAGATTCTTGGGAGGAACCTTGTGAACAATGTCTCCCACCAGGGACTTGGCTCATATCCCGCCGCTATTGACATCATAGGGACGAGTGATTACATCCCCACATGGATCAAACCCCTTCTCGCCGATGACTACTATTGCGAGAGGTGTTGCAAGGATTGATGAGACTGTGGACCAATCTTTGCGATGTAGGATCACAAAAAAGATAACTAGCTTCAAAAGAAGCCAAGATAACTAGCTGCAAGCATCCGGGATAACAGTGCAACCTGATGAAATTAACCCGAAGCCAACCACCATCTTTATAAGGCAACCTGAATCGAGGATTCGCCCAACCACACTCTGAGTTACCAACCAACACAACCTGCAATCAAATGGAGAAGGAGCACCAATTGGGTGACGTCGAATGTCGCTTATGTAATCTCCGGTGAAATCACAAGAGCAAAGGGATAGAGATCAATCTTTGAATTTGATAGCACTTGGCTAACCAAAGGGGATTCTTTTCTATTAACAAAGTTGTTGCAAATGACTGAGACACCATGGGTTATTTATACTAGGAACATCCCTCCTAGTTGGGTGTGAAACGTTCAGGAGTTTCAACTAAGAAAAGGGTAGATGAAAGGTGTGAAAACAGCAGTCCTGTGAAGTCTCGCGCGACTATCAGCCTCCCTGGCAGTCTCCACTAAAATGATCATTACTCCTTTGTGGGAAGTCCAAATGACAAGCCATTTTTTGGAGGTGAAAGTAGACTTGATTATCTTTCCAGCCATGTATATTATGTGGCCATAATATTGAACTTAAAGGGTGCATGACTCTTGGAAGTTGCCTCTGGAATCAGGAGAATGTGAACTGGTTCAGCTTCTTTGTAACTTGTGTTCTCTTTGATGTAACCCATCTTTGCTAGTCCAGTGAGCTCCTCATTATGTGTAAACCTTATCAAAAGAAGTGTAGAACATTTAGGTAGTATAAAGTCCTTGTTAAAATTAGATTTAAATTGATTAAGGATGGAGTTCACCTTGTGATATCGCTGTTGTATCAACAACACATGTCGTGATGTAACCGATCCTTCCAACACTACAACATGCTTCAATCTGCAATCATATAAACCAAGTAGTAGTTTTGCTTTATGAAGGTAATTATTTATATAGTTAATTGTAGCTTTCACCTGTTTAGGTGTTGACGGCATGATGTACTTTGTAAGATCACCTTGGCTTGGAGAATGAGTTACACCATAGCTTGCTTGGTTTACAAGAATGATTGGGATGTACTCATCAAGGATGGCCATGCCACCAAGGATTGTCTCATGGTGAGAAGTTCCATTGTTTTGCCTAACGCTAACTTGTTTCATAAGAACACACATTTCAAGCTTTTTAGGAACAAGGATGGAAAGGTGAAAGCTAAGGCCTTGGGACCACCAAACAAGAAGAGGAAGGTCAAGAGCATATGGGTGCCTAAGTGCATTGTTGATCTTGAGAGATCGTCTACGTACAAGTGGGTGCCCAAGAACAAGACCTAGATAGTGGTGGTGGTGGACCGAGCGCTTTCATGAAGATCATGTGAAGTTCACCACAAGTGACATGGACCTCAACGACCTATCTACTCATGAGAGAGTGTTTGTTCTTGGTAGTTGTACTGTGTTTTTCTTTCTCTTGCATTGCATGATAATTAGGACTCCTTTGTGACTAGTACGCTTTGCATCCATGCATGCGTAAAAAAAACTAAAAGAAAAATGCATAAAAATTAGTCAATGTCTAACCCATCCAAGATAGCTATAAGCAAGGGAGAGTGCTTGAGATGGTGGCTTGACTTCTCTTAAGGCAAGGGCATGGCTTATAGTGAGTAAGCTTGGGAGGGGTTCAAACTTGACATTGTTAGGTTTCCTTTGTGTCATGATTTTAATAGTACTTGCATTCACATGGCATGTTTACTTTTGTTGCATATGTAAAATGCTTGTTGCATGCATCATATAGGAAACACAAAGGAGGCTTGTCCCACTTGGAGATATTTGTGCCTCATGCTCTATACTATGAGATTATATCTCTACAAGTGTGACCAAAGAAAAGGATTGTGCTTCATTGCCATTGAGCAAGCTCTTATGAACTCTAAGGTTAAATCTACTCACGCGGTTCATGGACTAAGGCTCATACATACCCATTTAGTTCTTAATTGCCTTGGTTCTTATTTGCTCGATTCTTCATCTGGCTTTTGCGAATATTCTAAGGCCATAAAGTGCCGCTATTTGAAAAAGAGTGTTTATTTGAGTGTTTAGCGAGGGCACTTGGAAAATAGAGAAATTCCTTGATTCAGCAGAATTTGTAGAGTGACCGTACAGTCCGATCACTGGACCATACAGTCTGGTCAGTGGCACTGTGCACAGTGCCTATGGGGAGTCTGGTTGTAGAGACCGGACAGAACGGTCCTAGAGACCATACCGTCTAGTCTGCACAAGTTCTAGCAGACCCTAAACTGACCGGACAGTCCGGTCTGTAGACCGTACCATCCGATCACTATGCTTGATCACGCGATGCATTCCCGATCAGTGATCATTGATCTTGCCTTGGTTTAATCTCGGCCGTCCGTGAGATTTTTGACCTAGGTCAAAATCACATCAGAGGCTTTTGGTCTCTTCCCCGTTCGACCTTCGACGCCGAGAACTCGTCCGGAGCACACCGCCACCTCGCCCCCATCACCGTCCGTGCACCTCATTGCCGTTGCCGGCCCGATCAGCACCCCACGCCACCGCTCTCACCTGGGCAGCCATGCCCGCGACCTCACGCCGTGCCGCCTCCACTGAACCACAGCCGTCGCCGCTGCGTGCCCGCGCTGCTCCACCCTCACCGCCGACAAGAAGCCGCGCTGCACTACCGCTCTTCCTCGCACACGTGCCCGCGCCTGTGCAACCGCTGTCTCTAGCGCCGTGGTCAGCTCCCCCCACCTCGCGCGCGTGCAAGCACAGAGGCTTCCTTCCCTTTTCTCTCCATTGCCGGCAAAGCCCAAAACATAATATTTTTGGCAATCAAAGGGTAATCTGCGGTGTTCATCTTCTTGGCGTGTTGTTGATTCCCTAGGGAATTGAGCCTATCTCTTATTTCATTGATATATGCCTTGATTAGCGAGTGATTTCCTTAATTGATGCAATTAGGATTAACTGCCATGTTTAGTTGCATTAATTAGGAATTTTGGCTCAACCTAGATGCAATTAATTCATTGATTATCTGTTAATTGCATGTCTAGGGTTTGTCTGCTGTTTAGTCAGTAGTTAGATTAATTGCCTATTATTTGACTGCACACTAAATGTTCTGCACCAGCCACAAATAGTCGGTGATCACCGTTGTTACTTTGCATATTTTCCTAGTGATGATGTCCATCATTCAGTGCTAGGATGTCTATTGCGCATTCTTTCCTAGCGGTGCTTTGCTAGTAGATGTATTAGGTTCTATGCTCATCCTGTCTATACCTACGTGCGTGTAGTGACAACAGTTTGCAGCAGTAGAGATGGCAGGTTCAGGTAAGGAAAAGGGGAAGGGGAAGATGCCTGAGAAGTCAAAGAGCAAGAAGAGACAGAGACTGGATCCAGAGTCTGAGAGAGCTAGGTGGGTTGCTAGACATCTAGTGGCCATGAAGCAATCATGCAGGACACCTGGCTCACGTTTGAGGATCATTTAGCCAGCTGAGGACCAGGGTCTCAGGAGGAGCACTAGGAAGATGAATGCGCCTCTAGTAGTACCACCGTCGTGGCCGCAGCGCACTCCAGCTGCTCGTTAGGAGAGGTCGTCAAGGACTGCAAAGCAGGGATCCTCCACGTAGTAGGAGGAGGGGTCAGAGAAGGAGACCTTAGAGTCTGACTCAAAGTCTGAGAAGCTTAAGGAGACCGAGTAGACTGTTCCTCAGAGGACAGCTTACTGGGCAGGAGACCCGAGGTGCACCTGTGCAGTGTGCATGAGGAGGCTACAGAGTCTGGCATAGGCAGCTAGAGAGCCAGATTTACTTAAGGTTCCTACAAAGGACCTTAAGGTGCTTTGCTTGGTGCCTTTCGAGTAGTGGGTTCTGATCCCTATAGATCCCGCTAGTAGAGAGAGTTACTGGACTGGCCTCTAGAGGAGGATTGGAGAGGGTTTGAGATGTTACCTTAGCCTGAGGGGCAAGGACAAACTCTTCGTGCCACAGTAGTACATGACCTACGAGGCTATGAGGAGGGCCACAGGAACAGAGATGGAGCAGCACTTCACGTACTTGCCATGGCTAGCAGAGCTAGTTACTACTCCACACAGGTTTAGAGAGGACGTGGTGCTAGAGTTCTGCGCCACACTGTGGGTTGACAGGGATCACTTAGGGTTCTGGTTTCTATTCAGAGGGTAGCCACATCGTGTCACGAGGCAGGATTTGATAGCTAACCTAGGACTCCTTGCTTCAGACTTCTAGCTTTACAGGAGTACCTATGGTACACTTGCACCACCACACCCTGTAGACCTCAGGGAGGGAAGCTACCTTCAGATGATATGGTGTCGATCGTTTTCCCACCCCCCTTGCACACCAGGCTTTGAGAGAGGCCCTGCAAGACTCACTGCACAGGCCAAGGTGGTGAGAGCGATAGTCACCAGGACTATCATCCCTAGGTTGGGCTACAGGGAGGAGTTTACACATCTACACTAGTGGGTAGTCGTAGCGATTCTGAGGAGACAGCACTTTGACTTGGCCGATCTTCTGATTGGAGATATGGAGGAGGTCATTTCTAAGAGAGTGGGAGGATGTCACTTGGTCTACGACCCATATATTTGCTATCTTTTGAGGAGCATGGGCCTAGTGACAAAGGAGCAGTACGAGGCTTTCCTTTAGGTGACCACTAGCTATGCACCTCGAGTCCCCAAAGGATCACAGTCAGCCTCGAGCTAGCAGACAGGGGAGGAGGAGCAGGAGTCACCACCAGTACCTCACGAGCAGGTAGCTCAGCCAGAGACGGTGGTTCCTGAGTCCGCCAGTACAAGAGCACCTCCCCCGTCGATGGGTTCACGGTCAGAGGACGATGTCACTATGACAAAACTTGCAAGACGCCTGGGTGAGTTTGTCCAGAGTGTAGCTGAGGACAGACATCAGATGATAGACGTTATCAGGAGCCAGGCAGAGATTCAGAGGCAACGAACTGCACTTCTTACCGCCCTGATGACACAGATGACGGAGTTGACCCAAAGGCAGGCCAGTTAGCAGCTAGGACCTTCAACGCTTCCACGGTACCAACAGCTACAGACTCAGTCAGGACCCTTCACTGCTTTGATGACAGCTCTGTCCAGCGGATTGTCACTTTGAGGGGTCTTACCGATAGGGGGAGCAGGACAGACTTTCTCTTCAGCTCAGCTCCCCCCCCCCCCCCCCCCCCGTGTCAGCTTTCTTAGTGTCTGTGTTGTTTGTCTCTCCTTCACACTCTTCGACATCGCAGATGGCAGGACCCTCCACTACTCAGTACTTACCTGTCAGGAGCTTATTCTCATAGATTGTTCACACTACTCGTGTAGACTCCCAGACAGCTCTAGAGTCAGTTACAGCTACAGCTCCACCTCTTACTACCACAATTACTACTGTTACTTCTTAGGCAGCAGAGGATCTTGTCCGTGGAGGCTTCTCACTGCAGGATGTAGCAGATCTCATCCTACTCCAAACTTCAGCTCAGGAGACTGCCATAGTCACACCAGCAACATAGGACAGATGGTATGAGTCGCCAGTACACCTTGACTTCTTCAAAACCCTAGCAACGGGTTGCTCACTCTTTTTGGTGTACCACTTAGCGTGAATTCACACGTACCAAAGACTCCTCGGCATCACGCCTTCGAACTACTCAATTCCAATCCTCGACAACCAATGGGCCCTCAAAAAGCCAAGCCTGTGCCTGGTTCTGAGCCAAAGCGCATAAATGACAAGAAGGCCAAAAGCACGTATCTGGGGCCAAGTTCCATTACCGAGGAGAAGTTGAACTTATAGGCTGCCGAACCGAAGCAATGGTTCGAGAGTTCCCGAGCTTCAGCGCCGAAGGAAGGCGAAACCATGCCCCAACCCCGTCTCGGCGTCATTGTGGTCTTCAAACGGTTCTTCGAGGCAGGGCTTCGATTCCCTTGCTCCAGATTCATCGGAGATGTCTTGGCCCTCTTTGGGCTTGAGATACAGCAGGTCCTACCGAACAGCATCGCCCAGCTAGCCTGCTTCGAGTGGGCATTCAGGATGGAGGGCACCGAGCCATATGTTGGGGCGTTCACTGCTACGCACTTGGCCTCCTAACAGGAACACCCTTGTCCCGGGGACCCCAGCATGGTGTGGAACTATCTGACCATCACCCTCCGGCTACGCCGTGAACGCGATGTGCCTGCGAAGGGATCAAGGCAACACTGGGGGAAACAGATCTCCACTGGTTGGTTTTACTATAATGTGGGCACCGAGAGCAACCTGCACAGCCGGAACACGGAGACGTTGTACATACCGAAGCCCGTGATCACGGAGGACAGCGCACTTACCACCTGCATTTAGCTATTGTTCTGAATTGTTGGACGACTAAGCATGCATGACTTGGTGGAAGAGTTCTGCGCCGCGGGCATCGACCCTCTTCAGGCCGACTGGCATGTGCAGTTCATCACCCGGGACCCCGTAAGCAGGAATCTACAGTTTGCCCAAGAGCTGCTTCCAAAGATCAACTTCATTGAGATAGAGCAGCAGGTGAACCACTATCTAGGCCCTCTAATCCAGAAGGAATGGGAACTACTAGGGCAGATGGGACACCGGAGCCGAACCAACCGCATTGTGTAGTTGTACAATGTGGACGCTGTGCTACCGCCACGTGAACCGCACAACACCGACGGTCAATAGCCCGGAGGCGAGGTAGATGAAGGCACAAAGGAGGAGGAGGAGGAGGAGGAAGTTGCCAAATCTGCTGTGCCGTGAAAGTAGATAAAAGTTGTCATCAAGCAGCCTGCCACTCAGAGGGGAGACGCAGTCTCTGCCGCGCCGCCGTTGCAGCAGTCAAGGCAAGGGATGAAGCGGTCCCTAAAACAGCCTCGACCGCTCGCTCACCTGCGCCAGAGAAGACTAAACATTAGCGCCTCTAGATGCAATACAACAAGACTCCTTGGAGGCCAGCGACCCCCAGTGAGATGATATCCAACCGAGAGGCTGCCCCCGCCATGTCGATCTGGACGCCTCCGATGACCATGACTCATGGCTCAGCAAGCGCACCCCTTCTTGATGTGCTGCTGGGCATCATCCCGAAGAGGTCCGGCAGAGGGAACGAGGGGGTTCGGGGGGTGTAGTGTCACCACTGCCCCGCTCGCCCGGCATCCAGATGCCTTTGATGGACTTCAGTGCAGACAGTCCGTCAATCTGTACACATGCTCCGATCCCTTTGTCAACTCATTATACGACCTTGCACTTGTTTTAGTATTCTAATAGTCTGCTCTCTTGGTCTTAACAGGGCAGCACGGGGGAGGTGCCGAGAATGCCCCCAGCCAACAGACGACCGAGGACCCGACCGCAGGCGCGTGCTCTGAGTCGGAATCCGAAGGCCGAGTCGCTGAAGCGAGCACCGATGATGACGACTCCACCGAGGGCAGCAAGGCCTTCAAATGGGAAGGTGCCCATGATGTTGAAGGTGACAGAAGCAGCAGCAGCAGTAGTAGCAAAGATGAAATGGAGCAACTGCCCTCGGCGCAAGGGCGGTGATCCGGTGGCGGCAAGGGCTTCATGGGTGTGCTCCCTTACGGCATACAGCCGGAGGACGTTGGGGCAAGCCTGCGCACAGAAGATTTCGCCGGCCGCCCTGATGCTTCAACCGCCCTGGGGTATGCCTCCCAGATGCTCGACCTCTGTGACGGCGAAAAGGCTCTAGATGGTGTGGATGCAACCACGGCCGTCAGTTACTTGGCACGCCTCACCACATAGGTATGCTATATCCTTGGACTCATCGTTTCCATCTAAGATGTGACAACAAACTTCCTAACTCCCTATGCGCCTGTGCAGACTGCTCTGCTGTCCCGACACCTCCAGGCCAAGTTGTCTCCGGAGCTGGCCTTGTCAGAGTTAAAGAAACAACTGGCCGACCACCAACCCCAGGCCTAGTCCAGCGCAACAGAACTCAGGAAGGCGACCGAGGCGCTTTCAGATGCCAAGAAGCATATCCAACAACTGACCGAAGAGGCAAAAAAATCGAACGATGAACTGCAGTAGCTACGCGAGGACAAACGGACTATAGGGGCCGACAACTTGTCGGTGCACAACGATAATCAAAGGCTTTAAAGGGCTCTAGAGCATGCTAGCATTATCGAAGAGTCCGAAGCCATGAGCCAGGGCCTCTTCTGTCTGATAGGGAAACTGCGGCATTTTTTCGCCGGAATGGGGTTGGCATCCGGAGAGCCCACGCATGCTGAGGGCGAAGGAATGAGAAGCCTTAAGTGCCTGGCCCAGGGGGCTGGACCGAGCCAAAGACGGACTTCACGCCTATGGTGCTATTGGTGCCCGCAAAGGCTGGACGACGGCCTATGCCACCTTGGAATCATTGGGCACCCCTCGGCGCTTTGACATTCGTGAAGCGGCACGTCAGCTTCTATCCAGATGACGGGGGAATACAGCAGAGTACAACCACGTGCAGGAACGGCTGAGTCTTATTGGCAATGTCTTGGGTCGAGAGTTTTGGCAACCCTTCGGCGCTGAGCTTGCCGAAGTACTCGCACGGGATGCGGATACTCGACTTGCCGCTTCTACCTTTTGCACGGATAACACTCCTGCTTCAGGCGGCTGGAGGGATCCTGCCTCAAGGGTACCTAGTGCTGATGCACCCGACGCCGAAGCCCCTGGTGCCTCAGATCACTGAAACCGAAGAGCCTGTTGTCCACCCCTCTAGCTCCGCTGCCCCGGCCTCCGGTGCCGCCAACCCACCAGGCCTTGAGCTGTCTGCATCGGCACCTCTGGAGACCCAGGTGTGAACAATATCACTAGAATCCGCACCTTCTTTGGCTAGCTAGTACTTAGGAATTAGGATGTTGTATTGCCCTCACAAGCGTCTAGCGCTCTGACAGCCTTGCTGATGCGGGGGCTTGCCCGATATTCTTGTCGTAGGACCTAAAGATAACTGACCCGTGAAATCTGATGAATCTTGACACCAACAACTGCTAGAATAGCTACCTGTAATAGAGATTACGCCCAACAACACCCTTTGGTCGATGCCTAACCTTAACCACGCAAAGGAGAGGCGATGCTCTTACAAATCACAGGGAAACACAAGAACAAGTGGTAGAGAAAACTCCCAATCCTCAAGAGTACACTTATGGCACAAACCCTACGGATAAGAGCCATATGCTTCTCTATTTTTTTGAGTTCAATTCGTGGTTAGGGTTTCCACCAGTGTACAAGGGTTATTTATACTAGGAACACCCCTCCTTGCTAGACCAAAACGAAGTTACATGGGCCTGTTGTGAAACAGGAAAAATAAAAGTAACTTTTGTTCAGATCAGACAAGTCCGAACTGGAAAAAGGAACACTTCTGGTGTAAAAGTAACACACCCTGAGCTAAAAGTAACATCCGTTCAGATCGGACAAGTTCAAACTGAACAGGAACACTCCCGGATAAAAGTAACACACACTAAGAAAAAGTAACATCCATTCAGATCGGACAATTCTGAACTGGAAAAAGGAACACTTCCGGAGTAAAAGCAACACACCCAAAGCAAAAGTAACACGCCCTAAAGTCTAGAGCAGTCTTCACTAAAACTGGCATAACTCTCTCTGTAGAGATCCAATGGATGCGTCGTTTGTTGCACATGAAAGTAGACTTCAAGACCTTTCCATACATGTATAATGCTTAGAGTGGTACCTCTTAGAATGATACAGAATTCATCATGAAGTTGAAGTACAAAATCTGGACATCAGCACATCGACTTCAACTTGCTCCCTTTGGGCATCAAGTGGTCGCCATGTCTCGAACCTATGCTTAAAACCTGAGGACATGTAATGCACCTCCATTAGGTAGTACATGACTCTTATGAGATGCATGTTCAAAATCATTAAGGAAAAGATTCACCTCATGTTGTAATTGCTTTGCTTTGGCTCGAGTCATTGGTCTCTCATAGGTGTAGTCGTGAGGGATGTCCTCATGATCCTCCCCTTCTTCAAAAAGGGTCGACCTCGACTTTGATTCTTCATGACCACGGAATAGAGACAAATCAGCAACATTGAAGGTGTTGCTCGCTGCATATTCATCTCCTAGAAGCTCAATCTTGTAGGCATTGTCATTTATCCTTGCAAGGACCTTGAATGGGCTATCACCTCGGGGCAACAACTTGGACTTTCGTTTCTCTGAAAATCTGTCCTTCAGAAGGTGAACCCAAACACATTAGAAACAACACAGGGAAGAGAGGTCATGTCAATAGTGGAAAGAATTGCATCTTTGTACAAGAGTAAAAAATGCGTTATGTTAGGATTTTCTCTTATTTCTTTCATCTCAGATTTTGTGGCTATAGCAACCGTACTTTTTCTCTCATGTTCTCCTTTTCCACTCATGTTTGGCTTGTTACGCTAACTCACTGATTTGTGGATAGCACTAGTGTTTTTCTTTTCTCTCTCACTCTCACTCATTTTCTTTTGCATATTGGCTGCTATGATTTGAGTGGGAGTCATGGGCAGCAGCTTGACACCCTTTCATTGCCTTTTGAAAGCATATGTATTGTCATGGCCATTATGTAAAGCACGCCTATCAAATTGCCATGGCCTTCCCAACAGCAAGTGACAAACCGTCAAGGGCACAACATCACACTCAACGATGTCAGTGTAATCATGTATACTGAACGTGACCCTCACCATATAGTGCAGTTTGACATCTCCACAACCATTGAACCATTGCACATGATAGGAATAAGGATGTTTTATCATGGTTAGCCCCAATTCATCACACATTTCTTTGCTAGCAAGGTTGTGGCAGCTACCATCATCAATGATCAATTTTACCAACTTATTGTTTACCTTGGCTTGGATCTGAAATAAATTAAACTTTTGTTCTTGTTCTTAGAGTTGAACACTTAATGCTTTGGTGAGCATGATGGTGTTACCAGCTTCAAAAGTATAATTCTTGTAGTCACCTTCTCCAGATTCTTGTGCATCATCAAAATTGTCATTTTCAGCAACAATGTCACACTCATCTTCACTTGCTGAATCATATTCTCCACCTTCTGCAACAATTACAACACGATTGTTTGGACAATTCTTGATGACATGGTCTCAACCCAAGCACTTGAAACATTGAATTCCACTACTCTTAGAGCTGGAACCAATTGAAGTATTGGCCTTTGAAGATGTTGGCCTAGCAGATTTCTCCACATTTGGGGATGCATTAGATTTTTCAGCAGCATTGGAACGAGAGTTATTGGTGGAGTTTGATCCAGATGAAAACATGCCTCGCCCCGAATCAAACCTTGTTGTTTTTGCAGCATTTGATGATGACCTTGAGCTAAAGGCTGAAGCCTTACTTGGCTTAGCATCATCATTCAATTGTCTCTCAGCCTTTTGTGCAATATGAACTAGCTCCACCACATTGTTGTAGTTCTGAAATTCCACCACATGTTTGATTGGCTTGTTCAAACCAGAAAAAAAACATGCCATGGACTGCTCTTCATCCTCATGCACACGAGCTCTAATCATTGCCTGCTCCATCTCCTTATAGTATTCTTCTACAGATTTGCTTCCTTGCCTCAAATTCTCCAGCTTGTCAAAGAGATCACGTTTATAATGTTTTGGCACAATACGTGCTCTCATTTCTCTTTTCATTTCAGCCCATGTGGCCACTGGAAGCTCACCACTCTCCTCTCTTTGGTTCTAAATTTGTTCCCAGCAAATGAGAGCATATCCATGAATGTCAAGTGCAGCCATATGCACCTTCTTTTCCTCCGAATAATTATGAACACAAAATATTTTATCAACCTTTAACTTCCATGTGAGATATGCATCGGGATCAGATGTGCCTTCAAATTTTGGCATGCTGAATTTGAGCTTTCCAAAGTTCTCTTCATTGGGCTGATCATTGTTGACATTGCGATGATGATGAAAATTGTCATTGCGATGTAATCTGAATGTATCTTTATTTGTTTCAGCTGGACCATCATCAATGCACCCACGACCTCTTCCTCGACCAAAAGCATCACCACCTCTTCCTCCACCACACCCTCGCCCATGGGCATTCTTCCTTGCTTGCTTTTCCCACTGCTACCGGGCTGCATATTCCTCATCGGTCTCATCTATCTCTTCTTCATGAGCACCTGGAGCACCTTGTGCCTTTAATGCTTTCACAACTTCAGCAACCATGCTTGTTTGGACAGTAGTCATGTTCTCATTGAGTTGTGCATTGAAGTCTTGCACTAGCTTTTGTAGTTGCTCTTGTGTGACATAGCTCGGTAGATCTCCTTCTCCACCTGCCATGGTTAGTTGGCAATACAAAAGGACTAATTCATGTTATGTGGCTGTTTGAAAATCACTCAACCTCACCTTCTATTACCACCGAAGTTCTTATGAATCCTTGCTGAAATTGTGAGCTGCAAACAAACCTTGGTGGTAGTGGGCACAACAAAGGCGATATATCAAGCGAAATCAAGGTCACAGTGCATTCTAAACAGAAGTTTATTGGTTAGGCTTGGAGGGTTACTTTTGTGATATGCAAACTGAAACTTCAAGCTATTGTCAAGTTAAGTAACAATCCAACCAAGATAGCAAAGTCAAGTTGCTGAACTGAAGACAAATGAAATGAAAAATGTGTTTAGCAACTCACACACAAAGATGGTGGAACTTGTCACAGCCAAGGAAATGAGCTAAACTGAATATTCAACTCAAGAACCAAAGCTCAATGCTACACAAGTTATGAAGAGACGTTAGCTGATTGCTTTAAATGAGAGGGCTACAAGATTTGCACAAATACTAAAAATATGAGAAACTGAAACAATAACAAAGAAACCAATCAATGTGGTGATCTCATCACTTGCTCTATTTCTTTTAATTCTTTTTCTTTTTCTTTCACTCTTCTTTACTCTTTATTGTCTTCTTTTTTTTTTGCCACTGAAATTAGCACATCAGATTGTATACAACAATGAACTATTGATGTTCAAACCAAACTTCAGTTTTAGCAAAGTGCAAAGCCCTTAAGTAACAACCTACAGCTAGTCTCAATACGCTCAAAGTGTTCACAAAGGATGGCCTGTTGTACCACTAATATGTACTACACTGGGTGTACAAAAAGAATGAGTCGACACACAAGATTTCAGTTTCAGCACAATCTAAAATTTTAATACCATTAGTAACTGAAATTTTTTGTGCTCAAATAGATATTCCATTTTATGATTCACAAGATGAGCACCTAATATTCTGATAGTAATTCAAATAATCTTTCCAACGAGCTCAAGAACACCAAAAACAGATTTCGGATGCAAAAGTTATGCTCGTTTTGGCGTATGGTGTTCAAATTTTAGATTTGAGCGCGAAAATATTTCGGGATGAAAGTTGTCATGAACAAGAATACAAAAACGGATGGGAAAATGCAAATCTTGATGGGGAACTATTGGGGAAAACAAATCAGAGGTGGAATACAATGGAAAACACAAAGATTCAGCAACCAAACTCGATCTATTGGACTGAAACTTAACAAAACTCACTAAAATTTCAGATCGGGTTCTGGGTAGTAGTAATTTTTGGTATTTTCAGTTTAGGATGGTGAACAACAGGGAAAACAAAGGGAATACAAAGGGGTAAAGATCCTACCAACAAAATCGTAGCTCTGATACCAAGATGATGCGGGGGCTTGCCCGATCTTCTCGTCGTACAACCTAAAGATAACTGACCCGTGAAACCTGACGAATCATGACACCAACAACTACTAGAATAGCCACCTGTGACAGAGATTTCGCCCAACAACATGCTTTGGTTGGTGCCTAACCTGAACCACGCAAAGGAGAGGCGATGCTCTTGCAAATCACAAGGAAACACAAGAACAAGTGATAGAGAAAACTCCCAATCCTCAAGAGGGCACTTATGGCACAAACCCTAAGGATAAAAGAAATATGCTTCTCTATTTTTCTAAGTTCAATTCATGGTTAGGGTATCCACCAGGTGTACAAGGGTTATTTATACTAGGAACACCCCTCCTAGCTGGGCCGAAACAAAGTTACATGAGCCTGTTGCGAAACAGGTAAAATAAAAGTAACATCTATTCAGATCGGACAAGTCCGAACTAGAAAAAAGAACACTTCTGATGTAAAAGTAACACACCCTGAGCCAAAAGTTACATCCATTCAGATTGGACAAGTCTGAACTGAAAAAGAACACTCCCGGAGAAAAGTAACACACACTAAGAAAAAGTAACATCCGTTCAGATCGGACAAGTCTGAACTGGAAAAAGGAACACTTCCGGAGTAAAAGCAACATGCCCAAAGCAAAAGTAACACGCCCTAAAGTCTGGAGCAGTCTTCACTAAAACTGGCATAACTCTCTCTGCAGAGATCCAATGGATGCGCCGTTTATTGCATATGAAAGTAGACTTCAAGACCTTTCCATCCATGTATAATGTATAGGGTGGTACCTCTTAGAATTAGACAGGATTCATCATAAATTTGAAGAACAAAATCTGGACATTAGCACATCGACTTCAACTTGCTCTCTTTGGGCATCAAGTGGTCACCATGTCTTGAACCTGTGCTTCAAACCTGATGATAAGTAATGCACCTCCATTAGGTAGTACATGACTCTTATTAGATGCATGTTCATAATCATTAAGGGAAAGATTCACCTCATTTTGTAATTACTTTGCTTTGGCTTGAGTCATTGGTCTCTCATAGGTGTAGTCGTGAGGAATGTCCTCATCACTTGCCTTTATAACTTAGGTGTTTATTTTGAATGAAATCCGGTTATCTATTATTCACTGTGTCCTATTCTTTTTTACCTATGATTTATGACCTTCTTTTTCTCTAGAGCATGCCTCCAGAAGCTATGTCGTCCATTCCATCAAACACCATGATACTAGACATAACTCTCGTATCTATCAAGGTGCCAGGGTCGGGGAATCCCCTGGCGATTACTTGATTCGAGGCGTACAATGGAGGCGTTGGAAAAGTGAACACCCCGAGGGGGGGGGTTGCAGAATTAAAGCAGCATGCCAGCGTGTATCCCCCGGGGAACTACTCCGACAACACGTAGCTCATGACGCCCGTAGGGCGGGCGGCACCATCGCAAATGAACCCATAATTCTGGTGCCCCCACCGAAGGTAGAGTTAATTGAGATCTCGAGCAGCAGTCCAAGCCCTTCTCGGGACGACGCCTCCTCTAGCAGCTCATCTAGTATGGATATTGAGGCTCTTGGGCAAGCCGTGCAGACACCCTTCGGTCGCCTACAGATAATGCGAACCAGCCGCCGAATACGAACATCCAGCACTACGCTTCACAACTTGGCTGGGCAACATCATGAGCTGACAGACATGCTAGGTGAAGTGAAACGCTTGCCATGAACTGCCTTGCTCACCACAAAGGCCTCCGGCTCCTTTGTATCTTAAGCCTTTGGGCTATTATAGGTTATGTGCCCTCGGGCTCTTGTATATTGTATACCTTCGGGTAAACCATGTATTCCTTTGCCCTCGGGCTCTTGTTATATACACAGACTTCTAAACTTACGCGTAACTCAAATTATGCCAAGGTGCATTGGAATGGAAAATTGCCTAAAACATGCTATTTTACGTGCCAAGCGCCTCGTCGGGCCTTGGCAATTGTTCAGCATCAGGTTTTGTGTTGCACCCGATTTTCTAGGCATGTCCCTCCGGAGCATCGGACCGGAGTTGTCTGGCATCGAACCGTAGTTGTTCGGATGAGGGCTGTAGTTGCCCTTGGAATAAATATAGGTGACGCATCCCTTCGGGACCCTTAGGCCGTAGTTGCCTAGAATAAGGCCCTAGTTGCTATGATAAGGACAAGCAATGCTAAAAATAACAATGCAACCCATCAGAAACAACATGATCTTTCATGCTTACCTTACAGTACTTCATTTGTACCCATCGAGTGTAGGAGCAGCCCCTGAGCAGCTGCTATAGACGACACGGTATACAAAATGACAGATAACAAGACATGCGTCGCAGACCCTTGGCATTTAAACATTGCCAACCTTCCGTGCCACCATCCCGAAGGCAACAACCTACCGAGACACATGCTGATCTGCTCTAAAACAAAAAGTCATGGGACGCAGTCCAACAGACTCCTCGGGGCACAGCTCAAAACAATCTCTTAGGACGCAGCCCGAACGGCTCCTCGACACCCCCCCCCCCCCTAGACGACTTCTCAGAACACAACCCAAAACAACCTCTTAGGCCGCAGCCCGAATGGCTCCTCGGGACCCCGCCCAGAACAACACTAATTGGGTGTTGGTCGTAACTACGCATCCACTTATATACCGCAAAAGGATGGTGTACGATTGTAGCACTATTTCCCTTGAATTGAGTATTCCAAGGTTTATCGAATCCACTGTGACCTTAGGGATAATTAAACAAAGTTAACAGTAACATATCTAATCAAAGCTACTATCGAATTCAGGTTGCATGAGGGAAGACTGGCCAGCGCAAAGGTGCGCTAGGCAGCAAATCTATCATTGCGCCGATCGGCGCAGATGTTGAGCCGATCGGCACACTGATGAATCTATCATCGCGTCGATCAGCGCAGGTGTTGAGCTGATTGGCACACTGGTGGATCTAAGCCAAAGTGAGTTGCCAAGTATCTACTAGTGAGATCATAACCAGAAAGTCTAATCGAATAGCATCATAATGGATAATTGCATGGATCTGTGAAAACCTATGATGAGTAAGACCACCCTGCTTTCCAAGCGGCTCCTGTTTTATCGCTGCCAAGAGGAAACCCTTAATCACGCGAGTATCTTACCCTACTCAACTATCCAATAGTGTTGCACAGGCTTAGTGCTGCCACCGCTAAACCACACTACTAGCATCATCAAGCAACCATAATCAATACAATATGCGAATACTATCTTAATCACCACCATCAAGATACTATCTACTTACTTAGCCTAGAGCAATTGGAATAAACACATGCATGATTATAGAATCAAGATAGACAAATCACCAAAACCATCATCAACATATTCAATCATCCTTGAGATACATACAGTAAGATTCATCCCCGTCGAGATGGCCTACCTTGACGGATCAACTCTTAACACCAATGGTTCTTGAAACTCAACTAGAAATCTATTCCAACGGGGCAAGCCCCGGTGGCTCTAACTCATGGATCTGTTGTCCCTCTGTCGCCTCTGCCTCTCTCCTGCCGAGACCAGGTTTTGCAAGTATTTATAGAGGCTCTACTCGTAGAGGACTCGGTTCTAGCAAATAAGGTTGTTGCGCCGATCGACGCAGGATTGCACCGATCGGCTAAAGCCGAGTCTTCTCTGGTTTCTCCTCCGACTCGGTTCTTGTGCCTTCCACAGCTGCCATATGGGCCTTTTCCTTTGAGATAAAGTCTTGTACTATAAGTTGAGATCTTGAAGTTCCATAAATCTTCTAGTTGAATATCTTCAAGTGTCTTGCGCAGATAAACTTCCATAAACATGTGGAATGGGCCTCGATCACTTCTGTGGGCCAAAACACCCTTGCGCCGATCGGCTCATGGACTGCACCAATAGGCGCACTGTGCTTCTTCAGTGCTTTTTGTTGGTTCTGGATTCCTATCCTCTCCAGCATCACTTTAATTGCCAATTTTATCTATTTCTACAATATAGCTCCAAAACAACGCATATACAAATATATAGAAAATATCATAGGTAAATGGTCTAATTGGGATAATATTCACATATAAAAGGGGAACTTGGAGAGCCAATAGTTCCCCCATTCTTAAACCTTTGCTTGTCCCGAGTTAAGTAAAAGAAAGAAAAATCAAAGAACATACTCTTTCTATCATAAAAGATATCTCAAATCAACTATTGTTGAGCATTGTTCTATTGTGGTGTATTTCATATTGGTATTCAGCAAAATAGTTCAAATATGGGCATAAAGCTTAAAGTTTCTCCCCAAAGCAATAAATCATGTCCAACTCATAGATTATAACTTTTTGACTCATGTAAATCACTCAAAAGATTGTTGTGAACATAAAGAATCTATCTTCCAAATAATCCAAGGCAACAACTCATCTTTCAAATCACTCAATCTATATTCTACATCATAATGATCAAATCAACATAAATCAACAATATATGAGTAGCTAGGTGAGGTAGTTCAAGGATTGCAAACATAAATCAACAATATATTGTAAAGCTAGGAGATTATTCTTCGCTGGAATTATAGAACCTTACCAAGATGGCCATTAAAAAAAGAAAAATTTTAAGAAAGGACTTACACTTTGGATATGTCGACATGCGCATAGCAAAAATTTGATCTTGGAAGAAAAAGAACACCCATTATCAGATTGCACATGGTTGGAATGATTGATGGCTATATTAGAATGAATTTCGAGAATAAGCATGTCATATACCATCCCCTCACACTTAAAATTTTGTTAGTCCCTTAGCAAACAGCAGAGCTTTCCCCTTTTTTCTTTTTCTTCTTCTGTTTATTTTTTACTTCTCCCTTTTCTTTATTTGCTCTCTACTGCACCGATCGGCGCAGGATGCACCGATTGGTTCTTAACCTGAATCACCAACCTTTGTTGGTATTTGATTCATCTGGCTTCTACAATTATTCAAGAATTAAATATAGCTAGAAATATAGGATGTGGTCAAGGAATGATACTCAACAAGATATTTTGGGTTTATGGTAGGATACTCATTGGAACTGAATTTTTGATTGAGTAATTCAAGACTAGAAAAAATACACAAAGATTTGTCATCTTAGTAAAGTTCATACCAAAAAGAATTAAATCCTAACCGAACTCAATCATCTATTTAGTGTTCTTCTACTTATCAAAGGTTCATGAGAATTGCTCAAACTATGGCATTGATAGGTAAGGATCTTGAAAAGAACAAATTCCAAAGTACACAAAATGAAAAATTATTTATGAAAAGATTGGTACTAAGTTCTCATCACAAATTGGACAATATGAATGAAGCACATGGGTACTCAAAATTGCCCCACATAAGACAGATTAGCCGAATGATCATTAAGTGTAAGTTCAAAGTTTTTATTCAATGCTCAATATTATTTGATCTTCATCACAAATTGGACAATACGAATGAAGCACATCGGTACTTCAATTCTCTAAAAGAGCATAACCGCCACCATTATATTAAGATCGAGACTCGAATACATGGTGATGATTTTTGCACACACTTGCGTGGAAATAAAATTACTACTAACTACTACTAGCACATTTGCATAAAAATAAACTTACTACTAGCTACTACTAGCACACTTGCATGCAAGGAAACACACCCGATACATGGTTTCCCAACCCGCTCACACACACATAAGCAAATAAAGAAAAAGATTGCAAAAAACAAGAAAAACACAAACCAGGAAATCGATACATGTGCCAACTCCTAGGCACTCTAGTTAAACAGAGGTGGAGGCAGTGGCTGATCGAAGCCATAGCACCGCGCCTTGAGTCGCTCGAACTCCACCACCATCGCCTCGTGGTTGTTCCTCATTTGGGACGAGGCGTCCTCCACGCGCTCGATGTAGTGCATGTTGTTGTCGATGTACCCCTGCATATGCATGAAGAAATCTCTACCAGGCACAGGAGGCACCACAGGTTCACGTTCTTGGTACCTATAGTCAATACCAGTGCTAAAGTAGGTTGCGCCGATCGGTGCGTCACCTGCGCCGACCGGCACAGAGGGCTATGAACCACCAGCTACATTGCCGCACCCTGGCTGGTACTGCTGAGGGTCCTAGCGTGAATTATAGGAGTCCCACTCGCTACCGGCTACTGTAAATGTTGCCGGTTGTCAAACCCGCCCACGGTGGTCCTTGAGAGCTCGGGCCCCCACCAGGAGACCTTCCTCAAGCCAATTTCCTCCCTCCAACTTGTGATGGAGGAAAACTCCTAGCTTCACACAAGAGAGCCTGATGTTGGTGCCGCCGACATGGAAGCCGGTGCGAACACTTCTCGTGACAATATTGCCACGAGTCATATTCTCGCCGATCTCCGTCGCGCACTCCCACTTGTCGTCGTGCCCTCCCGGTCCATTGCCTTCACAGACGAGGGCTGCTAGGCATTGAAGATAGGCCCTGAAGGAAAATTTCTTGCTCGCCTTGCCCCTCTTGTTGATCCAATCCCGCACCATCACCGACATAGGGTTGCCATGCGATGGACTCATGATGGCGTTGCAGAGTCACCGCAAGTCCGCATTAGTGATGTTGCTAGAGTTGACCTTGTCGTTTGTGCGTGCCGCCAACCACCAATGGAAGAGTTGAATGGTCGGGTTGCGGATGTTGTCACGCTTCATCTCTTCCGTGAGCGAGAGCCGCCTCCAAAAGGAGTCCAACTCCCCACGTCCCATGATGCCAGCGATGTCGGCGTCGGCATTGAAGCCGAGGGCTTGAGCCGCCGCCTCCATGGTCACCGTGTAGCTGATGTCATGGACGTGGAAGTTGATGGCCTCATTGCCATCTTTGACGGTGCCAAGCCTCATCGTAGAGGCAACCTCGATGGTGATGTCGAGGTTGTAGTCCATGTGGAGGAGTTGGAAGTCCACCTAGCCTAGATTGTTGAGCATCCTACTTATGACTTCCCACATGCCGATCGTGGTGAAGAAGGTCTCGTCCAAGTTTAAGTTGGGGACAAACCTTCCCCTCATCGCATTGTAGTGCTGCTGTTCCTCTGTGCTCCGGATGGTGAAGCCCTCCTCCACCGGGCGCGGCATGAATTCTGGTGGTGGTGGTGATCTGGGAACCCCACGGCTTGCCGCCATTTGGCTCCTCGTAGCACGCCCTGTTGGAAAGGGGCGCGCAGGAGATGGAGTGGCGGGCGCGGATCTCTGCCACCGAGCTAGTGGATGCTTCACCCACTGACATGTTGTTGCGAGCGCCGATGCTCCCCCTCGTGGAGGAGTCACCGCTCGACTCGCTGCTGCTGCCGGAACTACTTCCCCGGCGTAGCCTCTAACCCAACTTGCCGACGGAGGAGCGGAGACAATCCATCAGCAAGGAATGTGGAATATGTGCGAGATCGTGGGTAGTGGGGAAGGTGGAGAGATTACCAGGATGGTGTGCCGAACTGGGGATGCCTGGCCTCCCTTTAATAGTGTGGGAAACATCTAGGAGAAGGACCCGTCTTGGAATTTCAAAATTTTGAGAGCGTGCCGATCGGCGCATAGTTGTGCCAATTGGCACAATTCAAATTTTGAATGCTCTGATAGCTTGGCGCTTGATTCTTCTCCTTTATGTTGCTTCCCGATACATCATGTTGGTTGATAGAGGAACAACACGAAATCCCGACATCTTGATTGACTGCGCCGATCAGCACAGGCCCATGCCGATTGGCGCGCCTTCTCTTTTTCATCTTTTGGTCAATTCTGTGTCCCTCTGCACCGCACACCTCCATAGTAATCATACCTGTTCTTCAAAATCAACGCCTGCCGCGTTTGTCGCCCATTTGGGAACCGTATGGGTACATGCGCCGAGCAAGTCACTTGCACCTCGTCTTTGAATCCGGCGCCAATCCTGATGCCTCGTGTTCATCTTTTTCACCTAATTTTTCACTTTTCCCAATGTTCCTGTAGCATTGACATACATAGCGGGGCCCATCTGGTGTCTGCGCTAAACTGTGCTGACACGCGCCGATCGGTGCAATGTCTATTCTTGCTCCCGACCCCTCGCTTCTTCGCTAGATGTTAATCCTCATCCTTTCCTGCATCATTTAGCAACCATTTTGCACACAAAAATTAATTCAAAAAGATTTTAATTACCTTGAGGATAGCTCCATCTCTGAAAATTATTATGTTGGTTGATTTTTAGCACTCCCTCAATTCTGGGTATCGCCAGCCTTGTGTCCTGACCTAGGCAATAACGTGCGGATCGGTGCAGTAGTGCACCGATCGGCGCCAACACTATTCCTTCCTATTTTTGATCTCTTTTTTTTGTTTTATTCCTATGTTATTAGTCTTACAATATATATACACACAGTTTTGCACAAAGAAACAGACAACACAAGAGCACAAAAGAATTAAGCACACATTTTCTCTATTTCTTTTATTCGGGAGACTGTTTTTACTATAAACAAGCAAATTAAAAACATCGGGTTGCCCTCCCGGCCAGCACTTATTAACTAGATGAAATGGGTTGCCCTCCCACAAGCACTAAACAACTTCTAAATTCCCCGATCATTGCGTTGCCTCCAAAGAGTGCTCTAGTTATTTAAAGGTCAAAGAGCTCGACCTCCCCGCAAACAATCAATCCTTAGTGTCACGGTGCGGGATGTGAAGCCGCGACACTGCAAGGTTCTCTTATATCCTGATGTGGACAAGGGTTTCCGATCTTCCGAAAGGTTCTAGACATGTTGATTTGGTCAGAGGCGACACACAAATCAATCCGGCTTCGGAACAGCACGTTCTAAACCCCGCAATCGCAGCACGATGTCTCCTCTGGTTATCAACCATCCTAAAATGATTGACTTCACCGAGAAGGCTAATCCCTGCCTGTAAATCAAGAACACAAGCAAGAACAAAGAAGAATGCAACACAATTGCAGATGTATTATGAATCTTACGAAGTTGGGGTCTCACAAACCGTGATGATGGCGAAACTATTATGAACAGAATAATCTAAGCAAAACCTGAACCCTAATGGTGCGGTGGAGGCTGTATATGAAGACCCTAGGGTCGTGCAAGACCCTCTGGACGCGCCCCTAATTGGGCTCAACTAGATACAAAGCGCAAAGGCCAAAAATAGGCGATGCAGCACCAAAACAGATTCTATACCCTCTCTTGTTTCGACGATTTCCGATGACTCCGGATGAATTTTAATATCAGACCAGCGGTATTGGAAAGTTCTTCTTTTTATCTTTTTGTGCATATGTAGAACATCCAAATCAAAGTTAGTATGCATCCTGGGCATCTGTTTTAGTGCAGACTGGTCCTGAGCCCCAAAATAGACTCGAAGTCGGTTTTGGTTGGGCCTCCACCTTGGCTACCACGTCCTTGCTGGTCCTCCACATCTCCAAGTCCTTCTCCCATCATCTCCTGGTCCTCTCCATGGTTCCTAATTACAATATAATCATTAGGTAGCAAACCATTCTCAAAAGTGATATATAATGAAGAACGTAGGAACGAGCTCACCTCTAAATTTAGTCATCGTGCACGAGCTCTAGTCATTAGACCTTGCAAGTCTAGAATTGGAGGAGTGTTGCATGTATCCTTAGGAGTGATGTCCTCATCATCCTCCCCCTCTTGAAGTGGAGTCGTACTCGACTCAAGCTCATTCTCTCCTCCCAAGTATGGTTTCAAATCTGAAATGTTAAAAGTAGGACTAACCCTGAACTCGGAAGGCAACTCAAGTTTGTATGCATTATCATTAATCTTCTCAATTATTTTGAAAGGACCATCAGCTCTAGGCATTAATTTAGACTTTCTCAAATCTAGAAATCTATCCTTTCTCAAGTGTAACCATACTAAATCTCCTACATCAAGTTTTACTTCTTTTCTACCTTTACTACCAACAATTTTATACTTGTTGTTCATCTTTTCAATGCTAAGTCTAGTGGTCTCATGCATTTTCAAAATAAATTTAGCACGCTCCTTAGCATCAACATGAACTCTCTTATGAATAGGTAGAGGAAATATATCAATTGGAGTACGGGGATCAAAACCATACACTACTTTGAAAGGACTTACCTTGGTAGTAGAATGTGTTGCCCGATTATATGTAAACTCAACATGAGGCAAACATTCTTCCCATTGCTTCAAATTTTTCTTCAAAATAGCTCTCAACATAGTACCCAAAGTGCGGTTCACCACCTCAGTTTGTCCATCAGTTTGTGGGTGACAAGTTGTAGAAAACAACAACTTTGTACCCAACATATTCCAAAGCGTGCGCCAAAAGTGACTCAAGAATTTTGCATCACGATCTGAAACAATAGTAGAAGGCATACCATGCAAACGTACAATTTCTTTGAAAAAGAGATCGGCAATATAACTAGCATCATCAGTCTTATGACATGGTATAAAGTGTGCCATCATAGAAAATCTATTCACAACAACAAAAATACTATCACTCCCCCTCTTAGTCCTTGGCAGTCCTAAAACAAAGTCCATAGAAATATCCGCCCAAGGAATAGAAGGAACAGGAAGTGGCATGTATAACCCATGTGGATTCAAGTAAGACTTAGCTTTTTGACATGTAGTGCAGCGAGCAACAAAGCGCTCAACATCTTTCCTCATCCTTGGCCAAAAGAAGTGTGTGGCCAAAATATCCTTCGTCTTCTTAGCACCAAAATGACCCATCAATCCAACTCCATGCGCCTCCTGTAACAACAAAAGACAAACGAAACCAACTAGAATGCATAGGCGGTTAGCTCTAAACAAGAATCCATCATTCAACATAAATTTATTCCATGCACGACCTTCTTTACAATATAGCAATACATCCTTAAAATCAATATCAGTAGCATATTATTCTTTAATTGCCTCAAGTCCAAAAATTTTACACTCAAGTTGAGACAATAAAGTATAGCGCCTAGATAAAGCATCAGCGATCACATTATCCTTCCCTTTCTTATGTTTAATAATGTAAGGAAAAGGCTCAATAAACTCAATCCATTTAGCATGTCTATGGTTCAAATTATATTGAGAACGAATATACTTAAGTGATTCATGATCAGAATAAATAACAAATTCTTTGGGCAACAAATAATGACGCCACGTCTCTAAACAACGTACAAGTGCATACAATTCCTTATCATACGTGGAGTAATTCAAAATAGGTCCAATAATTTTCTCACTAAAGTATGCAACAGGTTTACTATCTTGTATCAAAACACCACCAATGCCTATACCACTAGCATCACATTCAAGCTCAAAAATCTTATCAAAATTAGGTAATTGCAGCAATGGTGTATGTGTAAGTTTATCCTTCAAAGCATCAAAAGACTCATGATGTACCTTACCCCAATGGAAATCAACGCCCTTCTTTCTCAACTCATGCAAAGGTGTAGCAATGGTGCTGAAATCTTTGACAAAGCGGCGGTAGAAACCTCCAAGACCAAGAAAACTCCTCACCTGTGTGATAGTTTTTGGTACAGGCCAGGTCTTTATGGCTTCAATCTTGGCCTCATCCACCTCAATTCCCTGTGGAGTCACAACATAGCCAAGAAAAGAGACTCGATCTGTGCAAAAGGTGCACTTCTCAAGGTTACCAAATTAACGTGCATCTCATAAAGCATAAAAAACAATACGCAAATGATTCATATGTTCATCTATGGATTTTCTATAAATCAAGATATCATCAAAGTAAACTACCACAAATTTGCCAATGAAAGCTCTTAAAACCTCATTCATCAAGCGCATGAAAGTACTAGGTGCATTAGTTAAACCAAAAGGCATTACTAACCACTCATATAATCCAAATTTGGTTTTGAAAGCTGTTTTCCATTCATCTCCAAGTTTCATTCCAATTTGATGGTAGCCATTACGCAAATCAATTTTAGTAAAAATTATAGCACCACATAACTCATCAAGCATGTTGTCTAGCCTAGGAATAGGATGACGATACCTAATAGTAATATTATTAATGGCTTTACAATCTACACACATACGCCAAGTACCATCTTTCTTAGGAACCAAAAGTACAGGAACAACATAAGGACTAAGTGGTTGACGAACATACCCACGATCCAAAATGTCTTGAACTTGTTGTTGTATCTCCTTAGTCTCCGTAGGGTTGGTCCTATAAGCAGTACGGTTTGGCAAAGTAGCACCTGGAATCAAATCAATTTGATGCTTAATCCCTCTCAAAGGTGGCAACCCCGGGGGTATCTCAGCTGGAAAAACATCCTCATACTCCTGCAAAAGGTTAGTGACAGCAGGTGGCAAAGCACTAGAAGCAATATCATCAAGCGAAAACAAAGCTTCTTTGCATATCAAAGCATAGCAAATATCATCATTATCAGAAATTTCAGCAAGCTCAGATTTTGTTGCAAGACATGAACGACCTTGTAATTTAATTCCAGCACCCTTAGAACTTGAAGAATCATTAACATTGCTAGGTGTAGAATTAGAATTCACAGGTTGTTGAATTTCAGGACCTTTATTTTTCAAACTAGCAGCTCTTTCTAAATCAGCTTGTACAATTTTAGCAGGGGTCATTAGTAACAAAGTAATATTAGTTCCTTTATGCATAAAAGTGTACTTATTACATCTACCATGGTGTATAGCATCATTATCAAATTCCCAAGGTCTACCCAATAAAAGTGAACATGCTTGCATGGGTAAGACATCACAATCAACATAATCCACATAAGAACCAATGGAAAAAGGAACTCTGCAAGTTTGTATTACCATAGCTTTTCTAGAGTCGTTTAACCACTGAATGGAGTACGGATGTGGATGTGGACGTGTGGTCAAAGCAAGCTTGTTGACCACATCAGAACTCACCAAGTTATTTGAGCTCTCTCCATCAATGATGACACGTGCTCGGTGGTTTTTGATGACAAAGAAAATCTGGCACAAGTTGTGGCGCTGCATCGTCTCGGGTTGATGAACTTGTGTGCTATGGACACGCTGAACAATAATATTCATGTATCCCGTGGTGTCTCCGCCTCCAAGGACGAGGTCACTACTGGTGGCAGCGACATCCTCCTCCTCATCCTCCACATCGGAGGTGCTCATGTAACCGCCATCATCTGTCGTCACATATGCCCACCTACTTGGACAATCTTTCTGCACATGACCAAGTCCATGGTAGAGGTGACACTGAATCCCTGTAGTGCGCCCCGTCGAAGCAACAGAGGAGGCACTACTAGCTAGTACCTTCATAGAAGATTTACCTGAGCGTGTAGAAGGTGTAGGGCCTGATCTTGGAGCTGCAGAAACAACACTAGTTCCCTTGGTAGCTGGTGGTGGGGACGGCCGAAAAGATGGCCTGGGCAGCCCCGATGTCCCCGTTGAGCGTGGGGGGTAGGAGTTCCTCAACTTGCTGTACTCCCCAAAAGCCTGGAAAAGTCTCTGTGATTCTTTCTCTGCAAGTATAGCATACTGGAAACACTGGGTGAGGGTATAATATTCTTTATAATCAAGGATGTCCTAAATTTCTTTTCTTAAACCAGAATAAAAGCAACAAATCTAATCCTCTACTTTTTCAACTACAGCACAACGAATCAAACCCTTCTGAAGCTCACTAAAGTACTCCTCAACAGTTTTATCTCCTTGTTTTAAATGCTTCAGTTTATTACGAATCTCTCTATAAAAAGAAGGAGGAATAAAAAGATCACGTATTGCTACCTTAAGTTCTTCCCAAGTAGTAGGCAAATCAGTTTCAGCAGCTAGACCACTCCACCAAACAATAGCAAAGTCCTTAAACTCACTAGTGGCTTGTCTAACTCTATGTTGTTCAGGAACAAGGTGGGCATTAAATTTTTGTTCTACAGTCATCTCCCAATCAAGATAAACATCACCATCATACTAACCCAAAAACGAAGGAATTGAAAACTTAATTTTAGCATACGGGTCATCTGGAGCATAGTTACCGTGTGGATGATGATTGTAGTTATGGAAACCACCCATACCATGGGTATTATGTTGCAAACGACGTCATAATCGTGCGGTCCTTGTAGCTGACCTATCCACGGTGCCATCAGCCTTATACACCGTGTCTTCATCATGGACGTCTTCAACATCGTTGTTGTTGTTATTGGTGTTCGTATCATTGGTTTTAGAAGCGGTCTCCAATGCAACAACCTGATTGGTTAACTTAGAGATCCGCTTCTGCAACTGCTCGATGCTTTCTCCAATGTGAAGCTTGTTGACCGCATCAGTAATGGCTCTGGTGATCATCTCTGCCAAATCACTCTAAGCAGCCTGCAAAGCCTTCTGGAGCTGCTCTTGGCTCACGCACTCAGCAAATTGTGAGGGTGAAGCCATCTCTCTGTCGTCACTTCCTGCCATCACAAACACCAAAATAGGAAACAAACAGTGAAAGTTATCCCTACAAAATAGCTAAGTAGCGGTGTCTCTAAACACAGCAAAAGGAAACTCCTAAAGATCTTACAAAGTTCTGAAAAGCAAAACAAAGGATACCAGGGAGATGTGTTCCACGATTGCAAGGGTCAAAAAATAACCTATATGCTGTCCAGAAGAAATATGTAGAGCTAGGAAAGGCCAAATATATATATCTGAGTGGCACACTAATCAAAAACAGATAATAAAGCTGAATAAGTGCCCAAGTAACTTGTCCCTAGTTGCTGGTCTAAGTATGTCCTAGAACAGTAGTGATAGCAAAGTAGAAACAAGGATACAAAGGCACACAGGAGATAACAGGGGGCTAAGTGCAAAATAGCTAAATCCAAAAATTTCAGGGGGCTAGATGTAGCACTAGTAGAAATCCTAAATTTCTTTTTTTTGATTTTATTTTTTTGATATTTTTCTCCAACTCACCAACAATGGGGGAGAATCCACAAAAAATTTCAGCTCAAACAGAGATAGGATGTGGCCTACAGAAAATCTTAAAGTTTTAGAAAACGTCGGGTTTCAACTTGAATGAATTTTTTCTTTATCTTCCCGATTTTTTTTGAATTTTTTGACGAGGGCACACAGGACGTAGAAAGTTATACCCATTTTACCGAGGGGGGGTCGGAGTCGGTTTTCCAGAAACCCGAGTCGGGTTTGGGGTCGGGTTTGGAATCGGGTAGGATTTTTTTTGGCGGCGTGGAGGCAGCGGAAAGTGGAATTTGTGGGGATTGGTCCGGGGTGTTTAGGGTGGGATTAGGGTGGGACTAGGCTATGTGTGTCGATCAATCAACCCTAGCACAAAAAGCCAACAAAATAGAGGATGGTGAAGGGGATGGCGGCTAGGGTTGCAAGGGAAACACTACTGACGATAAAAACACAAACTAAACCAGCGACTAAACAAGAACTAGGGCACAAACTCAACACTACAGAGTCTGAAATTGAAATATGCAGAGGCTAAACTTGTGGTTATGGGCGGAGGGAAAAAAAATTTTGGGCATTTCTATGGACGATAGGATGAACACAAAAGGAAATTAACTAAGGGTAGTACAAACCTGACGGTGCACCTAAAGCTCTGATACCACTTGATGTGGACAAGGGTTCCCGATCTTCTGAAAGGTTCTGGATACGTTGATTTGGTCGGAGGCGATACACAAATTGATCTGGCTTCAGAACAGCATGTTCTAAACCCCGCAATCACAGCACGATGTCTCCTCTGGTTATCAACCATCCTAAAATGATTGACCTCGCCGAGAAGGCTAATCCCTGCCTATGAATCAAGAACACAAGCAAGAACAAAGAAGAATGCAACACAATAATCTAAGCAAAACTTGAACCCTAATGGTGCGGTGGCGGCTGTATATGAAGACCCTAGGATCGTGCAAGACCCTCTGTACATGCCCCTAATTAGGCTCAACTAGATACAAAGCCCAAAGGCCAAAAACAGACGACACAACACCGAAATAGATTCTGGACCCTCTCTTGTTTCGATGATTCCCGATGACTCTGGATGAAGTTTGATATGAGACCAGTGGCATTGGAAAGGTATTCTTCTTATCTTTCCGTGCATATGTAGAACGTCCAAATTCGAGTCTGTATGCGTCCTGGGCATCCGTTTTAGTGCAGAAAGGTCCTGAGCCCCGAAACAGACTCGAAGTCGGTTTTGGTTGGGCCTCCACCTTGGCTTTCACGTCCTTGCTGGTCCTCCACGTCTGCAAGTCCTTCTCCCATCATCTCGTGGTCCTCTCCATGGTTCCTAATTACAATATAATCATTAGGTAGCAAACCATTCTCAAAAGTGATATATAATGAAGAACGTAGGAACGAGCTCACCTCTAAATTTAGTCGTCGTGCACGAGCTCTAGTCATTGGACCTTGCAAGTCTAGAATTGGAGGAGTGTTGCATGTATCCTTAGGAGTGATGTCCTCATCATATCCATGGCTCATATAGCGTGGACGACCAATCCATACATCCCTCCAATTACTCTCGATGCCACATTTCCACGGTGTCTTGTATCTGTTCAGTTCATCAACAGTACGACACTCTTCTACCTTTGGGCAAAATTTGAAAGAGTAGGGAGTCCCACTTATATCAAAGCTTATCTCACCACTCCCAACATCAATACTTGCTTCTGCTATCCTCAAGAAGGGTTTGCCTAAGATCAACAGGGTCCTCGTCCTCTTATCCATATCAAGCACAATAAAATCAACAGGGACGATGTGATCTCCAATTTGAACAGGCACATCCTCAGCAATTCCATCAGGGAAGCGTACCGATTGATCGGCTAACTCCAAACATATACCCGTAGGCTCTAATTCAGGCAAAGTTGAGACTTGTGAATATATGATGGGGCATAACACTTATGCTTGCTCCAAGATTGTTCAAGCACCTATCAAATATCCTTGTTCCAATCATGCATTTGATGCTTGGTGATCCAGGGTCGGGTTTCTTCTCAAGTGCAACATCATTGATTGCCGCCGTAAGCTCCTTATTAACCTTCACAACATCCTCAAAAGCTAGAGACTTCTTGTTTTGTATCATGTCCTTGATGTACTTGGCGTAAGTGGGTACTTGAATAGCATCAACAAAAGGGACATTGATGTAAAGCTTTTTCATAATATCGACGAACCTTGCAAATTGCTCGTCGTGTTGTCGTGCTCTTTCTATCTTCGTTAGTAGTTGAGTATCTAGGAACATGGCAGGGCCATGCTCCTCTGTTTCTATGTTCATTTTCAGACCAGAGAGGTCAACATCCTCCTCGCGCCAATTGGCGCTTTCAGGGAGCCGATCGGTGCTGTTAGGACCGTCACGCCGATCGGCGCCAGGTGTGCATGAGAAACCATGTTGAGATGTGCCATGATTTGCAATACATGTGATGAGTAATTGACTTGAGCGAATTTGGTATTTGAGGTGAAATGCGGGAATCCACGGATTGCATGGGTTTGTATATCATGGTTATGACTAACCAGTGTTAGTGGAGTTATTGGTGATGTTGCAGGAGTTGGAAAATGTGTTTGCTTATCTCATGATGTATAGGTCACTGGAGTCAACTTGACGGTCAACGGCGAGAGGATCGGGCACAAGTAGGAGACTTGGGGCCAGACGATCAGGAGGCCAGGTGGAGTCGATGTTGATCCATACCGTACATGTGGAGAGGCAAGAAGCACGGACGATTTCGTGGTTGAGCATCGAAACCGTGGGTGATGATTAAGACGGTGGGGTTGACCAAATCAAAGTTGATCGGGTGTCGGTGCAAGTAGAGGCTTCTAATAGACCGGAGGTGGGAGAGACTTGCCAGCAAGGAGTATTACGGGACTAGGTGACACGCATCAAGATCATGAAGTCTTGCTTCGATGGAAGTGAGCATGAAGTCGCGCTTTGAAAAGCGTGCAAGATGGTTTCCCGGTTTGGGCCTCAAAACTGGTGGCGTGGTTGGAGGTGCACGTGGCACCATCATGAAGCTTGCTTCGAGGCGAAGCAAAGTCGTGAAGAGCGTGAGGGCGTTCGGGCGACGAGGAGAAAGATGGATAGATTTGCCCCCGGTGGTAGGTGGATGTGTTATGTAGGTAAAGGGTAGAGTTGTCATATGGACAATAGACCTTGGACCTATATAATGAGAGGTAGGGCTGGTGGGAGAGGTGAGCCGTTTGCACTAGCTTTGTGGGTTTCATTCCTTTTATGCTAAGAGTGTGCTTCATGTTTTAGGGGAGAGGAGAGGGTGTGAGAGACATCTCTTTCTCTTCCAAATAGTGGGAGAAAGAGAGTGGCTTCCTAGCCATATATCTGTAAATCTTGTTTGCAAGGATCAATGATATGAGATTTAATTTCGTGCTCAAAATCTTGCTCTCTCTCTAAATCCCGAATTTATCTTTTCCCCTATTTTTGGAGTTATTTTTTGAGAATTTTCAATCTCTATTTAGGCTGAGATTTGGCTCAGGATTTGTTAGGGATTTTGATGCTAGGGCATGTGAGATGATGCCTTGGTGATGAATGGAATCAATTTCCTCGCGAGCATAGTTTAATTTCGGTTTTTCCTAAGATTTCCCCATTTGCTAGGGTTCCACGAAGTTGCGAAATTGATGCATAAATTATCAATCTTTTTGGGGGCTTTTGCTTGGAATGGGTTGCGTGTGATGCAGTGAGGCTATGATTTTAATCTCACGGTTTTAGGAGTTGGATTGATAGGCCTTTGGTAATTTCTAGTAGTTGTCTGTTTGTTATTCGTGCTTCGGAGTGCAGGGTGTTCTCCACTGCTGCTCGCTTCAGTTAATCAGCTCACCATCCAAACCAGTAGTAGCTCACCTTTGAGTGCAGTGCTTGTTTCTCTGTCTTTGTCCGGTGTTTGTGTGCAGGTCCGAAGAGCCAGCTGGGCAGCAGCGACGAGCTTGCAAGACGTGCACGCCGGACTGACGCAAGCGGCAACGACGAGCGTGCAGCAGAGGAGCGTATACCGGCCCAAAAGATGAGCAGCCGCTGCCGCAGCAGAACTACGTCCGTGGTCTGAAGAAATGACAACGACTGTCTGCTAGTTATCGACGACAGCAGCTCGGCTTCTTGTTTCTATACTCTGCTTGCAGGTCTGAAGATACTCTACTGGGTGGCGACGACAAGCAGGCGGTGGAGCAGACACCGGTGATGTTGTGCGACGTCCGGAGGAGCACACAGCGAAGCTGAGGTCATGTGACTTGAGACCACAATAGCAGATGGCAGGAGCTTGCCAGCAGTTCAATTTGATGAGCACCTGTACATCAACCGCAGCAGCACGACCAGGTCCCAGCTTCAACGCAGCAGTTAGCCAACCTCTGGGCATCTTTGTTCTCGGCACAATTTCTGGTTTGTTGATGCTTTGTTGCTACTGTTCTGAACTAGCAGTAGCTCCTATCATAGATGTTAATTGTCATGTTGGCGTGAGTGCCTTTGCTAGCTGCCTGCCAGCTTGGTAATTAGCTTAATTAACCACCCTCTGTTACCGCATAGTATTGTATCCAGCTTGTCTGACTATTTCTTTATGCGCATGTAACATTGTTTGCTGGTTTGCCCTTGTAAGCTGTTCTATATATATTAATTGAACTATCCAATTTTTGTAAGCACGCCTGACCAGAGACCTCCTAAGTTGTTCTCCCTGTTGTTGTCCTTGAGCAAGTGTTTTTGTTTACTACTAGCATTTGACCGGTTCAACTTGATCTTGATTAAGGAGTTGGCAGTTGTCATTGATCTTTGTTTTAGTTTTTGCTTTCACATTGCTTGAAGTTATTCCCTACCTATTCCTATGGTTTGTATGTCCGTTGTGGCTACGAGATCATGGTAGGTTGGAAGAGAGTCGTGTCGGGTGAAAAGTAGAAAAAGCCAACATTTCATGAGAAATTTGTTAATGCGCCTATTCACCCCCCCCCCCTCTAGTCGCTTCCTCGATCCTTCAATTGATATCAGAGCCGATTTGATCACTAGTTGACCTTAACCGGCTTTGTGATCCGAATGCGACATTGAGAAAGAGACTTTTTCCTGCCTCGGCTATTTGCTAACTCTGACGGTGCTTTTACAATGGCACCTAGTGCTCGCTCTCGTCTGTCTTTGTCCTCAGATTTTGAGATGTGCGGAATTGCTATTGAGGATGACAACAAGCAGAGTCGAAAGGTGGAATTTGACAAGGACGATCTCAAGGAGAAGGATGCGGTTTACCTTGAAGTAGGTGTCTCGGAAGTGATGGAACTCCTCAAGCTTTATAAGGGTAAAGAGCTTGGCATGCAAGAGTTTGCAACCAAGCTTTTCAAGATGGAAAAAGGTAACCTCATTAAGAGCATTTTATCCTTGTTCTTAGTGTTGGTTCCTGTGGTAAGAAAATTAAAAAGCTTAGGAAGAAGTTGCAAAATTTTATGCTTGAGTCTGCCATATCTACACTTGATGTGTGTGCTCCTATTTCTTGCAAGTCTAGGACCTCATTGCCTTGTGATAAACATGATGCCTTGGTCAAAAAGTTTGATGAATTGAATGCCCCTCTTGCTCACTTGAAAGCTGAAAATGAGAAGTTGGACACTAAAGCTTCTTTGCCTTGTATGTCTTGCAAATCTTTGCATGCTAAAATTAATGTGCTAAAATCAAATGCTTCTATGCCTTGTGATTCTTGTATTGCCTTACATAATGATCTTGATTGTGCTAGAGTTGAAATAGGCAATCTTACGTCCTTGGCTCGAAAAGGTTGTAACTCCTGCATTGGCATGCTTGCTGAAAATGAAAAGTTCAAACTAGACTACTCCTCTTGTGTAGAGCAACTTGAAATTGCTAGAGCTAAAATTATTGCAATTACTTCTATGCCTTCTAGCACTTGTTCCTCTACTTTGCATGATGATGCTTGTCTAGATTTTTGTGATAATCATGATGCTTTGCATGACATGCATACAAGTGATGTGTCTTCCATTTCTTGCACTTCTTGCAATGCTTTGAAAAATGAGATTGTGGCTTTAAAGCAAATACGCGATGATATGAGCACCAAGTTGTTTGAGCATAATGAGATGAGTGCTATTGCTTTGGACAAAGCTTCTTTGGCTACTTCTGAGCTTGTTGGCTTTTCTGGTGTTGCCCAAGGGATTTCAATTGACAAAGGTGCTTCTTGCTCAAATGGTACATCACCCCCTAAACAAAAGTACCATTGCACCTTTTGTAAGAAAGATGGGCATGTCATTGAGTATTGCTTTCTCCGTGTCAAACACGAGCGTCGAGTGCGTGCTAAAGCTTTTAGGAACACACATTGTACTTTTCATGACATGTGTGAACCTAATCTTGATTCTAAGTTGAAAGTTGCTTCCAATTCTTCTTGCAAATCCCAAGGAATTCTCATATGAGCGAGAGTGATGCTCCATCCTCTCAAACCGTGTCTCCTCATAGGCTTTTGTTCCATTGCTCATATTGTGGGAAGGATAGACATCTATTTGAGTACTGCTTTAGGCATGCTAGAGACATGCGTCGATCTCATGCTTCTTACTCTTCGAGTGATCATAGTTTTTCTCATAGCATGAACACTCATGAGCCTAGCATGAGACATCGCTTTATCGATGGATTCTATGACTCCTTTTCTTGTGGGTCAGGACGTGCTCGTGGACATGCTTCTACTACTTCTTGTATTGGTTCACGACATTGTTCTCATGATGCTTCTATTGGTTCTTCTTGTATTGTCCCCTTGAGAGGTTCCCACCATGGTTCTAGTGGTTGCACTCGTTTTTCTTCTCGAGTTGCTAATTTGTGGTATGCTTCCAAGGGTGACTTAAGGTCTTCTCATTTCAACCATAATTTGCATCATGCTAACCCTCATGATAAGTTGAGTACTTCTATTGCTCGTGTGTCCAAGTCATGGGTTCCCAAGTATTTGCATACTAACCCTTCGGGATCCAAAACTAGGGCACCTCTCTCTTCTCATATGTAGGTTTGGGGACATGGGACGAAGAACATGAGGTTGATGGATCTTAGTCTTTTGCATGATTGAGATGTGATAGTTCTTCGTACCCTTTTACATGGCCTCCAAAAGGCTTGTATGTCTTCACCTACTTTGTGAGCTTTCTCATACACTCACCCTTTTATCTTCATGTACACTACTTGTGGTGTGAGATGTTTGTTCATGTGCTCACTTCATTATCTTGGCATGTATATCTTGTGTGATGCTTTAGTTCTCTCTTGCCCTAGATTGTGCTTTCTATGCATATTTCTTTGGCTAGCATGTGTATATCATGATTCTCTTATCTCGTGGCTTGCTAGCTTTATATATGCTCTAGTCTTTTTCATCATAGTTTTATGTTACCTAGTGTGACCCATGTTGTATCTTCTGATGCTTTGCTAAATATACATTTGCGCTTCCCTTTTGAGTTTTGTGCTTCTTGTGCCATCATATTAATGCCTCCCTTACCTTTCCATCAGTCACGAGTTTGCTCTTTCTATAGCCTTCTTGCCCTCTTTTTGGTTGATTCTTCATTTGTTTTGTTGAGGGGGAGACTAGCTTGGTTAAGGGGGACTTGCTCTTTGTTGGAGCTTTGAGATTAGTTGCTCTTGTGATTTGATGATTTCGAGCTTTGTGCTTGTCATCCCTATGGCATCAATGAGGGGGAGTTGATGTTCTCTTGTATATATATATATATCTTACTTTTTTGCATTGCATCTCATATGTAATATATGCATTGGTAGATGAGTTTTGATTCTTATGCCAGCTTGTATTTCTCATTGATATGATTGAGCTTGAGCTAAGTAGTGTGGTCGTGATGGTAAACTCTCATGCTTAGATTTTATGGATGGCTCATTATAAACTCTTGTGAGTAACATGCTAATCTTAAAGCTAAACTTGGCTTTTTGTGAACCTCATGAACTAATCTTGCTAAAACTTGCTCACCATGTGTATAATTGCTTTTATCCTTATTGAGACTTGTGTTGAGGCTAGTCTAGAGGATGTCTTGGCTTTGGCACCTTGTGTTTGCGGAATGGAAGGCTTTACGAATATTTAGCTCATGATGGAACATTGTGGGAACACGTGTTCCTTTTGTCACAAAGGCATGCTTTTTTGACTTGTGCATAAACTTGAATAATCTGCTAAGTGCTTTGATCAAGAATAATCCTAAAATGCTAAATCCAAACACTGTGAGTTGAGGCCTCGGGGTGTTTGCCGTACCTAGTCGTGCGACCCTCCGCATGGATAAGAGGACACATGAGGATTTATAATGAACACTTGATCAACTAAGTTTCTGTTGCATATGTGAGCGTCTGTAAAGTCCATTTTCTGCGAATGCTTGTTGCCCTAGTTGAGATTGAGACTGGTTGGTTTCTTTTGATTCACTTGATGCCTATTTTGCCTTGGATAGGAGTACTTATATATGTGGTTGCAGTTTTCTCATGAGAAGTAAATTTGATTCTATCTAAGCTAGTCAATCTTTCTGCTTAGCATGTATAGCTCTGGGTTTATGCCTTGCCATCTATTTTTTGATCTCTGTATGGTTGTGAGCTATTGCTTTTACACCTCATGGCTCTGTTCTTATGGTTAGCAAGGTTAAATGCTTGTTTGCATAATTGTTGAAGCTCTTTAGGTTTGCATTTTTATGCTTTATTTGCTCTTATACCTCTTTGATGAGTTCATTGTCAAAGGGGGAGAAATAAGTTCTTAAGTAGAGGAATAGTGGTCATGCACAAATAATGCTAAGAAACTTGAAAATGACCCATTTTGCATTCATGACAACTACCACAAGTTGAGGGGGAGCATATCATGATCTTGAGTGCTTTCATGCACCGTTCACTATTTTCCTTGCATTCTTGAAATGCTTTCTTTGCCAACCCTTGGTTTTGTGATCCCTTATTTGCTAGATGGCTGTCTTTCACCTTTCTTTGGGTTTGAGCCATTTGGATGTGCCTATTCGGATTCACATTTCAGTCTCTAAATCTTTGTGCATTTGGTGTTGTCAATGTACTCATCAAGGGGGAGATTAAGAAACCATGTTGAGATGTGTCATGGTTTGTAATACATATGATGAGTAATTGACTTGAGCAAATTTGGTGTTTAAGGTGAAATGTGGGAATCCGGGGATTGCATGGGTTTGTATATCATGGTTATGACTAACCAGTGTTGGTGGAGTTATTGGTGATGTTGCACGAGTTAGAAAATGTGTTTGCTTGTCTCATGATGTGCAGGTCACTGGAGTCAACTTGGCGGTCAACGGCGAGAGAATCGGACACAAGTAGGAGACTTGAGGCCAGACGATCAGGAGGCCGGGTGGAGTCGAGGGTGATCCATACCATACGTATAGAGAGGCAAGAAGCACAGACTGTTTCGCGGTTGAGCCTCAAAACCATGGGTGATAATCAAGATGGCGGGTTGACCAAGTCAAATGTGATCAGGTGTCGGTGCAAGTAGAGGCTTCCAATGGACCGGAGGCGGGAGAGACTTGCCGGCAAGGGGTATCACGAGACTAGGTGATACGTATCAAGATCATGAAGTCTTGCTTCGATGAAAGTGAGCATGAAGTCGCGTTTTGAAAAGTGTGCAAGGCGGTTTACCGGTTTGGGCCTTAAAATCGGTGGCGTGGTTGGTGGTGCACGTGCCACCATCATAGAGTTTGCTTCGAGGCGAAACAAAGTCGTGAAGAGCGTGAGGACGTTCGGGCGACGAGGAGAAAGATGGATAGATTTGCCCCTGATGGTAGGTGAGTGTGTTATGTAGATCAAGGATAGAGTTATCATGTGGACAATAGATCTTGGACCTATATAATGAGAGGTAGGACTGGTGGGAGAGGTGAGCCTTTTACACTAGCTTTATGGGTTTCATTCCTTTTATGCTAGGAGTGTGCTTTATATTTTAGGGGAGAGGAGAGGGTGTGAGAGACATCTCTTTCTCTTCCAAATAGTGGGAGAAAGAGGATGGCTTCCTAGCCATATATTCGTAAATCTTGTTTACAAGGATCAATGATATAAGATTTAATTTCGTGCTCAAAATCTTCCTCTCTCCCTAAATTCCGAATTTATCTTTTTCCCTATTTTCGGAGTTATTTTTTTCAGAATTTTCGATCTCTATTTTGGCTTGAGATTTGGCTCAGGATTTGTTAGGGATTTTGATTCTAGGGCATGTGAGATAATGCCTTGGTGATGAATTGAATCAATTTCCTCGCGAGCATAGTTTAATTTCAGTTTTTCCTAAAATTTCCCCATTTGCTAGGGTTCCACGAAGTTGCGAAATTGATGCTTAAATTATCAATCTCTTTGGGGGCTTTCGCTTGGAATGGGTTGCGTGTGATGCAGTGAGGCTATGATTTTAATCTCACGGTTTTAGGAGTTGGATTGATAGGCCTTTGATAATTTCTAGTAGTTATCTGTTTGTTATTCGTGCTTCGGAGTGCAGGGTGTTCTTCACTGCTGCTCGCTTTAGTTAATCAGCTCACCATCCAAACCAGTAGTAGCTCACCTTTGAGTGCAGTGCTTGTTTCTCTGTCTCTGTCCGGTGTTTGTGTGCTGGTCCGAACAGCCAGCTGGGCAGCAGCGACGAGCTTGCAAGAACTGCACGCCGGACTGACGCAAGCGGCGACGACGAGCGTGCAGCAGAGGAGCGTATACTGGCGCACAAGACGAGCAGCTGCCGCCGCAGCAGAACTACATCCGTGGTCTGAAGAAATGACAACGACTGTCTGCTAGTTATCGACGACAGCAGCTCGGCTTCTTGTTTCTATACTCTGTTTGCAGGTCTGGAGAAACTCTACTGGGTGGCGACGACAAGCAGGCGGTGGAGCAGACACTGGTGATGTTGTGCGACGTCCGGAGGAGCACACAGCGAAGCTGAGATCATGTGACTGGAGACCACAACAGCAGATGGCAGGAGCTTGCCAGCAGTTCAATTTGATGAGCACCTGTACATCAACCGCAGCAGCACGACCAGGTCCAGCTGCAACGCAGCAGTTAGCCAACCTCTGGGCATCTTTGTTCCCGGCACAATTTCTGGTTTGTTGATGCTTTGTTGCTACTGTTCTGAACTAGCAGTAGCTCCTATCGCAGATGTTAATTGTCATGTTGGCGTGAGTGCCTTTGCTAGCTGCCTGCCTGCTTGGTAATTAGCTTAATTAACCACCCTCTGTTACCGCGTAGTATTGTATCCAACTTGTCTGACTATTTGTTTCTGCGCATGTAACATTGTTTGCTGGTTTGCCCTTGTAAGCTGATCTATATATATTAATTGAACTATCCAATTTTTGTAAACACGCCTGACCAGAGACCTCCTAAGTTGTTCTCCCTGTTGTTGCCCTTGAGCAAGTGTTTTTGTTTAATATTAGCATTTGACCGGTTCAACTTGATCTTGATTAAGGAGTTGGCAGTTGTCATTGATCTTTGTTTTAGTTTTTGCTTTTGCATTGCTTTAAGTTATTCCCTACCTATTCCTGTGGTTTGTATTTCCATTGTGGCTATGAGATCATGGTAGGTTGGAAGAGAGTCGTGTTGGGTGAAAAGTAGAAAAAGCCAACGTTTTGAGAGAAATTTGTTAAGGCGCCTATTCAGCCTCCCCTCTAGTCGCCTTCCTCGGTCCTTCAGTGTGCCGATCGGTGCGGGGCTTCTTTACTCCCATAGGGTGCTTTGGATCTTCTGTTTGTTTTCCTGATCTCGTAGCTATTGCTTTCAATTGCTCTGCAGACTTCGTATTGCCAGGAATGGCTCCTTTGTTGCCTTGAATGGCTTGGGATAACTGTCCCATCTATTGCTGCATAATCTTGGTATGCTTCAAAATTTGCTCATTGGAGCTCCCAATTTCTATCACCTTATCATTAATTCCCTCAAGGACACGATCAATCTCCTTGAATTTAGCTTGATTGTCCTTGTTGATCTTCTCTTGAGCTTGGAAGAACTCATGACATTGGAGACGAATTGGGATAGAATTTTACATGGATGAACTAGGAGAGAAAGAACTCCTTTGCTGCTGATATTGGGGCTTCCATCCATTATTCTTTATATATTCTAGCATCTTCATCTCTTCAGGGCAATCTTTCTGCACATGGCCAAAATACCCACACTCATCACAAGTGGAGCGTGATTCTGCTAGCTTCAGTGACTCTTCCTTAGGGATATGAAGATTATTGTCCAACCTCTTTTGAATAGCGTCAAGGCGATCTATAATCAAGTCTTCATGAGTCCTCTCAATCACACTCTTCGCCAATCCTTTTGAAGGTTGCAAATTCCTTGAACTTCGCTCACTATCCCATGATTGATTTTCAACTAGTAACTTGATCAAATCCTTAGCTTGGGTAGGAGTTTTTTTGACATGAATGAACCTATAGCTCAAGCATCCAAGTGTTGACGAGATGGTTGATTCAATCCTGTGTAGAACCTCTCAACAACTTCTCCAACTGTCAGACCATGATGAGGGCATGCATCCTGGTACTCATTGTATCTCTCCTATGATTCTCCAATGCTCTTATCAACATTCTGTGTAAATCCAAGAATCTTATTCTTCATAGCTTGAGTCTTACCATGAGGGAAGTAATTGGCCAAGAACTTAGCTGCTAATATGTTCTACACCATCTTTACTGGGTTTTCCAATCCAATGTACCATTGCTTAGGGCGTCCAACTAGAGAGAAGGGGAACAGCCGCACACGTGCTTAGTTTCCGTCCAGTCCTGCTATCTTCCAAACCTGTGAACGGTTGTTGCGCCACTATTCCAACGTATCTCTCCAATTGACATAGAAGTTGATCTTGAGCTTCTTGGAAATCTGTCTTGAAGACATTAGCCAATTGAGGCTTGAGACGACTAACCATAGATAACTCTGCCATCTCCTCTTCTTCTTGAGCTTGAACTGGATCTGCTATTGTGAAAAACACTCGAGGGGTGGCGTGGACTTCCCCTGCGGCTAAATCTCCAAGTGACTTGCTTCTCTTCTCGGATATTCTCTTCTTACGATAGAGTCTTTCTGGATCATCGATGTAATTAGAGGGTGAAAGGATCATAGTAACCGAGAGGGGGGGGGGGCGTGAATCGGAAACTACCACTATGAACCAATTTTATCAAATACTAAACATCGATAGCACTCAAAGCAACTCCTACTCAAATCTAGTGGTGATCACACTAACAATATAATCCTATGAAACGAAAGACATCCTAAGCATACTAGTGGATCACACAAAGGCAATACAACTCCTATGTAAGCTAGTTACCGAAGATACGCAGAAGCAAACAACAAGCTAGCAAAGGAACCTACTCATGCAATGCTACAAGATAAGGCACTAGAGCACACAAGCATGAGTAGCACAATACATACTAGGGTGATCAATCAAGCCAAAGTAACTCCTATACATGCTAGTGATCAAGTATGAAGACTAAGTACTACTAGCAAGTAAAGAAGTCTATTCATGCAAGTCGACAAGGTAATCAACTAGAGCAAGGTAACCACACAAACATGAGTATCACAGTATGTAAATGCGGAAAGTAAAACATCATAGTGAGGAGTAGAGTAAGGGATGGCTCATGATTTATTCCCGAGGTCTCGGAAGGATGGCGCCTTCCCCTAATCCTCGTTGGACCACTACCGCTGGAGTCCCGATCCCTCCCGCCACCAAGTGGAGTTCTCACCCACAAGCCCGTAATCACTCCTCGAGTGAAGACATGGTGTGCATCACCGCTGCATAAAGCACAAGCTTGCCTCCCTCAAGAACTTATCGGACTCCCCGAGCTGACACGGGCGCTCACTAGTGATGCTCCTTTCAATGGCGGGCTCAAACCATGCACAAACGTGTGACGGCCTTCACAATCGATCACTATAGGCTCGATCACCGACACCTAACCGTTCTAGGTCTCACCATAGACCAAGAGTAACAATCTGATGGTGGCCCTTAAAACCCAACATCGGCCACCAACTGGTCGGAAAATGCAAGGTAAAGACCAAATTTTTATGAATATTTGTTTAAACTAATAAAGTTCCAACAGTTTTGGTGAAATATGTGTTTGCAGGGTCAAAAGGGCCAGAATTATATAAAAACATGAAGATACGCCCCGTCGGCTGATTCTGCCTTAAAATAGCAGGCCGATACGGTCATATGAGGCTAAAAACAGGGCCCGATAGGTCGTGATGACTGAAATCAGAACCCAGTCGATAGGGTCATATCAGGCTGAAATCAGCCACCTGGTGGGTCAAAACAGTGTCGTCATGAGGCTAATCACCCGACCCTGCCAAACTTGCAAAACACTCCAAAACAAGGTCATTTTCCATTCCCGGACTAAGGAGGGTAAAAGTGGAGAAATAAAGGAGGCATTCATGTGGCATAACTTGGACAAGTCAAAACATGACCCGGAGGGGGTCGGCACCAGAAAGGGGCTACCACCCGGTACAGGCCACCACCCGGCGTACCAGGCCGCCCGGCCTGGGCTTGCCGCCCGGCACACGTGGCCGCCCGGTGTGGCCCGCCACCCGGCGGGGGAATTTTTGCCCACCGACTCTCCTCCACCTTGAAGTACCCGCCAAGTCTCCGCCACCTATAAATAGAGGGGGAATTCGGCAAAAAAAGAACGTCAAGCAAGTGAAACACATTGGAGTCCATTTCCCACTGCTTTTCTTACTAGTAGAGTAGGTTAGTTAGTCAGGAGTTAGAGTCTAGTCGAGAGCATCGCTCGGGATTCAGGAAATCGTCTCGGAGTCTTGGTATGAGCTCTCTTGTATCTTTTCTCTTTTTGTAAGACTTATCCCTTATCAATATAATTATCTTTTCCTTTATATATCTTGTCAAGTAATTATGACATCCCAGGTATCTCACTTCTATTTAACAAACATGAAGAGCACAGATCATGAATATGATAGGATGAAATAATAAAGACTCACTCCCATATTTACTTAATTCCAGGCAATTAAAAACCCTGCAAACCAATTGTGAGCAAAATAATAAATTTTATTATAAAACATATGCCAAATAAATTCATAATCATGTTAGTAATAATAAAATAGAATTTTATGAATTTAATGAGCATTTCACCACATTTAGAAATAACCCAAATAATTAATTTAAACCTAGGAACCTTTCAAATTTGAATTTAAATTCAAAACTCTCCAGAACAATTCTGACCAATTGGGTCCCACCAGAGCACCACAAATATCTCCAAGGGCCTTTGTGCAAAATCCCATAAATTTAGGAGCCTCCTAGCTATTTTATTTGGGAATATCTTTGACCGAGGACTTGTTTGCAAGAAATCAAATTGTTTCGGGGTTCAGAGAAAAATCCCCTTTCTTCTTCCCCATTTGCCCGGCGCGGCACTGTTCTCCCCCCGACTCCTCCTCCTCCGCACGCCACTGCCGGCCTTCAAATTCCTCGGGACTCCACGCGCGACAGTGCCGCCTGCACCTCCTCTGCAACCCCATGCTGTCCCATCCATCAACCCGCCACGATCGCTGCCCACTGGCCTCCTCCCTCTCCACTACACGTCAACCAGGCCGGCCGGCAAAACTTCAATGTCGAGCGCTCCTTCTGCTCTCCCCCTCGCTCGACCGCACACAACGGAGTACGCCCACCCCCGCGACCCCTACCGTGCTCCCCCTCGGCCTTTAAACCTCTCCTTCTCTGCTCTCTGCTCTCTCTCTTGTTCTATTTTCTCTCTGTCTGCCATTGTTAAGCAGAGTTGAAGCTCGAGCTCGGCCACCGCTGTCCTCCTGCCCCTTGAGTCAAACCAAGAGTGCGACCAGCTCCACACAATCCCGCTCCCACTTCCCTTGGCCTAGCTTGGCCGATTTCGTGTGCGAGGGAATTGAATTGAAAGACAACCAGGGGCAACTTCCCCGGCGACGTCCTTCACCGCCGGCCAAAATTAGCCATCACTCGGTGAACCTACTCAGTGTTAGGGAACGGGTAGGCTACGATAGCCTATAAAATTTGTACCGTTCAACCAGGAAACCTTGCAAGAGGGGATCATGGATCGTTACCACTAGACGCGTAGGCAGAGCGGAAGTGATGGTTGGAGCAGCTCATCCAACATAGTCGCACGTCGGTGTAGAGGAAGTAGTCGATCAACGTCTCCTCCTAGTCCAGCCGTCTGGCACTACAGCAACAGCAACGCCTCCTCACGGTATCCACACGTACGGGGTTGGAGCATCGTGCGCGGCGTGCTAGCACCGGCAACATGATTAGGGTTTGTGGGTGAGAGAGAGAGGAGCATGACGGCTAGGGTTATGGACTGGTAGATTACCCGCACCCCTTGCCCCGCCTCCACTTATATAGACCCTTCTAATGGGCCTCGACAAGTTAGCCCATTAGTGGACTAATCCCTCATGGATCAATATCCATATGACCCTCACATACGAATCAAATCCGTAATGTCTCTTGGGCATATCTCCAACAATTTCCCACTTGCACTAGAGACAATCACATAGGCAAGCGATGTTCCAACCCATTAAGTGTGTGACCCGTTAGGTTCATATGTACACGATAATGATGTGAAAACCCCTTTTCAAATCATAAATCAATAGCGGCACCTAGCAGCACATACTGAATCTTTGACATATGCATTCAGCGATCCCTTTGCCTCACGATATCAGTCAAGATCAAGGCGAGATACGTGCCATCCCTGTGATAGCTCGACCATTCACTTGAACGTCTAGTGGATTTATCATGACTAACTCTTAGTCATCGTGATTAACTTTTAATCACATTAGCATGGCCATGCACTTCTAAATCCATCTAACTCGAGGGGCCCAGAGATCTCTCCTATTATTAGGAGTGGCAAATTCCGTCTTCACCGCTCACATCCCATGACATGTTTCATAACATACCTGAAAGTTACCTTTATGACTACCCTATTACGGAGTATCATTTGGTAACCCCTAAGTATGCTACTATGTATTCTGGAAATCAATAACGATCTCAGGTCTAAGGATCCCGAAGGTACATCATTCAAGACAATGACTGATGGCACAAATATAACATCTTGGCAGAGTCTTTTAGTGGGTCAACCCAACACCATGTTCTCCTACATGTGCCCACATTATTGATTTGATATCTCCATATCAATGATCTGTGAAACATGATCATCAACCAATTCATGTGCTAGTCCATGAATCATTATTGTCCCACATAATGATTAGGAACTAGGGATCATTTAGGATAATATTATGAAAAACAATGAGTTTCACAAACAAGTTACGTACTTGTCAATCAATGTAATAATTATTATCCATGGAACAGAATAACACTTTATTCAGTCACACATAAACATAGACATTACACAATCTCTCATACATTAATCATGCAGATATCTAATACCCATGGATCTCATATGTGCCTCATGCTTGGGCTGAGAGAAAGGCTTTGTCAACGGATCAGCGATGTTTGAATCCGTGTGCACCTTGCATATCTTTACATCACCTCGAGCGATGATGTCCCGGATGAGGTGATAACGCCGTAGTACGTGTTTGTTCTTTTGATGCGCTCTAGTCTCCTTGGATTGCGCAATGGCACCACTATTGTCAAAATAGAGATCCACTGGACTGGACGCACTAGGAACCACACCCAACTCAGAAACAAATTTTCTGATCCAAACAGCTTCCTTTGCAGCTTCTAAAGCGGCAAGGTACTCGGCCTCTGTTGTTGAGTCAGCAACCGTATCTTGCTTGGAACTCTTCCAGCTCACCGCGCCTCCATTGAGGCAAAACACATATCCAGATTGCGATCTCGAATCGTCTTTGTCAGTTTGGAAGCTAGCATCAGTGTAACCATTTACAACGAGCTCTTCCTCACCTCCATAGACTAGGAACATATCCATAGTTCTTCTCAAGTACTTTAGGTTATTCTTACTAGCCACCCAGTGAGCTTCTCCTGGGTTTGATTGGAATCTGTTTGCAGTGCTTAGAGCAAAAGCTACATCTGGGCGCGTACATATCATGGCATACATGATGGATCCGATAGCCGAAGCATATGGGATCACTCTCATCTTCTCTATCTCATCAGGTGTCGAAGGACACTGAGTCTTGCTAAGAGTAATGCCATGCGACATGGGCAAGAAACCTTTCTTGGAATCTTGCATATTGAACCGTTTCAATACCTTGTCGATGTATGTGTCTTGGCATAATCCAATTAGCCTTTTTGATCTATCTCTATAGATCTTAATGCCCAAAATGTAAGTTGCCTCTCCTAAGTCCTTCATAGAAAAACTATTTCTCAAAGAAGTCTAAACAGCTTCAAGCATTGGAATATCATTACCGATCAGCAATATGTCATCCACATAAAGGACCAGAAAGACAAGCGCGCTCCCACTAGCCTTTTTGTAAACACAAGGCTCTTCTTTATTTTTAATAAAGCCAAACCCTTTGACTACCTCATCAAAATGAAGATTCCAACTCCGAGATGCTTGCTTTAGTCCATAAATGGACTTTTGAAGCTTGCATATTTTCCTAGCATTTTGTGGATCAAAAAAACCTTCAGGCTATGTCATGTACACATCCTCACTTAGGTTTTCATTAAGGAAAGTCGTTTTGACATCCATTTGCCATATCTCATAATTATAAAATGTGGCAATTGCTAGAAGGATCCATATAGACTTTAGCATAGCGACGGGTGAGAAGGTCTCATCATAATCAACCCCTTGAATTTGCTTAAAACCTTTTGCCACTAATCGTCACTTATAGATCTGAACATTTCCATCCATGTCTATCTTTTTCTTAAAAACCCATTTACACTCAATGGTTTTTGCACCATCAGGCGGATCTATCAAGTTCCAAACTTGATTTTCTCTCATGGATTCTAGTTCGGATGTCATGGCTCCAAGCCATTTCTCAGAGTCCGGTCCCATCATTGCTTCACTATATGTCTTAGGCTCATCATTGTCCAACAATAATATGTCACGCTGCCCCATGGTTAGGAGCGTGAACTTTTCAGGAGCGTGACGTGCCCTTTTTGACCTACGCAGAGCTGGTGTTTCAACAATTGGTTCAACAACAACTTGTTCATCCAATTGTGGTATAGTGGAAGAAGAAACATTTTCTGGAGCTTCTTGAATTTCTTCAAGTTGCACCATTCTCCCACTTACCCTTTTAGAGAGAAACTCTTTCTCTAGAAAAACACCATTACGAGCGACAAACACTTTGCCCTCTTCCCGGTTGTAGAAATAATAACCTTTGGTTTCCCTAGGGTATCCTACAAAGAAGCATTTATCAGACTTGGAAGAAAGCTTATCAGACGTTATACATTTTACATAAGCCTCACATCCCCAAATCTTAAGAAAAGACAAACCGGGACGCTTCCCAGTCTATATCTCATATGGTGTCCTTTCCACGGATTTAGATGGAACCCTATTAAGTGTGAAAGCGGCAGTTTCTAGAGCGTATCCCCAGAAGGACAATGGAAGATCACTTTGGCTCCTCATAGACTTAACCATGTCTAACAAGGTTCGGTTCCTCCGTTCGGATACTCCATTCCATTGAGGCGTTCCTGGCAAAGTCCATTATGGAATAATTCCACATTGCTTTAGATGTTCACCAAATTCATGGCTCAAATATTCACCACCACGATCAGATCATAGGAGTTTAATAGTCTTGCCCAATTGATTTTGTACTTCATGTTGAAATTCTTTGAACTTTTCAAAGGATTCAAACTTATGCCTCATTAAGTAGATGTAACCATGTTTACTAAAGTCGTCGATAAAAGTTATGAAGTACTAAAAACCACCTCTGGTCCCAATAGTTCACTTGCCCTCTCACTACTTCCTGTGAAAGGCGACTTAGTCATTTTGCCAAGTAAACAAGACTCACATGTATCAATTGATTCAAAATCAAAATAACTTAGAAGACCATCTGTATGGAGCTTCTTTATGTGCTTCTCATTTATATGACCTAAACGACAATGCCAAGTATATGTGGGATTCAAATCATTAGGCTTGAGCCTTTTCGCATCAATGTTATAAATAGGCTTATTCTCAAGATCAAAGTAATACAATCCATTCACCAATGGGCAATTACCATAGAGAATATCATTCAAATAAATGGAACAACACTTGTTCCTTATTATGACCTCATAACCATCATGTTCCTCCAAACACTTTGAAGAAATAATGTTTTTGCCTAAGGCGGGAATGTAATAACAATTATTTAACTCCGAAACTAATCCTGATGGTAATGAAAGTGGATAAGTTCCGATGGCCAACGCAGCAACCTTTGCACCATTGCTGACGCGACCATCCACCTTGCCCTTTGCACACTTCCTTGCTTCTTTAGGTCCCTGCAATGATTTGCAAGTACGAATCATTGATCCGGTATCAAATACACATGAATCATAAGGATGTGTAGCAACATTATTAATTTCAATAACATTGATACCTGAATTAGAAGTGTCTCCACGCTTCTTCTTCAGCTCTTCCAGATAAAGCTTGCAATTCCTCTTCCAATGACCGGCTTTCTTGCAGCGAAAACAAGGATCACCAGCCACCGGTTTAGGATTAGGAGCTGTTGCAGGTTTAGGCTTAGTGCTAGAGATCTTATCAGTAGCCTTAGCCTTAGCCTTTTGCTTTCGCTTCTTGCTATCCTTTTGAACCAAGTTAACTTGACTTGGACCAGATTTCTTGATGCTTGCCTCAGCTGTCTTAAGCATCCCATGCAACTCAGCCAATGTCGTCTCCATGCTATTCATTTGAAAGTTCAAAATGAAAGGCTCATAGCTCGTGGGAAGCGACCGGAGAATCACATATGTGGCCAAATCAGGGTGTAGAGCAGCACCAAGTTTCTCTAGATTCTCAATGTAACCAATCATCTTGATCACATAAGGACTGACAGAACTGTTTTCAGCTAGCCTGCACGCAAACAAGGACTTTGAGATGTTGTACCTATCAGACCTTGCTTGGTTCTCAAACATACCATGGAGTCCCTCAATCATATTGTGGGCATCCACGTTCTCATATTGCTTCTGAAGCTCAAAGGACAAAGTGGCAAGCATGAGATAGCTAACATCAATTGCATCATTGGTATGCTTCTCATACTCCCTTTTTTGAGCGGCAGTAGCATTATCTGGCAGATCATCAGGATATGGAAGCTCTAGAACATATTCCTTTTTCTCTTGCTTGAGAACAATTCTCAAGTTGTGATACCAATCAATAAAGTTTGTTCCACTAAGCTTCTCTTTTTCAAGAATCGAGCGCAAATTGAAAGTGTTACTAGCGGTTGGTGCCATGATCTACAATAGAAATTATGCGAATATAAGCACTATGTAAATGTAACACTCTTATTAAACATTTTAATAAAAATTCATTATTCCACTATATGCTTGGAACCGTTTTCCCTCAAAATGACATATAGTGGTTCAAGATCCATATTCAACTTAGATCCTAGTGAGCTTTGGCATCACCGCTAGAAATCTAGTGACATAGGTAAGCAACACTTTGCTAATCACATCCCTATGTGAATCTTGTTTGTTGGGTAGCATCACATGCCCCGGCGCCAACATCATGCCCTAAAGCCCAAAACTGTTTTGATAGCTTTGTTAATTAAACCAATACTATGCATGTAAATGTCCGACATTTACCCTAACAATTAAGATAGTTTAGATACTCTACTTTGGCAAACATACCATACAACGATCATAATTTTAATAGGTGCAGCTATTGGAAGGGCATATAATTTAATTTTTCTTGAGGGAACCTATTCTAACATGTTAATCATATCCAATATAAATAACACATGAAAGAATAGGATGATGGGAATATCATCACATGCAATCATATTAACTGTGAAATAGTATGGCCCTTTCAATTGGTGATCTCCATCTCCATTGCCATCGTCATGTCTCCCGTCCCTTCAACCATCATGCTTGAGGCCTCCATGAGCTAACACTTAGCTACTACAACTAATAGCTAGTAATAAATTACATGAGAATATCAAGCATCACAGGTCGACACGTAGGCCATTATACAATAATATGATAGCATCAACCCAGCTGTAATTAATTATGGCATGCAGGCCATGCAAATCACATACATACATCACATGCATATCTTGGGCCATACCATTCACAACATTCTCTGCAAGAACAAGTTAGGCGAGAAGCGAATGCTAAGTGTGGCCAAAAAGGGGTGTAACAATCTAGGCGCGTCTGTACGGCAGTCTCAGAGCAGCGCCCTGAAACCTCACCGGATTTCATAGATTGTATCTATGAAATCGCAATGGAAATCCTATCGGGAAAATCGTATTTGCCCGATTTCGAGTCATTCATAATGCCTCAGTTTTATGAAGAAATGGTATATGATCATGATACTATTGGCTCCTCTACTGACGCACGCAGTAAGTCCCGATGGTAATTCTAGCCGGTAGGGAAAAGTCGCGCACGCACAGAGAAACAACACAAATAAATCAATGATGCATGTATCGCTATCCGCCCATTACCTTGTGAACCTCCCTATCACCATTGATCTAATCAACCCGTACATAAAAACATGTAATAGATCTAATCTAATACATCAACATATCAACTATATGCACAAGATCCAGATCACAAACTACATAAGGTCGGCTCTGATGCCACTGTTAGGGAACGGGTAGGCTACGGTAGCATATAAAATTTCTACCGTTCAACCAGGAAACCTTGCAAGAGGGGATCATGGATCCTTACCACTAGACGCGCAGGCGGAGCAGAAGCGAGGGATGGAGCAGCTCGTCCAATGTAGTCGCGCATCAGTGTAGAAGAAGTAGTCGATCAACATCTCCTCCTAGTCCAGTCGTCCGGCACCATGGCAACAACAACGCCTCCTCGCTATATCCACACATACGGGGTGGAGCACCATGCGCGGCATGCTAGCACCGACAACACGGTTAGGGTTTGTGGGGGAGAGAGAGAGGAGCGCGGCGGCTAGGGTTATCGACTGGTGGATTACCCGCACCCCTTGCCCCGCCTCCACTTATATAGACCCTTCTAATGGGCCTCGACAAGTTGGCCCATTAGTGGACTAATCCCTTATAGATCAATATCTGTATAACCCTCACATACGAATCAAATCCGTAATGTCTCTTGGGCATATCTCCAACACTCGCCCTATTCCATTTTGCACACAAGCGCGAACATCCTGCGCACCCCTCTGACCTCAAGATTCTCTGCTTCCTCCACTAGAGACACCGTCATCTCTGTTTTCCCCCGGTCCTGCCCCCTCGCCATCATTCGCCAAAGCTACTCCACGGTGAGCTCTAGGTTCTGGCCCTCCTCGTCGATCCAGCTCAATGCTGCTCTTCTTCGCCCCCTCGTGAAGCTCTGAGCGAAGTCGGAGTCCAAGTTTGTGCCCCATCAAAGGAACATAACGCCGTCGAAGACCTCCGCTCCGCCGCCACTCGTCACTGACCACCTCCCGGTGAGCCCCTGTCCTCGCTAACCCCCCAGGCGTGTTCGCCTCGACATGCGTGTTATGCGCATGGTCCCGCGGCGAGCTTCCGTCGTTCATAGCCGCTGGCAGCATGCCCTCCGGCCGCGCGCCACCCCGCTCCGACGAGCCCACTGGCATTCAATTGGCCGCTTGCGTGTCACTGAGCTGGCGCGCACGTGTAGCCTACGTGGCACACTCTTTTAACCACAAAATGCCCAGAAATTGCCAGAAACTGCTTTTAACTTTGAAAACTCATAGTAAATCTAATTTAAATCCAATGAGTCTCAAATAAATTTTGTTAGACTCATCCTGAAGAGCTCTATTTTAGTAAAATGATAAATCCTAGTCTCTGTACATGCATTTTCACTAATACAATAAATTGTCAAAACACTAAATAATTCACCAGAAATTCTAGGAATAAAATTAAATCCTGATTTTTGGCATGCTTAGTAAAAACATGATTATCTACCCATGCCACTTGGCCTAAAAATCACCCCAAATTTTGGTTGGTAAAAATATGAATTATTTTAGGATCTGGACACTATTTAGTGTGTTTGCTTAAATTAATTCTAGTAATTATTTTGTAAATTATCTGCCCATGCCACTTGGCCTAAAAATCACTCATATAAGTCTCTGTATACAGTAAATCACACATGTCCAGAAACATAAATTTACTTAATTAATTTATTTGCTCATAACACTCATTTACCTTATTTAATTGCATAAAGAATATATAGACCTAAAATCATAAAACAACTTAACTTCTTTGAAGCATATGGCTTTGAGAACATTATAATAATTTTAATTGACATTAAAAAACTATGTTCTTGCATGCATCATGTTATTGCATTCAACGGTATTTCGCTAATGCCGTTAATACAATTCTATCATATTGGCAACGACAACCAGGAGCAAGAAGAGGATATTCAGAAGGACGTTGACCCTCAAGAGCAGGAAGTTGTAGTTGCTAGCACTAACATCGATCCAGGCAAGCCCCGGTTTACATTCGCCTTTTTACAAAATTTTGCTAGTTTATCTTACTAGTGTCTATACTTTTTGTTGCATTAGGTCATAGGAGTTGATTGAAACCCACCTTGCATGACATCCAAATGACCTATGCTATTGTCTTAGAACTTGGTAGAATCGGTACTGTTATGCTATGCTTAGTAATTGCTAGTCTCGTTAAGAATGTATTATTATTACTAAGGAATGAACTTGACCACTGGAACAGGAATTATTAAAAGAAGTTGATTTTATGTTATGACCGGGCAGGGATAATGCATGTGTAGGTTGGCAGCAACACATGGGTGTTGACTGTGATAGCCCTGCCTTGTCAAACCTAGGACCCGTCCATGGTAGGCCCCTTGATCAAGTATTGAACAGTACGGAATGCATGCTAGCTTATGGGCACTAGTAAACTAATGTAGCATTAAAGGTCACTTGCATTGAGGATGGTTAAGGTGCGTTGGTCATTGACCCTCCTACTGCTGGAGTGGGCGGTTCAGACCATGAAGTACTATTGGCAGAATGGCATGCCCCCTTGACGTCATCACACCCGAGCTGAGGTGTAGGTGCTTTTCTTGTGAAAGGTTGCCATATACGACCTTAATTGGTGCATATGTGTTGTGCATCTGGGGTTTTCCCCAGCTGGTGTAAATCGATTGCAATTACTGTCCCTCGCAGTAATGAGTACCACTTGGTCACCGCGCCAATCACGTAGTTGCACTTGATACTTGGAAATTGATTATGATGTTTATTGTTGATTATGATTATTGCTACTCTTCTATTGTACTTACTTTATGTATTGTTCTATTATCTTATTGTTGCCACTAAAGTTACATTTCAGGTCAACCCATTAAATTGGCAAATAAAACTTGATGGAACTAATAGGTTGCTTAGCACGAGTCCTTTCAAGCAAGCCACCTATTAGAGCCTGTGCATGTCTAGGTGTCCGACGGGTAAGTCTTGCTGAGTAATTAGTACTCAGGCTTTGTGCCATTGTGTTTTCATGTAATGAAGAAATAGAGTTGCCTGTAGATGTGCTGCCTTGGGACATGCAGGTCCCTGAGGGTTGGACTGCCCACTAGGAGTCCGATTTGCCGCCACAGTGATGTTGTGTGTTGCTAGAGTGATGGTTCTTCGGGCATGAACCATTACTATGTTGTATCGTCGAGCTCGTAGTCCTTAACGTTATTGCTTCCGCTGTTTTCAAAACATTTATGAACTTGTATTATTCTACTGCACTCTAAATCATCGTATTCATGTACTATTCAACTTAAATTTGGACCAATATTGTATTATCAAGTGTCTGCGCTATCAGCACCGTCGGGACCTTGATCCTCCTGGAAGGGGCGCTACAGCTGGTATCAGAGCCATGGTCCATGATAATACAACATTTAAATCATATTTTCAAAAACTACGATGTTTGCGAGTGAGGATACGTTAGTATGGCCCATGTAGATAATAGGGTAGTGACAAAGCTAACCTAGGTTATGATTGTTTATATTACTTGCATCTATGGCTTCTTCAACGAAGGTACGTGCGTGCTTAATCGACACGCGTGATATCGGTGTCTGTGCTCGCAGGCGGATACGAGACACCATTGGCTCGTGACTTATCACGGGGCGATCCTTTTCCATGGATCGTTACTAGTAGAAATGTGCTTCTTTTCGTAGTTTCTTTTGAATTTGATGTATTGTATCTGGAATGGATTTTCTGCAGGTACACTAACACCGTTAGTATAACATTTAGATTGACTAACGTGTTGAGTGCGGGTCATCACCAAGTATCCGTGCCGCTAAGTATCGGCAAAGATAGGCGTTGTGTTGTGAGGAACGAATAGGTTAATAAAATAAAAGTTTTGCATCATGCATCCCACTATAACTGAACTAAAACTTGTTCTCCTCTTGCTCACCAACCTCTGATTAAAAATATTCATCACTATTAATTTACTCAACCAAACAAGGCATACAAATACTTTTCAGAAAGGTCTCAACATGCCCTGTCACCTAGAATTTAAATTAAAATTCGATTATAACAGTAATAACCTCAGAAACAGAGAATAAGTACAATCTGTCAACTCACTGCTTTCAGCATGACCCTGAACTTAAAAATTTCATAACTAAAGTTGTACTTCGAATTGGCAAGAGTTTAAACCCAATCTGGAAAGCACATGAAGTATATTTTCATCCCCAATAGGTTTCATAATTTTATTGTTTTCCCTCTGTCCAGTAGAGCCAAAACACTCAGCCTCTGTCATCCTGAAACAGAATCTGAAAACCTGAACTTGCAAAATTCATAAGTCTAGATTTCCTTGGAATTTTTGAGTATATAAATATAATTTGGAAAGCTGTGAAAGTGGGGTACAACCTAGTTCCAACCCCAATTTTTTTAGACCTTGTTTTCTGTTCAAAATACCCACTTTTCTGACTGTGGTACAGTCAAGACGACATCCGTTTTTAAAAACCCATCACCGTATTATTGCCCCTTAAGGCTGGAAAATGTGAACTAAAAACTTGGTCTCTGTATTTCATAGCACTTTATATGAAATGCATCTTTACTGTAGGTAAAGTTTGACTCAATCAAATTTTTGTGATGTAGTTTTGCTAACATTACCAACACCATGATAGTTGTTAGTGATGTGCATTTTGCCCATGGAACACTGTGCTCACCATTGGGTTTTTGTTCCAGATGGGTGACCACGGTTTTGAGGAGGTCTCGCATGACAAGTGGCGCTACACCACCGGTCTCCACCATCGTGGCTTTCCTACACTTTTGTGGGATCCGCTACACTTGTTGGGCTACGACGAGCGGCCCTCCTACAAGGGCCGCGAGATCCGCCGCCACGGGGTGACCCTTGCTGAGGTGCACATCAGCGTGCCCACTCACCCGCGCAACCTTGACATGGCGGGGATGGAGAGCATGACAACTTGTGGGAGCCTCCGTGAGGGCATGGAGAGAGTCGCCCATAGGGCCCTCACTCACTTCTGCGGGCGCCACACAGCAGCGCTCTCTGGGACTCCGTTTGAGATAATTCTCATCTGGCACTAGGCCAACACGGTCTGGCAGAGGCACGTGAGGCGCATCGCCCGTGACGACTACCCGGCGTATCACGCGGGGTACCACCGTGTGTCCCACTACTCTGAGTACCTCCTCAACTTGGATGAGGAGGCTAGCAGCCACAACAGGATTTTATTGGCTGACGCTGAGCAGGCCTGGGTGCAGAGGAATGATCTGTAGACACAGGTTGACGCACAGTAGAGGGAGATTCAGCAGCTGACCGCAGCTCTTGAGGCGAGTGAGACTCACGTTACTAAGGTCACTGGACAGAGTGACACCCTCGCGTAGGAGGTTGACAGGCACGGCGTGATTATGCAGCAGCGCGCCAACCACAACGAGCACCTACAGCATCAGTTGACGGCTGCACAACACGAGATGGAGCTCATGGGAGAGGATCTAGAGACCCTGGCTCACGAGAACCAGGGCCTGCAGCAACAGCTAGAGGCGGTCCTGGCGCCACCGGCAGCACCCGAGGAGGAGGATCCGGACGAGGACATGGACGAGGAGTCTATCATGGACTACGAGGCACCAGCCAGAGACAGGACTTAGGGGATCATGATAGACCGGACTAGATCATGTAGGCAGGACAAGTTGGGTAGGTAGCTTTTGTCAACCACGCGAGGTTGTGGTATTTTGGGGGATCACTGTGTGAGGTGCTTTTGTAACTCGATGGTCACATATCCCAAGTTCACGTACTTAAGACTATGTTGACTTATGTTATGTATTGGTTGTATTCTTTTTCCGCTACTGTTGTTGCACCAAAGTTTCATAAGAATCCCAGCTAGATCGTACTCTTTGACTCAATCGAAGTACTTTCCTTGTAAATGGCTGAAAACACCAATCAACCGCTACCAGGTTGGGAGATCACCGACGGCCTGGAGTTCATAGGGATGGTTCACCTGTTTTGGAGAGTTCTCCAGAGATTCGGATATTCCATTCCTCCCACCTATGTTGGCAAGGAATTTCAGGAGCATGGAGTCCCCTCATGTGACATCTATGTGGCGGTTCCCGCCAATTACTCAGTCATTCCCGCATGGGAATCTTGGACCATTAGCGTCATCGGGACAGATTTGCCTTCCACCTGGAATTTAGCTGCATTCAAGGCACTTACTCGATTCTGTGAAGACCACAAGCATGATATTGCTGGAACACCCGTCACCTTGCTGCCCATTAATGATGTGATAGACTTCGAGTGGATTAGGCGTGTGGATTTCATCTTTGATCCAAACCATCACCACCATGATCCTATGCTGCCCATAATAGAGTATTATGGCTTATCCACTTTCGCCTTATGCACAAACTTGTGCTAGCGTCTGGATGTGTTTCATGCTGCACTTCGACTTTCTGAAGTCAAAAAATAAGATAAGGATGAGGAACTTGCAGAACTGAACCAACAAATTCAAGCAAAGAATGAAGAGATGGATGCAATTATAGAAGAACATGACCAAGCCTTGCTAGATACAGCAGATCATGAGCATGATATGATTGAGGCTCAAGATGACTTGGACGCATTCAAGGCTGCCCACCTTCCTATTGAAGGAAATTGGGACGAGATCATCATGGAGTATGGAGAACAAGAGGATGTAGAGATGGCGCCGGTCGGTATTAATGATGTGGAAATGATGGATCTGGAGGAACTAGAAGAGTCTATGAAACCAGAAGAACTAGAAGAGCAGGAAGACATAGGCCAGGAGTAGTTGGATCGCTACACCCCGGTGTATGGTCGTGTAATATAAGTATTCCTAGTTCGATGTGTAAGAAGTCGTGTGACGGTGATCTTTTAACAACCATGTAGTCTAAATTGAATTAATGAAGATGGTTGTTACTTGTGAAATTTATCCGTGCCTCTTGCAAATTTATATTCTTGCACATGTGTTTTTATGGATTATTTTGAGGAATGACTAATGTGCAACCGTATAAATTGCAGCATGGTGCATACTCGGAATCAGGATGATCCTGAAAGCTCTCAGCAAGGAGCTAATGCTGAGCCTTCACTAGCTGAGGTAATGGCTGCTACACTGAACCGGCAGCAAAATGACTCTGAGATTCTTCGTCGGCTAGTGGATATCACGTCCCATCTAGCAGGACAGGGATGCCACTATAACAACAACAATCAGCCTCGACAGAGCACCTACTTAGATTGTCTAAGTACTCATCCGCCAACCTTCGAGCGCGCCAGAGAACCTCTAGATGCTGATCACTGGCTGCGCCAGACCGAGTCAAAGTTCGGTCTGCTGGAATGCACCGAGCACCAGAAGGTGCTATACGCCGCCCAACAACTCCAGGGCTCTGCTAGCGCCTGGTGGGCGAACTATGAAGCTTCTCTGCCCGCTGGACGCCACGTTGAATGGAATGAATTCAAGACTGCATTTCGTACTCATTTCATCCCAGCAGGCCTAATGCAGAGGAAATTCCAGGAATTTATGGATCTGAAACAAGGAGGGAGGAATGTCCTCCAATATTCAGAAGCTTTTAATCATCTGGCTCGGTAAACTAAGTATGTCAATACTAAGGATAAAAAGAGATACGCATTTCTACGTGGTATGAATGCCACCCTTAAGGAGCGCCTAACTTGGCAAACAACCGGCTCATACAATGACTTGGTCAATGCTGCTATTGTCCAGGAAGGCGCTATGCGCCAAGTTGAAGAAGAAGATCACAAAAGAAAGGCCCCTGCTAGTGCCTCTGCTGCCCCACAGGCGAAGCACCACCTGATTTACACTTCACCTACCGGACAGCGTTTCTGGGCATCTCCGCAACAGCAGTATTAGCGGCGATATGGTCAGAACTACTCGAGGCCACCCCAGCAGCAGAACTTCCCACCCCATGCACCGTACCAACAGCAGAACACTCAGTACCGTGCACCATACCAGCAGCAGGGAAATCAGACTGCCCATGCCCCCACAGCCTATTGATCGTGGAAGCAGTTATCCGTGCTACAACTGTGGTCGTACCGGCCACTTTGCCAAGAACTGCACCGCACCGAGGCGCAATAACAACAACCACAATAGCAACCAGCGTCAGAACCAGAGCAGGAATGTGAATGCACCGTCTCGTGGTGCCCAAGTGAACTACACCAATGCTGAAGATATTCCTCAGGGCGAACCCGTGCTAACCGGTACACTCTCGCTCTATCACCAGTCTATCTTTGCACTTTTTTATTCTGGTGCTACGCATAACTTCATTAGCAAAGCTTGTGTGCAAAAACATAAACTCCACACCACCGTCATAAATAGATGCTACACCGTCCGCTCTCCTGCTGGACAAAATTTTGCTAACGAAGTAGTGTGTAAGGCTCAACTAGAAATTAATCGAAAGATCTACCCCACTGATTTCATCATGCTCAAGGACCAAGAGATCGACCTGATCATAGGTATGGTCTGGATGAAAACCCATAGAGCCATGCTAGACATTGAGCCTCGCATCGTTCACCTCAACTCTCCCTTGCATGGAGAGGACACACTTTCTCTAAATGCCAATTCCTCGAAAGCCTTGGTTGTCCATCACTTGGAAGGGCAATCACTCGAGAATATTCCCGTCGTTCATGAGTATTCATACGTGTTTCCCGAGGACATCTCTGGTCTACTGCCTGACCGTGACATGGAATTTAAGATAGAGCTACAACCAGGAACCTCTCCGATATCCCGTCGCCCGTATAAAATGGCCCCGAATGAGCTGGCTGAGTTGAAAAAGCAATTGAATGAGTTATTGGAAAAGGGATTCATTCGCCCAAGCACTTCACCCTGGGGCTGCCCTGCTATTTTTATGAAGAAGAAGGACAAGTCCTTGCGCCTTGTCGTTGACTATCGGCCTCTTAACAAAGTTACCATCAAGAATAAATACGCATTACCCCGTATAGATATCCTCTTCGACCAATTGGTTGGTGCTAAGGTCTTTTCAAAGATTGACCTCCGATCGGGCTATCATCAAATCAAGATCAGAGCCGAAGACATTTCCAAGACCGCCTTCTCTACTAGATATGGATTGTTTGAGTATCTAGTAATGTCATTCGGATTAACGAATGCCCCTGCCCATTTCATGTACCTCATGAATTCGGTATTCATGCCCGAGTTGGACAAATTTATGGTAGTATTCATTGATGACATCCTCATCTATTCTAAGTCCAAGGAAGAGCATGCTGAACATCTTCACATTGTTCTTCAACGCCTCCAAGATCACAAGCTATATGCAAAATTCAGCAAGTATGAAATTTGGTTGGACCATGTGCCATTTCTTGGTCACATAGTCTCTACGGAAGGTATCTCGGTGGATCCTAGCAAAGTTCAAGATGTGTTAGATTGGAAGTCACCAAAGACGTTTCATCAAGTGCGTAGTTTCCTCGGGCTAGCTGGATACTATCATAGGTTCATTCCAAATTTTTCTCGGCTGACCAAACCCATCATGGAGCTGTTGAAAAAGGATAAGAAATTCAACTGGAACAACAGTTGTGAAGAAGCATTTCAAGCATTGAAGAAATTATTGACCACTTCCCCAGTACTGGCTCAACCAGACATCACCAAGTCGTTCGACGTGTATTGCGATGCATCTGTGACAGGACTTGGATGTGTGCTCATGCAGGAAGGTCGTGTCATTGCCTATGCATCTCGACAACTACGAAAGCATGAAGAGCACTATCCAACTCATGATTTGGAGCTAGCTGCAGTTGTACTTGCACTAAAAATATGGAGGCATTATTTGCTCAGAAACTTAGTGCACATCTACACGGATCATAAGAGCTTAAAATATATCTTTACCCAGACTGATCTAAACATGAGATAGCGTCGGTGGCTAGAGCTGATTAAGGATTATAACCTGGAGATTCATTATCATCCGGGCAAGGCCAATGTGGTCGCCGATGCATTGAGTAGGAAGGTATTACTGCCATCACCTAGTATTGGAATATCAGAACAACGGCAACCACGTCACTGCTTCCGAACCCAGCCTTCACGTTTTGCCTGCCATAATGATTAGCAACCTTAGTGTACATTCTACTATTCGTGAAGAAATCATTGCTGCACAAAAAAATGACATTGGTATGAATCATATCCGTCAAAACATTAAGAAGGGTAAAGCAAAATGCTTCACACAAGACTCCGACGGTACCCTATGGTTCAATAACCGTTTGGTAGTACCAATAGACATTGAACTTAGATGGAAAATCTTGGATGAAGCACATCACTCCAAATACTCCATCCATCCAGGTAGTAATAAAATGTACCAAGATCTGAAGAAGAATTTTTGGTAGACAAGAATGAAGCGAGAAGTCGCTCGATATATTGCAGAATGTGATACTTGTCAGAGAGTTAAGGCTGACCATTTGAAACAAGCCGGATTGCTTCAACCATCGAGTATTCCCGCTTGGAAATGGGAGGACATCAGCATGGACTTTATTGTTGGCCTACCTCTCACTTTGCGTAAGCATGATTCTATTTGGGTCATTGGGGACCGACTCACCAAATTTGCTCACTTCTTGTTGGTCAACAATAGATACAACATACGGCAATACGTGGAGCTATACATTGCAAGAATTCTGTGTCGTCATGGAGTACCCAAGACCATCATCTCAGATCATGGTTCACAGTTTGTCGCTCATTTCTGGGAATAGCTGCATGCATCTTCGGGTACAGGCCTAATTCGTAGTTCTGCTTACCATCCCGCCACCGATGGACAGACAGAGCGTGTCAACCAAATTTTGGAAGATATGCTTAGGGCATGTGTTTTAACACATGGTGGTAACTGGGATGAGTATCTACCCTACGCTGAATTCTCGTATAACAACAGTTACCAGGAGAGTCTGAAAATATCACCATTTGAAGCACTCTATGGACGCAGTTGTAGAACACCGTTAAACTGGTCTGAATCTGGAGAAAGAGCAACCTTTGGTCCTGATCTTGTCAATGATGTAGAAGAAAAAGTCCGTACCATTCAGGCAAATCTTAAAGCTGCCAAGTGCTGCCAAGAGAAGTACGCAAACTGATGACGTAGACCACTGTATTTCAATAAGGGTAACTACATCTATCTTCGAGTGTCACCTATGAAGGGTATCCAATGGTTTGGAGTCAAAGGAAAGTTAGCTCCCCGTTATATTGGGCCATTCCAAATTTTGGAACGATGTGGAAAGGTAGCCTACAAGCAGAGGTTACCCGCTAATCTATCTGGAGTTCACCACACCTTCCATGTCTCTCAGTTGAAGCGGTGTCTCAAACTACCCACCGACAAAATCTTGGAAGACTATGACCAACTTCAACCAAACCTCACATACTCCAAACAACCAATAAAGATCCTCGATGAGAAAGAGCGCACAACCCGTAAAAGAACACTCAAATTCTACAAAGTTCAATAGAGTAATCACTCAGAAGACGAATCCACTTAGGAATCTGAAGAATTTCTGAGTACCCATTACCCGAAATTTTGGTCATCACACGCAGGTATGTCTTGACCACCGTACTTCCCTCTAGTTTGCCTTGTTCATAATCTCGGGACGAGATTTCTTTAAGAAGGGAGGGCTGTGACACCCCAGGTGTCTCACTTCTATTTAACAAACATGAAGACCATAGATCATGAATATGATAGCATGAAATAATAAAGACTCACTCCCATATTTACTTAATTCCAGGCAATTAAAAACCCTGCAAACCAATTGTGAGCAAAATAAAAATTTTATTATAAAAAATATGCCAAATAAATTCATAATCATGTTAGTAATAATAAAATAGAATTTTATGAATTTAATGAGCATTTTACCACATTTGGAAATACCCCAAATAATTAATTGAAACCTAGGAACCTTTCAAATTTGAATTTAAATTCAAAAATATCCAGACCAATTCTGACCAATTGGGTCCCACCAGAGCACCACAAATATCTCCAAGGGACTTTGTGCAAAATCCCATAAATTTAGGAGGTTCCTAGCAATTTTATTTGGAAATATCTTTGATCGAGGACTTGTTTGCAAGAAATAAAATTGTTTAGGGGGTTCAGAGCACAATCCCCTTTCTTCTTCCCCATTGGCCCGACGCGGCTCTGTTCTCCCCCGACTCCTCCTCCTCCGCACGCCACTGCCGGCCTTCAATTTCCTCGGGACTCCATGCACGACAGTGCCGCCTGCACCTCCTCTGGAACCCCGTGCTATCCCGTCCATCAACCCTTCGCGATTGCTCCCCACTGGCCTCCTCCCTCTCCACTGCACGTCAACCAGGCCGGCCGGCAAAACTTCAATGCCGAGCGCTCCTTCTGCTCTCCCTCTCGCTCGACCGCGCGCAACCGAGTGCGCCCACCCCTGCGACCCCTGCCGTGCTCCCCCTCGTCCTTTAAACCTCTCCTTCTCTGCCCTCCGCTCTCTCTCTCTCTTGTTCTGTTTTCTGTCTGTCTGCCATTGTTAAGCAGAGTTGAAGCTCGAGCTCGGCCGCTGCTGTCCCCCTGCCCCCTGAGCCAAACCAAGAGTGCGACCAGCTTCACACAATCCCTCTCCCACTTCCCTTGGCCTAGCTTGGCCGATTTTGTGCGCGAGGGAATTGAATTGAAGGACAACCAGGGGCGACTTTCCCGGCGACGTCCTTCACCGCCTGCCAAAATTAGCCACCACTCGGTGAACCTACTCGCCCCATTCCATTTTGCACACAAGCGCGAACATCCCGCGCACCCCTCTGACCTCAAGATTCTCTGCTTCCTCCACTAGAGACACCGGCATCTCCATTTTCCCCCGGTCCTGCCCCCTCGCCGTCGTTCGTCGAAGCTGCTCCACGGTGAGCTCTAGATTCTGGCCCTCCTCATCGAACTCCAGCTCAATGTCGCTCTTCTCTGCCCCCTCGTGAAGCTCTGAGCGAAGTCGGAGTCCAAGTTTGTGCCCCATCGAAGGAACGTGATGCCGCCGAAGACCTCCGCTCCACCGCCTCTCGTCGCCGACCATCTCCCGGTGAGCCTCCATCCTCGCTAACCCCCGAGGCGTGTTCGCCTCGACGTGTGTGTCATGCGCATGGTCCTGCGGCGAGCTTCCGTCGTCCGTAGCCACCAGCAGCGTGCCCTCCGGCCGCGTGCCACCCCGCTCGGACGAGCCCAATAGCATCTGACTGGCCGCTTGCGTATTGCTGAGCTGGCGCACACGTGTAACCTACGTGGCACACTCTTTTAACCAGAAAATGCCCAGAAATTGCCAGAAACTGTTTTTAACTTTGAAAACTCATAATAAATCTTATTTAAATCCAATGAGTCTCAAATAAATTTTGTTAGACTCATCTTGAAGAGCTCTATTTTAGTAAAATGATAAATCATAGTCTCTGTACATGCATTTTCACAAATACAATAAATTGTCAAAACACTAAATAATTCACTAGAAATTCTAGGAATAAAATTAAATCCTGATTTTTGGCATGCTTAGTAAAAACATGATTATCTACAACACCAAATTTGTGTTGGTAAAAATATGAATTATTTTAGGCTCTAGAATTTATTTAGTGTGTTTGCTTAAATTAATTCTAGTAATTATTTTGTAAATTATCTGCCCATGCCACTTGGCCTAAAAATCACTCATATAAGTCTATGTGCACAGTAAATCACACATGTCCAGAAACATAAATTTACTTACTTAATTAATTTATTTGTTCATAACACTCATTTACCTTATTTAATTGCATAAAGAATATATAGACCTAAAATCTTAAATAACAACTTCACTTACCTTATTTAATTGCATTCAACGGTATTTCGCTAATGTCATTAATACAATTCTATCATATAGGCAACGACAACCAGGAGCAAGAAGAGGATTTTTAGAAGGACGTTGACCCTCAAGAGCAAGAAGTTGTAGTTGCTAGCACTAACATCGATCCAGGCAAGCCCCGGTTTACATTCGCCTTTTTACAAAATTTTGCTAGTTTATCTTACTAGTGTGTCTATACTTATTGTTGCATTAGGTCATAGGAGTTGATTGAAACCCACCTTGCATGATATCCAACTGACCTATGCTATTATCTTAGAACTTGGTAGAATCGGTACTGTTATGCTATGCTTAGTAATTGCTAGTCTCGTTAAGAAGGTATTATTATTACGAAGGAATGAACTTGACCACTAGAATGGTAATTATTAAAAGAAGTTTATTTTATGTTATGACCGGGCAGGGATAATGGATGTGTAGGTTGGCAGCAACACATGGGTGTTGACTGTGGTAGCCCTGCCTTGTCAAACCTAGGACCCGTCCGTGGTCGACCCCTTGATCAAGTATTGAACAGTACCGACTGCATGCTAGCTTATGGGCACTAGTAAACTGATGTAGCATTAAAGGTCACTTGCATTGAGGACGGTTAAGGTGTGTTGGTCATTGACCCTCCTAATGCTAGAGTGGGCGGTTCAGACCATGAAGTACTGTTGGAAGAACGGCATGCCCACTCGACGTCACCACACCCGGGCTGAGGTGTAGGTGCTTTTCTTGCGAAAGGTTGCCATATACGACCTTAATTGGTGCGTATGTGTCATGCATCTCGGGTTTCCCCCAGCTGGTCTAAATCGATTGCAATTGCTGTCCCTCGTAGTAATGAGTACCGCTTGGTCACCGTGCCAATCACGTAGTTGCACTTGATACTTGGAAATTGACTATGATGTTTATTGTTGATTATAATTATTGCTACTCTTCTGTTGTACTTACTTTATGTATTGTTCTATTATCTTATTGTTGCCACTAAAGTTACATTTCAGTTGAACCCATTAAATTGGAAAATAAAACTTGATAGAACAAATAGGTTGCTTAGCGCGAGTCCTTTCAAACAAGCCACATATTAGAGCCTGTACATATCTTTACTTAGTCTATTTCCTCAAGTTACAATTATCGGGAAAGAACTTTGAAGCATAGTTTATGGGATTCTCGACTAGGATTTAATTAAGTTTAGTTCTTGAATAGAACTTAGACTTGGTTATTCCCCGGCTATTCTTCCGCTAGGCCAACGGAAGAATATCTAGTGAAAACGTAGGCGCGGTGCCTAAGTTAACGCTAGCTGGTTTTGCATTCGTCCCCACAGGCTGTGTGGTAGGCGGCAAGTGGTGACAGCCCTGTCCGTCCATTTAGTATTCCACAACGTTCGGGAAGTCTCAAGCATGGTTGTCTAGCGGTAACGTGCCCACTAGTGTATGAGGTTAGTTACCGACCCTATTAGTGGATCGTTGTCGTGCCCCGAAGTAAACTTATTGGTGAAAGACTCGAGGCTGTACCCTGGATTCGGTGTAAACACTCAACCCGAGTAACTAGGAATTTTGATGCTTGACTTAGATATAATAGGAAGGTATAATCTTGGGAATTCTAGACTTAGACTCGCTGTCCTCCGGGCTAGCTTAACCGATCTCTTTATCTATCTTAGTGTGGATTTTCTCCCGTATCACTGCTACCCCTACTATTATTATTGAACATCCTTACCCCCGTCTTTGGTCAGTTGGTACAATTCTTATAGTTATATCTTTGTTAAACCAAGATAAATACGATACCTTGGAATACTCTCGGGTGAAATGCTATAATAGATGTTCCGTGCACTTGTGGATTGGTTCACTCTTCTCCTAAAGCATAACAAACATCAATTCATTTCTGGCATCGTACCAGGGATAGCGATATTCTTGATGCGATGTTAAGAAATGCCAACAAGCATTTCTGGCGCCGTTGCCGGGGAAGCAATAGGCTAAGATATCAGAATTTTAATATTGATATTTCTATTGAGGAGGTCACCACTTTCCTTAGCGGGCTTACCCTTGTTCTATTTATTTGTGGTGTAAACATGATGCTTTATGACTGGTTTCGACCTACCAGACAACTACCACAACGATCCGGAGGCTTTGTTGAGGAGAGTGCGTCAACGACTCACCCCTCCTTGGCCCGTGCTTGCTCTTGAAGCACCTGTGCTTGCTCTTGCAGCACCTCTGATCACTCAAGCTCAGCTGCGAGCCCCGTCTCCATCCACTCGACCAATCATGACTGAAAAGACGATCCGTGACTACTCCGCCCCATCTGTAGACAACATCCGCACCGGTCCGAACCCGAACATGGGGAATGGAAGCTACGAGCTGAAACCGGCCTTAATCAACATGGTTCTGGCTAGTCCTTTCTATGGCAAGGCATTGGAAGACGCAAATGCCCACCTCCAATAGTTTTTGGTGGTGTGCTGCACTTTCACCATGAGGGATGTGACCCCTGAGGCCATTCGCCTTCGCCTCTTCCCATTTTCACTCTTGGGGAGGGCGAAGCGGTGGTTCTACAGCAATCAAGAAGAGCTCACCACATGGGACAAGTGCTCCAACGCCTTCCTTGCCAAGTTCTTCCCGCTAGGCAAAACCAATGCTCTATAAAACAAGATTTCAAGTTTCCAATAGCTAACCGATGAAAGCATCCCTGAGGCATGGGAGCGCTTCCAAGAGTACACTCTGGCATGCCCAGATTATGGAATGCAAGATTGGTTGCTGATTCAAAGCTTTTACCATGGGCTCAATCGCCCTGCTCATGAGCACCTAGATGCAGCTACTAGAGGCTCTTTCTTCTCTCTGAAGGTCAAAGAAGCTCAAACTCTCATAGAAAAGATGGTCGCCAACTATAGTGGCTATGATGAGAGACAGAACCAGCCACAATCCAAGATGAGGGGAGTCCATCAAGTTGATGGTATTGACATGTTAGCAATCAAAATGGATCAACTTTTGAAGAAAATGGACGGACCTCAAACTGTCCAATCCTTGGACTCTCGCATGACTTGCGAAGTTTGTGGAAACCTTGGACACATGGGAAGCCACTGCCCAGAGACTCAAGAAGAAGAAGTGAACTACCTCAACAACAACAACAACAGCAACAACAACGGGTTTAGGCCCCGTACGAACAACTTCGGATGGGAGTCCAAGCCAAACCTCTCCTTTGACAAGAACATGGGTAAATCTAGAAACTTTACTCGTAATGAACCTTCCTTCCGTGATCTTGTTCTAGGACAATCTAAAATCAATGAAAATATTAGTAGGAAATTCATTGCTACTGATAAAGTCCTAGAAAGCATAGATTATCGTATGGAAACCTTCAATAGCTCTCTGCAAAACCAGCTTAATCATAACAAAATGTTAGAAATGTAGATCACTCAGTTGGTCGCTTCTACTGTTAAGCCTAACGCTCTCCCTGGTCATCCGGAAGCAAGCCCTAAAGAAAATGTTAGTGCGGTCACAACTAGAGGCGGAAAATCCACACAGGATCCGCCAAATCCTAACATTGCAGGGAAGACCAGGGAAACCGATGAAGAATCAGAAGGAGAGGAGGAAATGGAAGTTGAGGAGGCAAAAGCACCTCAAGAAGGCGCCACATGAGTTCTATGATACCCCGGTGTTGCCATTCCCCTCTCGACAGAGGAAGCCAATGGTGGACGAACAATTTGGGAAGTTTGTGGAGGTAATAATGAAACTATATGTCAACATACCACTACTTGATGCTATGTAGGTTCCTACATACTCCAAGTAACTAAAGGACATCCTCAACAACAAATGCCCAATGCCGTCCACAGAAATTGTCAAATTAACCGAAGAGTGCAGCGCTGCTATCTTGAACTACCTCCCAGAAAAGAAGCGAAATCCGGGATGCCCAACCATCCCATGTTCCATCGGAAGGCAACAATTCAACAACGCCCTTTGTGACTTGGGGGCATGCGTTAGCGTCATGCCAAAGGTAGTATATGACAAACTTGATGTCAATTAGTTAGCCCCTACAACAATGTGCTTGCAGCTCGCCGACCAATCAGTCCGCTACCCGGTGGCCATTGCGGAGGACGTACCCGTGAGGATACGGAACTCCTTAGTTCCTGTCAACTTTGTGGTCCTAGACATGGAGGCCGATATAAAGACACCTCTTATACTAGGAAGGCCGTTTCTTAGCACTGCAAACGCCAACATTGATGTTGGGGCTGGAGAAATCCACTTTAACATTAATGGGCATGACGAAAAGTTCGCCTTCAAGCCCCGAACGGAACAATGCAATCAGGTACGCATCTTTTATGGCAAAAATCCTAACATGGTGCAAAAAATTGAGCTGTATCCAATTCCACCAAAATTGGGTGCACCGACGGTTAAAGTTAAGAGCATACCACCACCGCCCATGAAGAAGAACGAGCCACAAGAAATGAAGAAAAAGGTCGCTGCCAAGCCAAAGAAAATCAAACAAGTATGGCGGAAGAAGGAAATTGCACCGATCATGGAAAACTCTCCATCCATGACAGGCACCATGAAGAATTGAACACAAAGAACGTCTTGTTCGAGACGTAAAATTCGAACCCTCGTCGGAAGGTAACCGATATTTATCCCCCTTCCCTTATACATACCATTAGATTAGGTTGATTTTTTATTCCTAATCTTTAACCATTAAACTAGAATTTAAAAAATAAATAAAGAAAGAAATAATTTGGTGATGATTCGGCCAAGTCTCCTAACCGGGAGGTTGTTTTCGTGTCAAAACGACCATCCGGGTGCTGATTCAGGGCTGTAACCCAGCCTGAAATAACCCTGTCAAATTTCAGCACCCGGGAGGTCATTTTTCATGAAAAATGACCCCGGCTAGGTCATTTCTGCTGCCCGGCACATTTTTTTCTTTGGATTCTTGGCCCTTTTGTAGCAAGAATGATGGCCATGAGTGGATGAGGAGTGGCCACCTCTTCACTTGTGAAATTTTTTTCACCTAGAGCCCTATTTGCCAAAAACAAGTGAATAAGAGCCACACAAATTATTCCATCTCTTAACCATCCACTCTCACCTGCCACTCTATTCACCTAGGCTTTATAGAGGGCAGAACACTCATTGCAAAATTCTAGCTTTGGCCATCCCATCAATCCTTCCTTGCTCCCTATCCTCTCTACTTTTTTTGAAATAATGGAGGCATGCAGTTCACATGGCACCTATTCCAGCAAAGTGGTCACCAATAATGCGCCCAAGTGGGAGGAAATGACCTGCCGGCCGGCATGGGCTGCCGCCAGGCCATGCCTACCGGCCAGCAAGGGTCACTTCCCGGCATGGCCCGCCGATGACCTGGCCACATTGCCCCCCAAGGCTCCTCTTGAGCCTATAAATAGAGGGCTCACTCTCCTTTGGTTCTCCACTCAAAGCATTCGGCTGAAAACTTTCTCTCCCCCTTACAAACACTCTCCCTTTGCACACCTTTCCTCACTCAACTAGCTCTCACTAGTAAGTGCACTTTGCACTTAGCAATAAAAGTGTGTTGCAATAAAACCAACTAGAGATAATTTGTTGTGACCCTTGCGTGTTCGAACGACTATCACTTGGACTACTAACCGAACAACTAACCGCTAACCATTATCATCATACTGTCCTTCGAGTATTGTGTCCAAGTAACCCTTTTACAGGAATGACAAATATTTGGAGAGGCCTCTACACCATGTTCAGCAACAGCAACTCAAGCCGTGGGAGGCGCGCACCAAGTGAGCGCTCGGAAGCAGAGCACCCCAGAGCTTCACATGGGCATGCTCTGAGTTATCTTTCGGACTCAATGTCCATATCTGAAGCTCCAATGGAGCGAAGTGTGCAAAATGAAGAGTTTGACAAGTTAATGGAGAGTAAAGAGAATATGGTATTCAATGATTATGATGAGCGAAGCAAGTTCACCACCATTCGGGGCCGGGAGTTCACATCCGTGCGCAAGTTCGACCATAACTTCCTCGAGCAAATCGGCGTCTTCGCCAATTTCGAGTACGTGCTCAACATGACCGGATGGTATGATTTCTACCACCTTTGTGGTTACGGTTCCAAATGGCTTACCATTGAATTCCTTTGCACCTTAAAAGTCCTCACCACTCTGTCAAGACAAATTAGGCACTCTCTATACATTTTGTCTTTTTGGTGAAACCTATGAACGGTCTTTAAAACAAATTAGTACTTACCTTGGTTTTGACCATAAGGCCGTAATAGACATTGATAAACCTAAAGGTTTCACCCCTCAAGGACTTTGGGCTAAGATAGGAAGTCCCGTCACGGGGCAGGAGCACACTAGTGACATTCATAACCCTTCGCTCCGTGTAATTCACCGTATCATCACTCACTACCTCACCCCTCGGGGTGATGTACGTTCAGTAAATAGTTTAGATAAAGCCTATCTTTATGCTGTGATAAAGAAAATTAGAACGAACCCCACTTTCTTCCTCATCAACCATTGGCTTACTCTAGCATTTAAGTAGCATGGACCTATCACTTTTACACCTTTTGTCACTAGAATTGCTAGAAAGGTTGGCGCGCTCCATAAAGCTAGAACAGATCGTCTCCCTAGTGCTCCCTTGCTAAGGAAGGATCACTTTTGGCATGCCCACCTTTTGAAGAAAGAGAACAATAGGTTCTACATGCTTTATCCAGTCCAAGACGCAGAGATAGAATAGCCTAACCCCGAGCTTACCATCATTGGTAAAAAGAACTTTCTGTATAATTGGCAAGCTCCCGTGCAGCGTGCACGACACACAGTGTTTCAGGGGATAGACCACGAGCAAGGGCTTCTCGAATGGGTGCTTTGGGAAGCTCTCAATACCATTGGTAGCAACCACAGTACCCCGAATTTACTAGCTCGTCAACACACTACACTAGCTTATCACATGAAGAGTTTTAACCATCCAATCCTTATGGGATGGGAAGTTACTATCAACCCCATGGAGGCATAGTAACTTCACGTTCTGCTCGATTCACATCATACAACTTCCTGGAGTTGGAAGGTGACTGTAATCACCGGAACTCTCCCCTTGGCCTCCGACAGTGAGAATCAGGACGTGAGGATAGATTTGGTGCTCACCAGCCTAACTTGCGAAGCAAGAAGGTTATGATTGAAATCGATAGTTTTCTTAATTGGCAAGATGATAGGTTCTGATACAGATGCGGCTATAAGAAGCCAACACCATACTCACTTAAAAGTTGGGCCCACTGGCCATAGACTCACGCACATCAACCCGGTGGCACTTTACGCCTTTACGTTACTCTTACACCGATGGCGTAGAATCAATAGTCGCCTTCATCCTACTATTGCGCCTTCGGCAATGCCGCAGCTGTAACATCACCCCCCTCTGCAGAAGATGCTTGACCCCAAGCGGCTGCATCAGGAAACCTTTTACGCACAACATAATAGTCCTCCCAAGTTGTCGCGCTTGCTGGAAGGCCTGACCACTTGAGCAGCACTTGTGGCACCGCCGTGTTGCCCTTCTTCACAAGCCTTCTTTGCAGGATCAACTCTGGTACCGTTTCTGTCGAAGAGAGGTCCAGCACCCTTGGTAGCTCAGCAAAAACAGGGGTGAAATCAGGAGTAAATGGTTTGAGTTGGGAGACGTGGAATACCGGATGTATCTGAGATGATTCCGGCAAATCCAGTTTGTACGTTGCTGCTCCAATGCGTTCCACCACAGTATATGGCCCAAAAAATTTGAATGCAAGCTTTGGGTAAGGTCTGCTCACCAATGACGACTGAGCATAAGGCTGCAATTTCAACAACACCTTATCGCCCACCTGGAAAGTGCGATCTGTCCTGTTACGGTCAGCTTGTAGCTTCATTTTGTTCTGCGCATTCGCCAAGTGTTCTTTGAGACACTGACTGTGAGCTGCTCTATCGTGCACTAGGTTAGCTGCTTCTGAAGAAGAACCAAGGATCTCTGGGACAGCACCCAAGTTTGGGTCATAGCCATACAGTGCTCTGAATGGAGAGCAGCCCAAAGCTGAATGAAAGGAAGAATTATACCAAAATTCAGCAAGAGCTAACAAGGATTTCCACTTCTTTGGACAGTCATGCACGGCACAGCGGAGGTACATCTCTAGACATTGGTTCACGCGCTCTGTCTGACCGTCGGTCTGAGGGTGGTAAGCCGAGCTCATTTCCAACTTGACTTTAGATAAGGCGAACAACTCCTTCCAGAAATTACTTGTGAAGATCTTATCACGATCAGACACAATCGTGCGCGGCATACCATGAAGTTTGACCACTGAATCCAGTATTACTTGGGCCACTTGTGGAGCAGAGAAAGGATGGCGAAGAGGGATGAAATGAGCATACTTAGTGAAGCGATCAACCACTACCAGAATGGTATTGTACCCTTCAGAATTAGGCAGCCCCTCCACAAAATCCATGGATATATCCTGCCAGGCGCCTTGTGGAATCGGTAATGGTTGCAGCAGGCCCAGTGGACGAATACGCTCATGCTTAGCTTGTTGACAAACTGAACATTGCTTGATGAAGTCCTCCACATCCTGTTTTAACCCATGCCAAGCAAAAGTTTGTTTGATACGCTGATACGTGGCTTGCACCCTAGAATGGCCGCCAACGGCACTAGCATGAAGCGTTGTGATCAACTTAGTTCGCAATGCGGAATTGGCCCCTACCCAAATACGGTGAGCCTGTCAAATCAGACCTTGATGCAGGGAGAAACCTTGCTCATTAGTACTCCTGATTGCCAATTGTGCAAGCAGCTGCTGCGCTTCAGAATCTGTAGCATAGGAATTCACCACCTCCTGGATCCAGAGTGGCTTGACCTCCGAAACAGCAGTGACTGACATCAAGTGACCCACCCGAGACAGCATCCGCTGCCAAATTATCCTTGCCCTTCTTGTAAACAATTTTAAACTATAGGCCCATAAGCCGTGTCATAGCCTTGTGCTGCAGCTCAGACTGTAATTGCTGCTCATCAAGATAGCTCAAGCTCTTGTGATCAGTAAGGATGATAAATTCTTGGCGCTGAAGATATGGACGCCAACGTTCCACCGCCATAATGAGAGCCAAGAACTCTTTCTCATAGATGGAGAGGTGACGATGCATCTCGTTGAGGGCCTTGCTCAAATAAGCAATAGGGCGACCATGTTGCATCAGGACTGCGCCCATCCCAGTATCACAAGCGTCCGTTTCCACCGTGAATGGTTCATTAAATTGGGCAATGCCAGCACCGGAGTATCAGCCATAGCCTTCTTCAGCGCAAGGAATGCCTGAGTAGCTTCTTCAGTTCAGAAGAATTGTTTCTTTTTTAGCAAATTAGTCAATGGTTTAGCAATCACACCATAGTTCTTGACAAATTTGCGATAGTACCCTGTTAAGCCAAGAAATCCACGCAATTCCGTAACAGTGGTAGGTTGAGGCCAGGCCATCATCGCTGCTGTTTTACTAGGATCAGTTGCTACACCATCCCGTGATATAATGTGGCCAAGATACTCCAGTTTGGGCTGCGCAAAGGAGCATTTGGATAACTTCCCATAAAATTTGTTTTCCCTCAGCTTAGACAGTACTGTGCGGAGGTGAAGCAAGTGGAGGTCGAGAGTGGGACTGTAAATTAGAATGTCGTCAAGAAACACCATGACAAACTTACGAAGATACTTGCCTAAAACAGAGTTCATAGCGCACTGGAATGTCGCCGGCGGATTGGTAAGTCCAAAGGGCATGACTCTGAACTGGTAATGGCCATGGTGCGTCTTGAAAGCCATCTTGGCCTCATCCACAGGGTTCATGCGAATCTGGTGAAATCCCGCGCGCAGATCCAGTTTAGTGAAATAGCGAGTGCCTGCTAGCTCTTCCAACACTTCATCAATTAGTGGCATAGGAAAGCGATTCTTGATAGTGAGGTCATTCAATTTACGGAAATCCACAGAAAATCGCCACGAACCATCTTTCTTTTGGACCAATAGGACCGGAGAGGCAAAAGGACTAGTACTTGGTACAATGTAGCCGACAGACAACAGCTCTTGTACCTGCCGCTCAATCTCGTCCTTGTGCATAGGAGAATAACGATAAGGTCGGGAATTCACTGGAGTCGCCCCTGGCACTAAAGGAACTGTATGGTCATACTGTCTTGAGGGAGGTAGAACAGCCGGTTGCTGAAATACATCAGAAAACTCTGCAACCAACTGCTGCACTTCATGTGGTGTATCATCAGGAGCTTGTTCTTGTATTACAGGTTGTACCAAGACGAAAGCCCAGATTTCATTGCCCTTATACCATTTGAGTAGTTGCTCAGCGGGAAGCTCAGAAACTGTCATACCAGAAGAAGGAACCCCTTGTAACTGAATGACTCTGTCCTTCTCTGTGAATTGCAAAGTCTTGGTGTCCCAATTACAAAGCATTGGACTGTGCTGTTTAAGCCAATCGTAACCCAGGATAGCATCATAAACTCCTAGATCAAGCACCCTCATATTAGTGTACATGGTATGTCCCTGTGCCCACCATTCAAGCTGCCACACCTCCATATCACTGACCATGGAGTCTCCATTAGTCACCTTAACCAATACCGGGGTAGTTTTCTGGGCTTGAATACCTACAGCAGCAATAAAGGCACTGCTGACAAAAGTATTGGAGCTCCCCGAGTCTACCAATACAAGCATAGCCTTGTTACGAACAAGTGCCCTAATCCTCATGGCTTCCCCATTTTCAGTACCTGCAACCACATTCAGAGAAAGATGGCAACACTGTGCTTGCTCCATATCTTCCTTTTCTAAAGAGTTTAGCACTGTCTCAGTGAGTTCCCTATCAAGATCTTCAACTGTGAGGCTATTGAGTTGTGCTTTAGGTCTCTTGAGACCCTTCTCTGCATGTCCATTCTCAAATTTATCACCACAAAAATAACAGAGATTATTGGCCCTGCAGTAATCACGAAGTTGCCTTTCTCTCCAATATTCAGTAGTCCCTGATGCTGACTTAGTATCCATTCGGCCAGAGGAAACAGCAACACGAGTGGAAAACGGTTTGCTGTGTGACTTGAAACGGCCCCTGTCCAAAGCATCTTGTTGAATTTTTGCCAACTACAAAGCTTTCTCTACGGTTTCTGGAAGCTGTGACTGTACCACATCACACAGAGTCTCCTTCAATCCCTTAATGAAGTGGGACACAAAGAAGGTCTCGTCCAAACCATCATTGTGCATGGCCACCTGATAATGCAGGGATTCAAAAGAAGCAGCATACTCCTCCACGGTGCCTTGCTGGCGCAAATCCACTAATTCCCTCATGAACTTTCTGTAATCGAATGCCCCAAACTTGCTCAAAACCGCTTGTACAAAAGCATCCCAATCAATAGTGCCACTCTGTTTCTTGTATACCTGAAGCCACTTAGCTGCATTGCCATCCATATGCAGGAATGCGGAGGTAACCCAAAAGTCTTCAGGGATGGAAAATAACTGAAAATAATCTAAGCACTTCTGGCACCAAACAACTGGATCAGTGCCATCAAACTTGGGGAACGACATGTTAGGTAGAACAGGTCGATCCCAAGCCCGATCTCGATTGCGGCCGTCGGTCGAACGCCTATCGTGCACTCGGTGATGGTCATGGTGACCACCCCCACGACCGCCTTGTCTACCGCCGCCTGCGCCACCAGTTCTACCGCCACCCGCGCCACCAAATCTGCCGCCACCACCGCCTCCTGGGACACCACGACGGTCGTTGCGAGGGGAACCGTCCCGGTGAGGAGCGAAGATGTTGTGGAAGTAGTCGTCGTCGCTGAGGTGGGATTCCGGGCGCCGGCTTCGATGAGATTCTTTGCCAAGCACTCGCTCCAGCACCGCGTCCGTTGCTTCGACTCGCTGGGCCAACCGATGTTGCTCGCACGTTGCCGCCTCCAGAGCATGAGAATTGTAATCCACACGCTCCAGCACGTGCTGGTTGGTTTCGTCGATGTCGTCGATCCTGTTCTCCATGCGCCCCAGCTTGACGAACAGCAGATCGAGACTATCCATCACCTGCGACCACTTCTCGTCTTCTGCTACTTGTCGAGAGTGTAACTTGTCATCCGCCACCTTCATCGCCTCCAGGATGAACTCGGTCTGCTTGGTGGGTTTGGTGGGCGCCGTGGTGAATCACCCCAAATCGAGCCAGCCCGACCGGTTTACGGGATCCGAGCTCCACGACCAGGTCGTCTCATTCAGGATCAACCCATCGCGTAGGAATTACAGATCAAGATCGAGGGAATAACTGATTCAACACCAACCCAGCAAAACGGGCCGAGGATCGAAGGAATCTGATACCAACTGTAATCACCGGAACTCTCCCCTTGGCCTCTGACGGTGAGAATCAGGACGTGAGGATAGATTTGGTGCTCACCGGCCTAACTTGCGAAGCAAGAATGTTATGATCGAAATCGATAGTTTTCTTAATTGGCAAGATGATAGGTTTTGATACAGATGCGGCTATAAGAAGCCAACACCATACTCACTTACAAGTTGGGCCCACAGGCCATAGACTCGACCCGGTGGCACTTTACGCCTTTACGTTACTCTTACACCGATGGCGTAGAATCAATAGTCGCCTTCATCCTACTGTTGCGCCTCTGGCAATGGCGCAGCTGTAACAGTGACATGCAATACTTGGCTGCAAACGCTTATGAGACAAACATACGAACCCAAGAAATACAAGCAGCCATAAGGGATAGGCAAGAATGGCAGCAACAAACATCGGAACAACTTCAGACAAACCTCTCCTTGATGGATCAACTGTTCGGCCACTTCAACATCGACTATCAACCGCCACAGTGAATGTCATCCAAGCTTAAGTCTTACAAAGACCTAAGCTTGGGGAGGTACGTGAGGTAAGGTACGCCAATTGTCCTACCCTCTCTTCCTATTTTTTTTAGTTAAGTTGTTTTATTTCCTTTATATATTATAAACAAAAATCCAAAAAGAATTTTATTTTTGATAAAATTTAAGAAAACCCAAAAATATTTTGCTTTCAAGAAAAACCATAAAAATTTGCAAAACTAAAAAGAACAAAAAGATTTCCCTTTTCAAATAAAATTGAGAACTTAGTCTCTACCTTGCCTATGAAAATGATGAATAGTTACTCTGTTAGCTCCCTGTGAGTCTCAAGTACACAACCTCTACTCTTCATTTTGGTGGGTAATGGTAGACCAGCATGATGATAACACTAGTCTCTCTATGTTTTAGTGGGCGCAGAATGACTAATAAACACCAAGTCTAGTTGTTGGGATTCATGATATAACATGTTTTGGATGAGTCTATGATCTCCTCTTGATTAGAGTCCAATGATTTCTTTTAAAACCATGCTGCAATAAAAAAGCCCCTACTTGGTGTAATTCTTTCCTATGATAAAAAAATTTCTTACCAAGACCAGATAATAATTGTAAACCCACTTTTATGCCATCCATGTATGCATTGAGTTTGGTTAGGATTTGATCCTTATGAGGGACTTGCACTTTCAAAGCCAATCTTTGAGTTCTCAAACAATCATGCTTGGTTATGCGGTTTCCACATTGGATTCAAGCATCCACTTCACCAAGCATGTCAGCCAAAAATCTCTCCTTTGCGGAAACCTTGATCCTACAAGAAAGATTTTGGTCCTCCCAAAATAAATGCTCAGAAAAAGTTTCCAAAAATATTTGAACCATTGAACTAGCTCCCCTACACTATGAGAGCTGAAAAGAAAGAAAAAAAAGAAAGAAAAAAATGAGAAAAAAAGGTTATCAGCTCTCATAGATGTACAAATGTCAAGTTTCAAGGTTCAGTCTTTGAGCAAAAATAAAGGACCATCCTTTCACTCTAGCACAAAAATCTAGTCTTTGTTAAAGATTTTCTCTACTATGCTAGTCCACTCCTTCGCGTGAGTCCATTCTCTCCCTCTACCCTGGATATTATTTCCAAATGGTTGGAATGAGAAAGTGCAATGTCTTTTCATTAGGACCATCTCTTAACTTAACAAAATATGCATACTAGATGTGCCATCCTACGAAGCTTCACATATAAAGCCAAATTTCATAGAGTATGATGAGCACTTGGTGAGGAAATACACTTTTTGAGAGATGAGAGTCATAGTGAAAGATTGCACCAACAGGGAAAATTTCAATCTTATGCAGCATTACAAAAACTTTGGACTCATGATCATGTAAGAGGTTAAAATGACAAAGTCTAAACTAGTTGTTCTGAGTTCCAACCGCTCATGACAAGGTCATAAAATGCCTAAGAGCCCCACTTACAAGGAGAAAGACTTAGTGATCAACTAGTGCTGGTTTACCATTACCCCTATGTTGTAGGAGTATGTGTTTGTGCACTTGATCCTTGCAGGGCTCTAATATTGAAGCAACTCCTGATCCATCACTTCCAAGTTTTAATTTGCTCGGGACGAGTAAAGGTTTAAGCTTGGGGAGGTGTTGGTGGCCCTTAAAACCCAACATCGGCCACCAACCGGTCGGGAAATGCAAGGTAAAGACCAAAGTTTTATAAATATTTGTTTAAACTAATAAAGTTCCACGAGTTTTAGCGAAATATGTGTTTGCAGAGTCAAAAGGGCCAAAATTATGTAAAAACATGAAGAAATGCCCCGTCGGCCGATTCTGCCTTGAAACAGCAGGCCGACAGGGTCATATGAGGCTAAAAATAGGGCCCGACTGGGTCGTGATGACTGAAATCAGAACCCAGCCGACAGGGTCATATCTTGCTGAAATCAGCCACCCGATGGGTCAAAACAGAGTCGTCATGAGGTTGATCACCTGACCCTGCCAACCCTCCAAAACACTCGAAAACAAGGCCGTTTTCCATTCCCGAACTAAGGAGGGTAAAAATGGAGAAATAAAGGAGGCATTCATGTGGCATAACTTGGACAAGTCAAAACATGACCCAGAGGGGGTCGGCACCCGAAAGGGGCTGCCGCTTGGCCTGGGCTTGCTGCCCGGCAGGGTTTGCTGCCCGGCCTGGGTTGGCAACCCAGGGTAACCAGCCCATGAGGCCCATGAGGCTTACTGACCCCAAAATGGAGATTTTGGGGGAAATCGACCAAGGAACCGCCATCAAGACAAGATCTGAGCCGTTCGAAGTGAATCGATTGGAAACCGACCAAATCCCCTGGCCACACGGCGTGGGCTGCCGCCCGGTGGTGCATGCCGCCCGGCATGCCCGGCCACCCGGTACACATGGCCGCCCGGCGTGGCCCGTCGCCTGGCGGGGGAATTTTCGCCAATCGACTCTCCTCCACCTTGAAGTACCCACCAAGTCTCCGCCACCTATAAATAGAGGGGGAATTCGGCAGAAAAAGAACATCAAGCAAGTGAAACACATTGGAGTCCATTTCCCACTACTTTTCTTACTAGTAGAGTAGGTTAGTTAGTCGGGAGTTAGAGTCTAGTCGAGAGCATCGCTCAAGATTCCAGAAATCATCTCGAAGTCTTGGTATGCGCTCTCTTGTATCTTTTCTCTTTTTGTAAGACTTATCGCTTATCAATATAATTATCTTTTCCTTTATATATCTTGTCAAGTAATTATCTTTACTTAGTCAATTTTCTCAAGTTACAATTATCGGGAAAGAACTTGAAGCATAGTTTACGGGATTCCCGGCTAGGATTTAATTAAGTTTAGTTCTTGAATAGAACTTAGACTTGGTGATTCCCTGGCTATTCTTCCGCTAGGCCAACGGAAGAATATCTAGTGAAAATGTAGGCGCGGTGCCTAAGTTAACGCTAGCTGGTTTTGCATTCGTCCCCACGGGCTGTGTGGTAGGCTGCATGTGGTGACAGCCTTGTCTGTCCATTTAGTATTCCACCACGTTCGGGAAGTCTCAAGCAGGGTTGTCTAGCGGTAACGTGCCCACAAGTGTACGAGGTTAGTTACCGACCCTATTAGTGGATCGTTCCCGTGCCCCGAAGTAAACTTATTGGTGAAAGACTCGAGGCTGTACCATGGATTTGGTGTAAACACTCAACCCGAGTAACTAGGAATTTTGATGCTTGACTTAGATATAATAGGAAGGTATAATCTTAGGAATTCTAGACTTAGACTCGCTGTCCTCCCGGCTAGCTTAACCGATCTCTTTATCTATCTTAGTGTGGATTTTCTCCCGTATCACTGCTACCCCTACTATTATTATTGAACATCCTTACCCCCGTCTTTGGTCAGTTGGTACAATTCTTATAGTTATATCTTTGTTAAACCAAGATACTCTTACGCCTTGCTTCCCTGCGGAAAATAAATATGATACCTTGGAATACTCCCGGGTGAAATGCTATAATAGATGTTCCGTGCGCTTGTGGATTGGTTCACTCTTCTCTTAAAGCATAACAAACATCAAATCATTTCTGGCATCGTACTAGGGATAGCGATATTCTTGATGCGACGTTAAGAAATGCCAACACAATCTAGATCACACCCTAGCCTCATGATGCTCAAGCTACTCTTATCTAGCACTCTCAAGATATGCAATATCTCCTCCTATTGCTCTCCTCTTTTTCTCTTGGACCTTACCAAACCCTCTCAGGTATTCCACTGGCCAAGAGAGGTCTCCAAGACCCCAGCAACGAAGTTATATAGGCTCCCAACCTCAAACTAGCCATTGCTACAAGAAATTGCCTTTCTGAACACACTGACCAGACTGTCCGGTCATTGCCTGACCGGACCATCCGGTCACTCTGTAACGGCTCTCCTTAGCCGTTGGCCTCCTCTGTCCAGGCAAATTCCTGTACTGACTGGACTATCCGATCACTGGACTGGACCGTTCGGTCCACTTTCTCTCTCAATTCAAGGAGCTTCCGCTAATTGCACCTCTTCTGCCTTTCCTGCACTCCTACTGACCGGACCGTCCGGTCTGTATGGAGTCTCCTATTGACAGAGTCCTGCTCCTCGCGCTAAGTCCTGGACAACTCCCATAGTGACCATACAGTTCGATCTCTACAGACCCCTCTGTCCGGTCTCTATGTCCAGAAGCTGAGACTTGTCGTCCTCGCTTGACTTGGTTTTGCGGCTTCTCCGAACAGCTCCTTGGCTTCTCCACTGTCAGCTAGTGCCTGTGATTTCAACGAGCAGCCTTGCACATCACCGACTAGATATGACCTAAGAGAATGACCTAGATCCCCTTGATTGTCCAGTTTTTCCTGTGGACTCAAAGCCCTAACACCTAGTCAAGTGTTCCAAACACTTGAACCATAGCTTGTTCTCTGCTTTGATCCATCTCCATCAACCCTTGAACTCCATCAAGTTCACAAGCCTCCATGCTTGCGGTCATTGTCATCCATCGCCAAGGACATCATAGACAATCAACATAAGATAGAAAAGGTTTCCTACACAAACAACACTCGTGTAGATATTAGTCTCATTTCATGTTTGTCATGCATCACCAAAACATCATACCTTAGGGTGACCTCAATGGTTATGATCCTTACAATCTCCCCCTTTTTGGTGATGGATGACAACCACTACTTATGATGATCCAAAAACGGACGAGCAATATAGAATCAAAGGAAAAGAAAAGATTGAAAGGCATACCTTGGTCCTTACCTTGGAAGTAGTCTCCCCCTTGAGATGTGCTAGGTGTTGGGGGAGAACTACCCACTCAATTAGCGCACTTGGATTGCAATCTTGAGCTGAAATTGCGCTCGCCTTGGTGTCGTGGTAGTTAATCTTGTTGATGTAGACACGCACCAAGACATAGTTGCTCATGTCGGTGAAGGTGCTCATTGTCGCTGTAGACATGCATTGTCGTTGTTCTTCTTCATCTTGGTGTAGATGTTCATCTTGATGTGATCTTCATGTTCTATCTCCCCGAATCTTCATGTCCATTCTCTTCATGGAGAGCTGAAATTGCGCCCGCCTTGGTGTCGTGGTAGTTAATCTTGTTGATGTAGACACGCACCAAGACATAGATGCTCATGTCGGTGAAGGTGTTCATTATTGTCGTAGACATGCACCGTCGTTCTTCTTCTTCATGCTAGTGTAGATGTTCATCTTGATGTGATCTTCATGTTCCATCTCCCCGAATCTTCACATCCCTTCTCTTCATGGATTTGGCTTTTGAATCTTCATGTTCTCCTCTCCCTTTGAGATATCGATCATCTTCATGTTTCTTCTCCCTCCTTGGTCTAGGGTTGGCTTTAGGATCTTCATGTTCTTCTCCCCCTTTTTGATCCAGACTTGGCTTTTGAATCTTCATGTTTCTTCTCCCCCTTTGTCACCTATCACCATAAATCACACAAAAACATAACAAAACCAAGAGGCATACAATAGTTGGCAAGAGTTACAATAACACCCCCTTTCACGGTGCTCCTCCTTGGTTGTAATGATGTACCATCGTAGCTCCCCCTACACTTATGACTCAAACGACATATAAGAGCATCTCCAAGAGCTCCCCTAAAAATTACTCCCAAAAAACTTGTTTTAGGGACAGTCCAAAAACTATTGGGACCAAAATAAATGTCCTTCTCCAACAATTCCCCTAAAAGTAAACCTATTCTAATTTAAATGGGTCCACGTGGCCTGTTCAAAGGTTTTGTGTAGATGACGGTCATAGGCTTTGTGTTCCGCTCGCCGCCGCATCCTGCGATCGCCTCCACCCGGACAACTAACACCTGCGCATACGCTCTCGCACAGCGCCGTACGCTCTGCTGGCCGTTGGACTCCCTCAACAGGCAACAGCTTGCACGCAGAGGCATCAAGTCACCGGACGTGCTCCAATCAACATGTACGTAGCCCTTATCTTTCCCTTCTCTCTCAATCATTGTTCAGATTTTTTATTCATCTCAATCATTCATTGTTGCTTCAGATTAGCGGCGCCTTGGTAGTAATCAATGTTCGTTCATCATGAGCCAATTGTTGCAACTAGCATTAGAGTCATCATCATCATCTAATGATGATGATTTTTTAATTGGCTCGGCCCAAATCATACAGACTCATTATCAGTCTATTGGTAATCGCAAACACGACGACTCAGTCCTAGGTCATAAAGTTGTTCGGCGTAAAAGAGAACTATGTCATTGGAAGTTGTTTGAGGATTACTTCTCAGATGATCCAACTTACGACGCTGAGTTTTTCAGACGAAGGTTTGTAATTAGTCGAAATTGTTTATTTTTTCTGTCATATATGACATGTTTTCTCATTCAAGTATTTTACCAATATGTGCAGGTTCAGAATGAGTCGTCCCCTGTTCCTGCTTATAATGCATGTAGTAGAACATCATGATGATTATTTTGTGCAGAAAAGAAATGCAGCAAATATTCTTGGACTAAGTTGCTTACAAAAGGTAACTGCTGCTTTTCGTATACTAACTTATGGAGTAGCAGTCGATTGTACAGATGAATACATTAGTATTGGAGAAAGCACTGCCATCGAGAGTATGAGAAGACTAGTCATAGCAATAGTTGAGATTTATGAAGATGAGTACTTGAGGTCTCCTAATCAGAATGATATTGCTTGCTTACTGGCCATTGCAGAGGAAAGAGGTTTTCCAGGAATGTTAGGTTCCATAGACTGTATGCATTGGAAGTGGAAGAATTGTCCTACAGCATGGCATGGTATGTACTCCGGCCACGTTCGTGTTCCAACAATAATCTTGGAAGCCGTTGCTTCCAAGGATCTATGGATTTGGCATGCCTTTTTTGGTTTACCAGGATCACATAATGATATTAATGTCCTACAACGTTCTCCACTATTTGCAAAGTTATGTGAAGGAAAAGCACCAGAAGTCAAGTATACTATTAATAGTCATGATTATGAAATGGGTTATTATCTTGCTGATGGCATATATCCATCTTGGGCAACATTTGTGAAGACCATAGGACAACCACAGGGTAATAAAAGAAAATATTTCGCGAAAGCACAAGAATCAGTAAGGAAGGATGTGGAACGAGCCTTTGGAGTTCTACAAGCTCGCTTTGCCATTATTCGAGGTCAAGCACGTCTATGGGACCAAGAAACATTAGGATATTTTATGAAAGCTTGTGTCATCATGCATAATATGATCATTGAAGATGAGGGAGAGGTCGATGCAGAAGAACGTTTTGACCCTGATGAAGACAATGCCAGTGCTTCACATCATCATACACCAGATCTTCTAGAATTTATCGAGACACGTAAAAAAATTAGAGACAATGAAACTCATCACTGCAAGAAGATCTAGTGGAGCATCTATGGCAACATAAGCCAGACAAATATTCTTAATTCCATACCATGTCTTTTAGACTTTAATAAACTTTCTACTTTTTTAAAATTTGAACTCTGGTTTGTGGTTTTCTCTAAAATAAAATAGTCATGCTATTTAGATGTACTCCTCCTTTTGTATATCGGGTTCACAATGCAATGAACTCTGGATAATAACTTTGATACTGAATCATAACCAAGCAACTTCAATTTGTATCTTTGGTTCACAATGCAATCAGACCAGAGTACTCTCTTCTTTATTTTGTTGCAATGTGTAATCTACAAGTCGCTTGTAACAGTTGATAATAAAATCTGTAATAAAATCGCTAATCAACATGTCCAACTTGATAATTATTTGTTGTTTCAGATCGTGACCACAACTAAAAAGAAAAAGTCTGAAGCAAATGTGGAAAGAAACACAGAAACAGGACCACAACTAAACAGGAAAATTGATTCCTCGACGGCTGCATATCTCAGTACGTATGCTCTTGTAGTATAGCTGCTGCTCCACAGACATCCCACTAATGTCCATAGTCATTATTCTTTCTTCTTCTAACATTCTTCTCAGTTGTGCCTCCTCTTGCTCACTTGCAGCCCTTGCTGCTTCTATGCGCAGTTTTTTCTTCTCAATTTCAAGTGCTTTATAGAACCTTTCATCCTTTTTCACTTCCTTCTCTACATCGGCCTCCTTCTTTTTCTCCCACAAATGATCGAATGATTCTATGCATGAGTCCCCTCCACTTCGGCGTAAAAGTTGTTTAGCCTTCTGAGGCGCCCCTTCCCGGAGGATCGAGGTCCCGAAGGTGCTGATAACGCAGACACTTGATAATACAACAATGATCCAAATTTAAGTTCAATTATTACATCAAAGTGCAGCGGAATTACATGTTCATGAAGTTTTGAAAACAGCGGAAGCGAAATAACGATAAAATCTACGAGTTCGACGATACAACATGGTGATGATTCATGCCCGAAGAATCAACACCCTAGCAGCACTCACAATCACTGCGGCGGCAGGTCAGACTCCCAATGGGCAGTCCAACCCTCAGGGACTTACACGTCCCAAGGCAACACATCTACATGCAATTCTATTTCTTCAGTATCTGAAAACCACATAAGCATAAAGCCTGAGTACTAATTACTCAGCAAGACTTACCCATCAAAAACCTGGACATGCAATGGCTCTAATAGGTGGCTTGTTTAAAAGGACTCGCACTAAGCAACCTATTAGTTCTATCAAGTTTTATTTTTAGATTAAATGGGTTATGCGGAATATAACTTTAGTTGCAACAATAAGATAATAAAATAATACATAAAAAAAATAAGTGCAACAATAGAACAATATAATATACCAGTAATAACCAATACAAATCCATATCCATGATATCAAGTGCAACTACGTGATTGGCACGGTGAACAAGCGGTACTCATTACTGCGAGGGACAGCAATTGCAATTGATTTACACCAGCTGAGAAAACCCGAATAACACGACACATACGCACCAATTAAGGTCATATATGGCAACCTTTCACGAGAAAAACCACCCACATCTAGACCCGGGTGTGGTGACGTCGAGTGGGCATGCCGTCCTGCCAACAACACTTCGTGGTATGGACCGCCCACTCCCGCAGCCGAGGGGTCCTAAGACCAACGCACCTTAACCGTCCTTGATATAAGTGATCTTTAATGCTACATCGGTTTACTAGTGCCCATGAAACTAGCATGCATTCGGTACTGTTCAAAACTTGATCAAGGGGCCGACCACGGACGGGTCCTAGGGTGGGCAAGACAGGGCTACCGCAGCCAACACCCATGTGTTGCTGCAAACCTACACATGCAAATTCCCTGTCCGGCCAAACATCAAAATAAACTTCTTTTACATAAGTTCCATTTTAGTGACCAAGTTTATTCCCTAGTAATCATGATAACTACCGAGACTTATCAATTACTAAGCATAGCATCTTGATACCGAACCTACCAAGTTTCTAATAACAACAACATAGGTCATTTGGGGAAAACATGCAAGTTGGGTTCCAATCAACTCCTATGACATAATGCAACAATTCAAGCATAGACACTAGTAGTGAATTAAACTAGCAAAACTTTATAAAGAGGCTAATGCAAACGGGGGCTTGCCTGAATCCACGCAAGTGTTAGCTACTATAGTCTCTTGGTCCTCAGGCTCTTGGCCCTGCTGGACATCAGGTTCCTGCTCCTGAGTGTCGTTGCCTATTGATGAACAAGGGTTAACGATAGTGTTGAAATACCGTTACATGCAATGACATGATGAATGCACAAATGATGGATGCATATTGCACTAGTGTTTTGATGTTAACAACCTTATTAACAAGTTCTCGAAGCCATATGCTTCAAAGAAACAATTAAGGTTTTCATTATTTCATGTGTGTGGATCATCTTAATTAGGATTGTTATAGCTTGAGAACAATTAAACAATTTAAAATAGTAACAAGATGATTCTGGACTTGAGTGATTTATCATGAATAGAGACATATATGAAGTGTATTTTTACCAAGTTATAGCCTCCGGACAGTATTATTTTAATTACTAGAATTTATTCAAGTTAAAGCATTACTTAATTAATAGAATATTAAATACTGCAGATTTGACTTAGCCAATAATCAGGGTGATGTATTAACATGAAACAACAGTGCATGTAAAAGATCAGAATTAATTTCCATTCCTAGAATTATTAAGGATTTATTTGGTGTTTGGACAGGTTATTTAATTAACTAAATTATATTAACAGAGGCAGCTGGTTATTATTTTACTAAAATAAAGTGCATTATTATGAAGCTAACAAAATTGGTTTGAGGCCATTTGGACTTAAAATGAATTTACTATGTATTTTAGAGGTTTCAGCAGTTTTTCTGGTATTTTCTGGGTTTTAAACAATTGACACGTCAGCACCACGCTGGGACCACGTAGATGCCACGGGGGCTGCCAGCAAGGCTGCTAGAGGGTACAAGTCAGCGGCGCCAGAACTTCGCCGGAGTTGGTCAAAGCTCGACGTTGTCGGCTGCCCGCGATGAAAGCTCGCCACGGAAGCGCGGGAGTAATGATCACGACGAGGCGAAGACGTGGGTAAAGGTCACGAGGAGAGGAACTCACCGGAGATGGCCGTCGGCGGGAGGCGGCGGAAAGCAATACTCCAGCAGCGTCACGATTCGGCTAGGGTGCAGGAAACTGGACGTCTTCTTCGTCCACAGCTTCACGGCGACACGGAGAAGAGCGGCATCTAGTTATCTTGCGTCGGGGAAGGCTGGAACATGGGGCTCGCTGTGTTGGCGGCTTCGAGTTTGACGGCAGCGGACCAGGGCAAAGGAAAATGAGAGCTGGTCCCTGCTCGCACCAGGAATCTAAGAGGCAAATAGTCAAAAGAGTGCGCGAGGTGAGTGCGACCACTTGCGAGGAGAAAAGGGAGGAAGGAAACTCACCGGAGCTCGGGAATTTGGCCTCGACTAACAGAAGCTTGCTATACAGAGATGGGGTGGATCCCTTCAATTGGTTTGACTCTCAAGGGAAAAGAGGCAAGCGAGGCTACTAAAGGCTTGAGGGATCACGTGTGCATGCACTGGACTGGGAGAATTAGTGCTAACAGGCCGAGGCATAGCTGGACGAGGAGCTTGAGCTCAGAGTTCAACAATGGCGGCAGAGAACTGAGCGCGGGAGAGAATGGGGAATGTGGAGAGCTTTAAGGGTGCAGAAAGCATGGGCATGGTGGTGGAGGGTTTGTGTGCGCAATGTATTGGATACTTGGTTTGGCCAGGGAGATGCTGGAGTGGCTGCCACTCGAGCTCGAGCTGGAGCTCGGTCCTACAATGGCGGGGTGAGGAGGAGAAGGAAGGGCAGAGCGAGTTTAAGGGGAGGAGGCTTCGTCAGAATGGTTCACGGGCGTCCTGATGTCGCACAGGGGGGGAGCACGCGTGGTCGGGGCGACCGGGGATAGCAGGAATCGACGAAAATTCGAGTTCTGATGAACCTTTGTTCATGGCGGTGCAAGGTCGGGAAAGGCAGGATGGGCGAGGAAAGGTAATGGCGACTGCGCCTGGCGTCAGGGGAGAAGGAAAATGCATGGGGACGCGGCACCGGACGGGACGGGTCGCAGGCAGACGTGGGAGGGGGTTGGGGACAGCAGCGGCGCCGTGGTTTTCAAGCTCCTGCAGCTCTGCCATGACAGCTCGATGGGACAGAAGAAATTGCTGTCGTTTTGTAGCATGGGAGAGTGAATGGAGCATGGGGAGGCGACCGCGATGGGGCATGGTGTTTTCGTGCGAGCATAGTGCAGCTGCGAGTCCCGGAGTCGGGCAGAAAAGCATTGGCCATGACAGCACGCCGGGAAGAGCAAAAGCGATGCGGAGTGTTGGCGTCTAGCGCCGTGCGGGCGGCCGGGGAGCAGCAACGACGGGACGTCGGCGAGTGCGGGGGCGCGACGCGACTGCGGCCGAGTGCGCGGGCGGGTGCCAAGTCTCGAGGCGAGCAGAGCGCACGGTAGCAGACTGACGCGATGCGCGCGCGGGAGGAAACGCCGGGAGGAAGAAGACATGTAACTTTTACTGCTGGGTCCTCAGACTTTTGAATAGCTTACGAAAAGGTCCTTGGTTCGATGAAACTCTAATTTAAATAGCTCCAAAGGTCAAATTGAGCTAAAATTTTATATTTGGGCTTCTGATGATTTGTAAAATTTGATGGAGGATTTTATTTGACCAAAAAGTGAAATAATTTATTAGGTTTAAAATTTAAACTTAAATTGATCCTAGGCGGTAATTAATTAATTGGAGTTTTTCCTAATGTGATAAAATCCTCAATTTTTGTCTAAAATTTTTATTTTATTGTTCTCATATTCCTGATGTATTATTTGGCTTATGTTTTATAAAAAATTTTAAAATTGCTTCACATTTTTGCTTGTAGGGATTTTTATTTAACTTAAAGGAAATTCTATTCAATTGGCTTTATTATTTCATGCTTTACTTGAGCTCCAATTTCATGCTTAGTAGGCTAGTTGAATTGAAGAGAGACACCTGGGTGTCGTGTCACACCTTCTTTCTTCCCATTGGCCTCTTAGGTGCATCACCTTCTGGAGTTGCATTCACAATGTTATCAGCATTTGCATCATCATTGTTTGGAGAACCAGTTAAATCTAGGTTTAAATCTGGAGAAGCCTTGTGTTTCTGATGAGTTGATTTAGGTGATGTCAATTGAGTCATCTTCTCATGCCATTTTGGTTCATGCTGTAATAAATTCCAGCAATGCAAAAGCTGAAAAGACTTGTGTTCCTTGTCTTCTTCCTTATATAAAATGCAAGCATCCAAAAGCTAAACAAAATAATTAGGCAATTGTTAGTTAAATGAGTTACATAATAATTCACTAACAGAAAAGTATGTATGTATCACTAACCTTATTTTCAAAAGTCTTCCCACTCTGATTTCTACCTTCAATAGCGGTGACACATCCATAAAACTTATTGACTGACTCTTGAATATTGGTCCAACGATGAGATAATGAGTTAGGCGTACGTTGTACCGTAATGTCCTTCTCAGCATGATAGAAATTATGAACCCTTGTCCAGAAAGCACCACGCTTTTGGTTGGTTCCTGGAATTGCATCAGTGCTTGTACCCAACCAAGCCTTTACAAGTGCTATGTCTTCTATCTGATTGAAATTCTTGTTCCTTATCTTCTTGTTCAATTGTGTGGTGGGAGTAGTGTGTACAGCCTGCTCTTCTGGAGGGCTACCTAAACCATCCCACTGTGTTCCATTCTGATCGAGAGATTTATTCATCATGGTCATAAAAAAACCCTCTGATGTCATTGTCACAACTGACTGTACCACAAGGCAATAATAGGATATATTAGCAGCAATGATCTAGACATGATAGAACAAGTATCAAGGCAGAACGAAGAAAAAGATTTCAGTCATAATACTGTAGTTGATAGTTTACTACAATTTGCTAACTTAGAGATCATACACCAGATGCAATTTGATAAATTAGAGAGCATAAACCAGTTGCAATTTGCAAAAATGATGGTTTATGAAATCAACAAGATCAGGCTCTACTATCTGAAACACAGATAACAAATGCACTACCAAGATTTGATAAATGTTACTGTAGATTCAGTAATATACTTTGTCATGGAGATCCAAAAGCATATAATCATAGAGTTGTACAACTCAGATAAGCAGATAATGAGCTATTGAGTTCATTATGTATTATTAAATCACATAACCAGTTGTTGGATATATAAGAACAGTAAAACACCTACTTCAAAGTTTACTAGATGTAAAGTGGATACTACTTTGACAGAACAAAGCACTGTTTGCTATGAATGACAAATTCCAGGTCAGCTAGAGAAGATAAGCCATTTCCTATGAATGATAGATTTCAATTGCACTCGATGCGACATTGAGAAAAGCAGGACACAAGAACACATCTTTGTATCTGTAGTTATGTTCTATCTTCCATGTAAGTAGGATAGCTATATACGTTTACGAACATCACTTTTAGCCTGCATATGAACTCTCCATGTAACTAGAATAGCTATGTAAGCTCAACAACAGTTCTTCTAGTTCCATATAACTGTATAAGATACAAAAAAAATAGAGACAAAACTGCTACCAGGCAGGAAGTCATCAAGCACTGAAGAAAGATTATGCGTTCTTCTAGTTCTAGTACTACATTAGTACACCTAGCACCTTTTAGCATTGTGTGCTACAGCAAGGCAGAACTAAACTAAAATAAAACTGTCAATGATTCAGATAGGTTGGTGCTACATATCCAATATTCCCACTGGAGCTGAGATCAGTCAAACGGTTGCACCTAACAAAAAGGATCAGTCTGAAACTAGTGATCTTAAAATTTGGTTCAAAATTGACTGAAACGTAGAGATGTACTGAACTACTGGTGCAAGTTAAAAAATGTATGCAATGATCATGGCGAAAATGATTGACCCATTTGGGTACCTGCATTTCAATTCACAAACTGTATATATTCACATAATGTTACTTTACAGTGTACTTTTGTAAAGCCAAAATACTTGAGCCTACTAGTGAACATGGTGATTTTATAGGTCTCGCTAGACTCTGTTGCTAAAATTGACTGAGACAGGCAAGAATCGGGTTTACTTCAATCAGGCAAGAATTAGTCAGTTCATGCGTGGGGACCTTGGTAAAGAGCAGTCCACGCATTGAGAAATCAGGTTTACTTCAATCAGGCAAGAATCAAATCTCCCCGAGTAGGATTCGAACCTACGAGTGTTGATGAAAACAGGGGGCGAGAGCAGAGGCAAACCGGTAGTAGATTCAGCAGCGCGCCGGCCGGGAGGTGGAGCAGATGGGTCGCAGCCGGAGGCGCGCCAGCCGGAGGACGGGAGAGGAGTCGCGGGTTGAGGCGCGCCGGCCGCCGGAGGGGGTGGCGCGAGTGGAGTTGCGTCACCGGAGGTGAAGCAGATGAGTGCTGGCCTGAGATGGAGCAGAGGCGCTCCGGTCGGATGAGGGGAGAGGGGTCGCGGCTGGAGGTACGCGGCCCAAGGAGGGAAGAGGAGTCGCGGGCCGAGACACGCCGGCCGTGGGATTGGGGATGCCAATTCGTTCCCTTCTTTTGTCTACAATTGAGGTTGTTTTAGGGAGGGGCTAAAAATAGGGAGCTATTTAGGGAAGCTGTTGGTTGATTGATTTTTTCATTAACTCCCAATAATTTGATTTAGGAAAAAGTATTAGGGAGCTCTTGGAGATGCTCTAACTCAATTGAGCAAGGGTTAGTCATTAGAGGGGTGGGAATGTATGAGCCACTTGTCTTTGAGCCGCGCGAGTAAATTTAACCTTGGAGCTCGGTTGAACATGGCTTAATGGGCATGAAGCACAAATATCACTATTGATTATCTAGAGAGTCTTGTACTCACATTGTAAATGAGTAACTTCCCCTAGACACATGCTTGGAAGCATGCATGGTATCATAATGCAAGGATGCATGAATGCAAAGAATGCAAATGCAAAAAGTATACAATGCATGATGCGATGCTAAAGAAAAGAGAGAGAACCGCTACAAATCAAAGTGTCAACAACGAGTTGTCCCCTTCTCAAGCTTGGTCACAATGGACCATTCTTCAAAGCCTTAGGTACACCATGAACCACCTTCCCAAGGTTAACCCATGTCCATTACTATCTCAAGAAGGTCTGAAGTCAACCTACAAAAGAAAAGAAACAAGCACAAACAAAACACAAACAAGAACAACCAAAACACTATACATATGTACAAAAGACAAGCTCAAGGGTTACTCATGTGAAGTTGGAGAGGTTGAGAACATTTTGTTCTCCCCTTAGCTTGTTGAAGGTCTTCTCATCGAGTGGCTTGGTGAAGATGTCCACCAATTGTTCGTGAGTTCGCACGCTCACCATCTCGATGTCCTTCTTCTTGATATGGTCTCGTATGAAGTGATGCCTCACTTGAATGTGCTTTGCATGACCATGATCTCCCATCTTGAGAGCCATCTTGATTGCCGCCTCACTATCACAATATAGTGGCATTTGAGTATAGGTGAGGCCATAGTCCGAGAGTGTTTGCCTCATGTAAAGGAGTTGTGCGCAACATGCTCTCACCGCCATATACTCCGCTTTGGCGGTAGATAGAGCCACAGAGTTTTGCTTCTTTGAGCTCCAAGATACTAGAGATCTTCCAAGAAATTGGTAACCTCCCGATGTACTCTTTCTATTCACTTTGCAACCCACGAAGTCAGAGTCCGAGTACCCAAGTAACTCAAAGTTTGATCGCCTAGGATACCATAAGCCCATGGTAGGTGTATACTTGAGGTATCTCATTATTCTCTTCACTGCCTTCAAGTGTGACTCCTTTGGATTGGCTTGATAGCATGCACACAAGCACACACTAAACATGATGTCCGGTCTCGAAGCGGTGAGATAGAGCAAAGACCCAATGATTGATCTATAAAGCTTGGGGTTCACGGGTTTCCCTTTCACATCATCATCCAAGGGTTTGCTAGTAGCCATAGGTGTGTGCAAAGGCTTGCAATTCTCCATGTTGAATCTCTTGAGAAGATCCTTATTATATTTCTCTTGATAGATGAAGTTTCCCTGTCTCAATTGCTTGACTTAGAATACAAGAAACATGTGCAACTCTCCAATCATTGACATTTGGAATTCCCTAGCCATCATCTCCCGAAACTCTTCATTGAACTTCTCATTGGTTGACTCATAGATGATATCATTCACATAGATTTGGCACACAAAGAGATCCTTCCTAACATGCCTCGTGAACAAGGTGCTATCAATGCTTACAATGGTGAATCCATTTTTGAGTAGGAAGTTCCTCAAATGTTCATACCATGCCCTAGGTGCTTGCTTGAGGCCATAGAGAGCTTTCTTCAATTTGTATACATGTCTTGGGTGTTTTGGGTCCTCAAACCCCGGAGGTTGTTCCATATAGACTTTCTCATTGATTTCTCCATTCAAGAAAGTACTATTGACATCCATTTGAAAGAGCTTGAAGCCATTATGTTATGCATATGCAAGTAAGATCCGAATAGCTTCAATAGGGGCCACGGGAGCAAAGGTCTCTTCAAACTCAATCCCCGCCACTTGAGAATATCCTATAGCCACTAGGCGACCCTTGTTTTTGACAATTGCTCCTTTCTCATCTTGCTTGTTCTGGAAGACCCACTTAGTGCCAACCACATTATGATTCTTGGGTCTCTCAACCAATTTCCATAATTTGCACCTCTTGAAGTTGTTCAACTCTTCTTGTATGGCAATAACCCATTTGTGATCATCCATAGCTTCATCAATGGTAGTGGGCTCAATCATAGAGACGAAGGAGAAGTTCTCAATCTCAATTGGCCTCATCATCATTCTCTTCACTCACATAGTTGGTCTTATATTGATTCCTCCTTGTCTTTATTCCTCGAGATGGATTCCCAATGATCAAGTCTTGTGAATGATCATTGTTGATGCCCTTGGGTCTAGGATGGTGTTTTCTTTGAGTGGGAGAGGCTCTAGGTGAAGTGTCTTGTGCATCATGGATTGTTTGCTCTCTTGATATATGAGTATCTTGTATCCTAAGAGAGGTGGAAGAGTCACTCTCATGCTTTCTTGTTTTGGACTTTGAGCTTGAGGTGGATGGGAGGGTATCTTGTGAAGAGCTAGGAGAAATGACTTGACGTGAAGTATGTGGGGAGGTTTGTGGCTCACTTCTCACTTGGGATTCCTTATCATTTGACAAGTGTACTCTCAATGAATCTTTGGAGGAGCTTGTGGGAGTATTTGTGGCATCTTGGGTTGTTTGTTGTATCTCAGAGGAGGAGGTAGGTTGAGGTGGTGGAGTAGAGGGCTCATCAATATCACCATCATTGGCCTCGTGGGGTCAAACCTCGCCCACGGGCATGTTTCTCAAGGCTTTCCTCATAGGCTCATCTCCAATGTTCACTTCATAAAATTCATCCTCCTTTTGAGACCCATTTGACTCATCAAATTGCATATCATAGGATTCTTTCACACATCATGTGGTTGAGTTGTAGACCCTATATGCTTTAGAAGTCCCAGAGTACCCAACAAGAATGCCTTCATAAGTTCTGCTCTCAAACTTCCTGGGCTTTCTCCTCTTCTTGAGAATGTAGCACTTACATCCAAAGACTTAGAAATAGGAAACATTGGGTTTCCGTCCCACCAATAGCTCATATGGTGTCTTCTTCAACAACCGGTGGAGATAGACACGGTTGGAGGTGTAGCAAGGCATGTCAATTGCCTCCACCCAAAACCTCTCACGAGTTTCATACTCATCCAACATGGCATGAGCAAGAGTGATGAGCGTCTTGTTCTTCCTCTCCACTACTCTATTTTGCTCGGGAGTATATGTAGCGGAGAATTCATGTTTGATCCCCTTCTTGTCAAAATATTCCTCCACTATGGTGTTTTTGAACTCCGTCCCATTGTCACTCCTTATCTTCATAGTGCTAGCATTGAACTCATTTTTTGCTCTCTTGGCAAACTTTCTGAACATACCACTGGGTTGAGATTTGTCCACAAGAAAGAAGGTCCAAGTGTATCTCGTGAAATCATCAACAATCACCAAGCAATATAGATTGCCTCCTAGACTATTGTAGTGTGTTGGCTCAAACAAATACATGTGCAAGATCTCTAGAGGACGAGATGTAGACATGAATGACTTGGTGGGATGTAAAGATGCAACTTGTTTTCTCGCCTGACAAGCATTGCACAGTCTATCCTTCTCAAAAGCCACATCCTTGATTCCTTCAACTAGATCCCTCTTGACAATCTTCTTGAGCTGATTCATTCCAACATATGCCAATCTTCTATGGCACAACCATCCCTTGGATGCCTAATGAGGCACCCCTTCCCGGAGGATCGAGGTCCCGAAGGTGCTGATAACGCAGACACTTGATAATACAACAATGATCCAAAATTTAAGTTTAATTATTACATCAAAGTGTAGCGGAATTACAAGTTTATGAAGTTTGGAAAACAGCGGAAGCAAAATAATGATAAAATCTACGAGCTCGACCATACAGCATGGTGATGATTCATGCCCGAAGAATCAACACCCTAGCAGCACTCACAATCACTGCGGCGGCAGATCAGACTCCCAATAGGCAGTCCAACCCTCAGGGACTTGCACTTCCCAAGGCAACACATCTACAGGCAATTCTATTTCTTCAGTACCTAAAAACCACATAAGCATAAAGCCTGAGTACTAATTACTCAGTAAGACTTACCCGTCAAAAACCTTGACATGCAATGGCTCTAATAGGTTGCTTGTTTAAAAAGAACTCGCACTAAGCAACCTATTAGTTCTATCAAGTTTTATTTTCAGATTAAATGGGTTGTGCTGAATATAACTTTAGTTGCAACAATAAGATAATAAAACAATATGTAAAATATGTGCAACAATAAAACAATAAAATATACCAGTAATAACCAATACAAATCCATATCCATGATATCATGTGCAACTACGTGATTGGCGCGCTGAACAAGCGGTACTCATTACTGCGAGGGACAGTAATTGCAATAGATTTACACCAGCTGGGAAAACCCGAATAACATGACACATACGCACCAATTAAGGTCGTATATGGCAACCTTTCACAAGAAAAACCACCCACATCCAGACCCGGGTGTGGTGACGTCGAGTGGGCATGCCGTCCTGCCAACAGTACTTCATGGTATGGACCGCCCACTCCCGCAGCCGAGGGGTCCTAAGACCAACGCACCTTAACCGTCCATGATATAAGTGATCTTTAATGCTACATCAGTTTTCTAGTGCAAATGAAACTAGCATGCATTCGGTACTGTTCAAAACTTGATCAAGGGGCCGACCACGGACGGGTCCTAGGGTGGGCAAGACAGGGCTACCGCAGTCAACACCCATGTGTTGCTGCAAACCTACACATGCAAATTCCCTGTCCGACCAAACGTCAAAATAAACTTCTTTTACATAAGTTCCATTTTAGTGACCAAGTTTATTCCATAGTAATCATGATAACTACCGAGACTTATCAATTACTAAGCATAGCATCTTAGTACCGAACCTACCAAGTTTCTAATAAGAACAACATAGGTCATTTGGGGAAAACATGCAAGTTGGGTTCCAATCAACTCCTATGACCTAATGCAACAATTCAAGCATAAACACTAGTAGTGAATTAAACTAGCAAAACTTTATAAAGAGGCTAATGCAAACTGGGGCTTGCCTGGATCCACGCTAGTGTTAGCTACTACAGTCTCGTGTTCTTCAGGCTCTTGGTCCTGCTGGACATCGGGGTCCTGCTCCTAAGTGTCGTTACCTATTGATGAACAAGGGTTTAACGATAGTGTTGAAATACCGTTACATGCAATGACATGATGAATGCAACAAAATGATGGATGCATATTGCATTAGAGTGTGGGTGCCAACAACCTTATTAACAAGTTCTTGAAGCCATATGCTTCAAGGAAGCAAATTAGACTTTCATTATTTCATGTGTGTGGATCATTTAATTAGGGTTGATATAGCTTTGAGAACAATTAAACAATTAAAATAGTAAACAACTGATTCTGGACTTGAGTGATTTATCATGAACAGAGACATACATGAAGTGCATTTTCACCAAGTTATAGCCTCTGGACAGTATTATTTTATTTACTAGCATTTATTCAAGTTAAAGCATTACTTAATTAATAGAATATTAAATACTGCAGATTTGATTTAGGCAAAAATTAGGATGATGCATTAGTATGAATTAACAGTACATGCAAAAGATTGGAATTAAATTGCTTGTACAGAATTAATAAGGAATTAATTAGTATTTACACAAGTTATTTAATTTACTAAATTATATTAACAGGAGTAGTTGGTTATATTTTACTAAAATAGAGCACATTATCATGAAACTAACAAAATTTATTTGAGGTCATTTGGACTTAAAATGAATTTACTATGCATTTTTGAAGTTCCATTAGTTTTCTGGTATTTCCTGGGTTTAAATAATTGACACGTCAGCGCCATGTGGCAGCCACATCAGGGCCAACTGGATGCCAGCTCAGCTGCCAGACGGCTGTGCCGGAGCGTGGCGGCGCGCGGCCGGAGGGCTCACCGCAGGGCACTAGGGTGGTCGAAAGCTCGCCGCAGGAGAGGGAAAATGATGCACGCGGCAAGGCGGGGATGCCAGGGGGGTTCGCGAAGTGGAAAACTCACCGGAGGGTAGTCGGCGACGAGAGGCGGTAGGAGGCAGAGGTTCGGTGACTTCGCGTTTCTGCTACGAGGCGGGAACTTGGACGCCGTCTTCGACTAGAGCTTCACGGGGGCATGGCGGGGATCGGCATCAGGTCGGCAAATGTCGGGGAAGGCCGAAAGGTGGGACTCACCGTGGAGGCAGCTCGGGTACGGCGGCGTAGAGGGGGGGGGGGGGTCAGCCGGGGAAAGGTTCAAGGCCGGCATTCTTGCTCGAGGAATCAAAGAAATGAGGGGTTAGGAATGATCGTAAGAAGTTTGCGAATCATTGAGAAGAGGAAAGGGGATACGAGGTTCACCAGAGTCGCCGGAATTTGGGAGCGTGTCGTCAGCGGCCGTCGAGGAACAGAATTTGGAGATCCTCCAAATTAGCTGAGCTTCACTGGAAGATTGTGCGAGCCAAGGGGGTGGATGGGTAGCGGGGAAGTAAGCGTGGGTTTTGGTGCTCTCGGTGTGGCTCCGGAGTGAGGGAGTGGCCGGGAGTTGAGCTCAGGCTCGGCTCTAGTAATGGTGGGAAGATGGGTGGGAGAGAAAAGGGCGAACAGGGTGGTTATTTATAGGCCCAAGAGTTCGAGTTCTTAGTCGGACACCGAAGGCATGTGCGCGCATGCGGTTTTGAGCAATGCCGGGACTCGGGGAGCCGTTGGGCGCATGGGGAGAAAGCAGCGCGGGCGCGGCAGCAGAGGCAGAGCACGGTAGGGGAAAAGTAACTCGCGGGCTTCGCTGGTAGCAGCGTGCGGCGAGGAAGAAGGGCAGGGTGAGGTGACGGGGCGATCACGCGCGGGCACTGGTGCTGCTGGGCGACCGGGAGCGGTCGGGAGCCGGGAAACGAGGAGCGCGGCAGAGCTGCGCCGGCTTCGGGCAGGGAAAAAGGGACGCAGAGCAGTTGCAGTTAGCGGTGAGCGGGTGACCGAGCAGGCAGGTGACGCGACGGAGCGGGCACGAGGGGCTGGCTTTTGATCAGAAATGTGGGAGCGGTCAGGCGGGGAGAATCGAGGCGACAGAGGAGTCAGCTTCGTGCAGGGCAAAGGTAACTCGCCTTTGCGGCAGCTAGCGGCTGGGCGGCAGCGACGACGCGACGGCGGCGAGTGAGAGCGCGGGGAAGTGTGGCGCCGGGTTCTGAGAAGCAGCGGTGGTAGAGAATCGTGCAGGCACGCGCGGGCGGGAATCGGCCAGCGCCGGGACACGCGGGCGGGAATCGGCCAGCGCCGGGAGGAAGACGACGACAATTTTTGTAGAGAGGTCCTCGGCTTTTTGAAAAGCTTGCAAAGAAGTCCCCAGTTCTGTTTTAATTTATTTAAAATACTTCCTTAAGTCCAATTAATCTGAAATTTTGAGGGTGAGCTAATTAGAATATGGACATTTCATTAGTGAATTCTAATTGGCCAGAAGGAAAATAATTTAATTAGAATTATTAATTAAAGTTAAATCAATTCTAGGTTTAAACCATTTAATTGATTGATTTCTTATTGGAATAAAATTCTTGTTTTTGGCCCAAAATTCTATTTTATTATTACCATAGTTTTGATGTAATTATTTGGCCTAAGATTTATAGAAATTTAATTTGCTTCAAAGTTTTTGCTTGCAGGGTTTTATTTTGGATTGAGGAAATTCCATTTTTAACTTGCCTCTATTATTTCATGCTCATACTTGAGTTCAAAATTTTTGGCAATTTGTGCTAAGCAAGAAATGAGACACCTGGGTGTCACAGCCCTCCCTCCTTAAAGAAATCTCGTCCCGAGATTAAGAACGAAGCAGACTAGAGTGGGGCAAAAATTTACCTGTGAATGAAGACCAGAATTCCGGGTAATGAGTACTCAGAAATTCTTCCGATTCCCAGGTGGATTCATCTTCTGAGTGATTACTCCATTGCACTTTATAGAATTTAATGGTTCTTTTGCGGGTTGTGCGTTCTTTTTCATCAAGGATTTGTATTGGGTGCTCGGAGTATGTGAGGTCCGGTTGAAGATGATCATACTATTCCAAGACAACATCAATTGGAGGTTTGAGACATCATTTCAGTTGAGACACATGAAACGTGTTATGTACTCTAGACAAATTTGGTGGTAACTCCAGCTTGTAGGCGACTTGACCACATCTATCCAAGATTCTAAATGGGCCAATGTAGCGGGGTGCTAATTTTCCTTTGATTCCAAATTGTTGAATGCCCTTCATTGGTGACACTCGGAGATAGACAAAATCATTCTTGTTGAAAAACAATGGCCAGCATCGTCGGTTTGCATACTTTTCTTGACGACATTTAGCAGCCTTGAGATTTGCTTGAATTGTACGAACCCTTTCTTCTGCATCCTTGACGAGGTCAGGACCAAAAGTTACTCGTTCTCCTGATTCAGACCAATTCAACGGTGTTCTACAACTCCGACCGTAGAGTGCTTCAAAAGGGGACATTTTTACACTCTCTTGGTAACTGTTGTTGTATGAGAAATCTGCATATGGTAAATACTCATCCCAGTTACCACCATGTGTTAAGACACATGCTCTGAGCATATCTTCCAGGATTTGGTTGACACGCTCAGTTTGTCCATCAGTAGCGGCATTATAAGCAGAACTTCGGATCAACTTAGTACCTAGAGATGCATGCAGTTGCTCCCAGAAACGAGCAACAAACTGCGAGCCACGATCTGTAACAATGGTCTTGGGTACTCCATGGAGACACAGAATTCTTGCTATGTATAGTTCTGCATACTGCCATACGCTGTATCTGGTGTTTACTGGTAGAAAGTGAGCAGACTTTGTGAGTCTATCAACAACAACCCAAATCGAATCATGCTTCCGAGATGTGAGAGGGAGGCCAACAATGAAATCCATACTTATATCTTCCTATTTCTAGGCGGGAATACTCAGTGGCTGAAGTAGTCCATCCCGTTTCAAATGGTCGGCCTTAACTCTCTGATAGGTGTCGCACTCCATGACCTATCAAGCAACTTCTCGCTTCATTCTGGTCCACCAGAAATTTTTCTTCAGGTCCTGGTACATCTTGTTACTTCCAGGATGAATGGAATACTTAGAGTGATGTGCTTCATCCAAGATTTTGCGATGAAGCTCAAAATCCTTGGGTACTACTAGGCGGTTATTGAACCACAGAGTACCATCCGAATCTTGCGTGAAGTAGTTTGCCTTGCCACTCTTAAGGTTCTCCCGAATGTACTTCATTCCAACATCTCTTTTCTATGCAGTAGTGACCTCATCACGAATGGTGGAATGAATACTGAGATTGTTGATCACTAGGGCAGGCAATATATGGAGGCTGGGTTCTGTGGTACTCGCTTCAATGCTGTGGATCTATCACTAGATTATTGCAGTGTATCTTTCGACTCAGAGCATCGGCGACCACATTAGCCTTGCCTGGGTGGTAATGAATCTCCAGATTATAGTCCTTAATTAATTCTAGCCATCGACGTTGTCTCATGTTCAGATCAGTCTGAGTAAATATGTACTTCAAGCTCTTGTGATCTGTATAGATGTGTACTAAATTACCGAGCAAATAATGCCTCCAAATTTTTAGGGCAAGGACAACGGCAGCTAGTTCCAAGTCATGGGTAGGATAGTGCTCTTCGTGCTTCCGTAGTTGTCGAGATGCATAGGCAATAACACGACCATCCTACATAAGCACACATCCAAGTCCGGTCCCAGATGCATCACAATATACGTCAAACGGCTTGGTGATGTCTGGTTGAGCCAATACTGGGGCTGTAGTCAACAATGTCTCCAATTTCTGAAAAGATTTTTCACAATTGTTGCTCCAATTGAACCTCCTATCCTTTTTCAGCAGATCAATGATGGGTTTGGTCAACTGAGAGAAATTAGGAATGAACCTCCGATAGTATCTAGCTAGTCCGAGGAAACTACGAACTTGGTGGACGGTTTTCGGTGGCTTCCAATCTAGCACATCTTGGACCTTGCTTGGGTCTACAGAGATACCTTCGGCTGAAACTATGTGACCAAGGAAGGGCACACGGTCCAACCAAAATTCACACTTACTGAATTTCGCAAACAGCTTGTGATCTCATCGACGCTGAAGAACAATACGAAGATGTTCGGCATGTTCTTCCTTGGACTTCGAATAGATAAGAATGTCATCAATGAATACTACCATGAACTTGTCTAGCTCTAGCATGAAGACTGAATTCATGAGTTACATGAAATAGGCAGGCGCATTTGTCAATCCAGAGGACATCACTAGATATTCGAATAATCCATATCTAGTAGAGAATGTAGTCTTTGGAATATCTTCCGCTCTGATCTTGATCTGATGATAACCCGACCGAAGGTCAATTTTGGAAAAGACCTTGGCACCAACCAATTGATCAAAAAGAATATCAATACGGGGCAGCGGGTATTTATTCTTGATGGTGACTTCATTAAGAGGCCGGTAATCAACAACAAGACGTAGAGACTTGTCCTTCTTCTTCACAAAAATGGTGGAACAGCCCCAAGGTGAAGTACTTGGGTGAACAAATCCCTTTTACAGCAACTCATTCAACTGTTTCTTCAATTCAGCTAGCTCATTTGGAGCCATTTTATAGGGACGTTGGGATATTGGAGAAGTTCCTGACTGGAGCTCAATCTTGCATTCTACTTCACGATCAGGTGAAAGTCCAGAGATATCTTCCGGAAATACGTCGGGATACTCACAGACAATAGGGATGTTCTCAAGTGATGGTCCTTCCAAATAATAGACAACCAGATCCCTCGAAGAGATGGTGCTAAGAGAAAGGGTGTCTGGACCATGCAGGGGAGAGTTCAAATGGACCACACGGGGCTCTATATCCAACATGGCTCTATGGGTTTTCATCCACTCCATGCCAATAATTAGGTCAATCTGTTGGTTATGGAGCATGATAAAATTGGCGGGGTAGATTTTTTGATTGATTTCTAGTGGAGATTTGCTTACTATTTCATTAGCTAAAATTTGTCCAGCCGGGGAACGGATAGTAAAGCACTGATTTATAGTGGTGGTGTGGAGATTATGTTTTTGCACACAAGTTCTGCTAATAAAATTATGAGTAGCACCAGAATAGAAAAGAGTGAGAACAGGCTAGCGATAGAGTGAGAGCATACCGGTCAACACGGGATCATCCTGGGGAATATTGTCAGCGCTGGTGTAGTTCACTTGGGCACCACGAGACGGTGCATTCACAGTCTTGTTCTACGGAGGGCGCTGATTGTTGTTGTTGTTGTTGTTGTTGCGCCTAGGTGTTGTACATTCTCTGGCGAAGTGGCCGGTGCGACCACAGTTGTAGCACGGGTAGTTACCTCCACGACTGACAGGCTGGGGAGCACATGCATTCTGACTTCCCTGCTACTGGTTGGGTGCACGGTACTGAGTGTGCTGTTGCTGCTGCTGTGGTGCTCGGGGCGGAAAGTACTGCTGCTGCTGTGGCCTCGGGCGCTGAAACTACTGCTGCGGGGACGTCCGGTACCGCTGTCCAGACGGTGAAGTATACACGAGGCGATGCTTCGCCTGTGGGGCAGCAGAGGCACTAGCAGGTGATGAGAACATGACGCCTATGGATACACACAACACTCCTCCAACTAAGATGAAAGTTCACGTGCATCACCTGAATTTACAGGTGAGCTCGTTTCTAATGTTTTGTTTATGTGGTTTTGAAAATAGATTGCTACCTAATGATTTAATTATTGTTAGGAACCATGGAGATGATGATGATATAGCTGGGGAGGTGATTGAAGGCGTGATGGGCCAGCAAGGATGTCCAAGCCAAGGTGGAGGCCCAATTCAAAACCGACTTCGAGTCTGTTTCAGGGCTCAGGACTAGTTTGCACTAAAACGGACGCTCAGGATGCATACGAACTCGGATTTGGACGTTCTACATATGCCTAGAAAGATAACAAAAAGATGTTTCCAACCCGACCAGTCCCATGTGAAAATCCATCACGAGACGTCAGCAATCGTCAAAACAAATCGACATCCAGGATCTGTCCTGGTGCTGCGACACCGTAATCGGTCTTTAGGCCATGTGACGAGTTGAGCCCACTTAGGGCTGCGACCAGGTGGTGGTGCACGACCCTAGGGTCCTCATATACAGCCACCGTCTCTTCATTAGGGTTTGGGTTTTGCTTAGATTATTCTGTTCATAATAGTTTTGCCGTTTGATCGGTTTGTGAGACCCCAACTTGTTAGATTCATCGTATACTTGCAAATTTGGTTGCATTCTTCTTTGTTCTTGCTTGTGTTCTTGATTTGCAGGCAAGTATAAGCCTTCTCGGCGAGGTCAATTGTTCTTGAACGGTTGATAACCAGAGGAGACGTTGTGCTGCGATTGTGGGGTTCAGAACGTGTCGTTCGAAAGCCGGATTGATTTGTGTATCGCCTCCGCCTTAATCAAGATTATCAGAACCAATCGGAAGATTGGGAGCCCTTGTCCACATCAAGTGGTAATCAGAGCTTCAGGTACACCGTTAAGTTCGCCCTTATCCCTGTTATTTTGTTCAGTCCTAAACTCCAGAAAACTACCCTACAAAAATATTTGTTCGTCGTGTTTCCGCTGTCCTATATCCCCCTTGTGCTATGCAATTTTCAGTTTAGTTTGCTTCTCTGAATTTTAGTCCCTACAAGGTCATTGTATTGCTGGTTTAGTGCTTGTTCTTTGGTCTTGTTTGAGTGGTGCATGTCCTTGTTCATAGAGAATCAAGACAAAAAAAATTCAGTTTGTTGCACACATTGAGAGTTTTGAAATAATATATTATCTATCTCTATGTCTATCATATTCAGATCATAATTTTGCTTATGCTAGAATATATTTTCCTTTTTCTTTCTAGTACTAATACCTTGCTGCAGTTCTGATTCACAAAAAAGAAAAGAAAAAGGCAAAAGTGCACAAGAGGAAAAGCCGCACAAAAAAGAGGAAGTAGAAAAAGGAAAAGATAAAAATTCAGAATTGCTTGCAGCCTTTGTGTCCTTTGTTGAGTCATTTGCTTGCTTGCTTGAACTAGGTCCGAGATAAGTTTAGGCCAGTGATATAGACTAGCTTGGGACTACTATTTAGTTTTGCAACCTCTGAATTGAAATTTTGCTAATCCTTGCTATCACATATTGCCTATCCAAGGTCCACTTATATCCTTCTGAGCAGGCACAAATTTTTGACCCTCGCAATCGTCGGATCACACTCTCCAAGGTATCCTTCGCTTGCTGTAATTAAGAACTTTATAAGAGCTTAGTAAGATGTTTCAATTTGCTTGTTGAGAGCTTCCATTGTGATGAGATAGTAGTGATAGGAAAATATACTCTTGTGTGTTTTCTTGTTTGCTACTAACAATGACAGGTTACAATACCCATGGTAATGAGTTGATGACACCTCATGATGATAAGAGTGTTGTAGCACAGCAAGTGCTCAGTTCTCAAATAGAGAAGGTAGAGAAAAATCAATTGAACAATTTATTCCAGACTCACTTTGTTGTCAAGGATCGACATTGTCGTGTTATCATTGATGGAGAGAGTAGCCGCAACATTGCAAGTTTGGAATTAGTTGAGAAGCTTGGATTGACAACACAGCCACACCCATGTCCATACTACATCCAATGGGTAAATTCTTTTGGTAAGATAAAGGTAGATAAAATTGCACGTATTGAATTTTTTATTGGTTCTTATAAGGATAGTGCAGAATTTGATATAGTACCTATGCAAGCATGTCATTTGTTATTGAGTAAATCTTGGATTATTACAAATAATGCTTCACACAATACCATTACAAATAGCTACTCATTTAAATACAATGGTAGAAGAGTTACTCTTAAACCTATGACCACTGCTAAAATTTTAGAAGAGGATCAACAAAGGTTTGAGAGGAGAAAGAATGAACCATATAGGAAAGAGTGGATTGTTTCAAATGTTGCAACACTTACATCAAAATCTGAATTACTAGAGGATGAACATATTTCCTTGCCTATTGTTGCAACTAGTACATTTCAGGTTCTACACAAAGAAGAGGGTAGTGAGAAAGATGAAGAACATGTTCATGCTTCAGGTAAGAGGTTTCTTGATGTAATGAATTGTTCCAATAATCTTGCTGTATTGGAACCTTGTTTGGATTTGCCTTTGCCACAAGTTGATTTATCTACTGATCCTTGTGATAAAGAGGAGTTGTGTGCCACTGCTTCACTTATACCTTTGCCATAACAAATGAATAAGCTCGATGTTTTTGCTTATGATTCATCCATTAGAGCTGAAATTAAGCATTTGATTTTAGTTAAATGTGAAAAGGATGAGCAGAAATTGTTGTGTTCTCTAAATACTTTGGGTTATATTGATTTTGATATTCCTTGTGATATAAATACCATGGAGAAGCAAATCTTTTGTCAAACTAAATTGCCTTTATTGGCAAGAAACAATTTTCATGCTATTGGCTATTATGATCATAGAGGTTCGTTTATGGTGCACAGAGTTTATATTTGTTCAAAATTGAAACCTCCTTGTGTAATAAAATTAAATGATCAACTTGAAAACTATAGTAACAATTATCATGTCATGTCAAGTTTTTCTAGTGTTTGTAAGATCACATATTTTCTAAATTATCATAAGAGCGAGGATGATGTTACTGCTGCCCAATTTTTCAAAGAGGTTGTTCATTGGTACGACATATCTTCTATTATAGTTTCACATTCTGATGACAATTTTTATAACACATATAAACATGAGGTGCATCCCAAGTTTGGGAATAGTTCTACATTTCATATTTTAGATTTGAGACAACTATTGGGAGAAAGAGATGGGATCGAGTCGAGGATGACTCTAATTCAAAAGGGGGAGAATGATGAGAACATGAGACCTATGGATACACAAAACACTCCTCCAACTAAGATGAAAGTTTATGTGCATCACCTGAATTTATAGGTGAGCTCATTTCTAATGTTTTGTTTATGTGGTTTTGAGAATAGATTGCTACCTAATGATTTAATTGCTGTTAGGAACCATGGAGATGATGGTGATATAGCTGGGGAGGTGATTGGAGGCGTGATGGGCCAGCAAGGATTTCCAAGCCAAGGTGGAGGCCCAATCCAAAACCGACTTCGAGTCTGTTTCGGGGCCCAGGACTAGTCTGCACTAAAACGGACGCCTAGGACGCATACGGACTCAGATTTGGACGTTCTACATATGCCTAGAAAGATAACGAAAAGATCTTTCCAGCCCAACCGGTTCCATGTGAAAATCTGTCGTGATCCGTCGGCAATCGTCAAAACAAATCGACGTCTAGAATCTGTCCTGGTGCTGCGACACCATAATCGGTCTTTGGGCCATGTGATGAGTTGAGCCCACTTAGGGCTGCGACCAGGGGGTGGTGCACGACCCTAGGGTCCTCATATACAGCCGCCGCCTCTTCATTAGGGTTCGGGTTTTGCTTAGATTATTCTTTTCATAATAGTTTTGCCAGTTGATCGGTTTATGAGACCCCGACTTGTGAGATTCATCGTATACTTGCAAATTTGGTTGCATTCTCCTTTGTTCTTGCTTGTGTTCTTGATTTGCAGGCAAGGATAAGCCTTCTTAGCGAGGTTAATTGTTCTTGAACGGTTGATAACCAGAGGAGACGTTGTGCTGCGATTGCGGAGTTCAGAACGTGTTGTTCGGAAGCCGGATCGATTTGTGTATCGCCTCCGCCTTAATCAAGATTATCAGAACCTATCGGAAGATCGAGAGCCCTTGTCCACATCAGCAGGGGCCTTCCTCTTGCGCTCATCTTCCTCAACTTGGCGCATGGCACCCTCCTGGACAATAGCAGCATTGACCAAGTCGTTGAAGGTGCCGGTTGTCTGCCAGGTCAGACACTCCTTCAGTGCGGCATTCATGCCACGCAGGAAAGCATACCTCTTCTTCTCCTCAGTATTGACATACTCAGTCTTTCTAAGAGCTTTCTAGCTTGCAAACAACCCATGCTAAGGTTTCATCGTTGCAGAATTAAATCATTCCATGGAAGCCCCCTCTAGCGCCATGGGTAGGAGTGAACTCTCCATCGCCTAAGTCCAAAAGTAAATCGTTCTGTCCTTATTCCTTGACTGGCCGCAAAACTGGGAAGACATCTTGATACTTAAACAAGCCTACCCAAATTAGCCTAGTGCTTTGTGCAGTTTTCATGGTAACATGTTCCAGGAATGTGCCCTTGTGATCCCAAGTGATGAGGACATCATTCCTAAGGATACATGCAACACTCCTCCAATTCTGTACTTGCAAGGTCCAATGACTAGAGCTCGTGCACGACGACTAAATTTAGAGGTGAGCTCATTCCTACGTTCTTCATCATATGTCACTTTTGAGAATGGTTTGCTATCTAATGATTATATTGTAATTAGGAACCATGGAGAGGACCAGGAGATGATGGGAGAAGGACTTGCAGACGTGGAGGACCAGCAAGGACGTGGAAGCCAAGGTGGAGGCCCAACCAAAACCGAGTTCAAGTCTGTTTTGGGGCTCAGGACCAGTCTGTACTAAAATGGATGCCCAGGACGCAGACGGACTCGGATTTGGATGTTCTATATATGCACGGAAAGAAAAGAAGAAGACCTTTCCAATGTTGCCAGTCTCATGTCAAAATTCATCCGGAGTCATCGGGAATCGTCGAAACAAGAGAGGGTCCAGAATCTGTTTCAGTGCTGCGTCGCCTATTTTTGGCCTTTGGGCTTTGTATCTAGTTGAGCCCAATTAGGGGCGCATCCAGAGGGTCTTGCACAACTCTAGGGTCTTCATATACAGCAGCCTCCTCTTCATTTGGGTTTGGGGTTTTGCTTAGATTATTCTGTTGATAACAGTTTTGCCGTTTGATCGGTTTGTGGGACCCCAAGTTGTGAGATTCATCATATACTTGCAAATTTGGTTGCATTCTTCTTTGTTCTTACTTGTGTTCTTGATTTGCAGGCAAGGATAAGTCTTCTTGGCGAGGTCAATCGTTGTTGAACGGTTGATAACCAGAGGAGACGTTGTGCTACGATTACGGGGTTCAAAACGTGTCGTTCGAAAGCCGGATCGATTTGTGTATCGCCTCCGCCTTAATCAAGATTATCAAAACCTATCGGAAGATCGGGAACCTTGTCCACATCAAGTGGTAATCAGAGCTTCAGGTGCACCTTCAGGTTTGCACTACCCTTAGTTACTTTCGTTTTGTGTTCATCCTATCATCCACAGAAAAGCCTAAAATTTTTTTTCCATTTGCCCATAACCACGTGTTTAGCCTCTGCATATTTCAATTTCAGAGTCCGTAGTGTTACGTTTGTGCCCTAGTTCTTGTTTAGTCGCTCGTTTAGTTTGTGTTTTTGTCATCAGTAGTGTTTTCCTTGCAACCCTAGCCGCCATCCCCTTCACCATCCTCTGTTTTGTTGGCTTTTTGTGCTAGGGTTGATTGATCGACACACCTAGCCTAGTCCCACCCTAATCCCACCCTAAACACACCGTCAACACCCCAGACCGATCCCCATAAATTCCATTTTCTGCTGCCTCCATGCTGCCAAAAAAAAAAATCCTACCCGATTCCAAACTCGACCCCAAACCCGACTCGGGTTTCTGGAAAACCGACTCCGACCCCCCTTGGTAAAACGGGCATAACTTTTCGCTCGGGTGTCCGTTTTGGCTGAAATGTTTACAGGAGATTCTTGACCCAAAATTGAGCATACCCACACTTGGCTGTGCCCTGTGTGCCCTTGTCAAAAAATTCATAAAAAATCGGGAAGATAAAGAAAAAATTCAATCAAGTTGAAACCCGATGTTTTCTGCAACTTCAAGATTTTTTGTAGGCCACATCCTATGTCTGTTTGAGCTGAAATTTTCTGTGGATTCTTCTCCATTGTTGGTGAGTTGGGGAAAAATATTAAAAAAATAAAATAAAATAAAAGAAATTTGAGATTTCTACTAGTGCTACATCTAGCCCCCTGAAATTTCTGGATTTGGATGTTTTGCACTTAGCCCCCTGTTATCGCCTGTGTGCCTTTGTCTCCTTGTTTCTACTTTGCTATCACTACTGTTCTAGGACATACTTAGACCAGCAACTAGGGACAAGTTACTTGGGCACTTATTCAGCTTTACTATCTGTTTTTGATTTGTGTACCACTCACATATATATATTTGGCCTTCCTAGCTCTACATATTTCTTCTGGACAGCACATAGGTTATTTTGTGACCCTTGCAATCATGGAACACATCTCCCTGGTATCCTTTGCTTTGCTTTTCATAACTTTGTAAGAGCTTTGCAAGGAGTTTCCTTTTGTTGTGTTGAGAGGCACCACTACTTAGCTGTTTTGTAGGGATAACCTTCACTGTTTGTTTCATGTTTTGATGTTTGTGATGGCAGGAAGTGACGACGGAGAGATGGCTTCACCCACACAATTTGCTGAGTGCGTGAGCCAAGAGCAACTCCAGAAGGCTTTGCAGGCTGCTCAAAATTGGATTATATGAGTGGTTAGTAATGCCGTTCGGTTTAACTAATGCACCTAGTACTTTCATGCGCTTGATGAATGAGGTTTTAAGAGCTTTTATTGGCAAATTTGTGGTACTTTACTTTGATGATATCTTGATTTATAGCAAATCCATAGATGAACATATGAATCATTTGCGTGCTGTTTTTGATGCTTCACGAGATGCACGTTTATTTGGTAACCTTAAGAAGTGCACCTTTTGCACGGATCAAGTCTCTTTTCTTGGCTATGTTGTGACTGCATAGGGAATTGAGGTGGATGAGGCGAAGATTGAAGCCATAAAGAGCTGGCCTGTACCAAAAACTATCAGACAGGTGAGGAGGTTTCTTGGTCTTGCAGGTTTCTACCACCGCTTTGTCAAAGATTTCAGCACCATTGCTGCACCTTTGCATGAGTTGACAAAGAAGGGTGTTGATTTCCATGCACCATTGCTGCAATTACCTAATTTTGATAAGATTTTTGAGCTAGAATGTGATGCTAGTGGTATAGGCATTGGTGGTGTTTTGATGCAAGATAGTAAACCTGTTGCATACTTTAGTGAGAAAATTACTGGGCCTGTTTTGAATTACTCCACGTGTTATAAGGAATTGTATGCACTTGTACGTTCTTTAGAGACGTGGCGTCATTACTTGTTGCCCAAAGAATTTGTTATTCATTCTGATCATGAATCACTTAAGTATATGCGTTCTCAATGTAATTTGAACCATAGACATGCTAAATGGATTGAGTTTATTGAGTCTTTTCCTTACATTATTAAACATAAGAAAGGGAAGGATAATGTGATCCCTGATGCTTTATCTAGGTGCTATAATTTATTGTCTCAACTTGATTGTAGAATTTTTGGACTTGAGGCAATTAAAGAACAATATGCTGCTAATGTTGATTTTAAGGATGTATTGCTATTTTGGATGTAATTGCAGAAAACAGGTGTAAAACAGGGCAATTATGGGTAAGGAAGAGCAACGAAGTTGGGCCAGATGCAGGGTCGCGCCGATCGGCTCCAATGCCGCACCGACCGGCGCAGGAGGAAAAGATGATGAAGACGAGCCCAAGTCCAGCAAAAATGAAGGCCCAGCCCTATATGAGTTAGAGTCGGTGGAAGTTGACCTAATCCCATCGAGTATAAAAGGAAGATGACTATCAAGAACTAAGGGGCAACCAGAGAGACGGCGATCACAACATTGAGTTGTTAGAACTAGGCTTCCAGGATATTGGTGGTGACGGTTGGTCAACACCGATGAGAACCAACAGAAGGGAGGTCACGCCGATCGGCGCGATGCTTGTGCTGATCGGCTCGTGCGCGTTCCAGTGCTATTTCTCACCCCTCTGCTATGTCTAGCGGAAGGATGAGTGAGTAGTTTCATATTCTCTTCCCTAGTGCGGGGATCTGGTCATGTAACTCTCATACTTATTCATACTCTCTTGATGAATTTAATCTATGTGATGAACTTAATTGTGCATCTATTTCCATTAGTGTATAGGCCAATACACTCCTGCCCATTGCATAGCGCAAGATACCAGTGGGGAGCTAATAGCCTCTGTAGTGACAACTAGAGTGAACGAAACCACCATGTCTTGTAGAATATTAGAATCATCACTCAAGGCGATAAGAATAAGGTTGCATAATAGTAAACCAATCCGAAGGAGAGAATCCTTCATTATCCTGTTACTTCTCCAATAACATTCATCCACCATTCTCTCACCATCACCATTCACACCAACCCAACCATTGCAATCTGTTAGTAATCCTTTAATAGTAATAGTTCCGCTCGTTTCTTTGCTGAAATTGTACAAGCTGATTTAGAAAGAGCTGCTAGTTTGAAAAATAAAGGTGCTAAAATTCAACAACCTATTAATTCTGATTCTACACCTAGTAATGTTAATGATTCTTCAAGTTCTAAGGGTGCTGGAATTAAATTACAAGGTCGTTCATGTCTTGCAACAAAATCTGAGCTTACTGAAATTTCTGATAATGTTGATATTTTCTATGCTTTGATATGCAAACAAGCTTTGTTTTCACTTGATGATATTGCTTATAGTGCTTTGCCTCCTGTTGTCACTATCCTTTTGCAGGAGTATGAGGATGTTTTTCCAGCTGAGATACCCTCGGGCTTGCCACCTTTGAGAGGGATTGAGTATCAAATTGATTTGATTCCGAGTGCTACTTTTCCAAACTATGCTGCTTATAAGACCAACCCTGAGGAGACTAAGGAGATACAACAACAAGTTCAAGACCTTTTGGATCGTGGGTATGTTCGTCAATCACTTAGTCCTTGTGTTGTTCCTGTACTTTTGGTTCCTAAGAAAGATGGTACTTCGCGTATGTGTGTAGATTGTAGAGCTATTAATAATATTACTATTAGGTATCGTCATCCTATTCCTAGGCTAGACGACATGCTTGATGAGTTATATGGTGCTATAATTTTTACTAATATTGATTTTCCTAGTGTCTACGATCAAATTAGAATGAAACTTGGAGATGAATGGAAAATAGCTTTCAAAACCAAATTCGGGTTATATGAGTGGTTAGTAATGCCGTTTGGTTTAACTAATGCACCTAGTGATGAGGACATCACTCCTAAGGATATATGCAACACTCCTCCAATTTTGGACTTGCAAGGTCCAATGACTAGAGCTCGTGCACGACGACTAAATTTAGAGGTGAGCTCGTTCCTACATTCTTCATTATATGTCACTTTTGAGAATGGTTTGCTACCTAATGATTATATTATAATTAGGAACCATGGAGAGGACCAGGAGATGATGGGAGAAGGACTTGGAGACGTGGAGGACCAACAAGGACGTGGAAGCCAAGGTGGAGGTCCAACCAAAACCGACTTCGAGTCTATTTTGGGGCTCAGGACTAGTCTGCACTAAAACAGATGCCCAAGACACATACGGACTCGGATTTGGACGTTCTACATATGCACGGAAAGATAAGAAGAATTCCTTTCCAATGCCGCCGGTCTCATATCAAAATTCGTCCGGAATCATCAGGAATCATCGAAACAAGAGATAGTATAGAATCTGTTTCGGTGCTATATCGCCTGTTTTTGGCCTTTGGGCTTTGTATCTAGTTGAGCCCAAGTAGGGGTGCATCCAGAGGGTCTTGCATGACCCTAGGGTCTTCATATATAGCTGCCGTCGCACCATTAGGGTTTAGGGTTTTGCTTAGATTATTCTATTCATAACAGTTTCGCCGTCATCACGGTTTGTGAGACCCCAACTTCGTGAGATTCATAATACATCTGCAATTGTGTTGCTTTCTTCTTTGTTCTTGCTTGTGTTCTTGATTCGCAGGCAGAGATTAGCCTTCTCGGTGAGGTCAATCATTTTAGGACGGTTGATAACCAGAGGAGACGTCGTGCTGCGATTGCGGGGTTTAGAACGTGCTGTTCTGAAGCCGGATCGATTTGTGTGTCGCCTCCGACCAAATCAATGTATCCAGAACCTTTCGGAAGATCGGGAACCCTTGTCCACATCAAGTGGTAATCAGAGCTTCAGGTGCACCGTCAGGTTCATACTACCCTTAGTTAATTTCGTTTTGTGTTCATCCTATCGTCCACAGAAAAGCCCAAAAAAATTTTTCCGTCCGCCCATAACCACGTGTTTAGCCTTTGTATATTTCAATTTCAGAGTCCGTAGTGTTGAGTTTGTGCCCTAGTTTTTGTTTTGTTGCTGGTTTTAGTTTGTGTTTTTGTCGTCAGTAGTGTTTCCCTTGCAACCCTAGCCGCCATCCCCTTCACCATCATCTGCTTTGTTGGCTTTTTGTGCTAGGGTTGATTGATCGACACACCTAGCCTAGTCCCACCCTAATCCCACCCTGAACACACCATCAACACCCCGAACCAATCCCCACAATTTCCACTTTCCGCTGCATCCACGCCGCCAAAAAAAATCTTACCCGATTCCATACTCGACCCCTAACCGACTCGGGTTTCTGGAAAACCGACTCCGACCCCCCTTCGGTAAAACGGGCATAACTTTTTGCTCGGTTGTCCGTTTTGGCTGAAATTTTTACAGGAGATTCTTGACTCAAAGTTGAGCTGACCCACACTAGGCCACGCCCTATGTGCCCTTGTCAAAAAATTCAAAAAAAATCGGGAAGATAAAGAAAAAATTGATTTAAGTTTACACCCGACGTTTCCTGTAACTTCAAGATTTTCTGTAGGCCACATCCTACCTCTGTTTGAGCTGAAATTTTTTGTGGATTCTCCTCCATTGTTAGTCAGTTGGAGAACAATATCAAAAAAATAAAATAATAAAAAAAGAAATTTGGGATTTCTACTAGTGCTACATCTAGCCCCCTGAAATTTCTGGATTTGGCTGTTTTGCACTTAGCCCCCTGTTATCACCTGTTGTGCCTTTGTCTCCTTGTTTCTACTTTGCTATCACTACTGTTCTAGGACATACTTAGACTAGCAACTAGGGATAAGTTACTTGGGCACTTATTCAGCTTTACTATCTGTTTTTGATTTGTGTGCCACTCACATATATATATTTGACCTTCCTAGCTCTACATATTTCTTCTGGACAGCACACAGGTTATTTTGTGACCCTTGCAATTGTGGAACACATCTCTCTGGTATCCTTTGCTTTGCTTTTCAGAACTTTGTAAGAGCTTTGTAAGGAGTTTGCTTTTGTTGTGTTGAGAGGCACCACTGCTTAGCTGTTTTATAGGGATAACCTTCACTATTTGTTTCCTGTTTTGGTGTTTGTGATGGCAGGAAGTGATGATGGAGAGATGGCTTCACCCTCACAATTTGCTGAGTGCGTGAGCCAAGAGCAGCTCCAGAAGGCTTTGCAGGCTGCTCAGAGTGATTTGGCAGAGACGATCACCAGAGCCGTTACTGATGCGGTCAGCAAGCTTCACATTGGAGAAAGCATCGAGCGGTTAGAGAAGCGGGTCTCTAAGTTAACCGATCAGGTTGTTGCATTGGAGACCGCTCCTAAACCCAATAATACGAACACCAATAACAACAACAACGATGTTGAAGACGTCCATGATGAAGACATGGTGTATAAGGCTGATGGCACCGTGGATAGGTCAGCTACAAGGACCGCACGATTACGACGTTGTTTGCAACATAATACTCAAGGTATGGGTGGTTTCCATAACTACAACCGTCGTCCACACGGTGACTATGCTCCAGATGACCCGTATGCTAAAATTAAGTTTTCAATTCCTTCGTTTTCGGATCAGTATAATGGTGATGTTTATCTTGATTGGGAGATGACTGTAGAACAAAAATTTAATGCCCACCTTGTTCCTGAACAACATAGAGTTAGACAAGCTACTAGTGAGATTAAGGACTTTGCTATTGTTTGGTGGAGTGGTCTAGCTGCTGAAACTGATTTGCCTACTACTTGGGAAGAACTTAAGGTAGCAATGCGTGATCGTTTTGTTCCCCCTTCTTTTTATAGAGAGATTCGTAATAAATTGCAACGTTTAGACCAAGGAGATAAAACTGTTCAGGAGTATTTTAGTGAGCTTCAGAAGGGTTTGATTCGTTGTGCTGTAGTTGAAAAAGTAGAGGATCAAATTTGTCGCTTTTATTCTGGTTTAAGAAAAGAAATTCAGGACATCCTTGATTATAAAGAATATTATACCCTCACCCAGTGTTTCCAGTATGCTATGCTTGCAGAGAAAGAATCACAGGGACTTTTCCAGGCTTTTGAGGAGTACAGCAAGTCAAGGAACTTCTACCCTCCACGCTCGACGGGGACTTCGGGGCTGCCCAGGCCATCTTTCCGGCCGCCCCCACCAGCAGCTACCAAGGGAACCAGTGTTGTTTCTGCAGCCCCAAGATCAGCCCCTGCACCTTCTACGCGCTCAGGTAAACTTTCTGTGCAGGTACCAGCTAGTAGTGCCTCCTCTGTTGCTTCGATAGGGCCCACTACAGGGATTCAGTGCCACCACTGCCATGGACTTGGTCATGTGCAGAAAGATTGTCCAAGTAGGCGGGCATATGTGGCGACGGACGATGGCGGTTACATGAGCACCTCCGATGTGGAGGATGAGGAGGAGGACATCACTGCCACTGGCAGTGACCTCGTCCTTGGAGGCGGAGACACCACAGGATACATGAACATTATTGTTCAACGTGTCGTTAGCACACAAGTTCATCAGCCCGAGACAATGCAGCGCCACAACTTGTTCCAGATTTTCTTCGTCATCAAGAACCGCCGAGCACGTGTCATCATTGATGGAGGGAGCTGCAATAACTTGGTGAGTTCTGATGTGGTCAACAAGCTTGCTTTGACCACACGTCCACATCCACATCCGTACTACATTCAGTGGTTAAACGACTCTGGCAAAGCTAAGGTAATACAAACTTGTAGAGTTCCTTTTTCCATTGGTTCTTATGTGGATTCTATTGATTGTGATGTCGTACCCATGCAAGCATGTTCACTTTTATTGGGTAGACCTTGGGAATTTGATAATGATGTTGTACACCATAGTAGAAGTAATAAGTACACTTTTATGCATAAAGGAACTAAAATTACTTTGTTACCAATGACCCCTGCTGAAATTGTACAAGCTGATTTAGAAAGAGCTGCTAGTTTGAAAAATAAAGGTCCTGAAATTCAGCAACCTGTTAATTCTAATTCTACACCTAGTAATGTTAATGATTCTTCAAGTTTTAAGGGTGCTGGAATTAAATTACAAGGTCGTTCATGTCTTGCAACAAAATCTGAGCTTGCTGAAATTTCTGATAATGATGATATTTGCTATGCTTTGATATGCAAAGAAGCTTTGTTTTCGCTTGATGATATTGCTTCTAGTGTTGTGTCTCCTGCTGTCACTAACCTTTTACAGGAGTATGAGGATGTTTTTCCAGCTGAGATACCCCCGGGATTGCCACCTTTGAGAGGGATTGAGCATCAAATTGATTTGATTCCGGGTGCTACTTTGCCAAACCGTGCTGCTTATAGGACCAACCCTGAGGAGACTAAGGAGATACAACGACAAGTTCAAGACCTTTTGGATCATGGGTATGTTCGTCAATCACTTAGTCCTTGTGTTGTTCCTGTACTTTTGGTTCCTAAGAAAGATGGTACTTGGCATATGTGTGTAGATTGTAGAGCCATTAATAATATTACTATTAGGTATCGTCATCCTATTCCTAGGCTAGACGACATGCTTGATGAGTTATGTGGTGCTATAATTTTCACTAAAATTGATTTGCGTAGTGGCTACCATCAAATTAGAATGAAACTTGGAGACGAATGGAAAACAGCTTTCAAAACCAAATTTGGATTATATGAGTGGTTAGTAATGCCTTTTGGGTTAACTAATGCACCTAGTACTTTCATGCGCTTGATGAATGAGGTTTTAAGAGCTTTCATTGGCAAATTTGTGGTAGTTTACTTTGATGATATCTTGATTTATAGCAAATCTATAGATGAACATATGAATCATTTGCGTGCTGTTTTTGATGCTTTACGAGATGCACGTTTATTTGGTAACCTTGAGAAGTGCATCTTTTGCATGGATCGAGTCTCTTTTCTTGGCTATGTTGTGACTCCACAGGGAATTGAGGTGGATGAGGTGAAGATTGAAGCCATAAAGAGCTGGCCTGTACCAAAAACTATCACACAGGTGAGGAGTTTTCTTGGTCTTGCAGGTTTCTACCGCCGCTTTGTCAAAGATTTCAGCACCATTGCTGCACCTTTACATGAGTTGACAAAGAAGGGCATTGATTTCCATTGGGGTATGGTACATCATGAGTCTTTTGATGCTTTAAAGGATAAACTTACACATGCACCATTGCTGCAATTACCTAATTTTGATAAGATTTTTGAGCTTGAATGTGATGCTAGTGGTATAGGCATTGGTGGTGTTTTGATGCAAGATAGTAAACCTATTGCATACTTTAGTGAGAAAATTACTGGGCCTGTTTTGAATTACTCCACGTATGATAAGGAATTGTATGCACTTGTACGTTGTTTAGAGACGTGGTGTCATTATTTATTGCCCAAAGAATTTGTTATTCATTCTGATCATGAATCACTTAAGTATATTCGTTCTCAATGTAATTTGAACCGTAGACATGCTAAATGGATTGAATTTATTAAGTTTTTTGCTTACATTATTAAACATAAGAAAGGGAAGGATAATGTGATCGCTGATGCTTTATCTAGGCGCTTTACTTTATTGTCTCAACTTGATTGTAGAATTTTTGGACTTGAGGCAATTAAAGAACAATATGCTGCTGATGTTGATTTTAAGGATGTATTGCTGCATTGTAAAGAAGGTCGTGCAGGGTATAAATTTGTGTTGAATGATGGATTCTTGTTTAGAGCTAACCGCCTATGCATTCCAGTTGGTTCTGTTTGTCTTTTGTTGTTACAGGAGACGCATGGAGATGGATTGATGGGTCATTTTGGTGCCAAGAAGACGGAGGATATTTTGGCCACACACTTCTTTTGGCCAAGGATGAGGAAAGATGTTGAGCGCTTTGTTGCTCGCTGCACTACATGTCAAAAAGCTAAGTCTCGCTTGAATCCACATGGTTTATACATGCCACTTCCTGTTCCTTCTATTCCTTGGGCGGATATTTCTATGGACTTTGTTTTAGGACTGCCTAGGACTAAGAGGGGGAGTGATAGTATTTTTGTTGTTGTGGATAGATTTTCTAAGATGACACACTTTATACCATGTCATAAGACTGATGATGCTAGTTATATTGCTGATCTCTTTTTCAAAGAATTTGTTCGTTTGCATGGTATGCCTTCTACTATTGTTTCAGATTGTGATGCAAAATTCTTGAGTCACTTTTGGCGCACGCTTTGGAATAAGTTGGGTACAAAGTTGTTCTTTTCTACAACTTGTCACCCACAAACTGATGGACAAACTGAGGTGGTGAACCGCACTTTGGGTACTATGTTGAGAGCTATTTTGAAGAAAAATTTGAAGCAATGGGAAGAATGTTTGCCTCATGTTGAGTTTGCATATAATCGGGTAACACATTCTACTACCAAGGTAAGTCCTTTCAAAGTAGTGTATGGTTTTGATCCCCGTACTCCACTTGATATACTTCCTCTACCTATTCATGAGAGAGTTCATGTTGATGCTAAGGAACATGCTGAATTTATTTTAAAAATGCATGAGATCACTAGACTTAGCATTGAAAAGATGAATGACAAGTATAAAATTGCTGGTAGTAAAGGTAGAAAAGAAGTAAAACTTGATGTAGGAGATTTAGTATGGTTACACTTGAGAAAAGATAGATTTCCAGATTTGAGAAAGTCTAAATTAATGCCTAGAGCTGATGGTCCTTTCAAAATAATTGAGAAGATTAATGATAATGCATACAAACTTGAGTTGCCTCCCGAGTTCGGGGTTAGTCCTACTTTTAACATTTCAGATTTGAAACCATACTTGGGAGAAGAGAATGAGCTTGAGTCGAGGACGACTCCATTTCAAGAGGGGGAGGATGATGAGGACATCACTCCTAAGGATATATGCAACACTCTTCCAATTTTGGACTTGCAAGGTCCAATGACTAGAGCTCGTGCACGACGACTAAATTTAGAGGTGAGCTCGTTCCTACATTCTTCATTATATGTCACTTTTGAGAATGGTTTGCTACCTAATGATTATATTATAATTAGGAACCATGGAGAGGACCAGGAGATGATGGGAGAAGGACTTGGAGACGTGGAGCACCAACAAGGACGTGGAAGCCAAGGTGGAGGCCCAACCAAAACCGACTTCGAGTCTGTTTCGGGGGTCAGGACTAGTCTGCACTAAAACGGATGCCCAAGACACATACGGACTCGGATTTGGACGTTCTACATATGCACAGAAAGATAAGAAGAAGACCTTTCCAATGGCGCCGGTCTCATATCAAAATTCGTCCAGAATAATCGGGAATCATCGAAACAAGAGAGAGTCCAGAATCTGTTTCGGTGCTGTGTCGCCTGTTTTTGGCCTTTGGGCTTTGTATCTAGTTGAGCCCAAGTAGGGGTGCGTCCAGAGGGTCTTGCACGACCCTAGGGTCTTCATATACAGCCGTCATCGCACCATTAGGATTTGGGGTTTTGCTTAGATTATTCTATTCATAACAGTTTCGCCGTCATCACGGTTTGTGAGACCCCAACTTCGTGAGATTCATAATACATCTGCAATTGTGTTGCTTTCTTCTTTGTTCTTGCTTGTGTTCTTGATTTGCAGGCAGAGATTAGCCTTCTCGACGAGGTCAATCATTTTAGGACGGTTGATAACCAGAGGAGACGTCGTGCTGCGATTGCGGTGTTTAGAATGTGCTGTTCTGAAGCCGGATCGATTTGTGTGTCGCCTCCGACCAAATCAACATATCCAGAACCTTTCGGAAGATCGGGAACCCTTGTCCACATCATAAAATACCAACAGATCTTAAAGTTGTTGTATGCATTGTTGGTCACCTCCAGGAAGTTGAAGCATTACTTTCAAGCTCATCCGATCGAAGTCCAGACCTCCTTCGCACTCGGCATAGTGCTACACAACCGAGAAGACAAAGGCAAAATCGCCAAGTGGGCAGTCGAACTTGGTCAATATACCATCACGTTCACCCCTCGGTCATCTATAAAGGGACAAGTGCTAGCTGATTTCGATGCTGAGTGGACAGAGATTTAAAACCCGCCTACTGCACAAGATATCGAGTATTGGAAAATATACTTCGATGGGTCTCTTCAATTACAAGGAGCGGGTGCAGGAGTCGTGTTTATCTCACCCACTGGAGAGAGGCTTTGATATGTCCTTCAGTTGAATATGCAGCCCTTCTACACGGTCTTTGCATTTCCGCGTCACTCGGCATCAAGCGCCTCGATGTCTTTGGTGACTCGGCTTTGGTTATTAATCAGGTCACTAAGGATTGAAACTGTGTGGATGACAGTATGAGTGCTTACTGTCAAGAAGTAAGGAAGCTCGAAGACAAATTCGATGGATTGAAGTTCACGCAAGTTCTTCGAGACAATTACCAAGCGACCAATGAATTGGCCAAAATGGGATCATCCCGGTCTATGGTCCCGCCAGGTGTTTTCTTACACACTCTGGACTCCTCCATGATTTCACCTCGATCGGATGTATTAATATGTGATGTTACTGATCTCGTTGGTGATGACAACATGGAGACTGATTGGCGCGACCCGCTCATCCAATATTTGGATAAGGGAACGCTGCCTTCGGATCCTAATGAGCAACGAAGGTTGGAGACCCGATGCCGAGGGTATTTGATAGTGGGAGACCAACTCTATAAAAGAGGAGGTTCAAACATCTTGATGAGATGCATCTCGATACCAGAAGGCCAAAAGTTGGTAGAAGAAATTCATTTTGGGATATGTGGCAATCATGCGGCTTCCAAGAGTTTGGTCGGCAAAGCTTTTCGGCAAGGGTTTTATTGCCCCACGGCGGTTGAAGATGCACACCGGGTCGTTTGGACGTGTGAAGGTTGTCAATTGTTCGCTCAACAAACACATGTGCCTTCATAGCAACTTCAGATGATACCTTTAACTTGGCCCTTTGCTGTCTGGGGGCTCGATATTATCGGTCCTTTCAAAAAGGCGCCAGGCGGGTTCACTTCTTTGTTTGTTGGTATTGATAAATTCACCAAGTGGATTGAAGCAAAGCCGATCGGCAAGATTACATCAATGAAGGCTATTAAGTTTGTCAAGGATGTCTTCACTCGGTTCGGGGTTCCTCATGATATCATTACCGATAATGGCACTCAATTCACTTCAGTGGAGTTCCGTGACTTTGCCGATGAGATGGAAATAAAAATCCACTTTGCATCAGTGGCTCATCCTCAAAGTAATGGGTAGGTCGAACGGGCCAATGGTATGATTCTCCATGGATTGAAGCCTCGGATATTCGACAGGCTTAAGCCTTATGCCGGTCGGTGGATCAGAGAATTGCCTTCAATTCTTTGGGGGCTTCGCACAAACACCAGTCAGGCAAATGGTCAGTCACCTTTCTCATTGGTCTATGGCTCAGAGGCTATGCTGCCGATCGAAGTTAGCCTTGTTTCAGCACGGGTTCAGGCATATGATGAACAACTTTCTGAGGAGAATCGAGAGATTGATTTGATTGCAGCAGAGGAGTTGCGTGATCGCGCTCTGTTTTGGTCGACACTTTACCAACAAGGCATATGTCGTTATTATGATAAAAATGTATGTAATCGCCACTTCCAAGTTGGATATTTAGTGCTTCGCCGAGTGCAGTCAATGAAGAATCAGCATAAACTTTATCCAAAGTGGCAAGGACCATATGTTGTGAAGGAAGTCACTCACGCAGGGGCTTACCGACTGATGTAGGAAGACGGCGATGATATACCAAATTCTTGAAACATAAATCAGCTATGTTGTTTCTATACTTAATTATTCCTTTGTATACTTATACATTATTCATGAATGAAACTTCAGTCTTTTTGATGAAAGATTTTTTGATGATTTTCATTCTATATTGTCTCGATTCCTTAATTTATTTTATTAAACAATCGAGCCAGGGGGCTAGTAATAATGTCCCACTTCAGTCTAACCGTATTTTGGTTTGGACTACTTTCTGACCGATTTCTTCTCTTTGAATACGGTCTTCATTTTCTTGGTCTAACTTCTATACATTATGGTTATATACTTTATACTTCACATCAGACTACCACTACACTAAACCCAGAGCCAAAGTGCGAGAGGTCATATGTCGATTGGTCGACTCTGCTTGTTACGCGGTTACGAGTCACAACCTAAAATGTTAAGGCAGACCGATACAATTTGAGTTTCTCAATGATAGAAACATACTTATGACATTTTTATCAATCTTTTGAAGATAATAAGCATGAAACTAGTTTACATACAGGTAATATTGTTTCATTACATAGATATTGCTAATGATCTCTAATATTATAGGATTTACAGCTCCTTTGAAGGAGAGGAAGATTCAACTCGTAGCTCAACCTCAGGAGTTGCTGGAGCAGTAGGCACGATCAGATTGATCTCTATATTGTCGACCAAAGCTCGGGAAGTCTCCAGCATGGAATCCAAAAGCAACTGGCATTGGTCGTCAGTCAAGTCTATGTTAAAGCCCTCCTTGATCTTTTCCAATGGCAGAGCAGGAGACCAAGATTAGCAAATAGCCAGAACCTGACTCTCGGCTTCGGTCGCCACTCGTCGAGTGTTATGAGCAATATCTTCTGATTCATGCTCCAGCAAGTACTCTAAGGAATGGCCAGATTGCTCCATTCGGTTGGCATGAACATAGTCCATTGCCTTTCGAGCGACGTAAGATAGAACTGCAAATGATAATTTATTGGTCAGTATGTGAGAAATAACGAAGGGCTTACTGGCAAGTTTACATTTGAAGGATTTGGAGGTGCTCTTAGCTTCCTCTATCTTGGTGTCAGCTTCCTTTAGCTCCTTCTGCAGCCGAGTGATCTCAGCCTTCTGGTCCTCGACCGACTTGGAGAGGTTTTCCTTCTCAGTATTCAAGGCATTGACCAACCTTTGCTGATTGGAAGTCAACTTCTCCAAATCGGCCACCTTCTGGTCACGAGCTAAAAGGCAAATATTTGAATCTTTAGCGCTAGAGTGATTGGTTGGTTATTTAAACAACAGGTGGTGAGTGATCTTACCAGCTAAATTTTCTCAGTCGTGGTCATTTCTCTTTGGTCGGTCTGCAGCTTTTCAATCTCCTTCTATGCTTTGGCAAGCTGCTGACCGGTGACTAGCAAAACACCAGCATAGTGTTAGTCTTATTGAAAGACTCAAAGGCTAAAGAGTTTAGGACATACCAAAATTCTCGGCTTCAAGGTATTTCACCCTAGCCTGTTTTCTCTCTACAAGAGCATACATTTTCTGTATACAAGAAGGGGTTAAGCTTAAAGACAAGATTAAGGCAAAGCAAAAGCAGAGTATTGAAGTACCTTGCTAGCTTCTCGATGTTGATGCATGATTTCCACGTCCTCCACCTCGGGCTGACTGAGTAAATCTGCAGATAATGTCGCCTTACCTTTGTCAAGAGGTGAAGGGATGACGGCAGGAGCAGGTTGGGGTACAGGCACCGGAATAGGGACAGGAATTGCCTTGTTGACTGGCTTATCCACCTTGGTCGACATGTTTGATGACTTGCCAACTGACTTGGGCAAATCAGTCGGGCGAGGAGGAGGTCCAGACCGAGTGTTACGGATGGCAATAAGAGACAAGGAGCATTAGGTTAAAGAATTAACCTAGGAGCCTTCTTGAGTTTGATTCGGCACAACATTTTCTTTGAAGAAGTCGATTGAAAATTAGTCTCTTTCCTCTTCTAGGCAGATTTTTCTGCCTTGTCGGTCTGATCGACCTTCCCCGCATCACTCTGAGTTTGGCTCGGGGGCTCCGACTGGCTTGAAGGTCGGTCGGAGGGAGTGGGGGTGTTATGACCAGCGTCAGCAGACGACAACTCTTCGTCATCATCCTGATCTCCTATATATTGCCGTCGGCGCCCAACGGTCTGCTACACTCGCCGACCGGGGGGCGGCAGGGTGGAGATCAGGTCACGACGAGTGCCTGCTGAAGAGCTCAAGCCTCCGGTGCTGGTATTCTGCGTCTTTTCAACATAGTCCGGTCCCTCAGAATCGGTCGGATGGAGCGGAGGATGAGAAATATAAGTATCCAAAACCTGCACTGGAATCAAAATATCAAGCAGGGCATCAAGACAAGAACATAAAGGTGTCGACACTAATATCGGCAGTGGATCATAGGGCTACCCATGATCCTTGTGTATTGGTAAAGACATGCGCGAGACCGAGAGTCGATGGACACACAAGACGCAAGGTTTAGACAGGTTCGGGCCTCCCGGAGGATAACAACCCTACATCATGTGTTCTGTGATGTATTATGCGGATGTTTATGAGAGAAACCCTGCCCCTCCTATATATCCGGGGGTAGGGTTACAAGGCAAGTCTCCTAGTCGGTTACAACATGATTTCTGACTAGGATTCTATCTATAACTTTTTATCTCTAGTATTGACTTGTCGTGTACTCCAAGTAATAGTCCGAGTAGTTATCTTCATGGGCTTTATCTTTATTGGACCCCGATCCACTCGGCAATATATCCGAGTGGTGAAGTATCCCTGATATATATATCCCACAGTAGCCCCTGAGAGATTTGCAAGTTAGTTGTTGATCTTCAGTTGATTGACTAATGCTTCGCCATGAATATGATTAATCTTTTTCATGTACAGAAACAAACTTGTAAAGGTCTCCAAGAATCTTCAAAAAGGATTATGCACCAAATAATATCCATATGTCGGGAAAAAATCCACCTACTAGGTGTAGGCATATCCCTCGGCTCAGAAGGTATTTAGATCACAAAATATGTTGTGAGTCAAAAATAATAACACCGTATGTAAATCTGGATCTACCACTTTTCCCGATTGATTCGATGAGGAGTTTTAATATGGTAGCCCCCAAGATTGGTTCTACCACTCCCCCCAACTAACAAAAGGAACCATTGGTACTAATGAATCCGAGTGATACTTGATAAGATATATCAAGCATAGCAGTCATCAAAATATCCGGGTGATACTTGATCCAATATAACAAGTATAAGAACCATAAAAAATATCCAAGCAATACTTGATTAAATATAACAAATATAGCAGCCTCCGGGCGTGATTCCATGTGAAAAACAATAACTCTTGTAGGGCTCTCCAATATCGAGTAAGATCATAAGTAATCAATACCAAGTGATCCAATAATTTAGTCAAATGATATAACAACTCGAGACAAGAAGGCCGAGTGATCCAATAATGAAGCTGAATGATCCAATAACTCGGGATAACAAAACCGAGTGATGTCAATAAAATAGCTCCAGTTGATATAGCTACTATAATCCATGAAAATAATGTATTCAATAAATAATATATTAATAAAACAAATAATGTATTCAATAAGTAATACATATATAAAACAAACAATGTACTCAAAAGATAATACATTGATAAAACAAACAATGTATTCAATAGGTAGTACACTGATAAATCAAACAATGTATTCAATATGTGATACATATATAAAATAACAATATTGATACATTGCCAGAAATTCAATAGATGCTTGGGTTGTATTGGGTGATTAAGTACTATATGAACTCGAGCCTAACTCTTACAACCAGTAAATATCAGGTACCAATACTACTAAATGACTTCCTTAACATTCAACATGAAGCATGGAGACTAAGAACTCACTCGGATGAACATGTGAGTCAAGGTAAAAAGCTGCCTCGGTCCTCAACAAACGATATGAACTATGGAGACTAAGAACCCACTCTATGAAGCATATGCGAGTTAAGGTAATATCGAGAGTGTAATGCATCAAGATTATGCAGAAAGAAATCATCCCTAAGTTAAAGAACCTACGACCTTTAATTAGATGAATAAAACTGAAATTATAAAAATACTTAGCTGTTTAATATCCATCGAGTTAAAGACAAGCCCCCGACATAACAGCTCAAAAGGTCCGAGGGATCGAAATTCCAGAAACCATAAGTAGTTGATCATGGTTGAGTGATCCAATGACTTGGCACTCCATGGCCGAGTGATCCAATGACTCGGCGCACCATAACTGAGTGATATCAGTAAGATAACTGTAATACAAGAACACAAATAATATAGTTATATGTAAAATTAATATAAAGCATTAATGAAACAACACTGTTAATATCTAAGTTTATTGGATTTCTGTTATTCTTCTAAGGCTTATGTTTGCTTAGAGTACTGATCTTTCAACCATCAGACATAAAACACATACAAGGTTCATTAGAAGAATGATGTGCACGACGATTTTGACAAACGACATGAGCCATAAAGCTAGACTGACCAATTTGGATAATGGGAGTCAGACGGGCAACTAAGTAAAATAGCTGAACTCCTCCTAATACCAAATATGTACCGCTAAAACTCATTCGGCCAAACATGTACGAGTCGAAATCAACCAAGAAAAATTATTGACCAATATTGTTAAGAAAAAAGGATGAATCCAAAAGAAACTCAAAACTGTCACTATAAGATGAAGAACCTACGGCCTTCAAATTAAGTTGATATGAATAAAATAGAAAACTATAAATTTTACTTAGCTTTGTAGTAGTAGACGAATTGTAGATGAGCCATATGCAAGCCATAGACAAGCCCCCGAGCATGCAGCTTGATTGTTAATGCGAGTAACCCAAACACCATGTTGCCTTGCCGAGTGATTAATTGAGTCGCCGAGTGGCTGGCAAGTCTCTAAATCGTAAGCCGCCAAGTCGTCGTGATGCCGGCATAATAGCCGAGTCACCAAGTACCCGGCTGAGTAGTCAGGATGACATGCATTGACCACGATCTGATCTCCAACATTTCTCATAGTAGTTAACATGTACATGCACAAAAGACTTTATTCCATTAATTAAATAGATTAATGTTAAAAGAATAAAATAATACTGAATAACTAAAATGGAAAGAAATTTCCTCAATGGCGTGTGTCCGAGATCAGACTCGTCCTTGGCCATGGATGTCGTTGTTGACGAAACCATCTAAACATCACGGTGCGAACCATGAAGACAAGAACGGAGTTGATGACAAAGCCGATCTCCATGCAACAAATGCAAAAACGCATGAAGCAAGAAGTACTTAGACTAACCGAAATTTGATTAGCATATTATAAGCAATAAAATAATGTCGAAAGAGAAAAGAAGGAAAGAAATTTCCTGATGCGGATAAACAGTCCTCTTGGTTCAATGACAAGTAAGAAAACTTCATCGAGTTGATGACATGCATAAAAGTCGATGCCGCCTTACATGGTCCCGATCCGACCAGCAGGCAAGCTGCCTTGCTCCATGCACCTTCCCTCTTGGGCACGTGAACACCTCAATTTGGACTTGACTTCCAAATACAACCGTACATGTCCAACCAGAACTCGAGGAGAACTTCGTCGCTTCATCCAGACGATCAACTCACCGACTTCTTATCTTGCTTCAATGATTGAATCATGGACAACAAACTGCCGATGCTAATTATCTTATGCTTGAACGACTTGTCACGTCACTAAATTGCTGGAGCCACTAGCCGTGTAGACAAATCATTGCATCGTCAAATTGTCGAGCCATCGGTCTAGTGACGACTTGACTCGTCATCTTTATCATCAGCCTTTTCACAGCAACAAGCACGCGATCAAACACCATACAACCAACAATGGCGTAGATGATCAATTCGTACATATATGCCAAAAAAATCACATAGTGAGTATATTTTACTAATCAGATTGATTAGTTAATAAAGAATAAAAGTAAAGAAAGAAATTCCCTGAATTGGCGGAATGACCGGTCAAGTATTCGCCGAGTGATCGGGTGAGTCATAGAATGACAAGGGAATCGTGAGCCGCGGAGTCGTCACGCCGCTGAGTCATCGGGTCATGTCTGGTTCATACCTGATGCTTTCATGGTCGATGTTGTGCTCGAAATCATTGTCTATCATCGCTGACAATGAGTGCCTGAGTCATCAATTAGACGTCTAAGTCATCATTAGTCGAGTCCGAGTTGACATAACCAATAACCACGTCACCATAAGTTGATGCTTTGTACGGCTCAAACACATGCAAAAAAAAGTATCGTATGAGGAATATGTTACGCTAATCATATGGATTAGCAATTAAGTATTAAAATAATACGAAAGAGTAGATAAAGAAATAAACTTCCCTGACGTGTATGTGCAACACTTGTGTCAAGGGCCAAACACATATGTAATCGAGGCTCTGATATTATCCGTTCCTGGATTTGCTACGAACTCGTCGAGTTCTGTCTTTGCCAAATCTTCGTTGAAATTGTATGTCGAGTTCTGTCTTTGCCAAATCTTCGTTGAAATTGTATTTGCTGCTCGCTCGATCACGAGTTGGAGTCACAATAATATAAGTCCGTCGAGAGCACCAAGCACTGGGTCATCCACAGGCTTTGTGCAACTCCACCGTAGCCATGCAAAAAGGCATCACGGGTATAGTTGGCTAACCAAATTGCTTAACAATCTAAGGAATAAAATAATAATAGAGAAAATATACGGAAGGAAAAAAAACTTTAGACTTCCCTGGTGCCACATGTGAACGCCTAGAAGTCTTGGAATACTTGACTCATATGAAGTGTTCCACTCGGATTTAGTTGATTCGCATTGAAAATTGACTCGCCGACTCCAGGAAGATTTCAAGGCCACAACGAGTCGGGTGATTAGGCTGCATCAGAGCCTCTCAAAATTTTATCCAACAACCAGCATAATTGCACATCCACGTGACGCCGCCATCCTCGATGATGATACTGATTGAGTATCAGCATCAACGGAACCAACAAAACTCGCCGGCGGAACGATGCACTCGTAGATGGATCTTAAAGAAGATTGAGGCCATCGAACTCGATAAGATGATCTTCGTGCTCCCCTACCTGGCGCGCCAACTGTCGACACTAATATCGGCAGTGGATCATAGGGCTACCCATGATCCTTGTGTATCGGCAAAGGCATGCGCGAGACCGAGAGTCGATAGACACACAAGATGCAAGGTTTAGACAGGTTCGGGCCTCCCGGAGGATAACAACCCTACGTCCTTTGTTCTGTGATGTATTATGCGGATGTTTATGAGAGAACCCCTTCCCCTCCTTATATATCCGAAGGGCAGAGTTACAAGGCAAGTCTCCTAGTCGGTTACAACATGATTTCCGACTAGGATTCTATCTCTAACTTTCTATCTCTAGTATTGACTTATCGTGTACTCCAAGTAATAATTCGAGTAGTTATCTTCATGGGCTTTATCTTTATTGGACCCCGGCCCACTCGGTAATATATCCGAGTGGTGAAGTATTCCTGGTATATATATCTCACAAAAGGATTGCTCAAAGCAGACTGAGGCTTACTCGGGCCTGCATAGTGCCCCTGTTATACGCCTTCTTGATCAGCAAGTCATCCTGAAGGATATCTTCTTCAAACATTTTTGACAGGCATTTCTTACGGAGCTCACCATTCGACGGGTCAGGCACTTCCCTGGTTTCATCATTATTGACGTAGTTCCACGCCGGATGACTCTGAAGCTTCAGGGGTTGCACTCTGCGAACTATGAAGTTCATGGCGTTGGTAATTCCGTCAATACCTTCAGCCTTCAAGTCGGCTATCTTCTTCAGCAGAGTGACCACCTGAGGATCGGTCGGATCAGCCTTCTCTGTCTATTGCACCAGAGGAATCGCCTTGGCGCCGGTGAAATCGGTAAGAACAGGGGGAGGGTTGTCACAATAAAACCACTCATCCTTCTAGTTCTTGTTCCCGGTCTTCAATGACACGTTGATGTACGCCTCCTTCTTGCGCAACTAGAAGCCAATGCCGCCTATAGCTACTTAATTGTACTTGGTCGGCACTGGACGGAGGACAAACAGATGGCGGAATAAATTGAAATGGGAGAGGATTCCCAGAAATGCTTCGCACATGTGCACGAAGATGGTGATGTGAAGGATGGAATTGGGATTGAGGTTGACAAGCTCAATCCCATAAAAGAAAAGGAGCCCGCGCAACAAGCTGCAGCAGGGGACTCCAAAGCCATGCTCGAAGAACGAGCGGAATACGACTATCTGTTTATGAATAGGGATAGGGCAAGATTCACGGGGTACCTTCTAGTCGATCCGCACTTGCTCTGGAAGGATGCCATCGACCACCATCTGATTCATGTCGGCCTAGGAGAGGTTGCTCTTCGAGAACTCCCAAAGCTGCTCTGGGATGTCGATCTCCAATGAGGAGGACGCGGCAACAGCAGTGGGAGTGGCAGGGATTGAGGTGGAAACCTTCTTGCGACCCATGGCGATGATGGATTTGGGCGTGGCGGATCAAATGCTGAACCCTAGAAAAGGCTTGGGGGCTATGTGCGGCGAGATCTATGGCGGCCGGAAGTGACGGTGCTAACCCTAGCTAGAAAGCTGAGGAGTCGCTGAGAACAGAGGAGGCGCGAGGAAGACAAAAGGTTTGTGCGCAAATGCGGCATGGACTGAGAGTCAACTCGACACTGCCTTTTATACTCCTGCTTTTTGACCTAAGGGTCCCATGGGCCGGGATGGACCGTACAGTGATGAAAATTTTTGCTTAAGCAAAGATTGGTTAAGGACCTGAAGTATGAGTAGGGTCTAAACCCTTGAGAAATAATGCTCGGGGGCTTCTTTGATGAGAAGCATTTGAAAATTATTTAACCATATCTATATGATTTGATGATCATGTAGCAAAGGACTTGATGGTCATATGGATATAAGTTCAAAGGTTATGGTATTGATTGAAGTCAATAACCAAATTGTCAAAATTAGGCTTATGGATAATTAGAGTGACTAATTATCAGGGAAAGGCTGTATTATGATTGATGTCATTTAGCTTAGTACCATTCTATGATTGATGTCATATTGGTCCCCCTGAATTGAATATGATTGAAATCATAAACTTGAGACCGACTAGTCACATGGACATGATGAATGTCACTCGGCCTATGTAATAATCGGTCGACAAGGTTGAAGCTTTGCAAGTTAACTTATTGGTTGGATGACCAGAGGTCTATTAGACTCAAGCTTGATGGTTTGAGTAAAATATATACAAAATAATAAGAGCTAATATAATTAGACTCTTGCATTATTTGTTAAGTCTCCAAATTCTATAAGAGTCGGGGGCTACACCTGATCAGGTGCACATAACCGGTGCACCAGATCTATCAGGAACTTCGATAAAGAGGTCTTCCTAATTTGTGATCTACATTGAAGATCATTTGGAGAGTTGAAGCTCAAAATCAGAAAGCACTCGGGGGCTGCTGTGGGATACTTGCCTTACGGGTATCCTTATACAAGACTAAGTCGGCAGCCGACCGGGTACTTCATCGGCAAGGAAGCCGACCGACTCAACTTGGAGCGCAAGGCATGTAGAGATTGACTTTCTATGTAAACCCTAAGGGGTTACGACTAGGACTCTTCATGTACCCCCTTGCCGACCGGATATATAAGGCGGCAGGGTACCCCTCATCGAGGGACAAGTCTCATAACATCAATACAATACACAGAACATAGGACGTAGGTTTTTTACTCTCATCGAGAGGGCCCGAACCTGTATAACTCGGCATCTTGTATTACCATCGTAGTTTTTAGTCTCGACGTAGCCCTATACATTTTACTGCTAATCTCAAGCTTCGACACGCTATTTTTCATATTTTGCAAATTATTAATTTTCCTATATTTAATTAAAGTGTTAATATATTTTTATTTAGCTACAAAGATTATTTTATTGATTTATTAAATTAAGTAATTAAATTATTTTGTGTTTGCTGCATTCATGCTGGAGTAGTTTGCAATAGGATTTTTATTGTGTGGAAAATTATTTAAAACTTCAAGTAGAAATAGGTTTAGATTTAAATTAGAAGTTAAAAAGAATTTGAAAAGGATTTAGAAAAGAAAAAGGATTTTTCTGGCTTTTGAGCCAACTCTCTCCCCGGCCCATCCTTTCCCTTCCCACTCTCCCTCTCTTCTTTCGGCCTTGGGCCAGGACTCCTCCCACCGTGGCCCATCTCTCTCCCTCCCTCCTCTTTCCCTTTTCGGCCTACCAGGCCAGCCCGCTACCCCAGCCCTCCCCACACCCCACGACCCAGCTCGTAGTCACAGCCCGCACACCCTGTGCAGCCATCCTGCCCCGCCAGCCTGCTCCCACGCGCGCCCCGCAGCCCAGCTCGCCCACCTTGGCCCAGTAGCACACAGCCCAGCTCCCCAGCCCCGCCCCTTAGACGCTTATAGGCGGGTCCCACCCATCATCCCTCTCCTCCAGCCGCTCTCTCTCCCGTCGCCGACCAGAAATCATAGCCACCTGGGATCCTGACTCCCCGGCTACCAAATCGACGTACCGAGCCCCTAAAACCGTCGTGACACCTCGGTGAGTTTCCCCTCGGTCCCCTCTCTCTCTCCATGCTTCCATGGCGAGAAGCCGACCACCGTAGCGCTGCCGTGGCCAAACTCCGGCGAGGTTGCCGCCGCCGCCACCATGTAGCTCGCCGCTGGCCAGCTCCAACTCACCGAAGCCCCCCTCAGCCCTCCATCTCTAAATGTACGAAGCTGGAATCTTCGTTTGCCGCGCGCAACTGCTAGCGAGCGCCGCCGCCTAAGAAACTGTCGCTGCCGCTCTGAATGCTCTCGTCTCTTTGGCTTCAAGAACTGACGCACGAGCTCGTAGAGCATCACACCGCCTTCCCCTCCCCACTCCCTGACCGTTATCAACATTAATCGTGCACCGATGCGTGCTAGTGCGCAGCAATGGCACCAGTGGCCATTTATGGCCGACGAAGCTCGCCAGCTCGCCTCCCACCTCCTCTGTCCCTATAAAATCGACCCCTAAGACGCCCTCAGCATCCTCCATTTTTCCTGTGAGATACCTGGCCGCTTTGCCTCACCAAAATGCTGCCGCCGAGCCTTTCTTCTTTGATTCCAGTGAGCTGCATCGCCACACGCCATTTTCTTCTTCTAGCTACAGTCGAGCTTCCCTAATCCATCTCCCTAGTGCGTAGGAGCTCCAGGTGCGGGCTTTAACCCTTCACGATGAGCTCCGACCCAAGAACCCCCTCCTCGACAAAAGCACCATCGACCCAAGCACCTCGTCCCGTCGAACCTTTCCTCCAGGCCCTCCCCGACCTGCGCGACTACACGGGTAAGAATCCCAGACTTCCCCGCATCCTTTTGCCCCTGCCCCGGTAGCAAGTAGGGCACCAGAGCACATATCCGGCGAGCTCCGGTGAGCCTTGCCATGGTGCCACCGCCACTGTCAACGCCGGCAGCCACCAGCCTCGCCCGAACCCTTCTCGAGCCGTCCATTTGCTGATCTGCAGTCCAGATTAGATCAAGCCGAAGGGGTATGGACCCAGTCCACTGTGGACCATGGACCGTGGGTCAACACCCAGTCCACGTCATCCATGCACCTGGTCCACCACTTTAAGGTCTAAATTAATTCACTTAATTCCATGAAAATGTTGATTTTGTACCTAGGCCCCTCATCTGTCCCCTCATTAGAATTTAATCCTAATTTTTCTGCAAAACTTATAGTAATTTATATTTTAGCACCTAATATTTTTATAAATATTATTTTAGCCTAGGAATTTTACAGAAACAACCCTGAGCTTAATTTTAATTATATTTTTAGCCCTAACTTTTTGCACTTAGGCCCCTGTACTTAGTAAAAATTATGTTTAGGTCCTAAAATTTTGCAAAAACAACCTTATACTTTTTAGTAATTAATTTTCAGTCCTAATAATTTACACTTTAGTCCCTATTATTTATAAAATTACAAATAGGTCCCTAAACCTTGCTTTTTTTACCTTTTAGCCCCTAGAACTTCAAAGTAGCATAACTTTTTAACCGTAACTCCGATTTAGGTGATTTTGCACTCACGGAATTGTAGGAACGCATACTATCTTTTAGTACTGTTTTCATAGTCATTAGGAAATGTATGGTGTACTGTTCCTAATTTGTTTGTGCTTTACTTTTCCAGTATTTATCGATATTAGAAGAGGAGCAGCTCTAGAATATCTAGGATCTTGATTTTGAGCAGCAACTAGCGGGAGAACACGACAAGTGTCCTTGACCATATTGCACCTATTAAGGATTAGTTTATTTTTCATGCATGCTTGTCTAAATTTGAGTCCCGTGTCATTTATCCTTCCTGATTATTCCTTGTCGCCTAGGTTATGGTTTAGTGTCTATGTTTTGGGTACGTCATGCTAGTGCAGTACTTTGGGGGATTAAAATTGAATAATAATAAACTTAGAATAATATTTACTTGAACCTAATTATCAATTGTGTAATTTAGATGACCCAAGTAGGAGGATGTTGAGGATGTGCGGGTATGCACAAGTACGGGTAATGTACTGGTTGGTTTGCGGTAGTGCCTGCTTGTGGTCATACAAAACAAATTCGTGGAGCGGCCACCTAGGAAAACAACGCAATTCACATGGCTGATATGGGTTGGCATGGTTTAGTATTAGTTGTCTTTCCAATTTTGCGGCCGTTCGAGGAAGGAGGACGAGAGGGTTACTTTCGGCCTCAGGCGATGAAGGGTTACTTCTAACCACGGTGCTAGAGGGGGCCTCTGTAGGGATGGTTAATCCCACATCGGTGAAACCTTAGCGTGGATGTTTTGCAAGCTAGGAAGCACTATGAAAGATCATTTGGTGATCTCTTGGTCTCATACCTACGGTAGTGTGTTGGCAACAGGGAGACTTTAGTCACTGAATAGTCATGAAATCACCAACCTGTAGGTAAAGTTGTGCAACCTCTGCAGAGTGTAAAACTGTTATAACAGCCGTGCTCACGGTCAAGACCGGCCTGGATCCTCACATGATTAGATGGATGATTGCATGAATCTAGTGGGTAACTAGATTTGGATGGTACTGCAGGTGGGTAACCTGTAGTGTTCTGGTATGAGTGGGTAACTCATAGTTTGGCTATCGGTGGGTAACCGATAGTGTTGGAGAGATAGTTAATCTGTTGGGATACTTTTCACCTAGTAAATAGGATGCTTGTACAATTGAGTCATAGGATGCGTAGTGCAACAAAACCGTGTCAAGCCTATTCTTATTGTAGCCTGCATGTCATACTTTCCCCCACTTGCTCAGTACTTTATGTACTCACGCGTTTTAGTTTTCCCTATTTTGTTGTTGCTATATCACTGCGACTCAGATGACGCTGGCGAGATGGACTATGCTGACAAAGACTACTTCGACTAGGAGTGCGACCCCCGGTGGACTGCCTGTGGCGTTATGGAGCCTTCCGCTGTTTTCTTTTATGCTTTGATGTAATCTATGCTATGTAATAATGATTCAAGATATTAATAATAATGACATTGGTTTTACTGTTATTTCACTTTCATCCTGTATACGTGACAACTTGATCCTAGGCACGTATACAGAAGCATTCGGTTTTGGCCTTAAAACCGGGTGTGACAGAGTGGTATCAGAGCCATGTCGACCGTAGGGCGCAAGCCTAGTTAAAAATGGTCGTTTTAGGGTTTTTAACAAAACTATTTTTATAAATTATAATCTCTTGCTTACTTATCCCTTCCATTGACTTTCTTGTCTTTCCTCCATTTCTATTTAAAATCTTTTCCAATATTCGATAGATGGTATGATCTATTTTTCTAAGGTCTTCCCTTATAGAGTTATAAGTTCGTTAGTTTCGTTTAGCTCTATCGAGCTTATCTGCTATGTTTTGATGTGGTGTGCCATGTTCGATTTGGATCTTTGTTTGAGTGAAAGATTTGTTTTTCAAAAATTATTTCTTATTAGAGCTTAAGAATTGGGTTAATATTGGGAATTCTATCATCTATTCAACTCTCTACTGATCATATCAGAATTCACATCAGATGGTGAACACTAGGCGCAACAATGAGGATCCGCCACCACCACCTCCTCCTCAACTATGGAGCAAATTTTTGCTATGCAGACTCAGCTTCTTCACACCATGCAGCAGAACATAATGCAAATCCAGTAGGGTCATAATCAGCCACCTCCACCACTTAGAGACAAGCTTGGAGAATTTCAGAGGACCAAGCCTCCCACTTTCTCTCATTCTTTGGAGCCTATGGATGCCAATGATTGGCTCAAGACCATCGAGAAGAAGTTGCAGGTGGTGCAATGCAACAATCATGAGAAGGTTCTCTTTGCTTCTCACCAGCTTGAGGCTCCCGCTGCTGATTGGTGGGATGCTTATGTGGAGGATCATGAAGAGCCAGAAAGCATCAACTGGCTAGAATTCCGGAACAACTTTAGGTCACACCATGTGCCTCTAGGTGTGATGAGACTCAAGAAGAAGGAATTCCAAGACTTGAAGCAAGGATCTATGTCTGTGAGCGAGTATGTCATTTGTTTCACCCAGCTTTCTTGCTATGCTCTTGACAAGGTGAACACAGATGAGAAGAAGCAGTATTGCTTTATCAATGGTTGGAATGATGGTCTTGCTTTTTCTCTGGAAGCTCGGGATTTCGCCAACTTCCAAGATTTGGTGGACAAAGCTCTAGTGTTGGAGAACAGAAGAGGAATTATGGATCAGAAGCGCAAGATGGTACACTAGGGTCAGCAAGGAAGTAGCTCCAGGCCCCGCTTGGGTTCTTCATCATCTGGACCTTCTTTCCGTCCTGGACAGCAGAGTGGCCAGCAGAGGTCTCAACCCACTGGTCAGGGTTTTAGTACTCCTCAGCGTCAGATTTAGCGTCCCAACTCTCAGACACCACGTACCGCTCAGCAAACGTACTTCTTAGAACACTAGTGGTAATGGTGCTTGTTTCCATTGTGGTCAGATGGGGCACTATACTAACAGGTGTCCCCAGAAGCGCGCAAATCAGACTCCAGTTCAGGGTGCAAATTCTACCCCAGGCCGCAATGCTAATTCCGCACCAACTCCAGCAAGGCAGAATCATGCTCGTGTCAATCATGTGGCTATTGAGGATGCTCAGGAAGCTCCGGATGTCGTTCTGGGTATGTTCCTTGTTAATGATAATAATGCACTTGTGTTATTTGATTCTAGAGCATCTCATTCATTCATATCTGCTAGTTATGTTCAAAAACATAATCTTCCCATAGCTATGCTAAAGAATAGAATGATTGTTAGTTCCCCTAGTGGAGAGATGAATGCAAAGCATGTCTGTCCTAAGGTGAACCTTAATATAAGGGGGGTAGACTTTTCTGCAAATCTCATAGTCCTTGAGTCTAATGGAATTGATGTGATCCTTGGCATGGATTGGCTAAGAAAGCATAAGGGACTTATTGATTGTGCTAAGAAGGCCGTCAAGCTTACAGACAGTATTGGAAAGGAATTGGAATATGTGGCCGAACCACTCATCACTAGCAAAGGAGCAACTAATCGCATTGTGTTGAATCAACTTGATGCTACCTCAATCGAAGACATCAGGACTGTCAATGAGTTCCCCAATGTTTTTCCAGAGGAATTACCAGGTATGCCTCTGGACTGTGACATCGAGTTTGTTATTGAATTAGTCCCTGGTACTGCTCCTATTTTTAAGAGACCCTATAGAATGGCTGCAAATCAGCTAGCTGAACTTAAGGAACAACTCCAAGGGTTGTTAGATAAGGGTTATATCCGTCCTAGTGCATCTCCATGGGGAGCCCCTGTTATATTTGTTCCCAAGAAGGATGGTACTCAGAGGATGTGTGTTGACTATCATTCTCTCAATGAGGTCACCATCAAGAACAAGTATCCCTTTCCTAGGATTGATTACTTATTTGATCAGCTTAAGGGAGCATGTGTTTTCTCCAAGATGACCTCCGATCTAGATATCATCAATTGAAGATCAGGGCAACTGACATACCCAAGATCACTTTCATCACTCGATATGGCTTATACGAGTATACGGTTATGTCATTTGGATTGACCAATGCTCCTGCCTACTTCATGTATCTAATGAACAAGGTTTTTATGGACTATTTGGACAAGTTTGTTGTGGTGTTCATTGATGACATCCTTATTTTCTCAAAGAATGAGGAGGAACATGAAGAACATCTTCGTCTGGTATTGCAAAAGCTAAGAGAGAATCAACTATATGCCAAGCTTAGTAAATGTGATTTCTGGTTGAAGGAAGTCTCATTTCTTGGTCATATTATCTCTAAAGGAGGAGTGTCTGTGGACCCCAGCAAGGTTAAAGATGTGTTGAGTTGGAATACACCCCGGAGTGTTATGGACATTAGAAGTTTCCTTGGACTAACAGGATATTATAGAAGATTCATTGAGGGATTTTACAAGATAGTCAAGCCCACGACTGAGTTGCTAGAAAAAGGAAAGAATTTTGAGTGGACACCAAAACGTGAAGCCAACTTCCAAGAATTGAAGAAAAGACTTACCTCAGCACCTGCCTAACCATGCCTAACATGGAGAAGCCATTCTCAATCTATTGTGATGCTTCAGGACAAGGTTTGGGATATGTGCTCATGCAAGAAGGCCATGTTGTAGCCTATGCTTCAAGACAATTGAGAAAGCATGAGGAGAAATATCCAACCCATGACTTGGAGTTAGCAGCAGTGGTTCATGCTCTCAAGATCTGGAGACATTACATCATTGGCAAAAGGTGTGAGATATACTCAAACCACAAGAGTTTGAAGTATATATTCACCCAGCCAGACTTGAATCTCAGGCAGCGAAGATGGTTGGAACTTATCAAAGATTATGATCTGGGAATCAACTACCATCTAGGCAAAGCAAATGTTGTAGCGGACGCATTGAGCAGAAGATCTTATCTCAACATGTTATCAACTCGAGAGTTGCTACCTGAATTCTGTGAAGAATTTCAGAAGCTTAACCTAGGATACGTATCCAACACCGAAGTTGTTGCAATGGAAGTCGACTCAACTCTGGAGCATGAAATTCGTAAAGGACAACTTGAAGATGCTAAGATCCAAGAAATCAAGCAACTAATTGAGAAGGACAAAGCTCCAGGTTTCACAGTGCATAATGAAGGAACCTTATGGTATAAGAAAAGGTTATGTGTGCCTGATATCAAGAAAATCTAGGAGTTGATATTAAGAGAAGCCCATAATTCAGCTTACTCCATTCATCTAGGAAGTACCAAAATGTATCATGACCTCAAGAGTCGATACTGGTGGTACGGAATGAAGAGAGCTGTAGGCGAACATGTTGCACTCTATGACACTTGTCAACGAGTCAAGGCAGAACGTCTGAAGAGAGCTGTAGGCGAACATGTTGCACTCTATGACACTTGTCAACGAGTCAAGGCAGAACGTCAAAGACCTGTAGGACTCTTGCAACCCTTGAAGATACCAGATTGGAAATGGGAAGAAATTTGCATGGATTTCATTGTGGGATTACCCAGGACACAAGTTGGTTATGATTCCATATGGGTTATTGTGGCTCGCTTGACCAAGGTTGCTCATTTCATCCCTGTCAAGACCACATACAATAGACCCAAGCTTGCAGAGTTGTATATTTCCAAGATAGTATGCTTGCATGGAGTACCAAAGAAGATAGTGTCTGATAGAGGAACTCAATTCACCTCAAAGTTTTGGGAAAAGTTACATGAGTGCATGGATACAAGGTTAATTTTTAGTTCAGCCTATCATCCCCAGACGGATGGACAAACAGAAAGGGTGAACCAAATTCTTGAGGATATGTTGAGAGCTTGTGCACTCAAGGATAGCAAGACTTGGGAAAAATGTCTGCCATATGCAGAATTCTCCTACAACAACAGCTATCAGGACATCTTAAAGATATCTCCATTTGAGTTCTTATACGGACATAAATGTAGAACTCCTTTGTTCTGGAATGAGACTGGTGAGAATCAAGTCTTTCGGCCAGAGATTCTCCGGGAAGCTGAAAAATAAGTTCATATTGTCAGGGAGAACTTGAAGCTTGCACAGTCTAGACAGAAGAGCTATGCCGATCATAGAAGAAGAGACTTGAGCTTTGAAGTTGGTGATTATGTCTATCTCAAAGTGTCTCCAATGAGAGGACTTCACCGTTTCAAAGTTCGAGGAAAGCTTGCACCAAGGTACATTGGTCCATTCAAGATCATAGAGAAAAGAGGCGAAGTTGCTTATCAGTTGGAACTACCACCACAACTGTCGGATGTGCACGATGTTTTCCACGTCTCACAGTTGCGGAAGTACCTCCGAGTTCCAGAGGAGCAAATGCCTATAGAGCAGTTGGACATTGGTGAGGATCTTACATATCAAGAGTATCCCATCAAGATTTTAGAAGTATTAGAGAAAGTCACGAGGAACAAGAAGTATCGTATGTGCAAAGTGCAATGGAGCAATCATTCGAAAGAAGAAGCCACATGGGAGCAAGAAGATCAACTCAAGGCAGATTTTCTAGACTTCTTCTCCGACCAGCCCGAATATCCAGGGCAAGATTCATCCTAAGGGGGGTAGGTTTGTAACACCCTATTTTTCATATTTTGCAAATTATTAATTGGTTTAGGTTTAAATTAGAAGTTAAAAATAATTTTGAAAAGGATTTAGAAAAGAAAAAGGATTTTTCTGTCTTTTGGGCCAACTCTCTCCCCGGCTCATCCTTTCCCTTCCCCCTCTCCCTCTCTTCGTTCGGCCTTGGGCCAGGACTCCTCCCACCGTGGCCCATCTCTCTCCCTCCCCCCTCTTTCCCTTTTTTGGCCTGCCAGGCCAGCCCGCTACCCCAGCCCTCCCCACACCGCGCGGCCCAGCTAGCAACCACGGCCCGCTCGCCCTGCGTAGCCCAACCTACCCCGCCAGCCTGCTCCCGCGTGCGCCCCGTGGCCCAGCTCGCCCGCCTCGGCCCAGCAGCGCGCAGCCCAGCTCCACAGCCCCACCCCTCAGACATTGATAGGCGGGTCCCACCCATCATCCCTCTCCTCCAGCCTCTCTCTCTCCCATCGCCGACCAAAAACCGTCGTCGCCTGGGATCCTGACACCCCAGCTACCAAATTGACGCACCGAGCCCCTAAAACCGTCACGACACCTCGGTGAGTTTCCCCTCGGTCCCCTCTCTCCCTCCATGCTTCCACGGTGAGAGGCCGACCACCGTAGCGCCGCCACGGCCAAACTCCTGCGAGGTCACCACCGCCGTCGCCACGTAGCTCGCCGCTGGCCGCCTCCAACTCGCTGAAGCCCCCTCATCCCTTCATCTCTAAACGCACGAAGCTGGAATATTCGTCTGTCTCGCGCAACTGCTAGTGAGCGCCACCGCCTAAGAAACTGTCACCGCTGCTCTGAATGCTCTCGTCTCTTTGGCTTCGAGAACCGACGCACGAGCTCACAGAGCGTCACACCACCTTCCCCTCCCTACTCTCCGACCGTTATCGACATTAATCGTGCACCGATGCGTGCTAGTGCGCATCAATGGTGGCAGTGGCCATTTGTGGCCAATGAAGGTCGCCAGCTCACCTCCCACCTCCTCTGTCCCTATAAAATCGACCCCTAAGACACCCTCAGCATCCTTTATTTTCCCCGTGAGATACCTGGCCGCTTTGCCTCACCAAAACGCTACCGCCGAGCCTTTCTTCTTTGATTTCGGTGAGCTGCGTCGTGACACGCCATTTTCTTCTTCTAGCTACAGTCGAGCTTCCCTGATCCATTTCCCTAGTGCGTAGGAGCTCCAGGAGTGGGATTCAACCCTTCGCGATGAGTTGCAACCCAAGAACCCCCTCCTCGTCGAAAGCACCATCGACCCAAGCATGTCGTCCCGTCGAACCTTTCCTCCAGGCCCTCCCTTACCTGCGTGACTACACGGGTAAGAATCCCAAACTTCCCCGCATCCTTTTGCCCCTGTCCCGGTAGCAAATAGGGCACCAGAGCACATATCCGGCGAGCTCCGGTGAGCCTTGCCATGGTGCCACCGCCACTGTCAATGCCGGCAGCCACCAGCCTCGTCCGAACCCTTCCCTAGCCGTCCATTTGCTGATCTGCAGTCCAGATTAGATCAAGTCGAAGGGGTATGGACCCGGTCCACTGTGGACCATGGACCGCGGGTCAACGCCCAGTCCACGGGATCGATGCACCTGGTCCACCACTTTAGGGTCTAAATTAATTCACTTAATTCCATGAAAATGCTGATTTTGTACCTAGGCCCCTGATCTGTCCCCTAGTTAGAATTTAATCCTAATTTTTCTACAGAACTTATAGTAATTTATATTTTAGCACCTACTATTTTTATAAATATTATTTAGCCCAGGAAATTTATAGAAACAACCCTGAGCTTAATTTTAATTATATTTTTAGCCCTAACTTTTTGCACTTAGGCCCCTGTACTTAGTTAAAATTATGTTTAGGTCCTAAAATTTTGCAGAAACAACCTTATACTTTTTAATAATTATTTTTCAGTCCTAATAATTTACACTTTAGTCCCTATAATTTTATAAAATTACAAATAGATCCCTAAACCTTGCTGTTTCTTACCTTTTAGCCCCTAGAACTTCAAACTAGCATAACTTTTTAACCGTAACTCTGATTTAGGTGACTTTTGCGCTCATGGAATCGTATGAACACATACTATCTTTTACTACTGTTTTCATAGTCATTAGCAAATGTTTGGTGTACTATTTCTGATTTGTTTGTGCTTTACTTTTTTGCTATTTATCGATATTAGAAGAGGAGCAGCTCCAGAATTTCCAGGATCTTGATTTTGAGCAGCAACCGGCGGGAGAACACGGCAAGTGTCCTTGACCATATTGCACCTACTAAGGATTAGTTTATTTTTCATGCATGCTTGTCTAAATTTGAATCCTGTGTCATTTATCCTTCCTGATTATTCCTTGTCGCCTGGGTTATGGTTTAGTGTATAGGTTTTGGGTACGTCATGCTAGTGCAGTACTTTGGGGGATTAAAATTGAATAATAATAAACTTAGACTAATATTTACTTGAACCTAATTATCAATTGTGTAATTTAGATGACCCAAGTAGAAGGATGTTGAGGATGGTGCGGGTATGCACAAGTACGGGTAATGTACTGGTTGGTTTGCGGTAGTGCCTGCTTGTGGTCATACAAAACAAATTCGTGGAGCGGCCACCTAGGAAAACAACGCAATTCACATGGCTGATATGGATAGGCATGGTTTAGTATTAGTTGTCTTTCCAATTTTGCGGCCGTTCGAGGAAGGAGGATGAGAGGGTTACTTTCGACCTCAGGCGATGAAGGGTTACTTCTAACCACGGTGCCAGAGGGGGCCTCTGTAGGGATGGTTAATCTCACATCGGTGAAACCTTAGCGTATATGTTTTGCAAGCTAGGAAGCGCTATGAAAGATCACTTGGTGATCTCTTGGCCTCAAACCTACGGTAGTGTGTTGGCAATAGGGAGACTTTAGTCACTGAATAGTGATGAAATTACCAACCAGTGGGTAAAGTTGTGCAACCTCTGCAGAGTGTAAAACTGTTATAACAGCCGTGCTCACGGTCAAGAGTGGCAAGGATCCTCACACAATTAAATGGATGATTGGGTGAATCTTGTGGGTAACCAGATTTGGGTGGTACTGCAGGTGGGTAACCTGTAGTGTTCTGGTATGAGTGGGTAACTCATAGTTTTGCTATCGGTGAGTAACCGATAGTGTTGGACAGGTGGCTAACCTGTTGGGATACTTTTCACCTAGTAAATAGGATGCTTGTACAATTGAGTCATAGGATGCATAGTGTAGCAAAACCGTGTCAAGCCTATTCTTGTTGTAGCCTGCATGTCATACTTTCCCCCACTTGCTCAGTACTTTATGTACTCACGCGTTTTAGTTTTCCCTGTTGTGTTGTTGCTATATTACTGCCATTTAGACGATGCTGGCGAGATGGACTATGCTGATGAAGACTACTTCGACTAGGAGTGTGACCCCCGGTGGCCTGCCTATGGCGTTATGGAGCCTTCCGCTGTTTTCTTTTATGCTTTGATGTAATCTATGCTATGTAATAATGATTCAAGATATTAATAACAATGACATTGGTTTTACTGTTATTTCACTTTTGTCCTATATACGTGACAACTTGATCCTAGGCACATATACAGAAGCATTCGGTTTTGGCCTTAAAACCGGGTGTGACATCGCGGCAGACCGACGCTAGGGGCTCAAGCCATCAGCTGGTACTCATCCATCCAGGGCTGCTGATAGCCTCGCCACTGCCTCTCCTGCCAATTTCCCCTCTCCTAGTCAATGAATAAAGCAGGTGGCTCACCACCGTTGGCAATATATGGGGGATCAGAGTGATGACGAGGAAAAGCTTTTCGCCTGGCACTGGTCTGCTGACTCGTGCTCACTCCCTCACCGCCCATCAAGCCAGTTGGAGCCCCCGAGCAAGATGCCAAGTGACACAGGAGCGACAGAGAAGGCTGATGAAGTCAGCAAATCATCATTGAAGAGGAAAGAGACTGACTCACAGACCACTTCCTCAAATAAGAGGGTCTGCCGAATCAAAATCAAGAAAGCTTCCAGGTTAGCCTCCTCGATCTCTTGGTTTCTTAGTTATGTGACACTCAGGTGTCTGTTTTTCTTGCTTAGCTCAATTGCCAAAATTTTGAACTCAAGTATGAGCATGAAATAATGAGAGCAAGATAAAAATTTGGTACTCCCTAAGTTAAAATAAATCCATGCAAGCGAAATCTTGTAAGCAAATAAAACGTTCCTTAAATCATTGGCCAAATAAATTACATCAGAATTATGAAAATAACAAAATAGAATTTTCGGCCAAAATCTTGTAAGCAAATAAAACTTTCCATTAAGAAATTAATCAAATAAATGGATTAAACCTAGAAATGATTTAACTTTAACTATTAATTCCAATTAAATAAATTGTTTTCTGGCCAGTGAGACTTCACTAATAATTTCCCCATTTTCTGAAAAGGCCAACTATAAAATTTCACTTCAATTTGACCTTTGGAGCTATTTTAAATTGAAGTTTTATTGAACCAAGGACCTTTTTGTAAACTATTCAAAATCCAGAGGTTTCCTCTGCAAAAGTCGCTTGTCTCCTTCCTCCCATCGCCTCTCCCACGCACACGCCCGCGTGATTCATCTACGCACCTGCAACCCTCGGGACTCGGCTCCGCACTCGCCACCCTATCGCAAGGTTGTGTCCCATCACCGGCCCAGTCTCACTGCCCTCTGGCCTCGCGCACACCGCAATCCACCACCGAAGCGAGTCACTTTTGCTCTGCCTGACCCCGATGCGACGCCTCTGTGCCGGCCTGCTTCTTCGCGCCTTACCACTCCCCTCGCTCCGACACAGTGCAAAACTGCGCACCAAGTCGTTGTCTTTTTGTCGATGTTAACTCGGCCGGGCGCTAGCTGCCGCCGATGTGAGTTGCTTTTTCTCTGTCGATGCCTGACATGGCCGAAAGCAAGCTACGCCTACTTGTTTCTTCACGCCCTACCACCCTCGATCTCCTAACACCGGGCCAAACCATTCGCACTTCCTCGCCCTTGGTTTCCGACCGAAGAACCGAGCTCGATCACCTATAAGACCGACTCTCCCTGCCCATTTTTTTCCCTCAAAAAGCCTCCGCCATTAACAGAGCCGAGCTCAAGCTCGACCCGCCGCTGTTCCTGCCTCCCGAGCCAAAATCGAAAACACCAACACACGCGCCTACTCCCCCTCTACCTCCTCACGCACCAGCTTGGCCAAATTCGTGCGCGCATAGGTTGAATCGAAGCAAAACCAGAGGCAACCCCCTCTAGTGACCCCCTTCGCTGTTGGCCGGAATTTGCCCAAAACAGTGAGTCTCCTCGCCTCCATTTTCTTCACGCGCAAGCACAAACCACCTATGCGCTTCCCTGACCCGTTTCTCCTCTATTTCCTCCACTCGAGATCGCCGGCATGACACTTTTCCCTGGCCGAACCCCTCTGCGCCGCCGTGTCTGAGCCGCCTCAATGACGAGCTCCCCCTTCCGGCCCTCCTTGGTGGACGACGACTCGATGCTGACCCTCGTCTGCCGCTGTGAAGCTCTAGGAACAATCCGTGGCAAGATTGGAGCTCCGAACCCTTTGTGCGCCGTCGCCAAACCCTGGTCTTCCATCGCCACTCGACGACGGCTATCCTCCGGTGAGAATCCAACTTCGCGAACCCCTCTAGTCTCTTCGACTCGTTGTGCACATCAAATTTCCACTCCCGCGACGAGCTTCCTCCGTATGTAGCCGCCGGTAGCGACCCCTCCGACAAACTCCGGCCGCGCGCCGCCACGCACCAGCAACGCTGACTAGCAGCCTTGCTGGCAGCCCACGTAGCTCCTACGTGGCTCCGACATGGCACCACGTGGCTGCTAACTTGGCGTCCATGTATTATCGATTAAAACCAGAATAATTACAGAAAAACTGCTAAAATGTCTAAAACCATAGTAAATTCATTTCAAGTCCAAATGACCTCAAACAAATTTTATTAGCTTCTTAATAATGTGCTTTATTTTAGTAAAATGATAACCAGCTGTCTCTATCTGTATATTATAATTAATTAAATAACTTGTGTAGACACTAATTAATTCCTTAATAATTCTAGGAATGGAATTTAATTCTAATCTTTTGCATACACTGTTATTTTACATTAATACACCACCCTGATTTTTGGTTAAGTTAGTTCTGCAGTATATAATACTCTATTAATTATGTAATGCTTTAACTTAAATAAATGCTAGTAAAAAGAATAATATTATTCAGAGGCTGTAACTTGGTAAAAATGCAATTCATATATGTCCCTGTTCATGATAAATCACTCAAGTCCAGAATCGATTGGTTACTATTCTTAATGGCTTATTTGTTCCTAAAACCATAACAACCCTAATCAAATGATTAACACACATAAAATGATGAAACTCTAATTTGTTTCTTTGAAGCATATGGCTTCGAGAACATGTTAATAAGGTTGTTAGTACCAAAACACTAATGCAATATGCATCCATCATATCATTGCATGTGACAGGTGTTGTGATAATAATGTTAAATCCATTGTTCATCAATAGGTAACGACACTCAGGAGCAGGAGCCCGACGTCCAGCAGGACCAAGAGCCTGAAGAGCAAGAGACTATAGTTGCTAACACTTGCGTGGATCCAGGCAAGACCCGGTTTGCATTAGCCTCTTTATAAAGTTTTGCTAGTTTATATCACTACTAGTGTCTATGTTCAATTGTTGCATTAGGTCATAGGAGTTGATTGGAACCCACCTTGCATGTTACCCAAATGACCTATATTCCTATTATTAGAAACTTGGTAGGCTCAGTACTGAACTGCTATGCTTAGTAACTAATAGTCTCCGTAGAAATTATTACTATGGAATAGTTTGACCACTGAATTTGAACTTATAAAAGAAGTTTATTTTTGATGTATGGCCGGACAGGGATTATGCATGTGTAGGTTTGCAGCAACACATGACAGACAACTGGCACATACAATGATTTGGTCAATGCTACTATTGTCCAAGAGAGTACCATGCGCCAAGTTGAGGAAGATGAGCGCAAGATGAAGGCCCCTGCTAGTGCCTCTGCTACCCCGCAGGCGAAGCATCGCCTGGTGTACACTTCCTCGTCTGGACAGCGGTACCGGACGTCCCCACAGCAGCAGTTTCAACGCCCAAGGCCACAGCAGCAGTAGTACTTCCCGCCCCGTGCACCACAGCAGCAGCAGCAGCACACTCAGTACCGTGCACCCTACCAGCAGCAGGGAAGTCAGAATGCACGTGCTCTACAGCCTGTTAGTCATGGAGCCAACTACCCGTGCTACAACTATGGTCGCACCGGCCACTTTGCCAGAGAATGTACAACACCCCGACGCAACAACAACAACAACAATCAGCGCCCTCCGCAGAGCAAGAATGTGAATGCACCGTCCCGTGGTGCCCAAGTGAACTACACCAGCGTTGAAGATATTCCTCAGGGTGACCCTGTGCTGATCGGTATGCTCTCACTTTACCGCTATCCTGTTCTCACTCTTTTTGATTCTGGTGCTACTCATAATTTTATTAGCAGAACTTGTGTGCAAAAACATAATCTCCACACACCACTATGAATTAGTGCTTTACTGTCCCATCTCCAGCTGGACAAATTCTAGCTAATGAAATAGTATGCAAAGCTCCACTAGAAATCAACCAGAGAATCTACCCCACCAATTTTATCATGCTCCATAATCAAGAAATTGATCTAATTATTCACTACTAAGTTTTCCACCTGATGCAATGGCCTAAATGTGTTGCAATATGCCCAAAGTGTTGCAAAACACAACAATTTCGACAGCGAAATTTGGTAAAAAAGTGTTGAAAATGCGACCGTACTATAAGGTTTGGACCACAAATGTAATCCATCGTTGCAATAGTTCTACATATTGCAATACAGTGATGTGTTGCAATTCATGGTTTAGGAAACATCTACGTTGGTTGCAATAAATATTATTGCAACGCCTTGTGTGTTGCTCGAGGTAGCAGCTGCACAAGGCCATTGAGTAGCAATAGGTGCATTACGGAACTAAAACCGGTGTAGCAATAGATCATATTGCCACGCTTCAAAATCGTGGCAATATGTGGGCTTCTATATTGCAATACACAGTGTCCTGTTGCAATATGCATGCTCCTCTATGGCCACGCAAAATGTTGTGTTGCTAAAGTGTGACCCTCTGTTACCTCTGTTTTTTTGTGGTTTCTATAGGTAGCACCCTCAGTTGCCACATTTATGATTCAGTGGCCATAGGTAGAGCTCCTCTATTGCCACATGACTGGTGTGGTTGCCATAGGCAGGATGCCTCTATTGCCACGTTACAGATTTGGTTTCTATAGTTATGACCCTATATTGCCACACACATGTGTCGGTTGCTATATGTTGATCCCTCTATTGCCATGTTATAGGTTAGGTTGTTATAGGTAAATGAGTCTATTGTCACGCCTCAGATTTGGTTGGTTTAACACACCACTCTGTTGCCACTTTAATGTTTTGTTGCTATATGTTAGAGAACGTATTGCCACGCTTGATTTGGTGTTCATACAAGTTCATTGACCTATTGCTACGTAATGATTTCTCATTAATTTTGAAACAATATAAGATCAATAAGAATGCATTTATAGACCCATCAATTAAAAGCATTCATTGGTGAAACCACACAAACTATCAAATTCCCAACGCAAAAATTAAAGTACTCAAAGATAGACATAGTGTATCCAAGACACAATTGTTTCAACACATCAAATTAAGTGGGAAACTAAAATATGTAGCACTCCAGCAATGGTTGTCTTGGCACTGAGATCTCATCACTCACACACACCACTCGAGCTGTAGCTTTGACCTGAAAATAATAAATGACATTGTGATGTTAAGGAAACTACAAATTTGATTATTTGACAACAAAGTAAACGACTTGAACTCATGTGCATGGCAGTAGACAAAATGAAAAAAATAAGTGTCCATGAACCTGAGTTGGAACAAAGTGTTGACTTATTTGTCTTTTATCTAGTTCGTGGGTGCACTTCAGCTCAGGTATTTTATTGTTCTTATTTTAGGGATAAGCAAAGTTTTAAAAAAATTTAATATAGAGTAAAAGCAATAGGTTGGGGAAAAGTGAAGATTCAATCAGAAGTTATTTCTCACATGACAATGCAATATATGATAAAGCAATGAAGACAATTAGGTATCCACGAATATATGAAAGACTGACAGGATTTAGAAAACCATATAAAATTTGAAAACTAAATATAAAATATTTCACATTTACTAGTTCAAAAAGGTATGCACCGATTTCTGATTCTTTTTGTTTGGTCGTCTCCTTAACGCTTTCTCCTGCAGTTGTTGTGAAGTGATATATTTAGCCCCTGCATTCCCTTGGATATCTTGTGAAGGAACAGTGCCGCTATTCACCCCTGTACTTCTAGTACTGTGAGTACCAGTTGTAGGTGGCCTAGGTGCGACCTGAGGTTGCGGTGGGTTGCATACTAGGTTGTCGTGTGATTCAATAAGTTTTGGGGAAAACCTCAGTGCACATACTATCAATTAAATAACTATAGCAGTAAAAATTTAAATTTTAAAAACTACCTGAGGTGATGATTCTTCATGTTGTGTACTAATTTCATTTTCTTCCTGCATGTTTGTTGCACTATTCACCTCTGCAACTTTGTTCCCCACATCAGTTAGCTGCATATAAAGTTCAGCTACAAGAATCATGACATGAGTTTGGTTATAAGAATCATGACTCTAAATTTTACATTAATATTACCTTATGTGGCGCTGGTTGTTGTTGTGCTGCTTGCATCATTGACATGAATTCCTTCCTAAGGGCTTCTTTATCGGCCTCCCTTGCCCTCATCAATACATCTATCTGACGCCTATGTTCTTCCCTCTCTGTTTCCCTCTCAGCATCTTGTTTTTCCATTGTTTGTTGTAGCTGTCCAAATGCATCCATGAGCTCTAAATGTTCCCTATGCAGTGCCTCATCTGAATCGACTTGCCTTTGGTAATCCTTAATCAGTAGTTGTCGTCTTGTCGGGTATGATGACATGTATCCATTACCATGCGTCTTAGTGGATTTGCATTTTGTGACTTCCCTGTATGCTCTCTGGAAAATCTGGTTTTTCTCCTGTTGTGAAACAACATTTTGATCTGCACTTGATTCCCTCTCTGAAATTTGGTTGCTGGCTTTGTCCTAAGTCAGAGAAAACATTTCAAGTAGTTAATTAAATAGTAATTGTAGTCCTCCTTAGATGCTTGGTTTGTCCATTTACCATTCTTATAGTGTGTGATCAACCAAACCTCCAAATCATTTGGCTCCTCGCCGGTTTCTGGGTCTCTCTAATTTGTCAAAAAACATTACAAATTAGAGAGACCCAGTAGTGATTGGCATGATATGGATTAGGGGGAAACCTAGTAGTGATTGGCATGATGTGGATGAAAACCCATAGAGCTTTGTTGGATATTGAGCCCCGTGTGGTTCATTTGGACTCTCCCTTGCATGGCCCAGACACACTTTGTCTTAGTGCTGCTCCATCAAAAAGTCCAGTTGTTTATCAACTGGAAGGACCATCACTTGAGAATATCCCTATTGTCTGTGAGTATCCCAACATATTCCCGGAAGATATTTCTGGACTTCCACCTGATTGTGAAGTGGAATTCAAGATTGAACTTCAGCCAAGAACTTCTCCCATATCTCGACGACCGTATAAGATGGCTCCAAATGAGCTAGCTGAATTGAAGAAGCAGTTGAATGAGTTGCTGGAGAAGGGATTTATTCGGCCAAGTACTTCACCTTGGGGCTGTCCCGCCATTTTTGTGAAGAAGAAGGACAAGTCTCTGCGTCTTGTTGTTGATTATCGGCCTCTCAATGAAGTCACAATCAAGAATAAGTACCCGCTGTCCCGTATTGATATTATTTTTGATCAATTGGTTGGTGCCAAGGTCTTTTCAAAAATTGACCTTCGGTTGGGTTATCGTAAAATCAAGATCAGAGCGGAAGATATTCCAAAGACTGCATTCTCTACTAGATACAGATTATTCGAATATCTAGTGACGTCCTTTGGATTGACAAATGCCCCTGTCTATTTCATGTATCTCATGAATTCAGTCTTCATGCCAAAGCTGGACAAATTCGTGGTGGTATTCATTGATGACATTCTTATTTATTCGAAGTCCATGGAAGAACATGCTGAACATCTTCGTATTGTTCTTCAACGTCTACGGGATCACAAGGTGTTTGCGAAATTCAGGAAGTGTGAGTTTTGGTTGGACCGTGTACCATTCCTTGGTCACATAGTATGAGCCGAAGGTATCTCTGTAGACCCAAGCAAGGTTCAAGATGTGCTTGATTGGAAGCCATCGAAAACTATCCATCAAATTTGTAGTTTCCTCGGACTAGCTAGATATTATCGAAGATTCATTCCCAATTTCTCTTAGTTGACCAAGCCCATCACTGAGCTAGTGAAAAAGGATAAGAAGTTCGATTGGAGTGATGACTGTGAACAAGCATTTTAGAAATTGAAGACATTACTGACTACTACCCCAGTATTGGCTCAGCCAGACATCACCAATCGTTTGACATATATTGTGATGCGTCTGGGACAAGACTTGGATGTGTGTTCATGCAGGATGGTCGTGTCATTGCCTATGCATCTCGACAACTACAGAAGCATGAAGAGCATTATTCGACTCATGATTTGGAACTAGCTGCCGTTGTACATGCACTAAAAATCTGGAGGCATTATTTCCTCGGTAATTTAGTGCACATCTATACAGATCACAAGAGCTTGAAGTACATCTTTACTCAGACTGATCTGAATATGAGACAACGTCGATGGCTAGAGTTAATCAAGGACTATAATCTAGAGATTCATTATCACCCAGGCAAGGCTAATGTGGTCGCCGACGCTCTGAGTCGGAGGATACACTGCAATAATCTAGTGATAGACTGTAGTGTTGAAGCTAGTTTTGCTGAACCCAGCCTACACGTATTACCTGCACTAGTGATCAGCAATCTCAGTATTCATTGCACCACTCATGATGAAGTTATTGCTGCACAAAAAAAAGATGTTGGAATGAAGTACATACGGGAGAACATTAAGAGTGGCAAGGCAAAATGCTTCACACAAGATTTAGATGGTACTCTGTGGTTCAATAACCGCCTGGTTGTACCCAAGGATTTTGAACTTCGTCGCAAAATCATGGATGAAGCACATCACTCTAAGTACTCTATTCATCTTGGAAGTAACAAGATGTACCAGGATTTGAAGAAAAATTTCTGGTGGACCCGAATGAAGCGAGAAGTTGCTCGGTATGTCATGGAATGTGACACTTGCCAGAGAGTTAAGGCTGACCATTTGAAGCAGGTTGGACTATTTTAGCCATTGAGTATTCCCGCCTGGAAATGGGAAGACATCAGCATGGATTTCATTGTTGGCCTCCCTCTCACTTCTCGGAAGCATGATTCGATTTAGGTCATTGTGGATAGGCTCACGAAATCTACCCACTTTCCACTGATCAATAACACCTACAAGATAAAGCAATATGTAGAACTATACATAGCAAGAATTATGTGTCTCCATGGAGTACCCAAGACCATTGTTACAGATCGTGGCTCGCAGTTTGTTGCTCATTTCTAGAAACAACTGCATGCATCTCTAGGTACTAAGTTGATTCAAAGTTCTGCTTATCATGCCGCTACCGATGGACAAACTGAGCGTGTCAACCAAATCTTGGAAGATATGCTTACAGCATGTGTCTTAACACATGGTGGTAACTGGGATGAGTACTTACCATATGCGGAATTCTCATACAACAAAAGTTACCAAGAGAGTGTAAAAATGTCTCCATTTGAAGCACTCTACCGTCAAAGTTGTAGAACGCCGTTAAACTAGTCTGAATCTGGAGAAAGAGTAACCTTTGGTCCTGACCTCGTGAAGGATGCAGAAGAAAAGGTTCGAACAATTCAAGCAAATCTCAAGGCTGCAAAATGTCATCAAGAAAAGTATGCAAACCAACGACGTAGGCCACTTTTTTCAACAAGGATGATTTTATCTATCTCCGAGTATCACCAATGAAGGGCATTCAACGTTTTGGAATCAAAGGAAAGTTAGCTCCCTGCTATATCGGCCCTTTCAAAATCTTGGATAGATTTGGACAAGTCGCCTACAAGCCGGAGTTACCCCCGAATCTATCTGGAGTGCATAGCACGTTTCATGTTTCACAACTGAAATGGTGTCTCAAACCTCCAATAGATATTGTCTTGGAAGAGTATGATCATCTTCAATCGGACCTCACTTATTCCGAACAACCAATAAAAATCCTTGATGAGAAAGAATGCACCACACGCAAAAGAACCATCAAATTCTATAAAGTACAATAGAGTAATCACTCGGGGGATGAATCCACATGGGAATCAGAAGAATTTCTGAGTACTCATTGCCCGGAATTCTGTTCTTCGTTCATAGGTAAATTTTTGCCCCTCTCTAGTCTGCTTCATTCTTAATCTCGGGACAAGATTTCTTTAAGGAGGGAGGGCTGTGACACCCAGGTATCTCTTTTTCTTGCTTAGTTCAATTGCCAAAATTTTGAACTCAAGTATGAGCATGAAATAATGAGAGCAAGATAAAAATTTGGTTTTCCCTAAGTTAAAATAAATCCATGCAAGCAAAATCTTGTAAGCAAATAAAACTTTCCTTAAATCATAGGCCAAATAAATTACATCAAAATTATGAAAATAATAAAATAGAATTTTTGGCCCAAAAAAAGAAATTTATTCCATTAAGAAATCAATCCAATAATTGGATTAAACCTAGAAATGATTTAACTTTAATTATTAATTCCAATTAAATAAATTGTTTTCTGACTAGTTAGACTTCACTAATAATTTCCCCATTTTCTGAAAAGCCCAATTCTAAACTTTCACTTCAATTTGACCTTTGGAGCTATTTTAAATTGATGTTTTATTGAACCAAGGACCTTTTGGTAAACTATTCAAAATCCAGAGGTTTCCTCTGCACAAGTCGCTTGTCTCCTTCCTCCCGTCGCCTCTCCCGCACGCGTGCGCCTGCGTGATTCGCCTGCGTGCCTGCCGCCCTTGGGACTCGGCTCCGCACTCGTCGTCCGGCCGCGAGGTTGCATCCCATCACCGGCCCCGTCCCGCTGCCCTCTGGCCTCGCGCACGCCGCGCCACCAAAGTGAGTCGCTTTCGCTCTGCCCGATGCTGATGTGACGCCTCTGCGCCGGCCTGCTTCTCCGCGTCCGACCGCTCCCCTCACTCTGACACACTACAAAGCTGCACGCCAAGTCATCGCCTTCTCGTCAATGTTCACTCGGCCACCTGCGCGCCGCTAGCTGCCGCCGATGCGAGTTGCTTTTCCTCTGCCGATGCCTGCCATGGCCGAAAGCAAGCTGCGCCTATCTGTTTCTTTGCGCCCTACCACCCCCGATCTCCCAACACCGGGCCAAACCATTCGCACTTCCTTGCCCCCGGTTTTCGACCAAAGAATCGAACTCGATTGCCTATAAGACCGACTCTCCCTGCCCATTTTGTTCCCCCAAAACGCCTCTGCCATTAATAGAGCTGAGCTCAAGCTCGACCCACCGCTGTTCCTGCCTCCCGAGCCAAAACCGAGAACACCAACACACGCGCCTACTCCCCCTCTACCTCCTCACGCACCAGCTAGGCCGTATTCATGCGTGCATAAGTTGAATCGAAGCAAAACCAGAGGCGATCCCCTCCAGTGACCCCCTCCACTGTTGTCCGGAATTTGCCAAAAACAGTGAGTCTCCTCGCCTCCATTCTCTTCACGCGCAAGCGCAAACCACCTACGCGCTTCCCTGACCCGTTTCTCCTCTGTTTCCTCCACTTTAGATTGCCGGCATGACGCTTTTCCCCGGCTGAACCCCTCTGCGCCGCCGTGTCCGAGCCGCCTCGACAACGGGCTCCCCCTTCCAGCCCTCCTCGGTGGACGATGACGTGATTCCAACCCTCGCGCTGCCGCCGTGAAGCTCTAGGAACAAACCACGGCAAGATTGGTGCTCCGAACCCTTTGTGCACCGTCACTGAACTCTAGTCTTCCGTCGCCATTTGATAACGGCTATCCTCCGGTGAGAATTCAACTTCGTGATCCCCTCCAGTCTCTTCACCTTGTTGTGCGCATCAAATTTTCACTCCTGCGGCGAGCTTCCACCGTCTATAGCCGGCAGCAGTGACCCCTCCGATGAGCTCCGGCCGCGCGCCACCACGTACCAGCAGCGCTGACTGGCAGCCTTGCTGGCAGCCCACGTAGCTCCTACGTGGCTCCGACGTGGCACCACGTGGCTGCTAACTTGGCATCCATGTATTATCGAATAAAATCAGAATAATTACAGAATAACTGCTGGAACTTCTAAAACCCATAGTAAATTCATTTCAAGTCCAAATGTCATCAAACCAATTTTGTTAGCTTCTTAATAATGTGCTTTATTTTAGTAAAATGATAAGGAGCTGTCTCTGTCAATATATATTAATTAATTAACTTGTGTAGATACTAATTAATTCCTTAATAATTATAGGAATGGAATTTAATTCTAATCTTTTGCATACACTATTATTTTACATTAATACAACACCCTGATTTTTGGTTAAGTTAGTTCTGCAGTATATAATACTCTATTAATTATGTAATACTTTAACGTAAATAATTGCTAGTAAAAAGAATAATACTATTTAGAGGCTGTAACTTGGTAAAAATGCAACTCATATAAGTCCCTGTTCATGATAAATCACTCAAGTCCAGAATCAATTGGTTACTATTCTTAATGGCTTATTTGTTCCTAAAACCATAACAACCCTAATCAAATGATTAACACACATAAAATGATGAAACTCTAATTTATTTCTTTGAAACATGTGACTTTGAGAAGTTGTTAATAAGGTTGTTAGCACCAAAACACTAATGCAATATGCATCCATCATATCATTGCATGTGACAGGTGTTGTGATAATACCGTTAAATCCATTGTTCATCAAAAGGTAACGACACTCAGGAGCAGGAGCCCGACGTCCAGCAGGATCAAGAGCCTGAAGAGCAAGAGACTATAGTTGCTAACACTTGCGTGGATCCAGGCAAGCCCCCCGGGTTGCATTAGCCTCTTTATAAAGTTTTGCTAGTTTATATCACTACTAGTGTCTATGTTCAATTGTTGCATTAGGTCATAGGAGTTGATTGGAACCCACCTTGCTTGTTACCCAAATGACCTATATTCCTATTATTAGAAACTTAGTAGGCTCCGTACAGAACTGCTATGCTTAGTAATTAATAGTCTCGGTAGAAATTATTACTATGAAATAGTTGGATCACTGAATTTGAACTTAAAAGAAGTTTATTTTTGATGTATGGCCGGACAGGGATTATGCATGTGTAGGTTTGCAGCAACACATGGGTGTTGACTACGGTAGCCTTGTCTTGCCCACCCTAGGACTTGTTCGTGGTCGGCCCCTTGATCAAGTTTTGAACAGTACCGAATGCATGCTAGTTTCATGGGCACTAGTAAACTGATGTAGCATTATAGGTCGCTTACATCAAGGACGGTTAAGGTGCGTTGGTCTTATGACCCCTCGGCTGCTAGAGTGGGCGGTCCATACCATAAATTACTGCTGGCAGGACAGCATGCCCACTCGACGTCACCACACCCGGGCCGAGATGTGGGTGGTTTTTCTTGTGAAAGGTTGCCATATACGACCTTAATTGGTGCGTATGTGTCGTGTTATTCGGGTTTTCCCTGCTGGCGTAAATCAATTGCAATTGTTGTCCCTCGTAGTAATAAGTACCACTTGGTCACTGAGTTGTCACGTAGTTGCACATTATATTATGGATATGGATTTGTGTTGGTTATTGCTGATTATTATTATTGCTCTATTGTCGTATTTACTTTATGTACTACTTTATTATCTTATTGTTGCAACTAAAGTTACATTTCATCTCAACCCATTTAAGTTGACCAATAAAACTTGATAGAACTAATAGGTTGCTTAGTACGAGTCCTTTCAAACAAGCCACCTATTAGAGCCATTGCATGTCTAGGTTTTGACGGGTAAGTCTTGCTAAGTAATTAGTACTCAGGCTTTGTGCCTCTGTGGTTTTTAGGTAGTGAAGTGATAGAATTGCCTGTAGATGTGTTGCATTGGGACGTGCAAGTCCCTGAGGGTTGGACTGCCCATTGAGAGACTGTTGTGTGCTGCTAGAGTGATGGTTCCTCGGGCATGAATCATCACTATGTTGTATCGTCGAGCTCATAGTTCTTATTGTTATTTTGCTTCCGCTATTTTCGAGACATCATGAACTTGTCTTTTCTGCTACACTTTGATGTAATAATTAAACTTAAAATTGGTTCATTGTTGTATTATCAAGTGTCTGCGTTATCAGCACCATCGAGACCTCGATCCTCCAAGAAGGGGCGCTTGAAGTTATATGGTCGACATTCTCAATTTTATATGTAACTACATATTCTCTGATGATTATAGAGGTCGATCGAGCGATGCTGAAGGATCCCAGGACACTCGATCAACTCCTCGTCCAACCGACATACCTCAACCAGTCAGCAGACCGACCGAGTCAAGGAAGTCTTCTGAAGAAGCAGCTCCCGCATCCTCCCCAAAATCAACACCACAAATTATCAACTCTTCACCGGTTAGTGCTCCTTCCCCTCTTAATAAAGGCAAGGCTGCACTAACTCCAGACACATTTAGTCAACCTGAAAGGGAGGATGTGGAAATAATGTATCAACACCGAGAGGCCAACAAGATACATCAATACCAGGCTTATTCCTCCTTCTCAGCCTTGATCTTTTGCTTATTCATCTTCTCTTTATAGAAAATTTATGCCCTTGTGGAGAGGAAACAAGCCAGGGTTGAATACCTCGAAGCCGAAACCTTTGGTTTGTTTTAGATTTCTTTTGTACTCAATCCTATATTTATGATCTTAACTTGCTGCTGGTGTTATGCTAGTTACCGGTGACTAGCTCTCCCAGGCCAAAAAGCAGATTGATAAGCTGCTGGCCGACCACAAGGAGGTGACCAAAGCATTGGAGCAGAGTCATGTTGAAATTGCCAGTAAGGTCGCATACCAACTGTTTTTATATTTTTCTAACCACTTTGACACTAAAGACTCAATGTATGTCTCTAGCTCATGATCAGAAGATTGCCGACCTAGAATAATTAACTTCCAACCAACAAAGAAGCAGGAAAACCTCTCCAAGTCGGTCGGGGAGCAAAAAATCGAGATCACTCGACTGCAAAAGAAGCTGGAGGAAGCTGATGTGAAGATAGAAGAGGCTGAATGCACCTCAAAAACCTTCATATGTAATCTCACCAGTAAGCCCTCCACCATGTCTTGATTATTCTTTGAATCAACTCTTGATCTTAATAACCAAAAAATATCTCTTGCAGCTCTATCATACAACGCTTGGAAGGCATTGAATTATATTTGTGCTAACCAAGTAGAGCAGACCGGCCACTCCTTGGAGTATTTGTTGGAACATTCATCCGAAGCCATTGCAGACAACACTCGGAGAGTGGCAACCGAGGCCGGGAGTCAGGTTCTGGCTATTTGCCAATCTTGGTCTCCTGCACTACCATTGGACAAAATCAAGGCGGGCTTCCACCCAGACTTGATCGAAGACCAATGCCAGTTGCTTATGGATTCCATGCTAGAGACCTCCCAAGCCTTGGACGACAATGTAGAAGTGGACCCGACTGCCCCTAATCCTCCAGCAACTCCAGAAGCTAAACTGCAAGACGATGCCTCTTCTCCTTCTAAGGAGCTATAAAATCTACAGTATTGAAAAATATTAGTAGTATCTATGTAATAAAACATTAATACCTTTATGTAAATTAACCTGATGCTCAGTATCTTAGAAAATTGATAAATAGATCATAAGTATGTTTCTGTCATTTAGAAACAGAAATTGCATCGGTCTGCCTTAACATATTAGGTTGTAACTCGTAACCGCGTAACAAGCAGAATTGACCAGTCGACACATGACCTCTCGCACTTTGGCTCTGGGTTTAGTGTAGTGGCAGTCTGATGTACAGTATGGAGCATATAACCATGATGTTTAGATGTTAGACCAAGAAATTTGAGGACCGTGTCAAAAGACTAGAAATCGGTCAGAAAATATCCAAAACCGTATTTATCAAGGTTAAGGAGTAGTGGGACATTATTACTAGCCCCCTGGCTCGATTGTTTAATAAGATAAATTAAGGAAACGAGGCAAATTAGAATGAAAACCATCAAAGAATCTTCCATCAAAAAGACTGAAGTTTCATTCATTAATAATATATAAAAATACAAAGTATAAACTAAGTATAAAAATTACATAGCTGATTTATATTCTAGGAGTTTGGTATATCATTACCGTCTTCATACATTAGACGATAAGCCCCCGGCCGACTGACTTCTTTCACAACATAAGGTCCCTCCCACTTTGGAGAAAGCTTATGTTTATTCACTATTGACTGCACTTGGCGTAACTCCAAAACTCCAACTTGAAACTGGCGACTACATACGTTCTTATCATAATAACGCCGCAGGCCTTGTTGGTATAGTGCCGACCGAAACAGAGCACGATCACGCAACTCCTCCACCGCAGTCAAATCAATCTCTCAGTTTTCCTCGGAAAGCTTATCATTATATCCTTGGACTCATGCTGAAACGAGGCTAACCTCGGTCGGCAGCATAGCTTCGGAGCCGTAGACCAACGAGAAAGGTGACTGACCGGTAGCTCGACTGGTATTAGTATGCAGCCCTCAAAGAACTGAAGGCAATTCTCTGAACCATCAACCAGCATAAGGCTTAAGCCTGTCAAATATCCGGGGCTTCAATCCTTAAAGCATCATACATTGGCCCGTTTGACCTGCCCATTACTTTAAGGATGAGCCACTGATGCAAAGTGGATTTTTATTCCCATCTCATCGGCAAAGTCATGAAAGTCCCTAGATGTGAACTGAGTACCATTGTCATTAATGATGTCATGAGGAACCCCAAACCGAGGGAAGATGTCTTTGACAAACTCTATCACCTTTCTTCATGTTATCTTGTTGAACGGCTTTGCTGCAATCCACTTGGTGAATTTATCAATAGCAACAAATAAATGAGTAAACCCACCTGGCGCTTTCTTCAAGGGATCGACAATATCAAGCCCCCATATGGTGAAAGGCCAAGTCAATGGTATCATTTGAAGTTGCTGCAAAGGCACATATGTTTGTTGAGAAAAAAATTGACAACCTTCTCACTTCCGAATGACCTGGTGTGCATCTTCAACCGTCGTAGGCCAATAAAACCCTTGCCTGAAAGCTCTGCCGACCAAAGTCTTAGAAGCTACATGATTGCCACATATACCCGAATGGATTTCTTCCATCAACATTATAACCCAGAGCGGGGAAATGTCTGCGATAGGCGTCGCACGAAGAAACGTGGAACCTCAAGACAGGTAGGAGACTAAGCTTGAAGACAATGACCTAGATGCTGGCACTCCTCCGCTCCAACGATCGGATGCTCGGCAAGGATCCCGGGTAGTGCAAAACCTGAACATGGGCGACGTCACCTTAAAACTAAATGGTGAAGATGTTTTCAAGACCCTGCAGCACAACATCACGGCTGCAGCGGCCCTACTAAACTCATTAGAGCCTGTGCTCCAAGTAAGCCTAGAGTTGATAACACAGGTCAACAAGATGAAGGCACATATTAAAGCGGCCGCCGTATTAGGGATGCATAGCACGCAATCAACGCCGAGTAAGTCAGCATCAGGCGTGGCTAGCTCAAGGCTTAGCCAGGAAAGAAGAGACCGGCAATGTAGCGATCAACAGGCAACCCCGCCGACCGAGCCATGGTGGCGGCCCATTGTGGACTACCATGACCGAAACCCACATGCTGATATTTGCAGTGGTATACCACCATGTGATGCCCGGATCCGGCTGGACAACAGGTACCTAGAGCTGGATGAGGCAGCCCGCCAAGAATATTAAGACGAACAACGCCATCATGGCTTCGTTGACGACCGATATTACAAACGTACCGACAAGAGAGAGCCACCTTGGGACGATCGGTATTATGGCTGACAGAATGACGGGAGGCGCAAGGACAGGTATCACCAAGAAGCTGGTCGTGAATGGGAGTGAACCCCCATCTTCGATGATTATGATGATGAAGCTAGCATCAGGGCATTCACTCATGATTTGCGAGCTGTTAGCTGGCTGGCTGGTTTCAAGCCGATTGACATCAAGAAATACGATGGCAAGACAAACCCGCGTGATTGGATCCATGTCTATGCAACGGCTATCCAGGCACTCGGCGGTGACATCTCGGTTATGGCCAATTACTTGCATGTCTGCTTGGCTTCAGCAGCCAGGACTTGGCTCACGAATCTGCTTGCCAATTCCATCAGTTCTTGGATGAAGTTGTGCAGGCATTTCTGGACCAACTTCCAGACAATATTTGATAGCCCTGGGAATCACTCGGAGCTCACCAGGATCAAGCAGAGGGACCAGGAGCTGCTATGGGAGTACATCCAGTGTTTTTGCCAAGTGAAGAACACCATCCCAAACATCTTGGATGCTCAGGTTGTTGCCGCCTTCTAGGGCGGGCTTCGTGACGATGACTTGATCAAGAATATCAGTAGATTGGATGTTGCAGGGAGCCTGACAGCCAAGGAGTTGTTCACCATGGCTGACAAGTATGCAACTGGCAACTCGGCCCTCTTCCAAGTTCGCTAGTACAAGGATGAAGTGCCTCAGAACCGCGGTCAGCCAGGCCCGTCCAATTATAACAAGGACGATGACAAGAAGCGAAAGCAGGATAGAATGGTTGCCACCGCTGAGCGTCCCAATCAGAAAAGATAGGTAACTCAGGATGACTTCGACAAGATGTTGGAAGGCCCATGTTTGTTGCACGATGGTGCTCACAAGGCGAAAGAGTGTTTCAAACTGAAGAGCTTCGCGCACCACGTTCTGAAAGTTTGCAGAGAGCGTCCCTGGATTCCTAATTGAGGCAAAAAGGACATGGACAAGGAAGATGAGGACAAGGACGAGTTCCAAGACCTCGAGCAAGAGGTTAATTACATCTGTGGCAGGTCCACAGCTCACTCGAAGCATCAGTAGAAGATCCTTTACTGGGATGTTTACTCGATAACACCTGCAATCCCGCAATGCTTGCGCTGGTTTGAGGTCCCTATAATAACCTTCGATCGATTGGACCACCCAGATGACATCCCCAGACCTGGCAGGTATCCACTAGTATTATCGCCGACTGTTAACAGAGTTCGGCTCCACAGAGTACTGGTGGATGGTGGTAGCAGCTTGGACATCCTCTTTGTGAAGACATTTAGGGAACTTGGTATACCCTTGACCAACCTCAAGCCCAGCAGGTCACCCTTTCACGGTGTGATTCCTGGTATCCAAACAGTGCAACTAGGACAAATCACTCTACCAGTGATGTTTGGCACTCGGGAGAATTACAGGACGGAGCACGTCACCTTCGAGGTTGCTGATCTGGACTCCACCTACCACGCCATTATTGGGCGACCAGCCATCGCCAAATTCATGGCTATACCACATTACCCATATATGATGATGAAGCTGTCAGGGCCAAATGGTGTCATCTCATTGTACTCGGATGTGAGAACCTCTTACGACTACGACAACCAGAGCTCTGAGATGGCAAAGAAGATGGCAATGGCATTGGAGCTTGCCGAGCTGAAACTGGTGGCTGCAAGCACGGAGGAGACCAACCTCGATGCCCCTCCAAAAGAGGCGCTGAAGGCCACAATGTAGGCAGGGACTATAGAATCAAAGCAGATCCAGTTAGATGATAGCAATGTATCCAAGACCGCCAATATCGGGGTCAATTTGGATACTTAATAGGAAAGCGCACTCATCCTTTTCCTTCATAATAATAAAGACATATTTGCGCAAAAACCTTCGGATATGACAGGTGTTCCAAGGGAAAAGGCTGAGCATAGACTACGTGTTCAACTGAGCGCTAAGCCTGTGCGCCAACGTCTTTGATGATTTTTGCAAGATCAGAAGGATGTGATTAGGAAAGAGATTGGCTGATTATTGGAGGCCGGTTTTATTAAAGAAGTATTCCACCCCGACTGGTTAGCTATCTCAGTATTGGTGAGGAAAAAGAATAAGGAGTGGAGAATGTGCATGGATTACACTGGCCTTAACAAGGCGTGCCCCAAAGATCCATTCACCCTCCCTCGCATCAATCAAGTAGTTGACTCAATGACTGGTTGCGCTTTACTGTGCTTCTTAGATGCCTATTCAAGGTACCTTCAGATCCCTCTACATGAGTCCGACCAATTAAAAACCTCGTTCATTATGCCATTTGGTGCTTTTTCCTACACGAAAATGCCTTTTGCACTATATAACACAGGCGCTACGTACCAGCGGACAATGCAACGATGTTTACATAGCCAGATAGGAAGGAACATAGAGGCCTACATAGACGACGTGGTGGTCAAAAGCTGGCTCGCCTCCAACTTAATACAAGACCTAGCTGAGACAGTTGATAACCTTCAAAAATACAACATGAAGCTCAATCCCAAAAAGTGTGTCTTCAGCGTACCATCAGGAAAATTACTTGGTTTCTTGGTCTCATGTTGAGGAATCAAGGCAAATCTTGAGAAAGTAAAGGCTATATTACGAATGGGGTGTCTACACTCCCAGAAGGACATACAGAAGCTGACCGGCTGCATGGCGGCACTCAGCCGATTCGTTTTAGGACTCGGCGTCAGAGGACTAGCATTCTTTAGACTATTAAAGAAGCAAGATTCATTCGTCTGAAATGATGAAGCCCAAAAAGCCTTGGAAGACTTCAATCCCTACATTAGTGGTCCATTGGTGCTGACACCCCATAAACCAAATGAAACATTGTAGCTGTACATATCCGCAACCACACATGTTGTCAGCACCGTTTTGGCGATCGAACAATCAGAAGATGGCAAGGCTCAAAGGGTGCATCGTCTAGTGTATTATGTCAGTGAAGTCTTATCAGATTCTAAAGCACGCTACTTTCAGCTTCAAAAACTAGTATATGAGCTGTTGATGACATCACGTTAGCTAAAACACTATTTTGAGGATCATCCGATTAAGGTGCACACCTCCTTTGGACTGGGGGAACTGCTACACTACTGGGACAACTGGTAAAATAGCCAAGTGGGCAGTTGAGCTCAGGTCATACGAGATTACCTTCAAGACCCGCGACGCAATCAAAGGCCAGGAGCTGTCAGATTTCATCGTGTGAGTGGACCGAATCTGAATTACCACCGACCCCATGGGAAACAAACTACTGAACCATGTCCTTTGATGGCTCTTTACAATCGGAGGGAGCTAGTGCAGGGGTGGTACTAATATCTCCAGAAGGAGTCCAGATGCGCCATGTCCTCCGGATGCATTTTCGTGCCTCTAACAACATAGCAGAGTATGAAGCCCTCTTGCACGGTTTGAGGACTGCCATATCACTCGGCGTCAAGCGGATAAGTGTCTATGGTGACTGGGCACTCATAATTAATCAAGTGACCAATGAATGGTGTTCTTTGATGAAAGCATGATAGCATACTATGCTGAGGTTCGAAAGTACAAGCATGTCCTTCGAAAGTTCAATGAGGACGCGGATGTGCTGGCCAAGCTTGGGTCCAGTAAAACACAGATACCCGATGGGGTATTTCTCGACAATTTACACAAGCCATCTGTACTATCCCAACAGACTGCGGCACAGGCTGTCACACGAATAGAGGCAACATAGAAGGTCGTTGTGGTGGAGATAGATTGGAGAGCTTTGTTCATCGAGTATTTGGACAGTCAAATATTGCCTACTGACAAAGAAGAAGCCCTTCATATCATTCACAAGTCAAGGCTATATTGCACCATGGACAATCTCCTATATAAACAAATCCCATATGGTGTGCTTTTGAAGTGCTTATCATGGGATGAGGGCATCACCATCCTAAAGGAATTCCATGCTGGCATATGCGGCAACAACGTGGGACCTTCGACTGTAGCAACCAAAGCAATGTGACAAGGGTTTTATTGGCCCATGGTGATCACCTACACAAAGGACATTGTTCAGAAATGCGAAGATTGCTAGTTTTTAGCTCGTCAGATGCACGTACCCGCCACCGAACTCCAAGACATCCCGATAACATGGCCATTTTCAGTTTAGGGTTTAGATATTGTTGGCCCTTTTCAGGAGGCTCGAGGGGGGGGGGGTTCACTTATCTATTCGTAGCCGTGGATAAGTTTTCTAAATGGATTGAGGCAAAACCAATTGGAAAAATCCATGCGAAGAAGGCCATTGAATTCACGACCGAGATAGTAAGTCGGTTCGGTGCTCCCCACAAGATCATCACCGACAATGGTGGTCAGTTCATGGCACAAGAGTTCAAGGACTTCGCAGATAGGGTGGGATTCAAGATTGGATATGCTTCAGCAGCCCATCCACAAAGTAACGGTCAGGTCGAGTGGGCGAATGGCCTCATACTATCAGGAATTAAGCCTCGCATATTTCGCAGATTCGAGAGATACACTCGGTGTTGGGTCCGAGAGTTACCATCAGTATTGTGGGGGCTACGAACTGATATCAGTTGGGCCACGGGGCACTCGCCTTTGATGTTGGTCTATGGCTCCGAGGAAATGTTGCCGACCGAAGTGTTATTCACTTCACCATGTGAAGGCGCATATGAAGAAAATACTTCCAACAAACATTGGTGTGATGACCTCTTACTATTGGAGGAAAAATGCGACACCACCTTAATTCGGTCCGCCAAGTATCGGTAAAGTTTGTGTCAATATCACGACAAAAATATCAGGTCACGAGACTTTGTGGTGGGTGATCTGGTCTTAAGGCAACTTTAATCTACGGTCAGTGTTGGTCGTAATTACGCACCCACTTATATACCAAAAGAGGACGGTGTACGATTGTAGCACTTTTTCCCTTGAATTGAGTATTCCATGGTTTATCGAATCCACAAGGACCTTAGGGGTAATTAAACAATGTTAACAGTAAAAGATCTAATCAAAGTTTCTGTCAAATTCAGGTTGCATGAGGGAAGACTGGCTAGCGCAAAGGTGTGCCATATAGTAAATCTATCGTTGCGCCGATCGGCGTAAGGGTTGAGCCGATCGGCACACTGGTGAATCTATCATCACGCCGATCGGCGTAGGTGTTGAGCCGATCGGCAGACGGGTGAATCTAAGCCAAAGTGCACTAGATACCTTGTAACCCTAAGCTGTTAATTGAGTAGCCAGGTATCTACTGGTGAGATCGTAACTAGAAAGTCTAATCCAATAGCATCATAATGGGTAATTACATGGATCAATAAAAACCTATAATGAATAAGACCACCCTGCTTTCTGAGCGGCTCTAGATTTATCGCTGCCAGGAGGAAACCCTTAATCGCGCGAGTATCTTACCCTACTCAATTATCCAATAGTGCTACGTAGGTTTAGTGCTGTCACCGCTAAACCACACTACTAGCATCATCAAGCAACCATGATCAATACAATGTCCGAATACTATCCTAATCACCATGATCAAGATAATAGCCACTTACTTAGCCTAGAACTAAGCAATTGGAATAAGCACATGCATGATTATAGAATCATGATAGACAAATCACCAAAACCATCATCAACATATTCAAGCATCCTTGAGATACATAGAGTAAGATTCATCCCCGTCGAGATGGCCTACCTTGACGGATCAACTCTTAACACCAATGGTTCTTGAAACTCAACTAGAGATCTATTCTAATGGGGCAAGCCCCAGTGGCTCTAACTCATGAATCTGTTGTGATGAGGACATCCCTCATGATACACCGTTGGTCCATCTTGACCAAGACATTGTCTCATGCTATACTACCAAGTTATGTGCTCAACATGACAACATCTTTAACTTGGGGTCAATGACTTGGGCAAGAGAGAAGCTACTATGACATGTGGTGATTCTACTCCTTATTGATTATGAACATGCCATTACTATGATTTGTTTACTACCTAATGTAAGTTCATCTCTTGTCATTAGTGTCCAAGGGAAAGTCATGGAAGGTTATTCAAGTGCTGATCCAAGTTGCTGTCAACCTGATGTTGCACACGTCCTACACCTGACACTAAAGACAAGGACTATACCAATATATAAACATTCAATAAGAGTATTATATGTGGATAGAAGCGTCATGAATCCTATATTCCATTGCAACAAAGATCACGTCCATTGAAGATAGATGGAAAGATTTATCTTCGCTCTAATCAGAGTTGTTTCTGAAGATGTCCAGATTCTGTCTTTTAACTTTATAATGAATCATGTATTATACTAAGTGGTATCACCCTAATTATTATACATGGATGGAAAGGCCTTGAAGTCTACTTTCATATGCAACCAACGGCGCATCCATTGGATCTCTGTAGGGAGAGTTATGCCTGTTTTAGTGAAGACTGCTCCAGACTCATTCCATCTCAGCGCGTGTTGCTTTTGCTTAGGGTGTGTTACTTTTACTACGGGGGTGTTCCTTTCAGTTCAGACTGCAGTGACACCCAGGTGCCTCCTTTTATTTAATTAGCATACTAAGCTTGGAATTGAACTCAAGTAAAAGCATAAAATAATGAGAGCAAGTTGAAAATCTGGATTTCCTTAAGTTAAATAAAAACCCTGCAAACAAAAATTTAGAAGCAAATTAATTTCCTATAAAACATTGGCCAAATAATTACATCAGAACTAAGAAAATGATAAAATAGAATTTTGGGCCAAAAATCAGAATTTTATTTTATTAGAAAACCCATCAAATAATGAATTTAAGCCTAGAAATGATTCAACTTTAATCTTTAATTCCAATTAAATTATTTCCTTTCTGATCAAATAGAATTCACAAATAAATTTTCCATGTTCTAAAAAACCCAAATATAAAATTTTATTCCATTTGGAGGCTTATAGCATAGGGAAATTAAACAAACTACAAACTAGGGACCTTTTTCATAACTTTTCAAAAGCTGGAGGGCCCCTATGCAAATTTTGTCTTCTTTCTCCCAGCTCCGACCCGCGCGAATCTTTGCCGTCGCGCTCGCCTGTCCACCTCGGAAATCGGCTCCACACTATCATGCACTCACGCTCGCCGGCTGTCGTCCTGTCTTGTTTTTGCACCCACCCAGCCGCTAGCCACCGCGCTTGTGAGTCACCTTTTCCTCTGCCCAATGACGCCGTGGCTGCTGCCGTTCCCTTGATTCCCAACGCACGACCACTCCCCTCGCTCGGACAAGCTTCAAAGCTGCGCGCCATGTTGCCCCATCACCTCATCGCTGCTCACCCGACCACCGCTCGTCGCTAGCTGCTCCTGCCATGAGTTACTTTTCCCCTGCACGAAGCCAACGCAGCTCTGCCGCCATGGCGGCTGCCACTACTCTTCTCGATTCCTGGCCTCCGACAGCTCCGGCTGCCCCGACACCCTTCAAAACTTCGCGCGTCACTGCCTCGTCGCATCACCGCTGCCACTCGGCCACCCGCACACCGCTAGCAGCCACTGACCAGTGTCACTTTCACTCTGCCCGGAGCAGCCGCGCCCATGCCGCACTCGCACTAATCCCCCCGCGTCCAACAGCTCCCTCCAGTGCCAGCAGTCCGTAAACCAATGCGCAAACCATCACGAGTCCTGTGCGAACACGGGTCGCTCAAACCTGACCCCGTCTGCCTACAAAATCCCCCCCCCCCTCTGCTCATCCTTCGTGTTCACTTCCTCCGCCATTACTGCCTTGAGCTGGAGCTCGACCGCACCGTTCCATTGCCTCCCGAGCCACACCGAGAGCACTAACGCACGTGCCTACTCCCCTACTGCACTCCCACGCCATGGCCTTACCGATCTTCCTGTGAGCTCAGTTAATTTGAATAAATCCCAAACACTGCTCCCCGATGGCCGCCGTCGACGCCTTTCCAAAATCCAACGACTCTGGTGAGCCTCCCCACTTCCTTTCTTTTTGCGAGGACGCGCAATCTCTTTCGGATCACTTCTAATCAATTTCCCCTAGGATTTTTGCACGAGATCGCCGACGCCACTGTTTTTTCCCGACAAACGCGATGTCGCCGGACTTCATCCTCCGCCGCCGCTCGTCGCCGACCTATCTTCGATGAGTATTCCACTTCGCAAACCCCTCCAGTCCCGTCACCAAGTCACGCGCATCGCTCTGACACCCTCGCGTCAAGCTTCCTCCCACCGTAGAGCCATGCGGCGAGCCCTCCGGCCGCGCGCCGCCGCGCTTAGGCAAGCTGCCTGGCAGCTGAGCTGGCACCCTGTGTGGCACTGATGTGGCTCCAACATGGCGCTGACTTGTCACCCACGTGTTAAGTGAATAAGCCAGAAAACCAGAGATATTCACAAAAATTGCTGAAAACTTCTAAACCCATAGTAAATTCATTTCAAGTCCAAATGTCCTCAAACAAATTTTACTAGTTTCATAATGATGTGCTTTATTTTATTAAAATGATAGTTAACTATCTCTGCCCATATATTTTAATAATTTAAATGACTTATGAAAACCCTAATTAATTCATTATTAATTTTGTAATGCTAATTAATTACAATCTTTACTTGCACTGTTATTTCATGGTAATACACCACCATGATTTTTTATTAAGCTAAAATTGCAATATTTCACCTTATCATTTATTTAGTACCTTAACTTGAAGAAAATCTAGTAAATAGAATTGCATGTAGATGTATTGCCTTGGGACATGCAGGTCCCTAAGGGTTGACTGCCCACTGGGAGTCTGACCTACCTCCACAGTGATTGTGTGTGCTGCTAGAGTGATGATTCTCCGGGAATGAGTTATCACAATGTTGTATCATCAAAATCGTAGTTCTTATCATAATTGCTTCCACTGTTTTTCAAAACATTATGAACTTGTATTTCCACTGCACTTTGATATAATAATTAAACTTAAATTTGGTCATTGTTGTATTATCAAGTGTTTGCGTTATCAGCACCTTTGGGGCCTCAATCCGGCGGGAAGGGGCGCCTCAGCTGGTATCAGAGCCGTGGTCCATGATAATACAACAATTAAAACATATTTTCAAAAACTACGACATTACGTGTGAGGATACATTAGTATTGCCCCTAGTAGTTATTAGGTTGGTGACAAACCTAACGGGTTATGCTTGAGTTGGCTTTTTATTTGATTTTCTTCTGGCATTTAAAGTTCGATCGTAAGGACTCTGGCTTTGCAGGACGATTCCTTCCATGAATCATTGCCAACATATTTTATTTTTGGCTCCGTGAACAAGCATTGGAGCGTATAGTTCACCCGCGAGGGCTATGGTTTCACGAGAAGGTTTCTTCCATAAACCGTGCCGACTTTTTCTTAGTAATGCTCATCATGGTAGGTTTATGAGCATGGGTTCGCTTGCAAGGACCGTGGTTTCGCAAGGCGGTTTGTTTCAGGAACCGTTGTAGAATTACCCTTATTTTTGTAGTTTCTCTTAATTTAATGTACTATTTCTGCAATGAGTTTTCCTGCAAGTACACTAACGCCATTAGTACAACATATAGATTGACTTACGTGATGAGTGCGGGTCGTCACCAAATTTTCTTGCCGCTAAATACCGGTAATATAGGTGTGTGTTTTGAGGAATGATAGGTTAATAAATTGAAATTTTTGCATCATGCATCCTTATAACTTAACTACAATTTTGTTGTCTCCTTACTCAACCACCTCTGAATAAAAATTTGCAAGTTGTTGAGTATAAAATTTCAACTCTTAAGTCCAAATTGTTGAGTTAACAACAATCTGTCAACTTCCTGTTTTCAACACATCCCTGAACATACAAAATTCATAACTGGAGTTTTACATAGAATTTAGAGGTGTATGAACCCAATCTGGCAAGCCTTAGAAGTCTATTTTCATTTCCAATTGGTCTCAACCCCTAATAATTTTTCCTCTGTCCAATAGAGTCGAAACACTAGGCCTCTATCATCCAGAAATAAAAATTTGTCAATCTGAACTTGTAAAAATCATAAGTCCAGTTTTACTTGGAATTTTTGGAAGTACAAATACAATCTAGAAAGCTATGAAAGTCTACTACAACTTGGTGCCAAGTACCAGTTCTGGGGATTTTGTTTTCTGGACAAAGTACTCATTTTTTGATTGTTGTACACTCAAGACCGAATCTGTTTTAAAACCCATCTCCGTATTATTGCCCCTTGAGGCTGGAAAATTTGAACTAAAAATTTGTTTTTGTATTTCATGACATTGTACACAAAATGCACCTTACTTTAAGAAAAAATTGACTCATTCCAATTCCACCCCTGTAGATGGATGAAAAAAATTACCAAGCTCCACCAGGTTGGGAGATCACCGACGGTCTGGACATCCCTGGAATGACCCAACTCTTTTAGAGTGTCCTTCGGGGTTATGGACACGATATCCCTCTCACCTATGTTGGAAAGACCACTGAGGAGAATGGAACCACTTCCTGTGTAGTCCATGTCGCAGTCCCCACCAATTACTCTTTCCTACCGGTACGGGAATCATGGACTATCAGCGTCTCTAGAGTAGACCTACTCACTACTTGGAGTGTTGCTACCTTCAAATCCCTCACTTTGTTTTGCGAGGTCCACAAGCATGAGATCACCGGAACACCGGTAACTTTCTTGCCAATTGATAATCTGGAGGATCTTGAGTGGAACCGTTGCCTAGATTTCGTCTTCGACCCAAACCACCCACTTTATCGTCTAGCCCTACATGTGGCAGGGTGTTATGGACTCTCCCTATTTGGCATATGCAAGGACTTGTACCATCAGCTGGACATGTTTCTGGCCGCACTTCGGCTTTTCGAAACCGAAAAGCAAGCCAAGATTCTGGAGATTTCAGAATTAAACTAGCAAATCCAAGTGAAGAATGAAGAGATGGATATGATCATCGATGAGCGTGACAAAGCTATTGGAGATGCAGACATAACTGAGTCCAAATTGCAGGAGCTTTAGGTCGAATTTGACGCCTTCAAAGCTACCCACCTCCCCATCATAGATAACTGGGATGAGATCCCCAGGGAGTATGGAGAGCAAGTAGATGAAGAAATGGGACATGCGGATAATGTTGATGTAGAGATGGTGGAACAAGGAGAGCCAGGAGAACCGTTGGGACCGCCAGAACCCAACAAGTCGGTAGTCATAGACCAGGAGTAGATGAGTTGGTCGTGTATGAGCCATAGTGTGTCCGCAATACCATAGTTAGGCATCGATGCAAGTATGGATTAATTAGTGTGATGTTATCCTTTTAACAACCATGTACCAACTTTAATTTGTGAAAATGGTTGACATTTTTTAAATCCTTAGAGCACCCTTGCAACTTTTTAAACATATGTCTTTATGGAAAAAGTTTGAGAAATGACTAAATACGTAGTGTATAAATTGCAGCATGGTGCGAACTCAGAATCAAGATGATCCTGAGAGCTCTCAGCAGGGAGCTAATGCTCAACATTCACTGGCAGAGGTTTTGGCTGCCGCACTCAACCGATAGCAGAACGACTCCGAGTTGCTGTGCCGTTTGGTTGATATCACGTCCTACTTGGCTGGACATGGGGGCAACCGCAACAACAACAACCAGCCTCGATAGTGCACTCACTCAGACTTTTTGGGTACGCATCCGCCGACTTTCGAGCGTGCCAGAGAGCCTCTGGACGCCGACCACTAGCTATTTTAGACCGAGTCTAAGTTTGGTTTGCTTGACTGCACTGAGCACCAGAAGGTGCTATTCACCGCCCAGCAACTCCAGGGCCCTGCTGGTGCCTGGTGAGTGAACTGCGCCGCTTCACTACCTGCTGGACACCGCGTCTAGTGGATTGAGTTCCGGACTGATTTCCGAGCTCATTTCATCCTAGTCGGCCTCAAATAGAGGAAGTTTCAGGAGTTCATGGATCTGAAGCAAGGAGGGAGGAGTGTCCTCCAATACTCTGAGGTGTTCAACCATCTTGCTTAGTATGCCACTGAGTATGTCAACACTGAGGCAAGAAAGAGGTATGCTTTCCTGCATGGCATGAATGACCTGGCAGACGACTGGCATATACAATGAGTTGGTCAATGCTGCTATTGTCCAAGAGAGTGCTATGCACCAAGTTGAGGAAGATGAGCAAAAGAGGAAGGCCCCTGCTAGTGCCTCTGCTGCCCTCTTCGCCTGGTGTACACTTCACCATCTGGACAGCAGTAACGGACATCCCCGCAGCAGCAGTTTCAGCGCCTGAGGCCACAGCAGCAGCAACACTTCCCGCCTCGTGCACCATACCAGCAGCAGCACAGTCACTACCATGCATCCTACCAGTAGCAGGGAAGTCAGAATGCATGTGCTCCATAACCTGCCAGTCGTGGAGGCAACTACCCGTGCTACAACTATGGTCGCACCGGCCATTTTGCTAAGGAATGTACAACACCTAGGCGCAACAACAACAACAACAACAACAACAACAACAACAACAATCAGCGCCCTCCGCAGAACAAGAATGTGAATGCACCGTCTCGTGGTGCCCAAGTGAACTACACCAGCGCTGAAGATATTCCTCAGGATGACCCCGTGCTCACTGGTATGATCTCACTTTACCGCCAGCCTATTCTCACTCTTTTTTATTCTGGTGCTACTCATAATTTTATTAGTAGAACTTGTGTGCAAAAATATAATCTCCACACCACCACTATAAATTAGTGCTTTACTGTCCGTTCTCCAGCTGGACAATTTCTAGCTAATGAAAATAGTATGCAAGGCTCCACTAGAAATCAACTAGAAAATCTACCCCACTGATTTTATCATGCTCCATAATCAAGAAATTGACCTAATTATTGGCATGATGTGGATGAAAACCCATAGAGCCATGTTTGATATTGAACCCCGTATCGTTCATTTGAACTCTCCCTTGCATGGTCCAGACACACATTCTCTTAGTATCACCTCCCCAAGAAATCCGGTTGTCTATCAATTGGAAGGACTATCGCTTAACAGCATTGCTATTGTCTGTGAGTATCCCGACGTATTCCCTGAAGACATTTCTGGCCTCCCACCTGATCGTGAAGTGGAATTCAAGATTGAGCTTCAGTCAGGAACTTCTCACTATCTCGTCCTCCATATAAAATGGCTCCCAATGAGCTAGCTGAACTGAAGAAGCAGTTGAATAAGTTGCTGGAGAGAGGATTTATTCACCCAAGTACTTCCCCCTGGGCTGTTATGCCATTTTTTGTGAAGAAGGACAAATCCCTATGGCTTGTTGTTGATTATCAGCCTCTCAATAAAGTCACGATCAAAAATAAATACCCGCTACCCCGTATTGATATTCTTTTTGATCAATTAGTTGGTGCTAAGGTCTTTTCAAAAATTGACCTTCGGTCGGGTTATCATCAGATCAAGATGAAGATATTCCGAAGACTGCATTCTCTACTAGATACGGATTATTCGAATATCTAGTGATGTCTTTTGGACTAAAAAATACCCGTGCCTATTTCATGTATCATGAATTCAGTCTTCATGCCAGAGCTGGACAAATTCGTGGTGGTATTCATTGATGACATTCTTATCTATTCGAAGTCCAAGGAAGAACATGTTGGGCATCTTCGTATTGTTCTTCAGCGTCTACGTGATCACAAGCTGTAAGCAAATTTCAGCAAATGTGAGCTTTGGTTGGACCGTGTGCCATTCCTTGGTCACATAGTATCCGCTGAAGGAATCTCTATAGACCCAAGCATGGTGCAAGATGTGCTAGACTGGAAACCGCCTACTACTGTCCATCAAGTTCGTAGTTTCCTCGGACTAGCTAGATATTATCGTAGGTTCATTCCTAATTTTTCATAATTGACCAAGCCCATCACAGAGCTGCTGAAAAAGGATAAGAAATTCGATTGGAGCAATGATTTTGAAGAAGCATTTCAAAAATTGAAGAAATTGTTGACTACTGCCCAGTATTGGCTCAACCAGACATCGCCAAGCCGTGCGACATGTATTGTGATGCATCTGGGACAGGACTTGGATGTGTGCTCATGCAAAGTGGTTGTGTCATTGCCTATGCATGTCGAAAACTACAAAAGCATGAAGAACATTATCCAACTCACGATTTGGAACTAGCTACAGTTGTGCTTGCGCTAAAATTTTGGAGGCATTATTTGCTTGGTAATTTAGTGCACATCTATATAGATCACAAGAGCTTGAAGTACATTTTTACTCACACCGATCTGAACATGAGGCAACATCGGTGGCTAGAATTAATCAAGGATTACAACCTGAAGATTTATTATCACCCTGAGTTAGAAGATACATTGCAATAACCTAATATTAGACAGTAGCATTGAAGCAAGTGTCACAGAACCCAACCTACATGTATTGCCTGCCCTAGTAATCAGCAATCTCAGCATTCATTCCACCATTCGTGATGAAGTCATTTCTGCGCAAAAACAAGATGTTGGGATGAAGTACATTCGGGAAAACATTAAGAATGGCAAGGCAAAATGCTTCACACAAGATTCAGAAGGTACTCTGTGGTTCAATAACCGTCTAGTAGTACCCAAGGATTTCGAACTTCGTCGCAAAATCCTGGATGAAGCACATCACTTTAAGTACTCTATTCATCTTGGAAGTAACAAGATGTACCAGGACCTAAAGAAGAATTTCCGGTGGACAAGAATGAGGCGAGAAGTTGCTCGGTATGTCATGGAGTGTGATACCTGTCAGAGAGTCAAGGCTGACCATTTGAAACAGGCCAGGCCACTTCAACCATTGAGTATTCCCGCCTGGAAATGGGATGACATCAGCATCGATTTCATTGTTGGCCTCCCTCTCACTTCTCGGAAGCATGATTCGATTTAGGTCATTGTGGACAGACTTACAAAATCTGCTCACTTCCTACCAGTCAACACCAGATACAGCTTACGACAGTAGGCAAAACAATACATAGCAAGAATTCTGTGTCTTCATGCAGCACCCAAGACCATTGTTTCAGACCGTGGTTTGCAGTTTGTCGCTCGTTTCTAGGAACAACTGCATGCATCCCTGGGTACAAGATTGATTTGGAGTTCTGCTTACCATGCCGCTACCGATGTCCAAACAGAGCGTGTCAACTAGATTTTGGAATATATGCTTAGAGCATGTGTTTTAACACATGGTGGTAACTGGGATAAGTACTTACCATATGCGTAATTCTCATACAACAACAGTTACCAAGAAAGTGTAAAAATGTCTCCATTTGAAGCACTCTATGGTCGGAGTTGTAGAACACCGTTAAACTAGTCTGAATCTAGAGAAAGAGTAACCTTTGGTCCTGACCTTATCAAGGATGCCAAAGAAAAGGTTCGAACTATTCAGGCAAATCTCAAGGCTGCTAAATGTCGTCAAGAAAAATATGCAAACCGACAACGTAGGCCACTATTTTTCAACAAGGATGATTTTGTCTATCTCCGAGTATCACCAATGAAGGGCATTCACCGTTTTGGAATCAAAGGAAAATTATCACCCCGCTATATCGGCCCTTTCAAAATCTTGGAGAGATGTGGTCAAGCAGTATACAAGGTGGAGTTACCTGCTAATCTTTCTGGAGTGCATAGCAAGTTTCATGTATCACAGCTAAAAGGTGTCTTAAACATCCAATAGATGTTGTCTTAGAAGAATATGATCATCTTCAACTAGACCTCATATATTCCGAACGACCAATAAAAATCCTTGATGAGAAAGAACACACAACCCGTAAAAGAACGATCAAATTCTATGAAGTAAAATGGAGTAATCACTCAAAGGATGAATCCACCTGGGAATCGGAAGAATTTCTGAGTACTCATTATCCGGAATTCTGGTCTTCGTTCACAGGTAAATTTTTGCCCCTCTATAGTCTGCTTTGTTCTTAATCTCGGGACCAGATTTCTTTAAGGAGGGAGGGTTGTGCCACTTAGGTGTCTCCTTTTATTTAATTAGCATGCTAAGCTTGGAATTGAACTCAAGTAAAAGCATGAAATAATGAGAGCAAGATGAAAATTTGGATTTCCATAAGTTAAATAAAAACCCTACAAACAAAAATTTGGAAGTAAATTAATTTCCTATAAAACATTGGCCAAATAATTATGTCAGAACTAAGAAAATGATAAAATAGAATTTTGGGCCAAAAAATCAGAATTTTATTCTATTAGAAAACCCATCAAATAATTAATTTAAGCCTAGAAATAATTCAACTTTAATCTTAATTCCAATTAAATTATTTCCTTTCTGATCAAATAGACTTCACTAATAAATTTCCCATGTTCTAAAAAACCCAAATATAAAATTTTATTCCATTTGGAGGCTTATAGCATAGGGAAATTAAACAAACTAAAAACTAGGGACCTTTTTCAGAACTTTTCAAAAGCTGGAGGGCCCCTCTACAAATTTCATCTTCTTCCTCCTAGCTCCAGCCTGCCCGAATCTTCGCCGTCGCGCTCGCCTGTCCGCCTTGGAAATCGGCTCCACACTATCACACACTCACGCTCGCCGGCTGTCATCCTGTCTCGTTTTTGCACCCACCCAGCCGCTAGCGTCTGCGCCTGTGAGTCACCATTTCCTCGGCCCGATGCCGTCGTGGCTGCCGCCGCTCCTTTGATTCCCAGCGCCCAACCGCTCCCCTTGCTCGGAGAAGCTTCAAAGCTGCATGCCAATTCGCCCCGTCACCTCATCGCTGCTCACCTGACCACCGGTCGCCGCTAGCTGCCGCTGCCGTGAGTTACTTTTCCCATGAACGAAGCCGATGCAGCTCTGCCACCATGGCTGCTGCCGCTGCCGCACCCATGTCGCACTCGCACTGATCCCGGCGCGTCCAACAGCTCCCTCCAGCGCCAGCAGTCCGTAAACCAATGCGCAAATCATCGCGAGTCCTCTGCGAACACGGGTCGCTCAAACCTGACCCCGTCTGCCTATTAAATCCCCCCCCCCCCTCTGCTCCTCCTCCGTGTTCACTTCCTCCGCCATTACTGCCTCGAGGTCGAGCTCGACCGCCACCGTTCCACTGCCTCCCGAGCCACAGAGCACTAACGCACGCGCCTACTCCCTACTGCACTCCCACGCCATGGCCTTACCGATCTTCCTGTGAGCTCGGCTAATTTGAAGAAATCCCAAACCCTGCTCCCCGATGGCCGCTGTCAACGCCTTTCCAAAATCCGATGACTCTGGTGAGCCTCCCCGCTTCCTTTCTTTTCATGAGGACGCGCAATCTCTTTTGGATCAGGTCTAATCAATTTCCCCTGGGATTTTTGCACAAGATTGCCGGTGCCACTATTTTTCCCCGGCGGACCACCTCTGTGCTGCCGAATCCAAGCCGCCTCCATGGTGAGTACCCCCTTCCGGCCCTCCTCGGTGGACGACAACATGATGCCGATCGCCACCGTGCCTCCGTGATGTTGTAGAAGCAAGCCGCACATGATTTGGCGCTCCCTGGGTAAAACACGACATCGCCAGACTTCATCCTCCACTGCCGCTCGTCGATGACCTATCTCCGGTGAGTATTCCACTTTGCAAACCCCTCTAGTCCCATCGCCTAGTCGCACGCATCGCTCCGACGCCCTCGCGTTGAGCTGCCTCCCACCGTAGAGGCCTACGGCGAGCCCTCCAGCTGCGCGCCTCCGCGCTCAGGCAAGCTGCCTGGTAGCTGAGCTGGCACCCTGCGTGGCATTGACATGGCTCCAACATGGTGCTGACTTGTCGCCCATGTGTTAAGTGAATAAGCCAGAAAAACTAGAGAAATTCACAAAAATTTCTGAAAACTTCTAAAACCCATAGTAAATTCATTTGAAGTCCAAATGCCCTCAAAGCAATTTTGCTAGTTTCATAATGATGTGCTTTATTTTATTAAAATGATAGTTAACTATCTCTACCCATATATTTTAATAATTTAAATGACTCATGAAAACACTAATTAATTCATTATTAATTTTGTAAATGCTAATTAATGGTAATACACCACCATGATTTTTGATTAAGCTAAAATTGCAATATTTCATACCTTATCATTTATTTAGTATCTTAACTTGAATAAAATCTAGTAAATAGAATTGTCTGTAGATGTGTTGCCTTAGAACATGCAGGTCCCTGAGGGTTGGACTACCCACTAGGAGTCTGACCTGCCCCCGCAGTGATTGTGTGTGCTGCTAGAGTGATGATTCTCTGGGCATGAGTCATCACTATGTTGTATCGTCGAGCTCGTAGATCTTATCATAATTGCTTCAGTTGTTTTTCAAAATATTATGAACTTGTATTTCCGCTACACTTTGATGTAATAATTAAACTTAAATTTGGATCATTGTTGTATTATCAAGTGACTATGTTATAAGCACCTTCGGGACCTCGATCATGTGGGAAGGAGCGCCTCAACTTGTCCGATCTGAACTGATTTTACTTTTATTTGCCTGTTTTGCAACATGCCCATGTAACTTTGGTTTGTCCTAGCTAGTAGGGGTGTTCCTAGTATAAATAATCGTTGTACACTTGGTGGAAACCCTAACCACGAATTGAACTTAGAAAAATAGAGTAGCATATTGCTCTTATCTTTAGGGTTTGTGCCATAAGTGCCCCCTTGAGGATTGGGAGATTTCTCTACCACTTATTCTTGTGTTTTCTTGTGATTTGCAAGAGCATCGCCTCTCCTTTACGTGGTTTAGGTTAGGCATCGACCAAAGCGTGTTGTTGGGCAAAATCTTTGTCACAGGTGGCTGTTTTAGCAGCTGTTGCTGCCACGATTCATCAGGTTTCACGGTTCATTTATTGGACAAAGCGTGTTGTTGGGCAAACTCATTTTGTCAGGCTTCACGAGTCAGTTATCCCTAGATCCTATGACGAGAAGAACGGGCAAGCCCTAGCACCATCTTGGTATTCAGAGCTATGGTTTTCTCGGTAGAATCTTTACCCCTTCGTATCCCCTTTGTTTTCCCTGTTGTTCACCATTCTAAACTTAAAATACCAAAAATTTCTACTACCCAAAACCCGATCTGAAATTTCAGAGAGTTTTGTTAAGTTTCGGTCCAATAGATCGAGTTTGGTTGTTGAATCTGTATGTTTCCGTTCATTTTCTGCCTTTGATTTGTTTTACCCATTAGTTCCCCATCAGGATTTGTGTTTTCTCCTTCGTTTGTGTGTTCTTGTTCATGTCTACTTTCATCCCGAAATAATTTCATACTCAGATCTGAAATTTGAACACCATACGCTAAAACAAGCATAACTTTTGCATCCAAAATCCATTTTTGGTGTTCTTGAGCTCTTTGGAAAGCTTATTTGAAGTACTATTAGAGTATTAGGTGCTCATGTTGCGAATCATAAAGTAGAATATTTATTTGAGCATGAAAAGTTTCAGTTACTACTGCTATTGAAATTTCAGATTGTGCTGAAACTGAAATCTTGTGTGTCGGCTCATTCTTTGTGTACACCAAGTGTAGTACATATTAGTGGTACACCAGGCCATCCTTTGTGAACACTTTGAACCTATTGAGACTAGCTGTAGGTTGTTGCTTAAGGGCTTTACACTTTGCTGAAACTGAATATTAGTTGAACATCGTTATATACAGTCTGATGTGCTGATTTCAGTAGCAAAAAGAAGAAAAAAAAAGAGAACAAAGAAGAGTGCAAGAAAAAAATAAAAAAGATTGAGTGCTGAGATCACTGCATTGACTGATTTGCTTGTTATTATTTCAGTTTATCATATATTCAGCATTTGTGTAAATCTTGTAGCCCTCTCATTTATGTAAGCAATCAGCTAGTGTCTCTCCACAACTTGTGAAGCATTGAGCATTGTTCTTGAGTTGAATTTTTCAGTTTAGCTCATTTCCTTGGCTGCAACAAGTTCCACAATCGTTGTGCGTGAGTTGCTAAACACATTTGACTTTCCATTTGTTTTCAGTTCAACAACTCGAGTTTGTTATCTTGGATGGATTGTTACTTAACTTGACAATAGCTTGAAGTTTCAGTTTGCATACCACATAAATAACCCTCCATGCTCCACAAATAAACTTCTATTTAGAATGCACTGTGACTTTGATTTCGCTTGATATATCACCTTTGTTGTACCGACTACCACCAAGGTTTGTTTGCAGCTCGCGATTTCAGCAAGGGTACATAAGAACTTCAGTGGTAAGAGAGGGTAAGATTGAGTGATTTCCACCACAGCCACGTAGCTTGAATTATCCTATTTTCTCCCACTAACCGTGGCAGGTGATGTGATGAAAGGATCAAGTTTTGTCACACAATTCCAGCTACAGCAAGTTATGCAAGAATTCAAGGTCCAGTTCAATGCCAACATGAGTAATGTTCAGAGTAACATTATAGAAGATACTGTGAAAGCATTGAGAGAGGACGTGCATAGAAGAAGGCATGGTGATATTGCCTATGAAGCTACTACCCATGTTGCTGCTATACATGATATGAGGCTACCTTGTGGAGGCGATGGTGTTGTTGCCCATGGCCATGTGCAAGGTCATGAAACTGAAGGTGCTGCTATAAAAAGATTTGAATTCAAATTACAAGTTGCTACACCTGCTACTCCTCCATATGGATAAAGGTTTGAATTTGAAGATAATGGTGGTACTAACAATTGTGTGAGAGGTTGTGAAAATAAAAATGTTGCTGCACCAAAGGATGAAAGAAAATTGCAAGCTGAAGATTCTAGCACCGGAATTCAACTTTCAGCTCAAGGTCATCATCCAGTGCTTCAAAAAATGTGAAGTTTGATTTACGAAGAGGCCTATTACCAGCAAGCCAACACTTTGCACCAAAAGCTCAGCCCAAAGGTTTTAAATTTGACATGGGAAGAAACATATTTTCAGTAAGCACAAGCCCAAGATTAAATGATCAAACTACACCTTTAAAAGATGTGATGTTTGACTTGGGAAGAGAATTATTTTCAGCTGAATGTAACCCTGAGTCAAACGCTCTAAATTCCACTACCATGACAGCAATGCAACCATCAAGTGAAGAGAACACCATCAGTTCAGCCACAACAACAAATGGTCCAAAACTTTTTGCCTTAAGAAGTTGTGCCGATCAATGTGTCAACACTCGAACATAATCATATTTTGAAGGACTGCTCCAACACTATTTTGGTGGCTGAAACTAGAAGTGGTGAAGAAGAATCAGCTAGTGAAGATGTGAGTGGATCTCCCACAAAACAAGAAAAGTTTCATACTACTCAAATGGAAAAAAGGAAATGAACACAAGTTGAGCTCCTGAAAACTTCATCATACCATTGTGGGTGCCAATGTCTTGAGTGTTCAAACAAATGGTGATGTAGAAATGCAACCGTTCAACTCATTTCAGCTCAAGGCCAAACAAAATGTCAATTTAGATGAGTTGACAAGTGTATGTAGTGGCTCCAATCTTTTTCCTAGCATGAAATTTTTTGATAAACATGGAACAACCCTATTGAACCATCTTCGAATAAACAATGATGAAGAAGTGCAATGGTCTAGCTCATTGCAGCCCAAGAGTAAGCTGAATAGCAGTTTGAGTGTGTTGACAATTGATGATAGTGGTTGCAATCATGTTCAAAGCATCAAAATTTGTGATGAAAACAACACAGTATTGCTGAATCATCTTGGTCCATCATATGTACATCATACAAGAAATCATTGGTATCTTAAAATGAAACATTGGGCAAAAGGAACTTTCAGCAAATCGGATTACATCATGTCCAAGTGTGATGAGAAGCCAAGGATGGACTATCATAAACCTTTGAAGATGTCATGGAATTTCTATGGACAAGTTATGTATGAAGGCCATGACAACCCTCATGCTGTAAGTTATGGAAGAAAAGAAGCTGAGCTGCTGCTCCTAGCATCCGAGCAGCATAGGGAGTAAACCAATGATGTTGGGTGAGGGAAAGAAAGAAAAGAAAAACATGAGGGCCATCCACAAATTTGTGAGCGAGTGGCACACGCCAAGCTTGAGAGGAAAAAGAGAGAATGAGTGGCACAACCCAGTCACAACCCACATAAAAACTAAAATGGTAGAAGTGAGAGATGCATCCAAAATAGTGCATTTGCTGCTGTCCAAAGATGCATTACTTTCCACTAACAAAATTATTCTTTCTTCTAGTGTTATTTCTAATGTGTTGTAGGCTGATAATGATGCCCTTATGGAGAAGGTACATGTTGCTCTACCATCGCTTGGTTACAGTGAACATCCAACTGGCATCTTTTCAGGATTTCAATTCCCAACCGACGACCGCACTACACCAACCTAGAAGAGATAAGATCGTTTCAGAAACAAGTGCAAGAGCCACTTGACAAAAGGTATGTACATGAAAATCTCAACTCTTATGTTGGCCCTATGGCTCTTGTTCATGAGGAAAATAGTCCACGGAGAATATATTTCGTTTATGGAACTATAAATGGCATTATCATCATTACATAACTTTACCTTGTTCCTGAATTTCATGCAATGTGTGATGAGCAATGTCATTTTAGTAATTTCTCTATGATATATTTCATTAGTGGGTGCCATCATATTGCAAATAATTTGAACCTCACTAGTATGTCGTGCACTTTAATACACTTGATTCCTCATGATTACTTCGATAACATTGGCATGTATGGTTACATCATTGTTGAACATGCGGACATGTTTGAGCAATTGTTTATAGAGCTCATGTTTTAAAAAAATGTGGACCAACTTTTTTGTCACTAATCCTAATTTTCTAGCTCCATACTTAAAATGCCAAAGTGAAAAATGTTGGAATAAGTACCATGCCAATGATGAGTACTTGTTTTATGCTAACAAGTTGTGTGTCCCAGAATTGCCCTTGTCCTTATTCTTATTGCAGGAATCATACATGAGAAGATGGATTGGCCATATTGAGAAAGAAATGACAAACTTGCTGCTGAGACATCCATTCCATTGGCCTATGGTGAGGCATTATGTATATATATTAGTGCAGCAATGGACCACTTGTCATAAGCCTCAATGCAAACTGAATTCTCATGGTTTGTACATTCCACTCCCTGAATTTTTAAAAGACATACTCTTGCATTTCATCAATGGATTGTCTAGAACTAGGAAGGAGAGTGTTTCAGCTATGGTGCTTCTGAATTTTGCAACAATATCTCTCTATGGCAAGAGCGACAATGTGTCGTGTGTAGCTGACTTGTTTTTCAGGGAAGTTGCAAGGCTACATGACGTGCCAAGAATCTTTGTTGCAGGTCATGATGTGAAGAATGCCAGCTGTTCTTGGACGACTTTGTGGACCGAGCGCAGAGCAAATTTGTTGTTCTCACCAACATCTCACCTACAATGTGTTGTACAATCAACAATGGCCAATTGCACACTGTCCATGCTTTTGTGGGCAATGATCCAAGAGTGGATATATTTCTTGCCACATGTCAAGTTTCCACTTGGCATGGCAGTCTATCCTATATTACAAATGTGCAGCATGTTACAACCATTTACAACACACAATTGGCTGCCACTTCCACAAAGAGAGCAAGTAAATAGGGAGGACTCCAAGCTGGCTAAAAATGAGAAGAAAATTTGCATCAAGGAAAAGCTTGAGATTGACAAGAAATCAGGGTCCTATGCTATGAAGCTCCACAAGAACTTTCAGAATATGATATTTGACCTTGGACATTTAAACTGCAAGTATCATCAGATGAGTACAATTCACAAGACAAGGCATCAAGGAGATTGGTCATTAAATGTCCTTGCTACGACTGATGATAGTGACTTCAAGATTACAACAAGCAACACATTCAAGGTTTCTCGATTATTGTTTCTATTCTTCCTTGGTTCTAACAAATCAGAGTCGAGGTCGACTCTTTTTGAAGAAGGGGAGGATGATAAGGACATCCCTCATGATACACCGCTGGTCCATCTTGATCAAGACATTGTCTCATGCTATACTACCAAGTTATGTGCTCAACATGACAACATCTTTAACTTGGGGTCAATGACTTTTATGTGGACAAGGGTTCCCGATCTTCTGAAAGGTTCTGGATACGTTGATTTGGTCGGAGGTGACACACAAATCGATCCGGCTTCAGAACAGCTCGTTCTAAACCCCGCAATCATAGCACGACGTCTCCTCTGGTTATCAACCATCCTAAAATGATTGACCTCGCCGAGAAGGCTAATCCCTGCCTGCGAATCAAGAACACAAGCAAGAACAAAAAAGAATGCAACACAATTGCTATATTATGAATCTCAGGAAGTTGGGGTCTCACAAATCATGATGATAGCGAAACTATTATGAACAGAATAATTTAAGCAAAACCAGAACCCTAATGGTGCAGCGGCGGCTGTATATGAAGACCCTAGGATCGTGCAAGACCCTCTGGACGCGCCCCTAATTGGGCTCAACTAGATACAAAGCCCAAAGGCCAAAAATAGGCAACGCAGCACCGAAACAGATTCTGGACCCTCTGTTGTTCTGATGATTCCCGATGACTCCGGATGTATTCTGACATGAGACCGGCGGCATTGGAAAGGTCTTCTTCTTATCATTCCATGCATATATAGAACATCCAAATCCGAGTTCGTATGCGTCATGAGCATCTGTTTTAGTGAAGACTGGTCCTGAGCCCCAAAACAGACTCAAAGTCGGTTTTGGTTGGGCCTCCACCTTGGCTTCCACGTCCTTGCTGGTCCTCCACGTCTCCAAGTCCTTCTCCCATCATCTCCTAGTCCTTTCCATGGTTCCTAATAACAATATAATTATTAGGTAGCAAACCATTCTCAAAAGTGACATATGATGAAGAACGTAGGAACGAGCTCACCTCTAAATTTAGTCGTCGTGCATGAGCTCTAGTCATTGGACCTTGCAAGTCCAGAATTGGAGGAGTGTTGCATTTATCCTTAGGAGTGATATCCTCATCATCCTGCCCCTCTTGAAGTGGAGGCGTCCTCGACTCAAGCTCATTCTCTTCTCCCAAGTATAGTTTCAAATCTGAAATGTTAAAAGTAGGACTAACCCCGAACTCGGGAGGCAACTCAAGTTTGTATGCATTATCATAATCTTCTCAATTATTTTGAAAGGACCATCAGCTCTAGGCATTAATTTAGACTTTCTCAAATCTGGAAATCTATCCTTTCTCAAGTGTAACCATACTAAATCTCCTACATCAAGTTTTACTTCTTTTCTACCTTTACTACCAGCAATTTTATAGTTCTCTCATGCATTTGCAAAATAAATTCAGCACGCTCCTTAGCATCAACATGAACTCTCTTATGAATAGGTAGAGGAAATATATCAATTGGAGTACGGGGATCAAAACCATACACTACCCTGAAAGGACTTACCTTGGTAGTAGAATGTGTTGCTCGATTATATGCAAACTCAACATGAGGCAAACATTCTTCCCATTGTTTCAAATTTTTCTTCAAAATAGCTCTCAACATAGTACCCAAAGTGTGGTTCACCACCTCAGTTTGTCCATTAGTTTGTGGGTGACAAGTTGTAGAAAACAACAACTTTGTACCCAACTTATTCCAAAGCGTGCACCAAAAGTGACTCAAGAATTTTGCATCACGATCTGAAACAATAGTAGAAAGCATACCATGCAAACGTACAATTTCTTTGAAAAAGAGATCAGCAATATAACTAGCATCATCAGTCTTATGACATGGTATAAAGTGTGCCATCATAGAAAATCTATCCACAACAACAAAAATACTATCACTCCCCCTCTTAGTCCTAGGCAGTCCTAAAACAAAGTCCATAGAAATATCCACCCAAGGAATAGAAGGAACAGGAAGTGGCATGTATAAACCATGTGGATTCAAGTGAGACTTAGCTTATTGACATGTAGTGCAGCCAGCAACAAAGCGCTCAACATCTTTCCTCATCCTTGGCCAAAACAAGTGTGTGGCCAAAATATCCTCCGTCTTCTTGGCACCAAAATGACCCATCAATCCACCTCCATGCGCCTCCGGTAACAACAAAAGACGAACGGAACCAACTGGAATGCAAAGGCGGTTAGCTCTAAACAAGAATCCATCAGTCAACACAAATTTGTTCCATGCACGACCTTCTTTACAATGTAGCAATACATCCTTAAAATCAACATCAGCAGCATATTGTTCTTTAATTGCCTCAAGTCCAAAAATTCTATAATCAAGTTGAGACAATAAAGTATAGCGCCTAGATAAAGCATCAGTGATCACATTATCCTTCCCTTTCTTATGTTTAATAATGTAAGGAAAAGACTCAACAAACTCAATCCATTTAGCATATCTACAGTTCAAATTACATTGAGAACGAATATACTTAAGTGATTCATGATCAAAATGAATAACAAATTCTTTGGGCAACAAATAATGACGCCACGTCTCTAAACAACGTACAAGTGTATACAATTCCTTATCATACGTGGAGTAATTCAAAACAGGCCCAGTAATTTCTCACTAAAGTATGCAACATGTTTACTATCTTGTATCAAAACACCATCAATGCCTATACCACTAGCATCACATTCAAGCTCAAAAATCTTATCAAAATTAGGTAATTGCAGCAATGGTGCATGTGTAAGTTTATCCTTCAAAGCATCAAAAGACTCATGATGTACCTTACCCCAATGGAAATCAACACCCTTCTTTGTAAACTCATGCAAAGGTGCAGCAGTGATGCTGAAATCTTTGACAAAGCGGCGGTAGAAACCTGCAAGACCAAGAAAACTCCTCACCTGTGTGATAGTTTTTGGTACAGGCCAGCTCTTTATGGCTTCAATCTTCTCCTCATCCACCTCAATTCCCTATGGAGTCACAACATATCCAAGAAAAGAGACTCGATCCATGCAAAAGGTGCACTTGTCAAGGTTACCAAATAAACGTGCATCTTGTAAAGCATCAAAAACAGCACGCAAATGATTCATATGTTCATCTATGGATTTGCTATAAATCAAGATATCATTAAAGTAAACTACCACAAATTTGCCAATGAAAGCTCTTAAAACCTCATCCATCAAACGCATGAAAGTACTAGGTGCATTAGTTAAACCAAACGGCATTACTAACCACTCATATAATCCAAATTTGGTTTTGAAAGCTGTTTTCCATTCATCTCCAAGTTTCATTCTAATTTGATGGTAGACACTACACAAATCAATTTTAGTGAAAATTATAGCACCACATAACTCATCAAGCATGTTGTCTAGCCTAGGAATAGAATAACGATACCTAATAGTAATATTATTAATGGCTCTACAATCTACACACATACGCCAAGTATCATCTTTCTTAGGAACCAAAAGTACAGGAACAACACAAGGACTAAGTGATTGACGAACATACCCACGATCCAAAAGGTCTTGAACTTGTTGTTGTATCTCCTTAGTCTCCTCAGGGTTGGTCCTATAAGCAGCACGGTTTGGCAAAGTAGCACCCGGAATCAAATCAATTTGATGCTCAATCCCTCTCAAAGGTGGCAATCCCGGGGGTATCTCAGCTGGTAAAACGTCCTCATACTCCTGCAAAAGGTTAGTGACAGCAGGAGGCAAAGCACTAGAAGCAATATCATCAAGCGAAAACAAAGCGTCTTTGCATATCAAAGCATAGCAAATATCATCATTATCAGCAAGCTCAGATTTTGTTGCAAGACATGATCGACCTTGTAATTTAATTCTAGCACCCTTAGAACTTGAAGAATCATTAACATTACTAGGTGTAGAATTAGAATTAACAGGTTGTTGAATTTCAGGATCTTTATGTTTCAAACTAGCAACTCTTTCTAAATCAGCTTGTACAATTTCAGTAGGGGTCATTGGTAACAAAGTAATTTTAGTTCCTTTATGCATAAAAGTGTACTTATTACTTCTACCATGGTGTACAACATCATTATCAAATTCCCAAGATCTACCCAATAAAAGTGAACATGCTTGCATGGGTACAACATCACAATCAACAGAATCCACATAAGAACCAATGGAAAAAGAAACTCTGCAAGTTTGTATTACCTTAGCTTTGCCAGCGTCATTTAACCACCGAATGTAGTAAGGATGTGGATGTAGACGTGTGGTCAAAGCAAGCTTGTTGACCATATCAGAACTCACCAAGTTATTGCAGCTCCCTCCATCAATGATGACACGTGCTCGGCGGTTCTTGACGACGAAGAAAATCTGGAACAAGTTGTGGCGCTGCATCGTCTCGGGATGATGAACTTGTGTGCTAAGGACACATTGAACAATAATGTTCATGTATCACGTGGTGTCTCCGCCTCCAAGGATGAGGTCACTGCTGGTGGCAGCGACGTCCTCCTCCTCATCCTCCACATCGGAGGTGCTCATGTAACCGCCATCATCTGTCGCCACATATGCCCGCCTACTTGGACAATCTTTCTGCACATGACCAAGTCCATGGCAGCGGTGGCACTGAATCCCTGTAGTGCGCCCCGTCGAAGCAACAGAGGAGGCACTACTAGCTGGTACCTGCACAGAAGTTTTACCTGAGCGCGTAGAAGGTGCAGGGGCTGATCTTGGGGCTGTAGAAACAACACTGGTTCCCTTGGTAGATGCTGGTGAGGGCGGCCGGAAAGATGGCTTGGGCAGCCCTGAAGTCCCCATCGAGCGTGGGGGGTAGGAGTTCCTCGACTTGCTGTACTCCTCAAAAGTCTGGAAAAGTCCCTGTGATTCTTTCTCTGCAAGCATAGCATACTGGAAACACTAGATGAGGGTATAATATTATTTATAATCAAGGATGTCCTGAATTTCTTTTCTTAAACCAAAATAAAAGCGATAAATCTGATCCTCTACTTTTTCAACTACAGCACAACGAATCAAACCCTTCTGAAGCTCACTAAAGTACTCCTGAACAGTTTTATCTCCTTGTTCTAAATGCTACAGTTTATTACGAATCTCTCTATAAAAAGAACGAGGAACAAAACGATCACGCATTGCTACCTTAAGTTCTTCCCAAGTAGTAGGCAAATCAGTTTCAGTAGCTAGACCACTCCACCAAACAATAGCAAAGTCCTTAAACTCACTAGTTGCTTGTCTAACTCTATGTTGTTCAGGAACAAGATGGGCATTAAATTTTTGTTCTACAGTCATCTCTCAATCAAGATAAATATCACCATCATACTAACCCGAAAATGAAGGAATTAAAAACTTAATTTTAGCATAAGGGTCATCTGGAGCATAGTTACCATGTGGACGACGATTATAGTTATGGAAACCACCCATACCTTAAGTATTATGTTGCAAATGACGTCGTAATCGTGCGGTCCTTGTAGCTGACCTATCCACGGTGCCATCAGCCTTATACACCGTGTCTTCATCATGGACGTCTTCAACGTCGTTGTTGTTGGTGGTGGTGTTCGTATCATTGGTCTTGGGAGCGGTCTCCAACGCGACAACCTGATCGGTTAACTTAGAGACCTGCTTCTCCAACTGCTCGATGCTTTCTCCAATGTGAAGCTTGCTGACCGCATCAGTAACAACTCTGGTGATCGTCTCTGCCAAATCACTCTGAGCAGCCTGCAAAGCCTTCTGGAGCTGCTCTTGGCTCACACACTCAGCAAATTGTGAGGGTGAAGCCATCTCTCCATCGTCACTTCCTGCCATCACAAACACCAAAATAGGAAACAAACAGTGAAGGTTATCCCTACAAAATAGCTAAGCAGTGGTGCCTCTCAACACAGCAAAAGGAAACTCCTTACAAAGCTCTTGCAAAGTTCTAAAAAGCAAAGCAAAGGATACCAGGGATGTGTGTTCCATGATTGCTATGGTCACAAAAGAACCTATGTGCTGTCCAGAAGAAATATGTAGAGCTAGGAGGGCCAAATATATATATGTGAGTGGCACACAAATCAAAAACAGATAGTAAAGTTGAATAAGTGCCCAAGTAACTTGTCCCTAGTTGCTGGTCTAAGTATGTCCTAGAACAGTAGTGATAGCATAGTAGAAACAAGGAGACAAAGGCACACAGGCGATAACAGGGGACTAAGTGCAAAATAGCCAAATCCAGAAATTTCAGGGGGGCTAGATGTAGCACTAGTAGAAATCCCAAATTTATTTTTATTTTTATTTTTTTGATATTTTTCTCCAACTCACCAACAATGGGGGAGAATCCACAGATAATTTCAGCTCAAACAGAGTTAGGATGTGGCCTACAGAAAATCTTGAAGTTGCAGAAACCGTCGAGTTTCAACTTGAATCAATTTTTTCTTTATCTTCCCGATTTTTTTGAATTTTTTGATGAGGGCACACAGGGCATAGCGCATTGCAGGTATGCTCAACTTTGAGTCAAGAATCTCCTGTAAAAATTTCATCCAAAATGGATAACCGAGCGAAAAGTTATGCCCGTTTTACCGAAGGGGGGGGTCGGAGTCGGTTTTCCAGAAACCCGAGTCGGGTTTGGAATCGGGTAGGATTTTTTTTTGGCGGCATGGAGGCAGCGGAAAGTGGAATTTGTGGGGATTGGTCCGGGGTGTTGACGGTGTGTTTAGGGTGGGATTAGGGTGGGACTGGGCTAGGTGTGTCGATCAATCAACCCTAGCACAAAAAGCCAACAAAACAGAGGATGGTGAAGGGGATGGCGGTTAGGGTTGCAAGGGAAACACTACTGATGACAAAAACACAAACTAAACCAGCGACTAAACAAGAACTAGGGCACAAACTCAACACTACAGACTCTGAAATTGAAATATGCAAAGGCTAAACACGTGGTTATGGGCGGAGGGGAAATTTTTTTGGGCTTTTCTATGGACGATAGGATGAACACAAAACGAAATTAACTAAGGGTAGTGCGAACCTGACGGTGCACCTGAAGCTCTGATTACCACTTGATGTGGACAAGGGTTCCCGATCTTCCAAAAGGTTATGGATACGTTGATTTGGTCGAAGGCGACACACAAATCTATCCGGCTTCAGAACAGTTCGTTCTAAACCCCGCAATCGCAGCACGATGTCTCCTCTGGTTATCAACTGTCCTAAAACGATTAACCTCGCTGAGAAGGCTAATCCCTACCTACGAATCAAGAACACAAGCAAGAACAAAGAAGAATGCAACATAATTGCAGATATATTATGAATCTCACAAAGTTGGGGTCTCATAAACCGTGATGATGATGAAACTGTTATGAATAGAATAATCTAAGCAAAACCCGAACCCTAATGGTGTGGTGGCGGCTGTATATAAAGACCCTAGGGCCGAGCAAGACCCTCTGGACGCGCCCCTAATTGGGCTCAACTAGATACAAAGCCCAAAGCCAAAAACAGGCGACGCAGCACCGAAATAGATTCTGGACCCTCTCTTGTTTTGAAGATTCCTGATGACTCCGGATGAATTCTGATATGAGACCGGCTGCATTGGAAAGGTCTTATTCTTATCTGATTCCTTATGCGTCCTAAGCATCCGTTTTAGTGCAGAGTGGTCCTGAACCCCGAAACAGACTCGAAGTCGGTTTTGGTTGGGCCTCCACCTTGGCTTCCACATCCTTGCTGGTCCTCCACATCTCCAAGTCCTTCTCCCATCATCTCCTGTTCCTTTTCATGGTTCCTAATTATAATATAATCATTAGATAGCAAACCATTCTCAAAAGTGACATATAATAAAGAACGTAGGAACGAGCTCACCTCTAAATTTAGTCATCGTGCACGAGCTCTAGTCATTGGACCTTACAAGTTTAGAATTGGAGTAGTGTTGCATGTATCCTTAGGAGTGATGTCCTCATCAGACTTGGGCAAGAGGGAAGCTACTATGACATGAGGTGATTCTACTCCTTATTGATTATGAACATGCCATTACTATGAATTGTTTACTACCTAATGTAAGTTCATTTCTTGTCATTTGTGTCCAAGGGAAAGTCATGGAAGGTTATCCAAGTGCTGATCCAAGTTGTTGTCAACCTAATGTTGCACACGTCCTATACCTGACAATGAAGACAAGGACTGTAGCAATATATAAACTTAATAAGAGTATTCTATGTGGATAGAAGCGTCAGAATCCTACATTCCATTGCAACAAAGATTACGTCCATTGAAGCTGGATGGAAAGATTTATCTTCGTTCTAATCAGAGTTGTTTCTAAAGATGTCCAGATCCTGTCCTTCAACTTTATGATGAATCCTGTATCATTCTAAGAGGTATCACTCTAATTATTATACGTGGATGGAAAAGTCTTGAATTCTACTTTCATATGCAACAAATGGCGCATCCATTGAATCTCTGTAGAGAGAGTTATGTCTGTTTTAGTGAAGACTGCTCTAGACTCTTTCCGTCTCAGCGCGTGTTGCTTTTGCTCAGGGTGTGCTACTTTTACCACGAGAGTGTTCCTTTTCAGTTCGGACTTGTCCGATCTGAACCGATGTTACATTTTCTTAGGGCGTGTTACTTTTTCTTAGGAAGTGTTCCTTTTTACCAGTTTGGACTTGTCCGATCTGAACAGATGTTACTTTTATTTGCCTGTTTTGCAACAGGCCCATGTATCTTCGGTTTGGCCTAGCTAGGAGGGGTGTTCCTAGTATAAATAAACCTTGTACACCTGGTGGAAACCCTAACCATGAATTGAACTCAGAAAAATAGAGAAGCATATTGCTCTTGTCCTTCGGGTTTGTGCCATAAGTGCCCCCTTGAGGATTGGGAGATTTCTCTACCACTTGTTCTTGTGTTTCCTTGTGATTTGCAAGAGCATCGCCTGTCCTTTAAGTGGTTCAGGCTAGGCATCAACCAAACTGTGTTGTTGGGCGAAATCTTTGTCACAGGTGGCTGTTCTAGCAGCTGTTTGTGCCACAATTTGTCCGGTTTCACGGGTCATTTATCGGCCAAAGCGTGGTGTTGGGCGAACTCGTTTCGTCAGGCTTCGCGGGTCAGTTATCCCTAGAACCTACGACGAGAAGATCGGGCAAGCCCCCGCACCATGTTGTCCCTCTGTCGCCTCTGCTCTTCTTTTGCCGCGGCCAGGGTTTACAAGTATTTATAGAGGTTCCACTCATAGAGGACTCGGTTTCTAGCAAATAAGGCGGTTGTGCCGGTCGCTGCAGGATTGTGCCAATCGGCGCAAGCCATGTCTTCTCTGGTTTCTTCTCCGAGTCGGTTCCTTTGTCTTCCACAACTGCCACGTGGGCCTTTTCCTTCGAGATAAAGTCTTGTACTACATGTTGAGATCTTGAAGTTCCATAAATCTTCTAGGCAAATATCTTCAAGTGTCTTACGTAGATAAACTTCCAAAAACATGTGGAATGGGCCTCCGTCACTTCTATGGGCCAAAACACCCTTGCGCCGATCAGCACAATGAGCTTCTTTAGTGCTTTTCATCGGTTCTAGATTCCTGTCCTCTCCAGCATCACTTTAATCACCAATTTTACCTGTTTCTGCAACAAAGCTCCAAAACAATGCATATACAAATATATAGACAATATCATAGGTAAAAGGGGCACATGGGGAGTGCCAACAGTTCCCCCACACTTAAACCTCTGCTCGTCCTGAGTAAAGTAAAAGAAATAAAAATCAAAGAACATACTCTTTCTATCATAAAAGATATCTCAAATCAGCAAATGTTGAGCATTGTTCTATTGTGGTGTATTTCATATTGGTATTCAGCAAAATAGTTCAAATATGGGCATAAAGCTTAAAGTTTCTCCCCAAAGCAATACATCATGTCCAACTCACAAATAATAACTTTTCCACTCATGTAAATCACTTAAAAGATTGTTGTGATCATAAAGAATCTATCTTCCAAATAATCCAAGGCAACAACTCATATCTAAAATCACTCAACCTATATTCGACATCATAATGATCAAATAATATTTGTGTAAGGCTTATATGAGTAGCTAGGTGAGGTAATTCAAGGATTGCAATCATAAATCAACAATATATTGTAAAGCTAGGAGATTATTCTTTGTTGGAATTATTGAAACTTTATCAAGATGGCCACTAAGAAAGAAAACTTTAAGAAAGGACTCACACTTTGGGTATGTGGACATGTGCATAGGAAATATTTGATCTTGGAAGAAAAGAACTCCCATTATCAGATTGCACGTGGTTGGGATGATTCATGGCTATATTAGAATGAAATTCGTGAATAAGCATGTCATATACCATCCCCCCACACTTAAAATTTTGCTAGTCCCTTAGGAAACAGTAGAGCTTCCCCCCCCCCCCCCCCCTTTTTTTTCTTCTTCTTTTGTTTCCTTTTTTCACTTTTTGTTTCTCCCTTTTTTTTATTTTGCTCTCTACTGCGCCGATCGGTTCAGGATGTGTCGCTCGGCTCTCAACCCGAATTGATCCGTCTGGCTTCAACATTTATTCAAGAATTAAATACAGCCAAAAATATAGGATGTGGTCAAGGAATGATACACAAAGATTTGCCATCTTAGTAAAGTTTATACCAAAAAGAATTAAATCCTAACCAAACTCAACCATCAATTTAATGTTTATCTACTTATCAAAGGTTCATGAGAATTGTTCAAAATATGGCATTGGTAAGTAAGGATCTTGAAAAAATTGGTACTAAGTTATCATGACAAAATGGACAATACAAATGAAGCACATGGGTACTCAAAATTGCTCCACATAAGACATATTTGCTGAATAATCGTTAAGTGTAAGTTCAAAATTTTATTCAATGCTTAACATTAATTGGTCTTCATCGGTACTTTTCAAGAAAGAATAAATAATTCAATTCTCCTAAAAGAGCATAACCGCCACCATTATATTAAGATCGAAACTTGAATACATGGTGATGATTCTTGCACACACTTGCATAAAAATAAAACTACTACTAAGACACTTGCATGAAAGTAAACACACCCGATACATGGTTTCCTGACCCACTCACACACACATAATCAAATAAAGAAAAAGATTGACAAAAAAAGAGAAAATGCAAATCGGGAAACCGACACGTGCCAACTCCTAGACACTCTAGTCAAAAGGAGGTGGAGATGGTGGCTGATCGAAGCCATAGCACCACGCCTTGAGTCGCTCGAACTCCTCCACCATCGCCTCGTGGTTGTTTCTCCATTGGAACATTGCGTCCTCCATGCGCTCGATGTAGTGCATGTTGTTTTGATGTACCCCTGCATGGGCACGAAGAATCAGCATCGGGCACAGGAGGCACCACAGGTACATGTCCTTAGTACCTGTAGTCAATACTCGCGCTGAAGTAGGGAGCGCCGACCAGCGCATCGCCTGCACCGACCGGTGCAGAGGGCTGTGAACCACCCGCTACGTCGCTCCACCCTGGCTGGTATTGATGAGGCTCCTGGCGTGAATTCCAGGAGTCCCACTCGCTGCCGGCTGCTGTAGATATCGTTGGTTGTCGAACCCGCCCATGGCGGTCCTTGAGAGCTCAGCCCCCCTCTAGGAGACCTTCCTAAAGCCAATTTCCTCCTTTCAGCTTGTGATGGGGGAAAACTTCTAGCTCCGCACATGGGATCTTGATGTTGGTGCCGCCGACATGGAAGCCGTCGTGAACACTTCCTGTGACAATATTGCCAGGAGTCATATTCTCACCGATCTCCGTCGCGCACTCCCACTTGTTGTCATGCCCTCTTGATCCGTCGCCGTCGTAGACAAGGGCTGCTAGGCATTGAAGATAGGCCCTGAAGGCCAACTTCTTACTCGCCTTGCCCCTCTTGTCGATCCAACCCCGCACCATCACTGACATAGGGTTGCAATGAGACGGACTCACGATGGCTTTGTAGAGCCATTGCAAGTCCGCATCGGTGATGTTGCTGGAATCGACCTTGTTGCCTGTGCGTGCCGCCAACCGCCGATGGAAGACTTGAATGGTCGGGTTGCGGATGTTGCCGTGCTTCATCCCCTCCACGAACGAGAGCCGCCTCCAAAAGGAGTCCAACTCCCCACGTCCCAAGATGTCGGCGACATCGGCATCGGCGTCGAAGCCAAAGGTATGAGCCGCCTCCTCCATGGTCACTGTGTAGTTGATGCCGCGGACGTGAAAGTTGACATCCTCGTTGCCGTATTTGACGGTTCCAAGCCTCATCGTAGAGGCAACCTCGATGACAATGTCGAGATTGTGGTCCATAGGAAGAAGGTGGAAGTCCATCTAACCAAGATTGTTGAGCATCCTCCCTATGTCCCCAACATGCCAATCATGGTGAGGAAGGTCTCATCCAAGTCGAAGTTGGGGACGAACCTTCCCCTCACCGCGAGGTAGTGCTGTTGTTCCTCCGCGCTCCGGAGGGTGAAGCTCTCCTCCACCGTGTGCGGCGTGAATGCCGACGGTGGTGGTGATATGGGAACCCCATGGCTTGCCACCGTTTGGCTCCTCGTAGCACGCCCCATTGGAAGGGGCGCACCGGAGACGGAGTGGCGGACGCGGATCTCTGTCGCTGAGCCAGTGGATGCATCACCCACTAACATGTCATTGCTAGTGCCAGAGTCCCCTCTCGCCAAGGAGTCACCGCTCGACTCACCGCTACTGCCAGAACTTCTTCCCCGCCGTAGCCTCTTGCCCAACTTGCCGACGGAGGAGCGGAGACGATCCATCTGTGAGGAATGTGGAACATGTGCGAGATTGTGGGTAGTGGGGAAGGTGGAGAGATTACCGGGATGGTGTGCCGAACTGGGGGCGCCTAGCCTCCCTTTTATAGTGTGGGAAACTTTGAGGAGAAGGACCCGCTTGAAATTTTCAAAATTCGAGAGCGTGCCGATCGGCGCATAGGTGCGCCGATCGGCATAATTCAAATTTTGAATGCTCTAACAACTGTGGTGCTTGATTCCCCTCCTTTATGTCGCTTCCTGGTACATCATGTTGGTTGGCTGGGGAACAACACGGAATCCCGATGTCTTGATTGACTACACTGATCAGCACGGCCCTGCGCCGATCTGTGCGCCGTCTCTTTTTTAGCTTTTGGTCAATTTCGTGTCTCCTCTGCATCGTACACCTGCATAGCAATCATACCTATTCTTCAAAAATAATGTCTGTCGCCTTTGTCGCCCGCTCGAGAACCTCATGGGTACCTGCGCTGGTCGGCGCAGTACGGCGCCAATCGGCGCAAGTCCCTTGCGCCTCGTCTTTTGGTCCGGCGCTGATCCTGATACCTCGTGTTCATCTCTTTCACCTAATTTTCCACTTTTCCCAATGTTCCTGTAGTATTGACATACATAGTGGGGCCCATCTGGTGACCACGCCGAACAACGCTGGCGCACGCCGTTCGGCGCAACGTCCATTTTTGCTCCTGGCCCCTCGCTTCTTCGCTAGATGTTACTCTTTATCCTTTCCTACATCATTTAGCAACCATTTTACACACAAAAATTATTTCAAAAAGATTTTTGATTACCTTGGAAATAGCTCCTTCTCTAAAAATTACTGTCCTGGTTGAGTTTTAGCACTCCTTCAATTCTGAGCATCGTCAGCCTTCTGTCCTGACCTGGGCAACAACACGCCGATTGGCGCAAGCACTGTTCCTTCCTGTTTGTGGTCCCTTTTTTGTTTTATTCCTGCATTGTTAGTCTACAGTATGTATATATATAGTTTTGCACAAATAAATAGACAACGCAAGAGCACACAAGAATTAAGCACACACTTTTTCTATTTCTTTTATTCGGGAGATTGTTTTTATTATAAGCAAGCAAATTAGAAACACCGGGTTGCCCTCCCGGCCAGGCACTAATTAACTAAGTGAAACGGGTTGCCCTCCCGCAAGCACTAAACAACTTCTAAATCCCCCGATCATTGGGTTGCCTCCCAAGAGCGCTCTAGTTATTTAGAGGTCAAAGAGCTTGACCTCCCCGCAAACAATCAATCCTTAGTATCGCGGTGCGGGAAGTAAGACCGCGATACTACAAGGTTCTCTTATCTCCATGGTTCATATAGTTCGGACAACCTATCCATACACCCCTCCAATTACTCTCAATGCCACGTTGCCACGGTGTCTTGTATCTCTTCACTTCATCAACAGTACGACACTCTTCTACCTTTGGGCGAAACTTGAAAGAGTAGGGAGTTACACTTATATCGAAGCTTATCTTACCACTCCCAACATCAATACTTGCTCTTGCTATCCTCAAGAAGGGCCTGCCTAAGATCAACGGGGTCCTCTCCTCTTATCCATATCAGGCACAATAAAATCAACACGGACAATGTGATCTCCAATTTGAACAGGCACATCCTCAGCAATTCCATCAGGGAAGCGTACCGATTGATCGGCTAACTCCAAACACATACCTGTAGGCTCCAATTTAGATAAATTGAGACTTGTGAATATATGATGGGGCATAACACTTACACTTGCTCCAAGATCGCACAAGCCTCTTTGCCCCCGCAGGGTGCTCTGGATCTTTTGTTTGTTTTCCTGACCTTGTAGCTATTGCCTTCAATTGCTCTGCAGACTTCGTATTGCCTGGAATAGCCCCTTTGTTGCCTTGAATGTCTTGCGATAACTGTCCCATCTATTTCTCCATAATCTTGGTATGCTTCAAAATCTGCTCATTGGAGCTCCCAATTTCTATCACCTCATCATTAATTCCCTCAAGGACACGATCAATCTCCTTGAATTTGGCTTGATTGTCCTTGTTGATCTTCTCTTGAGCTTGGAAGAACTCATGACATTGGAGACGAAGTGAGATAGAATTTTGCATGGACGAACTAGGAGAGAGAGAACTGTTTTGCTGCTGATGTTGGGGCTTCCATCCACTATTCTTCATATATTCTAGCATCTTCATCTCTTCAGGGCAATCTTTCTGCACATGACCAAATTCTCCACACTCACCACAAGTGGAGCGTGATTTCGCTAGCTTGAGTGGCTCTTCCTTAGGGATATGAAGATTATTGTCCAACCTCCTTTGAATAGCGTCGAGGCAATCTATAATCAAGTCTTCATAACTCCTCTCAATCACACTCTTCGGCACTCCTTTTGAAGGTTGAAAATTCCTTGAACTTCTCTCACCATCCCACGATTGATTTTCAACTAGCAACTTGATCAAATTCTTAGCTTCGGTGGGAGTTTTTGACATGAATGAACCTGCAGCTGAAGCATCCAAGTGTTGATGAGATATTTGATTCAATCATGTGTAGAACCTCTCAACAACTTCTCCAACCGTCAGACCTTGATGAGGGCATGCATCCTGGTACTCATTGTATCTCTCCCATGCTTCTCCAATGCTCTCATCAACATTCTGTGTAAATCCAAGAATCTTATTCTTCAAAGCTTGAGTCTTACCCGGAGGGAAGTATTTTGCCAAGAATTCAGCTGTTAACGTGTTCCACACCGTCTTCACTGGGTTTTCCAATCCATTTTACCATTGCTTGGGGCATCCAACTAGAGAGAAGGGTAACAGCCGCACATGTGCTTGGTTTTTGTCCAATCCCGCTATCTTGAATGTACTGCAAACCTCATTGAAGTGTTGCAAGTGATAATTGGGATCTTCCGAACTTGTAAACGGTTGTTGTGCCACTATTCCAACATATCTCTCCAATTGATACAGAAGTTAATCTTGAGCTTCTTGGAAATCTGTCTTGACAACATTAGTCAATTGAGGCTTGAGGCGATTAACCATAGGTAACTCTGCCATCTCCTCTTCTTCTTGATCTTGAAATGGATCTTCTATTGTGAATAATGCTCGAGGGGTGGCGCAGACTGCTTGTCTAGCTAAATCTCCAAGTGACTTGCTTCTCTTCTCCGCTATTCTCTTCCTGTGAAAGAGTCTTTCTAGATCATCGGTGTAATTAGAGGGTTTGTTTGACTTAGGACTATCCATACCTATTAGTTTCACTTAACAAAATATATGTACTAAAGAGATGACTAAAGCATAATGACTAAACACTAATACATCAAACAATGTTTTAAAACCTGCTATGGTCCCTAGCAACGGCGCTAGAAAAATGGTAAGCTTGTTGGTCGTAATTACGCACCCACTTATATACCGCAAGAGGACGGTGTATGAATGTAGCACTTTTTCCCTTAAATTGAGTATTCCAAGGTTTATCGAATCCACGACGACCTTAGGGGTAATGAAACAAAGGTAACAGTAAAATATCTAATCGAAGCTACTGTCGAATTTAGGTTGCATGAGGGAAGACTGGCCAGCGCAAAGGTGCCCTAGACAGGAAATCTGTCGTTGTGCCGATCGGTGCAGGGGTTGAGCCGATCGGCACACTGGTGAGTCCATTGTCTCACCGATCGACGTAGGTGTTGAGCCAATCGGCACACTGGTGAATCTAAACCAAAGTGCGCCAGATACCTTGTAAGCCTAAGCTGTTAAGTGAGTAGCCAAGTATCTACTAGTGAGATCGTAATAAGAATGTCTAATCAAATAGCATCATATTTGGTAATTACATGGATCAGTGAAAACCTATAATGAATAAGACCACCCTGCTTTCCGAGCGGCTCCCAATTTATCGCTACCGGGAGGAAACCCTTAATCGCATGAGTATCTTACCCTACTCAACTATCCAATAGTGATGCGCAGGTTTAGTGTTGTCACCGCTAAACCACACTACTAGCATCATCAAGCAACCATAATCAATACAATGTTCGAATACTATCCTAATCACCATGATCAAAATAATATCTACTTACTTAGCCTAGAACTAAAACAATTGGAATAAGCACATGCATGATTATAGAATCAAGATAGACAAATCACCAAAACCATCATCAACATATTCAATCAACCTTGAGATACATAGAGTAAGATTCATCCCTGTTGAGATGGCCTACCTTGATGGATCAACTCTTAACATCAATGATTCTTGAAACTCAACTGGAGATCTATTCTAACGGGGCAAGCCCCGGTGGCTCTAACACATGGATCTGTTGTCCCTCTATTGCCTCTGCTCTTCTTTTGCCGCGACCAGGGTTTACAAGTAGTTATAGAGGTTCTACTCGTAGAGGACTCGGTTCCTAGCAAATAAGGCGGTTGCGCTGATCGGCGCAAGCCGTTTCTTCTCCGATTTGGTTCCTCTGTCTTCCACAGCTACCATGTGGGCCTTTACCTTCAAGATAAAGTCTTGTACTGCACGTCGAGATCTTGAAAATCCATAAATCTTCTTGGCAAATATCTTCAAGTGTCTTGCGTAGATAAACTTCTATAAACATGTGGAATGGGTCTCGGTCACTTCTGTGGGCCAAAACACCCTTGCACCGACCGGCTCATGGACTGCGCCGATCGACGCACTGGGCTTCTTTAGTGCTTTTCATCGGTTCTGGATTCCTGTCCTCTCTAGCATCATTTTAATCACCAATTTTACCTGTTTCTGTAATAAAGCTCCAAGACAATGCATATACAAATATATAGACAATATCATAGGTAAATGGCCTAAATTAGTATCAATTATGCTCTAATTGGGGTAATATTTACATAGAAAAGGGGCACTTAGGGAGTGCCAACAGTCGACAAGCATAAGTTGTCGGCCCCATCGGAAGGGCCTTTTATTGTGAAGGAGGTCACTCGGCCAGGTGCATATCGGTTGATGCGCAAGGATGGGTCGGACCTCCCTAGTTCCTAGAAGATATCTTAGCTATGTTGTTTCTATGCCTAGATTTCATAGTTTGTTTTCATTTATGTATACATATGTATCTCTTAATGCAAATATATATATATATATACATATATCTCGCGGTCATGATAACTGATCAAATGACTTTTTGTGAAATAATTTTTTGTATTATTAAGAACAGTCATGACTCAAATTTTTTATTCTTGGTACTACCTCGACTCGCACATGTTGACCAAGCGTGTTCTTAGTCCCTAGGGTTCATGTCATCTGTTGAGGACCAACACAACCTACCTGATTCGCATATGCTTGACCGAGTGAGTTCTTAGTCTCCATTGTTCATATAGGTTATCGGGAACATTGTTTAGAGTGCTGACGTGCATTGTGTATTGGTTGTGAGTGTTTAACCCGAGTTCCTACAATACATAAACAAAGCAGCACGGCCCAAGAATTCATCACAATACTGATGATGGATCTAGATCCTAAGGGTCTACTAAACTAAATTTTACTACATCACTAGTGGTGAAACATAAAAAATGGTATAGACCTTTACACCTTTGGTAAGGAATCGAGCTCTATCTGGTCAGCTAAAACGTTGACAGTCTTTTGTGCCTCTGTAACCAGAGCTTCACATTGTTCGTTGAAAAGGTCCTCATGGAAACCTTCAGCGACCACACCTAGATTAATGTCTGGAATATGGGATTTGGCGATCGCTAGTACTTGGGCACCCGCTAATTCTGCAATTTGTCGAGCATGCTCTTTTACCCGACTCGGGGCTTCTTGTAACCGAGTAGGAAGGACTTGACATCAGGGTGGTTTCTCTTCCGGCATGACATATTGGGCCACCAACTCCGCGGCACTGCATTCTTCTATTAATATGATCATATCTGTGGATGGCATTGGGCGTTTGTTGTTGAGGATGTCCTTTAGGTACATGTAGTAGGTAGGAACCTGCATAGCATCAAGTAGGGGTATATTGATATATAATTTCTTTATTACCTCCACAAACTTCCAGAATTGTTCGTCCACAGTTGGCTTCCTCTAGTGAGAGGGAAATGGCAGCACCGTCATATCATAGAACTCATGCGGCGCCTTCTTGAGGGGTGCCTTTGTTTCCTCAACTTCAATTTCCTCCTCCCCTTTTGACTCTTCATCGGTTTCCCTGGTCTTCCCTGCATTGTAAGGATTTGGCGGATCTTGTGTGGATTTTCCGCCTCTAGTTGTGACAGCATTAACATTTTCCTTAGGGCTAGCTTCCGGCTGACCGGGGAGCTTGCCAGAGTTGGGCTTAACAATAGAGGCAGCCAACTGAGAAATTTGTGTTTCTACCATTTGTTATGACTAAGCTGGTTTTGCAGAGAGGTGTTGAAAGCTTCCATGCGAGAATCTATCCTTTCTAGGGCTTTATCAGTAGCTATGAATTTCCTACTAATACTTTCATTAATTTGGTTCTAAAACAAGATCATGGATGGAAGGTTCATTACGAGTGAAGTTTGTAGAGTTACCCGTATTTTTGTCAAAGGAGAGGTTTGGCTTGGACTCCCATCCGAAGCTGTTCGTACGGGGCCTAAACCCGTTGTCATGGTTGTTGTTGTAGTTGTTGTTGTTGAGGTGATTTACTTCTTCTTCTTGAGTCTCTAGACAATGGCTTCACATATGTCCCACATTGCCACAAACTTTGCAATTCATGCGAGAGTCTAAGGACTATACAGTCTGAGGTGAATCCATTTTCTTCAACAGTTGCTCCGTCTTGATTGCTAGCATGTCAATACCATCAACTTGATGCACTCCCCTCATCTTGGGCTGCGGCTGGCTTTGCCTCTCATCATAGCCACTGTAGTTGGCGACCATCTTTTCTATGAGAGTTTGAGCTTCTTTGACCTTCAGGGAGAAGAAAGAGCCTCCAATGGCTGCATCTAGGTGCTCACGAGCGGGACGGTTGAGCCTGTGGTAAAAGTTTTGAATCAGCAACCAATCTTGCATTCCATGATGTGGGCATGCCAAAGTGTATTCTTGGAAGCGTCCCCATGCCTTAGGGATGCTTTCATCGGTTAGCTATTGAAAGCTTGAAATTTTGTTCCGTAGGGCATTGGTTTTGCCTAGCAGGAAGAACCTGACAAGGAAAGCGTTGGAGCACTTGTCCCATATGGTGAGTTCTTCCTGATTGTTGTAGAACCACTACGTGGCCTTTCCCAAGAGTGAGAATGGGACAAGGCGAAGGCGGATAGATTCAGGGGTCACGTCCCTCATGGTGAAGTTGCTGCACACCGTCAAGAACTGTTGGAGGTGGGTGTTTGCGCCTTCCGATGCCTTGCCACAGACAGGACTGGCCAGATTCACGTTGATTAAGGCCATCCTCAGCTCATAGCTTTTGTTCCCCACGTTTGGGTTTGGACCGGTGTGGATGTTGTCTGCAGATGGGATAGAGTAGTCACAGATTGTCTTCTTAGCCATGGTTGGTTGAGAGGACATAGAAGGATCTTGCTGCAGAGCTGGTGAGAATGGAGGTGCTTCAAGAGCAAGTCTAGGCCGAGGAGGGGTGAGTCGTTGATGCACTCTCCTCAACAAAGCCTTCGGATCGTTGTGGTAGTTCTCTGGTAGGTCAAAATCAGTCATAAAGCATCTTAATTTACACCACAAATAAACAGAACAAGGGTTAGCCCACAAAGGAAAGCGGTAACTTCTTGATAGAAATATCAATGTTAAATTTCTGATATCTTAGCCTATTGCTTCCCTGGCAACGGCGCCAAAAATGCTTGTTCGTACTTCTTAACATCACATCAAGAATATAACAATTCTTGGTACAGTGCCAGAAATAATGGCTAGCGTTTGTTATGCCTTAAGAATAAAATGAATTAATCCGCAAGCGCACAGAACACCATTATAACATTTCACTCGGGAGTATTCCAAGGAATCGTATTTATTTTCCACAGCGAAGCTAGGCGTAAGATTGTCTTGGTTTAACAAAGATATAACTGCAAGAATTATACCAACTGACCAAAGAAGGGGGTAAGGATGTTCAATAATAATAGGGGTTAAGCAAGCTAGGAGGACAGCGAGTCTAAGTCTTAAATTCCTAAAAATACATCTTTCAAAATGTATCTAAGTCAAGCATCAAACTCCTAGTTACTTGGGTCGAGTGCTTACACAAATTTCTTGGTACAGCCTCAAGTCTTTCACCTGTTAGCTCACTTCGATGCCCTTCTTCTGCCGAATTCCTCCTCTATTTATAGGTGGCGATGGTCCGGGGGGTATTTCTAGGTGAAGGAGGGTCGGTGGGCCAAAGTCGGCGTGCCGGGCGGTGGGCCGTGCCGGGCGGCCAGACATGCAGGGCGGCAGCACAGGTCGAGCGGCCGTGGGATCGTGTCGATTCAAGACCGACTTGTTTTGGTCGGTTCAGATTTTGTCTTGATGGCAGTTGTTCGGTCGAATCATGCCGATTTCTCTGTTTTGGGGTTGGTAAGCGTATTGGACCTCATGGGCTGGCAACCCTAGGTGCCAAACTAGGTCGGGCGGTAGGCCAGGCCGGCTGGTGACCAGGGCCGGGTGCCGACCCCCTCCGGATCACCCCTTTACTTCTCCCGGTCACTCCTCACTTTGGCCTTCTCTACCTTAGTCATATTTCATCATCCTTAATCCGGGAGGAGGAAATGCGATCATGGTGAAGTGTTTTTTCGAAAACCGGCCGAGTTGGAAGATCAGCCCAAAAATGGCTCCATTTAACCAACCGGGTGGCTGATTTCAGCCGGTTATGACCCTGTCGGCAGGTTTCTGATTTCAGCCTGAAAAGGGCTTCGGTTAACCAACCGAGTGGCTGATTTCAGCCGTTTATGATCCTATCGGCTGGTTCCTAGTTTCAGGCCTGAAAATGACCCTGTCGGCCGATGAAAATGGTTGTTTCACAGTCGTGATCGGCCGACAGGGTGTTTCTTCATAATTTTTTTTTTGCATATTTTGGCTCTCTTATGCCTGCAAACACATATTTCACCAAAACTCATGGAACTTTATTAGTGTAAACGAATATTTATTAAACTTTGGTCCTTACCTTGTATTTCCCGACCAGTTGGTGGTCGATTTTGGTTTTTATCGGCCGCCAACACAGCTCATCCACGGCTTTTTAAAAATGCCTTCAGCCTTGGATAGCCCATTCCCCAGCCCAGCATTTCTTTCTCTTTGAGTTTTGATTGTTCCTTCAGCCTCTGTTATGTAAACAAAGTAAGTCGATAGCTGGATTTTCATGTATAGGATATGTAAATTTATTCCTTCCGCCCTCTTTTTCCAGTGAGCCTACGAGTCCTGCATGGTTTTGAAGCCGTCCTTTAGTTTTTCAAAACTATTTTTGATTTCATCTGAGGTTTGGAGTCGCTTTTTTAATTCTTTATTTTCACTTTTCAAAGCTTCAATAGCATTGGAGTACGATTCCAGAGTCCTCACACGGTGTTTCAATTCGGCAATCATTGTTGCCGAGTCAGCATCTCTCTTATGTCTTGCAAGGAGTTCTTGCAACAATTCTATGGCAGAGAAGACTAAAAAATGTGGTGCCAAAGAGATCATTCTACTCAAATCGTGCATTGATAACATATCTGATAGTTTGAATTGAAGTTTGTCCATCTGAGATGAACGCGTCTTCAACTCAAGGAACAGGCGCCCGACTTCAATCCTTTCTTTGGCAAGTTGATGTTCGGTGTCTATGGCTTTAGCATAGGTCCTTTCCACAAGTTGCAGATGTTTGCCCTTATTAGTCATGTGTGACTTCAAGCCCTGCAATGAGAGAATAGAGGAAGGGGATGTATCATTTCCCGGTGTAAATAAGTCAAAATGGACATACATCTAATTTCCAGGGGAGAGTGCACTTGAAACGAGTGGTAGGCCTTTTCGGTGTAGTCCTCGAACGATTTTAGCTCCTCTTGTGATGAGGACATCACTCCTAAGGATACATGCAACACTCCTCCAATTCTGGACTTGCAAGGTCCAATGACTAGAGCTCGTGCACGACAATTAAATTTAGAGGTGAGCTCGTTCCTACGTTCTTCATTATATGTCACTTTTGAGAATGGTTTGCTACCTAATAATTATATTGTAATTAGGAACCATGGAGAGGACCAGGAGATGATGGGAGAAGGACTTGGAGACGTGGAGGACCAGCAAGGACATGGAAGCCAAGGTGGAGGCCCAACCAAAACCGACTTCAAGTCTGTTTTGGGGCTCAGGACCAGTCTGCACTAAAACCGACTTCAAGAAGAATACCTTTCCAATGTCGCCAGTCACATATCAAAATTCATCCGCAGTAATTGGGAATCGTCGAAATAAGAGAGGGTCCAGAATCTGTTTTGGTGCTACATTGCCTGTTTTTGGCCTTTGGGCTTTGTATCTAGTTGAGCCCAATTAGGGGCGCGTCCAGAGGGTCTTGCATGACCCAAGGGTCTTCATATACAGCCGCTGCCGCACCATTAGGGTTTGGGTTTCGCTTAGATTATTCTGTTCATAACAGTTTCGCCGTCATTACGGTTTGTGAGACCCCAACTTCGTGAGATTTATAATACATCTGCAATTGTGTTCCATTCTTCTTTGTTCTTGCTTGTGTTCTTGATTCGCAGGCAGGGATTAGCCTTCTCGGAAAGGTCAATCATTTTAGGAAGATTGATAACCAGAGGAGACGTCGTGCTGCGATTGCGGGGTTTAGAACGTGTTGTTCTGAAGCCAGATCGATTTGTGTGTCGCCTCCGACCAAATCAACGTATACAGAACCTTTCAGAAGATCGGGAACCCTTGTCCACATCAAGTGGTAATCAGAGCTTTAGGTGCACCATCAGGTTCGCACTACCCTTAGTTAATTTCATTTTGTGTTCATCCTATCATCCACAGAAAAGCCCAGAAAAAATTTTCCCTCCGCCCATAACCACATGTTTAGCCTCTGCATATTTCAATTTTAGAGTCCGTAGTGTTGAGTTTGTGCCCTAGTTCTTATTTAGTTGCTGGTTTTAGTTTGTGTTTTTGTCATCAGTAGTGTTTCCCTTGCAACCCTAGCCGCCATCCCCTTCACCATCCTCTATTTTGTTGGCTTTTTGTGCTAGGGTCGATTGATCGACACACCTAGCCTAGTCCCACCCTAATCCCACCCTAAACACACCATCAACACCCCGGACCAATCCCCACAAATTCCACTTTCCTCTGCCTCCACGCTGCCCAAAAAAAATCCTACCCGATTCCAAACCCGACCTCTAACCCAACTCAGGTTTTTAGAAAACCGACTCCGATCCCCCTTCGGTAAAATGGGCATAACTTTTCGTTCGGTTGTCCGTTTTAGCTGAAATTTTTACAGGAGATTCTTGACTCGAAGTTGAGCATACCCACACTAGGATATGCCATGTGTGCCCTCGTCAAAAAATTCAAAACAAATCGGAAAGATAGAGAAAAAATTGATTCAAGTTTAAACCCGACGTTTTCTACAACTTCAAGATTTTCTGTAGGCCACATCCTACCTCTGTTTGAGCTAAAATTTTCTGTGGATTCTCCTCCATTGTTAGTGAGTTAGAGAAAAATATCAATAAAATAAAATAAAATAAAGAAATTTGGGATTTCTACTAGTGCTACATCTAGCCCCCTGAAATTTCTGGATTTGGCTGTTTTGCACTTAGCCCCCTGTTATCGCCTGTTGTGCCTTTGTCTCCTTGTTTCTACTTTGCTATCACTACTGTTCTAGGACATACTTAGACCAGCAACTAGGAACAAGTTACTTGGGCACTTATTTAGCTTTACTATCTGTTTTTGATTTATGTGCCACTCACATATATATATTTGGCTTTTCCTAGCTCTACATATTTCTTCTGGACAGCACATAGGTTATTTTGTGACCCTTACAATCGTGGAACACATCTCTCTGGTATCTTTTTCTTTGCTTTTCAGAACTTTGTAAGAGCTTTGTAAGGAGTTTCCTTTTGCTGTGTTGAGAGGCACCACTGCTTAGCTGTTTTGTAGGGATAACCTTCACTGTTTGTTTCCTATTTTGGTGTTTGTGATGGCAAGAAGTGATGATGGGGAGATGGCTTCACCCTCACAATTTGCTGAGTGCGTGAGCCAAGAGCAGCTCCAGAAGGCTTTGCAGGCTGCTCAGAGTGATTTGGCAGAGACGATCACCAGAGCTGTTACTGATGCAGTCAGCAAGCTTCACACTGGAGAAAGCATCGAGCAGTTGGAGAAGCGGGTCTCTAAGTTAACTGATCAGGTTGTCGCGTTGGAGACCGCTCCCAAAACCAACGATATGAACACCAATAACAACAATGACGACGTTGAAGACATCCATGATGAAGGCACGTTGTATAAGGCTGATGGCACCATGGATAGGTCAGCTACAAGGACCGCACGATTACGACATTGTTTGCAACATAATACTCAAGGTATGGATGGTTTCCATAACTACAATCATCGTCCACACGGTAACTATGCTCCAGATGACCCGTATGCTAAAATTAAGTTTTCAATTCCTTCATTTTTGGGTCAGTATGATGGTGATGTTTATCTTGATTGGGAGATGACTGTAGAACGAAAATTTAATGCCCACCTTGTTCCTGAACAACATAGAGTTAGACAAGCTACTAGTGAGTTTAAGGACATTGCTATTGTTTGGTGGAGTGGTCTAGCTGCTGAAACTGATTTGCCTACTACTTGGGAAGAACTTAAGGTAGCAATGCATGATCGTTTTGTTCCTCCTTCTGTTTATAGAGAGATTCATAATAAACTATAGCATTTAGAACAAGGAGATAAAACTGTTCAGGAGTACTTTAGTGAGCTTCAGAAGGGTTTGATTCGTTGTGCTATAGTTGAAAAAGTAGAGGATCAGATTTGTCGCTTTTATTCTGGTTTAAGAAAAGAAATTCAGGACATCCTTGATTATAAAGAGTATTATACCTTCACCCAGTGTTTCCAGTATGCTATGCTTACAGAGAAAGAATCACAGGGACTTTTCCAGGCTTTTGAGGAGTACAGCAAGTCAAGGAACTCCTACACCCCATGCTCGACGGGGACTTCGAGGCTGCCTAGGCCATCTTTCCGGCCGCCCCCACCAGCAACTACCAAGGGAACCAGTGTTGTTTCTATAGCCCCAAGATCAGCCCCTGCACCTTCTATACGCTCAGGTAAAACTTCTATGCAGGTACCAGCTAGTAGTGTCTCCCCTGTTGCTTCGACGGGACGCACTACAGGGATTCAGTGCCACCGCTGCCATAGACTTGGTCATGTGCAGAAAGATTGTCCAAGTAGGCTGGCATATGTGGTGACAGACGATGGCGGTTACATGAGCACCTCTGATCTGGAGGATGAGGAGGAGGACATCGCTGCAACCAGCAGTGACCTCGTCCTTGGAGGCGGATACACCATGGGATACATGAATATTATTGTTCAACGTGTCCTTAACACACAAGTTCATCAGTCCGAGATGATACAGCACCACAACTTGTTCCAGATTTTCTTCGTCATCAAGAACCGCTAAGCACGTGTCATCATTGATGGAGGGATCTGTAATAACTTGGTGAGTTCTGATGTGGTCAACAAGCTTGCTTTGACCACACGTCCACATCCACATCTGTACTACATTCAGTGGTTAAACGACTCTGGCAAAGCTAAGGTAATACAAACTTGCAGAGTTCCTTTTTCCATTGGTTCTTATGTGGATTATGTTGATTGTGATGTCGTACCCATACAAGCATGTTCACTTTTATTGGGTAGACCTTGGGAATTTGATAATGATGTTGTACACCATGGTAGAAGTAATAAGTATACTTTTATGCATAAAAGAACTAAAATTACTTTGTTACCAATGACCCCTGCTGAAATTGTGCAAGCTGATTTAGAAAGAGCTGCTAGTTTGAAAAATAAAGGTCCTGAAATTCAACAACCTGTTAATTCTAATTCTACACCTAGTAATGTTAATGATTCTTCAAGTTCTAAGGGTGCTGGAATTAAATTACAAGGTTGTTTATGTCTTGCAACAAAATCTGAGCTTGCTGAAGTTTCTGATAATGATGATATTTGTTATGCTTTAATATGCAAAGAAGCTTTGTTTTCGCTTGATAATATTGCTTCTAGTGCTTTGTCTCCTGCTGTCACTAACCTTTTGCAGGAGTATGAGGATGTTTTTCCAGCTAAGATACCCCCGGGATTGCCACCTTTGAGAGGGATTGAGCATCAAATTGATTTGATTCCGGGTGCTACTTTGCCAAACCGTGCTGCTTATAGGACCAATCCTGAGGAGACTAAGGAGATACAAAGACAAGTTCAAGACCTTTTGGATCGTGGGTATGTTCATCAATCACTTAGTCCTTGTGATGTTCCTGTACTTTTGGTTCCTAAGAAAGATGGTACTTGGCATATGTGTGTAGATTGTAGAGCCATTAATAATATTACTATTAGGTATCGTTATCCTATTCCTAGGCTAGACGACGTGCTTGATGAGTTATGTGGTGCTATAATTTTCACTAAAATTGATTTGCGTAGTGGCTACCATTAAATTAGAATGAAACTTGGAGACGAATGGAAAACAGCTTTCAAAACCAAATTTGGATTATATGAGTGGTTAGTAATGCCTTTTGGTTTAACTAATGCACCTAGTACTTTCATGCGTTTGATGGATGAGGTTTTAAGAGCTTTCATTGGCAAATTTGTGGTAGTTTACTTTAATGATATCTTGATTTATAGCAAATCCATAGATGAACATATGAATCATTTGCGTGCTGTTTTTGATGCTTTACAAGATGCACGTTTATTTGGTAACCTTGACAAGTGCACCTTTTGCATGGATCGAGTCTCTTTTCTTGGATATGTTGTGACTCCATAGGGAATTGAGGTGGATGAGGAGAAGATTGAAGCCATAAAGAGCTGGCCTGTACCAAAAACTATCACACAGGTGAGGAGTTTTCTTGGTCTTGCAGGTTTCTACCGCCGCTTTGTCAAAGATTTCAGCATCACTGCTGCACCTTTGCATGAGTTTACAAAGAAGGGTGTTGATTTCCATTGGGGTAAGGTACATCATGAGTCTTTTGATGCTTTGAAGGATAAACTTACACATGCACCATTGCTGCAATTACCTAATTTTGATAAGATTTTTGAGCTTGAATGTGATGCTAGTGGTATAGGCATTGATGGTGTTTTGATACAAGATAGTAAACATGTTGCATACTTTAGTGAGAAATTACTGGGCCTGTTTTGAATTACTCCACGTATGATAAGGAATTGTATACACTTGTACGTTGTTTAGAGACGTGGCGTCATTATTTGTTGCCCAAAGAATTTGTTATTCATTTTGATCATGAATCACTTAAGTATATTCGTTCTCAATGTAATTTGAACTGTAGATATGCTAAATGGATTGAGTTTATTGAGTCCTTTCCTTACATTATTAAACATAAGAAAGGGAAGGATAATGTGATTGCTGATGCTTTATCTAGGCGCTATACTTTATTGTCTCAACTTGATTGTAGAATTTTTGGACTTGAGACAATTAAAGAACAATATGTTGCTGATGTTGATTTTAAGGATGTATTGCTGCATTGTAAAGAAGGTCATGCATGGAACAAATTTGTGTTGACTGATGGATTCTTGTTTAGAGCTAACCGCCTATCCATTCCAGTTGGTTCCGTTCGTCTTTTGTTGTTACAGGAGGCGCATGGAGGTGGATATATGGGTCATTTTGGTGTCATGCACGGAACAAATTTGTGTTGACTGATGGATTCTTGTTTAGAGCTAACCGCCTATGCATTCCAGTTGGTTCCGTTCGTCTTTTGTTGTTACAGGAGGCGCATGGAGGTGGATTGATGGGTCATTTTGGTGCCAAGAAGACGGAGGATATTTTGGCCACACACTTCTTTTGGCTAAGGATGAGGAAAGATGTTGAGAGCTTTGTTGCTCGCTGCACTACATGTCAAAAAGCTAAGTCTCGCTTGAATCCACAAGGTTTATACATGCCACTTCCTGTTCCTTCTATTCCTTGGGCGGATATTTCTATGGACTTTGTTTTAGGACTACCTAGGACTAAGAGGGGGAGTGATAGTATTTTTGTTGTTGTGGATAGATTTTCTAAGATGGCACACTTTATACCATGTCATAAGACTGATGATGCTAGTTATATTGCTGATCTCTTTTTCAAACAAATTGTACATTTGCATGGTATGCCTTCTACTATTGTTTCAGATCGTGATGCAAAATTCTTGAGACACTTTTGGCGCACGCTTTGGAATAAGTTGGGTACAAAGTTGTTGTTTTCTACAACTTGTCACCCACAAACTGATGGACAAACTGAGGTGGTGAACCGCACTTTGGGTACTATGTCGAGAGCTATTTTAAAGAAAAATTTGAAGCAATGGGAAAAATGGTTGCCTCATGTTGAGTTTGCATATAATCGGGCAACACATTCTACTACCAAGGTAAGTCCTTTCAAGGTAGTGTATGGTTTTGATCCCCATACTCTACTTGATATACTTCCTCTACCTATTCATGAGAGAGTTCATGTTGATGCTAAGGAGCATGCTGAATTTATTTTGAAAATGCATGAGACCACTAGACTTAGCATTGAAAAGATGAATGACAAGTATTAAATTGCTGGTAGTAAAGGTAGAAAAGAAGTAAAACTTGATGTAGGAGATTTAGTATGGTTACACTTGAGAAAGGATAGATTTTCAGATTTGAGAAAGTCTAAATTAGTGCCTAGAGCTGATGGTCCTTTCAAAATAATTGAGAAGATTAATGATAATGCATACAAACTTGAGTTGCCTCCCGAGTTTGGGGCTAGTCCTACTTTTAACATTTCAGATTTGAAACCATACTTGGGAGAAGAGAATGAGCTTGAGTCGAGGACGACTCCACTTCAAGAGGGGGAGGATGATGAGGACATCACTCCTAAGGATACATGCAACACTCCTCCAATTCTGGACTTGCAAGGTCCAATGACTAGAGCTCGTGCACGATGACTAAATTTAGAGGTGAGCTCGTTCCTACGTTCTTCATTATATGTCACTTTTGAGAATGGTTTGCTACCTAATGATTATATTGTAATTAGGAACCATGGAGAGGACCAGGAGATGATGGGAGAAGGACTTGGAGACGTGGAGGACCAGCAAGGACGTGGAAGCCAAGGTGGAGGCCCAACCAAAACCGACTTCGAGTCTGTTTCGGGTTTCAGAACCAGTCTGCACTAAAATAGATGCCCAGGATGCATACAGACTCTGATTTGGACGTTCTATATATGCACCGAAAGATAAGAAGAAGACCTTTCCAATGCCACAGATGGCATATCAAAATGCATCCGGAGTCATAGGTAATCGTCGAAACAAGAGAGGGTCCAGAATCTATTTCGGTGCTATGTTGCCTGTTTTTGGCCTTTGGGCTTTGTATCTAGTTGAGGCCAATTAGAGGCACGTCCAGAGGGTCTTGCACAACCCTAGGGTCTTCATATACAGCTGCCGCCGCCGCCGCACCATTAGGGTTCGGGTTTTGCTTAGATTATTCTGTTCATAACAGTTCCACCGTGATCACGGTTTGTGAGACTCCAACATAGTGAGATTCATAATACATCTACAATTGTGTTGCATTCTTCTTTGTTCTTGCTTGTGTTCTTGATTCTCAGGCAGGGATTAGCCTTCTCGGCGAGGTCAATCGTTTTAGGACGATGGATAACCAGAGGAGACGTCATGCTGCGATTGCGGGGTTTAGAACATGCTGTTCTGAAGCCGGATCGATTTGTGTGTCGCCTCCAACCAAATCAACGTATCCAGAACCTTTCAGAAGATCAGGAATCCTTGTCCACATCATCTTGCTCGGCGGTTTCATCAAAACCTGCAATTGCAAACTTACTAATATGGTACACCGACCTAGCGGGGAGAGCTTCTTTCGGGGTTCCTTCCTTCACAACTCGGTGAATAGGAGTCGGTGTGACATTTTCTTTAGGTCCGATAGGGTGATCATATGATGGCCCCAACATCCTTTCGAAAACCAGTGTTGGCTCTTCGGCGTCGGTTGATAAAGGAGTATCAGGAGTCGTGGTTGTCCCAGGTACATTTAAATCTAGAACCATGGGCCAGCTAGTCTCTTGGCTTGCCCGAGGAGATGTTGGAGCAGCACCCGCGTCACTCGGCTTCTTCGCCGAGTGATCAGAGGCATCATTTTTGGGTGTCTTATCCTTTACATCGGATCGATCTTTTTTAGGGACAGAGCTCTGAGAGGCTGCATTGCTAGATGAAGTGGTGTCCGATCTACATAACATGTGATCTTATCATTGCTCAATCCTAGACATCATTCTCGATCTCTCTTCTTTGCACTTCCTTATAATTCCTATATTGTTCTTCATTTTTTAAAAAGTCATGAAGCAAAATCGTCTTTCCCTCTATTTGGCATGCAAATCTTTATGTCAACCCACAACCATATTCTATTCTCGAAATCTACCATTCATCTGATCTCATCTAATTACCTAGACTAATCTAACATCCCTTCTCTCTGATAGATGGAGCAAGCCTAGCTTGCTAGCACACAAAAATTTGAGCCCAACATGCCCACAACCGATCAAACCTTTCCTCTTCCTAGTCATCCACTCCTCTCTCTCTTGTTTCCCTTTGATGGACATCCCAAACTCTGAATATAACACCATAAATCAGCACTTGCATGCCCATTAGCCATCTAAACTGAGTGGTCACTTGAGTCCCTTTACTTTTCATAAGTAGATATGACAAAACTACCATACCTTGATCATCATAAACCTGCACCCACGTTAGTTTATCATGAAAACTATTTTATAATTATGTTCCCCGTCAATTCTCACTTTCAGGGAAAGAAACATCAACTATAGTGGCCATAACTCAAACCATTCATGGTTGGCAGTTTTGCTTGCCTCTTGGCCTCTCTCCTCCCTTCCCTACCCTTTCCTCTCCCCTTCCTAGGCCACTTAAGTCACACCAGGACACCCCTTGTGCTGGCTCACGAGCTCCCTTGCCCCTTCCACTTCATTCCTATCAAAGAGACACAAGTTCATCCCTTGCTACTTTTCTGTCCAGTCATGATGCACCTGAATTCCAATCCTCGTTCCCGTCGATCTAGCCAATGAAACACCATGAAATGTTTCTAGGAGATGAACCATGATGTTACCAACAACATATCCAAATATTGCATCCATCGGAGTTCAGACGCGACGGGGATCCTGTTTGCAATGGCCACTCCTCTCTGTTCTGGGCGCATCCAGCATGTACATTGGTATTTCCTCTTCAATTCCTCCCAATCCTGATGCTCTCTTGATGCAAACTTTATACCATGATGTGTTCTAGGAAACTAAGGACGACATCACATGACCTTTCCCCGAGATAAACTGTGACGCGCCCAGGAACGCCTTTGGCATCGGATCTGCCATGGTGCAACCTTGCCATCTTTCAAATCAGCTATCTCCACATCAGGTGAACTTCTATCCACACCACCATTCGGTTATCATGTTCCACATCATCACAAATATTCATATCCAAGTTGTTCCTTGATCCTTACAGCCTATCTCCGGGAACACGGACCTTTTCATCATGTTGTCTGCGCGCGGCCACACTCCAGCCACGATGCCCAATATTTCACTCATCGTTCCCAATGATCTATGCATTCAACTGAGCTCCAATTTGATAAGCCAGTTCCCCCTGTCGCCCTCTACTAAATATCCAAAGATCGCAATGATTGAAGCCCCGGCATGACATGGATCAGAATCGCATTGGTGGCTGTTCCCCATCTGTTCGCATCCAGCCCTATTGTCCCCAGTTCGTGTCCCTGTTCACCATGATCCACAAAACCAAATCCGATGAAATTTCACCATTAAGTGTTTCATATTTCCCTCTAAAACATACCCAAATTTCACACCTAGATCAGCCCCGAGGCGACCAGGAACGTATCCGTCATGTCTACTATTTTGTACTCTGCACGCGTCACACGCATAGAACGGTAATTCCATTCAAAGTTCTGCTCATTACACAGACTTGTACCTTTTGAAAACCATTCCCAATCATGTGCCAAGAAGTCCTCTGCATGCACACAAAAGTAATCCCTAAGATCATTCCCGGTTCCACCTGGAATGCCTTTGGCATTTGCCCTACTGCTGCACCATCTCATCAAAATCCAGCCACCCGATCTCTCGTTCAGGTGAACTCTTGATCAAATCACCTAGTCCTTGCCATGTTCCTGATATATACCCATGTTTATATTAAATTACCTCCATAAAAACAGCAGCCTATCTTCCTGAACGGGCACATTTTTGTCATGATGTCTACACATGGACGTTGCTAATTTTCTGGACATGTTCAATGAGCATGACTAAAAATTCCACTAATCATTCTAATTCATCCTTTTATATTTCAGATGGAGACACCATACCAGCATGTGTTACTGCAAGTCCTTTCCATCTCCACAAGAGGATTCATTTAGATCATTATTATGTAATTGCCCGGGAATGCAGTTGGCCTTTCAACCATGGCTACATAGGTTCACCATGATTCAACCCCTTGATCTAATTTTCAATTTGTGTTCAATCCATTATATCATGATCTGATCGTGTTCTTGATCTCTATACATATTTTAATGGAAGTGCTCATTATATCAATCGCTAGGAACGTGCATATTTTTCACGTCTGCGCTGCCACCATAGAATCATTGCTCTAAATTGTAATCCTGTTGTTGCTTCCTCCCTTAACTCCAGTCATATCAGACCATATCACTAACTCTTTCATTTCTTTTCTCATAGGGGATGCCTTCATCTCACCAAATACCACCAATGTCGACGTCGTACCTAGACGTCGTGTCGTTGTCCACTTTTTGCCACCACCGAAGACTCCAAGATTCCTTTCCATTGCACATCCTTTGGTGAGCTCATTTTGTCGTACACCTTAAACCACCAGTGAGCACATATTTGTTTCCATATTAACCCTTGTCTTGTATATTGTGTGTTTCTTAATGTTTGCGTGAATAGGAACTTATTTGGAAAGCTACCAGTATCAACAAGATAAAGAATTGGATGATTGGTAGTCATAAAGCAGTGACATCTTTAAGGCAAGTGTCCTTGATGTATCTTGTACCTATTATAACATTTATTGTAGAAATGCATGCTTATGTCAATTGAATGGGTACCTATTGTTAGGGTTTTCCTAGTATTGCTTTATCCTTTTCCTTGTCGCCTTGAACTAGTTGATTGGTTGGTTATGGGTAGATAATGCTTAGGCTGCTTGTGGGATGTTGGGTTAATATTAATCCTGATTAATGAACTATGTCACTTCATGTATGGAATGGTAATTTATGTTAGCAACATGGCTTAGGGATCTATGCAAGTCAGATGGAATGGATGTGGTGCCGTGGGCGCATGGTTGGTGGTGGTAGGCTTGTTGTAGATCCTAGGAACCGGTTCTTGGAGCGGTAATCCAGGACAACAGTGCCATCACAAGGCTGCTATGGGACAGCTTGGCTGATTAATTAGGAGTTCTCCGAGTGTCAGTGCAGCATTTTGGTGGAGCGGGGAATGGAAGTCAAGAGAACTATCCTTGTATCCGAATGGCTCAAGAGGGGGCTCCTGGGGTGATGAGCTGCTTGTTGAGGGGCTATCACTTATGGATGGGAGTGGAACCTTAGTGGCTAGTATGTACTGGAAGACCCTTTGGAAAAGTCTCGTAGTGATCTCCTGGCCGCACACCAAAGGAAGTGTGCTAGTGCTTAGCCAGCATGGCAACATGGAGACTCTAGTCCACCTGGCAACAGGGGACGAAATCACGACTTGTGGGTAAAGTGGTACAAACTCTGTAGAGTATTAAACTGTCATGACAGTCGTGCTTACGATTAAGAGCGTCCTGGAATCCTCACAAGATTAGTTTGTGGTTTATGGGTTGGAATGGTTTGGAATGGTTGGGATGGTTGGATGGTTCGGACTTGGCAATGATAGTACCCTGTGGATTGAGGGTTGGGATGACCTCACTTAGTAATTAGGTTGCATAGGACATCAAAAGCCCATGCAATAAACCCCTTTAAAGCCTTCCTTCTCTTATCCTCATGTCATCTTTTCCCCCACTTGTTGAGTACGACATGTACTCACCCTTGCTATATCCCACATTGCTGCTCGGCTACAGGAGAAGGATGGTACAATGATGAAGACAATGGAGAAGAGCTCTAGGCCTGCGGTCTTCCGGTTGACTTCCTGTGGGAGCTGAAGGAAGCCAACGCTTAGTTTATTTCCTCTGCAATGTAATCCTTTTCTTTTGACCTATGGGTCACCATTGTAATAATATTATTGATTTAATGAAGATATTGTCCTTTTATCACAATAATTGTCCTGTGTGCGTGAAAACTTGATCCTGAGCACGCATACCTAATACAGGCGACGCAGCACTGAAACAGATTCTGGACCCTCTCTTGTTTTGACGATTCCCGATAACTCCTGAATTATTTTGACATGAGACTGGCGGCATTAGAAAGGTCTTCTTATTATCTTTCCGTGCATATGTAGAACGTCCAAATCCGAGTCCGTATGCGTTCTAGACATCCATTTTAGTACAGACTGGTTCTGGGCCCCGAAACAGACTCGAAGTCGGTTTTGGTTGGGCCTTCACCTTGGCTTCCACGTCCTTGCTGATCCTCCATGTCTCCAAGTCCTTCTCCCATCATCTCTTGGTCCTCTCCATGGTTCCTAATTACAATATAATCATTAGGTAGCAAACCATTCTCAAAAGTGACACATAATAATGGACATAGGAACGAGCTCACCTCTAAATTTAATCATCGTGCACGAGCTCTAGTCATTGGACCTTGGAAGTCCAGAATTGGAGGAGTGTTATGTGTATCTATAGGAGTGATGTTCTCATCAAATCCACTCATACAATGCTAGAAGATAAGGGACTTGAGCACACAAGCATGAGTAGCACAATACATACTAGGATGATCAAACAAGCCAAAGCAACTCCTATACATGCTAGTGATCAAGTATGAAGACTAAGTACTACTAGGAAGTAAAGAAGCCTATTCATGCAACTCTATAAGATAATCAACTAGAGCAAGGTAAGCACACAAGCATGAATAGCACGGTATGTAAGTGCGGAAAGTAAAGCATCATAGTAAGGAGTAGAGTAAGGGATGGCTCATGATTTTTCTCGAGGTCTTGGAAGGATGGTGCCTTCCCCCAATCCTCATTGGATCACTCCCGCTGGAGTCCTGGTACCTCCCGCCACCAAGTGGAGTTCTCGCCCACAAGCCCGCAATCACTCCTAGAGTGAAGACACAGTGTGCATAACCGCTGCACAAAGCACAAGCTAGCCTCCCTCGAGAACTTGCTGGACTTCCCGAGCCAACAAGGGCGCTCACTAGCGATGCCCCTTTCACCGGCATAGGCTCCCAACCTCAAACTAGTCATTGCTCCACGAATTCACCTTTCTGGATGTACTGACCGTACAGTCTGGTCTCTCCCAGATCGGACCGACTGTACCATCCAAATCTTTCCAATGTAAACTTGCCAGTAAGCTCTCCATAACTCCTTAAATATACATGAATCAATTCCTGATCTGACTAACCAAAAAACATCTTTTGCAGCTCTGTCATACGGTGCTCAGAAAGCAATGAATTATATTCATGCTAACCAAATAGAGCAGACTGGTCATTTCTTGGAATATTTGCTGGAGCATGCATCAGAAGCTATTGTAGACAACACTCGGAGAGTGGCGACCGAGGCCGGGAGTCAGGTTCTGGCTATTTGTCAATCTTGGTCTCCTGTACTGCCATTAGACAAGATCAAGGAGGGCTTCAACCCAGACTTGACTGACAACCAATGCCAGCTGCTTTTGGATTCCATGCTGGAAACCTCCTGAGCTTTGGTCGACAACATAGAAGTTGATCCAACCACACCTACTCCTCCAGCATCTCCAGAAGTTGAGCTGCGAGCTGATTCTTCCTCTCCTTCAAAGGAGCTGTAAAACCTGCAATGTCAGATAACATTAGTAGTGTCTACATATTGAAATAATGTTACATGTATGTAAATTTATTTCATGCTTTGTAGCTTAATAGACTGATAAAAATATCATAAACATGTTCCTGTCATTCAAATATAGAAATTACTTCGGTCTGTCTTAACATGTTAGGTTGTAACTCGTAACCGTGTAACAAGTAGAGTCGACCAATCGACATATGACCTCTCGCACTTTGGCTCTGGGTTTAGTGTAGTGGCAGTCTGATGTGCAGTATAAAGCATATAACCGTGATGTGTAGACGTTAGACCAAAAGAGTAAAGACCGTGTCAAAGAATGAGAAATCAGTCAGAAATAGTCCAAAACCAAAATTTCATAAGGTTAGACAATGTTGGGACATTATACTAGCCCCCTGGCTCGATTGTGTAATATAATAGATTATAGAATCGAGACAAATTAGAATGAAAATCATCAAAAAATCTTCCATCAAAAAGACTGAAGTTTTATTCATGAATAATGTATAAGTATACAAAAGAGTAACTAAGTATAGAAACGATGTAGCTAATTTATATTCCAGGAGGTCGGTATATCATAGCCGTCTTCATACATCAGTCGGTAAGCCCCCGACCGAGTGACTTCTTTCACAACATATGGTCCTTCCCATCTTGGAGAAAGCTTATGTTGTTTCTTTGTTGACTGCACTCGGCGCAGCACTAAATCCCCAACTTGAAATTAGCGACTATGTACATTCTTATCATAATAACACTGCAAGCCTTGTTGGTATAGTGTCGACCGAAATAGAGCGCGATCACGCAACTCCTCTGCTACAATCAAATCAGTCTCTCGATTCTCCTCAGAAAGCTTTTCATCATATGCTTGAACTCGTGCCAAAACTAGATTAACCTCAATCGGCAACATAGCCTCAGAGCCGTAGACCAATGAGAAAGGTGACTAACCAGTAGCCCGACTGGTATTAGTGCAAAGCCCCCAAAGAACTAAAGGCAACTCTTTGACCCACCGACCGGCATAAGGCTTAAGTCTATCAAATATCCAAGGCTTCAATCCTTGTAAAATCATTTTGTTGGCCCGTTCAACCTGCCCATTACTTTGAGGATGAGACACTAATACAAAGTGAATTTTTATTCCCATCTCATCGGCAAAGTCACGGAACTCCACTGATGTGATGAGTACCATTATCGGTAATGATATCTTGAGGAACCCCAAACCGAGTGAAGACATCCTTGACAAACTCAATCACCTTCTTTGATTTTATCTTGCCGACTGGCTTTGCTTCAATCCACTTGGTGAATTTGTCAATAGCAACAAACGCATAAGTGAACCCTCCTGACGCTTTCTTGAAAGGATCGATAATATCAAGCCCCCAGATAGCAAAAGGCCAAGTCAAAGGTATCATCTGAAGTTGTTGTGAAGGCACATCCATTTATTGAGCGAAGAATTGACAACCTTCACACTTCCGAATGACTTGGTGTGCATCTTTGACCGCCGTGGGCCAATAAAACCCTTGTCGGAAAGCTTTGCCGACCAAAGTCTTAGAAGCTGCATGATTGCCACATATTCCTGAATGAATTTCATTAACCAACTTTTGACCTTCTGGTATCGAGATGCATCGCATCAAGATATTTAAACCTCCTCTTTTGTAGAGTTGATCTCCCACCATCAAATATCCTCAACATCGGGTTTTCAACCTCTGTTGTTCATTAGAATCCGTAGGCAGCGTGCCCTTGTCCAAATATTGGATGAGTGGATCGCGCCAGTCGGTCTCCATATTGTCATCACCAACAAGGTTAGCAACAATGCTCATTAATACATCCGACCGGGGAGAAATAGTGGGGGTGTCCAGGGTGTGTAAGAAAACATCGGGTGGGACTTCAGATCGAGATGATCCCATCTTAGCCAATTCATCAGCTGCCTGGTTGTTATTCCGAAGAACGTGTGTGAACTTCAATCCACAAAATTTGTCCTCGAGCTTCCTTACTTCCTGACAATAAGCAATCATGTTATCATCTACTCAGTTCCAATCTTTGGTGACCTGATTAATGACCAAGGCCGAGTCACCAAAGACGTCAAGGCGCTTAATGCCGAGTGAGACAGCAATGCGTAGACCGTGTAGGAGGGCTTCATACTCTGCAACATTATTAGACGCGCGAAACATAACCTGAAGAACGTATCAAAACTTCTCTCCTGTGGGTGAGATAAACACAACTCCCGCACCAGCTACGGGTAATTGGAGAGAGCCATCAAAGTACATTTTCCAGTATTCAACATCTTGTGTTGCGGGAGGATTTTAAATCTCCGTCCACTCGGAAACAAAGTCAACCAATGCTTGTCCTTTAATTGCTGACCAAGGCGCGAACGTAATGGTATACTGACCAAGTTCGACCGCCCACTTAGCAATTTTTTCTTCAGCCTCTCGATTGTGAAGCACTGTTCTGAGCGCAAAGGATGTCTGGACTTCGATCAAATGAGCTTGAAAATAATGCTTCCACTTCTTGGAGGTGATCAACAATATGTACAACAATTTCAAGATCTGATGATATCTTGTTTTAGAGGCGCTGAGAACCTCACTAACAAAATAGACCGGGTGTTGTACTTTTTGTATATGACCCTCTTCTTCTTGGCCGACTGTCAAAATAATACTCACAACTTGAGTTGTGGCCGATATGTAAAGCTGAAGCTTTTCTCCTGGCTCTGGAGGCACCAATACAGGAATGCTGCTGAGGTGAACCCTCAACTCGTCTAATGCCAATTGCGCCTCTTCTGTCCAAACAAAGTCGTCCTGCTTCTTAAGCAGTCTAAAAAGTGGTAACCCTCTAACCCCCAGTCGGGAGATAAAGCGACTCAAGGATGCCATACATCCGGTCAGCTTCTGAACGTCCCTCTGAGAATTAGGTGGTCCCATATCAAGGATCGCCTTGATTTTATCAGGGTTAGCCTCTATACCTCATTTTGAAACAATGTAACCGAGTAGCTTTCCCGAAGGAACCCCAAAAACACACTTTTTAGGATTCAGCTTCATCGAGTAATGTCTCAGATTGTCAAATGTTTCTGCCAGGTCAGAAAGAAGTTCTTCAAAATTCCTAGTCTTCACAACAATGTCATCAATATAAGCTTCTGCGTTCTGACAGATCTGAGTAGCAAGGCAGCATTGAATACCTCGTTGGTAAGTCGCGCTGGTGTTTTTCAGATCGAAGGGCATTGTGATGTAACAATAGGCACCGAAGGGAGTTATAAAAGAAGTTTTGATCTGATCTTTGACCTTTAGTGGGATCTGGTGATAGTCTGAATAGGCATCCAGAAAATTTAGAAGCTCATACCCAGCTGCTGAGTCTACAATCTGATCAATACGAGGTAGAGCGAAGGGGTCCTTAGAACAGACCTTGTTGAGATTGGTATAATCAACACACATCCTCCACTCTTTATTCTTTTTGGGTACAAGGACTGGATTTGCTAACTAGTCAGGATGATACACTTTCTTTATAAACTTAGCATCTAGTAGTCTAACTATCTCCTTCTTCATGGTGTCCTTGCGGTCTTGTGCAAATCTTCTAAGTCTTTGTCGAACGGGGGTGGCCCCAGGAGGCACCCTTAACTCATGCTCAATCTTTTCCCTAGGAACTCCAGGCATGTCAGATGGCTTCCATGCGAAGATGTCCCTATTTTCCTGGAGAAAAAGAGTGAGCACGAATTCCTATTTCTCGTCGAGGTTGGCCCCTGTATAAGTTACCTTATCGGGGTCTTCAGGATCGAGCACGATCTCCTTGGTCTGGATATTATCAGTCTGGATCTTGACCTTGGTGGGCTTCTTCACGGGGATCGCCGCATCAGTCTACTCCTCTATGCTGACTGCCTTCTGGATCTCCTACCGGTCAGACAGCATCAACTGCTTATTGGCCATCTCACAACTCTGTACATCACAATCAAAAGAATTCTGAAGATCAGAGTGGAGGCAGATTATTTCGTTCGGGCCTGGCATCTTAAGGGTGAGATATGAATAATGCGAGACCGTCATGAATTTATGCTGAGTCGAAATTGGCCACCTGAAAGAGAATGCGCTAGGTCCTGAAATTCTCACGGGTCTCAAAAGTGACTGGCAGACTGATCTGTCCAATAGGAACTGAAGTCTTGTCGGGCACTATCCCATGAAAAGGTGATGAACTTGGCTGAATGTCATTGACTGACAGACCAAGCTCTTGAAGAGTCTTGGTGAAGATTAAGTCCAAACTACTTACTCCATCAATGAGTACTTTGTTGAACTTCACCTCCTTCACTGTGGCAGCAAGCACCAGCGGGTACCGACCCAGTTTTGGCAAGTGCTTGAGATGATCTGACCGATCAAAAGTAACCGGTGTCTCAGACCTCCTCATGAATTGAGGCGCAGCTGGTTCCACAAAATTAATCTCCCATAGTTCCAGCTTCTGCTTGCGCTTGAACACATAAGCATCCGGGCCTTCAAAGATGAGGTTGACTTCCTTGCGGGGCTCCTGGAACTCTCATGCGTCATCCTTGTCGCCACCATCCTTAGTCTTGTCCTTGCCATTGCGCCTTGGAGGATCTTTAGACACCTTGAGCGCAGCAGTCGCAAAACCCTTCAGTCGGTAGCAATCCTTTGCCTTATGGTTCCCTTTTGGGTGCCAGAGGCATGGGCCACTCAGTAGATCGTCCATGGATGGCTGGTTCATCCGAGGATTCTTCTAAAATCGGTCTACTATATGGACCATGGTATCAGACTTCCTCTTCTTGTCCTTCTTGGAAGACTCGGGCTTGTTCGACCACTTCTCCTTGCCTTTCCCTCGGATGTCGTCTAATGCCGACTCACCAGTTGCAAACTTGTCAGCGATCTCGAAGCACTCCTGAGCGGACAACTTGAGGTCATGATTCCTCCGACCGATCTTCCGGACCAAGTCATCACTACGGATTCCTCCTTGGAAGGCAGCAATAATCTGTTGGTGAAGAGGCTCGTCAATCTCCTGCTTGATCCGAGTGAGGTCGAAGTGGTTGCCTGGTCGGTTGCAGGTAGCTTGGAAGCTCTCAATAAGCTTCTTGTTGAGGTCTCCCCAAGAAGTGATTGACTCCTCCGGAAGAGACGTGAGCCATATTCGAACGACTGGATCAAGGCAGATCGGAAGGTAATTAGACATTACATAGGAATCACCTCCGACCGACCGGATCGCCGTGCTATAAAGTTGCAACCATTCTCGGGGATTGGTCTGACCATCATATTTTTAGATGGGGACCGGCTTGAATCCTTTTGGCCAACGAGCTATGCGAAGCCTGGGGACGTAAGCCTTGATGCCATCGATTTCATCGTCAGTGGGAGTCGGTGATCATCTACGCCAGTCTAGAGACGGAGTTGGGCAACGGGTGTGTGGCGGACCAACATCGTCATCATGGTGATGGCATCGATTGTCATCATCATTATTTTCGCGCCGATCCCGATCGTCTCGCCGATGTCGGTCGTCACGGTTGTTTCTTGGAGGAGGGTCTCGCCGGTCGTCCTGTCGGTCATCCCTCCGGTCGACCCGGCGGTCGTCAGTCCTCCGGGCGTGGCGTTCCTCCTCGTAGCATTGGTTGTCTCGAATGCGTTCTTCATAGTGGGAGTTGATGGTATCTCGCCCATCACGGATACTGAGAGAGTTTCTCAAATCTTCATGCCTATGCCGACCCCGTGAAGTTGCGTGGCTAGAGCTTGTTATAGACTGTGATCTGTCCTTGGCAGCATCTTGAGATGCAGCAGCCTTGAGCATAGTTACCGCCTTCAGCATCGTGGGGGTCTGATAGTTTGCATCGACCATCAAGGTATCAAGCAATGTTTACACCCCGATGATGTTATTCTAAGGAGTATCGTAGACCTTGACGCTATCCACTTCAATATTTGGCCCAAGATCTAGTCGACGCGCATGGCATGACCCGCGTGACCCTCTCGGTCGATGGCGGTGACCGGCCGATAGATCATTCACTGGAGGGTTATCGTCCAGTTGACCTTCTTCAGATGGTTCTTCTGTGTGGCCATCTTCTTCGTGATCGTCCTCTGGGTCACCCTCCTCGTCCTCGTTCCCCGAAGGATTTTCAACTATGTCAACCATGTTGACAGTAAGGGGATACGAGTAGCCAGATCTGATCGAGTCCTCATCAAAGGACCGGACCGACTTTGAGTCATCTGAGGATGGATCTGCTTCATCGAATCCGAGTGGGACCAATGTGGGGATCAAATCAGACGGGCTTGGTGATCGTGCCATAGAGATGGTTGTGACCGAGTTGGATCTGTGTTTGTCCAGACCTGGGGCTTTGTTGTCACCGACCGTGAAGTCGAGCGATCCAAAGGAGCTCTTAAAGTCTGGTGAATACTGGATGATGGGAATTTCGACCATCATAGTCGACGAAGAATCCCGGCGAGCCTTGTCCCCCTACCTGGCCTGTCGAAGCTTGACTTCGGCAGTAAATATATAGGGCTACGTCGAGACTAAGAACTACGATGGTTGACACAAGACGCCGAGTTATACAGGTTCAGGCCCTCTCGATGAGAGTAAAAACCCTACGTCCTGTGTTCTGTGGATTGTATTGCTTGTAATGTTGTGTCCCTCGATGGGGGTACCGTGTCGCCTTATATATCCCAGTTGATAGGGGGTACATAAAGAGTCCTACTCGTAATCTACAAGGATTTACATAGAAGGTCTATCTCTAATTGTCTTGCGCTCCAAGCCGAGTAGGTCGGCTTTCTTATTGATGAAGTACCCGGTCTACTACCGAATTAAGCATATCTATAGATACCCATAAGGCAAGTATCCCACAAGAGTGTTGTGCGTCGTTGGATAAAATACAAGGATTAAATTTAGTGATGGATTAAAAGGTGATTAAGAGTGACTAAGAATACCATCTCACAATTATTAGATAGTAGAGATACTAGTTGCTTTTTTTTTCTATCAAAGTGTTTTATAAAATATACTAATCTCTTGATTCCAAAAGGAGGCACGCAGGTCTGCGAAGTTGGGTGACCCGCTCCGAACGCATGAACCAGCCCAATCCAAATAAATACTCGACTCAAATCCTATTCAGTTTATTTTATATACAAAAATACCAACGGCAAAAACTGCCAACCAAAAACCAGTGGGATTTATGAGCCGCACGTCACGCGCACATGCGTCCAGAATCTCCAGATCCAGCTAACAGGACGAGTTCGTTCGTCCGCTTCCTGGCGCTCTCGTCCAAGCACGAACAGTGCCTGTTGTTAGGAATGCACCCTGATCTTCCACGGCCGTTTGTGTTGCTGCTCGGCGAGACCCTCGTGTGTCCGTGCGACGCGATTTGTCACGAGATTTGTTTGTTTGAGAACAACAACGTAAACTCGGTGGAGCTTTTATTCCGTAGCGAGATTGTCAAACACTGGGCATTTTATTCGTCGTCGGAACGTGGAAGCAACGAGAGAAAGAAGGTTCCGAGGTTCGAATCCGCCGCCGTGACAACTGACAAGGAAGCTTCCGGACGGGCCCGAAATCAAGGAAACCATTCATGGTTCCATTACTTTTTTCATTTTTTTCTTCCCCTTCGAATCTCATTGTGCTGGATTCAAGGATCTGCAACGCTCTCCACAGAAAAGAGCCCATATCTGTGTCGTGTGTCTGCTCTGGCTGCCCGTGTCGGATGTTGTTGGGTTGTGCACGGCTCCGCCTCCTAATCTGCTACTGAGTACCTGTATAGCGGATGGGGTACTGCATCGGGGTATGCTACCTTGTCCTCTATTATAGTGCACCCTCTTCTGAACATCAAATCTGACGGGGTAGCGAAACAACGCTACTCGTCGCGTGGCATGAGGTTCACGTCTTCTTCCGTCATCTCTCCTCCTCTGCTCCTCCTCGATGGCTGCGGAGGCCCGGCTCGACGGGTGGAGCTCAGATCGAGGGTGGCGTGGAAAGGGAGGGAGGAGGTTAGGGCTGGCGGCGGCGCGGGGGAGGCGAAGGAGGGGCCCAACAGCAGTGTCATCGCGCACGGCGGAGGCAGGGGATGCGTGCGGAAGATCTAGACCGAGGAGGAGCCGCCGCGCGCGGGGAAGGAGGCGGGCCTCGCGGCGACGGCGCATGCGGGGGAGGTCGACGCCGACGGTAAGCGTGGGGGAGGCCGAGCGTCAGCGAGTGTGGGATATGAAGGTGGAGGAGACCGAGTGCGAGCATGGAAAAATGAAGAAGGAAAAGGAAGAGAAAGGAAGAGAAGAGATAAAGAAAGAGAACATTATTATTTAATTAAAAATTGAATTGCTAAATTATTGTAAAAAAGAAAGAAGTAAAAAGAAAAAAAGAGAAGGAAAGATGAAAAGAGGTGGTAGTTGAATAAAATATTAGGTAGTTGATATAGAAAATAAATATAGAATATGAATGAATACATAAAAACTAAATATAGAAAAAAAATATTATTAATTAGAACAGAATATACAGCCTCAGCCATAACTGCAACGTAAACCGGTGGACGGCGGGGAAGAAGATGAGCGGCGTTGTCGGCGTCACGTCGAGAGGGGCCACCAGCCAGGCTGGGACGCCGAAAGCGCTGGCGAACTTATCTTTTTGCTTCGCTTCTCGTGCTTTCCGTTGGCCTTTTGTGTTTTCTGTTTTTTTTTTTTTTTGAAAGATTGGCCTTTTGTTTTGGGATAACCGATGGAGACGTGCGGAAGATGATGGCTTTTGGAGATGGGGAGGGAAGCTTCGCCTCGCCTCCCAGCAAAACACCAAAAAAATTATCATGATGTATGGGCGGGTGGACGGGCAGCAGAATTGCTGGCAACATCATCCATGGTTTTCTTTCTTTCTTTGTGGAAAGAATTTTTAAATGGAACAGAAAAAAGGAAGATGTTTTCAAGATGCTTGGCGAAGCGAAGGGAGAAGGAATCTTGTTCAACGACGGCAACCGGTCAGGTTTGATTGATTGATTCCTCCTCAGCGGCTGGCGGCGAACGTCGCCTCGCGTTGAGCATTGGAATGAGCCGAAGATCTGGATCATAAAAAATGGAGCAGATAAATCAAGAAAAGACGCTACCTCATTAGTAGATGGTGCTTTTCTTACTCTCACAATACTAGTAGTATGTACGATCTGATCTGACGCTTATTTGCCTGCTAAGCCAAGCAAAGCACACCATCGAACAAAAAACAAGAACAACAGCCTGTCCTTCACCTCGGGACCAAAAAACACCACCACCTGACCACACTCATCTCCTCATCTCGGCAAGCAGCAACAAAGGATTTTTTTTTTCTTTCCTTGTGATGACTGATTGATTGGCAAAATCCATGGATCTCAGATCTTGCAGTCTTTCTTCGTATTCGTACGTATTTCGTAATACCAGAAGCAGCACAGTAGATCTCAGATCCGTCAATGGCGGAAACGGATCAGACATATAGTATATAGCAGTATAGTTGTTGTTGATGAAGACGGAGGAGATCTCAGATGCGGAGGGATGCGACGGAGAAGACGAACCCTGCGAACTCCGGCGGCGGCTTGACGACGGTCCAGTTCTTGGTCTTGACATCAAACACCCACAACGCGTGCCTTCCACCGCCACCCTCGCCGTCAAGGGCTCCGGTGACCACCACCTTGTCGCCGCCGCCGACACAAACAGCCCTCGCCGTCCCGGCCTTCAAGCCCGGCGGGTAGGGCCCCACCTCGCGCCACCCCTTCCTCATGCCCATCCACTCCATCATGGCCTCCCCCTCGATACACCACACCTTGCCCTTCACCACCACGTGGGCCGCCGACGGCGGCGCCCTTACGCGCTCGAGCCGGCGCCACTCGCGGCTGGCCGGGTCGAACCACTCGGCGTCGCGCTCGAACCCGCCCTGCCGCGCCGTGCGGTACCCGCTCACGGCCAGGAACCGGTCCCCGGCCACCGTGGCCATCCCGTCGCACTCGTCCCGCTCCTCCGACATGTCGGGGAGCGGGTCCCACGCGTCGGCGACGGGGTCGTACGCCTCGGCGGTCTTGAGCGCGTTCTTGTGCTTGTCGTGGCCGCCTGCCACGTAGATCTTGCCGCCCGCCTCGGCGCACGCGAAGAAGGACCGCGCGGAACGCATGGAGGCGCCCCGGCGCCAGGAGCCGGTCGAGGCGTCCAGGACGTGCACGTCGGAGACCGGCTCGAACGTGCGCGGGTCCCACCCGCCGAGCACCGCCACGCGGGACCCCACCGCCGCGCACTGCGCGAAGACGGGAACCGGCTGCGGGGCGCCACGGTTCTCGCGGTGCCACTCGCCGGTGGTCACGTTGTACACGGCCACGCCGTAGGCAGGGGTGTTGTTGGGAGCGTCGTCGTCCTTGGGCCCGTCGTCGGCGGAGGGGTTGCCGAACTGGAGCATGAACACGAGGTCCTCCATGGCGCCCGCGGCAGAGCGGGCGGAGGCAAAGCACGGGGCGGCGGCGGCATGGCGCCACCCGCGGCACACGCAGCGGAGGGCGCGGTGGGAGGCGTGGGGGACGCGGGCCAGGCAGTCCACGGCCACGTCGTCGGGGAGACCCGGGATCAGCTCCACGTGCTGCTGATGCTGCTCGCCGCGGCCTCGAGGGTTCCTCATCATCTTCTTTATTATCTCTTTCTTCCTTGCTCTCTCCTCCTGAAACAGATGGATGGATGCGATGGGGCAGAATGAATGGGATGGGTTGTGCCTACTGCCTAGTCTTTGTGTGCTCTCGCACTCGGAGGGGAGAGGGATTATATAGAAGCCTAACCGCGCTACGTGGAGCTCAGTAATTGGACCGAACGGCACAGCTAAGCGCGTACTTATAAAAATCGCAATTTGAGAGCGGGTGATTTGATTGCTCGCCGGTTTTTATCGTGCCGCTTGCTTGTCCGTCATCATCGAAAAAGCAAGCATGGTTGCATAGCTTTGCTCTTCTCAAACAGAAAAAAATGGATAAAGCTTTCACCTTTTCTTTTCTTACTACAATAAACTGAGACTTGCACCGGATATAATAATCAATTAATCATACAGTATTGGTTTGCCTGCCTCTAGAACAACAAGTTGTGGTTTTGTAGATGAGCACAACAAGAATTAACCAGAGCTTTCAAAAAAAAAAGGGGGGGGGGGGGGGGGGGGGGGGGGGGGGGGGGAAGGCACTTGATCTTGGCTGGACTGAATCGCTCCAGGTCCAAACCATGGGTGCTGCAAGAGGAGACGTTGACCTGTCAGCGCCGTTGGGCACAAACCATGGGTGCCAGATTTTTTTTTTTTACAGGGTGCCAGATTTGTTAATTGAAAGGAAGACTTCTTCTTTTCCCTGTTGCGTGAGATCATCACCATCCGTTCAACCCCGCGCAGCGCATGACAAATCTGGATAGGAATTTAATGAGTGTGATAGTACTATAACAAAAAGATATTGCCGTGACATCTCTGTGCAATGCTTGCTTGTCATACAAGAAGACTTCTCCGGTATCTCGGTTACTTGATCATGCCAAATATCTGGCTTCAGTTTTTGACTGCGTATGGACGAGCCTTCTTGAGCAAAACAGAGTCCACAAAGACTCGGGCAGCCATAATCGAAGTGGAAATCAACGACGATTTCCTCATCCCGTTCATCATACGAAAACTACAGTGATTATTTTTCTCATTCGTACATCATTCAAAGAAAAGGGAAAAAAAAAGTCTTTAATTTGATAGCAATAATGGAGGGAGTGGATCAGGGTTGATTGGCTTCCAAGGAACGGCGAAATAAGGATTCATCACCATCAGCATATGCGTCACATTCATCGGAAATCTTATCTCAAGGAATAATGCGATAAATAAGGCGGGACAGTCGCCACGAACGCAGACCAGCACACAACAGAGCAATAGCAGAAGGCAGAAGCTGTGGTGGTTAGTTAGAGCATCTTCAACAGATTTGCTATATTGGATTGCTATCCCTAAAAATTGCCATAATATCTAAAAACTAGCAAAAACACAGCTCCAACAGAGTTGCTATCTGAGTTGTTATACCTAAAATTTTTACCAATCGACCTAAAATCCTTCCTCCATGACCCAAATTTGTCAATCCTACACCTCGAGACCTAAAGTTGATTGTAATAGCGGGAGAGTGAAAGTTGCCTAGAGGGGGGGGGGGGGGGGTGAATAGTCAAATCTAAAAAATCCTACGAAATTGGACTTAGACAATTTTATCAGTCTGACCGGCAGTGCCGGTGAGGTGGATCGGCAGTGCCGATTGCCACTGCCGATGCTAGACCGGCAGTGCCGATGAGCAAACAGAAAGCGTGTAAGATCTAAGTTTAAGTGGTTCCGCAATTACTAAGTAGATAACAAGTTACAACAGTAGTAGAGAGAAACACTAATAATAAAACTGAATAATAAAACAAGAGCTATATGAATAGAACTAGCAAATATGACAAGGACGAGTGAAAAACCTAGGGAAGATTAAAAGAACAATAAGTAAATATGAGAGCACACGGAGACACAAGATTTGTTACCAAAGTTCGGGTTCACAAAGAGCCCTACGTCTCCGTTGAGAAGTCCACAAAGGACCGGGTCTCTTTCAACCCTTCTCTCACTCAAGCGACCACAAAGATCAAGCTCAAGTTTTTCACTATCAATTCTCTTGCAGGAGGGTAATACAAACTTCCCGAGGCGTCACCACACAAGATAGGAGCTCTACGGGCACCGCTAACCGTCTAGGAGCAAAGCTCCAAAAGTAACAAGCACAAATCACAGAAATAGTTAAATCGAATGCTCAAGAGTGGAATGATGCTCTTTTCACTAGACAACAATGGCTCACTCAAACCCTAGCTCAAGGATTGAAGGTTTGACTTGGAGAGGGAGAGTGAGGAGAGTGGAGTTCAAAAGTGCAAAGTGTTTTTTGGGTTCCAAGAAGTATCCACGAAGGGGGGTGTATCCCTTTTATACAAAGTGCTAAAAAAGAGCCATTGGCCTGTCTGGACACCCCGCACTGGCACTACCGGTAGGGTTTCTGACACACTGTCATAAATCGCAGTCATGGAGATGACCCGCACCGGCACTGCCGATCAGGGCATCGGCACTACCGATGAGGCAGCCACAGAGAAAGCAAATGGTCTCTGGCGACATTGACCGGCACTGCCGATCCGTAGGACCGGCACTGCCGATCTCAGTCAGCCAGAGAGCCAGAAAGAATGGTTGTCTGTGGAGAGGGGACTGGCACTGCCGATCGGCTAGACCGGCACTGCGGTAGGCTACAGCCAGAGAGACAGAGGAAGCACCCTTCTCTGGGAGAATAGAGTGGCACTGCCGATGAGCCCCATTTGCACTGCCGGTGCTGGCAAGACAGACGCCAGAGAATGTCTGGACATCACAGCGCCTCTGTGAGGGATCACCAGCACTGCCGGTGAGAGCCACCAGCACTGCCGGTTGATGGAAAAATAGAGGGCGATAGAACTGGAATTCTTGGGAAGATTGAGCATTTGACTTTATCAAATTTGTAAATTATACCCCTCTTTATAGTATGGTTTACCTATACTCAAGATTAAAAAATAAAAATATCATTGATCATTCTTTTCTTGAGTGAAAAATGAGCTTCAATTTGAGGCAAATTTGACCATCTTCTTTTCTCTTTTTGTTTCAATGCATTACATTCATCAATAAAGATAGTCATCTACACACATACTCAATGAAAATGTTAGTCCATTCTTAATTGTATTGACGCCAATCACCAAAACAAAATTAGGGGCCTAGATGCACTTTCAATCTCCCCCTTTTTGGTGATTGATGACAATACAAGTAGATTTCATGAAAATAAGCAATAATTTCATTTTATGATATTTAGAACCATGTGGAGCTCCCCCTAAGTGTGTGCATGATATAAAAAGAATGATTAACAACAATGCACATATACAAAAAAAAAGTATGAGAGCTCCCCTTATCATTGTGCATATATGACAATTTTTAATGATGGAGCATAAAAGATAATGAATTAAGCAAATGACGATAGTTATCACACAAATGCATCTAGAAGGCGAGAAACAACAATACACCATCACAAGAGACAATAGAAGCAACCTAATCATTAAAACATGAATAGAGGTTTACAGGAACATAAGCAAACAGTTTTACAAACCACAAGTAAATTGTCCACCACTCTCACAAAATGAAAAACAAACTACTAGACACCAACTAAGCTTCTCCCCCTTTGGCATCACAACACCAAAAAGAGGGAAAAGAACCGCCGGAAACTTCACTGCTCCATGGAATCATTGTCACCATCATCAACATCCTCATCCTGAGCCTCCTGTACAACCTGTGTAGCCTGAGTGTAGATATCCCAGGGATCATCATAGGAGCTCATGTCTGGCAGAGGAGTGAACTGCACTGGAGGTGGAAGCTCAACACTGGAAGTGGCGGCGGGGGTCCTCAAGTCTGACTTAACCTGAGTCAGAGCCTACTGCTGCTCCCTGATGGTGACTGCAGAGTCCCGACATATGCAAAACATGGACTTGATGGCACGAGTGAGCTGCGAGGACTGGCGACGAGGACGAGGGGTAGCACTAAGACCGGCTACCTCTCCCCCTGCGGTTGCTGCTGCTGAAGACTGAGGCACATCTGCCACTGCTGGAGGAGTACTGCCGTGGGGAGGTGATGCAATAAGAGGAAACTTCTTCGGTGTGACTGAGGGATGCTTGTGATCACATAGGAACTGGCAGCCCACCACACGCAGAATCATCTTCATAAGGTATGGAGCATAGATCAAAGAAGCCTTACTAGTGTAGGAGTTGTAGAGAATCTCTGTCCAACTGAAGTCAAACACACTGAAAGGCTCCGTTCCCTCTCTCATAGCAAACATCAAGGTCTTGGTGGAACTGAGAATATGAGTGTGATCACCTACCTTAGGAGTCAAAGTCACCCGTAGCATATTGTTGATAACTCGAAAGTATGGCTTCATGCCATGATAGGAACCAAACTCAACACCATGCTTAGGGTCAGCATAACGGGCATCATACATAAACTCTCATTCACTGTCCTCCTGAGGATCAAAGACAGTTGCCTTGGGCTTAGCCCTGTCAGTGTCATCAAAGCCAAGAATCTGAGAAAAGTTGAAATAAGTGATAGTGAACCGGTTGCCCTCTATGGTCCAGTGGAGCTTGAAATCCATGTGATTTTCCTCATCAAGCTCAATCCACATGGTAGCATAAAACTGATCAATGATCTCATCATTCCAGTGCTGGTGCAAACCCATGATAGCTGTCATATTCCTCCTGTCACACTCTGAGCGAATCAGCTGGAAAGTGGGATCATCTGTTGCTGCCATCCTATCCCAATCAATGCACTTCATAGGTGCAACTCTATGTGTGGTCTTCTTCGGAATGTTCTTGTACCAGGCAACCTGAGTCAAATCCCAAAAATGAACATCGGTGACTCCCGGGTGCTTGGGCTCGGTCCAAGGGTTTCTGTGACGGTACACTCTCATCTCATCCCGGGATGGAGCCACTGGAATCCGGAACTGATCATCCACCTGTGGAGCTAGCAACTAATAGGTGACGGAGGAACGCATTGGTCCATGGATAGGTTCATGAACAACCTCATCCCTAGACTCATCACTCCCTTCCTCCTCCTCCTGCTGATCATCCTCCTCTTCTTCTTCATTAGAATCTTCCTCCTCATCCTCACTAGGAGTCGGATCCCTTGGAGGAATGGCCTTCCCTTTGCCCTTTCCACGCCCGAGGCCAACACCATGGGTGGTGGATGGGCCGGAGGCTCCACCTCAGCCCCGCTTGCCTCCTCTAGCCCGACGAGCAACGGGGGAGTCGTTGGGGTTGAAGTCCACGTCCGAGTCACTGGGAGTGCCCGGATGCTTTTGACGCTTGCCATGGGCCATCTGTCAAGAATAAATGAGGTGGTGTTTAGAAAAGAATGCAACAAAACAGTGTTGTACTGCTAACAGGTTTGCCCTGATCGGCAGTGCTGGTGGGAGCCATCGGCAGTGCCGATCAGTTCAAGTTGACGCTGCAACGGTCAGTAGGGTTTCTGGATCTCTTGACCGGCAGTGCCGGTGGAGGCCATCAGCAGTGCCGGTCAGGGAAGTTTGAAACCCTAAGTCCATGAAAAAACTGGAATTTAGCCACTAAAACTCTATCAAATTGTAGGGGTGACTAAAATACTCCTAGATGAACATCTCTATTGAGTGAAACTACGCAAAAACATGAGGCATTGCGAGATTCAAAAGATGGGGATGTTCCAAAATTACCTTCAAAAGTCCTTCAAATCCAAGGGAGATGGAGGAGAGAGGGTCTAGGTGTCTACTTGAACCACTTCCTTCTTGTTTCCATGAATCTTGGCAAGAATTTGGAGAGGGGGAACTAGGATTAGCGTTGGAGAAAGAGAGGAGGGCGTGGTTGCTGGATTGTGTCAAAACTGGACTCGGTCCCATGAGGGGGCCGAGTTAAGTTCAAAACACTCAGGCCTGCATCGGCAGTGCCGGTGCGGGTCAACGCACCAGGTCCAGGCCCGCATCGGCAGTGCCGGTGAGGTAGGAGCATCGACAGTGCCGATGGGGGCAACCCGAGGAACAAAAATTCCCAGACAGAGGCTGGTTCAGTTGGAGGCCTGATCGGCAGTGCCAGTGAAGAGACCGGCAGTGCCGATACACTGAAGAACAGATAGAACCAGAAAGAAAGAGCTAGAAGTGAGAGTTCCAAAAACAAGTTTTGATGGACAAAAAGCAATCTTGACATCATATGGTCAGCCAACAATCAACAATACATTACAATGACCATATTTTGACAAGATTTGATCCAATGATCAAGAAGCAACACCATTAGCAAAAAACATGAGACTTTTTGACATAAAGCAATGATTTTTGCAAAGATAAAACAATCATCATTTAGATGTGCACATCCTCTATACCACATTGCTAGTATCAAGGATATTTAGCTCACTTCTAAGATAACAAAATCTTTTCTCATGTAAGGGCTTGGTAAAAATATCCGCTAGTTGATCTTCGGTTCGCACATGACTAAATTCTATATCCCCCTTAATAGAATGATCTCTCAAAAAGTGGTGACGGATATCTATATGCTTTGTGCGTGAGTGCTCAACGGGGTTATAAGCTAGCTTTATGGCACTCTCATTGTCACATAGGAGTGGAACACGGTTCAACTTGTAACCATAGTCCCTTAGAGTTTGTCTCATCCAAAGTAGTTGTGCGCAACAACTACCGGCTGCAACATACTCCGCTTCGGTGGTGGAAAGTGCAACGGAATTTTGTTTTTTGGATGACCATGACACTAGGGACCTACCCAAGAATTGGCATGTCCCGGAGGTGCTCTTTCATCTACCTTATCCCCGGCATAATCCGCATCGGAGTAGCCTAAAAGGTTGAACTTTGAACCCTTGGGGTACCAAAGCCCTAGGTTGGGTGTGTGAACCAAATATCTCAAGATTCTTTTAATGGCCATCATTTGACACTCCATAGGAGCGGCTTGAAAATGTGCACACATATAGACACTAAGCATGATATCAGGCCTAGATGCACAAAGATAAAGCAACGAGCCTATCATGGAGCGATATACCTTTTGATCAACGGGCTTGTCCTTTTTATTGAGGTCGATGTGTCCATTTGTTGACATGGGAGTTTTGATGGGTTTGGCCTTGTCCATGTCAAACTTCTTCAATAAATCTTGAGTGTACTTGGCTTGACATATGAAGGTGCCCTCCTTGAGTTGATTCACTTGAAAGCCTAGAAAATATGTCAACTCTCCCATCATGGATATCTCAAACCTCTTGGTCATTATCTTGCTAAACTCATCACAAAAGTTTTGGTTAGCAGAACCAAATATAATGTCATTGATATATATTTGGCATACAAAGATATCATTGCCAAAACACTTGGTGAAGAGGGTTGCATCGGCCTTGCCAATGACAAAACCCTTTTTAACAAGAAAATCCCTAAGGCATTCATACCATGCTCTTGGAGCTTGCTTAAGCCCATAGAGCGCCTTATGGAGCTTGAAAACATGGTTAGGATACTTTGGGTCTTCAAAGCCCGGTGGTTGCTCCACATACACTTCTTCCTTGATTGGCTCATTGAGGAATGCACTTTTCACGTCCATTTGGTACAACTTAAAATCATGGTGAGTAGCAAAAGCAAGTAATATTCTAATAGATTCAAGCCTTGCTACGGGGGCATAGGTTTCATCAAAATCCAAACCTTCCACTTGTGAATACCCCTTTGTCACAAGCCTTGCCTTATTTCTTGTCACAACACCATCTTCATTTTGTTTGTTGCGAAACACCCACTTGGTGCCCACAATATTCTTGTTCTTTGGCCTTTCCTCCAATGTCCATACTTCATTTCTTGTGAAGTTGTTCAATTCTTCTTGCATGGTCATCACCCAATCCGAATCCTCAAGTGCTTGTTCTACGCTAAATGGCTCCATAGAAGAGATAAAAGAGTAATGTTCACAAAAGTTACTAACTCGAGATCTAGTGATTATCCCCTTGTCAATATCTCCGAGAATTTGCTCGACGGGGTGATCACGTTGTATACTTTGATGTACTCTTGGATGTGGTGGATGTAAGCTTTCTTGACCACCATCTTTATCAACCTCTTGATCATGTCTTTGAGAATCATCACTTGATACTTGCTCATGATCCCCAACATCTTGATCTTGACCACTTGCATGATTAATTCCTTCATTTTCATGATGTTGATTTTGTCTTGAGGGAGAGGGTTGACTTTCAACACTTGATGTTTCTTGTGGTCTCACATCACCAATGGCCATCCTTTTTATTGCATGTCTAAGAGCTTCATTATCTATATCATCAATAGCAACTTGCTCCTCTTGAGAGCCATTAGATTCATCAAATATCACGTCACGTGAAATTTCAACACAACCGGTGGTTTTGTTGAACACACGATAGGCATGAACATTCGATCCATAACCAAGCAAGAAACCTTCATCAACTTTTGGAGCAAACTTTGAAGTCTTGGGTTTCTTGTTTAGCATAAAATATTTGCTCCCCAAAACACGAAAGTACAAAATATTAGGCTTGTTACCGGTTAGTAGCTCATATGGGGTTTTCTTCAAGATTCAGTGGAGATACAACCGGTTGGAGACATGGCATGTGGTATTGATGGCTTCGGCCCAAAAACGGTTGGATGTCTTGTATTCATCAAGCATTGTTCTTGCCATCTCAATGAGTGTGCGGTTCTTTCTTTCGGCCACCCCATTTTGTTGAGGGGAGTAGGGTGCTAAAAATTCATGCTTGATGCCTTGTCATCAAGGTACTCTTCAACTTGAGTGTTCTTGAACTCGGTGCCGTTGTCACTTCTTATTTTCTTGATCTTTACTTCATATTCATTTTGTGCTCTTCTCATGAACGTCTTGAGCACATCTTTCACTTCACCTTTATCATGCAAAAAGAACACCCACGTGAAGTGAGAAAAATCATCAACAATAACAAGACCATATTTGTTACCACCAATGCTTATGTAGGAGACGGGTCCAAAGAGGTCCATGTGCAACATCTCCAATGGCCTTGTGGTGGTCATCACATTCTTCGCGGGGTGTGATGCTCCAACTTGCTTTCCCGCTTGAGACGCACTACAAATTCTATCTTTCTCAAAACAAACATCGGTTAGTTCTATGATGTGGCCGCCCTTTTGGAGTTTGTGAAGATTTCTCATACCAACATGGGCAAGCCTTCTATGCCACAACCACCCCATGTTGGACTTTTCTAATAAGCATATACCTCCGTGGAGAAATCCACAACATAAAGCTTTCCTTTGAGCACACTCTTAAAAGCAACCGAGCCATCACTCCTCTTATAGACGGTCACACCACATTCATTGAACAAGCAATCATAGCCCATTTTACAAAATTATGAGATGGACAAAAGATTGAAGTCAACGTGATCAACGAGCATAACCTTGGAAAGAGAATACGAGGGAGTGAGAGGGACTTTACCATAACCTAGGACTTGTCCCGTTCCATTGTCACCAAATGTAATATATTCATTGTTGTTGTGGCTTGGCTCAAATGACTTGAACATCTTTTTGTCTCCGATCATGTGATTAATGCATCCACTATCAATTACCCAACTTGACCCTCCGGAGACATAGTCCTACAAAATAAGTTAAGCTTTGTTTTTAGGTACCCAAATTTGCTTGGGTCCTTTTACATTAGTCACAAGTACTTTGGGCACCCACACACAAGCCTTTGGTCTCTTGTTGCGTGGCCCAACATATTTGGCATATACACGACCATGCATGTTTCTCATAAGCACATATGAAGCATCAAAATTATGAAATAGTGCACATGTAGAGTTAGGCACATTAACATGAGAATCATTGGCAAAAGAAGTATGGTTAGTGTTCATGTTGTTAGCTTGCTTCTTTTGATAAGATCCTTCCTTGTTGAACTTAAGGAATTCCTTCCCATTCTTGTTCTCCCGTGCATTGTGCTTGGCACCCTCAACATAGCCAATGCCATCCACGACATGAGGCATTCTAGTGTATGCGTATGCACCTCTTGCATACTTTGCCTTTTCATTGTCAACAACATTCTTCCCATGTTGTATCTTACTTTCAAGAGCCCTCACTTGCTTGTTCAAATCATCAATTAACTTCACATTAGGAGCACAAGCATCAATATCAACGTTATAGCACCTATCACATCCTTTGCTAGTGGAAGCATGAGAGTTATTGGTGGAAGAGGATGTGAAGGTTGAAAGAATCCTATATTGCTCTTCAAGAGACTTATGAGTCTTTTCCAAGTCCTCATACTTCTCTTGAAGTTCATCTTTAGCATTTTTAACATTCTCACAAGTGTTTTCAATTTTAGTGAGAGACATGGTTAGTTCTTCATTTTTCTTCCTTTGAAGTTCTAGGAGCTTCTCTAGTTCAAGGTTTCTTTTCTTTTCAAGAATAAGCAAGTCTTCTTGTTTTTCAAGAAGCTCCTCTTGTCTATTATTTTTTTCCTTTTTTTTCAAGTAATTCCATAAATTCAAGCATTTTAGGAAGTGAAGCACTAGCAATGTCATCATCATCATCATCACTACTACTAGAATAAGAGGAACGCTTATGTTTAGATTTTGATACCTTAGATCCTCTTGCCATGAAGCACTTGTGAGTGTTGTCATCCTCATCATCACTCAAACTCCCAAATAGAGAAGTGTTGATGGGAGTGACGCCAATGGCGAGTGTAGCAATGCCTCCCTCATCCAAGTTGGATTCGAAGGAGGAAGAGGATGAACCATCGAAATTCCATTCTTGCCCAATGTGAGCCTCACCTCTTCTATGTTTCTTGTATTTCTTGTCCTTCTTGTGGTGCTTGTATTTTCTTCTCTCTTCCTAGCTTTTCTTCTTTGGGCATTCCATAATGAAATGTCCTTCATCACCGCGTTCATAACAAGTTCTCTTTGATCTTCTTACTTTGCTTTTATCATAGCTTTTCTTCTTGTAGCCATCTTTCTTGAGAAATGACTTGAATCTTCTCACAAGTAAAGCCATCTCATTATCACTATCTTCATCACTAGAATCAATTTCTTTCTTTTTCTTCTTCTTGTCTTTCTTTTCATTAGCATCATGAGATGCCTTGAGTGCAATTTCTTTCTTTTCTTCTTCACCTTGTCCCAACAAGTTGTTCACTCTTGTTGCTTCTTCATCTCTCTCTTTGTAGGTGAGCAACCTTCCTAGTACTTCATCCGTACTAAAGTTCTTGAAGTTTTCTTTCTCTCTAACAAAATTGCAAGCACTTTGATTCCATGGTTGCAAGGCAAGAAGCAACCTTTTGTTGACCTCAATGGTGTCAAGCTTGATCCCTAGAGCTCTTCTCTTGTTTACAATTTCCATGAGTCTATTATGCACTTCTTGTGGCCCTTCACCGGCCTTCTTGATAAACAAGTTGTACTTGCCTCTTAGGATGTCCTCTCTTGCTTCTCTAACACCCGCGGTCCCTTCATAGATAACCTCAAGCTTCTTCCAAATATCATGAGCTTTCTTAATTCCTATCACCTTTTCATACTCCTTTGGTGATAGGGCGGAAACAATGGCGGATGCGGCATGATCATTGTGAGTAAGCTTGATCTCATCATTAGAAGTTGGATTTTCTTCATTTTCCAACTCAAACCCTTGCTTCACCATCTTCAAGATTTGTCTTCGCATAGAGCCCAAATATAGTTCCATTCTATATTTTCAATGATCATAGAATGTTCCATCAAAATGTGGTAACTTTCCGGAACCGTTACCAACATACTCATTTTTGAGCTCATTGTAGTTAAATGGTAAGGCATTGTAGCTAACTCCGGAGTCATCTTTAGTACCTTCGGTTTCGACTCCGGTTGTGTTATTTGGTGGAACTTCTTTTCCATTTGTCATCTTTTATCTTCAAGCGGTTAAGCCTTCAAGAAGATCCGGCTCTGATACCAATTGAAAGTTGCCTAGAGGGGGGGTGAATAGGCAAATCTAAAAAAATCCTACAAAATTGGACTTAGACAATTTTATCAGTCTGACCGGCACTGCCGGTGAGGTGGATCGGCAGTGCCGATTGCCACTGCTGATGCTGGACCGGCAGTGCCGATGAGCAAACAGAAAGCGTGTAAGATCTAAGTTTAAGTGGTTCCGCAGTTACTAAGTAGACAACAAGTTACAACAGTAGTAGAGAGAAACACTAATAATAAAACTAAATAATAAAACAAGAGCTATATGAATAGAACTAGCAAATATGATAAGGATGAGTGAAAAACCTAGGGAAGATTAAAAGAACAATAAGTAAATAAGAGAGCACACGGAGACACAAGATTTGTTACCGAAGTTCGGGTTCACAAAGAGCCCTACGTCTCCGTTGAGAAGTCCACAAAGGAACGAGTCTCTTTCAACCCTTCTCTCACTCAAGCGACCACAAAGATCAAGCTCAAGTTTTTCACTATCAATTCCCTTGCGGGAGGGTAATACAAACTTCCCGTGACGTCACCACACAAGATAGGAGCTCTACGGGCACCGCTAACCGTCTAGGAGCAAAGCTCCAAGAGTAACAAGCACAAATCACAGAAATAGTTAAATCGAATGCTCAAGAGTGGAATGATGCTCTTTTCACTAGAGAACAATGGCTCACTCAAACCCTAGCTCAAGGATTGAAGGTTTGACTTGGAGAGGGAGAGTGAGGAGAGTGGAGTTCAAAAGTGCAAAGTGTTTTTCGGGTTCCAAGAAGTATCCACGAAGGGGGGTGTATCCCTTTTATACAAAGTGCTAAAAAAGAGTTGTTGGCCTATCTGGACACCCCGCACCGACACTGCCGATCGAGCCATCGGCACTGCCGGTAGGATTTCTGACACACTATCATAGATCGCAGTCATGGAGACGGCCCGCACCGGCACTGCCGATCAGGGCATCGGCACTACCGATGAGGCAGCCACAAAGAAGGCAAATGGTCTCTGGCAACATTGACCAGCACTGCTGATCTGTAGGACCGGCTCTGCCGATCTCAGTCAGCCAGAGAGCCAGAAAGAATGGTTGTCTGTGGAGAGGGGACTGGCACTGCCGATCGGCTAGACCGGCACTGCGGTAGGCTACAGCCAGAGAGACAGAGGAAGCACCCTTCTCTGGGAGAATAGAGTGGCACTGCCGATGAGCCCCATTTGCACTGCCGGTGCTGGCAAGACAGACGCCAGAGAATGTCTGGACATCACAGCGCCTCTGTGAGGGATCACCAGCACTGCCGGTGAGAGCCACCGGCACCACCAGACCACCTGGGCCACTTCAAGCCACCGATGGGGAGGAGGGCGGCGGCCCGAGATTCCCGTCCGAGGTAGAGGGTGGCACACCGGAACTTGCATTGAGGGAGAAGAGCAAGGAGGACGGCAGGTCGGGGCTCCTGTCGGTAGAGGAGAGTGGTGGGTCACAGCTCCTATTGGTGGAGGAGGGCCGCACGACAAGCTTTTCGTCGAGGGAGAAGGGTGAGGATGGCATCGAGGGAGGTGGGTGAAGAAGGGAGGGGGCATTGAGTGGATGGAGGAGGGTGACATGTCGGGGTAGGCAGCGATGCACCAAGCTGAGATCTCCACCGAGCTTGGCGAGTATGGATGGATAAGGCAAGAGCCATTTTGCTGAAAAGGCCTCCCCAAAAATTATAATTTTTAGTACTTTTATGTGTATAGGCATTTTTATGGAGAAGTCCCTAAGATTATAAGAATTTTTATGGAGAAGTCCCTAAGATTCTGAGAATTTTTAGAAAAAATTAAAGGTATTCTGTTTTAGGTATTCTGCTGGAGCAAAACACAAAATAGATAACTATATCTTCTCTCTCATATACTAAAGCAAAATTTAGGTCTTCAATTTTAGCAACTTTGCTGGAGATGCTCTTAACCCTTATCTCGCGGCGTCCTGAACCTTTTTGACCGGGTGGGTGGTGAAACACATTTTTCCTTCTGGGAGTACTTCGCTTGTTTCTCCCACTCCAGACTCCAGTTGCTATCTGAGCTCCAGATGAGTGAGCGGGGCGTTATCCGTTGTCCGAATCAGCAGCCCGAGCTGGCGCGAAGAAGGGGATCTCATGAGGGGATAAGGACGAGGAGGAGAGGAGGGGTGTGGAGGGCCCGCCAGGAAATTGAGGTCAGGTGATGAGGAGGTGCCGTTGCCGACGACGAGTGTGAGTGAGCGAGGTGGACAGAGAAGCGTCGCCATCACCCGGGGCTCAAGTTGTTAAGGTGGGTAGGGGCACCGATGGTAGCAGGATGCTTGATGGATCTGGACGGGTCATGATTCGTTCCAGTGGCGTGCACGCACCCGATCCTCCGAGTACACCGGGCTCTCGCTTGACAGTCCTAAATTTCTCATCCCATGTGCCGGTGTGGCCCGCGCTGGGAGTAGACGCAGGTGCGACCAACGGTGCTCGTGGATCCAGAGCAACAGTGCCTCTGCTCTGCTCCGCACTCTGGTGGAGCTGGCGTGCGCGACATGTCCGTGACAACGGCGTGTGATCTACATCTCATCTGATCTGATCTTGAACGGAACGGGGCGTGCCTGTGCTGCGCTTCCTTCTAGAAACTCTATGCGGTGCGCCGGTAGCCTACTTTTTCTTTTCAGAGAGAGAAACGCCGGTAGCCTAGTACGGCGAACCAGCTGTTTTGTGGTCTTGTTTCATGGTCATGCTGGTGGCGCCTCCTCGTTATCGGCCAGTCCCATTTCATTGAAGAGGAGTCATCACTTCAGTAGGGGTTCCTGCTCCGACCGCGTGTGGCGGTGGCTTCCAGAATCCTGGGCATTAGCATCACGGAGCACGTTACTAGGGAAAGGCGTTTAGTTTGCTTGCCTGGCAGGCACCTGATCGACTTCCGTCCTACTACTACTCCAGTATGAGTGAGTCATGGTCGTCACTCTCACAGTTCTGCTGCTGCTGCTGCTTCTTCTTCTTGTAGAAGACGAGCAGAAATGAGCCGACGTGTTCCTCTCCATCTGACGATGTTCCATCCAATTAAACCCGGTTCGTCCTATATAGGAGTAGACTATGCGATCTCGATCGACGGTAGTGAGGAACGAGGAAAAGAGATCAGACCGAGGCTTGTTCCTACCCACTTGCACTGTAAATTGCAGCCTCGACCTCTGTTGGGTAACGGGTAGGCTACGATTGCATATAAAATTTCTACCATTCAACCAGGAAACCTTGCAAGAGTGGATCATAGATCGTTACCATTAGACGCGCAGGTGGAGCGGAAGCGAATGTTGGAGCAGCTCGTCCAACGTAGTCGCGCGTCGATGTAGAGGTAGTAGTCGACCACGTCAAACGTCTCCTCCTAGTCCAGCCGTTCGGCACCGCAGCAACAGCAGCGCCTCCTCACGGTATCCACACGTATGGGGTTGGAACACCGTGCGTGGCGTGCTAGCACCAGTAACACGGTTAGGGTTGTGGGCGAGAAAAAGAGGAGCGCGGTGGCTAGGATTATGGACTGGTGGGTTGCAACACCCCTTGCCCCGCCTCCACTTATATAGACCCTTCTAATGGGCCTCAACAAGTTGGCCCATTAGTGGACTAATCCCTCACAGATCAATATCCGTATGTCCCTCACATACGAATCAAATCCGTAATGTCTCTTGGGCATATCTCCAACAATCTCCCACTAATAGGTTTCCATTATAGACTTTAGCATGGCGACGGCAAGGGCATATCTCCAACAATCTCCCAACAATCAAATCCGTAATGTCTCTTAGATTTCCATTAAGGAAATTCGTTTTGACATCCATTTGCCATATCTCATAATCATAAAATGCGGCAATTGCTAGAAGGATCTGTATAGACTTTAGCATGGCGACGGGCGAGAAGGTCTCATCATAATCAACCCCTTGAATTTGCATAAAACCTTTCGCCACCAATCTTGCCTTATAGATGTGAACATTTCCATCTATGTCTATCTTTTTCTTAAAAACCCATTCACACTCAATGGTTTTTACACCATCAGGCGGATCTATCAAGTTCCAAACTTGATTTTCTCTCATGGATTCTAATTCGGATCTCATGGCTCCAAGCCATTTCTCAGAGTTTGCTTTCATCATTGCTTCACTGTAAGTCTTAGGCTCATCATTGTCTAACAACAATATGTCACGTTGCCCCGTGGTTAGGAGTGTGAACTTTTCAGGAGCGCGACGTGCCCTTTCAGACCTACGCGGGGCTGGTGTTTCAACAATTGGTTCAACAACAACTTATTCATCCAATTGTGGTATAGTGAAAGAAGAAATATTTTCTAGAACTTCTTGGATTTCTTCAAGTTGCACCGTTCTCCCACTTACCCTTTTAGAGAGAAACTCTTTTTCTAGAAAAACACCATTACGAGCGACAAACACTTTGCCCTCTTCCCGGTTGTAGAAATAATAACCTTTGGTTTCCCTAGGGTATCCTACAAAGAAGCATTTATTAGATCTGGAAGAAAGCTTATCAGACGTCATACGTTTTACATAAGCCTCACATCCCCAAATCTTAAGAAAAGACAACCTGGGACGCTTCCCAGTCCATATCTCATATGGTGTCCTTTCCACGGATTTAGATGGAATCCTATTAAGTGTGAAAGCGGTAGTTTCTAGAGCGTATCCCCAGAAGGATAATGGAAGATCACTTTGGCTCATCATAGACCTAACCATGTCTAACAAGGTTCGGTTCCTCCGTTCGGATACTCCATTCCATTAGGGTGTTCCTGGCGGAGTCCATTGTGGAACAATTCCACATTGCTTTAGATGTTCACCAAATTCATGGCTCAAATATTCACCACCACAATCAGATCGTAGGAGTTTAATAGTCTTGCCCAATTGATTTTGTACTTTATTTTGAAATTCTTTGAACTTTTCAAAGGATTCAGACTTATGCCTCATTAAGTAGATATAACCATATCTACTAAAGTCGTCGGTAAAAGTTATGAAGTAGACAAAATCACCTCTGACCGTGCAACTCATTGGTCCACACATCCGTATGTTCAAGTCCCAATAGTTCACTCGCCCTCTGATTATTTTCTGTGAAAGGCGACTTAGTCATTTTGCCAAGTAAACAAGACTCACATGTGTCAATTGATTCAAAATCAAAAGAACTTAGAAGACCATCTGTATGGAGCTTCTTTATACGCTTCTCGTTTATATGACCTAAACGACAATGTCAAGTATATGTGGGATTCAAATCATTAGGTTTGAGCCTTTTCGCATCAATGTTATAAATAGGCTTATTCTCAAGATCTAAGTAATATAATCCATTCACCAATGGGTAATTACCATAGAGAATATCATTCAAATGAATGGAACAACACTTGTTCCTTATTATAACCTCATAATCATCATGTTCCTCCAAACACTTTGAAGAAATAATGTTTTTGCCTAAGGCGGGAATATAATAACAATTATTTAACTCTAAAACTAATCCTGATGGTAATGAAAGTGGATAAGTTCCGACGGCCAACGCAACAACCTTTGCACCATTGCCGACACGAGCATCCACCTCGCCCTTTGCACACTTCCTTGCTTCTTTAAGCCCCTGCAACGATTTGCTAGTATGAATCATTGATCCGGTATCAAATACCCATGAATCATAAGGGCATGTAGCAACATTATTAATTTTAATAACATTGATACCTGAATTAGAAGTGTCTCCACGCTTCTTCTTCAGCTCTTCCAGATAAAGCTTGCAATTCCTCTTCCAATGACCGGTTCTCTTGCAGTGAAAACAAGGATCACCAACCGCCAGTTTAGGATTAGGAGCTGCTGCAGGTTTAGGCTTAGTGCTAGAGATCTCATCAGTAGCCTTAGTCTTAGCCTTTCGCTTTCGCTTCTTGCTATCCTTTTGAACCAAGTTAACTTGACTTGGATTAGATTTCTTGATGCTTGCCTCAGCTGTCTTAAGCATCCCATGCAACTCAGCCAATGTCTTCTCCATGCTATTCATTTGAAAGTTCAAAATGAAAGGCTCATAGCTCGCGGGAAGCGACTGGAGAATCACATCTGTGGCCAAATCAGGGTGTAGAGCAGCACCAAGTTTCTCTAGATTCTCAATGTAACTAATCATCTTGATCACATGAGGACTGACAGAACCATTTTTAGCTAGCCTGCACGCAAACAAGGACTTTGAGATGTTGTACCTCTCAGACCTTGCTTGGTTCTCAAACATACCACGGAGTCCCTTAATCATATTGTGGGCATCCACGTTCTCATATTGCTTCTGAAGCTCAGAGGACATAGTGGCAAGCATGAGACAGCTAACATCAATTGCATCATTGGTATGCTTCTCATACTCCCTTTTCTGAGCGGCAGTAGCATTATCTGGCAGATCATCAGGATAGGAAAGCTCTAGAACATATTCCTTTTTCTCTTGCTTGAGAATAATTCTCAAGTTGCGATACCAATCAATAAAGTTTGTTTCACTAAGCTTCTCTTTTTCAAGAATCCAGCGCAAATTGAAAGTGTTACTAGCGGTTGGTGCCATGATCTACAACAGAAATTATACGAATATAAGTACTATGTAAATGTAAAATTCTTATTAAACATTTTAATAAAAAATTATTATTCCACTATATGCTTGAAACCGTTTTCCCTCAAAATGACATATAGTGGTTCAAGATCCATATTCAACTTAGATCCTAGTGAGCTTTGGCATCACCGCTAGAAATCTAGTGACATAGGTAAGCAACACTTTGCTAATCACATCCCTATGTGACTCTTGTTTGTTGGCTAGCATCACATGCCCCGGCGCCAACATCATGCCCCAAAGCCCAAAACCGTTTTGATAGCTTTGTTAATTAAACCAATACTACGCATGTAAATATTCGACATTTATCCTAATAATTAAGATAGTTGAAATATTCTACTTTGGCAGACATATCATACAACGATCATAATTTTAATAGGTGCAGCTATTGGAAGGGCATATAATTTAATTTTTTCTTGAGAGAACCTATTCTAACATGTTAATCATATCCAATATAAATAACACATGAAAGAATAGGATGACAGGAACATTATCACAGGCAATCATATTAACTGTGAAATAGTATGACCCTTTCAATTGGTGATCTCCATCTCCATTGCCATCGTCATGTCTCCCGTCCCTTCAACCATCATGCTTGAGACCTGCATGATTTAACATTTAGCTACTACAACTTATAGCTAGTAATAAATTACATGAGAATATCAAGCATCACAGATCGACACACAGGCCGTTATACAATAATATGATAGCCTCAACCTAGCTGTAATTAATCATGACACGCATGCCATGCAAATCACATACATACATCACATGCATATCTTGGACCATACCATTCACAACATTCTCTGTAAAAACAAGTTAGGCGAGAAGCGAATGCTAATATGTGGCCAAAAAGGGGTGTAACAATCTAGGCGTATTCGTACGACGGTGGGTCGAGGGGGGTCGAGGGGGGAGCCGCCCCCCGCGGGTCTCAGGGCAGCGTCCTGAAACCTCACCAGATTTCATAGATCGTATCTATGAAATCGCAATGGAAATCCTATCGGGAAAATCATATTTACCCAATTTCGAGTCATTCATAATGCCTCAGTTTTCCATTAGGTTTTTATGAGTAGACTGCAGTATATGATCATGATACTATTGGCTCCTCTACTGACGCACGCAGTTAGTCCCGATGGTGAATCCAGCCGGTAGGAACAAGTCGCGCGCGCACGGATAAGAAACACAAATAAATCAATGATGCATGTATCGCTATCCGCCCACTACCTTGTGAACCTCTCTATCACCATTGATCTAATTAATCCATACATAAAAACATGTAATAGATCTAATCTAATACATCAGCATATCAACTATATGCACAAGATCTAGATCACAAACTACACAAGGTCGATTCTGATACCACTGTTGGGTAACGGGTAGGCTACGATAGCATATAAAATTTCTACCGTTCAACCAGGAAACCTTACAAGAGAGGATCATGGATCATTACCACTAGACGCGCAGGCGGAGCGGAAGCGAATGTTGGAGCAGCTCGTCCAATGTAGTCGCGCGTCGATGTAGAGGAAGTAGTTGATCACGTCAAACGTCTCCTCCTAGTCCAGCCGTTCGGCACCGCAGCAACAGCAGCGCCTCCTCACGGTATCCACACGTACGGGGTTGGAACGCCGTGCGCGGCGTGCTAGCACTGGTAACACTGTTAAGGTTGCGGGCGAGAAAGAGAGGAGCACGGTGGCTAGGGTTATGAACTGGTGAATTACAACACCCCTTGCCCCGCCTACATTTATATATACCCTTCTAATGGGCCTCAACAAGTTGGCCCATTAATGAACTAATCTCTCACAGATCAATATCCATATGACCCTTATATACGAATCAAATTCGTAATGTCTTTTAGACATATCTCCAACAAGCTCTCTATCATGCGGATTCTACTAGTAAAGAAAAGGGAACAGAAAAACAAAGCGCGCGGAGTGATCGTTGCGCCCATCACGGCGCTGACCGGCGGGTTGGTCCGGAGCGGAGAAATCCAAACCCGGCCTCACGTCACAGTGATTTCGACGACGCCGGCCGTGATGGATGGCGATGCTGTTGGCCCGCCTCGCCTGCCCGCTTTGATCGTCGGATCAGAATGGAAGAACGAGAGGCGGCGCCCGGGTCATGGATAATTGGATACGCCCGGAATTCAGCAGTGCCTGGCCACGCACGCACGCGATCAACGTCAGGGTCGGTGCTTCATTAATCCTGCTGGTGTGAGCGTGAGACGGATTGATCGATCCGTCGCGGCAGCTGCTTATTAAACTACGGCTTCTAGTTATGATCAGGTGAGCTGCTTCTTATAGCTGTAGCTTCCGGTGAGTGCTGAGCTGATATTTGCGGAAGAGCAGCAGCAAAGCTTCTAGAAGCCAAGGTAGGAGGAACGAATTCATGCTTGCCTCTGTCGATTGTATATTAGTACCTGATGGTATCGATTCCTGTTGTGTCATTGTTTTCCTGCAAGAAAAACAATGTGACTCTTGCCGTGGACGGCATGCATCGCCACCAAATAAGCTGATTTATTATTAATCAGGGCTTCGTTCACCGGGAAGCAAGTTGCGGATTGAGAATGTCGGAGGCTCGGAGCGCAGTGCAATGTATGCGCGCGCAGCTCGTGCAATTCCAGACCGTTTGGTCGAAATCGGAGCGGGCACCACCGGTTGACCTTGACCCGAAAGAATGGACAAGAAAATATTCTCGTAACGAACTTCTTGAACGCCCCTGTTGTCGCGCGGGAAGTCAAATGCTCTGCACGCGTCGCGCGCGCGCGCGGCAAACACGCCCGGCCGATGCCTCGCCTCGCAACCTGACTGGACTGCAGTGCAAAACTCCTCGGTTGCCGTTGCGATTCATCAGAAGCGTCGGTCTTCAATCAGACGATCGAGGAAGATTTTTGGTGTGCTGCGCAAAGTTGCTTCGCTGTTGTTCGTACAAAAGTTATTTGACTCATCCGTCCGCATCTGAGCCGGTACAGTGTGTTTCTAGAAGCAGTTGGGCAGATAGAGCGAGCGGCACACGTCCCAACAAAAGATGAAGCGGCACATCCTGCATGCATCGTGGAGTACAAACCAACGCGCGGGCCCGCCACCACCAACGAGTGAAACAGATGGATGCGAGCGCAAAAGACACACGGGCACGAACGGAGTCCCTCTGCTTCTACAAGTGCCTCATGTGGTATGTACACAGACTTTGTTATCAACAAATCAGTTATCCCAAAGACATGAGCTCCTTCTTTCTCCGCCATCGTTGTCTATGTAGTTATCCCAAAGACATGAGCTCCGTCTTTTTCCGCCACCGTTCTCTATGTGATCCACATAGTTTTTTTTTTCTGGGAAAGAGAGATTATATTAAGGGTTTGCCTCAGCAATTACATCCTGCTCTAGGGCAGGTGGAACCGTGGCTATCCAAACCGCCGAACTGAATTCGCGCCGGGCGTATTTAGCTAGTTGAATTCTGCTCTCTCCTAATTCTGTTGACTTTTATCTCACTATCTTGTTGCATGAGGTCTTTCACATCCTGTAGGGTAGCTGAAAGACATGAGCGACTCCCATCAGGCCATTGCATCGCTGTGACACAGTTTACACAATCAAATTCCAGAATTGTGGGTAGCTCTATCCATTGCCGAGCCAGCCTCAAGCCTTTCTTGCACGCCATCTTCTGCTGAAACACACCGAAGGAGGAGTTTCCATGATGATACAATAACCCTGCCGTCGTGGTCCCTGATGATAATGCCGTCGTAGTCCTCATCCTGGCGGTTGGGAACATAGGTTGCTTGCCTTTGACATCGTCTGGTTCCAGCTGCTTACGGTTCAGTGAGTTACTACATAGTATGTTCAGGCTATTTATTAAACTTACTAGAGAGAACCTTCCTCCGTGAGTGATTTTGTTTCTATCCATCCAGTTCTTCCACATCGTAATCAGGAAGATCGCAATCTGCTCTCTTTGTAGTTCTTGTAGCACTAACATGAGCCAATCTGGTTCTGTCATTCTGCTCTGCACAATATCCGGGAACGACCACTTCTTCCTCATTTCCTCGTAAGTTGTGCGCGAGTATGGACAGAATAACACCGCGTGGGGGCCTGTTTCCGGTCCTGCCCCACAGACATCACAGGTATCAATATGTGTAATGTGTCTTGCCCTCTTGTTTGAGTTTGTTGGTAGGGCGTTCTTTGCTAACCGCCATGCGAACGCTCTTACTTTGGGCGGCGCTTCGCACTGCCAGATCTTCTTCCAGAGGTTTACTCGTGGTTGTTGGTTACTTGCAGAGGCCCATTGTCCTTCGTAGTGGCTTCTGAACGTCAGTTTATAGGCACTTCTAACCGAAAAGATGTCATTCTTTTCATGATGCTAGGCTACAGGCTATGATATCCTCTGTGCTCCTTGATGGTAGTTTGATATTAAGAATCTGGTCAGCATCCATACCATCAAAAACTTCCTTGACTAGTGGTACATTCCATTCATTACCTCTCTGGTCAATTAGCTCTTTTACCCATCAAATTCTTGGCCGCCCCCGTTGTTCAATTGGCTTTAGAGCCATGTGATCCACATAGTTTCTACATCTCTCTATTTTTTTTCTCTCAGTAACAAAGGATCCTCGTAGCAAAGCAGAGTACCGCCGTGGATGTTTTATTCTCTTCCGTTTCACTGACCACGGCAACTATATTATTTTATACCATTGATTGATTCTACGGGCGATGTGTAGCAGCACTACAAGCTTCTTTGTCGTCCTCGTTTCTGCGGGCGAAAACGGTGGATTCTTGTGAGGGCGGGCGCCGCCTAATTCCGTTGGGGCTTCGATTCCCATGCCGTGTGCTGCACCTGCACGTTGTCCGAACCCAGTACAACCGTGTGGATCCAGCCTATAGGATGATGACGAAGAACAACACTGGACACAAGGTGGCATGTCGACCCTTGTTTTTAAATTCACAATCGCAACGGCAGCAGCTTGTATTTTAAAGTTCATCTTCATCCTCCGCGCCTGGGTCTCGCGAGGAAGCCTGCTGTTCCCATCGATAATCGATTCAAACAGTAGGATCCTCATTGTGGACGAGTAAGAACCCCTTTGACAGGTCCCTGTCTTTTTAGGGTGTATTTGGGATAAAGGAAATTCAAAGAAAATTTAAAAAAATTTATTTCTAAGGAATTTTTCCTATATTTGATGTTTGGAATGGAGGAATGGTGAATTTCTTTCCTTAGGAAAGGAATGACTTCCTTCACAAAATGTAGGAAAGAAAAAATGAGATTAGAGCTAAGAAAAAATTTTCTTTGTTTTGTTTAGCATAATGGTTACTTCACACACAATGAAATTTGCTAACACAATATAAGAAGAAATTATTTTAAGAAGAAAAAATAGTAGTTAACACGATTAATTTGTTTTTAAATGTCTAATAATAACATGATTATTAAATATTTTAATTAGTTATAATATATGTTATTAGTTATAATAATATTTTTATTTCTATACTTTTCAAACACTTAAGTCATCCATTCCTCTATTTTAGATTCCTGTGATTTTCTCACTTTTTAGATTCCTATATTTTCTCAATTCTTATATTTTTTTTATCTATTTTTATGTTTTTCATTCCTACATTTCAAATAGACCCTTAGTATTCTTGTTCTCCATTGTGTGTGGCTTTTAGGTTCGTCCGCCCGTCTACATCGAAGCTGGTACAAAAGCACATTCTAAAACCGGTCTTGTCTCGCTTTTGGTACGCTTCTAGAAGCATTTCTAGGCAGATTGAGCAGTATATATGTCGTGTAGATATATTAGGTTGTGGGGCACGCACAAACAAATCTAAACAACACATGATGCATGCATAAAAAAAGCAAAAGAAGAAGAAGGAGGCTGTCAACTAATCTACTTCCTTATCTTTAATTTGTTATCGTTAATATAGAAAACTTTAATTTACCATTTTCTTTTTTTTAAAAAAAAAACTAAGAATACAGAGAACATTTCTTTTCTTGTGATTTACACCGTTCCCTCGCCTTCCCCTTTCTGGCATTTCTCCTTAGACCCGGTTACTTGAGCCATGAGGCCCATGACCATCTTCATTTCTGCGGAATGAAAGCGCCCTAGGAAAAATGAAAATGTCTTATACCTTGATTATATTTTTTTTGAAGATCAAGGATACACGGTGTGCACCGACGACGCAGAGACCTCCACAGCCACAGGCCACACCTCAGTTTGTTTAATAGAAACAAGACGATTGAACACAAGGCATGGCATGAGCTTCTTCGTTTCCACTTGGACGTGACGACATGTCCGTTGGCACGTACGTGCACGTTTTTCTTCCTCCTCGATCTCTTCGTGGCAGGGCCGGCTGGAGCAACGCCACCGTGTCACAGAAAGATGTGAGCTAGAACTTCCCAGAAGCCACTCACGCATACCATCAGCTCAAGCGAAGGCTGTGCACGTCGTCGCAACGCGCGGTTGCAAGCACGCGTATATACCGAGATGCTTGGCATATGTGGTAGTTGTCTGTCCCGGAACTCATAAATAACCACACACGAAGTATCAACTACAGTACGCCGCATGCTGCTTCTATATGTGTGTGTACAATAACAATAATAACATAAGGAGTGTTCGTTTCCACCCCTCTAATTTTTAGACCTGTTTTATCGAATATTGTGATACTAATTAGGATTATTAAATATAAATTACTGATAAAATTCAGTCCATAATTTTCCTTCTGAATAACGAGACAAATCTATTAAGACTAATTAGATCATGATTAAATAATATGATGCTATAGTAAACATCTCTTAATGATGATTTAATTAAGCTTAATGAATTTGTCATGTTAATACGAATTCAACTCTGTAATTAGTTTTATATTTAATATATATCTAATAATCATATATAACATTTTAATGATTGATATAACCTCACTAAAATTTAAATCCCAAAAAACGAACACACCCATATTCCTCAGCTCGCGGTGCTACTTGCCGTCGCAACGTTCCTTATTTTTTTTGGTTGATTGTTTCAGCAACGTGTTAAATCTATATTTTTAGCAACTGGATAGAAGCCAGGCTCACGCAGGGAGAAAAGTATGTGAGCACTGGCGTGCAGCAAAGACCATGGATGAGTTGAAGCCTGTTGCGTAGAAACAGAACCTTCTCCGGCCGCTCCCACATCCTTGGCATGGGATGTATAGTCCGGCGTTGCAGCGGGGACGACTCTATCGTGGTTAACTGTTAATTAAACGTACTTTTGGCTGACAGATATTCTCCAACAGTGTCTTAGCATCTTCTGAACAGCCGCCAGAGAGAAAGAGACTATGTGAATGCAATAAGGCGCTGTTTGGATATCTTCAATTGTTAAGAAACTGATTTTTAGAAATTAAAAACATCCAAATAGATCAGTTTTTATATAGTTTTATAAATCAGATTAATCTAACTCAACCTAGTTAATGCCAGTTTTTGTCTCACTAATTAATTATAAAAAACTAGTTTGTAGATTATAAAAACTAGTATCCAAACATCCTTACCTAGCTTTTATCTAAAAACCAATTTTTAATAGTTTTTAAAAAATTATGATAGATCTAAACAGGAAACTAAGCAAGCGTGGACGCCGTGGAGGAAAGGAAGCGCGTCGCGTGGAAACGGACTCCCACATCCTTGCAAAGGAAGGGAGCAAGCAGCACGTCGCACGGCAGCTTCCTTCACTGGAGCCGCTATCTGTACTAGCCGTGAGCCCGTGACCATTTGCTTGTTTGGTCAGGTCAGGTGGCGAGAGCTCATCTATCATCAAACGCATTTCATTTGGAGAACCCGTTACAAACTGTCCAATGCGTATCCTAGTGGGCAGGTGTATATCCTACCTGATTAATCATCATAATTTCGCTTCTAGAAGCATGCGTCTCGTCAGGTCAGCGAGCACCGACTCTGGAACGCATCCACGGTGTGTCGAGTACGAACAAACAAAGACACGCCCCCCTAGCACCACGTCGCGATCCCCAAACGCGCCAGATACAAGACGATGAGATGTAAAAGCGACTCGGCATCAGCGTTCAAATTAAAAAGTGGTGACGATGAGCTGACTCAGCAATGCTCTTGATCAGCAGTGGCGAGATGGAGATTATTATTACAGCTCCTCCTCATCCATCCACTTCACCTAGCTATCATGTGAGCCACCTTGTCGCCTCTGCTTCTGGATGCACTTTCATCACTCTGCTAGTGGTACAAAACAGTGGCGGGCCTCACCACGAACATGAAACAGAGACAGCAACCGCACGAATTTTTTAATTAAATAATACTTTTTAATCTAATATTCCAAAAACAGACCGGACAAAACTAAATTTTCAAGAACTAGCCCGTTTAAACACGCCATTCTACATGGCGTGATTAGCCACTGAAACACGCCAAACAGACTGCCGTGATTAAGTGCCACGTCAGCAGATGAATCCACGTAGACGCCAGGGAGCCGCTGGATTGACATTAGTCACGCCAATTAGATTGGTGTGCCTATGTTCCCAGTCACGCCAACTGTTTGGCGTGTCTAATTGGATCATATCCCCGCGCGTCCCTTTCCTTTCCCCTCCTTCTTTCTTCCTCCTTCGACCGATTGTTTTTCTCTCTCTGAACTTCCGCCACCGCACGTCTTCCCTCCTGGTTCCCGGCCATCCCGTGGCCCGTTCGAGCCCGCAACTTGGGGCCAGCCCTATTTGAGGTACCTTCCCCTATCCATCCGAGTAGATTTGTCTATTGATATATTTAGTTAGGGTTTAGGGTAGGATGCGGTTTTGATATGTTATTATTTTGCATGAATGGAATCGATTCACATGTTATCTATCACTCGATGAGTAGTTTGTAATGTATATTTGACGTGTAGGTAGGCTTGCATGAGACATAGCAGTTAGTGGTGCTTGGCTAGATATTATGATAATATTAATCTATTATGGTTGTTTTAATTTGTTGATCACCTAGTTCATACGAAAGGTTATATGAATTGTGTTCAAAATTGCTTGTAGATGGATTGAATTGTTCGATTTTTCTATGGAGGTAGTGTTAACAGCAATGGTAAATTTATGAACATGGTTGAAGAAGTTTGTACTTTTTTGAAACAACCATCATTCAGTGAGGTTAAAAGTCGTTATCGATCAGTGGTTGGTGCTATTGGAAGAATGAGTTTACATGGACGGTTGGATGCTGGTGGTGGGGGTCGAGCTCATTATGTGATGTTGAAGTTGGGTTCCAATGCCGAATGGAGCCTATACAAGGAATGTTTTCATGATGCTCAAGTGAAATGTGCAGGAGTAATCATTGATTTGTTGGATGGAGAGGATGACAGTTCACATGAATCACCCACTGTCCAGACTGTAGGTAGACACGAAGAGGATGCTATGGAGGCACTTGCTTGCTCAGGAGCCATGCTCCTCTGTGCCTTGTGATGTTGTTGAACTAGAGCGCAGTGAAGTTGTGTTTCATGGTGTGGTTGAACCAGAGGCAAGGGAAGTCATGGTTCCATACATGTTTGACCTGGTCGTGGTAACAAACGACTTTCCGGATGACACCTTTGAAGAAGAGGCTAGGGAACGAGATGAGGAAGCTAATGTCGAAATGGAGGTTGATTTATCTTCGGAAAGCGAAGGTGAAGGTGAAGCTGAAGATGGCCAACCTTGTGACCTCGAGGAAGGTGATTCTAGTGAGCAACAAGATTCCGATGATGAAGATGATATTGGTAATGGTAGAGGGAACCGTAACTGTGAAGGAGGTTCTCATGGTACACACAGAGTTGACTTAGGTCCAGGGTACGAGATCAATTGGAATAAAATTTACACGGAAGAAGAGCTTCTTGCTTTGAAGGCAATGAACATAGTGTTGCCGAAGGCAACAAACCATGTAGATGTCAGTCGAATAAAGTTTGCCGTTAGTGATAATGATTTGATGTCAAGTGATAGACCGTTGATGTCAAGTGATAGACCGGCAAATAGCAGGAAGCGTATCATTTCTAAGGGTATGATATTTGATAACATGAAAGATATGAAAAAAAAATTGGAGGACTATGTCGTGCGACACCATAGGCCCTATTATGTGGTGAACTCCAACAAGAGTGAGAAGTACACCATTTGGTGTGAGCGAGCCACATGTAATTGGGGTGTAAGGGCCCGTCTCCTTAAGAATTGTCGGGGACGTTGGAAGGTAACCTATGTGAAATAACCACACACATGTGGTACTGCCTATATTGAGCAAGTTCATTCTTACTGCACAACACGATATCTTGGGCTCGGCATTGCCCCAATGGTATGGGCAGACTCTCAAATCCCGATGGCAGCTCTTATTGAGGCTATCCATGGTTTCACTGGCTATCGTATTAAATATGGGAAGGCATGGAGGGCTAAGAAATTTGCAATGGCACAATTGTGGGGTGACTGGAAGGAATCGTACAATATGGTGCCATGGATACTTAGTGGTATTGCACATTTCAACCCTGGAACTAAATATTTCATTGATGACGGTGGCAAACAAAGTCCAGATGGAAAGGGTTCGATGTGACCTTGCTTGTATCGCGTGTTTTGGTGTTTTCCTTAATGTGTAGAGGCATTTAGACATTATAGATCTGCGATGAGTGTGGATGCCACTTTCTTAACAGGTAAGTACAAGGGTACCTTGATGGTAGCTGTGGGCATCGACTCAGAAGACCAGTTGATCCCTATTGCATTTGCCATAACTAAGGGTCAATAGCCACACCAATTGACAATTAGGTTTTCTACTCAACGATTGTGAAACAAACAAATCCTTACAACACAACAAGTTCACTCACTCACTCACTCACTCACTCACTCACTCACTCTCTAACAATAAAAATAATACATTTAGGTTCAATACTACTTTTGCACCATATCATTTTCCCAAATTGTCCTCTCTCCATGCCTGAATAAAATTGGGATCCATCTATTGCCTCATCCTACCTTTGCACCATGTCATGCACTTGGCCACTGAACAAAATATCCAGCCCTTTGGTGGATCAAAATTCCACCATGCACCCATAGGAGGATACTTGTCTCTGTTCTCCCTCCAAATCATCAAAGCCTTCTCATGATCCACATATTCACCATTATCTCGATCAATCCCATACTCATCACATATCACTTGAAGGATAAATTCTGGAGGTTCCTGCAAATACTTCTTCTGTATGAGGTGTCTTCTATTTCGCAACACCTCGGTATACCATTCAGGGCCAAGCTTGCTAGCCTCCTCTAAGAATTTGTCACGTCCAGGATACGTCTCCTAATTGCACTTTCAAGTATGCTGAGTTTTTTTTATAAAAAAAGCTATCATGAGCAAGAAGGGTGTAGTCCAGTACACAACAAGAGATATTATAGTGTAACTCACCCACTTGCCATTGTCACCAATTGTTTCTCCATAATAGTATCCATACCCGAGTTCTGAGGGTACCACTCCTCTCCTTGCTCGCACTCCACATTGACATTGTGTGATTGGTTTCTCTTCGCATGGCAATGACTTGCCGTAATTGACCTCATCTGGTAGGTCTTCTGGATATGGATAATGCGCCTTTGGACCATATATCCACTCTTGAAAATCACACATCCTTTTATTCTCCTGCACCAAAACATTTAACATTATCATGCTATTTTCTCGTACAACATTGAAAATTAACAAAAATATAAAAATCACCCACCGTGCTAGGAAAAGGGCAGTGGAAAAAAGGAGGGTATGTCAAACCACGGGAAGGTCTATGTAGCTCTGCACAGTGTCCACACTTGCATAAGGGAGCCTCACGCGCACGCCTAAAGGAAGGATCGAACTTTTCTTGCTGAGTCATCAATGGAGGATTGGGTGGTGGAGGAACCCATCGGCTGAACAACTCATAAGGTGTAGACTCGTTATCCCACGGAAACAGCAATATCCTCTCATCATAGTGTTTTGGGCCATCCATCCATTGAAAGAATGTGCACTGCATGACCTACAAGACATCTAAACATTTCAAAAAGATATACATTTTTATTGACATGGAATCCTAACTTAGAAAAATAAAACCTTACCCCATCATTAGGACAACAGTAGTATGCATGTGCTGCCGTTAGTGTGTGTCTCGACTGCTTCACGTGAGCAATGTAGTCACAATCACACCTAGGAATGGGAAATGCCGGTGGCACGGGGCCAATGGGACACCTCACTGTAGGATACATCTTTGACCTACTACCCACATGACTCATTCTGCACGTGAAATAAATCATACACATCAACAATGAAACTAAACAACGCATAAGTTACATCTCGATTCAATCACAATGTATTATAATAACTAATCACTATCTGTCGAGGGGAAATATCCGGGTGCCACGTGGCATCCCCTAGAAGCCAAGGGACCACTTGGATGGGACCCACCTGAAGACACTCACGCGACAACCCCGCCTTAGCCGCGAGAGTCGTGCCACGCTCCCGATTCGTCCGACCCTTAGGCAGTCATGGACCGGCGGTACTTCGGGCGACCCCCCAGAAGGGGACGAGCGACCCGCTGTGCCCGACCCCTCAGCAGGAATCGAGCAGCCCGCCGCACCACGCTCTGCACGACCCCGAGGTAGGGGTCGAGACCTCCTACCATGGGCCCGCATGATCGTCAGGTGGGCCTTGCTGCCTCTGACCCCCGCCAGTAGGAGTCTGAACCCTAGGTGGGCCCAGGAAGACCTGACCCGGCGTCCTAATTCCGACTGGAGAAGAGTGACCAAGTTGGTAGTCCTCAACTACCAACTACTCGGTCTTAAATGACATACCCACTACGCTTACATAATACTAGGAGGTCAAATCCCCCTGTGCACCTCGCTATACCCATCATCGCCCACACCTATTGATGCAAGCAGGCGTGACAGGGTACTCAATGGCGCTAACTCCTAATGACATCCCTCACAGTGGATGGACGGTGGTGCCGATAGGCAACAGGAATGTTCACCGCCCGGATGACGTGACAGTTCCCATGATGCGCTTCATCACACGCGATAGAGCACGCCATCTACAGGGACAAAGAAGACGCGGCCTATCGACAAAAGATAGGGGTGCGCTCAAGTACAGTGCCCTCCTTCCGACATGGCATTTAGGAAGAGGGGCCCACAAGAATTGACGACCACGTCGCTGACCGGGGACTCCGCCTTCTTCAGCACGCCTTCAACCACCCCGCACGTGTAAGACGTCATTTCTTTCTTTCTTTCTCTCTCTCTCTCTCTGTAAATGGGCCCATCCCCTCAAAATATAAAGGGGAAGCCCTTCTTTTGATGAGGAGGAAAAAACGAACGAGAATAGACACAACACAACACCACACTCTCCGCTTTCACTCGCACCCAAGACTTGGAGCACCCCTCCTCTGTCACCACCATTGTACTCAACTCCGGAGCAAGTAACATGAGTAGGCTTGAGAACTGGATGTAGGGGCTTTTCTCGAACCAGTATAACCCCCCGTGTCTTCTTGCTAAGCCATCACTGAGCCTGAAGCGCGCACCTCTAGAACAAATTCTACTAGCCAGTGATCGAAAAACCAACAATTGGCGCGCCAGGTAGGGGCTTTGCGCGTTTTGCTTCACCATCTTCCGGTTTAAATGGCACTCTTCCCTCTTTCTGGGCTCCCGGCACCAGCATGTTCTTCGAAAGCCTTGAGTTCATTGCCACGGTGGACTGAAACTTGCTGTGCGTCAGCGTTTCGGCGTCTTCGCCCCCTCTGGCCCTAGCGATAGCCAACGAGGCGGCACGCCCATGGTGGCTGGAGGATACGGCCGACACGTCCGGCTTCCTGATCACACGGGACGGGACATTGAGGCTCGTCGATGAGTCGCTCCTGGACCCTATCACGATGGCCATCGCAGTTGCCACTGAGGCGATGCGCGCGGTTAAGCTCGAGCCCGCCAGGCCGTGCGCCAGCAACTGCCGTGCGGTGTTACCTGGTCACAGTGACCAGCTGTGGCTCCACGTGGACCGCTACGTGGGCCCTACGCCCAGCCACGACGACCTCCGCCACTTCACGTTCACCTTAGCAAACGTTCACGGGCAGCTCCTAGTGGAGAGCCTCTTCGTCCGAGCCTCCTTGCCAAAACCCCCATTGGGGGCTACCCGAACGGCCTGCAGAACACCGCGGGGTGCTTCCAAGACGCAGCTCTCAAATGCATGGCTTCCATTCTCATGGACCAGGGCTTCATCAGCATGATTGACCACCCTGATGACTCCCTCTTTGACCTCCTCGACATTGGGTCGCTGGAGGACTGCGACTCCGACTCTGAAAGCTCTACGGGGAGCTGTGACCTCCAGCGCGGATGCCACATGGTACAGGTCATGCCCACAAAGGTGACGGACAACGAGCTGCCCAACGTGGGCGACGCAGATATCGTCGGGGCCTTCATCTCTGGCACCACCTTAGAGCAGTTCAACCACGAGCTGGGACGAAGGGCCCGTGCACAGCTCGCGAGTTCCTGGACATTGCCACTAGCTTCGCCTTTGGCAAGGAGTACGTCGGAGCGGTCCTCCAGCGCGTCCCGGAGGGGAAGGGAAAAGACAAGCGTGAAGAGGGGGCCGCCAACGGCATGTCCGACCACCCAAAGAAGAAGAAGAAAAAGTCATGGGCGACATGCGGCCCGATCGTTGCCGTCGCCGACCACAAGCCACCAAGATCCCCGGTGAGGTAGACTCCGAACTACTTCAAGAAGAAGTGGAACGGTCCGTGACCGAACCACGGATTCCCTATCAAGCACCTCCTCAAGGACTGTTCCATGATGAAGAAATTCATCTGGGAGGAAGCTAAGAAAGGAGACGCAGAGAAAGCGCCAGAACCCGGAGTGCAGGATCCCACAGGCGATGGCGACGATGAGCAAGGGGGGCCGGTTTTTCCTAACCCCAAGGCTTGCCATATGATCTTCCCAGGGCCCGAGTCCTGGGGCAGCCGCCACACGTCAAAGATTGTCCAGTGCGCGGTTTTTACAGTGGAGCCCGCCACTCCTGCCTTCCTCAAGTGGTCGGACTTACCGATCACCTTTGACCGGACAGACTACCCTCAACACGTGCCATGGCCAGGCCAATACCCGCTCGTGGTCAACCCCATCATCGCCAAGGTTTGACTCACCAAGGTGATGATGGACGGGGGCAGCTACATCAACATCCTATACGGTGACATGCTTGAGCTACTTGGCATCGACTGATCACGCCTTCAGCCAGCCGACGCGCCCTTCCACGGGATCGTCTCGGGGAAGTAGGCCATGCCCCTCAGGCAGATCAGCCTTCCTGTCACATTTGGGACTCCGTCAAACTTCCAGACCGAGACCCTCATTTTCGAGGTCGTCGACTTCCCGGGAGTGTACCATGCCCTTTTGGGGCGTCCGTGCTACGCCAAGTTCATGGCCATACCCAACTACACCTATCTGAAGCTCAAGATGCCGGGCCCCAAAGGGGTCATCATCGTCAGTGCGCCTTGCAGTGCGAGATGGAGAACGGCGACCTCGCTATGGTTGCGGTGGCTTCTGAGGAGCTCGAGGCGATACAAGCACACCTCGACGAAGGGACCGCTGATGCTAGCCACAAGAATGCCACGTTCAAGCCCGTGGAAGACACCAAATGTAAGTTCCGACAGCGACAATAGCAAGACGGTGAGAGTGGGGACTTCACTCACTGACTTGGTGCTCATTGACTTCCTTTGCACCAATGTCGACGTTTTCGTGTGGAGACCCTCGGACATGCCTGGCATATCGAGGAAAGTCACCGAGCACTCCTTGAACGTTAGGCCGGGTTCGAGACCGGTGAAGCAACATCTGCGTCGCTTCGATGAGGAGAAGCGTAGAGCAATCGATAAAGAGATCACGAAGCTCTTGGCGGCCAAGATCGTTAAGGAGGTATATCACTGCGAATGGTTAGCTAATCCCGCCCTTGTAAGAAAAAATAATAGGAAATGGAGAATGTGTGTTGACTATACCAGCCTAAATAAGGCATGCCCGAGGATCCTTTTCCTTTGCCATGCATAGACCAGATGGTTGACTCGACGGCGGGGTGCGAAACCCTCTGTTTCCTCGATGCGTACTCCGGATACCATCAAATTGCAATGAAAGAATCCAACCAGCTCACGACATCTTTCATTACCCTGTTCGACTCTTACTGCTACGTGACAATCCCCTTTGGGCTTAAGAACGCCAGCGCAACTTTCCAGTGCTGCATGCAATGGTGTTTCGATCATGAGATTGGCCATATGGTTGAAGCCTGCATAGATGACATCATCATCAAGTCCATGAAGGCTGACACCCTTGTAACCGACCTCGAGCATGTCTTCGCCAAACTACGCGCGAATGACGTGAAACTCAACCCCGAGAAATGCGTTTTCGAGGTCCCTAGGGGGATGCTTCTCGGGTTCATTGTCTCCAAGCGAGGCATCGAGGCCAATCCCGAGAAGATCTCCGCAATCAAGCATATGGGCCTAGTTCAGAACATCAAGGGGTTGCAATGTCTCATGGGCTGCCTGGTGGCATTGAGTCGCTTCATCTTGCGCCTTGGCGAGAGGGTGCTTGTAGTTGAGCGAGAAAGGGAGGGCCACGCCCTCAGAGTCCAATATTCTATCTACTACATCAGCAAAGTCCTGTCCGACTCGAAGACCCGGTACCCTCAGATTCTCAAGATCCTCTATGCCGTGATGGTGGCAAGGCGTAAGCTTCGGCACTACTTTGACTCCCATCCGATACACATTGTGAGTTCCTTCCCCCTTCGAGAAATTATAAAAAACAGGGACTCGGCGGGCAAGGTCGCTAAGTGGGCACTCGAGCTGATAGGGCACGACGTCTCATACCAACCTCAAGAGGCCATCAAGTCGAAGGCACTCATCAACTTCATGGCAGAATGGACCGAGGCGCAGCTCCCACCGGCCCCGGTCGATCAGGAAAACTGGGTCCTGTACTTCGACGGATCGCTCATGCGCACGTGGGCAGGGGTCGGCCTTGTCTTCGTCTCTCCACTCGGGGTACGTATGCAATACGCCATTCGCTTACATTTCCCCGTCTCAAATAACGTCACCGAATACGAAGCGTTCATCAACGGGCTCAAGATCACCATTGAACTAGGCATCTGACGGCTAGAGATCCAGGGTGACTCCCAGCTCGTGGTCGACCAGATCATGATAGGGTCCAGCTGCCAGACGAACACCTTGGTACTCTACTGCCAGGAGGTTCGCAAGCTCAAGGGCCAGTTCGATGGGCTAGAGCTCAAACACGTCCTGCGACGCCTCAATGAGGCGGCCGATGCGTTGGCCAAGATGGCATCTGGTCATGGGCAGATTCCACCTGGCATCTTTGCGAACGACCAGCACCACCCCTCGGTCTGGACCAAGGAGCCCGTGCCACCCCAAGAGGGGTTGAGCGGCCCAGAAGGGCTCGGACGGATGACCGAAGAATCGCCCCCAAAAGTTGGACACGCAGTCGGCAAGTTCACCAAGTGGATTGAAGCACGCCCGTTAGTGAAGATCCGGTCTGAAGAGGTGACCGAGTTGTTCCTTGACATCATCCATTGATTTGGGATCCCAAACTCCATAATCACCGATAACGGGATGCAATTCATGAAGAAGAAATTCCTGAAATTCTGCGACGACTATCACATCCGCGTCAACTGGGCTGTCGTTGCTCACCCCGAGACAAACGGTCAGGTCGAGCGAGCGAACAACATGATACTCCAAGGGTTGAAGCGGCGAATCTTCAATCACACCATCGTCTTCAACCTCCTGAAGCAGTTCAATGGTCGGTGGGCAGCCGAGCTGCACGACATGCTCTAGAGCATGCGCTCGACCAAGAGTAGGGCGACGGGCTTCTCAGCCTTCTTCATGGTTTATGGATCCGAGGCAATCCTGCCCACCAACTTAGACTATAGGGTGCCGCGGGTACGCGTGTACAGCGAGTAGGGCAACGAGGCAGCACTCCAAGGCGCACTGGATGAAATAGACGAGGCGTGACACGTCGCGCTCCTCAACTCGGCCAAGTACCAACAGGCACCCCGAAGCTACCATGACCGAAACATGAGGGACAGAGGCCTGCTTGTGGATGATCTCGTTTTACACAGGGTTCAAGACAACAGGGTTCGGCACAAACTCTTGCCGCCTTGGGAAGGACCGAACATCGTCTTCCGAGTCCTTCGTCCCGGCACCTACAAGCTGAAGACCACGGACGGCGACGAGCTCAAGAACACATGGAATATTTCATAGCTATGTAAATTCTATCCCAAGCATTCCATTTCATGCACTTTTTGCACCCTTTGCTCGCTCTCAAGTGACACCCGACCCCTCCCTAGGCGTCGGGCGTCACTCAGGGGCTACAAGGGGCACGACACCACATGATTCTTTCTCCTTTTTCTTTCAAAATTGCGTTGGACCTTGAAGCTCATGGTGGTGACAAGCAAAGTAAGTCACCCACAAGGTAGGTTCACGGCCAAGTTGGTCGGACGGTGCAACGTCATGCTAGCCCCAGCGGCCATGACAACGGGGATCACCGATGCAATCAAACCTCGAAGGGCATGGGGACTCAAACTTCACAAAAATCAAAACAAAAGAGAAAAAGGCCCAACATTTCAAGCAAACTGAATTTGAATTAAAATTGTCTAAGGCCACCATGGGCCAACGAAAGTAGACAAGCACCAGTTCGAATTTAAATTATTACATGGGCATGATGACCCACCAAAACGACTAGGACCAACCAAAAACAGTTACTGACTAATTCTCCTCCTCAGCTCTAGGATGCACCTCGTCCTCGTGCGCGCTGGCCAGGGTGTCGGCGTGGGGGGCAGTGCGTACCCGGATTGCCTCCATCTGCTCTGGGGTGTGCCCTTCAATGTGTCCCGCGCTCAGGGCCTCGAACTTAGCCTCGACCAAGTCGAAGTGAGTGGCAAACACGATAAGGCAAGGCGCACATCAAAGCGCACGCCACACCGAATCCACTCGCGCCCCGCCTCCATAAGCCCCCCGACCAGCTCAATAGGGGCAACATCAGGGGAAAGGTCCACTTGAAGCTCTCGCGCGGCCCGGCTTATTAGAGTGCGAAGCGCGCCCCCACCTCGACTTCCTGGCAGAGTGAGCCCTCGACAGCCGCCAGCCTGGACCCGTGGTCTGCACAAATCCACCAGAGTCAACAAAGAGAAAGAAAATGGAACAATGAGAGGTAAAGAAACGCGAAAAAGATCTTACCTTTCTCCCTCTTACGGGAATTCTGAAGCTGCAATAGATGACTAGTGGTGGCCGTGGTAGAATCTTGGGCCGCCTTCTCCGCCTCCTTGCAGCGCTGCTTCTCCTGCTGTTGCGCCAGCTGCAACCTGTTGATCTCCTCGGCGCCGGACACAACTTGCGCCACCGCCTCATCCCGCTCCTCTCAAGCGAGGGCGAGGTCATCCACCGCCCTACCGGCCTGCTCCAGGGAGGCCTCCAGCTCAGCCAGTCATGTCCCAAGGTCCTCCCCAAGACGACGCTCCTCCTCCAGCTCCCAACAGGCACCGACCAGGGCTCGGTTGGACGCCGCAGCCGAGGCCTCACACTCAAGTCGCAACACCCAGTAGGCGGCGAGGACACAAAGCTCGGCGGGGCTGCATAATTCCTCCATCGACCGGAGCTCGTCCTCCAGCAACACGCGCTCCTCCGTTGACAGAGGCAAGGCCCCACAATCGAGGGCATCCGCAGCAAGCCCCGCACCGATCACGGCGAAGTCCCTCATTTTGGTGCGCACCAAGGTGGCGGTCTCTTCATCCCCGCCCACAACATCACTTGCCGTCCCAGTGCCCGCAGGAATAACACCTCCGGCAACCTCGGTCGCTGCCAAATGCACGGCCACCTCCGAGCCCGCTCCGGTCGTAGCGGTAGCCGCGGCGTCACGTGCTCGCGGCTCCCCCGCAGCGGAAACCGCCACGTCCTGCGCTCGCGCCTCCTTGGCAGCACGAGCTGCCGCATCATGCATCCGCGCCTCCTCCATGATGCCCACCTTCAGTCGCTTCATGACGGACAGCTTCGGATGGCGAGGATCCTAGCCCAGGGCCCGATGCTTCTTGACGGGCATGTCGTCACCCTCCAGCTCCTCCCTTGGACGCTTATCCGTGGCCATGGTAGGGGACGCGGTCTTGGCCGCGTCGACCATGACTGGCGTCTTGACCTGCGCCGACTCAACCACCCCTTGGATGGGAGAGCCTACCGCTAGGGTCGACGTGACGGAGACGTGCCCGGCCGATGCCGGCGTCCATAGGCTCCGAACCGATCCAAACCAACGCGATGCGCCTGAGCCAGTGGAAGCCAACAAGACCAAGGATGATCCCATCCCCAGGGTCGGCCATGCGAAGGGCATGTAGCCATGGCCGGCCGCCAGCCCGATGTCACCACCAAGGTCATCATCGTCGTTGTCGTCACCCTCATTGCCGATGTACTCCCCGTCGTTGGCACCGTCAGCCTCGACGGAGTCCTTAAACCCGCTCAGGCCCTCCGAGTCCTCCTCCTCAGTTGACTTAGTTGACGGGGTGTTCGGGTTCTCACCCCGTCGCTCCTTCTCCTCTCGTAGCGCCTGCCGCTTCCGCGACCTTTCCTCCTTCTCAAGCTTGGCACGAATGTCAGCATCCTTCTTCTTCCTTGCCTCCCGCTTGGCCTCCCACCGCTCCACGTCCCTGAAGAGGTTGGTGGTCTGATCCATCGTCCCCTCTGGCAATTGGAGGGAGGGGTTCCAGATGAAGCACACCCATTGGGACTAAAAATGAGGAAGTGAGAAGAAGACATTGGAGTCAAACCGTGACCAAAGCGAGAAAGGGTAAGAGCTAAGGACATCATTTCGGCGAGAGAGCATAAATCCTTACCACAACAACTGCCTGCGGATCGGGACGCATGACCGGCGTACAGGGGACAAACCAGGTCGATACGGACGGGCCCAAAGCCGCCTTCACCCACTTCGCCACCTCAGCGTCGGGCAGCAGCTCCTCCGCCATCATGTTGCCCGGCACCTTGCGGCTGTCACCGTCAATGAGGAACATCGGGAGATTGCGGTGGCACAGCGGCGTGAACCGTTTCTTGTGATACCACCCAACAACTCCCACGCCGTTGAGTCCCGACCCCTTCAGGTGGGCAATGGCAGCGAGCGCGCTCCCGATCCACTTCTTCCCACTCTTCCATTTCCCCCACTTCCAGTAGTCCAGGGCCTTGGCGATGTCGCTCCTGGTGAACCTGGGGAGAGGGTGTCACTCCTCATTGCGTGGGTAGAACCACCTTCTGTGCCACCCTGAGTGAGTGGTCGGAGTAGGCATCTGGATATACCTACCCGTGCGGTCATTGTGAAGGCGGATCCCCACGCACCCGATGGTGCAAGGAAGTGAGTCGGCCCCAGTGGCCTTGCACCTGATGCAGACGGCGAGAAAGAAGTGGCACCGTAGGTCGACGTTGGGGGCGACTCCGAGGAACCCCTCACACAAGGCCACGAAGGCCGAGATGTGCTGGACCCTATTGGGATTTAGATGCTGCAGCTCCGCCCCGTAGTGGTGGAGCAGAGCCCTGAGGAAGCCGTGCGCCGGCCTCCCCAGCCCCGCTCATGGAAGGGGATGAACGAAATGCATAGCCCATCTGGGGCTCCAGCCGCAGCTCATTCCCAGGCACGATCCACTCCACCGCTGCGGTGAGAAAGGCGAGGAGTCCGGCCTGGAGGAGTCCCTCCAGCTCCTTCTTCATCACCGTGGACCGAGAGAAGACCGACATGGTGGCGGCGAGATGATGGCAGGAAGGAGCGAAAGGGAAGGAGAAAGGAAGGCGAAAGCGCACAAGCGAATCAAGCGGAAGGAACACGGAGGACTCAGCGTCAAAGGGCTTAAATAGGGGACAACACCCGAAGCGCGATCAAAATGAACTACGGGAAATCCGCTCGTTACCCACCACGTGAGGAGTCTCTTAACTCCCTACTCCGTGAAGCACGCTGATGCGGCACCCCATGCACCTCCATAACTCCACTTTGCCCACCGCTTCGAAAACTCCTCGTCTTCCATGAATGGCCCCGTGCACCACAGACCCCACCACTACTTCCACTATGGCGAAGAAACGCTCCCTCGGCTGTCATGCAACGGAAGGCGAAATGGCTATTGCACCTCTTATTCGGGAGCACCACGACGCGAGCGCCAGGTAAATCACTTTCACTCAACCTTCCCCTATTTACTCAGGGAGTGGGGCCGGCCACACAAGGCCTATCCAAGCCCCGCACCCCGCTCCGAGCTCTGAAATAGGTGAGATGAACAGGGCCCATCGACCAGGCCACATCGCGTCAAGTTCCCCTGACGAGCAAGGACAAAGGAAGCACGAGGCGAGTCGTATGACCCCGCCGTGGGATGGGCGACGTAGGTAAGACGGGATAAGGGGCCGAAAACTACCTTGATGGCCCGATAGCACCATGGTTCTAAGGCTGGCCTCGTGAAGGGGTTCGACAGCCGCCGAGAGCGCAAAACAGAGCGAGGGGCATGAGCGATGGGCATACCCATTGGCCAATACCCTGACCCCCGAGGGTCATGGGCATCGCGGAGTAGCATTTGAGTCCTATTCTGACTCGTCTCTTGGTATCTCCCCGAAGAGAGACGGCTAGCCATCGTGACCTAGCAAATGGTCGCGACAACCAGTCGAGCCGGAAAGACGGATTTATGAGACCGACCATCAGCTGGTTTGTCGGGGCCTCATCCATGAGGAATCGGAGGTCCCACTCGAACGAACCCGATAACAACACACTGAGCAACCTATTTTAGCCGCCGAGGCAAAGACATGGCCCGGTAACGGGACGCGGAAGGAGAAAATGAAAAAGTCAAAATGATCCCTCGACTGCTCCTTCCGTATCAAGCGGAGACACGAGGGTTGGCATCGCCAAACAAGACCCAATGGCAGGGTCATAGTTTTTTATTCCTTAACAAGACCATTTAAGGCCGACTTATACAAAACTCACTCCCTTTCTCCCCTCTTTACGAAGGCGAGTCCTGATGACTCAGAAACAAAGAGAACGAGAAAAAAGAGTCGATCTAGGAGGTCTATTACAAAGGAAAATTCGGTACCCGCACCTCGGCGGGTACATACGAAGTGAAGCGCCTATAATGCTTCATCGTCAGGGAAAGATGCCCTCATATGGGGCTAGCCATTTCTGTCGACGAAGAAGGTGAGCAGCCCGGCCGTGCCGTACGGCTGTTGCTAGAGCTGCCTTGTGGGACTAAGGACCCCCCCCCCCCCCCCCCCCGCCAGTGGGGAGTCCGACCCGGCGCCTCACTCTCGCCTCATTCCTACAGATGCCGCTGAGGACGAACATGATGGGACCTAATAAGCCATGGAAACCTACCATGTGAGGTCCCCTTTAACTCCACCTCGCCCAAGTAAGGGGAGGACACAACAGAAGTTGAGCCAACTTCCTCACAGCCAACGAGGCGGCCATATCGGAGTGGTTGAAAGCTTATCGCCAGCATATCTACGTCCCCGTCTCCATCAGCAGAGGCATCATCACACTCGGAAGCAATAAAGACAATGGTCTACTAAGCGGGAGTCACTCATGCCTCGAGCATCCCGGAACTTGGCGTGTAAGCCTTAGCCACGGGGTGAAGCGACAAGCGACTCGGCCGCGCCCTTAAATAGCCGAGCCAGGCCATGTCGTCGGATACTCTGCCCGAGCGATGGGCCCGAGGCAGTTCTAAACGGGGCGCCAGCACACCACATGAGGACAAGAGCCTGACACCACCGACAACACCACGCATTGCATCCTATACGACAGGAAGCCCGCCTCGGGCCCGGTCGATGACTAAAGGCCTCCTGGGTGACCAGCATGCCAGATCAGGGACCCGTAGAAAGTTGCCCCTGCGCACCGCACACCAAAAGAAGACAAGAAGCCTGCCACTCAGGCAGCATCAAGTCACGCCTTTGTAGGCAAGACACGATGAGATGTCTTGCAATGACTTTGTGGACCGGGTCCTCTCCCCAAAACTGACGATTCATGCCGCCCGCTCTGCCCGAGATGCGGGGCTCAGGAGTCATGGGTGTCACGACATCCTCGACAATCACGTCCGACCAACAAATCCAAAGAACGAGTCCGCACAGACTCCTTCTCTGGCTCTAGGGCTACACCCGACGGGTGCGCTTGCACGCACCTCCCTCGCACAATGAAGAAACCCGCTACGGCTACATCCGGCCATGACACGAGTTCTTGTAAAAACTCGCCCCCGGCTCGGGGGCTACACCTATCGGGTCGCTCGCGCGCACCTCAAACGAGTCAGGCGACTCACAAAGCAACCGCTCCCACTCCGGCTTACACCGATAGCCAAATCCCCTGAACGACTCTCCGACTCGCTCGAGGGCTCAGGGGCTACTGTTAAGGGGAAATATCAGGGTGCCAAGGGACCACCTTGATGGGCCCACCTGATGGCACTCACGTGACAGCCCTACCTTAGCCTCGAGAGTCATGCCATGCTCCCGATTGTCCGACCCTTAGGCAGTCATGGACCGGCGGTACTTCACGCAACGGAGCGACCCGCTGCACCCGACCCCTCGGTAGGAATCGAGCGACCTGCCGCACCATGCTCCACATGACCACTCGGCAGGGGTCGAGACCTCCTTCCACGGGCCCGCACGATCATCAGGTGGGCCTTGCCGCCTCCGATCCCCGGCTAGGAGTCTGAACCCTAGGTGGGCCCGGGAAGACCTGACTCGGCGTCCTAATCCCGACTGGAGAAGAGTGACCAAGTTGGCAGTCCTCAACTACCAACTACTCGGTCTTAAATGCCATACCCACCGCACTTACACAGTACTAGGAGGTCAAATCCCCTATGTGCCTCGCTACACCCATCATCACCCACACCTGCTGATGCAAGCAGGCATGGCAGGGTACTCAATGTCGGCAACTCCTGATGACATCCCTCAGAGTGGATGGACGGGGGTGCCGATAGGCAATAGGAACGTTCTCCGCCCGGACAACGTGACAGTTCCCATGATGCGCTTCATCACGCGTGATGGAGCATGTCATCTATAGGGACAAAGAAGACGCGGCCTATCGACAAAAGACGGGGGTGCACCTGAGTACAATGCCCTCCTTCTGACATGGCAGTCAGGAAGAGGGGCCCACAAGAATTAAAGACCACATCACCGACCGGGGACTCCGCCTTCTTCAGCATGCCTTCAACCAGCCCGCACGTGAAGGATGTCATCTCTCTCTCTCTCTCTCTCTCTCTCTCTGTAAATGGGCCCATCCCCTCAAAATATAAAGGGGAAGCCCTTCTTCTGAGGAGGAGGAAAAAATGAACGAGAATAGACACAACACAACACCACGCTCTCTGCTTTCACTCGCACCCGAGACTTGGAGCACCTCTCCTCTCTCACCACCATTGTACTCAACTCCGGAGCAAGTAACACAAGTAGGCTCGGGAACTGGACGTAGGGGCTTTCACCAAACCAGTATAACCCCCCGTGTCCTCTTGCTAAGCCATCACCAAGCCTGAAGCATGGACCCCTAGAATAAATTCTACTAGTCAGTGATCAAAACACCGACACTATCTAATTCAACCATAACTACAAACACCCATCTAAAATGACCGTCAAAATCAAATCTGCTCAGACAAATGTGAGGAGTTACCTTGAAAGTGGAACCTCTTCAAATATTTGGAAGAATGGAAACTTCTTGTGCTTGGATTTTGGATGGAGGATAACCTAAGGTAGCACATGGGAGAGAGAGAAGAAGAAAGCTCGCTTGTAGAAGAAAAGAGTGAGAGACGAAGAAGAGGCCAACATTGCGTTGTATAAGGGCCGACATAGTCATGCCAAATGGATTGGCGTTACTCAATAAGTAGACATGTGTTGGCACCAGATTTTGACTAGTCCCATCTGTCAGAAGCGGGAAACTAAAATCGCCTGAAGTCAGTGATATTCAACGGCCGAAGGAAGTTAAGTGGGCCCGATAGGGTTGTTTTATTTTTTCTGTTTTTAGGTTTAGATTTTATTTTAAAATCCAGTTGGTTTGTTTAGGAGTTATGACCGAGTTGGGTTGAAACGTCTTGCATGAGGATTATAAATATGTAATTGGATCTGTATGAGAAAAACAACACTTTCATTCAATACAATTCAGCGCATCGCCATCCTTTTCGACGAAACCCTCGTCCCGCACGGGCTGCATTGGCTTCGATCTTCGCGTGTGATTTGGATTAGTCACCCTCAATAATTCTATCAATTTCAACTAGTACTTTCTCATTAATTTGATATTCTAGTTGTTATCATTAGAATTGCTAGTTATCCGGTAATTAGATCTATTTAGTGCTTGTTCTATCGACTCTGATTGCAATAATGTCTTGGTTGAAGCCGATCTATTATAATCTTGATAGATTTTATAAGTATTATTTAGGTCTAATTATTCAAGTCACTTTGGTAACTTTATCTATAAATTGATTAAATCTAGTTTATCTACCGTGTTTGAATATTATTTCGATTAAGTTCGATCTATTCGAATCAGTAAGGATGTATCGGTTTCGACCTGTTGCTGGGTAGATGGGGATAGATTCGATCAGTTTATAGGTAGGGTCAATAGGGTTCTAATGGGATGTTTAGCCGATAGGTTATAATGGTTCAATCGACTTTATGGTGCTTAATTGATCATATCATTTATTTTGATAGTCGTTTGCCCCTTTGCTTAAATAACATAGATTTAACAATAATGAGGCATATTTGCAATAACAGCTAATTAGATCTATCGACCTGACACCATCGATAGAGCGAGTTTATGCGTATTTACTGTAGACCTATCGACTCTGGCACTTTTCATCGACTTGGCCACTCAATTCGTTATTTTATCGACAGTTATGACCTAAATTGTTTACTAAATTAAATATTGCCGATAAGCCGATACAATCAGCCGATTGGCTAGCTTCTTTCATTTTCTTTATTTTTGTAGCCTCGGCTGATTTTATGAATAGTGACTATCAGCTTTCTTCATCGACCTATCCTAGGTCGGTGACCCGTGTCATCTGATCATTTATTTCTTTTTTGGTTTGCATGGAAAATCGACTGGCATGTCCCGGTTTCTCGTATTGAGCCTACACTAGAGTCAAGCAAATCTCCTAGATCACGCGTGGTGATTTTCGTGTCAATACGCTTTTTGGCACACCCGGTGGGACCAAGAACTTCAAACCTTACATCATGCCTGAACTTGGAATGCCAAAAGCTCCTAAAGACTCACAACCGAAGCACAACGTCAATGCTGAGCTAAGGAATAAACATGTGCTACCTGCTGTCAGGGATGACCTGAGTGATGAAGCAAAGACACAAATTGATCAGAGACTTGCTGAGTTTGAAAAGCTTCTATTAGGAACTTTTGGCAAAACAAGGAATGGTGTCATCCAGAAAGGAACATTGCCTGCTGCTGTTCTGGTTGAAGGTGAAGAAAAGTCATTTGCCAATAAACTAATAGAAGATGTTGATGAAGAGGCTCTTAGCAACATGATCCACACGACGGTACATCATGCACTAATTAACCAGTTGCCTGTGTTGGTTAATACTTTGAGGGCTTTCATTGTTCAGACTATGGTGGGTTGCGTAATTGATGATCCAATTCGTGGGCCAATGTATTTCCGTGTGACTGGGAATGTTCCTCGGCCTATAGCTCATGCTGCAAGTTAGAGTCAAAGACCTTCAGAAAATACTCCACCTTCCAAGGATGCTGATGCTAGGACACCTCGCATATTGTAGAAGACCACTCCACAGACACAACCATAGCATTACAGACAAGACGCTACAGAGCCGAATGTAACATACAGTACCGCCCCTAATGTCGAGTCGAGCATGTTTTGAATGCCATCTTCATCTGCACAACCAGGAGAATTAGGAGGCCATCATACAGTTATTAACTTTGGTTCGCCTATACCAGCATCTGGTTCTACATTGACTGCTCCAAATGTCAATGTGTCGACTGATGACTGGGCTTCGAAGATTGCTGAGGTAATGAGGAAATAGTTTGAATTGAATCCTAAGCAACAGACGTATATGTATCGACCTCCATATCCTCCAAGTTATGATTTGATTACTATGCCGAGTCGATACAGACCACCAGAATTTACTAAGTTCACTGGATAGGATAATACTACTACAATTGAGCATATTAGCCAATTTTTAGTGCAATGTGGAGAAGCTGGTAATACTGAAGCATTGAAGATCAGGTTGTTTCCATTGTCCCTGTCTGGATTAGCTTTTTCTTGGTTCGCATTGTTGCCCCCAAATTCAATTATTACTTGGGCCGATCTCGAACAAAAAATTCATAAGTACTTCTTTGCTGAAACTAGAGAGTTGAGGTTATCAGATTTGATTGCTATGAGGCAGAAAGCTGGAGAGTCTGTGCACGATTACGTACAAAGATTTAGAGATGTGCGCAGAAATAACATTCAATGGTTTGGTTGCCCCTTTAAGGGAAAAGTTTCCCCCTACTGAATTTGAAAGCTTATCACAGTTAGTGCAGAAGGTATCCATACAAGAGAATTTGACTCGGGGGGCACGGTCAAGGACGATTCAGATCAATTTTAATGATTATGGGTCTAAGTCTGATGAAGAAACGGTCGAAGTCAATATGGCCGAATGGACTAGAAACAAGAATACATTGTCATGCCCCTGGGTGAAGCAGAACGAACCTAAAGAGAAATATGATTTTGATGTTACCAAGGCCGATAAGATATTCGATATGTTGCTGCAAGAAAAGCACATTCAGTTGCCATCCAACCATGTGATTCCTCCTGTTGAAGATTTGAAGAAGATGAGGTACTGCAAGTGGCTTAATTCTCCTTCTCATAATACTAATGATTGCAAATTATTCATGAGGCAAATTCAAATGGCAATTGAGCAGGGCAAGGTCAAATTCACTAAAGGTACTATGAAGATTGATGGGCATCTTTTTCCTGCAAATATTAATATGGCTGATATCGACAATGTGGAGGCATTTACCAAAAGATACCAGAAAAAGAGGGACACGGAAGTAAAGGAATCACAGTTTGATCCACAGTGCTTGTTCTTTCAGTCTTGCTGGGATCACAATATGAAACTGCCACCAATGGACTATTGCCCTGGATGCAATAGGTGTGCGGAGCATATGTATAGAGAAGCTACAACATGTCATCGGTACCCACATCATGTGAATGATGCTAGAGAGTCGATGGTGGGATCATCCGATCGACAACAAAGGGTTTCTGCGTTTGATCGACTCGGAACCAAGAAGGCAAGCAATGAAGCTAAATTTGATAAGGAAGTCAACGAGGAGATGTAGGAGGGACAAGAACAGGCTGATCAATGGTGCCTATCTAGTATTTTCTCTAGGAGTCAGAAGCGTAGAATACAGAGAATGCGTTGTAGGCAGATAAGGGCTAGCCAGTATTATGATGAAGATGATCGGCCGCCAAAGAAGGTGAGAAACCATGTGGATATGTGCCATGGTTTGCTATACTTGTGATGAGTAATTGACTTGAGCGGATTTGGTGTTTGAGTTGAAATGCGGGAATCCAGGGATTGCATGGGTTTGCATATCATGGTTATGACTAACCGGAGTTGGTGGAGATATTGGTGATGTTGTAGGAGATGGGAAATGTGTTTGCTTGTCTCATGATGTGTAGGTCACTGGAGTTGACTTGGCGGTCAACGGCGAGAGGATCGGGCACAAGTAGGGGACTTGGGGCCAGACGATCGGGATGTCGGGTGAAGTCAAGGGTGATCCACACCGTATACGTGGAGAGGCAAGAAGCACGAATGGTTTCGCGGTTGAGCCTCAAAACCGTGGTGGTGATGAAGACGACGTGTTGACCAAGTCAAGGCGAACGGGATGCCGGTGCAAGTGACAAGGGGGGCCGATGGACAGGGACTGGGAGAGACTTGCCGGTGGTCAGGATCGCGGGACAAGGTGATACGTGTCAACATCAAGAAGTCATGCTTTGAGAAGCGTGCAAGGCGGTTTCCCGGTTTGGGCCTCAAAACCGGTGGCGGTGGTTGGTGGTGCACGTGGCACCATCATGGAGCTTGCTTCGAGATGAAGCAAAGATGTGAAGCATCCGATGGCATTCGGGCGATGAGGAAAAAGATGGATGGTTATACCCCCGATGGTAGGTGGGTGTGTTATGTAGGTCAATGGTAGAGTGGTCATGTGGACAATAGACCCTAGGCCTATATAAGGAGAGGTGTGGCTAGTAGGAGAGGTGCCTCTTCCATTAGCCTTATCTTAGGACTCTATTCAAAGTGCTAGGTGAGGACTTCATATTTGAGAGGAGAGTAGTGGGTGTGTGAGAGACATCTCTTGCCCTTCCAAATAGTGGGAGGAAGAGGGTGGCTTACTAGCCTTGTACCTATGGATCTTGTAAGCACCTTTCTATGATATGAGAAGTATTTTTGTGCTCAAGATTTCCCTCTTCACTTGAATCCCGAAATTCCCTTTTTCCCATTTTTGGACCTTTTTCGTGGTGATTTTCGATCTCACTTTTGGATAGATTTTTGGCCCGGATTTCTTGAAAAACTTGTTGCTAGGATGAGCTAGGATAATCCTCTATGGATCCTTGATGGAATTATTGGCTCTAGCACCTTTGATTTGAAGGATTTCTCAAGTTTCCCCTTTTTGGTGTTCTTGGCACAAGATCTGAAATTTGTGATGATTTCTTGAGCCAATTGAGTTGATCTCCTAGGATTAGGATCGTGATGTGATGAGGATTCACTGGTCCAAAAATCGCATCATTTGGAGTTTGTTTGATTGAGTTTTGGAGAAGATTTGAGAAGATCCCGAGAGTTTTTCTGTTCTGTTGGGGGTCAACCGGCACTGCCGATGATCAGGACCAGCACTACTGATTGGTCTAGTCTGTAGGTTCCAGTGCGACAGCATCCCACACCAGCACTGCCGATAGGTGGGACCAGCACTGCCGATGATGCGCACCGGCACTGCCGATGGCAGGGATCGGCACTGCCGATGGGTGTTCAGTTCTGAACTGTTGAGCATTACTTCTTCCCTTTTTGTTTCCACTGTGTTCCTTTGCTATGGTTGATCACTCCTAGGGCTAGTACACCATGAGTTGGTGTGTGTAGTCTTGGTGATCAGTTCGGAGATTGCTTTGGGTTATTTTTGGGATATAGGCCAAGTTCTCTTCGAGAATTTTGATTGGCTCCCATTCACCCTCCTCTGGTCGCCTTCTCGATCCTTCAATTTTTATCAGAGCCGGTTTGATCACTAGTTGATCTTCACCGGCTTTGTGATCCGAAGGCGACATGGAGAAGTGTGCTGTTAAGCTGTGGATGTTCGATGGAGAGGACTTCCCCTACTGGAAGTCATGGACCAAGGCGTATCTGCTGAGTCAAGGACGTGCAATTTGGGAGATTGTTGATCAGGAGTATGCTATACCAAAAGACCTGAACACTGCATCTGCAGGTGAGTTAGTCAGGTATGAGAACAACTCCAAAGTTGTCAATATTCTGTTTTCTCCACTTGGTAGGAGCGAACATGATAGGGTTGCACAACTTGACACTGCTCATGCTATTTGGGATAAGCTCTGCACTTACCATGAGGGTACCAACCAGGTCAAGTCTATGCGTAAGGATTCTTACAATAGATAGTACCAAACATTTGCACAGAAACCGGGCGAGTCACTAGATGACACTTTTTGTAGGTTTGAGGCAATTGAGTGCAACTTGCGGGCTTATGGTACCCTTGTGTACAATGACAATGATAGAGCTAAGCAACTATTGTACTCACTTGATGAAAATGTTTGGGGGGTTAAAATTGCTGCTCTAGAACAAACTGCTGAATTCAATACCCTGAACTGTGAGCAACTGTATAGCAAGCTGAAATCTCATGAACTTTCTAGGAAATCTCGTCCTAATCTTGCTATTCCTGTTTCTAGCATGGCTTTGCTTTCTAGTTCTCAGAAGGGTGATCACAGTTGTGCTTCTTATGAAACTAACCCCTCACTTGACAAGTCTTCTTTGGAGTTTGCTTTGTCTTCTCTTGTTGCAGCTTTCGATGAACAGATGGAGTGCATTCTTGATGAGAAGCTGTCCTTGCTCACAAGGAAGTTCAGGAAGTTCTACAACAACCGGAAGGAGAGAAGAGGAGGTGGTTCAAGAACCTGCTTCGAGTGCGGTGACCCGGGACACTTCATTGCTGATTGTCCTAAGAAGAAGAAGAAGGCCGGGTACCGTGACAACAACACTGAAGACTTCAAGCAGAAGAAGAACCGCTTCTACAAGAAGGGCAAGAACTCCAAGAAGTTCGCCAAGGCCATTGCACGCGCCTGCGTTGCCGCCTTGAGCGATGCCGACCTCACATCAAGCGAAGGCCTTACAAGCTCGGAGGAGGAGGTTGAAAAGCCACGAGTTAAGAGGAAGGATGACTTCATCGGACTTTGCTTCAAGGCAAAGAACGACCAAGACACCGACTCTGGATCCAACTCCGACACAAGCGAGGTACCTCCTACTCTTGATGAGCTCTCTTCTGAACTTGATCATTTGCACGATGTTCTGCTCATGTAAGATGATAAGCTTCGTAGTGTTGTTCGTGAGAGTAGAGAGCTTAAGTCTAAGTTGGAGAGTGCTGATTTTGAAATTGCTTCGCTTAGGTCCAAGCTTGCTCGTGAGAACATTGTTGTTGAGTGTGAGTCTTGTCAAGTTGTGATGAGTGATGTTGCACAGAGGGAGAGTGTGCATGCTCAAGTTGTCAGTCAGCTTGAGAGTGCCCTCAAGGAGATTGATGAGTTCAAAGCTAGACCAACTCTTTTGGGTGCATGTCAAAAGTGCCCTAAGCTCACAGATGAGTTGGAAGCTCAGTCCCTCAAAGTCAAAGAGCTTGAGTCCAATATTGCTTCATTAGACTTGCTCTAAGGTCCTTCCACCACCTTGTGAGGTGTGTGTTTCTCTTAAGGACAAGCTTGTAATCACTAGGGAGGAAAACAAAGCCCTAGTTCAGGAAAATGACTATCTTGTGTCTAGGCTCCAGAGAACCCTAGTGAGTAAAGAGAAGATTGAGAGTGATTTGGCAAGAGTGAAGGAGAGTGCTTCTAGATCAACCTATAACTTAGGTTTGGCATTTGAGAGGTGTGACAAGGAGAGTGAGAATGTGGGTAAGTTTGTATCTAGCTCCAGCTACAAGGATGAGGAAAACACCATCAAACCCACTGACACATACTATCCACCCAATCCAAAACCTTCCTTCAACCCAAAGCAAATAGAGAAGCCAAAACCCAAACCTGCAATGCAAGCCAAGCCTAATTCTAAGGGTGTCTACATTTGCATGTTTTGTGGTCGCAAGGGCCACTTGGATGAGTTCTGTTTTAGGCATAAGAGAACTGAGAGGAAGCAAGCTGAGTTGACTAGGAATGCTTTTTATGATGATTTTGTTGACTTTCAGCCTCGCTCTTTTTCTCGTGCCTATCGTGGACAGGGTCATTCCTCATATGGCTTTGATTCACGAAACAGAGGCTTTGCGCAGCAGCGTTTTGGCGCCCCACGTTTTCCCCATCGTGATGAGCGTCACTCGCATGGATTTGGCTTTCACACAAATGATTTGACAGGCCACGTTTTCCCCATCGTGGTTCTCGTCCCATGCGTTCAAATGATAAAGTGCAAAGAACTATGATGACTACTACCGGTTGTATGGTTAAGTGCTGGATTCCCAAATGCTTTTTGACTAACACCAGCACTGAGCCATCGACTTTCACTTCTCGTTCTTTGTAGGCAGCAGGTGGAGGCTTGGAGAACAAGTGATTGATGGATTCCGGGTGTTCGCGCCACATGACCGAAAATGCAAAGTGGTTCTCCAGCCTCACTCCCTTGAAGCGTAGGGAGTATGTGACCTTTGGAGATGACAAGAGAGGAAGAGTGAAGGGAAGGGGCGTGGTAAAGGTAAATGAGAACTTCACTCTCAATGATGTTGGTTTGGTTGAGTTTCTCAAGTACAATCTCCTCTCTATCTCTCAGCTTCTTGATGTTGGTTTGGAAGTGCGCTTTAAGTCGAATGCTTGTTGTGTTCTTGATTCGAGTGGTTCCTTAGTTTGTGGGATTTCTGACATTGGTAGAGTTTTTTAGGCTGATTTTGTTGGTTCTCCTGGTTCTCACAAGTGCTTGTTTGCTCAATTTTCTTCTGAGCTCTGGAAATGGCATAGGAGACTGGGTCACATGAGCTTTGACTTGTTATGTCGCTTGAGTGGCCTAGGTTTGATCCGAGGATTGCCTAAGCTCAAATTTGATAAGGATTTGGTTTGTACTCCTTATCGTCATGGGAAAATGATTGCCGCTTCTCATCCACCAATCAATTTGGTGATGACTGAACGCCCTGGAGAGTTGCTTCATATGGACACTGTTGGTCCTTCTCGGGTTCGTTCGGCGGGTGGGAAGTGGTATGTTCTTGTGATTGTTGATGACTATTCTAGCTACTCTTGGGTCTACTTTCTTGAGAGCAAGGATGAAGTGTTTTATCACTTTTGGAGCTTAGATTTGAGGTTGTTCAAGGAACTCCCTGGTGCATTACGAGCAATTCACAGTGATAATGGCACCAAGTTCAAGAACTCCTTCTTTGATGCTTTCTGTCTTGAGCATGGTATTGAGCATCAGTTTTCAGCACCTCGGGTTCCCCAGCAGAACGGTGTGGTTGAAAGAAAGAATAGAACCTTAGTGGAGATGGCCCGGACGATGCTCGATTAGCATAGGACTCCGTAGCGGTTCTGGGCTGAGGCCATTAGCACTGCTTGCTATGTTTCCAATCAGATTTTCTTGCGCTCAATTCTTAATGTGACTTCTTATGAGCTGCGTTTTGGGAGAAAGCCCTCGGTTTCTCATTTGCGTGCCTTTGGTTGCAAGTGCTTTATTCTCAAGCGTGGCAATGTTGATAAGTTTGAGTCAAGGTCTTCCGATGGAATCTTTCTTGGTTACTCTCTTCATGGTCATTCCTACAGAGTTTTGAATTTGGAAACTAACACCATCGTAGAATCCTGCGATGTAACCTTTGATGAATCAAACTCTTGTGCAAGGAATATGATTGAGTCTACAGGTGACAAGGAGATCAAGGGGAGCATCTTTGTAGAAGAGGACCTACAGGGCTTTGATGATGATATTGATGATTCACTTCATCTCTCATCTGAGCTTGTTCCTGCTGCTACCACTACTCTAGTAGAGGGTCCAGAAGCTTCTACATCGACTTCAGTAGCTGTTGAGCAAGCTCTAGCTGTGGTTGAGGGGGAGGTGCACTCTGAGAGAGAGAGAGGCTCCTCACCTCATTCAGCATTGACATCCACCTCAATAGATGGTCGGTAATCTCTATGAGAGGACAACAAGGTCAAGGTCTGCACATCTAGCTTGCTTTACCAATTCTCTCTTTGTTGCAACCTTTGAACCCCAGGATGTTGCACACGCACTATCTGATGAACATTGGGTTAATGCCATGCATGAGGAGTTGGAAAACTTTGAGAGAAACAAAGTCTGGACCCTTGTAGATCCTCCCAAAAATGTCAATGTCATAAAAACCAAGTGGGTGTTCAAAAACAAATATGGGGAGGATGATGAGGTTGTGAGAAACAAGGCTAGGCTAGTTGCTCAAGGTTTTAGCCAAGTGGAGGGCTTAGATTATGGTGAAACCTTTGCTCCTGTTGCTCGCATAGAAGCCATTAGGATCTTGTTTGCATTTCCTGCCTCTAAGGGCATTAGACTCTATCAAATGGATGTCAAGAGTGCTTTCCTAAATGGTTTTATAGAGAAAGAAGTGTATGTAAGGCAACCCCCTGGCTTTGAGCACCACAAATACCCAAACCGTGTGTACTAGCTTCAGAAGGCTTTGTACGGGCTAAAGCAAGCACCTAGGGCATGGTATGCTAGGTTTAAGACCTTCTTGCTAGAGCATGGGTACGTCATGGGGTGTGTTGATAAAACCTTGTTCACTCTCAAGCATGGCAATGACTTTCCAATGGTTCAGATTTACGTGGATGATATCATCTTTGGTGGTTCCTCTCATGCTTTTGTGTCCAGGTTTTAGGAAGCTATGGAAAGTGAATTTCAGATGTCGATGATGGGAGAGCTCACCTTCTTTCTTGGGCTTCAAATCAAGTAGTGCAAGCAAGGCACTTTCATACATCAAGCCAAGTACACGAAGGATCTCCTGAAGAAGTTCGACATGGTCAATGTGAAGTCGTTGTCTACACCAATGTCCACTACAACGGCTCTTGACCCTAATGAAGGCTGTGAAGCGGTGGATCAAAGGGAGTACAGGAGCATGATTGGCTCCCTCTTGTACCTGACAGCGACAAGACCTGACATACACTTTGCGGTGTGTCTTTGTGCTCGCTTTCAAGCTTCCCCAAGGGTGACTCATCGCAAGGCTGTCAAGCGCATCTTCAGGTATCTCAAATACATCCTTGAGTTTGGTCTTTGGTACTCTGCATCTTCATCTCTTGATCTCATTGGGTATTCGGATGCGGACTTTGCTGGGTGTAGAATTGATAGGAAGAGCACTTCTGGTACTTGCCATTTCTTGGGTACTTCTTTGATCTGTTGGTCTTCTCGTAAGCAATCGAGTGTTGCCCAATCCACCACAGAGGCTGAGAGACTATGGGTTAACTTTTAAGGGTGTTCCACTCATATGTGATAACTCCAGTGCCATATGCTTAGCCAAAAACCCAGTCCAACATGGTAAGGTCAAACACATCAATGTGCGATTCCACTTCCTGAGAGACAATGTTGAGAAGGGGGATGTTGAGCTCAAATACATTGATACCAAAAACCAACTAGCTGATATCCTCACCAAGCCCCTAGATGCTTCGAGACATGCTTTTCTTCGGGGGGAACTTGGTGTTTGTCATCCCTATGGCATCATTTGAGGGGGAGTTGGTTTTCTCTTGTATATATGTATCTTACCATTTTCGCATTGCATCTCATATGTAATATATGCATTAGTAGATGAGCTTTGATTCTTATGCTTTCTTGCATTTCTCTTTCCTATGATTGAGCTTGAGCTAAGTTGTGTGGATGTGATGGTAATCTCTCATGCTTAGATTTTCTAGATGGCCTGTTATAAACTCATGTGAGCAACTTGCTAATCTTAAAGGTAAACTGAGCTTCTTGTGAACCTTATGATCTAATCTTGCTAAAACTTGCTCACCATGTGTATAATTGCTTTTATCCTTGTTGAAACTTGCACTGAGGCTAGTCTAGAGGATGTCTTGGCTTTGGCACCTTGTGTTTGCGAAATGGAAGGCTTTGCAAATGTTTAGCTCATGATGAAACATTGTGGGAACGTGTGTTCCTTTTGCCGCAAAGGCATGCTCTTTTGTTTTGTGCATAATCTTGAAAAATCTGCTAAGTGCTTTGATCAAGAACTACTCAATAATGCTAAATCCAAACATTGTGATTTGAAGCCTCGGAGTGTTTGCCGTACCCAGTCGTGCGACCCTCCGCATGGATAAGAGGACACATGAGGATAACTATAATCTCTTGATCAACTGAGTCTCTGTTTCATATGTGAGCGTTTATAGAGCTCATTTTCTGCGAGTGCTTGTTGCCCTTGTTGAGATTGAAACTGGCTAGATTCTTATGATTCACTTGGTGGTTGTTTTGCCTTGGATGAGAGTACTTACACATGTGGTGGCAGATTTTCTCATGATAAGCAAAATTTGATTCTATCTAAGCTAGTCAATCTTTATGCTTAGCCTGTATAGCTCATGGTGTTTATGCCTTGCTATCTATTTTTGATCTTTGCATGATTGGGAGCTATTGCCTTTACACTTCATGGCACTATGGTCATGGTTAGCAAAGTTAAATGCTTGTTTGCATAATTGTTGAAGCTCCTTAGGTTTGCATTTTCATGCATTGCATGTTTGCTTGTTCTTTTGCCTCTTTGATGAGTTCATTGCCAAAGGGGGAGAAAATTTTGGGGTCATGCACAAATAATGCTAAGAAACTCATATGACATGTTTTGCACTACATGAGACCTACCACAACTTGAGGGGGAGCATATCATGATCTTGAGCGGTTTCTTGCACTTTTCGCATTCTTTGCGTCTCAAGTCTTCTTTGCCAACTCTTGGTTTTGTGATCCCTACTTGCTAGATGGCTTGTTTTCACCTTTTCTTTGTGATTAGCCATTTGGTTGTGCTTATTCGGCTTCGCATTTCAATCTCTAATCTTTGTGCATTTGGTGTTGTCAATGTACTCATCAAGGGGGAGATTGAGAAATTATGTGGATATGTGCCATGGTTTGCTATACTTGTGATGAGTAATTGACTTGAGCGGATTTGGTGTTTGAGTTGAAATGCGGGAATCTAGGGATTGCATGGGTTTGCATATCATGGTTATGACTAAACGGAGTTGGTAGAGATATTGGTGATGTTGTAGGAGATGGGAAATGTGTTTGCTTGTCTCATGATGTGTAGGTCACTGGAGTCGACTTGACGGTCAACGGTGAGAGGATCGGGCACAAGTAGGGGACTTGGGGCCAGACGATCGGGATGTCGGGTGAAGTCAAGGGTGGTCCACACCGTATAAGTGGAGAGGCAAGAAGCACGGACGGTTTCGCGGTTGAGCCTCAAAACCGTGGTGGTGATGAAGACGGCATGTTGACCAAGTCAAGGCGAACGGGATGCCGGTGCAAGTGACAAGGGGGCCCGATGGACAGGGACTGGGAGAGACTTGCCGATGGTCAGGATCGCAGGACAAGGTGACACGCGTTGACATCGAGAAGTGGCACTTTGAGAAGCATGCAAGGCGGTTTCCCGGTTTGGGCCTCAAAATCGGTGGCGGTGGTTGGTGGTGCACGTGGCACCATCACGAAGCTTGCTTCGAGATGAAGCAAAGACGTGAAGCGTCCGATGGCATTCGGACGATGAGGAAAAAGATGGCCGGTTATGCCCCCGGTGGTAGGTGGGTGTGTTATGTAGGTCAAGGGTAGAGTGATCATGTGGACAATAGACCCTAGGCCTATATAAGGAGAGGTGTGGCTAGTGGGAGAGGTGCCTCTTCCATTAGCCTTGTGTTAGGACTCTATTCAAAGTGCTAGGAGAAGACTTCATGTTTGAGAGGAGAGTAGTGGGTGTGTGAGAGACATCTCTTGCTCTTCCAAATAGTGGGAGGAAGAGGGTGGCTTCCTAGCCTTGTACCTATGGATCTTGTAAGAACCTTTCTATGATATGAGAAGTATTTTCTTGCTCAAATTTCCCTCTTCACTTGAATTCCGAAATTCCCTTTTTCCTATTTTTGGACCATTTTCATGGTGATTTTTTATCTCACTTTTGGACAGAATTTTGGCCCGGATTTCTTGAGAAACTTGTTGCTAGGATGAGCTAGGATAATCCTCTATGGATCCTTGATGGAATTATTAGCTCTAGCACCTTCGGTTTGAAGGATTTCTCAAGATTCCCCTTTTTGGTGTTCTTGGCACAAGATCTAAAATTTGTTATGATTTCTTGAGCCAATTGAGTTGATCTCCTAGGATTAGGTTCGTGATGTGATGAGGATTCACTTGTCCAAAAATCGCATCATTTGGAGTTCGTTTGATTGAGTTTTAGAGAAGATTTGACAAGATCCCGAGAGTTTTTCTGTTCTGTCGAGGGTCGACCGGCACTGCCGATGACAAGTATCGGCACTGCCGATTGGTCTAGTCTGTAGGTTCCAGTGCGACAGCATCCCACACCGGCACTGCTGATAGGTGGGACCGGCACTGCCGATAACGCGCACCAGCACTGCCGATAGGCGTGACCGGCACTGCCGATGGCAGGGATTGGCACTGTCGATGGGTATTCAGTTCTGAATTATTGAGCATTGCTTCTTCCCTTTTTGTTTCCGCTGTGTTCCTTTGGTGTGGTTGATCACTCCAAGGGCTAGTACACCACGAGTTGGTGTGTGTAGTCTTGGTGATCAGTTCGGAGGTTGCTTCGGGTTGTTTTTGGGATATAGGCCAAGTTCTCTTCGAGAATTTTGATTGGCTCCCATTCACCCCCCCCCCCCCCCCCTCTGGTTGCCTTCTCGGTCCTTCAGAAGGTTTGGAGACTAAAGGTGAAGTCACAAGAACAGACACCAAATACCTCTGTGAACATGGTGACGGTATTGCCTCAAGAATTGGCTGCAGAAGAAGAATTGTTTGCTAATAGAGAGAGTGAGCCTCAGCTGGTATTTGATATCTAGCAAGCAATTTTTGATAAACCAGATGAGGTTAAACATTGGCACTTAAAGGCTTTGTATGTAAGACATTTTGTTAATGGATGCCGATGGGAAAAAAGATGGTCGATGGAGGCGCTGCAGTAAATATCATGCCGATCACTACCGTCAGGAAATTGGGAAAGACTGAAGAAGATTTGATTGATATAAATATGATTCTTGGAGATTATTGTGGTCGTACTGCAGCAGCTGAAGGAGTTTTAAATGTGGAGCTTACAATCGGCAGCAAAACCTTGCCGGTTACTTTCTTTGTGATTGATGGAAAGGGAACCTATAACCTTCTATTGGGACGGGATTGGATATATGCTAATTGTTGTGTTCCTTCTACAATGCACCAGTCTCTGGCCCAATGGAATGGTGATCAAGTAGAGGTGGTCCCGACCGATGAAACCGTCAATGTTGCATCGGCCGATTTAGTTCCATGGCATGCAGATGATATGGAGTGTTTGTGTGGCAAGATCTAGGATGGGGATTACATCAAGATTACTACACAGGGTCTTGAAGTAGTGGACCAATCAAAATTCTAAATTGTTTTTCTGATAGGCACCACAATGGAATTTGCAGGCATACCAATGGAATTTGCAGAAGATGGAAAGTTGGGAAAAGGATTCATGTCGGCCGATGAGTTACAGGAAGTTGATATAGGAGATGGTGATAAACAAAGGACGACATTTATCAGCAGAAAGTTAGATGAAGAGTTTAAAGTTGAATTAATAAAGTTATTGAAAGAGTATTGGGATTGCTTTGCTTGGGATTATTCTGAGATGCCCAGTCTGAGCCGATCTATAGTCGAACATCAGTTGCCCATTAAACCTGGATATCGACCTTACAAGCAGCCCCCAAGAAGAATTGATCCAAAGATATATGATGATGTCAAGGGTGAGATTACTCAATTATATGATGCTAAAATTATTAGACCTTGCCGATATCCAGAGTGGGTTTCAAATGTTGTGCCTATTTTCAAGAAGTGTGGCAAATTGAGAGTTTGTATTGACTTTTGCCCATTGAATAAAGCTAATATAAAAGATGATTACCTAATGCCGATAGCAGATCTTCTGGTTGATGCAGTTGCACGACACAAAATTGTAAGCTTTATGGATGGTAACGCTGGTTACAATCAGATTTTCATGGCAGAGGAAGATATACCGAAAACTGCTTTCAGATGTCCTGGTGCTATTGGGTTGTACGAATGGGTAGTCATGACCTTTGGGTTGAAAAATGCTGGAGCTACATATCAGAGGGCCATGAATTATATATTCCATGATCTGATCGGCAGGTTGGTTGATATTTATATTGATGATTTTGTAGTTAAATCTAAAAGAGTAGAAGATCACAAAGCCGATTTATGAGAAGTACTTGATAGAACCAGGAGATATGGTTTGAAGATGAATCCGAAGAGATATGCTTTCGGTGTTTTTGCTGGTCAGTTTTTGGGTTTTATTGTGCATGAAAGAGGAATTGAAGTTGGGCCGAAAAGCATGAAAGCTATCAATGATATTGAGCCACCGACTAACAAAACATCACTTCAGTCTTTAATCGGCAAAGTGAATTTCATCAGGAGGTTTATTTCCAATCTATCTGGAAGACTTGATGCATTTACCCCATTACTGAAGTTAAAGGAAAATCAAAAGTTTGTGTGGGAGGCAGAACATCAAAAAGCTTTGGATGATATCAAATAGTATTTTGTGTCCCCACGAGTATTGGTACCACCAAAAGAAGGATTGCCTTTCAAGCTTTATCTTGTGGCGGATAAGAAATCAATCGGATCAACTTTAATCCAAGAACAAGATGGCAGAGAAAGAGTGGTGTTTTATCTAAGTCGAAGATTCATTGATGCTGAAACCAGGTACACAGAGATTGAGAAGTTATGTTTATGTTTATATTTCTCATGTGTGAAGTTGAGACATTATTTGTTATCGACCGAGTGTGTGGTGGTTTGCAAAGCTGATGTCATCAAATATATGTTATCGACTCCTATTTTAAAAGGGAGAATTGGTAAATGGATGCTTGCTCTAGCCGAGTATGATCTTACTTATGAATCTGCTAAAGCTGTTAAAGGTCAGGTGCTGGCTGATTTAGTTGTTGAGCACTATGGGTCTGAAGTGTCGATGGTGGAGCCAGTACCATGGTTATTATTCTTTGATGGATCTGTTTGCAAGAACGGATGTGGTATCGGGCTCATGATCATATCGCCTCGGGGGGCAAGATTTGAGTTTGCATTCACTGTTGAAGTATGAACTAATAATCAGACTGAATATAGAGCTGTGCTTAAGGGGTTGCAGATAATGAAAGAAGCTGGAGTCGATTGTGTCAAAATCATAGGAGATTCATTGTTGGTGCTCGGATAGCTTACAGGGGAATTTGAGTGCAAGGATGATATTTTAAGATTATTTCATGCCGAGTGTCAAACTATATTGTAACACTTTAAAGCAGTAAGATTCAAGCATGTCCCAAGAGAATAGAATATAGAGGCAAATGATCTGGCACAAAAGGCATTGGGTTATCAATTGAATGATAGTGAAATTATTGTCGATATAGCTGATGTCGATGAAAAAGATTGGAGATTTGGTATTATTCAATATCTTAAAGATCCAACCCAACGAGTGCCTTGAAAGATTCAGTACATGGCTTTGAGGTATGTTTTATTAGAAGGAAAACTTTATTACCGAATGATTGATGGTGTACTGTTAAGATTCTTGAATCAAGAAGAGGCCAAAGTTGTTATGTGTGAAGTTCATGAAGGAATATGTGGAACGCATCAATCGGCTCATAAGATAAGGTGGTTGTTAAAAAGAACTGGGTATTATTGGCCAACTATGCTGGAAGATTGCTTCTGATATTATAAAGGATGTCAATAGTGTCAGAAATTTGGAGCGATACAGAGAGCATCAACATCGGCTACGAATCCAATTATTAAGCCGTGGCCTTCTAGAGGTTGGGGTATGGACGTGATTGGCCAAATTTATCCTGCATCAAGCAAGGGTCATAAGTATATTCTGGCAGCTACAGATTACTTTACAAAGTGGATCGAAGCCATACCTATGAAAAATGTTACTGCTAGTGATGTGATCAACTTTGTAAAGGAACATATTATATATCGATTTGGTGTACCACAGACTATTACCACTGACCAAGGTTCTGTGTTCACTTCGGAAGAGTTTCAAAGCTTTGCTGATAGTATGGGAATCAGGCTTTTGAATTCATCACCACATTATGCTCAAGCCAATGGTCAAGCAGAAGCATCCAACAAGAGTTTAATTAAGTTGATTAAAAGGAAGATAGATGAACAGCCTAAGAAGTGGCATTCAACATTGGCTGAATCTTTATGGGCGACAGGATGGCTTGTCATAGAGCAATTAAGGTGCCACCTTATCAGCTGGTTTATGGGCATGAGGCAGTTTTACCATGGGAAACAAATCTGGGGTCCAGAAGGGTGGAGATGCAGGACCAGTTATCAGTTGATGACTACAGGCAAGTTACGTTGGATGAATTGGAAGATGTTGTACAACATCGGAAGAAGACCCTGGAAAAGATTCAAGAAAATAAAACCCGGGTGGCCAAGTTTTATAATAAAAAGGTGGTCCCCAAAAGTTTTTCAGAAGGGGATCTGGTCTGGAAGTTAATTATGCCCATCGGCTCTAGAGATAGTCATTTTGGAAAATGGTCACCGAATTGGGAAGACCCATTCAAAGTGAGCCGATGTGCACCTGGCAATGCATATTTTCTACAAGGGTTGGATGGAGAAGAGTTTGGGAGAACGATTAATGATAAATATTTGAAACGATATCATCCAAGCGCTTGGGTTGATGCATGATTTCGTCATTAATTGACAGCCGATAGTTCTTAAGTATCACGCTTGAGGGATAAAAGCCTATGGTGATACATTGACTTGAGATGGCCGATATTACGGTATCACGCTTGAGGGATAAAAGCCTATGGTGATACAATGATAAATATGTACATGTATCATTACTGAGCACAAAATATCAGATAGTACATATATTCATTCAATGGTGATAGAAGAAGTTATAGAAGAATATCAATACAAGGTGAACATGAGTTGATTACTCGCAGGTAATCGATTTCTAAAGAGATCTATTATCTTACTACAGCTAGGGGATGAAGATGTAATTATTATCCCGAGTACAAGAAAAGAGCACATAATTAAGAACAAAGGTGGTTCCGTAGCTTGGCTCTTCTTCCCCGGTAGAGTATCACTGTCATCAGACATTACCCGACGGACAAGGGGAAGAGAGGGCGGCCTCGCCGATGCCATTCTTCATGATTGGGTCATCCAACAACTCGTAAGTTAATTTCTGACGCTGAAGCGGTCGTGGACTTTTGATTGAAAGGATGCTCCGAGGATAGAAGAAGCAAAGAGGATTCGCCATGATAAACTTAGTAGATTTGGAGATAGTCGGTATTTTTCTATTAGAGCTCTCAGGAGAAGACTCATGTTATCAAGATGAAAAAGAGGATGGACGGAGGGGCTATTTATAGGGTCTATGCATGACTTTTGAAGAACCCAAACGTCGGTCTACATTAAGTAGGAAGTGGAGAGGTTCGAGGGAAAAAGATAAGAATGAGGACGGTCAAAAAAGAAGAATAGCAGCCGAGGCGTTGCAGGAAGGCGATGAGTTGCAATTAAGAAGAGTATGAGTGGTTGGGGGTATGCTTTAAAGATAAAGTTCAAAAAGTGGCTGGTTCACCAGCAAATACGTGCGGTAAACGAGCAGATAAAATCCGACGCATGAAGCATTTCGTACCCCGGACATGGGGGGCATGTGTTGGTACCAGATTTTGACCGGTCTCATCTGTTAGAAGCGGGAAATTAAAATCGGCTGAAGTCAATGATATTCAATGGTCGAAGAATGTTAAGTGGGCCCAATAGGGTTATTTTATTTCTTTATATTTTTAGATTTAGATTTTATTTTAAAATCTAGTCGGTTTGTTTAGGAGTCCTGACCGAGTCGGATTGAAACCTCTTGCATGAGGATTATAAATATGTAATAGGATGTGTACGAGAAAAACAACACTTTCGTTCAATACAATTCGGCGCATCGCCAACCTTTTCTTCGAAACCCTCATCTCGCGCGGGCTGCATCGGCTCCGATCTCAGCGTAAAATTTGGATTAGTCACCCTCGGTAATTCTATCAATTTTAACTAGTACTTTCTTATTAATTTAATATTCTAGTTGTCATCGTTAGAATTGCTAGTTATCCAGTAATTAGATCTATTTAGTGCTTGTTCTATTGACTCTGATTGCAATATTGTTTTGATTGAAGCCGATCTATTATAATCTTGGTAGATTTTATAAGTATTATTTAGGTCTGATTATTTTATCTACAGTGTTTGAATACTTTCTCGATTAAGTTCGATCTATTCAAATAAGTAAGGTTGTATCGGTTTCGACCTCTTGCTGGGTAGATGGGGATAGATTCGATCAGTTTATAGGTAGGGTCAATAGGGTTCTATTGGGACGTTTAGCCGATAGGTTATCACGGTTCAATCAACTTTCTGGTGCTTAATTGATCATATCATTTATTTTGATAGTCGTTTACCCCCTGCTTAAATAAGATAGATTTAACGATTATGAGGCATATTTGCAATACCAGCTAATTAGATCTATCGACCTAACGCCATCGACAGAGCGAGTTTATACGTATTTACTGTAGACCTATCGACTCAGCTATATCGACTCTAGCACTTTTCATCGACTTGACCAGTTCTTTTGTGAATACTATAGATCTATTGGTTCTGGCCAGTCAATTCGTTATTTTATCGACAGTTATGACCCTAAACTGTTTACTAAATTAAATTTTACCGATAAGTCGATACAATCAGCGAATTGGCTTGGTTTCTTTCATTTTCTTTATTTTTATAGCCTCGGTTTATTTCACGAATAGTGACTATAGGCTCCCTTTATCGGCCTGTTCCAGACCGGTGACCCGTGTCATCTAATCGTTTATTTCTGTCGGTTTGCAGGAAAAATCGACTGGCACGTCCCGGTTTCTCGTATTGAGCCTGCACTGGAGTTAAGCAAATCTCTCAGATCACGTGTGATGATTTTCGTGTCAACAAAACGTCAATCCATATGACGTGATTGTTTTCAACGCTGGATGCCTTACCGTCTGAGCTGGAGGTAAAATCTGACATGGCATTCAATCATGCTAGTCTGTTTGGCCTGTTTTAGTGGCTAACCACACCATATAGAATGCCATGTTTAAACGAAAAAATTTAGTTTTGACTGGACTATTTTTAAAATATTAAATTAAAAAATATTATTTAATTAAAAAAATTCCAACCGCACCACCGCAAACAGCTCGAAAAGAAAAAAGAAACTAAAAGCTGCCAACTTCCAAGGTTCTCATCACTACGGTACGCTTTTCCTTTTTAAACAGAAAAAGTAGTTTGCTTTTTCTTGACCCGCTGCAACAGTACTACATTGCAGCTGAAATGTTTACTCAACGAATCAATGACAGAGCCACCGCACCACCATTTAGAGCAGGGCTAATAAAACTACCCGTTACCGGTTACAGACATATCAGGAGCACGAGTTGGAGGAAGCCCGGCCACTTAGTGCCATTTTTTTTATACTACTGTAGTTCCCGCTGCAAAATCAGATGAACGCTGCAGGAATCAACGACAGAGCCACCACCACGTCACGCAAGGAACTATCACGCGAGTCGGCAAGCCTTTGTTCAGCAGCTCGCCATGTAAATACACCTAGTAAGCTACATTGGCATCTCAAGTTTTGGCACACTTGTCTGACAAGTCGTTAACAGCTTTAGTAGACGATCTGGTTTTTGTTTTGTACTGATATACTATATATAATTAATAAAAATATTATGTAAATAATTTTTTTATTTAAACCATACAAAATATTTTATTTTTCTTAAACCCATTGTAACGTACGTGCACTTTACTAGTTTTTCATATAAAGAGAATCACATGCATTGACGCAAAGGATCACAGCCTCCACTTGTTTGATTCCGTTTTCCGCTCTCCCGTCCACACACGCAGGCACCACAGGCCACAAAATAAGTTGATCGGCCACTCAAAAGCTCATGATTCAATAGTTAAATGTAGCCATCCACGATCTGCTTTCTTGAACTAGACAACTAGAGCGATGTTTCACGGTGTTGCGCCCACAGACACAACATGTAAACGGCCCGTGAAAGTTACAAGAGGAGAATGGTAAACAGAAACTCTATCGCGCGTGGCTAGGCCTGTCCTAACCTTTAGCCGGCCCATCGACAAGAGGAAGCGATGGAAAGCACGGTGGTATCGATGAAAGCGGGCGGTGTGACTCGACGGCGAGAATGTCGCTGCATAGCTGGTGGCAGTGGAAGGCGGGCAGTGGCAGCGATTTCGACGAGTGCTGACTGCCGAGCATAGGCGAGGACATACGATACGATGTGGCAGTTAACATCGGTGGTGGCGGCGATGATGGAAAAAACTCGTGACAGAGCAGTGGGCGGAGCTAGAATTTTGAATATGGGTGTTTAAAATTTGTAAGACAATTCCAAAACACAAGAAATTATCAAATAAGTCTCGTTTAAATTTATAAACTAATCTTTTCTGGGCTAGAAAATAATACTTACACTCAATTGTCTTGAGTTTCTCTTTGTTTTTTCTTTTAGGGATATATGAAGCATGGCTTAAAGGATTGATGTTTTTATGCAAAAATTCTTGGGTGTTCAAGTGAACACCAATGAACCATACTGGCTCCACCACTGTGACAGAGGGGTGGGCGGTGCATTGCGGCGACAGGGGCACCACCGCAACGTCAGTCAGCAGTTATTGTCGATGGTCTAGGATGTTCCGGTTGCCAGAGGAGAAGACGTTCTGACAGAGATAGAAGGTTCCTGCGCAGGAGGTGGTTGGCTCAATAATGGGTGGCCGTGCGGCGGTGCTGTAACCGAGGGCAGCAGGTGGGCGGGGCTTGCAACAGGGGGGCATGACGGACATGGCTGATAGGCACGAGGTAGCGATTGAGACGCGAAGCGGCAGTGGCCAGCCAGTCGGAACGGCGGATGACGTGTGGTGCGCGGCGGAAGGAGTCGCGTGCTCTGCTAGTCGCACGTTAACGTCACCCGATGAAATAATAATATGGTCTTTTATTGAATCGAAGCACATAGCCGTCGGTGCAACCTTTGAATAGTGTGGGGAGCCCAAATAACACACATTATGATCAAATATGTTGTTAACCCAGAATGAACACTGATACGTATTGACCATTTGACACATCACGTATCGCAGCCCATTCGAAGCAACCAACATCATAATATTTGATCATAATATGTATAATTCATCACAGCCCATTCTAAACAACCAACACCACAATATTTGATCATAATATGTATAATTCCGATATTCTCTGACATGCACAAACAACATCCAAGATCAACATGCACACTGTTAAGCCACATTTATAAGCATCTTCATCACAAGAATTAACGAGAGAGTAAAAGTATTATATTACCATAGCAGTATCTTTACTTAGCTAAATTTACATAAAAAGGAAAGTTTAGAGCTCACATGCTAAATGTACAACCAACTTAGCATGAACAAGGACATGGTTACAAAGGTTTGATACTTGTTTAAGAGTTTACGCACCAGAGTTCTAAAACAAAAGACAACAATGCTCCACTACGAGCACCATCCACGTCACCTTCTCAACAACCAACTACTCCTGCCCTTCACCCCCATCGGTGGCAGGGTACAAGTAGCCATACACGGACTCATCTTCACCTGCAAAACTCAATAAATAATATCGTGAGTACGAAAGTACTCAGCAAGACTTACACGGAGAGTCATATAGCTCTCAACCAATGGAATATGTGTTTGGCTTTGGATAAGAATAAGGCAATTAGGATGACAAGTGCATAAAAGCAATTAATATTTTTGAAGTGAATAATTAGCCAACCAATAAGTAAAATATACTAGTAGTTCATTTTTTTTTCCATCTCCCAAACCACATCCTATGAGAAAATAATCATAATGAATGGAGACGCCCTAGGGCATGATCATAACCGTGACCGCGGTAATTCGAATTGATTTTACACCCTACAGGGGTTGTATCACTTTACCCACACGCCACAAAGATCACTGCCCATACGACCCGTCGGTCATAAGAAGTAATTCATTGTGACAACCACATCAAGTACGCTCCAACCATTTAACCGACGTCCGGTTCAGGCGAGTTGGTCGCATTAGGCCCTCGGGGTCATTCCTAGCACCTTCTATAGCCCTCGAACTCGTGGGACAACTGGTCGTAGCTAGACAAGGAATTAGGCTTGCCTACCCATATATCAGCACATAGTAAGTATGAAAAGTGCCAAGATTTATGTACAAACTATCAAGGATTTCCCATCTATCTAGTTTATAGCGAGCATTAATATTTTCATCATGACATGGTCAATCATCTTCAGTAACCACCTATGTCACGTGATCGTTGGTGACCTTCCACCGTTCGACTTCTACCATATTAAGTTAAAGCATCACTAAGCATTTACCGATTATCCCAACACCTGGACCTATCCAACTTGGTTACAAGGATAAGAAGTAATACAATAAGCAAGGAAGATAATGCAACAAGTAGGGTTTGATAATTTACTCAGTGTCCAACTAATATAATAGATCAATTGACGCTAGCACATTCATTAAACTCATCCAAAATAGTTTGAGATATGCATAGATGCTTGCCTTGAGTTATAGATTCACCACTCACGTTCTCCAAGTCAACCATACCCTCGACATCACCCACGTCACCCTCCGAGTGTTCTCTTCTAGAACATAAAATAATACACTGAATGAATGACATGAGAATGAAATAAATGGAAGTGCACATGTAATGAATTATGACAAAATAATTTCTCGTCTGGAGAATTTCTTTCTAATTTAAAGTTGATAAACCTATTAATTAAGAGAGATTAATCACTCGTAAAGAAAATTAATTATGCTAAAAGAAACCATTATACGTTATTGCAAGCCATTAGGAAATTATTAACCAAACTCCTTGATTTTGAAATAACAGAATAATTCATTAAGAATTAACTAGGATTTCTTAATGTTAAATAATTCTCATAATTATGGAAACATAAACATTTATTTTTATTTGCTCAATTGGTAGAGAAAAACATTTATAGTTTAACAGAATTGGTTTCACTATTTTATGAAGTTTAAATTATTTGTTATAACTTATTTAAACCAAAACAATTTCCTCGAATTATTTTTATACTCAAAGTCATAATAAGTGGCACTGGCCAATCGTTGTGCAGCCACACATAGGGCCACACAACAGTCAACCGCACAGAATCCTGCCCCCAACCCCAGGGGCTCATGCGCGTGCACGGCAGAGCCGCGGCAGCCGGAGCTCGCCTCTGAGGCGGCTTGGCCAGCCGAGGTATCCAGCAGGGCCGGTGTAGCAGGGGAGCACAGGGAGGGAGTTAGCAACGGCGGTGCTCACCAGCAAGAAATCAAGCTCCAGCTCGTGAGCTATGGTGAGAGTGTTAGAAGTTTTGGGTTGTGGTCTAAATTAATAATTCCAATAAATCTCAAAGGCCTATGTGCACATGCATGACATGGTGGGGGATTTTAGTCTCATATTGCTAGTCTAGGGAGAAGAAGAACAACTTATATACTTGAGTTGTTTTCACCTAGTTGAGCTAGTAGGAGAGAAGAGGAAAAACACACACGCGCGCTCGCTCGCCTCGTCGGGCCAGGCCGGGCGAAGGGCGCGGGCGCACGACATGCGCGTGAATGGTCTAGCAAAATCCGAGCCTTGCGTGTGCGGGGTCATAGCTTCCTTTTGCTACTCAGATTTTTTGTTATGCAATAGATAATTGCGCTGACCAAATATGGTAAGCAATTAATCTCTCTTAATGGTGATTAACATATCTACTTAATTGCTATTTAATTACCATAAGTATGCTATTGATGTGTGTATATATATGGCGAGACGTTGCCTTCTACCCAAGAACAAATTTTTGCCTCTCGCCATTCTCTACTGTGCTACTGCATCATCTTCCCCATCCCGCCGCTGACGTGCCATCAGTGCCGGGAGAGCAGGTCTCCGAAGCCTACGTCTCCTCGTCTCCTTGCACGGGGTAGGGGATGTATCAGGTTTTTAGGAAGCGCCATCGTGACTGCTCGCTGGAGATTTGATCTACATCTTCTTCATCGACCGATCGCCTACACCTGCATCGCCTTCTTCATCGACGGATCAGACTCTACTACAACCATCATCGGAGCGCTTCCCTGTAAGACATCTTTTAATCTCTTTTGATGATTAGATCGAGTGATCTAGGCGTTGTTCCTAGGTGGTTGCTAGTCGCTATGATTAGCATCTGTTCTTTGTTTATGTCTCATGATTTAATAGTACACGTAATTGAGATAGGGGCTTACTTGACGGTTTGCATGCCTAGATTACGTGTAGTGTATCTAGTATTGTACCTACTGGAATTAGATATATCATCACTAAACTGCTGTTATTTTCAACAATCCCAAAACCTGATAGGCATTTAGTGATGGCTGGTTTTGTTGATGGTATGAAACCTGAGAAGTTCACTGGAGTGAATTTCAAGAGATGGCAGACGAGAGTCCAATTGTGGCTCTCGGCTATGGGCGTGTTTTGGGTCGTGGGGAACCCTCCCGCATTACCTCTCGGCTCCAAGAAAGAGATGCAGGAGTTCTCTGCGGCCATGACGATTTTCGTCGGATGCGTCCTTAGCGTCTCTCTGACCAGTTGTGCGATGTGTATATGCACATCAAGAGTGTTGCTGAACTTTGGGAGGCACTTGAACACAAGTTCTCGGCCTCGGATGCCGGGCGTGTGTTGTATGTCATGGAGCAGTACCACAACTTCAGAATGGCGGATAACTGTTCTTAGTCGAGCAGGCCCATGAACTTCAACTCATTGTAAGGGAGCTCGATCAGCTGCCTGACAAGTTTGTGGCTGGGGGCATTATTGCCAAGTTACCTTCATCTTGGAGGAGCTATGCCACATCTCTGAAACATAAAAGATAAAACATCTCCGTCGAGGATTTGTTGGCGGGTCTTGATGTTGAAGAGAAGGCTCGAGCAAAAGATGCGCCTCCGAGAGCACCCGAAGGTCAGTCCAGCGCCAATGTGATGCAGCACGCTGGAAAGAAGAACCAGAAGGAAAAAGGAAAGGCTATTCAGACTACTCAATTCAAGAAGAAGAAGATGAACATGGATGAGATTGTCTGCTTTGTGTGTGGTAAAAATAGGCATTTTGCCAAGAAGTGTCGCAACTGCAAATGCAAGAAAATCTAGTAAGGGCAGAAGGCTGCCAACGTGACTATTGGTGACTCCGGTGGAGCATCTGGGTATGGTAATCTACCTAGTATATTTTCTGTATATCAATCTAATGATTGGTGGATAGATACAGGAGCCAATATTCATGTTTGTGCTGATATCTCCATGTTTTCTTCTTACCAGGTCGCACGAGGTTCATCCGTCATGATGGGGAACAGCTCACATGCTACTGTTCTTGGTGTTGGTTCGGTCAATCTGAAGTTCACTTCGGGAAAGATTGTGCGGCTGAAGAACGTGCAGCGTGCCCCCTCAATAAATAAGAAACTCATTAATGGATCCCTCCTCTGTCGAGATGGATTCAAGCTGGTCTTTGAGTCAAATAAAGTAGTCATTTCGAGGTTCGGCCAATTCATTGGCAAAGGCTATGATAGCGGAGGCTTGTTCCACTTCTCCCTTTCTGATCTTTGTAACAAGGTTGTGAACCATGCATGTGTTTCGAACAATTCTGAGGCTATTATTTGGCATTCCCGTTTGTGTCACATAAATTTTGGTTGTATGAATCGGCTATACAGTATGAGTTTAATTCCTAAGTTCTCTATTGTCAAAGGTTCTAAGTGTCAAGCTTGTGTGCAAGCAAAGCAACCTTGTAAGCCTCACAAAGCTATAGACGGGAGAAACTCGACACTATTAGAACTCATACATTCTAATCTCTGTGAGATGAATGGTGTGTTGATAAAAGGAGGGAAAAGATACTTTATGACTTTAATCGATGATGCAACTAGGTATTGTTATGTATTTTTACTAAGAACTAAAGATGAGGCATTTGAATGTTTTAAGACCTACAAGGCTGAGGTAGAAAAACAACTAGAAAGAAAAATAAAACGTGTTAGGTCTGATCATGGAGGAGAGTATTTTCCAATGAGTTTGATCTTTTCTGTATAGAGAATGGAATTATTCATGAACGAACACCTCCCTACTCACCACAATCTAATGGTGTTGTTGAAAGGAAGAACCGGACTTTGATGGACCTAGTGAATGTCATGTTAGGAACATCCGGTTTACCTAAAGCATGGTGGGAGGAGGCTATTTTGACAGCATGTCACGTTCTAAATAGAGTTCCCACTAAAAATAGTGATATCACTCCGTATGAAGGATGGAAAGGAAGAAAACCCTCACTCTCATATTTGCGTACATGGGGCTGTTTGGCCATGGTTAGCATACCAATAAATAAGAAATGCAAACTTGGACCTAAAACGGTTGATTGTATTTTTCTAGGATATGCGTACCATAGCACAACATATAAATTTTTGGTGGTAAGGTCTGAAGCGCCTGATATCTTAGTTGATTCACTTTTAGAGTCTCGTGGTGTAACTTTCTTTGAGAATATTTTTGCTATGAAAGATACATACTCTGTACCTAGTTCTTCTACTGACTTAACTGTAGAACCTTCAACTCTACTTGAACATCCACATGAGAGCGACGAGGATGATAGTGAAGTAGCTCCTCGAAGGAGCAAGAGACAAAGGGTTGCAAAATCCTTTGGTGATAACTTCACTGTGTACCTTGTTGATGATACTCCCACATCCATCTCGGAGGCGTATGCATCGCCTAATGCAGAATAATGGAAGGATGCAGTTCATAGTGAGATGGACTCCATCATCTCCAATGGAACATGGGAAGTAACTGATCGACCAATTAGCTGCAAACCAGTTGGTTGCAAGTGGGTATTCAAGAAAAAACTCAGGCCTGATGGTACCATTGAAAAGTACAAGGCAAGGCTTGTAGCTAAGGGATATACGCAAAAAGAAGGTGAGGATTATTTTGATACTTACTCACCCGTTGCCAGACTAACCACCATCCGGGTATTACTATTATTGGTTGCCTCACATGGTCTTCCAGTCCATCAGATGGATGTGAAGACAACTTTTCTTAATGGAGAGTTGGATGAGGAAATCTACATGGATCAGCCAGATGGATTTGTAGCACCTGGACAAGAGGGCAAGGTGTGTAGGTTAATTAAGTCCTTGTATGGCCTAAAGAAAGCACCCAAACAATGGCATGAGAAGTTTGACAAAACTTTAACATCTGTTGGGTTTGCTGTAAATGAGGCTAACACCTGCGTGTACTACCACTATGGTGGGGGTAAAGGAGTTATACTGTGTTTGTATGTTGATGACATACTAATTTTTGGGACTAGCATCAATGAGATAAATGATATAAAATCATTCTTATCCCAAAATTTTGATATGAAGGATTTGGGAGAAGCGGATGTGATCCTTAATATTAAACTTAAGAAGGGTGAGGATGGGATTACACTTATGCAATCTCATTATGTTGAGAAGGTGTTGAGTCATTTCGGCTAGTTAGAAAGCAAGCCTTCTCAAACCTTGTATGATCCTAGTCTAATACTTCAAAAGAATAAAGGACTAGGAAAGGATCAACTACGATACTCTCAGATTGTTGGCTCACTGATATACCTAGCTAGTGCAACCTGTCCTGACATCTCATTTGCCGTTAGCAAATTGAGCCGGTTTAATTCTAATCCGGGAGGTGATCATTGGCGTGGTATTGATCGAGTCTTGCACTATCTTAAGGGCATAATGAGTTATGGAATTCACTATTCAGGGTATCCTGGTGTACTTGAAGGATATAGTGATTCAAACTGGATAACAGATGCTAATGAGCTGAAGGCCACTAGTGGATAACTATTCACGCTTGGTGGCGGTGCTGTCTCATGGAGATCGTGTAAACAAACAATTTTGACTAAGTCAACCATGGAGGCAGAGCTCACTGCTTTGGAAACAGCTGCCACTGAGGCAGAGTGGTTGAGAGAACTTTTAATTGACTTGCCGATGGTTGAAAACCCAATCCCTGCTATTCTCATGAACTGTGATAATCAAACAGTTATCAGGCAGTCAGGATAATATGAAGTTTAGCAAACATGTGAAACTCAGATTGAAGTCTGTCATGAAACAAAGGAGCTCCGGTGTTATAGTTGTGGAATACATTGAAATAGCTAAAAACATGGCAGATCCCTTTACTAAGGGATTATCACGCACTATGATAGATAATGCATCAAAGGAGATGGGATTGAGACCCACATAAGTTACACTACAGTGGTAACCCAACCTATGTGATCGGAGATTCCGTGAACTAGGACCTGGGAAGAACAAGTTGTTACTTAACTAGAGAGTACAATCAATATACTTAACCCACTCCGTAGGAGATGTAGTACTCTCATAGCTGTAAGGTAGGATGACTTTGTCTTAATATGTTCTAAGGCTCTTTCATGAGCAAGATACTGTCCTACAGAGTATTCTTGCAAGAACACACCTATGTGAGCTTGATCCTTAGTCACAATCTATAAGAATTGGGAATTCTTTAATAAGCTCATGAAGTGAGACAGGAGTACGACTTATATGCTACACCCGCGGGGTAGACTCTTGGCAGCCAAGTACCAGTCAAGGCTACAAGTGAAACTTGTTCACACCAAACTGACAATTCAAGGCATAGTACATTGCATAGTTGTGGATGAGTGTAGCTTCTAGCTCTAGGTGGATGTTCAACCTTCACCCGTCTCCACTGAAAAGCTGGTATATTAATAGTACCTTGGTATGATGGGCAAAATGACATGAGCCTCTGGGATATGGTGGGGGATTGTTAGAAGTTTTGGGCTGTGGCCGAAATTAATAATTCCAATAAATCCCAAAGGCCCACGTGCACATGCATGACATGGTGGGGGACTTTAGTCTTATATTGCTAGTCTAGAGAGGAGAAGAACAACTTATATAGTTGAGTTGTTTTCACCTAGTTGAGCTAGTAGAAGAGAAGAGGAAGAACACACGCGCGCGCTCGCTCGCCTCGCCACGTCGGGCCAAGCCGGGCGCGGGCGCACGACATGCGCGTGAATGGTCTGGAAAAATTTGAGCCTTGCATGTGCGCGGGGTCGTAGTTTCCTTTTACTACTCAGATTTTTTGTTATGCAAGAGATAATTGCGCTGACCAAATATGGTAAGCAATTAATCTCTCTTAATGGTGATTAACACATCTGCTTAATTGTTGGTTAATTACCATAAATGTGCTATCGCTGTGTGTATATATATGGCGAGACGTCGCCTTCTACCCAAGAACGAATTTTTGCATCTCGCCATTCTCTACTGTGATGCCGCATCGTCTTCCCCATCCTACCGCCAATGTGCCATCGGTGTCAGGAGAGCAGGTCTATGAAGCTTACGTCTCCTCGTGTCCTTGCACAGGGTAGGAGACGTATCAGGTTTTTGGGAAGCGCCGTCGCGACTGCTCGCTGGTTATTTGATCCACATCTTCTTCATCGACCGATTGCCTACACCTGTATCGTCTTCTTCATCGACGGATCAGACTCTACTACAACCATCACCGGAGCGCTTCCTTGTAACACATCTTTTAATCTCTTTCGATGATTAGATCGAGTGATCTAGGCGTTGTTCCTAGGTGGTTGCTTGTCACTATGATTAGCATTTGTTCTTTGTTTATGTCTCATGATTTAACAGTACACGTAATTGAGATAGGGGCTTACTTGATGGTTTGCATGCCTAGATTACGTGTAGTATATCTAGTATTTGTACCTACTGGAATTTGATATATCATCACTAAACTGCTGTTATTTTCAATAATCCAAAAACCTAATAGGCGTTTAGTGATGGCTGGTTTTGCAGATGCTATGAAACCTGAGAAGTTCACTTCACTGGAGTGAACTTCAAGAGATGGCAGACGAGAGTCCAGTTGTGGCTCTCGGCTATGGGCATGTTTTGGGTTGTGGGGAACCCTTCCGCATTACCTCTCGGCTCCGAAAAAGAGATGCAGGAGTTCTCTGCGGCCACGATGATTTTCGTCGGATGCGTCCTTAGCGTTCTCTCTAACCAGTTGTGCGATATGTATATGCACATCAAGAGTGCTGCTGAATTTTGGGAGGCACTTGAACACATATTCTCGACCTCAGATGTTGGGCGTGAGTTGTATGTCATGGAGCAGTACCACGACTTTAGAATGGCTGATAACCGTTCTGTAGTCGAGCAGGTCCATGAACTTCAACTCATTGTAAGGGAGCTCGATTAGCTTGGTTGCAAATTGTCTGACAAGTTTATGGCTGGGGGTATTATTGTCAAGTTACCTTCATCTTGGAGGAGTTATGTCACATCTCTGAAACATAAAAGACAAAACATCTCGGTCGAGGATTTGTTGGCGGGTCTTGATGTTGAAGAGAAGGCTCGGGCAAAAGATGCGCCTCCGAGAGTACCCGAAGGTCAGTCCAGCGCCAATGTGATACAGCACGCTGGAAAGAAGAACTGGAAGGGAAAAGGAAAGGCTATTCATACTACTCAATTCAAGAAGAAGAAGATGAATATGGATGAGATTATCTGCTTTGTGTGGCGAAATGGGCATTTTGCCAAGAAGTGTCGCAACCGCAAAGGCAAGAAAATCCAGCAAGGACAGAAGGCTGCCAACGTAACTATTGGTGACTCCGGTGGAGCATCTAGTTATGGTAATCTACCTAGTATATCTTCTATATATCAATCTAATGATTGGTGGCCATAAGGAGGATTAGGGAGAGATGGCGTGACGGTTTGCGGAGTCGGTTTAGGCGGGGAGGCATGGCAGCGCCAGAAACTCAAGCTCGGTCTGGGCAATAATGTTGATGGCCTGGTTTTCGGTTTGATCAAAGAGGAAAGAGCAAGAGACTGGAAAAGATGGAGAGCAAAGGGAGAGAAGAGAGAGGTGTGGGGGAAATTATTCCCTAGGCTTCGGCGGTGGCTCCAGGCTACGTTGGCAGCTATACCTAGCCACCTAGGCCGGGCTAAATGGGTCGGCATGAGGCATGGCCCATTTAAAGCGGCCCAGGCACGGCACGGCCCAGAATAAATGGGTCGTGCCGGCATAAAGCACGGGACGCGCCGTGCTTGGGCCTGGCCTCAAGCATGATGGACCGGCCCGAGCACGGCCCGTTTAGCGTGGCCCAATAGGCCCGTTCAAAGCCTGTATAGCCCGTGAAGCACGACATGGCCCGGCACGGCCCATCAAGTAAAATGATTCATATTTTAATATTTATACCAAAATTCATATTTTTTAGTTCAAATTTATTAATAAAAATATATTTTTATATTAAAAAATAAATTTAGGAGAACAAATAAAACATATAAAATTTAATTGGGTCTTGGGCTGGCACAGCCCGGATAGCCCGTTAGGCAAACGGCACAGCACGGCCCGTTTAAACAGGCCCGTGTCGTGCTTGGGCTTATGGTCAGGCACGGCACGGCCCAAAAATAATCATGCCATGCCAGCCCGTTTAGTTACTGGGCCAGCCCATGACAGGCCCATTCCGTGCCGCCCGGCACGGCCTGTTGGCCAGGACTACTGGCAGCCAGCAGCTGCGTGGCGCTAGGAGCGCTACGCAGACGTCGACCCAGGCGCTGGCGGTGAGCAGCACAGAGAGAGAAGAGACAGACAGGCGGATCCCGTGTGAGGAATTTTTTTTGCAGAAAAGCCCTCTTGTTGAGAATTTTGCAAAAAGACCCTTGCGCACTATAAAGATTTACCGGAGAGAGATTTAAACATTTCAAAAAAAATTTCGTTATTGGAAAATTGGCATGTTATAAATAGATTGGATTCTCACAATGCCAGATCATATGATCTAGCTCGTTTAACAGGAACCTTCTTCTTGGCATCGTTTCAGCGACTTGCCCAAGTCTTCGTGTGCATGAGTTTTGTTTCGGACCGGCGCCTAGACACGTCGCTGTCTTGTTGTACTTCCGTTCGAATAACTGTGGAACAGTAGTCTACGGAGAAAATATAATAAGTGCTGCATGAAACTATGAGAGTACCATGAGGTCCACGTGGACGCCAACGCAGCGACGGTGGATAAAATGTTCGTGGTGGTGACAGGAAAGGATCGAGTGGTACGATAGGATCGCGTGATCCCTGTCGCCCGATGCTGTCTGTCCACTAACATCTCTCTCGCTAATAACGATTGCAGCGACCCGATTAATTAATTAATAACTCGTGCTGGAGAAGGGTCAGGGTTCAAGGATCTGATTAATCTTTTCGGAGGGAGAAGAAAGAAGAAAGAAGGTGGAATAATATGTGCGACTGTCTGTTCTTGAAAATGGAAGATTCAGAGTTGTCGCGTGTGCTGATTAGCGATTATTAGCGGCTGAGAAATCGGAGCTGTGACTAGCGGCTGCCGCAGTTGAGTTGGACACCGACGCGCGCGACGGTAGCCGAGAACGCTGTCCGGGGAACCCGCGCTGCTTCCGGAATCCGGAGGCGGGGATAGGAAGTTGGGTAATAATTGGGTTCGGCGACAACGACGATGAGAGCCGTCAACTTTGCGCTGGGTCCGAAACCGAAATGCTGCTGCCGCGCGTGTGGTGACTGTTACTGCCGTGCCCATCGGAACCCTGTGGACTTTACTGTAAAAAAGGAGCGACCGCCAGGACAGCAGCACCGCTCGCGACCTCGCGTCCCCTGTACGTAACTACTAGATAATGGTGCTTCGTCTTGGATTAATCCCTATCTTACTTTCGTACAAAAATGTCCACAGTCCACACACGTCACCATCTGGAGTGTTACTACAAACCTTCTAGAAGCCTGCATTTCTTTCAGCCGTAGCGCCACTCACCCAGATCTGAGTGCCAGCTAGTACTATTACTTCCTCCAGTTTAAAATACAAGCATTTTAAGTATTTAAAAAATTGACTATAATATAAGTATTTTTTAGTAATAAGATAAAATTTAATGAGTTTGTGGATAAGTAAGTATTAATGAGGTAGTATAAAATGAGAGGTATATATGACTTTTTTTAACTTGACTATTTTAAAGTTTTAATATTTGAAATGTTTATATTGTGAATCGGAGAAAGTAGATGATAAACTTGGCTACGCTAGGCACCCATCATTCTCCGGGAAAAAGGGGTGGGTGTCGTATTGCATGTGGCATATAAAGCGACCGAGCAGCAGCCAAAAGCCCAAAAGGGGGGGAGAGGCGATGGGGTTCAGTGACATGTAAAGCGACACAACAAGTACAAGCGGTGCCTCATCATAATCTGAAACAGGTTGTCATAACAATAAAAAATCTAGGAGCCAATTTTCTTTATGTCATTAAAAAATTTTGCAGTTCTATATATGTCATTAAAAATTTTGAAGTTCTCTCTATACCATTCACTTAAATTTTTATGTGTTGTATGCTATTAGCGATAGTGCTTAATATTTTCAGCTATTCGCTAGCTCACAAAAGATACTTTCTTTATGTTAAAAATTCTAAAAATTTATAAATCTATAGAGTAATATGTAAGGAACATTTTTTATTGTTGGAAAATATTTTGATTTTTAAATTTGAAATTGGTTAACATGACAAAGCGTTGAGGTTTAATAGCATAAATATTTTCTATGTTCGCTAATTTTAAAGTCAAAAAGAAAGAGAATAAAGACATGTGATAATTATAAAAACCTTTTCTTATGTGATTCTCTATCAGTATAAAAATTTACAAAAATTTTAAGGTAAATAAATTATACAATGACACAGAAAAAATAGAGAAAATTTTCAGTGATACGTAAAGAATTTTCTCAAAATCTAAGAGACGGATTGGATACTTTGGAGCGGCATCAACTCGACCTTTGCTTGGCCGCTCTCCTTGATCTCGATTTGCTCCAATCATGGGAAGCTAGTACTAGTCAACGGTTAGACGTGTACCCATCGAGTCCTGGAGATCTGCTTGAATCTTGGACGAACACGGGCGGCAACACGGAACTGTTCGAGTGGCCGGCAGTCGGCGGATATCCGATTATCCGATGGAACCGTCGCCACCGTTTGACGCCGATGCATCGAGACCGCGAGAAATTCACGCGTTCCCCATCGGCGTCGTCCTAGTGGACTCGTCAATTATCTTTGAATAACTATTTAGTCCATCATCACTGGCGTTTCGCGCGCGCAGAGGGGAACACATGGTTTCGCATTCCGGCTGCTCGGTGGATGGAAGAATTGATCAATCGCGTGAAGTAGACGACGCGACGTCGGTCGGGTGACCGTCGATGGTTTCCGTGTGCTAATCCTCCTGCTTAGATTTCCTTCGAGGCGGCACCGCACCTGTCGACGTCCGAGCTGGTACACAAAGATGGATCAGTCTCTGCGGCTGCATGTGATGTGAGGAGACGAGAGGATCCATCCGTGCATGTCTTCATCGAGTTGGTGCTAGCTAGCTGTGCTTCTAGAAGCGTTTCGACAGTGGACTCCAACCAAAAGCTGCAGTGCTTTTCCAGATGGAACAAAACAACAAAACACGGGGACCCCCACCCCACCACGGCCGAACCGAACAGCTTGGTTTACAATAGAGGGTGCGCGGGCCATTCGCTCAAACGGAAAAGCGTTTCGAGATGAGTGAAATTTGGCAGGCTGTAATGTTCAATTTCCTTCGCCAAAGAACACCACAGACTCTACGCAAAAGCTCACCGTACTTATCGCACTGAACTGCAGCGGTTTTTTGACTTGTAATGACTGCTTTCGTATGTTTGGCTGCAGAGCTTTTTCTGTTGCTGCCAAAAGTCCACGCAATGTTTTGCTTCTAGAACCCTTTCTCCGCAGTGGACATGATAAGCGATGATGCCCCCTGAATATTCAGTGCAAACATCTACGGCCCACCGGACACCGTTAAACAATCAATCTAGCGTACACCACTAAACCTAAACAGTAAAAAGGTATTTCCTTCGTATCAAAATATTTGACATTCTAGCCTCATTCAATTTTTCCGAAATAATTGTCATTCTCACTTCTCAAGACACCTTACTCTTTTCCAAATACATCTCTATCTCTATCTTTTTTCTCCTCGTTTTCTGTGTACCAACTTTATTTCTTCTCTTCTTAATCTCTATATCGAGGACTAAAATGTCAAACATTATGAGAAGGAGGGAGAGCGATGATGCCCCCTGAATATTCAGTGCAAACATCTACGGCCCACCGGACACCGTTAAACAATCAATCTAGCGTACACCCACTAAACCTAAACAGTAAAAAGGTACTTCCTTCGTATCAAAATATTTGACATTCTAGCCTTATTCAATTTTCCCGAAATAATTGACATTCTCACTTCTCAAGACACCTTACGCTTTTCTAAATACATCTCTATCTCTATCTTTTTTTCTCCTTATTTCCTGTGTACCAACTTTATTTCTTCTCTTCTTAATCTCTATGTCGAGGACTAAAATATCAAACATCATGAGAAGGAGGGAGTAATCACTGTAGAAACTGTAGATTGATTTGGCTTAACGTGCTTTGACCTACACGGTTCCGTGTTAATATATAGATGTGGTAAATAACCTACCACGTGGTTTACAACAACTGAATCCAAACTAAGTTGGTTTAGATTACATGCGTGTTTACAAAGAGATAGACTCTATCTCTAATTTATATCAGCTGAGATATATTATATCTCTAACATCCTCCCTTAATCTAAACTATCCCTATCTATCTCTAATTTACATCAGGTGAGATACATTATATCTCTAACATCCTCCCTCAATCTAAACTATCCATACATTTAGATTGTATACAAAATTCTCTAACTTGCTATCCGTAAGCGGTTTTGTAAAACCATCAGCTATCCTGTTGGAACAAACTGAATATTCAACAATCCTTGTGCTACTCTTTCGTGCACAAAATGATAATCTATCTCAATATGCTTGGTTCATCCATGAAAGACAGGATTAGCTGAGAGATAAGTTGCACCAATGTTATCACACTATAAATCATACCTTGGACTTTTGATCTTCAGTTTTTATAGCAATGATTGAACCCACATAATTTCTGCAGTTGCATTTGCTAAAGATTTATATTCAGCTTCTATACTAGATCGTGACACTGTAGCTTGTTTTCTAGCATTCCAAGATATCAAATTAGAACCTAGGAAAATAGCATAACCACCAGTTGATCCTCTATCATCTAAACATCCTACCTAATCAGCATCAGAGAAACCACTAACCCTTGTGGAACCCGACTTTCTTATGCACAGTAGTAGGAGCATGCAAGAACTGACATACCTTGTTCACAGGAAAGGCCAAGTCTAGACGAGTTAAAGTTAAATATTGCAAAGCACCAACAACACTTCTATATTGTGTTGAATCCTGAGGACCAAGTGGATCACCTTCATGTAAAGATAGCTTCTCGGAAGTAGACATTAGAGTGCTAGTCAGCTTACAATTTATCATTCCCATTCTCTTATGAATGTCAGAGGCATATCTCTCTTGAGACAACAAAATACCATCAGACAATTTACTTACTTCAATACCAAGAAAATAATGGAGTTGTCCCAAGTCTTTAAGAGGGAATTCCTATTTGAGATCCTGCAACAATGCTGTTGTAGCCTCTAAGGTATAACTAGCAACAATAATGTCATTAATATATACCAAAACAAATATAGTAATATTCCCTGTACTATAGAAGAATAAGGAAGTGTCTGCTTTTGAAGGTGTAAATCCAAGTGCACACAACTTTGAGCTGAGTCGAGCATATCAAGCGTGAGGTGCCTATTTTAATCCATAAAGAGCCTTATTTAATTTGCATACATAATTAGGATGTTTCTTATCTTCATAACCTGGTGGCTGCTGCATATATATCTCCTCCTTCAGAACACCATGAAGAAACACGTTCTGTACATCAAGTTGTCGTAGGCTCCAACCTCTAGATACAACAATAGATAGAACAAGTCTAATAGTAGTAGCTTTGACCACATGACTAAAAGTATCTTCATAGTCAATGCCATATCTTTGTTTGAAACCCTTTGCCACAAGTCTAGCTTTATATCTATCTATAGTACCATCAGATTTCCTTTTGATCTTATAAACCCATTTGCAATCAATTAAATTCTTCCCTCTGCTAGGTTCAACTAGATGCCAAGTTTTATTCTTAAGCAATGCATCAAACTCAACATCCATAGCATTCTTCCAATCTTTATTTTCCAAAGCTTCAATAAGATCAGAAGGTTCTCTCATAGCAGTGAGAAGACTAAACTTGTGATTATACTTGATGGTGCCATCATTGTAGACTTTGGGTCTACTAATTCCTTGTTGAAGTCAAGTTTGTGACAACCCTACTTCGAAAAGTAGAGTGTGTCGCACAGGATCGTCTCGGAAGATGATTAACAAAGTAACCATACATAACATTCATACATGAACATTCATCATTTAAAAAGTTATATTACTGAATGCATAATATTACAAGTTCGAGAGTTTCAGTGGAAGCAAGTTCAGATTATAATACAATACATATGTCCTTAGTATATTTACATAATTTGAGTGGAAGCGATAAAACGGCAAAACACGATGTCGATCCCTACGTGAACCATGCCAGCCCTATGGCGATGGCTCACTCATCGCGGTTAGGAGAGCTAGGGACCCATTCAATGGTCCAATTCTGAGGCTCCTCACCTTCCCAAACCACCTTATTACAACAATCACAATGAGTAGCTTGAGGAAAACCAGAAAAACAATATAATCGCAAAGCCTGAGTATCTAACATACTCCGCAAGACTTACCCGTCAAAAGGATTACTAAAACCGACTCCTAGTATACAGGGGGCTGACCGGGTTTATTTGATAATTGCATAAAAAGCTCCTATTAGTTCTATGCTGCACTTTCATTTCCATAATCAAGATTTTACTTTGCTTATTGCAGAAAACAGCTATGGTGAGTCTAGCTAGCTGCTAAGACTTGAACATAAGTAAAGAGCAATACATCATAGCAATATGGAGCCATAGTATAAGTAAATTTCAGAAACATAACCACAACTTTACTACTTAACATATCATTACCTCTGCTCGAACAAGAGGTACTCATTCCCATGAGGGACGACAATTCGAATTGATTTACATCCTGCAGGGAAAACCCAAATACACGACATACGCATCACTTAAGAAAACGTATGGCCACCATTCACAAGATTGCTATACAGTCGATCCGGGGCCATCGATCCCGAGTACACGTCCTTCCCGCGATACAGTACTTCGTATCCGAGGCTTAACCCATGCACTCTCTAGCGGTCCTCAAACCCGTGCAACCACCGTGTTGTTCACATCACCTCTGGATCGATGAGTATGGCCGTCCAACAATACGGTGCCCAAGCTACTAGGTTTACCAATTCCCATATTAAAGGTATGTACTTGGTACCGTTCAACACTTGTCCGTGGAGTTGCAACGATAGGTGCTCCATTTTATCAAGTTCATTAACCAAGTGAACCATAGTTAAATCTATAACCTATCGTTGACTCCACTAGTTTAAGCATAGCATTCGCTAACAGAATAGCTTACTAACATAAACTAATTATAGGTCATTGCTGGAATATGCACTTGGGTTTCATCCAAGTCCTACACGTAATGCACAACACAATATTCCTAACTTGTGACAAAGTATAAAGGACTCAAAAATTAATTGGGTATGCACCGTAGATCCCGACTGTTCTGGTGTGATCTCCTCGACCTCGATCCCTATATGAAATGAACATGCATAATTAATTAGGTGCATATGAGGTTAACAAAGTTGATCTAGATAGAATAGCTCTAGGTGCATATATAGATAATTAATTAGGAACCATGAGCATGTAAATGGAAATAAGAATCTCTACTGTAATGTTAAGATGAATTATTCTTCATGAATATTCCAGAGGTAAACTTATTCTTACTTGTAACTAAATGCACATAAAGGCAATATTCATATGGAAATTCCTAAGCTAACTATCAAGTGACCAATTCGACAGCAAAAAGTATACTTAAGTTGCTTCAAATTTTACATGGAATTTTATAGGACTGTACAAGTGCACAAGGAACAGGAATACCAAATTTCATAAATAAATTCCTAGCCAATAATTTATATAAATTCAATTACTGAAAATGAAGATTATGCAATGATACTAAAAATATGCATATAAATGGAAATGTGATTCTGCAGAAAGTTTAGGTATGCCATGAAATGATCACTGAGCAAGTTTCATGAATTTACCACTTATATTTATTTACTTATGAATTTATTAAGCAAATTAGGGTTGTAACTTTAGGGATTTAAATACATTTTTGTACTGCATAACATTGGACTTCAACTTGTTTTTCTGATAGAGGGCAATTTTAGGAGTCTAACAAAATTGGTTTCATGATTTTTGGACTTATATTTCTTGAGTTATTGAATTTCAAAGTTTGAAGCAAAGTTCCAACTTATTTACAGAACTGCCATCCGTATTTGAATTCAACCCAGGCGCGTGCGCCCGTGCGGCGGCCGGCAATGGCGAGCTCAGCACAGTGGCCGATCGGCAGCGTGGCCAGGGCCAGCACGCACCCCAAAATATTCCCAACGCTGTGAGAGTCCCAAGGATGGGGTCGGAGGGGAGAGGGGCTCACCGAAGCGTTGCCGGCGACGAGTGGCGGCGCTTGGCTACGGTAGTCAGTGGCACGCATGGCACTCGAGGCTAGGAACGACAAGGCAAGGGGTCCACGAGCATCACCTTGATGTCGCGAAGCTCGGTGGGGGTGATGTCGACGTCGGAGATGGCCGGAGATAGGTTGTCACCGTGAGCCCCCTCCGCGTGACGAACGGCGGTGGCTCGGTTTCTTCTGATTCCGGTGGGCTTGCTGCAAAAGGGCACAAGCACGATGACGAGAAGTGAGATGGGGTCCCGGCGCAGCCTTTCCAGGAAGGAATTGGTGGGTGCTCACCTCAGTCAACGGCGGCGGCCATGGCGAGCCCGACAACCGAAAGCAGGGGACTTCTCCGATTCTCCGGAAATTCGACGGGGAGAGCCGAAACTTGGGAGGAGCTCTGGAGTCCAATGGGTCGTAAGGAGGTGTGCAAGGAGCTCCGCAGCTGCTGGAGTGGCGAGATAAGCGTGCTTGCGTGTTTGCTCTTGGGGGAGGCCGACGGAAATAGAGAGGGAAAGGAAAGAGCAAGAGAGAGAGGAGAGCGTGGCAATGGCGGATTGCCACGACCGAGCGCGAGGACAGTGGTGTAAATGGCGAAGGATGGGCTGGCCAACTACTCGCCGTCGGCGGTATGGGCGCCGGAACGCCGCTGCCACTGCCCGGTGGCCCGCTGCCCTGTAGATGTTTGACGAAATGTCAAACTCACCCCTCTCTCTCCTGGAGACATACTGTTCGAGTCAATTGGAGGTCTTTGCGAATTTTGATTGGCCTGCAAAATTTTTTGGTGATGTAGAACAATACTTGGAGCAACTTTCATATAGAAGTCTTTCTGGGATTTTCCCTCCAAAAATTTATAAAAATTCCACAATGAACTCTATTTTTCTGCTTTCTCTGAATTTTTCCAGCTATTAACTCTTTACCAAGAATTCTGGTAAAATTCACAAAATTCTCTTTTAATGTGGCCATTCATAATATGCAAAAACATTTGTGCACTTCTATGGGTTTTTTTTATGTTTGAGAATGGCTCTCATTTGGATATTCTGGGTTTAATTAATGAGTTTCTCCCTTTATTCTTTGGCACCTTAATTACTTTTATTTTTAATTAGCCCTCAATTAACATTGGGTTTATTTAAATTCCATTTTGTGACATGGGATGTCACAGCACACACCCCTTAAAAAAAATCTCGCCCCGAGATTTGCAAATGGATGAACAAAAGGGAGGGGCGCGGGTGGTTACCGGTTTTGCGAGGCCAAGAATTCCGGGAAGTTGGTTTTCAAAAACTCCTCTTGTTCCCATGTAGCTTAATCTTTGGTATGGTTACTCCATTGCACCTTGTAGAAGGTGATAGTGCGACTGCAAGTTACCCGGTCTTTTTTATCAATGATTCGGACGGGATATTCGGGGTAGGAGAGGTCTTCTTCTAATTGCTCGGTGTCGGAGATAACCACGTCGATCGGAGGCTTTAAACACTTCTTGAGTTGGGACACATGAAAGACATTGTGCACCCGCTCGAGGTTTTTCGGTAGCTACAACCGATAGGCAATGGCACTATGCTTTTCCGTGATTGGAAAAGGTCCAATATAGCAGGGTGCTAATTTTCCATTGATCCCAAAGCGAGATACACCTTTGTTGGGAGAAACCTGGAGATAAACATGGTCTCCCTTTTTGAACTCCAATGGACGTCTTCTTTTGTTGGAATAACTTATTTGACGGGATTGTGCGGCCTTCATGTTAGCTTGGATTTGCCGCACCTTTTCTTCAGCTTGCGTGACAAGATCTGGACCAAAAGTAATTCTTTCTCCTAATTCCGACCAGTTCAGCGGGGTTCGACACGAGTGACCATACAAGGCTTCAAATGGCGACATTCCTGAACTCTCTTGGTAGCTGTTGTTATAGGAGAATTCGACGAACGGGAGACAAGATTCCTAATTTCCACGATTGTCCAGAACACATGCTCTCAATAGATCCTCCAAATATTGATTTAGCCTCTCGGTTTGACCATTGGTTTACGGATGATAAGCAAAACTTCGGATAAGAGTGGTTCCAAGACAAGCATGCAGTTGCTCCCAAAAACAAGCAATAAATTGGGGACCTCGATCAGAGATGATCGTCTTGGGCACACCATGCAAACATAGGACTCGTACGATGTAGAGTTCGGCATATTGTTTGGTGGAGTAGGTTGTATGGACGGGAAAAAGTGAGCAGATTTGGTCAACCTATCCACAATGACCCATATCGAATCATGCTTCTTGGGTGTGAGGGGTAATCCAACGATGAAATCCATAGCAATGTCCTCCTATTTCTAAGCGGGTATTTTCAATGGGTGCAAAAGACCGGCTGTTCTCAAGTGATCGGCCTTCACACGTTGGCAAGTATCGCATTCGGAGACATAATGAGCAACCTCTCGTTTCATATGCGTCCACCAAAACTTTTCCCTTAACCCATGGTACATCTTGTTGCTGCCGGGGTGTATGGAGTATTTGGACAAGTGAGCCTCATCCAAAATTTTCTTTCTTAGCTCCTCGTTCTTTGGAACAACCAGGCGGTTGTTGAACCATAGTACTCCATCTTCGTCTTGTCGGAAACATGTCGCTTCCTTCTTCCCTATTTTCTAGTGAATATATTCATTCCCTTCTCCTTCTTCTGGGCTTCCACAATTTCTTCCCGAAGGGTAAGAATGAGCGCCAAATTATACAAGGATCCATATGGAGTGACACGAAGACTTGGTTCGCTAGGATCTGAAATTGTGCAAGCTTCCATAGAGCAAACGATGGCGTGATTGTATTGGTCCCTTTGACTCAAGGCGTTAGCAACCACGTTGGCTTTCCCAGGGTGATAATGAATTTCCAATTCATAATCCTTGATTAATTCTAACCATCTACACTGCCTCATGTTCAGTTCTTGTTGCGTGAAGATGTATTTGAGGCTTTTGTGATCGGTGTAGAGGTTAACAAGATTACCGAGTAAGTAATGGCGCCAGGTTTTCAAGGCTAGGACAACGGAGGCCAATTCCAAATCATGAGTGGGATAATTTTGCTCATGCTTCCGAAGCTGTTGTGATGCATAGGCAATGACACGACCTTCTTGCATAAGCACACAACCCAATCCAGTGCCGGAGGCATCGCAGTAAACATCGAACGGTTTGGTGATATCGGGTTGAGCCAAAACCGGGGCGGTTGTCAAATGCTTCTTGAGTGATTGAAAAGGTTCTTCACATGCACTACTCCACTTGAACTTAGCATCCTTTTCCAGCAGCTTGGTCATAGGCTTGGCCATACTTGAGAAGTTAGGAATGAATTATCGATAATAACCGGCAAGACCAAGGAAACTGCGAATTTGCTTAAACGATTTCGGAGCTTTCCAATTCAGCACATCCTCTACTTTGCTAGGATCCGTGGCTACTCCTTCCACTGATATGACGTGACCCAAGATGGAACTTGCTTTAGCCAAAATTCACATTTGCTAAATTTGGCATAAAGTTGATGATCTCGGAGTCGTTGTAGAACAATACGGAGATGTTCGGCGTGTTCTTCCTCGGACTTGGAGTAGATCAAAATATCGTCAATGAATACCACTACAAACTTATCCAACTCGGGCATGAACACGGAATTCATCAAATACATGAAGTGGGCTAGAGCATTGGTGAGACCAAAGGACATGACAAGATATTTGAAAAGACCGTATCGAGTGGAGAAAGTTGTTTTGGGAATATCTTTGGCTCGGATCTTTATTTAATGATAATCGGATCGGAGATCAATCTTAGAGAAGACTTTAGCACCCACTAATTGATCAAAGAGGATATCAATTCGAGGTAGAGGATACTTGTTCTTGATGGTTACATCGTTTAACGGCCTATAGTCAACACATAGGCGCAGGGTCTTGTCTTTCTTCTTCACAAATAGAGCAGGACAGCCCCAAGGAGATGAACTTGGTCGAATGTGGCCCTTGTCCATAAGCTCTTGTAACTGCTCTTTTAATTCCGCTAACTCATTAGTAGCCATTTTGTATGGCCTACAAGAGATAGGCTCTGTACCGGGTATGAGTTCAATCTTAAACTCAACATCCCTGTCCGGAGGCATTCCCAACAAATCATCTGGAAATACATCGATGAATTCACATACCACCGGAATATTTTCTAGCTCTTTTCCTTCAACATGACACACTTGAGAAGTGGACAACTTGGGATATGGCAATCGGAGAATAGAGGGGCCATGTAAGGGTGAGTTCAAATGGATCTCCCGGTTCTTAATGTGCAATACCACTTTATGACTAGTCATCCATTTCATACCAAGAATTATGTCAATGCTTTGGCCATCTAAGATGATTAGGGACGTGGGGTATATGTTTCTTGCTAACTTAAGTGGCACTTTTCTTAACTCCAGATGAGCCCTTATTTTTCCACCGGGAGATGTGATGATGTATGGTGTTCCCATGGTGGTGGGGGTGATTTTTAAATGATTCGCACATGCTTGACTAATAAAATCATGTGTTGCTCCTGAATCAAAAAGAACCATGGCAGCATGTTGGTTGACCGAAAACGTACCCGCGAGAACGGGCTCTCCAACTTGGGTCTCTTCGACCGTGGTATAGTTGACTCGACCATTCTTGTGCGTGGGGGTAAAAGACTGGGGATGACTTCCATTGTTGCCATTGTTGCTGCCGCTGTTATGGTTGTTGTTGTTGTTGTTCCCGGAAGTGTTGGAGTTGTTGTTGTTGTTGTTCGGGTTGCGCTTCGAGAACCGACACTCCTTAGCAAAATGACCTGTACGGCCTCAATTGTAACATGGCTGCGATGAGTTGGTCTTCACCACTTGGTTATTCTACTGCGGGCAAGAACCAGAAGATTACTGTTGGTTGCCTCCATGGAATCGAGAGTGCTGCTGTGGGAATGATGGGCGAGGTCCTCCTCCCGACGGTACCGCGGCCTGGAATTTCTGTCCGGTCAGGGAAGTGATTGCTAGCTTGTACTTGGGCGGTGCGGAGCCGGATGAACTTCCCATGGCACGTTTCCTCTTCTTGTCCTCCTGGTTGGCAAGGATGGCATCTTCTTGCACGATGGCGGCACTCATCAGATCGTTGGATGTGCCGGCGGTGACTTGCGCCAAGCGGTCTTGCAGCTTTGGGGTAAGACCCGAACGAAAATAGTCCTTCTTCTTCTCGTCCGTGTCAGCGTGATATGACACGTACTGAGCCAGGTAGTTGAATTTCTGTGCATACTCTTGCACGGTTCCAGAGCCTTGCTACAAGTTGAGGAACTCCTGCAACTTGCGCTTCATGAGTCCAGTGGGGATGTGGTGTGCACGGAATGCTATGTAGAATTCCGCCCATGTGACTTGGTGACCAGCGGCGAGAGCGGCGGTGAAACTGGCCCACCAAGCACTTGTGGAGCCACGGAGCTGCTACGCGGTGAAGAGGGGCTTTTGCTGCTCATTGCAGTGGAGGAGAGCGAACTTCGACTTTAGAGTGCGAATAAAATTATCCGCTTCCAGAGGATCACCGGCTTCTCTGAAGGTGGGCGGGTGAGTCGCCCAGAAGTCACTGTAGGAGGATTCACGAGGCTGCAACGGTGGTGGTCCGGTAGCTCCTTGGCGGTTCATGTTCTCCATGAACATGCGGAACATCTCATTTTGATTGTGGATGAGCTGCTCCATAAGCGTCATGGGTGGCGCGTTGGGCAGTGGCCCGTTTCCACCAACGTTTGAGGCGCCGGGAGCATCACCGACGTGTTCTCCACCGTAGTGAGTTTGCACCATCTGACACATGAACAAAGCATGTTAGCCCGATCATCACGTGAGACAATATGATAACAAGGCTATGACATGGTAACGGAATAGAATTTCAAATTGCTCATAATTGAAGGGCTTGACAAGTAAACGGTGCGGACATAAGAGATAACTTAAATTCCATAATTTCCAACACCATAGGCAACATAATTATGATAAAAACCATAGATACATGTGATGCAACTTTGATACATAGCAAGTCTTCGGTTACATCACTCGGAACATGACACCACACGATCTCGGAGAGCTTAGGTTATAACTTAGCTTAGCATTACTAACACTATGCACATACAACTACGATGTCTCACGAGATCTCCACCCTACGTACATACTACTACTCGGTCACCCAACATGGCTATCACCATCGGACTCCATGTCCATATCACCCGGTCCAGGGGGTGCTTCGACGTCGATGCCGAAGTCACCGTTCTCACTCAAATCAGCGTCATCGGGGGGAATCACTGCGAGTGGAATGGGTGGCTCATCGTTAAGGATGGCGTTCAGCTGGCCACTAGCAGCATGGAGATGCCCAATGAGCTGCTCTTGCTGCGCGATGATGATATGAGCATCGTTGAGGTTCCCTTCCATAACATCCCACGCATCTTGAGCTTCCTCTAGGTTGTGTTGGATAATCTCCACCTGGACTTCCAGGAAATGGATTGTGTCTTGCAGGTTTTGGTTGATGAGATGAGTATGGTGAAGTTCCGCTTCCGCCTCTAACTTTTCTTGCTCAATGAACTCAGTGGTGCCCTTAGTCTCCTCGAGTTCATCTTCCAGCTCGGTCTTCTCCCCTTCTAGCTGGGCCACCTGGTTTTTAAGGGAGAAATTTTCTGCCTCAAGATGGATAATGCGCACACGGTGGTTCTCATCTTGGGCCTGCAGTGCCCGATACTTGTCATCGGTTTCCTCCAGCTGGGATTCCACCTCCCGCAGCCGGGCAGCCATAGCGGTCATCTCCGCCCGAAGCTGATCGACCTCCATCTATACCATTAAGTTTTGAGACAAGAGTCAAAACTTTATAACTAGAGAAGAAATACATATGCCAAAAGACCATATGCTCGATGGATGATAAGGAATTGCATATGAGAAATATATGCAATCGGTTTCCCGAAACTCAAAGTTCCCAGTTCGGCGGACAGAATTGACTTAATCCTGAAGACTCGGAATTTTGACTTAGATTTGTTCAAGATCAGAATTTTCACTAGTTAGGAAAGTTATAGAGCATTCCTCTAGCTTTCCAACGCCTACAAATACAGCTCCATCCGACCAACACACCAAGAGTTATGATCATCGGAAGTCAGTGGACAGAACCGAAACACTTTCTGAAATTCCAGAAAACCTTTCTGTTTTTGCCATTTTCGACCTAATTCGAGATTTTTCCAAGGGAAATTAATTATACCAAACTCGTAGAGAAACTCATTACCTTTCCAACGGATACTCATTCACCTTCATGGAATTAAAATTGAGGAAGTTATACTCATTTTAGTGAAACTGACTTTTCTGGCAGAATTTGTTTCTTATTGGTTGAGTTCAAATTTTTGGTTTAGGTGCCATAGGTATTCAAAATTGTCCAAAACTTGGTCGTTTCACATATTTACAATATTATTGACCTTTTTACATGATTTGGAAAGGATGAATGCATATGGCATGTATGAATGTAAATGCTCAACATGACGGTTTCCTACATCCTCACAAAGAGAAAAACTTGACCAATTATATAGCTTGATCCTTTCAGTGGCACACACACCTCTCACACGTTTGTCTAACGAACTACACGTGGTTAGTGTGCCTGCAAGAGATCCATTCCAGAAACAATACATCAAATTCAAAAGAAACAAGCCAAAATAACAATGACAATTTATGCCCAGGTATTTGCCCACCCGGAAGGCAGCCGACGTTTAAACACATTCAGTCCGCGCATCAATCAAAGCCCAGGTCTTTGCCCACCCGGAAGGCGTTCGGTATTTACAGTGTAACCGATACGCACAAAATGATGTACCTACATTGAAGAATCCGTAGTTGCAAGTAATTTAAACAAACATAACCCAGGGTTAGCTTTGCCACCTACAAGACTCCAATATGGGCACTACTAGTTCATACCTCATCGTAAGGCATAAAAACGGCTTGTTTACGTTTTAAAATGCTCATTTGTGTGTAGCTTATCCCGAGATGGCTCTGATACCAGCTGTGACAACCCTACTCTGAAAACTAGAGTGTGTCGCACAGGATCGTCTCGGAAGATGATTAACGAAGTAACCATACACAGCATTCACACATGAACATTCATCATTTACAAAGTTACATTACTGAATGCATAATATTACAAGTTCGAGAGTTTCAGCGGAAGCAAGTTCAGATTACAATACAATACATATGTCCTTAGTACATTTATATAATTTGAGCGGAAGCGATAAGACGGCAAAACACGACATCGATCCCTACATGAACCATGCCAGCCCTATGGCGATGGCTCACTCATCGCGGTTAGGAGAGCTAGGGACCCATTCAATGATCCAATTCTGAGACTCCTCACCTTCCTAAACCACCTTATTACAACAATCACAATGAGTACCTTGAGGAAAACCTGAAAAATAACATAATCGCAAAGCCTGAGTATCTAACATACTCCGCAATACTTACCTGTCAAAAGGTTTACTAAAACCGACTCCTAGTATGCAGGGGGCTGACCAGGTTTATTTGATAATTGCGTAAAAAGCTCCTATTAGTTCTATGCTGCACTTTCATTTCCATAATCAAGATTTTACTTTGCTTATTGCAAAAAACAGCTACGGTGAGTCTAGCTAGCTGCTAAGACTTGAACATAAGTAAAGAGCAATACATCATAGCAATATGGAGCCATAGCATAAGTAAATTTCAGAAACATAACCACAACTTTACTACTTAACATATCATTGCCTCTGCTTGAACAAGAGGTACTCATACCCGCGAGGGACGGCAATTCGAATTGATTTACATCCTACAGGGAAAACCCAAATACATGACATACGCATCACTTATGAACACGTATAGCCACCATTCACAAGATTGCTATAAAGTCGATCCGGGGCCATCGATCCCGAGTACACGTCCTCCCCGTGATACAGTACTTCGTATCCGAGGTTTAACCCATGCACTCTCTAACGGTCCTCAAACCCGTGCAACCACCGTGCTGTTCACATCACCTCTAGATCGATGAGTATGGCCGTCCAACAATACGGCGCCCAAGCTACTAGGTTTACCAATTCCCATATTAAAGGTATGTACTTGGTACCGTTCAATACTTGTCCGCGAAGTTGCAACGATAAGTGCTCCATTTTATCAAGTTTATTAACCAAGTGAACCATAGTTGAATCTATAACCTATCGTTGACTCCACTAGTTTAAGCATAGCATTCACTAACGGAATAGCTTACTAACATAAACTAATTATAGGTCATTGCTGGAATATGCACTTGGATTTTATCCAAGTCCTACAGGTAATGCACAACACAATATTCCTAACTTGTGACAAAGTATAAAGGACTCGAAAATTAATTGGGTATGCACCGGGGCTTGCCTTGGGAGTGATCGTAGTTAGTGTCTTCACCAAGGTTTACTTCAGATCCCGGTTGTTCCGGTGTGATCTCCTCGACCTCGATCCCTATATGAAATGAACATGCATAATTACGAAGGGATACACAAGGGTTCATGGAGTACTTAATTAAAGATGAAATGAATGGCATGTTGACTCATGGCACTTCCTCAACAAATAAAATTAATGAACTAATACTCATGCATGAATGTGTATGCATACATATGTATGACATGGAAACCACTAAATTTGAAGGAGACAAACTTCTAATTAACAGAATATAGTTTCATTCATCGAAACTTAGTGTATGTCTACTCTTAAACATGAGCATGGCATAGGTGAGAATCACATGGCATTACATGATGATGGTGACATGGAACATAGTGCTGGTCCTATACTTTAGAAAGTTTGTTTTTGAGCAAGGTATCTGAAGTGACCATTATGCAACTGGCCATCATAAAATATGAGGTTAACAAAGTTGATCTAGATAGAATAGCTCTAGGTGCATATATATATAATTAATTAGGAACCATGAGTATGTAAATGGAAATAAGAATCTCTACTGTAGTGTTAAGATGAATTAGTCTGCATAAATATTCCAGAGGTAAACTTATTCTTACTTGTAACTAAATGCACATAAAGGCAATATTCATATGGAAATTCCTAAGCTAACTATCAAGTGACCAATTTGACAGCAAAAAGTATACTTAAGTTTCTTCAAATTTTACATGGAATTTTATAGGAGTGTACAAGTGCATAAGGAACAGGAATACAAATTTTTATAAATAAATTCCTAGCCAATAATTTATATAAATTCAATTACTAAAAATGAAGATTATGCAATGATACTAAAAATATGCATATAAATGGAAATGTGCTTTTGCAGAAAGTTTAGGGATTGCATGAAATGATCACTGAGCAAGTTTCATGAATTTACCACTTATATTTATTTACTTATGAATTTATTAAGCAAATTAGGGTTGTAACTTTAGGGATTTAAATACATTTTTGTACTTCATAACATTGGACTTCAACTTGTTTGTCTGGTAAAGGGTAATTTTAGGAGTTGAACAAAATTGGTTTCATGATTTTTGGACTTATATTTCTCGAGTTATTGAATTTCGAAGTTCGAAGCAAAGTTCCAAGTTATTTATAGAACTGCCATCCGTATTTGAATTCAACCCAGGCGCGCGTGCGCCTGCGCGACGGCCGGCGACGGCGAGCTCGGCCCAGCGACCGATCAGCAGTGTGACCAGGGCCAGCACGCACCCCAAAATGTTCCCAACGCTGCGAGGGTCCCAAGGATGGGGTCGGAGGGGAGAGGGGCTCACCGAAGCATTGCCGGCGACGAGTGGCGGCGCTCGGCTATGGTAGTCGGTGGCACGCATGGCACTCGAGGCTAGGAACGACAAGGAAAGGGGTCCACAAGCATCACCTTGATGTTGCGAAGCTCGATGGGGGTGATGTCAACGTCGGAGATGGCTGGAGATAGGTTGTCGCCGTGAGCCCCCTCCGCGTGACGAACGGCGGCGGCTCGGTTTCTTCCGATTCCGGTGGGCTTGCTGCAAAAGGGCACAAGCACATCGACAAGAAGTGAGATGGGGTCCTGGCGCAGCCTTTCCTGGAAGGAATTGGTGGGTGCTCACCTCAGTCAACGGCGGCGGCCATGGCGAGCCCGACAGCCGAAAGCAGGGGACTTCTCCGATTCTCCGGAAATTCGACGGGGAGAGCCGAAACTTGGGAGGAGCTCTGGAGTCCAATGGGTTGCAAATAGGTGCGCAAGGAGCTCCGCAGCTGCTGGAGTGGCGAGACAAGCGTGCTTGCATGTTTGCTCTTGGGGGAGGCCGACGGAAACAGAGAGGGAAAGGAAAGAGCGAGAGAGAGAGGAGAGCGCGGCAATGGCGGCTTGCCACGACCGAGCGCGAGGACGGTGGTGTAAATGGCGAAGGACGGGCTGGCCAACTACTCGCCGTCGGCGGTATGGGCGCCGGAATGCCGCTGCCACTGCCCGGTGGCCCGCTGCCCTGTAGATGTTTGATGAAATGTCAAACCCACCCCTCTCTCTCCCGGAGACTTACTGTTCGAGTCAATTGGAGATCTTTGCGAATTTTGATTGGCCTGCAAATTTTTGTGGTGATGTAGAAGAATACTTGGAGCAACTTTCATATAGAAGTCTTTCTGGGATTCTCCCTCCAAAAATTTATAAAAATTCCACAATGAACTCTGTTTTTCTGCTTTCTCTGAATTTTTCCAGCTATTAACTCTTTACCAAGAATTCTGGTAAAATTCACAAAATTCTCTTTTAATGTGGGCATTCAGAATATGCAAAAACATTGGTGCACTTCCATGGGTTTTTGTGATGTTTGAGAATGGTTCTCATTTGGATATTCTGGGTTTAATTAATGAGTTTCTCCCTTTATTCTTTGGCACCTTAATTACTTTTATTATTAATCAGCCCTTAATTAACATTGGATTTAGTTAAATTCCATTTTGTGACATGGGATGTCACAAAGTTGTAGGATGTTCTGCCGCAGATGGTCCAGCAGGTGCCACAGACGATCCAGGCACCTGGTCGCTTGTCCTGCCAGGCGCCTGATCGCTTGAGCCGCTGTCATGTGGGCCAGCTATTGATGATGAGGTCGTGCGGCCTGCTGCTGGTGCTGCTGCTGGCTGGAGCCCGACCGAGTCAGATGCATCAGGCGCATTGTCGTGTGTCACATGGACCCGGGTCAATGTGTCGGGCGGAGAAACGACCTGGCGATCCTCGATCATGGTCGAGACGACAGGTGCCGCAGACGTGGCTTGCGCGCCAGCATCATCTCCAGGATCTGCGCCATGCACACCGCCATGCATGCTATCAGCTGCTGCATGCAAGCCATCATCGGTTGTTGTTTCAAGTTCAATATTTGCTGCAGTGTCAAAATCATTAGTAGCAGGAGGATTATCAGTAAATTGATCAACTAACTGTTCCTCCCCTGAATCAGGATTGTGCAACAAAGTAGGCAAGAGAAGAATCCCAGATCGAAGGCGCAAACCTGCATTTGGATTGAGATTGGCAAAGGGAAATATATTCTCATCAAAGACAACATCTCGGGAGATATAAATTCTTCCGTTCGAGATATCAAGACATTTAAAACCCTTATGTAAATTGTTGTACCCAAGAAAGGCACATTGTGTGGAATGAAATTGAAGTTTCCTATCATTATAGGGATGCAAATTTGATCAACAAGCACAACCAAATATTCTCAAGGATGAATAATCTGGTTTTTCATGAAATAAACGATTGATGGGAGTATCAAAATTAATGACTCTGCTAGGAGTTCTGTTAATAAGATAGGTAGCTGCAAGAAAAGCTTCATCCCAATATTTTAATGGCGTGGATGCATGAGCAAGGCCAACTTCTACAATGTGACGATGTTTACGCTCAGCTGCACCATTCTGCTGATGTGCATAAGGACATTAAACATGATGAGTAATACCAACTTTTTGAAAAAAGGAATTAAGCTTTTCATATTCACCTCCTAATCAGTTTGCATTGTAATGATCTTTCTATCAAAAAGACGCTCAACTAGCGCTTGGAATTCAAGGAATTGAGCAAAAACTTCAGATTTAAATTTGAGAAGAAACCCAAGTAAATTTACAGTAGTCATCAATAAAACTAACATAATACTTTTTCCTCCAAAGGAATCAGGCGCAGGTCCCCAAACATCAGAGTAGACAAGCTCAAGAGAAAATTTATATTCACTAATTGACTTGGGATAAGGTAATTGATGACTTTTTGCCTTTTAGCACGCATCACACATAGACTCATGACTCGACTCCTTGGAACAAAGGAGTTTATTTTGGCTAATGAGGGATGACCTAAGTGACTATGCCACCTAGCAACGGATGACTTTATTACTCCAAAGGCTTGACAAGCTTGACTTATTGCATGAGCGGAAGGTAGAGGGTAGAGTCCATTGTGGAATCTCCCCTTAAGAAGAACGGTCTTCGTGGTCTGGTCTTCGTGGTCTGATCCTTAATATAGAAAAACCAAGGGTGAAATTCAAGGAAGGCATGATTATCAGCAGCAATTTTATGAACATATGTTTGATTTTTCTTGGTTTTGGGCACATAGAGAACGTTCTTTAGGGGTATATCACAGATTGGGGAAGGAACAGTAGTATGACCAACATAACTGATATCCATACCTGCACTATTCGCCGTATGAACTTGATCCGATCCATTGTACTTGTCATGGATGGTAAGCTTGTCAAGCTCGCCGGTTATGTGATCCGTCGCTCCTGAGTCGGCGTACCAGCTTGGATCGCCTCCATTGCCATATGAGGCCGAGGCAATGTTCTTCTCTGGCGGTGTGTACTCCTTGTCGAAGCGATGCCAGCACTCAAGTGCAGAGTGCCCTTTCTTGTCATAGACTTGGCATGGTATATCCGACCGGCCACCACTGGCGCGGCTGTTGTTGGGGTAGTTGTCACCGGAGTTGTTGCGTCCATCGCTTTGCGGCCAGCAAAGAGTCCACCAGAGTGGCCACCACGACTATTGCGGCCACCCTGATAGCACCCTCCATTACTTTTGTGACCTCCACGGCTGCCGCGCGACGCGGCGTTCACAGAAGACACGGGCGCTGAGCTCCCTGCTAGCAAAGCCAAATGCTGCTCAAAGCTTAACATCTGGGAATAAAGTTCGCTCAACTGTGATAGTTTCCACGCGAGCAAGAACAGCAGCCACGACTAGATTGAAGTCATGATCTAGCCTAGAGAGGATGTGTGACACCATCTCTTCGTCGTCAAGAGGCTTGCCGGCTTCCGCCATCTCATCCCCGAGCGATTTCATCTTGCCAACACACTCTGTGATAGTGGACGTGTCCTTGCGAGTTGTTGACAGTGCAAGGCGCGTGTTTACCACGCTGGCTCGCGTCTTAACGCCGAAGAGCTCTCTGCTGGTCTGCCATGCTTCGGCAGCCGTCTTCGACATTGCCACTTGGACTAGGATGTCCCGTGATAGTGTTCCTAGCAAGAAGCTGAGGACTTGTTGATCTTGCGCCACCTAACGACCGTACTCAGGGTTGACGATCTTCACCTCCTTCCCTTCTTTATCCTTGGAGACAAGCTCTCTCCTTCCCTTCTTTATCCTTGGAGACAAGCTCCTTGTTCGGCGCCGCAGCAGTTTCATTGAGAAAGTCATCTAGCTAGGCGCCACGGATAGCAGGGAGGATCTGGGCCTTCCATAGAAGGTAATTGGTTTGGACAGTTTCTCTGTAACTGGATTGGTGATGAGGGATTTCATGCCGATGGCGCTAGAGCCGGACGTAGCCATGGCAGGAGATTGGAGGTTGGGCGATTATTGAGGAGAAGAGGCTCTGGTTACCATGTAGAAACCGTAGATTGATTTGGCTTAACATGCTTTCACGGTTCCATGTTAATATATAGATGTGGTAAACAACCTACCACGTGATTTACAACAACTGAATCTAAACTGAGTTGGTTCAGATTACATGCGTGTTTATAAGGAGATAGACTATCTCTAATTTACATCAGCCGAGATACATTATATCTCTACCAGTCACTTTCATATACAATCATCCTATCTTATTTAAAAAAAAAATGCTGTGGGGAGTGATAATCAGGCGTCAATATCAATAACAAAATAAAAATTCTAAATACTACCTCCGATCCGTCCCAAAATATAATGGGTTTTTCTCTTTGTCTCGATGTAGAATTAATATAAACAGAGCGCAAGGCTGAGTAAGAAAACAATCGCAGAAAATACTCTCGTATAGACGAGGCTCAATAATCTACAGCCGCAGCTATTGAACAATCAATCTAGCTCCCGCCCGTTGAATCTCTAAAAGACAAAAAACAAGAGGAATCTTCATCATGTGGAATCGCATTATGCATAGAGCGATCTTCAAAACATATACCAGTGCAAGGAGGCATCACTATCACCGACCAAAAAGATGTAATTCTAATGAACAGAACGCCAGGGCGATTAAGAAAACAAGTGTGACAACCCTCAGACAGAACTGCGAGTCTGCGACATACAAAAAAATCCCGCCGCAATAGCGAAAGTGATTCGCGCTTGTTGGGATGGGAGCAGCGCCGTGCAGCCTGTCGCTATGCATGCCTGCATTATTGTTCCGCGTTTTTTCTATACTATAAAAAACTAAACATCTATCCATCTAAACCCATCATAAAATACATTTACCCACAATATCTTAATCCTTGATTTTCTACCCTGTTTAATTAAACCGTACTCACAATGATAAATGACATTACATCTTTCCCAATACTAATTTGGTGTCGTCTGCCACAATTTTTGGAACTTTTAACACCGCAACGATTTGACCCACCCAGCAAAATTTACGGGATCCCACGTAATCACCGAATTAATTACTCCTACTTGCCATCGTTGATTCCTTCTCAAACGCACTTGCCCAAATCCAACTGAACCGCCCTCATGAGACGACGCCCTGCGCGCTGTTCAGCGCTGACCGAATTTCTCCGCCGAGACCCAGCCGCGATGGAAGGTCATTGTCATCCTGTTTGGTGCTTGTTCGTTTTCTCCGACGACGCCGCCGGCCAGTACCAGAACTTCATGCTTGGACCTTGCCACTATCGCCTTGGGAGGGCATCTTGGTCGAGGGCGACACGTTGGATCTGGTTCGTCACGATCATCTCCCTGTGCCAAGCTGTCGGTCTAGATCTTGGTGAATAGCGGCAGGGAGTCCACATCTAGGTGGATAGCGTAGCTCCTGCTCCGACGCGACTCCTCCACTGCACGGCTTCCTAATCTTTCTTTCCTCAATCAGACCGGAGACGGCGCGGTTCCGACGGCGGGCGCGGCAATGACAGTTGATGCTGGCTCTCGGCGGCATGGGAGCGGTCGCTTTGTCTCTAGTGATGCAGACCAACGGGCTCCAGGTGGTACGGCGAGATCTACGTCGTTCGGCAGCGAGTGACGGATAACGATGAGGTCTTCTTCCACTGGCGCGGGCCCTCAGCTGCTGTCCCAAATCAGGTCGGCTCCCTCTATCTTCTCCCAGATCCACACGGCTTGGAACTGGTTGTTGCTTGCTGTGTCAATGATTAATTGCTATATTTGTTTGTTTCCAAGCTTCAATTGAAAATCGATGCATTAGTTTGTTTCATACTACTATCTATCCGATGCTTCAGCCGCAAGATGAGGAATGTGGAACCTGAACCCAAAGAACTAAGCTAGCGTCATGCCCACCTCTCTATTGACAATTATTCACTCACAAAAAATTCAGAAGTCAAATTTGACTTCAGAACCATAATTAGGATGTAAATAATCAAGATATATCTTGCATCGATGCTACAGATATTGATTGAAGAGATAATACTAGGATGTAAATAATTAATCAAGAGAAACCTCTTATGGAGCTTTCTAATTAATAAAAGACATCTTGGTGCACGTATATGATATCCTTACTGTTGGAGATCATTGCCACATGTGAAGCAGCAGAATATGTGAAGCTCTCAATTGCATGCTACACTCTGTATTTTCTAGAATCAGTAGTACTTCTGTAACCTTATTCTTTACTGCATATATCTCCCAGCAGGTCGAGTTTTTTTTTTACTGCATATATCTGGTAATACTTGGCAATGGTAAAACAGTTTCAAGGCCTCCCTCTAAAAGAATATGATACCTACTTCCCTGTTTTTTTTAGATTTATTTTTCAGGAACGATAAAATTTAAATTAATGTTCCTGGTTTGTTTTTCAGGAACTACTGGACAATCAGTCTTGTGTGATCAGCAAGATCAAAGTATAATCAATCTCTTTTTCTTCAAAAGTTATCTTTGACACAATATCTCTTCATGTTTATCAATGAATCCATTTAAGTTGATAGTGATCACTGTTGCTCTGCAAGAGTCTAATAATCATGTACTTAATACCAGTATTCACGTTTCTCCACATGGTGGTCGCCATCTGTGTTGCGCAGGTGATCTTTTTCTCTAATCCTTCTCTCTAATGCATATTGTTTTGTTTTATGTGTGTTCTACTGATCGACAATGCATGTAGAATTAATTCCATCCAATTGATGATGCAATATGGTATGTCTTTAATTACTTTTTTTAGAGACTTATCAGCTTGAAATTAGACATCAATCATATCTGGAATAGTGATACACTTGATTTATGTATTGGGCCATTTTGATTACATAACTTATTTACTGTTGCTGCATTGTAAGCAGGATCTTTCCACATCTTGTTTTTGTTAAAACCATGCTATTTGTTCAGTTACTCAATGGTGCACATGCCTCCATGAGATCCGTAAGCAGTCAAAGGTTCATATCATGCATTGTGGTATGGAGCAGCAATGAGCACTTATGTAGGGAAACACAAAATTGAATTATTGAAGCCTAGAGATAGGATGAAGATTAAAGGAATATTTTGACAAGTATAGTTATACTAGTTAGACTGACTTATGAAATATTGAATTATTGGATCCAGGAGATAGGATGAGAGCACATGAGAATTTAGGCTATATGTTGGTTTCCTACTACCCAAATTTGAGTCCATGTAAGAGGGCATTGTGTCAAATAATATCCTTATCTGACATGTCTAAGGTTTGAGTCTCTGTCCGAGGACAATTCTTCATTCTATCCTTGTCTTTTGAAAGAGAAAGAAATACAAATATAATTACAACTGAAAGTGGAGTTGTTTTCCCATCTTTTACATTTAAACCTCAATAATGAATTTTTAAGTATAATTATACCCTGTTCGAAATAAGAAATTTGGTGAGTGCTTTTTCTGGGTAGCTATATTTATTTTGTTAAATTTTGCAGCTCCAAGAAATACTGAAGAAAAAATGGACAAATTTAGAAGTGCTACTAAATCAGATGTTTACAAAGCTCAAATGTTTGGAAGCATTTATCCCTATAGTTTATCCATAGTTTTGTAGGAAATTTCGTTAGATGGTGGTAGTATAGACATGAAGGAGTGTAATTTGGAATTATTATATACCGCAAAATGTGTTGTTTTCTCTTGGCTGTAGTATACCGCATCTATTTTTTGGGAGGATAATTGTTTTGATGGATTTACTCAAATGCTATTTTGCTCTGCAGATATGGAAATTAACAAGAAAAGCACAGATTCAATGTTGAGTACAAGGCCCTCCCAAGGCATATGTTGGGCTCCCTGCTAACCTGTACCACAAATTTAATTAGGTGAGTTTAATATAGCTTCTAGGAGCAGCATATTTACTTGTGGAGAGGCATAACCAGAAGCACTAACAATGAGTTGCACAATTGAACTATTTTTGAATTTGCACAATAATATCTTTATTGTTATGTTATACTACAAATATAGAAAACCCCTATAATCTATGGTTTCCATGTTGCCATCTTCTTGTCAAATATCCTGACAAACCTGTGGTTGTTTGGTGTCATGTTTTATAATGTCTATGTGAATCATTCCACAATCTTGTGTGTTGCTTTTCAGTATTTGCATGGGAGACCATATGAACAGAGAAAAGATAGGAATAAATAAATAAAACAATGTGAGAAGTATCAGCTAGATCAAGGTATTGGATGATCAATTATTTTTTAGATGGGTGATGTGTGCACATATGCTGATTTGATGTGCATTGTGATTATTGAACAGCCAGTGCTTTGAACAAAGAGAATTTGTTCCCTGATCAAGGAAGCTAAGAGTGGTGGTGAAGAGTCGAGGACAACCTATGGAAAGATGGGTAGATATGACTGTCAAAGAAGATCTATTGTTCCTGGTGACCTTGAATATTGCAAACCGGTTAGTTTTATATTTACACAACATCTCATGTAATAGTCGTTCATGTAATCTATTTATATTGGTTCATTTTTATTTGTAGAATTAGTGAAGATCATTTGTGTGACTGAATGTTAATATTACAAGAATTTACCAAGCTGGGTTCAAACATGATTATGAGTTGCCACAACTCACACTATTGCTGGTTACTTTTGAGCTCTTTGTTTGTAAGCTGGCATTAGGTCCTTCCTCTGCACATGGGATTTCGGTGGCAATTGAGAGGGTTTAAATCCCTAACAAGTCAGATGGGGATTGCTTCCTCCGCAATCCACTCTCCTTCAACCCTAACATGGCCTTAAGTATTTTGGGGTCCTATGGTTATTTTACAAATGAATTTTGAGAATTCATGCATGTACACATGTGGTTATTTTACCTGTTTTACCTTTCATACTTTGTCATTTTGTAACTTAAAATATAATGTGAGGATTTAGTCGAGTTGCCTTAGTTTAATGAGATGTTGTTGTGTAGGCTTCAACAACCTTTGCCTGGTTAGATGTTTTAACATATACCATGATGTTTGACCAATTAGTAGGTGTGTTCCATGTAGAGAGCAGACTAAGAACGCACAATTAATGCATGGAATTGATGATTCAAATCAATTTGCAACAGTGAACCCTTGGCGAGCTCCAAAAATGGCAGAGAAATTCATCTTTCATTTGGACTAACAGTCAACGTGGATGCTGAAACAGGAACGTCTGACGAATTGGTTGAACCATAGAAGAAGTCTATTTATACATGTGAGCAAGAAATGAGATGGAGAGGACATGGTAGTTGTACATTACTTGGTGTATACATTGTTTGGTGTGTTATCTTGTCCAGTGATATCTTGCTATTGATTTCTAAAATATCAAAGAGTTCTGTATGTAAATCAGAATTTCATGTATCAAATTTTTTTATGAGGCACTTTCATCTCTTTAATAGTGTAGAGATTGAAGGACATGTTGAAATAGTATTATGCAAATGCCACAAATGAATAGGTTTAGCCGAAATTACTTGTGCCCACTTGAGAAGAAAAGCTTATCCTAGATTTCATTATGCTCATGCTCATTGTTAAAATTTATTATTTTTTAATTTTAAAGTACTTTTTATGAATCATATATTATTGATGTATTTTAATTATCATGATTGAAAAATTGTATGGTGCACATGTACAACTTTTTTCATTAAATTGTATATTTTTTTCCTGTCTCGTTACACTAGATAAAAAAATTCTAATTGTGTAGTTGTGATTCTCTTCACTAAGTTAAGGACATACAATTAATCTACTTTTATGCATGTTTTTATTTATTAGTATATGATAGTGTTTTAAAATAATGGCAATATGCAAGAAACTAGTCTTGTGTAAACTTTAGTGCTATCACATCAATTCTTCAATACTAAATACATTGATTAAATATAAACTAAATATAAAACTAATTACATAGTTGATGCTAATTTATGAGATAAATCTATTAAATTTAATTAAATTATCATTAGGAGATATTTACTATAGCATTATATTATCTAATTATGACATAATTAGTTTTAATAGATTTATTAAGTTATTTAGTAGGTGGGTTATGGGCTGGATTTTGTCAATAATTGTCGACACTAATATCGGCAGTGGATCATAGGGCTACCTATGATCCTTGTGTATTGGTAAATGCATGCGCAAAACCGAGAGTCGATGGACACACAAGACGTAAGGTTTAGACAGATTCGAGCCTCTAGAAAGATAACAACCCTACGTCCTGTGTTCTGTGGTGTATTATGCGGGATGATCTGGTTGTCTATGAGAGAGCCTTTGCCCCTCCTTATATATCCGCGCGCGCGGGAGGGGGGGACAGGGTTACATGTCAAGTGTCTTAGTTGGTTATAACATGATTTCCGACTTATCTTTCTATCTCTAGTATTGATTTGTCGTCTACTCCAAGTAATAATCCAAGTAGTTATCTTTATGGGTTTTATCTTTATTGGATCCTGATCCACTCGGTAATATATCTGAGTGGTGAGACATCCCTGATATATATATCCCATAATAATCTATATTTAATATTTTTATTTAGTATTCTAATATTCAATGAGACGAGTCTAAAAATTAGAGAACATGACAAACACATCTGAACCTTCTGATAATGCAACACGTAAGTATAGGATCCATGTGGGCGCGAATCCAGACAACCTAAAACACTTACTCCCTCCACCCATTAAAAGTGCTATTCTCATTTCCCAAGGAGTGAAATAGTTTTAACATTGACCAAAAATATATATTAGTATTATAAATATTTATTATACATAATTAGTATTATTAGATAGATCATTGAATCTATTTTCATAATAAACTTATTTATAGATACAAATAGCACTAATATTTTCTACAAATTTAATCAAAATTAAGAATATTTAATTAACATGAATACCATAACAATACTTTCAATGGGACGGAGGGAGTATTAATCTTATAATGTTCTCAGGATTTGTTTATTCTGCCGTTGGACCAGCTCGAGCTCGCACAAGGTACAAAAGAATTATAATCGGTGTCTCTTCCCTTCACTATGAGCCACGACGAAACCTGCCAAATCTGTGCAGGGACTCAACCCTGTCTCTTCCCATCATATCTCTTCTCTATCTCTACAACCTATTAAGCGAGGTAAGGTCGTCTAGATTAAAAATTTTGTGTCCACGGAGCTGTACGCACGTCTCAGGTTTTCGTTTGTATTGTTTGAAATTTGGAATTTGTTTTTGTATCTGATACTGTATTGACCGATTTAGTCAAAACCGATCCGATTCTGATCAATAAGTTGTCTCCAACTGCTTAAATATTCATGTTGCTAGTTACCAGAGTCAAACGTAGTTACTAGAGTCCATTTAATCTCGTCTGGAAGGAAGAAATCAAGTTGTTGTTCGCGTTAGGGTTTCATTTCAGCATAACTCATTTTTGCCTTCCATTGACGACGATATCTCCCTAGGTGAGTTCGCCATACTTCACTCTCTGTTTTAGAAATTTTTAACTCGAGTTTTGGGTGCCGTAGCACTGTAGGCGAAGCTCCGACGACTTCCTCTAATGGCGCCGCCGTCTCTGCCGAAAACGGCACCGCCACACGCCGCCCCATTTGACAGCAGCCGCAGATCTCGCGATGAATGGCTGTAGTTAAATCTAGCTTACCCCTTCGTTAGTTCAAATTTTGGCCATTTGATCTGTATTGAACGGTCTGGATCTAAACTTGTGTAATCGGTCCATGGTGGACCGGTGGACCGTGGACATTGACTGGTCCATGGACTCGGTTCATAGCTTTTTCCACTATCTAACTTTATAGATAGGTCCCTATTTTTTACATTATTTTTGTATCCGGGCTTAGAAATGTTTTTTGTACTTTACTGATGTGCTGTTCTTTTTGTGTAATCCAGAATGTCTACATTTTGACGATATTTTGCAGAAATAGTTAAATAAAATTATATAATATCTTTAATTCAACACTTTATAGTTTGTGAACGTCCGCATAGAAGTTTTTTTAATGATAATTTGTAGAAAGGATACTGTAGTTAATTAAAATGACATATTAATACTTTATTTTTCAACTTATGTTTCAGGTTGCAGTTTGATTGGATATATACAGGGGCGGTGAGACAGATCTAAGTTTGTGCTCTGACATATCAAACAACTCCAGCACACCTGATAATGATGCAATTGTTGACTGTAATATGGAACTTTTAAGGCAAAAGAATACAGAATGAAAAAGACAAAAGAGAAAACAATTGACCGATGAGCAAAAGGTGGGAAAAAATAAAAAGCACCGTTAAGAGTATGAACAAAAGAATTTGAAATCAGGTTTTATTTCATTTACTTATTATTTTTATTTTATTGTTTAAATCAATTGTATAATATTTAATTTTTTTAAGGAACTAAATTTTTAAATACAAGTTTTTCAGATAATTTTTTTAAAATTTAAAATGAAGGCTTCAGCTTGCGAAAACAATCTGATTGATTTTTACAATGACAACTTCTCACAATAGTGTAGAGCTGCCATTTAAAAAATTACAATAGAAATGAACATCCATAACACAGGCAAAATAGTGAATCAGTTAAGTGCACGTGAGTGACGTGACAAGATAAAATATCACTTCAATTATACTGCTATAAAAAATTAAAAATATATAATCAATTCACGGTTAGTGACCAGTGATCACTATTGCTTTTTTTTTTTGCTCATTATGTACTCAATTTATATAACAGTACTCTAATCATTCACAAAATCCTGAGATTTCAATTACAAAAGTACATGAGATTCTAGGATCTGAACTCTCTAAGAGTCAGCTTTTACCATAGACGCTAATAGCTCGATGTGCTCCTTCTTGGTAAACATAACAGCATTTTCACAAATGTTTGCAAGAATCTGATTACAACATAGCATTGATAGCTGCTATTAATCACTCCATTCCTTGAACCACCATACTAACTGTCTGCAGAAATTTTGACATAGAACAACCTGTACATACCATTAATCATATATGGTAAGAATACTTGTAGTTGTCCAATAACAAAATGGAAAACTAAAAGTTAAACAAAATAGTGATTCAGTTAAGTGCCACGTAACAAGATAAAAAATAACTTCAATCACAGTTAGTACTAATTACCTAGCAGTCGATGCGTAATCATTCACAAATCTTAAATCTTGATTGACTGATGACAGAATCAACGCCCTTTACTGAGACGTAACATCTATGTTGACTGATGCATCATCCAAACAAGCACAGTTCGCACATAATAATTACCTGGTAAATGAAATGTCAGATACCACTCTGACTAACATAACTATCATCAACTCATAAAACACATGATTCAAACCTTTTAACCGAGACTCCAGTTTCAACAATTCAAGATGAATTCAGTAGCAACATTATCAGTTATTTTGACAGTTGCTATTAATCGCTCCATTGCTTGAAGAACCATAGTAATTGTCTGCATAAATTTTAAAGCACATTATAAGAGTATGTTAGAAAGCATAGAACAACCTGTATGTAGCAAAAGATGAATTAAAATTAGAATTTTTTTGTGTTTTCATTGAATTCTTTTAGCTGTTCAATAACAGAATGGAAAATTATAAAAGTATTGAAAGCATAATTGTCAATAATAAAAATTGTTTAAGTAATTCGATATTCTAAAGAAAGTAACAGCTAACTGACTGTAGTAACAGCTAACTGAATGTAGCTCCATGTATTAGATTTTCTGTGTGATTTAACTCATATATTCAGATTTGATTTGAGTCTTTAACCTAACATTTTGTTTAACCTCAATGGATGTGCATGCACACAAGCATCTGACTGATTAATTCCACTATCCTTTGTACCAGGAAAAAATAAGAAAGAGTTACCAGAAAAAAATAAGAAAGAGTTAACAGAGGAACAAAAGGAGGCAAGGCGAAAATATGCTAGGAACTATTATGCTACGATGACACCAGAGCAACGTTTATCCAGAAGGCAGAAACAAGTAAAACCAGAAAGTCTTCAAAAAAAGAGTGCACGCAAAAAAAAAAACCAAAGGGATGCTTTGTGCTTAGATTCTATTGTAATGGAGAATCCAATGTTTGTTCCTGAGTTGGTATTTCCAGATGGTTCAACCCAACAGATATTTCCAGATGGTTCTACCCAAAGGAAGCCTAATCCCAACACAACGACAGAACCTTTTGACATTTCAATGTTGGGTCCCACATGGAGACCTCTTTACATTCCATCTATTCCAGATAAGACCAAGGATAACGACATGGAAAATGCAACAGATGTTTCACATGTCACACGCCATCAAAATATGCCACATGGTGAGAGACAAGTGTGGCCTGTGTGTCGAAACGAGCATTTCCAGACCCCTAAATTACCATATGACGAGCCGGCTGGCTATCACACAACAGATATGGATGACAATGGTAATCTTATTAAATGCATTTTTACATCTTTTATATATTGTGGTCTTGTCATCTATATTCTCAAAAAGTCTTTGGATGTTTTGTAGGAAATTCTACTTCAACTACCGCAAAGGACATTTCAACAAAACCACAAACCACGATGAATGATGATTCTAATTTACATGACCTATCTGGAGTTGACGAGGAAAGAGTCATATATGAGAATGACTTAGAAGATGATGATGATGAGCACATATGGCTTGGACAAGGTAATTAGTGTGAAATGATTTGTTCCTTTCACAATATTTATTTATTTACTGATTTTATAACTGACTGTGTGTGTGTGTATCTACAGATGGGGAAAATGTCGTGAATGTTAATCCCAACATGCAAAATAATGTTTGTAGTTCTACTAACTCATGTGATACAGATCCCTATGACATTGTATATAGCAACCTTCATAACGACATGCACAAGCTATAACCCAAAAACAACTATAACCATTGTGGTGCAAAGCATTTTCAGTTTGAGACGGATGGTTTCTGTTGCCGTAGCGGGGAAGTCAAGCTAGTTGAGCAAGAAACACCACTTGAGATGGTGAAGCTATGGACATTGGAGGACTCTACATCCAGACACTTTCGTGATAATATCCGGTGGTTCAATGGACACTTCTCATTCACTTCACTTTAGTGCAGCCTGGATAAAAGCACTATGAATACTAAGAAACACCCAATCTATACATTTCGAGCACATGGACAGATGTACCATAACATTCGTGGTTTTGAGAGACAAAGTGGGCTGGAACCAAGCCATCTAGAACTGTACTTCTATGATAATGATCCTACCTTGGAGTTTTGCTATCATCGCGCTCGTGAGGGTCAAGAGAAGAAAGATAAAGAGGTTATTTCAATGTTGGTCAACATAATGAAAGGGAACCCATACTCTAGCGGACTCAATATAATTGATGATGTTACAGAGGTTGATGACTACCGTAACACTTAATCTTGACCATCAAATGGATCATAGGACGTACAATGCACCAACATCTTCAGAGGTTGCCGTTGTATGGGTCGAGGGAAGGAATGTGGCAAAACATTTTGATAAAAGTGTTTGCCTACAAGGAAAGGACCGACAAATTCATAATATTGGGTCATATCATGCATCATATGACCCTTTGTTGTATCCTTTATTTTTTCCTTGCGGTGAACCCGGATGGCACACCAATATTCCAAAATCTGGTTTAATATACGAGGAAGTTTTAGCCGAGTCAGCTAGAAAAAAAAGCTGAGGGCAAAGAAGAAGATATAGAAGGCAAGTATTTGCTAATTGCATCAATTATTAAATCTACTTTGTTTTTGAAATACTCAATTTGACTTTTTTTTTACATTTATGACAGGATCTGGAGGTGGCCGGATGACTATTTCAATTCGAGACTATTATTGTTACAAGTTTCAAGATCGTCTGGGATTATTTAGTCCAATATTACATGGAAAGCGTTTGTTCTAACAGTTTGCTGTGGATACATACATTAAGATCAAGAGCAACATACTGGAATACATACGGACCCATCAAACTGAACTATGAGCCGACTTGTATCAGGGTTTGTGGGACAGTTTAGATGTTGGAGAGGTGAAAGCTACCGCCGTTGGAAAACGTATTGTGCTGAACAAATCGATTATTGGGGGCCCGAGGGACAAGCGAAAACGCTATATGGATGCCATGGCGTTAGTTGGTAAGTATGGCAAGCCCGACATATTCCTAACCATGACGTGCAATCCGAGATGGGATGAGATCCAAGAAAATCTGTATCCTGGCCAGACAGCAATGGACCGTCCAGATTTGGTTGTTTGTGTTTTCAGGGCAAAGCTTGAGGAGATGAAGAACAAATTATTCAAACAGCACATACTAGGAAGGGCAAGAGCTCATGTGTACGTGGTGGAGTTCCAGAAGAGAGGCTTGCCTCATGCCCATTTTCTGCTTATCATGGAAGGAAGGTACAAGCTGACTTGCCCGGAACAGTACGATCGGCTGATAGCTTCTGAACTCCCAGACGAGAAAAAGTACCCTATTCTTTACAACATGGTAACTAAACACATGATGCATGGTCCATGTGGCAGGCTAAATCCCAATTATGCGTGCACAAAGGGACGTAAGTCTTGCAAGTGCAACTATCCACGCCAATATATTAATGCCACCATCCAAGGAAAAGACTCATACCCTTAGTATCGGAGACGGCGTAACGGGCGTCAAAAACTGATCAAAAAGGTATGGATCGACAATCAATGGGTCATTCCTTACAACCCATACCTACTGTAGTACTTCAACTGTCACATTAACGTCGAGGCATACGGAAGCATCAAGTCAGTGAAGTATCTCTTCAAATACATATACAAGGGCCACGATCGGGCATCAATCACTGTAGGTGAAGCAGACAGTGCCAAGGACAAAGTGGATGTAGATGAAATCAAACAGTATCGAGACGCGAGATGGGTTACTCCTTCGGAGGCTTTATGGAGGATTTACGGGTTTGATCTGAGCGAGAACGACCCCCCTGTTATGTAGCTGCAGCTACATCTTCTAGGAATGCACATGGTTGCATTCAAAAAGAATCAAGATATCAAGCAAGTGGTTAAGCGCCAGGGAGTGGAGAAATCGATGCTTACAGAGTACTTTGAGACGAACAAGAATGATCCGAAAGCACGGGGTATCTTATACAAAGACTTCCCAGAGCACTATACTTGGCAGACCACAGGCAAGTACTGGAAGCGGAGGGTGCGAGAATGCTACATGCAAGTAGGAAGGATCGTCCAGGCTCATCCTGCAGAGGGGGAACGTTACTACCTGCGTGTCCTCCTGAACAAAGTGACAGGAGTGACCTCATTTGAAGATCTACGGACGGTTGATAAAGTGACATATTCCACATTCCGAGAAGCTGCAGAGAAACGTGGTTTGGTCGCTAGAGACAACTCATGGGATGATGCACTCACAGAAGCCATGCAGTATGCAATGCTGCCGTCTCTACGAAGGCTATTCGTGACAATATTAGTGTTTTGTGAACCCATGGATGTTTGTCAACTCTGGGATAAGTACTACAAGGCGTTATCAGAAGACTACCGTCGTGTTAATCCTTCAAAGACCATGGTAGAGCAGCTGGTCCTCATTGATATAAGAGACATGCTACAGTCCATGGGAATGGAAATAACAAAATTTGATACACTGCCCAAGATCGATGGCTCGCATGACGTGGCGAAAGGTCTTGAAAGAGAGATCTATGAGGAGCTGATTATTAAAATAAATAATGAGGATATTAATCTTTTTTAGTCTCTCAACAAAGGGCAAACAAACGCGTACAACAAGATTCTATGCGCTATAGAGAACAAAAATGGCGGTGTGTTCTTCGTCGATGGTCCTGGAGGCACCGGTAAGACATTCCTATACAGGGCGCTCCTGGCAACAATAAGAGGTCGAAACGAGATCACGGTCGCAACTGCGACTTCCGGTGTTGCTGCTTCCATAATGCCCAGTAGAAGAACTGCACACTCACGGTTTAAGATACCACTCACAGTCAACTACGGTGATCCTTGTGGCTTCACAAAGCATAGCGATACAGCCAAACTGCTACAAGCCAAACTGCTACAGCAGGCCTCTCTGATAATATGGGACGAGGCGTCGATGATAAAGAGGCAGGCCATGGAGGCGCTGCATAACAGTTTGCAAGATATCATGGACCGAAAGGACTTACCATTCAGTGGGAAGACGGTTGTTTTTGGTTCAGACAAATTCTGCCTGTCATCCGAAAGGGATACAGAGCTCAAATAGTCGACGCGTCGCTACACTGCTCTTATCTATAGGATCACATGCATCATCTCAAGCTGCAACGCAACATGAGAGCACAGAGCGATCCGTTGTTCGCTGAATACCTGCTGCGTGTCGGTAACGGAAGAGAGGAGACGAACAGTCAAGGGGAGGTCCTTCTTCCAAAAGAGATATGCGTTCCATATACTGGCGAAGACAGCGATCTAGACGCGTTGATACACTACGTGTTCCCAGACCTCGACGCCAGTAAGACCGACCCAAACTACATCACGTCCAGGGCAATTCTGACAACAAGGAACGAGTGCGTCGATAGGATTAACATGAACATGATCAATCTATTTCAAGGGAAGGAAATAGTGTACCACAGCTTCGACAACGCACTGGACGATCCCATAACTACTATCCGACAGATTTCCTAAACACCTTGACCCCGAATGGACTCCCTCCGCACGTGTTGAAGCTAAAAAAAAACTGTCCAATCATACTGCTCAGGAACCTAGACCCAGCGAATGGGCTGTGCAACGGGACAAGGCTGGTGGTGCATGACTGCCAGAAGAACGTCATCGACGCTGAAATCATGCTAGGGCAGCACACGGGAAAAAGAGTGTTCCTTCCTCGCATACCTCTATGTCCCTCGGACAACGATATGTTCCTATTCCAGTTCAAGAGGAAACAGTTCCCCATAAGACTGAGTTTTGCGATGACGGTCAACAAGGCGCAGGGCCAGACCATCCCGCACACCGGAATCTTCCTGCGCGACCCGGTTTTCTCTCACGGTCAGTTATATGTTGCTCTATCTAGAGCGACTATGAGACAACATATTAGAGTGCTCGCGTACCCCGCTGAACATAACGCAAGAAAAAAGGGGGCCAAGGCTAAGGAGAATAATGGACCAAAGGGTAAGATGGGAAGCGAACAGATAAATCAAAAGGGACAGGGTCCAAGATTGATGGAGGCACGTATACTAAAAATATAGTGTATAGAGAGGTTCTTACAAAGTAGAGTTAGCTAAAAGGTCATGTTAAAATATGTGTTGTAAGAAATTACAGGAACTACATGAATGCTTTAATATAGTTCTGACCTGTTGTTAAATAGCTTCATGCAGTACTTGCTTCTGGAGAGCATCAACTCTATCTTATCTTAGAGACTATATATTTACACTAATTTTTATGATTATAAACTCAACCATGACAATATTATGTTCAGCTAATCCACATGACTAATAATCAGTTACGCAAAGAATACGGCCATGGCCACAATTAACCAGATCATCACAACACACGTCAAGACATTTCATCAAACATATTAACAAATTTTTTCAAGCAGATTATGCCCAGGATGCAACAAAAAAACATAAATGAACTGTTTGCAGTATTTTGCTAAAAAATTGCACATTTGAGGAATCAATTATTCTACTTGCCTTTAGTTCTCAAAAAACTCATGTATCCAGAGTTATCGCAGCTAGGTGAGGAGGCCAAATATAATGCTGAAATGCCCTGACAATCGAACAACCACCGCTAATCATGAAGAACATAAATGTGCTTTAGTAGAAACCTGTGTCCGCCGAAGTAACCTAAATGCCCTGACAATCGTGGCAACGTTGCCGGATGGCCGAATCCGCCGAAGCATCATGATGCTGGAAGCGTCGTCGTAGTGGACGATGTCGAAGGTCATATCACTTAGCTAGTGCCGATGAAGTCGAGTAGACCTGAACCAGCAGCTTGCTTAGACCACCATGACGATGAAACACTTGATAAGCGTGTTGGAAGCCGTGTTGGTTGCGAACCACTAAGGTGGGCTCAAAGTTAATAGCAACGCTAGCTGGCCTCCCTATGCTCATATGCATGCAAAAAAGATAAGAAAATATCACGTGCATGAGTGTTCCACAGATCAAGTTAATTAGTATATATGGAATAAAATAAAGTGGCAAGAATAAAAAGGAAATAATCTTCCCTGGTAGCACACGTAAGTGCCTTGTTTCCGTGAGGCCTTGGACTAGTCTGACTCGGACATGTTTCCGAGGTCTACTAGAATTCGACATGATCAGCACTTGTCTTTTGTTGTAATGCTTGTGCGTCGACTCTCAGACTTGTCCTGGACTCCTTGTTGGTAATCACACGCATGCATGCATGTAATCTATTGACATTGATGAACTCATCTTGTCGATGAGATTTTTGACTTAGCAGAACTCTAGGCATGATGTCGGTGAGTCATGCAGTTGCAATCTGCCCTCATGCCAACGAAGTCTTCTTACTGATGAATCTTGAAGAAAAAGATCGGTCATCGAATTTGACGACACGACGCTTCAATATCGGTCTGCTCGTGATTAGATCTTGAAGAAGAAATCTTTCGAAAACACAACGACTCGTGCGCTTCAATGCCGGTCTGCTTGCGATGAAATCTTGAAGTAGTAGATTGAAACCACCGATCTCAACAAGCCGACCGTCGCGCTCCCCCTTCCTAGCGCACCAAATGTCGAGACTTCATCTCGGCAATAGACATAGGGTAGTTGATCTATGTGGATTTATAAGTAGGACAGGGGTATGCGCGAGATCGAGAGACGATGGTAACACAAGACGCCGATTTAGACAGGTTCGGGCCTCCCGGAGGATAATAACCCTACGTCCTGTGTTCTGTGGTATTTGTATTGATATGTCTAGATCTATCTAAAGATCTAGACGATGATGTCTAGTTGTATGTCTAATCTATGTCCCGTGTGGGATCTCTAGTTGAGGACTTCTCTAATTCTTGTCTTGCCGACTTGTCTTGTCGACTTCTAGTTGTTCCTTGAGAAGGACCTCTGCCCCTCCTTATATATCCGGGGGACAGGATTACATGACGAAGTCCTAGTCGGTCTACTGCTCTTATCCTAGTAGGAGTCTATCTCCACTTTCCTTCTATGTGAGGTACCCCAGGGTATTGATCATCGACAATATATACTCTAGAAAGAACAGAGTAGTAGAAAGAAGCCCAATCTTCAGTTTCGTCCTCACAATTTGGTCCTCTCATAAATCAAATTAATGCTGGATATAAATAAACGATTTGTTCATCAAAACTTAAACAAATCAATCTGCTGTAAATAAAAAAAACAAAGTACACGTTCTTCACTTCCTAATGCTGGATACTAAACGGGAAATGATAGGGCTAGGCAGCAGACCTGAGTGGCGAGGTCCATAAATCGTCGGAGAAAACATGCTGATCCAACACACTCAGATCTCCCCCGTGGCCGCTGCCTCGCTAGGGAGCAACTCGACAAAGAGGGAGGTGGGGGAGGGCCGCAGCCGCAGCCGCACACGGATGGGGAAGCCGGCTTCGCCCAGTAGAGAAGCGACGCCGTGATCTCGCATGGCACAGAAAAAAGACACCTCGCTGGGGAAGAACCGGAGAAGGACGAGGCAGAGATGAGCTTCCATTTGCCATGGCAGGTGAGACGGCAGCCATTATAGGTAAATACTTACACCTCACGCGATGCACAGATGGAGGAGATAAGGCTGCTGCCTGCTGGTTGTCTATTTCTCAGTAAGGTCCTCAAAGAATATTGTAAATATTTCACATTTTTCTATGCCTCGGTATTTAAAGTTGATACCATTCAAAAAGAAGTTATAGGTAATATTGAATTTTTTTAAGAGCTATACTAGCTAACACTTAACTGAACATCTGAACCCACTCGCAATAAACGGCAATATATTTCTCCTACCACATCTACGTCCATTTGGAGCACGTCAACAGGTCTGATGTTTTTATACATTTGAGTTAACTGCTCAATGTTGTTCTTAACAACTATCACCAACCAACATCTCAATTTACATTTTATAAAATATAATTAATATCTCAATTTCATAACTTAACTTAGATTAAAAAAATCAAAACTGATGATGATGTAATTTCAAAAATATTAAACATCAAATATAAAATATTTAACTATGTTATGGATTTATATAAAAATTTTAATAATAAAAATAACAAAATAAGATCTTATTGTTATCAAGATCAATTTATTCAATTTCAAAGTCCGTGACAACGCACGGACACACTGCTAGTATAACTTATGAATTATAGTGATGTTGTCCGCCCACCATATTCTGCCACACGGACGTATTAGTTTTATGTTAAAAAGAAATAGCATGATCAAGAATAAGAGTTGGAGTCCGATCAGACTACAGACCAACGTGTGCTGAGTTTCCAAATAAAACCATCAGAGTCTCAGTCCACAATTGACTCCGTCCGATTCCCATTGATAAACGAAACATATTACAAAATGGAGTTCCATAACCTCTTCATAAATACGTACAAAACAAGTGAAGGAGCATACAAAACAAATCCAATAGTCCTATAAAATTGTGTGCCGCCGAGCTCACAGGAAGCCAACCCCAAGACCTGTAGCCGAGTTCAGCAAGCAAACCAAATAATCTCTCGCCGAGTTGCCGCAAATCACCATCCAGACCAAGTCGTCAACTTCCTGTAACGTCTGCCACATAATTAACCCACCTAACGGTCACCGTCATGTCTGTACCACCAAGCTGCCGCAAAGGATAATCTGGAACCCGTCGCCGAGTCACCAAAGTAATAACATCTCAAATCATCAAGCAGAATCTCACTGAGTTTCAAGGTGAACACATCTCTGTGTAACTGCTGCTCCAAACGGTCAGCCTGCAAATACAATGGAGGTCATCAATGACCACAGCAAAAGTGCAATATAAACGCCTACATTAGCTTAATGAGAGCGGAAGACCATCTGAAAAACAGGATTGATGGGACAGTGCTAATGGAGAATACATTTATCTCCACGATACTAAAGAGGGATGGCGACAGATACATCAAAATAGATGATGACGATGAAATAGAAACAAGTAGCATGGAAAAAAGGATCACAACATACACCGACGACGACATGGTAAACCTGATTAACAAAGTTACATCTCATAAAATTTATCCAGATGTGTCTGTGTGTCTGTCTACTAACAATATGTATTTTTATCGTATTTTCAGGTGTTCATTCCAATAAACATTGTGCATAACCACTGGTACCTTGCCGTGATCAACGCAAAAAAGAAAGAGATACAGATCCTAGACTCAACAGGACCAAAAGGACGAGGAGACCTGACTGATACTGTAAGCTCATTATACTGAAATATACTACTCAATTCTGCTTACTCAGTTTTGCATATTAAGAAAATATTTCTCATTCTGATGCAATTTAAAATCAACAGCTACAAGGACTGAAAAAACATATCGATATTGTAAAAAAAAAACTATTCTAAGAAACAAGTGGCCCGACCTACAAGTTGCTTCCTGGCCATGCATAGAGATCTTCGAAGAAAGTATGCAAACGGACGAGTAAAAAATGTGATCAAACTATTTACTTTTATTTGATCAAATAAAAATGCATGCCTGACAATAAAATATTCCAATAATGTAGCTGTTCCTGACGTCTATTGTGACAACCCTACTCCGAAAAGTAGAGTATATCGCACAGGATCGTCTCGGGAGATGGTTAACGAAGTAACCATACATAGCATTCACACATGAACATTCATCATTTATAAAGATACATCACTTAGAGGAGTAATATTACAAGTCCGGTGTTTGAATTAAGCTGAGTTCAGATCTGATACATAATATGAGTCCTTGGTACATATTACATAATTTAGCGGAAGCGGTGAAATGACAAAACACGACGTTGCCTACGTGAACCATGCCAGCCCTATGGCGATGGCTCACTCATCCAGATTAGGAGAACTGGGGACCCATTCGATGGTCCTGAGGCTCCTCACCATCCCACACAACCTTATTACAACAATCACAATAGGTCGCTTGAGGAAAACCTGAAAAATACATCAACGCAAAGTCTGAGTATCTAACATACTCCGCAAGACTTACCCGTCAACCGGTTTGCTAAAACTGACTCCTAGTATGCAGGGGGCTGACCGGGTTTATTTGATAATTGCATAAAAAGCTCCTATTAGTTCTATGCTGCACTTTCAATTTCCTTAAGCAAGATTTTACTTTGCTTATTGTAGAACACAGCTACGTCGAGTCTAGCTAGCAGCTAAGACATGAATGTAGCTAAAGAGCAATACATCATAGTAACATGTATCCATAGCATAAATAAATTTCAGAAACTTAACCGTAACTTTACTACTTAACATATCATTGCCGCTGCTCGAACAAGAGGTACTCATAACCGCGAGGGACGACAATTCGAATTGATTTACATCCTACAGGAAAAATCCAAATACATGACATACGCATCACTTAAGAACACGTATGGCCACCGTTCACAAGATTGCTATAAAGTCGATCCGGGGCCATCGATCCCGAGTACACGTCCTCCCCGCGATACAGTACTTCGTATCCGAGGCTTAACCCATGCACTCTCCAGCGGTCCTCAAACCCGTGTATCCACCGTGCTGTTCACATCACCTCTGGATCGATGAGTATGGCCGTCCAACAATACGGCGCCCGAGTTACTAGGTTTACCAATTCCCATAATAAAGGTATGCACTTGGTATAGTTCAATACTTGTTCGCGGAGTTGCAACGATAGATGCTCCATTTTTATCAAGTTCATCAACCAATTGAATCATAGTTGAATCTATAACCTACCGTTAACTCCACTAGTTTAAGCATAGCATTTGCTAACGTAAAAGCTTACTAACATACTAATCATAGGTCAGTGCGGGAGTATGCAAGTGTATTTCATCCAAGTCCTACACTTAATGCACAATACAATATTCCTAACTTGTGATAAAGAAAAAGGACTCGAGTGATAAAATGGGTTATGCACCGGGGCTTGCCTTGGGTGTGATTGTAGTTAAGGTCTTCACCAAGGTGCACTTCAGCTCCTTACTGGTCCGGTGTGGTCTCCTCGGTCTCGATCCCTATATGGAATGGACATGCATTAATGCCAAGGAATACACAAGGTTTCATGGAGTTTTTCTTAATTAAAGATGGAATGCATGGCATGAAGATTCATGGCACTTCCTCAGCAAGTAAAAATTTATGACTAATCATGTATTCATGAATGGGTGCACACCTAAGTATGACATGGTAACTACTAAATTTTTGAAGGGGACAAACTTCTAATTACTAGAATGCAACTTTTACTTATCACAATCTTAGTGTAAGCCTACTTTAACATGAGCATGGCCTAGGTGTTGCTTAAATGACCTCGCATGCTGAGGGGGATATGACAATGTAGTACTTAGGGTCAAATTTCAGAAAGTTCATGTTTGAGCCACTTAGCTAAAGTGACCATGTGCAAACTAACACTAGACCTAAACATGGCATTTTTAATTTCATTACTAGTTCTAGCTTATATAGTTAATCAAGAACCAAAGCATAGAACTGAAACATGAGAATTTCTACTGAAATGTGAAGTTGAGGTATTTCCCATGGACTTTTAGAAATTAATTTATTCCTACTTTCATTAAATACACACATAAAGTAACATTTATATGAAGAAATTCCTAGTTTCTTAGCAAATGATCAATTTTGACAGAAAATTTGTACTTAGGTAACTTCAAATTTTTCATGGGATTTTTCATAAGTGTACAAGTGCATAAGGAACATAAATGCCAAATTTCATGAATAAATTCCTAGCCAATAATTTATATAAATTCAATTACTGAAAATGAGGATTATGCAATAATACTGCAAATATGCATAAAAATGGAAATGTGCTTTTGCAGAAAGTTTAAGGATGCCCTGAAATGCTTACTGAGCAAGTTTCATGAATTTACCATTTACACATAATTACTTATGAATTTATTAAGCAAATTAGGGTTGTGACTTTGATGGATTAAATAAATTAATTTACTGAATAAACTTGGACTTGATTCTGTTTTTCTGGTAGAGCAAGATTTTAGGAGTTGAACAAAATTTATTTCACAATTTGTGGCCTTGTATTTCTCGAGCTATTGAATTTTGAAGTTTATTCAAAGTTCACTCCTATTTACAAATCTGCCACTGGCCGATTTCAAATTCCCCCCCCCCCCCCCCCCCCGCGCGCGGCGGCGTGGCTTTGCTGGCTCGCCGGCGGCGAGGCTCGGGACTCGGTGCTGCCCTACATGATCAGTGACCCAAGGCGGTCACGTGGGTTGTGGTGGCCGGAGCGAGGGCTGCCGGAGCTCTGCCGGCGACAAGCGGCGGCGAAGCTCGACGGTGGCAGGCACGCCCAGAGATGGAATCGGCAAGGGGGAAGGTCCGGAAGCATCACCTGGATGTCGTGGTGCTCGTCGACACGTTGGCTGGAGTTGGGGTCGCCGGGAGGGTGGTCGTCGCCGTGAGCCCTCTCCGAGCGGTGGCCGGCGGCGGCTCGGGTTCTCCCGATTCCGGTGACGTCTCTGCACGGGTGAGGGAGGGGATCAGTAGGCTGTGAGAGCACTCCCTGGCGCGTTGATTTGTGAGAGGAAGAGGAAGGAGGGGGCTGCCTAGTCAGGGCCGGACGCGGTGGCGCTCAGGCAACCCGAAGCAGGGGAGCTCACCGGGTCTCCTTGCGGCAGAGGAGGAAGACGGCGGTAGCAGCACTGCGCGGCCTTGCAGGAGCGCCTGGGGCAAGAGAGGGAGGGGAATGGGGTGGTTGAGCCGCTGCTGATCCTTTATCCTTGGCCGGCGGAAGAGGGAACCGAGAGAGGGAGAGAGAGCGGACGGCGAGCTGTCGGGCAGGGAGTGGCTCCTCCGGCGGGGCTTCAATGCTGGCCGGTGGCACAAGCGCGGTTCGACAGAGCAGTGGCCGGGATGGGTCTACAGGAACCGACGGTGGCTTGTACGGTGCCATCGGTGTCGAACGGAGACTGGCCGGAGAGAAAAGAAGAGAGAAGGGGCGTGTTGACCCGGCTTGACTTGAACCAGGACTCGGGTTTGATACAATTCGCCACGTTCCCATGCTCCAAACTGGACACCAATTGTTTTGGGTGTTCAGTGAAACGTGTACTCCAACTTTGCTTTTGGGTGCACCAGCTAAATTTGCTTTGAGAAATTATGAAAATTCCAAACCCGAAATACACTTTCCTGACTTTGGAGGAATTTTTAAGGGTATCAATTGGTTACCAAAAATTCTGGAAAAATTCTCAAAATTCTATTTTATTATGGCCATTCAGAATATGCAAAAATATTGGGGTACTTCCATGGGTTTTGGTAATGTTTGTGAATGACCCCTTTTTGCATATTATGGACTTAATTAAGTAGGTTTCCTCTTTTTATTCTTTGGCTCATGGATTAATTATACTTTTGCTTAGCCCTTAATTGATGTTAGGTTTTGTTAACTTCATTTTGTGACATGGGATGTCACATCTATTCCTAATAAACTTTACGGAATACTAGAAGGGCGATGGCCTGACCGACATGTTTAACCAGGTAAGCCACAAATTTTATATGCTATGTCCATATTGCAAAATTATTTTAGTGGATATGCTTTACAAATACTATACAACTCCCGTGCAGGACAATATTACACAGTTCATGCCAAAGTTAGCTGCGATCTTACTAACAATAGATCTAAACAAGCTAAAGGGATGCCCGCCATTAATCGAAAGCTACGATCAGTGATGCTGCCATGTTAGAGTAAGCTTCTTACGGTCATTGAAAAATTAAACACCTAATAACAATGGATCCTATACTTGGCTGGAATACTAAATGCATCATTCATAATTCTTGCAAGACAAAGTGGGTCTGAAGCTACAACAACAACAACAACAAAGCCTTTTTATCCCAATCAAGTTGGGGTAGGCTAGAGATGAAACTCATGGGAACCCAAAAAAGAAGAGACAAAGAAACAAAAGCCAAAAGAAAGAGAGAGATAGAAAAAAAGGACAAAAACAAAAAGAATAAAAGCCAAAAACAAGTAAGCAAGAAGGAAGGAAAAAAGATCACGGTTCCGGCACGTCTATTGCTAGTCTCCAAGCGCTCCTATCCATAGCTAGCTCCTTAGGGATATCCCACGCCTTCAGGTCTCTCTTAACCGACTCGTCCCAAGTCAAGTTAGGTCGACCTCTACCTCTCTTAATATTAGCATCTCTCTTTAGAACCCCACTACGTACCGGCGCCTCCGAAGGTCTCCGTTGGACATGTCCGAACCATCTCAACCGATGTTGAACCAATTTCTCCTCGATAGGTGCCACTCCTATCCTGTCCCGGATATCTTCATTCCGTATTCGGTCTCTTCTTGTATGCCCGCAAAACCAATACAACATACGCATCTCTGCTACACTTAGTTGTTGAACATGTCGTCTTTTCGTAGGCCAGCACTCAGCACCGTATAACATCGCCGGACGAATTGCCGTCCTATAGAATTTACCTTTTAGCTTTTGTGGCACCCTCTTGTCGCATAAGACGCCGGATGCTTGACGCCATTTCAACCAGCCGGCTGAAATTCTATGCCTAACATCTTCATCGATGTCACCGTCCTTTTGCAACATCGATCCTAAATAACGAAATGTATCCTTCTTGGCCACCAATTGTCCATCAAGGCTAACGTTTTCATCCTCATGTCTAGTCGCGCTAAACTCACACATCATATACTCGGTCTTGGCCCTACTACGTCTGAAACCCTTGCACTCTAATGTGTGCCTTCACAGCTCCAACTTCCTATTAACCCCATCCCTACTCTCGTCAACTAACACCACATCATCAGCAAAGAGCATACACCAAGGGACATCACTCTGTATTTCTCGTGTGACCTCGTCCATCACTAAAGCAAATAAATAAGGGCTCAATGCTGATCCTTGGTGTAGTCCTATTTTAATCGGAAAGTCATTGGTGTCGCCATCACATGTCCGAACACACGTCCTCGCGTCCCTGTACATATCCTTGATCAGGGTAATGTACTTAGTTGGGACTTTGTACTTCTCCAAGGCCCAGCACATGACACTTCTTGGCACTTTGTCATATGCCTTCTCGAGGTCAATAAAAACCATGTGTAAGTCCTTCTTGGCACAATGTCCCGCTTGAGATGCAGTTCACGCTTTCCAAGAAGCGGACTGCCAAGGAAGCCTGGGACGCCATCGCTGCGGCACGCATCGGTAGAGACCGTGCCCGCAGGTCCACATTCCAGGCATTTCGCAAGGAGTGGGAGAACCTGGCCTTCAAACCAGGTGAGGACGTTGATGATTTTGCTCTTCGTCTCAACACTCTGCTGCAAAAGATGGTGCAGTTCGGCGACAACACCTACGACGAGGAGAGAGCTGTAGAGAAGCTCCTCCGCTGCGTCCCTGAGAGGTACAATGATGAGGACATCACTCCTATGGATACACACAACACTCCTCCAAATCTGGACTTGCAAGGTCCAATGACTAGAGCTCGTGCACGACAACTAAATTTAGAGGTGAGCTCGTTCCTACGTTCTTCGCTATATGTTACTTTTGAGAATGGTTTGCTACCTAATGATTATTTTATGATTAGAAACCATGGAGAGGACCAGGAGATGATGGGAGAAGGATTTGGAAACGTGGAGGGCCAGCAAGGGCTTGGAAGCCAAAGTGGAGGCCCAATCAAAACTGACTTCGAGTCTGTTTCGGGGCCCAGGATCAGTCTGTACTAAAACGGTCGCCCAGGACGCATACGGACTCGGATTTGGACGTTCTACATATGCACGGAAAGATAAGGAGAAGACCTTTCCAATGCCGCCGGCCTCATGTCAAAATTCATCCGGAGTCATCGGGAATCGTCAAAACAAGAGAGAGTCCAGAATCTATGTCGGTGCTGCGTCGCTTATTTTTTGTCTTTGGGCCTTGTATCTAGTTGAGCCCAATTCGGGGCGCGTCCAGAGGGTCTTGCACGACCCTAGGGTCTTTATATACAGCCACCGCCGCACCATTAGGGTTCGGGTTTTGCTTAGATCAATTCTGTTCATAAACAGTTTCGCCGTTCATCGGTTTGTGAGACCCCAACTTCGAGAGTTTAATCATACATCTGCAATTGTGTTGCATTCTTCGTTGTTCTTGCTTGTGTTCTTGATTCGCAGACAGGGATTAGCCTTCTCGGCGAGGTCAATCGTCTTTTGGACGGTTGATAACCAGAGGAGACGACGTGCTGCGATTGCGGGGTTTAGAACGTGCTGTTCTGAAGCCGGATCGATTTGTGTGTCGCCTCCGACCAAATCAACTTACCAAGAACCTTTCGGAAGATCGGGAACCCTTGTCCACATCAAGTGGTAATCAGAGCTTCAGGTGCACCGTCAGGTTCATACTACCCTTTAGTTTTGTTTTCGTGTTCTTCCTATCATCCACTGAAAATACCAAAAAAAAAATTTTCCCCGCCCATAACCACGTGTTTAGCCTTTGCATATTTCAATTTCAGAGTCCGTAGTGTTGAGTTTGTGCCCTAGTTCTTGTTTAGTCGCTGGTTTAGTTTGTGTTTTTGTCGTCAGTAGTGTTTCCCTTGCAACCCTAGCCGCCATCCCCCTCACCATCCTCGGTTTTGTCGGCTTTGTGTGCTAGGGTTGATTGATCAACACGCCCACCCTAAACCTACCCTCACCACCTCGGACCAATTTTCACAAATTCCACTTTCCGCTGCATCCACCTCGCTAAAAAAAAAAGATCCCTACCCGACCCCAAGCCCGACTCGGATTTCACTGAAACCACCGGGTTCTTCAAAACCGATTCCGACACCCCTTCGGTAAAACAGCCATAACTTTTCGCTCGGTTGTCCGTTTTGGCTCAAATTTTTACAGGAGATTCTAGACGAAAAGTTGGGCATACCCACACTCGGCTACGCCCTGTGTGCCCTCATCAAAAAATTCAAAAAAAATCGGGAAGATAAAGAAAAAATTTATTCAAGTTGAAACCCGACGTTTTCTGAAACTTCAAAATTTTCTGTAGGCCACGTCCTAGCTCGGTTTGAGCTGAAATTTTTTGTGGTTTCTCCCTGTTTGCTAGTCAGTTGGAAAAAAATATCAAAAAAATAAAATAAAAAAAAAGAAATTTGGGATTCCTACTAGTGCTCCATCTAGCCCCCTGGAATTTCTGAGTTTGGCTATTTTACACTAAGCCCCCTGTTATCGACTGTGTCCCTTTGTCTCCTTGTTTCTTCTTTGCTATCACTACTGTTCTAGGACATTGTTAGACCAGCAACTAGGGACAAGTTACTTGGGCACTTGTTCAGCTTTACTATCTGTTTTTGATTTGTGTGCCACTCATATATACATATTTGGCCTTCCTAGCTCTACATACTTCTTCTGGACAGCACATAGGTTATTTGGTAACCCTTGCAATCGTGGAACACTTCTCCCTGGTATCCTTCGCTTTGTTGTTTTCAGAACTTTGTAAGAGCTTTGCAAGAAGCATACTTTTGCTGTGTTGAGAGGCACCACTGCCTAGTAGTTTTGTAGGGATAACCTTCACTTTTTTGTTTCCTGTTTTGGTGTTTCTGATGTCAGGAAGCGACGGGGAGGGTGCTTCACCCTCAAAATTGGATGAGTGCGTGAGCCAAAATCAGTTACAGAAGGCTTTGCAGGCGGTTCAGAGTGATTTGGCAGAAACGATCACCAGGGCCGTCACCGACGCCGTCACCAAGCTTCACCTGGGAGAAAGCATTGAGCGGTTGGATAAGAGAGTCTCTAAGTTAACCGATCAGGTTGTCGAATTGGAGACCGCTCACAAGACCAACAACAACAACAACAACAACAACAACAACAACACCAACAACAACACCAACAACGACATTGAAGGCGATCATGATGAAGCAACGGTGTATAAGGCTGATGGCACCGTCGATAGGTCAGCTACAAGGACCGCAAGGTTACGACGCCGTTTGCAATGTAACCCTCAAGGTATGGGTGGTTTCCACAACCACACCCGTCGCACACAAGGTAACTATGCTCCAGATGATCCGTATGCTAAAATTAAGTTTTCAATTCCTTCGTTTTCGGGTCAATACGATGGTGATGCTTACCTTGATTGGGAAATGACGGTAGAACAAAAATTTAATGCCCACCTTGTTCCTGAACAATATAGAGTTAGACAAGCCACTAGTGAGTTTAAGGACTTTGCTATTGTTTGGTGGAGTGGTCTAGCTGCTGAAACCGATTTGCCTACTACTTGGGAAGAACTTAAGGTAGAAATGCGTGATCGTTTTGTTCCTCCTTCTTTTTATAGAGAAATTCGTAATAAACTGCAGCGTTTAGATCAAGGAGATAAAACTGTTCAGGAGTATTTTAGTGAGCTTCAGAAGGGTTTGATTCGTTGTGCTATGGTTGAAAAAGTAGAGGATCAGATTTGCCGCTTTTATTCTGGTTTGAGAAAAGAAATTCAGGACATCCTTGATTATAAAGAATTTTATACCCTCAACCAGTGTTTCCAGTATGCTATGCTTGCAGAGAAAGAATCACAGGGACTTTTCCAGGCTTTTGAGGAGTACAGCAAGTCCAGGAATTTCTACCCACCACGGCCGACGGGGACTTCGGGGCTGCCCAAGCCATCTTTCCGGCCGCCCCCACCAGCTAGTGTTGTTTCTGCAGCACCAAGATCAGCCCCTGCCCCTTCTACGCGCTCAGGTAAAAATTCTGTGCAGGTACCGGCTAGTAGTGCCTCCTCTGTTGCTTCGACGGGACGCACTACAGGGATTCAGTGCCACCGCTGCCATGGTCTTGGCCATGTGCAGAAAGATTGCCCAAGTAGGCGGGCATATGTGGCGACAGATGATGGCGGTTACATGAGCGCCTCTGATGTGGAGGATGAGGAGGAGGATGTCGCTGCCACCAGCGGTGACCTCGTCCTTGGAGGCGGAGATACCACGGGCTATATGAATATTATTGTGCAGCGTGTGCTTAGCACACAAGTCCAGCAGCCCGAGATGATGCAGCGACATAACTTGTTCCAGATTTTCTTCGTCATCAAGAACCGTCGGGCACGTGTCATCATTGATGGAGGAAGCTGCAACAATTTGGTGAGTTCTGATGTGGTTAAGAAGCTTGATTTGACCACACGCCCACATCCACATCCATACTACATTCAGTGGTTAAATGACTCTGGAAAAGCTAAGGTAACACAAACTTGCAGAGTTCCTTTTTCCATTGGTTCCTATATGGATTCTGTTGATTGTGATGTTGTACCCATGCAAGCTTGTTCACTTTTATTGGGTAGACCTTGGGAATTTGATAATGATGCTGTACACCATGGTAAAAGTAATAAGTACACTTTTATGCATAAAGGAACTAAAATTACTTTGTTACCAATGACCCCTGCTGAAATTGTACAAGCTGATTTAGAACGAGCTGCTAGTTTGAAAAATAAAAGCCCTGAAATTCAGCAACCTGTTAATTCTGCTTCTACACCAAGTAATGTTAATGATTCTTCATGTTCTAAGGGTGCTGCAATTAAATTACAAGGTCGTTCATGTCTTGCCACAAAATCTGAGCTTGCTGAAATTTCTACTGATGATATTTGCTATGCTTTGATATGCAAACAAGCCTTGTTTTTGCTTGGTGATATTGCTTCTAGTGCTTTGCCTCCTGCTGTCACTAACCTTTTGCAGGAGTATGAGGATGTTTTCCCAGCTGAGATACCCCCGGGATTGCCACCTTTGAGAGGGATTGAGCATCAAATTGATTTGATTCCTGGTGCTACTTTACCAAACCGTGCTGCTTATAGGACCAACCTTGAGGAGACTAAGGAGATACAACGACAAGTCCAAGACCTTTTGGATCGTGGGTATGTTCGTCAATCACTTAGTCCTTGTGCTGTTCCTGTACTTTTGGTTCCTAAGAAAGATGGTTCTTGGCGTATGTGTGTAGATTGTAGAGCCATTAATAACATTACTATTAGGTATCGTCATCCTATTCCTAGGCTAGACGACATGCTTGATGAGTTATGTGGTGCTATAATTTTCACTAAAATTGATTTGCGTAGTGGCTACCATCAAATTAGAATGAAACTTGGAGATGAATGGAAAACAGCTTTCAAAACCAAATTCGGGTTGTATGAGTGGTTAGTAATGCCTTTTGGGTTAACTAATGCACCCAGTACTTTCATGCGTTTGATGAATGAGGTTTTAAGACCTTTTATTGGCAAATTTGTGGTTGTTTACTTTGATGATATCTTGATTTATAGCAAATCCACGGATGATCATATGATTCATTTGCGTGCTGTTTTTGATGCTTTGCGAGTTGCACGTTTATTTGGTAACCTTGAGAAGTGCACCTTTTGCACGGATCGAGTCTCTTTTCTTGGCTATGTTGTGACTCCACAGGGAATTGAGGTGGATGAGGCGAAGATTGAAGCCATAAAGAGCTGGCCTGTACCAAAAACTATCACACAGGTGAGGAGTTTTCTTGGTCTTGCAGGTTTCTACCGCCGCTTTGTCAAAGATTTCAGCACCATTGCTGCACCATTGCATGAGTTGACAAAGAAGGGCGTTGACTTCCATTTTGGTAAGGTACATCATGAGTCTTTTGATGCTTTGAAGGACAAACTTACACATGCACCATTGCTGCAATTACCCAATTTTGATAAGACTTTTGAGCTTGAATGTGATGCTAGTGGTATAGGCATTGGTGGTGTTCTGATGCAAGATGGTAAACCTGTTGCATACTTTAGTGAGAAAATTACTGGGCCTGTTTTGAATTATTCCACGTATGATAAGGAACTATATGCACTTGTACGTTCTTTGGAAACGTGGCGTCATTATTTATTGCCCAAAGAATTTGTTATTCATTCTGATCATGAATCACTTAAGTATATTCGTTCTCAAGGCAATTTGAACCGTAGACATGCTAAATGGGTTGAGTTTATTGAGTCTTTTCCTTATATTATTAAACATAAGAAAGGGAAGGATAATGTGATTGCTGATGCTTTATCAAGGCGATATACTTTGTTGTCTCAACTTGATTGTAGAATTTTTGGACTTGAGGCAATTAAAGAACAATATGTTGCTGATGTCGATTTTAAAGATGTATTGCTGCACTGTAAAGAAGGTCGTGCTTGGCACAAATTTGTGTTGAATGATGGATTCTTGTTTAGAGCTAACCGCCTATGCATTCCAGTTGGTTCCGTTCGTCTTTTGTTGTTGCAGGAGGCGCATGGAGGTGGATTGATGGGTCATTTTGCTGGTAGTAAGGGAAGAAAGGAAGTAAAGCTTGATGTAGGAGATTTAGTGTGGTTACACTTAAGGAAGGATAGATTTCCAGAATTGAGAAAGTCTAAACTAATGCCTAGAGCTGATGGTCCATTCAAAATAATAGAGAAGATTAATGATAATGCATACAAACTTGAGTTGCCTCCCGAGTTCGGGGTTAGTCCTATTTTTAACATTTCAGATTTGAAACGATACTTGGGAGAAGAGGATGAGCTTGAGTCGAGGACGACTCCACTTCAAGAGGGGGAGGATGATGAGGACATCACTCCTATGGATAAACACAACACTCCTCCAAATCTGGACTTGCAAGGTCCAATGACTAGAGCTCGTGCACGACAACTAAATTTAGAGGTGAGCTCGTTCCTACGTTCTTCGCTATATGTTACTTTTGAGAATGGTTTGCTACCTAATGATTATTTTATGATTAGAAACCATGGAGAGGACCAGGAGATGATGGGAGAAGGATTTGGAAACGTGGAGGGCCAGCAAGGGCTTGGAAGCCAAAGTGGAGGCCCAATCAAAACCGACTTCGAGTCTGTTTCGGGGCCCAGGATCAGTCTGTACTAAAACGGTCGCCCAGGACGCATACGGACTCGGATTTGGACGTTCTACATATGCACGGAAAGATAAGGAGAAGACCTTTCCAATGCCGCCGGCCTCATGTCAAAATTCATCCGGAGTCATCGGGAATCGTCAAAACAAGAGAGAGTCCAGAATCTATGTCGGTGCTGCGTCGCTTATTTTTTGTCTTTGGGCCTTATATCTAGTTGAGCCCAATTCAGGGCGCGTCCAGAGGGTCTTGCACGACCCTAGGGTCTTTATATACAGCCACCGCCGCACCATTAGGGTTCGGGTTTTGCTTAGATCAATTCTGTTCATAAACAGTTTCGCCGTTCATCGGTTTGTGAGACCCTAACTTCGAGAGTTTAATCATACATCTGCAATTGTGTTGCATTCTTCGTTGTTCTTGCTTGTGTTCTTGATTCGCAGACAGGGATTAGCCTTCTTAGCGAGGTCAATCGTCTTTTGGACGGTTGATAACCAGAGGAGACGACGTGCTGCGATTGCGGGGTTTAGAACGTGCTGTTCTGAAGCCGGATCGATTTGTGTGTCGCCTCCGACCAAATCAACTTACCAAGAACCTTTCGGAAGATCGGGAACCCTTGTCCACATCAAGATGATGAGGACATCCTCCACTATTACCCGCTGGGACGGCGACCGTGTGAGCCTCTGAATAATCCCACCTTGCTTAGCTTGGGAGGTGGAAGCCACCTTAAAAGGGAGAGCCACCCTTCCCCTATCAGACTAGTCTTTTAGGGAGATTGGGCCTTTCCCTGAGTGGGGGCGCCAGAGTTGCGGTGCTAAGACTGCGGATTCAGGTCGCGGATCTAGAATCGGATCGGTGTATCGGGCTTTCGGCAGGAGTTGCGGTGCTAAGATTGCAGGATTCAGGGAATCCGAATCGGTGTGTCGGGCTTCGTTCCACCCTACCTGGGCCAGATGTATCATTTGGTATCAGAGCTGGGCCCTTGTTAAGAAGGGGAGAATGATGAGGACATCCTCCACTATTACCCGCTGGGACGGCGACCGTGTGAGCCTCTGAATAATCCCACCTTGCTTAGCTTGGGAGGTGGAAGCCACCTTAAAAGGGAGAGCCACCCTTCCCCTATCAGACTAGTCTTTTAGGGAGATTGGGCCTTTCCCTGAGTGGGGGCGCCAGAGTTGCGGTGCTAAGACTGCGGATTCAGGTCGCGGATCTAGAATCGGATCGGTGTATCGGGCTTTCGGCAGGAGTTGCGGTGCTAAGATTGCAGGATTCAGGGAATCCGAATCGGTGTGTCGGGCTTCGTTCCACCCTACCTGGGCCAGATGTATCATACAAGCAGATTGCTCGCTCGCTCGAGTCAATGCTGGACCTCTCCACGATGTCGATCGAAGAGGCGATAGGTAGGTCACCTCAAGGTCATCGACAACGACGAGCCATGGCCTCACTCGGGGCCTATCACCATCGGCGGGAAGCTCCATCTCACTCGGGAGCAGTGGGAGGCTTGCCAGCGTGACGAGAAGAAGGTGGAGTCTTCCTCCTCGACAGGCAGCCATAGGCGCGGCAAGCCGGGCAAGCCCCGTGGAGGCGCCCAGGACGGCGCCACCGGCAAGCGTAAGCCGACACGAGACGACATCTGCCACAACTGTGGTAAGACTGGCCATTGGGCCAGGGAGTGTCGGCAGCCACGACGCGGCCAGGCTCAGGCTCAGGCCCACGTCGCACGTGTGGAGGAGCCAGCTCTGCTTCTGGCACACGCGAGCATCGAGCTACCTCCAGCGGCATCACCAACAACAGCTCTTCTCCACATTGACGAGTCAAAGGCAAACGCCTTCCTCGGCAACGGCTCCAATGACGACAAGTGTGACGGGTGGTACCTCGACACCGGCGCCACCCATCACATGACCGGACGGCAGGAGTACTTCTCCGACCTTGACACGAGCATCCGAGGCTCCGTCAAGTTTGGGGACGCCTCCGGCATGGAGATCAAGGGTATCGGCTCCGTTCTTTTCACCGCCAAGTCCGGTGAGCACAGGCTTCTCACCGGAGTCTACTACATTCCCGCGTTGAGGAACTCCATCATCAGCTTGGGACAGCTGGACAAGAACGGCTCGCGTATGGAGATTGAGAATGGCCTCCTACGGGTCTGGGACCCCCGGGGCCGTCTTCTCGCCAAGGTAAAGAGGGGGAGCATCCACCTCTACATCCTTCACATCGAGGTAGCACAACCACTTTGTCTTGCAGCAAGGCGAGACGACGACGCATGGAGGTGGCACGAGCGTTTTGGGCACCTCAATTTTGAGGCCCTGAAATAACTCGGTGTCAAGGAGATGGTACGGGACCTATCGCACATCGACCACGTAGAGCAGTTATGCGACATCTATGTGTTGACGAAGCAGAGGCGGTTTCCCTTCCCTCGACAGACGAGCTTCCGAGCCAAGGAGTGGCTCGAACTCGTGCACGGGGACTTGTGTGGCCCGGTGACTCCAGCCACACCAGGAGGACGGCGCTACTTCCTGCTGCTCGTCGATGACCTCTCCCGCTACATGTGGGTGATGGTCCTCGACAGCAAGGGAGAGACTGCAGATGCCATCAGGTGCGCGCAGGCTGCTGCAGAGGCGGAGTGCGGCCGCAAGCTGCGCGTGCTACGCACAGACAACGGCGACGAGTTCACGGCGGCTGAATTCGCGGCGTACTGCGCGGATGAGGGCATTCAGCGCCACTACTCCACGCCGTACAGTCCACAACAGAATGGTGTCGTCGAGCGGTGCAACCAGATGGTTGTGGGGATGGCCTGGGCCCTCCTCAAGCAGAGGGGGATGCCGGCTGTCTTCTTGGGAGAGGCGGTGGTGACCGCTGTCTACATCCTCAACCGTTCGCCCACCAAGGCTCTTGATGGAAGACGTCGTACGAGGTTTGGCACGGGCGCAAGTCGACGGTCTCCCACCTGCGGACTTTCGGCTGCCTCGCGTTCGCCAAGGAGCTCGGCCACATCGGCAAGCTCGACGACAGGAGCACTCCAGGAGTGTTCATTGGCTACGCGGAGGGCTCGAAGGCCTACCGCATTCTCGACCCGAAGACACAGCGTGTGCGCACGGCGCACGACGTAGTGTTCGACGAAGGGCGAGGATGGGCATGGGACAAGGCAGTGGACGACGGCTCGACTCCGACGTACGACTTCACCGTCGAGTACGTTCACTTCGAGGGAGCTGGGGGAGCAGGTGCCCCCCCCCCCTCACCAAGCGTTCCCGAGCCTCCACCGACTCCAGCGCCCACTACAGCGACCAGTTCTTTGTCGGCACTGCCACAGCCAGCGTCCCCGCGCACTCCAGCACCGACAGCCACTCCGCCGGGCACGCCTGCTCCAACACCAGCTCTTGTCGAGCAAAACCCCGTGGAGTTTGCTACTCCGCTCTCCCGCGACGAGGAGCGTATCAGCGCGTACCACGACGGCGAGCTGTTGCGGTATCGTACGATGGAAGATATCCTCGGCGATCAACCAGTGCCGGGACCGGCGCTTCGTGACCTGGAGGCACAGTTGCACCTTGCGTGTGACGATGGTGAGCCTCGGTCTTTTGCAGAGGCCGAGAGAGACGGCGCATGGCGTGCCGCGATGCAGTCGGAGATGGACGCGGTTGCGGAGAACCACACTTGGGAGCTTGCTGACCTCCCTCGTGGGCAATGCGCGATCACCCTTAAGTGGGTCTTCAAGCTGAAGAGGGATGAAGCTGGTGCCATCGTCAAGCACAAGGCCCGCTTGGTGGCTCGTGGTTTCGTGCAGTAGGAGGGGATCGACTTCGACGATGCCTTCGCTCCTGTAGCACGGATGGAGTCCGTGCGACTCCTTCTTGCACTAGCTGCCCAGGAGGGCTGGTGCGTCCATCACATGGACGTCAAGTCGGCATTCCTCAACGGCGACTTGAAGGAGGAGGTTTACGTGCACCAGCCGCTGGGATTTGTCATCCCCGGCAAGGAGGGCAAGGTGCTGCGCTTGCGCAAGGCTCTCTACGGCTTGCGGCAAGCACCGAGGGCGTGGAACGCCAAGCTGGACTCCACGTTAAAGGGGATGGGCTTCGAGCAAAGCCCGCACGAGGCGGCCATCTATCGGCGGAGCAATGGAGGCAATGCCCTGCTGGTGGGTGTCTACGTCGACGACTTGGTGATCACCGGCACCAAGGATGCGGAGGTGGCGGCATTCAAGGAAGACATGAAGGCCACTTTCCAGATGAGCGACCTGGGGCCTCTGTCCTTCTACCTGGGGATCGAGGTGCACCAGGATGACTCCGGGATCACGCTTCGACAGACCGCCTACGCCAAGCACATCGTTGAGTTGGCTGGGCTCACCGACTGCAACCCAGCACTCACTCCGATGGAGGAGAAGTTGAAGCTGAGTCATCACAGCACGGCAAAGGAGGTGGATGCTACACACTACCGGCGTCTTGTGGGGAGCCTCCGCTACCTCGCCCACACATGGCCGGACTTGGCATTCTCCGTTGGTTACGTTAGTCGGTTCATGCAGCAACCGACGACGGAGCACCAGCAGGCTGTGAAGAGGATCATCCGCTATGTTGCGGGGACACTCGACCACGGTCTCTACTACCCGAGGTGTCCTGGAGAGGCACACTTCATCGGGTACAGCGATAACGACCACGCCGGCGACATCGACACTAGCAAGAGCACGAGCTGGATACTCTTTTTCCTTGGCAAGTGTCTTGTTAGTTGGCAGTCAGTCAAGCAACCGGTGGTTGCTATGTCCAGCTGCGAGGCCAAGTACGTCGTGGCCTCCACCGCCTCGACTCAGGCGCTCTGGCTTGCTCGGCTGCTTGGTGATCTTCTCAGCAGAGACACTGAAGCAGTGGAACTCCGAGTGGACTGCATGTCCGCTTTGGCTCTAGCGAAGAACCCCGTTTTTCACGAACGGAGTAGGCACATCCGGGTGAGGTACCACTTCATCCGTGGCTGCCTGGAGGAAGGAAGCATCAAGGCAAGCTACATCAACACCAATGACCAGCTTGCGGATCTGCTCACCAAGCCCCTTGGGAGGATCAAGTTCCTTGAACTCTGCTCCAGGATTGGGATGGTTCAACCTCCTCACAAGACGACGCACAAGACTTAGGGGGAGAATGATGGAATAAGTCTTGTACTGTTTGGTCTTGGTCTTTGTTTGACTGCTGATCCTGTCTAGGACAGCATATTAGTCCTTGTATAGGACAGCATCTTGGTCCTGTTTAGGACAGCATAGGACAGTAGCTAGGACAGCATTAGATCATCTAGGACTGCACTTGCTTTATGCTTTTAGACTAGCATCTTAGCATATGCTGGCTGCCTTGGCCAGCTATAAATATGTATCCACAACCCCTTGGGTTGGCATGGCATTGTGTGAGTTGTGTGAGAAATAAACCAGAAAATTGCCCCATCTCCTAGTGTCATCCTCTCTCAATGAGAGTTACAGTTCAGTTTTTAACATGGATTGTGTTCTATTCATCTCCCTGTGATTTAGGTTCTGGCTGATGTGTGCGCTCATTTGTATTTTTAATCTTAATTAAGTTTAGTATATCACAAATGCATGGTCATTTGTTTTTAGCGATCAATTTTGTACTTATCAATTTACTTGACTTCTGGATAGAACTACTTCATTCTGATTAATTGCAGTCTAGGAGATTGGAAGCTGGATAGCACTATGAACAGGCCATCCTGTAAATGTGGATCTTTGATCTACCTGTATTGCAGAGACTAGGTTTTGGGACACACCGGAATGCACTGGAAATGGATCAAGATAGGCCCAAGCCCAAGAGCGTTACATGTATCTGTCGTGATTGACTGCAACATGTTCATCTTTGGTGGCTGTTCCGTGGACAGGAGGTATGCAGTCCATATAGCCTATCCAGCAAAGTTGGCAGCATAGCATAGCTGATTTTCAAGTTTATGTTAATGTGGTGTGTTTTTTTCTGTATGGACTGGGTGATTTCTGGATGCCCGAATACTGGTAAACCTCAATGATTTGTTCAGTTTTTTTTTAATAGAGATCCCCTTCTCCTTTTCTCTGTAACCAATATGTATTGTTTCAAGAATATGGCAATGGTCAGAGCTGATTGGCTTTGACGATTTGCCATCACCAAGAGAGTTTGCTACTGCTCCAGCCATAGGAAATAGAAAAATTGTTATGGAAGGGTTTTTTGTTTGATGTGCTTGCTCATAGTTATTTAACAAGCTATCATGTGTGAAAAACATTATGCGCGTATTTATTCAGGTACAAAATGGCTATCAGATGTATATATCATAGACATGACTAAGCAATCTGCTTCTTATTCAATATGTATTGGGCATTAGATGTATTTTAAAGACTGCATCAAAATATTTAAGAATTCATTTCTTCTATTCTCTTTTGGATAGTGTCACTCGAGTGGACAGAATTAGCAGTTACCAGATCTGTGCCGTCTCTAAGATCTGGGCATTCTGCACCATGGTTCATCTCTTGTGAGTTTCTCAAAGATTCTGCACCAAGATTGTTAATGTTTTTAATGTTGATTAAATCTGACAAACAAGTGAAACGAATATGCTTTGATGCAATTGGGTAATTTCATTATTCAAAAAATCAATCCATATCAAAACTTTGTTTCCAATTAGTCGTATACTTGCATTATCTTTTCAACTAGGGGTAATATTCATCTTTTTACTTGACTTATGTTATTTCCTTGTAGACCGATGTAATTATTTCATTTTCATATAGATTTGTCTTGTGAAAAGGTGAAATATTTTTCTGATGAGAGTTCGTAGTATGAATTCTTATGATAATTTGTCCTGATTAAGGAATTAATGCATATATTTTTGGCCATCAATAGGCTATTCTTAATCACGTTACATCTTCTTCCCACCGCAGGTGGAGCAGGGCCGATAATGGGGTAGCCATGGGTTTTTAAGGGTATTACTGAAGAAGGTATTTCCTATTTAGTTATAAATCTACTTGAGTTCAAAGCAAAATGTGGCATGTGTTGCAAGTGTTGTGATGACACCAGCTTAACTAACAATGCAGCTTGTAACTTAGCCATTTTGAATTGTTGTAGATTATGACGATATGTGGAGCACTTTTCTTTATATTTTGTTTGCACTAACTGCTTCTTGACAAATATTTTCCCCTGTTAAATTATCTGGTTCATCTGTTATTTTTATGTTAGTGTCAAACCACTTAACCAGAACCAAATTTTGTTTACTTTAGAAGATAATAAGACAAGGTTGGACAAAATTGAAGCTTACAGGGCAATCTCCCTCCCCCTCCATGTGGCCACTCAGTAAACTTATGTATGTAGTTTTATCCTGTGATATTTTTGTCTGAACTTTTTTTGTCATCTTTCTGAGTGCATTCATATAAAGTATCCTTTTTGCCATCGTATAAACAAGATACACTACAGTTGTAGAATTGGTACTGCTTGAGGCAATCTGAGGTATTAGAAAATAGTAGGAACATGTTTGAGAGTGCCAACCCTGGTTATGAATTTCCTGCTACAACAAATATATTGCCTTCTCAGTACGCCTTTGTTGGCTTCACTAAAAAAATCTTCTTCTTTGAAATATGAACAACAAGGGAATCCCCTGTTGTGGATTGTGGTAGATATATATTAATATAGAAAAGATCACAAATACAACATGCATGGGGTTAGTTATATGTTAGTGCTTGTGATGTATTTGAATTTGTGATTCTGTGATCTAAATGTCGATGGTTAGTTATGTCTTATTTGGTGATCTTTGATGCTCATGGTTTGATTAATAACTGTGATTTGTTAGCAGTTGAGATAAATGGACCGTGATTTTGTAGTAGGTAATTCTCTAATTTTTTACCATTAGCAATATTTAATTCTGGTTGGTATTCGCTAATTTTGTCAATACACTGTCTAACTTGTTCTAATCGATTTATTTATGTAAGTGCTTTTCTTCAAATTTGAACTGACATACTTCTCTATTTTAATTGTATTAGTTCTCTATAGTTACAACTTGAATTTGCAAACTACACACTAGATTATTGCTGATATGGATGACATGCTCATTATCTAAAACCATGGATAGTCATGCCTTTGTACTAAGGTAATGTATATGGGGTGCAATGGCGGGCACATTTGCACATTTGCAAAACACGTGATGCATCTAATATTTCAGTAGGCTCCGGAAATAAGGCTTATGTTCAGAAAATCAGGCTACTATAATGTGGACTAAGTTTTTAGATTGTGTCCTATTTCATGTGCACTTTAATGAAGTATAAGGTTTAAAAATTGTGATTATAACACTTTATTGATTGATTGTTTCTAACAGGCTCAGATTTGCGATTTGTTTTGTGTACAATTCATCTGTAATTGGGAAACTAGGATGTGTTGATTTTTTTTTTTGGAGTATGTGTTGATTTGGTATGAACGACTCCTAAGAAATATCTATACAACTTATTAATTGAGGTGAGGTCGTCTAGATCATTTTTTTCGTGTCCAGATGTGACCGTAACATTGTCATATTCAGTTTGTATTTTATAATGATTCACTAATCAGTTTGATTTGTTTTTGAATCATTTTCTAATCCTTTATTGAATTGGACTCCGATTTCAATTCGATATTTCATACTAACAACAGTTAATCATCTATTGCTTTAACATCATATTTTGGATGAAAACTAATAACAAGAATTCCAATAACAACTCACTCCAAAATTATTATAATGAATATTCTTTTAAAAACTCAAAAAGATAAAGCAAAATAAAAATAGAGCAAATGCTCAAGCCAAAAGAATTGATTAATTGAAAACTTACAGAAAAACATTCTAACCATAAATTTTTTAACAAAGACCTGTGACAACGCACGGGTATTTTACTAGTTTTCTAGATAATGGCTGTAACTGATACAGTTTTATAGAATACAATAATTTGCATGGTGATGAATGGAGCATACCCGCTGCCCCAAGGGCCTCGTGCCACCAGCCATGCTGGGTCCTCGCATTCAGGCATGTTGGGTCCTCCTGTTCAGCCATGCTGGTGTTGTGATCTGGTCTACTTTTGAAGTGTCCTTTTGGCCTCTCTGTACAGTTTGCGGCTTTTTAATAAATTGCAGTGGGAGCCTCTCCTACTGTTTTCGTGTCAAAAAAAAAAGTGTCCTTTTGTATTGCAGACAAGAAAAAAATGACACAAAATCCAAGAAATTGCAAGTGCTATTTTAATGACACATAGACCGTAACGATTCTGATATTTTTCATGTCTGCCAACATGGCTGAATCAGGATTATACCATATGTTTAAACTTCAGTTGTGGATGTTGCAGAGTTAGAGTTAACAGAGTGGAGATGGCAGATGCGGTTGTTTCATGTTGGTGTAAAGTTGTCCAAGCAACTAACCAAGGTACCATCATGTTATGCATTTCAATTTTCATTCTTTATTGATTGTGCACGACTTCATCTATTAGCACATGACTATGTTAAGAAAAAAAATGCCTGACATCAGGATCAGGTATAACATTTTGAATTTATGGTACATACTCACTTGCATGGTTCAACGCAATGGGAACGACTAATAGCTACTGGTGTTTAGTTCTTGGACACTACTTCCTCAGGATTAGTATATGAAGACTTGAGTTTGTGACATAATGTAATGGCGTTTATTCTAAAAAAAAACTAATGATGTTTTGAGGTTCATAATTGCCTCAATGTATTAATAAGCCTAGAACTCTATTAGATAATGGTCTAGCTAGATCAGATTTTGTATTTCCTTTTTTCCTTAAGAGTACATAGAGGAACATGTTGAACACATCCTCTGAGAAGCATCCTTATTTTTTTTTTTTGAATGAACTACTTATCCTTTTGATGAATAGGAACTTTCTTGCATTTAGGAGAAGAGACAAATAAGTACTACAATGATTTTTTTTTAGCTTGACCCAAGCATTTGATATTGTAAGAATCATTAAGGTATTGAAGCACATCTTGATTGCTTTTTATCAAATTGTAAAGTCATTCATTCAACATCCTTATATTTGATGCCTTGCAAATTATCTCCTTGTGAAACAACTGACATGTGTTGATTCTGTATGGTATTACTCCCAGATGGTATGCTAATTTAGCTGGTCCAGTGACTATTGGTGGCAATCGTTGTTCTAATCACTGAATTTTGGCCACCAATTCATCAGTGAGTTCTAAGGTAATGGAATAACCACCCCCAAACCAAGCATTAAACTCCTATCACTTTGAGGAGTGATAACAGCTTTTCCTCCTCATGATGTGATGGATGGGCGATTTACTGCATTTGTCTAAATTTTTATCATATTAGCTTATATCTAGACAAAGTGTATTTCTAAATTTGATGGACTTTGATGTTGGATTATAAGTGAGTGGAAAGTTGTTCAAAGGTGTTCTTTATAAGTTGTGTCTTTAATGACCAATGACATGTTCATGCATTGTTTTGAGCCTTACTTTTTGTCTTGGTTTATATTGGTACACATAATTTGGAACAAAAAAAACAGTTTTGACATCCTAGATAGCCTACTACAGATGAACAAGCTGCACCTGTCAAGGCTAACTGCTTCTACATTTGATTATAGCTATAGATAAGTGATTCCTTTTGTCTGAAAAAAGACATATATGACTGCATAGATCTTATTGATGTTGCATGGCTGTTACTCCTACATGTGCATGTCAACTAGCAAGCTATCTTGTGTATCATATTTTCATTTTAGTTGAATGTAACTGAATTGTGTAGGCTTGCACTTGTTTGCAGCTTCTGGCACAGCCAAAAGCCTATTATATGAAGCACTAGATGCAGAATTCAAGTTGAACTAAGGCTGCCAACTATCTCCCTCTATCACATTTTGATCACAACACTTGCGAGCCTTGATGAACAAATGTTTAGCGAACTGGTTTGGGTTTCATACCAGTGGGTGCTGAACTACTACTATGAGACCACTGCCAAGGTGAGAACACTTCAACTCTTCTTTTGTAGAGCAGTAAAAGAATGATATATTCCCCGTGTATTGTTTAGTTGGAATGCCATCAATCTGGGCCAAGCCAAAATTACTATTGTGGCCTGGATGTGACTCTGGTGCAAATTTTTTGTGATAATTTATTGGGTTCAGTCAACATTTTATTCTTGTTATCTGCACAATTGAGCTATCCAACTTACGATCTGAATTTTGGTGAAATATGCATTTATATGTTATAAAAGAATGTAAGCAATATATCTTAAACTTGATAAAAAGAATTTGAGAGAACTTTACAACAATCCAAAAATATTCTGACCAAACCTACTTTCATGCTTCTCTTTGGTTTGTAATAGATCTTAGACCTGATAAACCTGATAAAAAGAATTTTAGAGAGAACTTTAGCACAATCCAAAAATATTATGACCAAACCTACTTCCACGCTTCTCTTTGGTTTGTAATAGAATAATATTGACGGATAAGTGTGGTACTTGATAATGGAAAGCGTGAGCAAATAAATGATTGGTCAGCATGGTTCACTTGTTAAAATTTGAATTTTATGTTTTATGTGCCTCTTTGTTTTAGCAACATGGCATAGTGTAAAGAAGTTCCTATAGCCAATGCCATCTGGTTGCCTTCCATGCCGCCTTCTAGATCTCAAAGCTATTTTGGTCTAGAGGTGTATTTTCTGTGAGTGTATTCTTGATGTGCATGCAACCTGAATTGAGTACTATGTGTACTTTATCAGTCTAATAATGAGCATAAAAAATCTAATTGATGTTTTTTTCAAGTATTATCATATCATTATTGCACATGATGTGGTTTTTCGGGTAACTGATCTGTCTCAGAATTATCATAACATTACACCTCATGATGCATTTTTTCGAGTAAATGACGCATTGTTTTCAAGTCTGTCCCACTACTAATGGAGATATTTACATTTCCATAAGATGTGTCAAATGTAAACATAATATGATCTTTCATTATAGTTACTGTAGATGGCTTGGTTTTGTTTGATGTGATTCCTTAGCTTTAATCACTTTGTCGCTATAAAAATCTAAACTAATAAAGGACGAATAACAGGGCCAGTTTTGTCACCACAGACAGCCACCCAACCAACGATCTGAGGCCTCCATTTAGAATGGATCACCTACATCTAACCACTGAATTTGGATGATCCCACTATGTGTAAACATCGTCTCACTCATTCCTTCACAAAAATTCACTCATCTCACCCCTCTACCGTGTTTTTTTCTCACCAGCGTGTCGCATACCTCCCGGTTGTACCCGCACGAAAATAGCGCTCTCGCTGCCTCCTTCGGCTACTCCCAATGGGAGTTTCATTTTCATTAAATATGGTGCCACATAAGCAATTTTGGTGACATGGCAAAAAAGATTTGTGAAGAGAGAGAGAAGTGGTTTCATCTAGATGAAACTGGGTATACACAGTTTCCTAGATTTGAAACATCAAGAAACTAGCATTGGAGGAGATTTGTTTCATTTCATCCTATGAGCAACCAATAAAACTACATAGAATTAAATGCCATGAAACTTCAAAATGAAACCATGCATTATATAACTTATTTCATTTGTGGTTGCAAATCATTTTACATGACATGGCACTCTTGGAAACATCAAAATGAAACCTCCTATTGGGACTAGCCTTCCTTTCCCAATCACGTGTCCCCGCTACCCTCTCCGCCGCCTCCAGTTCAACCCTAGGCATCTCCCGGCATCGTCTTTCCTTCACATCTACGCCTAGAGAGGCGGTTGAGCCATCCAGTGCCTTGGAACACCAATCCCCACACATGTGATCTTGTCCCCGTCTGCTGCTAGCTGCTCGAGGATCCTATCCAGCCGGCGCTGCCCGCCGCCAGGCCCCCACCTACGACGCACCGGAACATTTGTATTTCATTTTTCATAGCGCATAGAGCTTGACCTTAAGTTTGCTACACTTGAAACTTCCAAACAACAAGTTAGCGGATTGTCCATTTTAGAGATCTAGGACCATATTATACTGACTTTTTCTGGCATGGAACTACTTTCTTTGCTTGTTTCATGTACTAGAACATATATGTTACTTTATTTGAGTTAGGCCAGTGATTATAGTTGTAGATGATTGTTGTTTCTTTCAAAACTTGGTGATTATAAAATTGGTTGTGGGTCACATGGGTGAGGATGACTGGTTTTAGCTCATGAAGCCACTCACTCTCTATGTTTCGCTGGTGCAACAGGACCTGGACCCTACAGTGTTTGTAAGCATCACATCTAGATTTTGCTGTCGTTACTTTTCTTACTGTGATTGTTGTAACCTTCATGACCATTGATGATTGGATCTCCGTGGTATGGATGTTTTGGTGATAGATGACAACTATGAAATTGTGGGCTAACATCTACACGAGTGTTGTCTATGTAGGAATCATCTCTTAACTCTATTACAAATCATATGGATGATGGTGTCCTTTTGGCGATTGATGACAATGACCGCAAGCATGGAGGCTTGTGAACTTGATGGAGTCCAAGGGTTGATGGAGATGGATCAAAGCGGAGGACAAGCTATGGTGCAAGTGTTTAGTAGTTGTTAGGGCTTTGAGTCCATAGGAAAAACTGGACTATCAAGAGGGTCTAGGTTATTCTCTTAGGTTATGACTAGTCGGTGATGTGCAAGGTTGCTCGGTGAAATCATAGGCACTAGGTGACAGTGGAGAAGCTAAGGAGCTGTTCGGAGAAGCTGGGAAACCAAGTCAAGCGAGGATGATGAGTTTCAGTTTCGGGACGTAGAGATCGGACAGAGGGGTCAGTGGAGACTAGACGGTCCGGTCACTATGTGGAGTTGTCTGGGACTTCCAGCGAGGAGCAAGGTTTCTGTCTGTGCGAGGGACCATAGAGACCGGACAGTCCGGTCTGTGTGGGTGAAGCATAGGGCAGAGAGGAAGCCAAGGCTCGGGGAGTCCGACAAGTTCTCGAGGGAGGCGAGCTTGTGCTTTGTGCAGTGGTGACGCACATCGTGTCTTCACTCGAGGAGTGATTGCGGGCTCGTGGGCGAGAACTCCACTTGGTGGCGGGAGGGATCGGGACTCCGGCGGGAGTGGTCCAACGAGGAGTAGGGGAAGGCGCCATCCTTCCGAGACCTCGGAAAAAATCATGAGCATTCCTTGACCCTCTCATTACTATTCCGCAATTGTGTGCTCTAGTGATAGGGTGACTTGTGGCTTGCATAGGCTAGTGTGTTTAGCTTCCACGCTTTGCTTTGCATTATAAACACTAGCATATGTAGGATCTTGGTCTACTAGAATTGTTTAGGTTGCAACGACTCGTTAGGTTTTAGAAGCGTGAAACTGAAGTATTTGGATTTGTGGTCGGCCCACCGATTCCCCCCCCCCCCCTCGGTAGGCCTTCGGTCCTTACAATTGTTCTGTTTGAGGTATTATATCACTGATAGCTTCTTAAATTTGCTAGATTTTGTTTTTAATCTCTGTATTGAATAGCAGAAGTCAAATAATCGGTATGATTGTTCTCATTGCAGGATGTTCCATTGAATCATTCAATAATTTCCTGGTGCCACGCGATGGCTTGGCATATCCATTGTGCATAGCTTATGGTGTCTGGCAGTTTTCATGCTAAATTGAATTAGTTATTAACTCATATGACTATCAGCTGAACACGAAGCTCATGAAGGTTTGTGGCTAAACTGAATCAAACAAATTTATATCAATAATGGTTCTGCGGGGCCATTGATGTAAAGGTATTCCTTGTGGTACATCATTGGGACTTAATGATTTAGGTGTTTGCTGATCTGACGCATTTTACCATTGGGACTTAATGTACATCAGTCATTGTAGTGTCTATTTTGATTATGGTTCTTGGATTCAGGTGTGTTTTGTGAATCGTTGTTCACAAATGTTTGGCTTCCGGCATTTAACTTTGATGTTGATTGATTGTCCACACATAACTGACATAAGTTTGTGCTTGGCGCTCTTTGCTTATCGGATTATTTCAATGTCCTATTTCAGTGTCAGTGAATAATTATTCCTTCATCCAAATATATATGAAGGGCTTTTAACCTGTACTTCTATTATTTTTTTATCTCTTCCTCCTTGATTTTTTTTTATTGTGGAAGTAGTATCAATTTGGTTTCTGTAATTTGTAGAATAAGTCTGTATTGTTGAGCTCCTATAATCAGGTTACATATAAGAATTGAGTACGATCAATTGCTAATAACTAATTTGATTATGCTAATAAACTATATATAGTTATATGAGTTGTGTTTCAAGTTTTTGCATAAACTAGCATAATGTGCATGGAAGAGTTGAGAAATTGAGCAGGTCAATGACAACTTTCCAAGTAGTTGATTTATTTGAGAATAAACCAGGGTACGTGATTAATAGAAATATTGTTCTAGGAGAAAGTCTTTTATATGTGAAGTTTTATGATATTACTTATTAAATCTTGTGCAGCTATGGAGTTGAATCATTGAGATCTGATGACATACTGTATCTTAGCATTTTCTGAATGTGCAGGTAAGCTAAAAGTGATGAACTTTGCTGCTGAGCATTGAGGCTGACACATAGCATGGGGAGGCACAGAATCCCTAGAATGCCTGATTCCTCTCTGGATCCCCTAATGTAAGTATGATGGAAAGAATATCTTGACTTTAGATTCATTTTACAATAGTGTTTGGTCAGAGTCAGACATGAATACTATTATTGTTGGATACTTGGCTGAAATCATGACCAAAATAGTCAATCAAAGACTTGTTGGGAGAAGAAATCGATAGCCAAATGAAGGCAAATGGTTGTATGTTGCAACATTCCTGTTTGATTATTGTTGAACGAAGGTGAGGAAATGTGTGTACATCAGCATTTTCAATAAGATGCAAATCTGATTGTAGTACATGTAGGCCAGTTAGTGCCTTTGTGCTCTTTATTTTCGTTGATTCATATACATTGCTTGGACTGGTCCAGATTATTGAACTCTGTAAATTTTGTTGTCCAAACTATTTTTTTTTTATATATGTAGGAGAGCTGCGTATCATTGTATTAATAGAGAAGAAAAACGACCCCTTACAAAAACGTCACCCCACTCCTGGCCGAGCCATGGGGGACGGAGAGTACATCTTGGATGTAATTGAAAAATGACCCACAAAGCTTGAGACCTAACCACACACCACTAGGCTAAGAAACTTATCCTGACCCGACACCAGACCTAAGGCGAGACGCCTAAGTCCTGCTGCCCCTGCTAAGCACCACAAGTTGTCCAGACTATAGACTATATTGACTGGGGTTTGCAACTAAAACTTATAAATTCCTCGCTAATGTTCCAAACACAGGTTTAGTTACTACTCGAGTTGTGGTTTAGTTACAAGCTCATCCTGTCATTTACAGCTCCGTACAAGCTGTGGTATAGTTATTACTCGAGCAGTTGTGGAACTTTTATCTTTTTTTAGAAACACTTGAATGTTCTTTAGTATATTCTGTGGTTATATTTATGTACTCCAAGCCTTTGAACTTTTTCTGACCATTATCTTTTAATAATCATTTGATTCATATTTGTCTAATCCAATTTGATTTCTTCCGTAAATAAAACTAACCTCATCATGTTATTGCTTGAAAAAGACTCAGATGGAGAAGAAGCAAGAAGAGAAGACCAAGACTACTATATGACATCACGTGCCTCCCTCTCTTACTCTGTAAACAGGGACCTGACCCTAAGTTTTCCTATTTTACTGAATGCAAGGTGTACATGAAGGGTTCGATAAAAGCAAAATGTATGCAATTCTAGCTAGCAATCTACGGTTCATTTGATTAGCTAGGACTAAATAACATGATTCCTCTCTCTTCTTTCACATATTGTCCAATGGTGACATTTATGTGATGTAAAGTTAGTAAAATTGTTAGTTTCCTTGGTTCAACATAGATTGAAGAAAAAATGCTTCATGTATATGTATGAAAAATTCAGTTACTTCATTTGATTTGAACTTTTGCGGGAAAGTGGAGTGGAATTAATAAAATCTCTGATTTATTGAAGTCTAGGATAAAACACGAATGATTGGCAAGGAAGTACTCCCTATGTTTCAAAATTGTTGTCACCATTGACTTTTGTTGTTACCTTTGATCATTCATCTTATTCAAAATATTTGTTCAAATATAAAAATTATGAGTTACATTTAAATATGTTCTTATGAGTAGACTATCAATATATTTGTTCAAGCTTATGAGTACACTATCAAAATATTTGTTCAAGCTTATGAGTAGACTAACAAGGGTGAATATTTGAGGAATCTTGCATCATGACCATTTTATGGTCCCTCATATCTATGTGGAATGGCATAGATCCATATGTGGCATTGAATTAGTGATCTAAATAATTAAAGTAAAACCACTACAAATTAATTGTTACATCAAGTAAATTTTAGTTATTTATTTATTCAATGATTTTCATTGAAGAAAGATAGTAGACAGTCAAAATATTTATGATGTCTTTGTATTACTTCCTCCGTCCAACAATATAAGCATTTCTAGAGATTTGGGTTTGTCCAACAATATAAGCATTTGTAAAGTGTGAATGTAATAAATAAGGTGTGGTTGGATAAGAGAGAAATTTTTTATGTGATAAAAGTGAGGGTATGATAGTCTTTTCATCCTATCCTTATTTTATATTGGGATTCTAGGAATGCTTATATTCTTGGACGGAGGGAGTATTTGCTTGGGAGCTCTAAAATTTAGCTCGCACTTTTCAAGTGTACTTCTAAATCCAACAACTATTAAAATTCATATAAATGTAGTAAAATTTAGATTTTGAAATACCAATTTTGTGAATCCAAAACAATACTTATGAGGTGTTCTTTCATATATAGGTTAGAAATAAAAGTTGCAGTACTTGGAAAGTGGAAGGGAGAAATAGCTGTGTTACATCTATATGGATTAAATAAAGAGACTTGCTAATTTTCAGCTGTCTGAAAGTTTGGGCAACTTTCAATCACCGCTTTGATCCATCAGATCTAGATCTAAGAATTTATAATTATTATATAAATAATCCTATAAAAGAAAAATTAAAACATAAATAAACAAACTAGTGAATGAAAGCTTTTAGTCACTTGAAAGCTAGAAAACATGTTAAATAAATAGGAGTTGTTTTAGTTTTGTAATGTTATGGTGATTTGTGTCTATAAAAACTTAGAAATAGGGAAGCATATATTCTCGTTGAGATATGAGTGTTCTTAAAATTTAATGTACTTTCTGGTTAGTCACATGAAGTATGTATTCGTTCAAATTTTGTCTCATTCCATATTTGATCATAAAAAAATTATTATTCTTTATTATCACCGTAGTGTTAGCATGAACAGCTCAATCTATCTTTATTCTTGCTATTTCAAACATTTCATCGGTCATGATTTTATAATCGGATTTTTTATAACAAGTCTATCATATTAATATTAATATGTCACATAAATATTAAAAACTTAAGATCAATTTCACATGATCACATTTCTTCTTTTCACGCATACACTCCTAACACACATTTCGCGCACACGATGTCAAATAGTCTTTGAACATAAAGTATTTGTTGTCTTTGAATATAAAGCCAAACTCTAACATTCTTTATTTTGCTCATTTTGGAATGAAACAGAGGCTAAACAACCTTGAAACATGTGAGAAAACTATGTGACCCATACCACTTATTTTGAGTTGAAAGAAAGTCAAACAAACTTAAAAAAAATACAATCGAACATTAACATCTATTATACGCTTCTTTTAGGATGAACCCTGACACCTGTCCTAAAGTTGAGTTGAAACAAAATCAAACCAACAATTTGAAACATATAACAAACCTTGATATTCATCATGTGCTCTTTCTTTCGAATTGAAAAAAAGTTAAATTAGTTTGTAACACGAATCATGAGCCTTTGATATTGGAGGACGAAGATTAATGATTTATAAAATATTCTAATTTATAATATTGAAACTATTTTTTTTTTATCATGATATCAAGTTAGTTTGTAACATGAATCATGAACCTTTGATATTGGAGGACGAAAATTATTTACATGTGCGTGTCACACGTGTATCACTACTAGTATACTTAGTATTCAAAATCTCTAACAAAATAATCAGAATTGTCAAACACTCAATTCTACGGACAAGAAATTCTTCAGACAGGTGCTGCTGAAAGAATTAGGATTCCTATAGAATCACTTTATATTTCAGCTGTCCCAATCGCCTCGAGTTCTTCGACTACTCATCTGCTGAGAGAGAACGAGGCAGACGAAAGTTAAGGTCGTCGTGGGCGTGCCGGCGTGTTCTGACCGTTGCCCGGCTGCGATAGCGATGCATCGCGATTTGAATGCTGCTTCGGATGCGATCTTTGTTCTTGGATGCCGTGTGGCCGTGAGCCCGTGACGATGGCCGGTCGCCTGCTTCGGGCGCAGGCTGTCTATGGCGGCTAGGAGCGGCACGTTCCGTAGCGTACGGCAGGCATCGGCGTCCGTTGCCCGCAGCCGCACTTGGACGGACGGTTTCCTTCCTGTTGCATGCATAAGCAAGGCTGCTAACGGAAGAAAAAACAGTCGGTCAAGAGTCAAGACATGTTCGCTAGACCGTTTCTTCATTCAGGCGGTCGAATCGCAGTTTTTTTTTTCCGTTTTTTTTTTTCTTTTTGAGAAATTCGAATTGCAGCTTCTCGGTCAATCCATTTATTTTAATTGCCTCGTGTTCGCTTCTCTCTTTGTTTATTGGGCATATAGAAAACAGATCCTGATTTTAAGTCTTATTAGTCATTTGATTGATCCTATTTTTTGAAATTTGTACACTTGATCCTACTTTTTCAAAATGAAAAAATGAATTGATCGTTTCAATCATGTAACGGTGTTAAGTCCTCGCAGAAAGACACATTACCATTACGTGTCATAACTATATATTTTTATTCCAAAAAAGTATTGTTGTTTGTCGCCGTCCAGCCGTCCCGCACATGTCGAGCGCTGCTACCACGCCTCTCCTGCTCGCCACTTGCACGAGCTTAGCGTCAGCACCGAGGCTAGAAGCTTGCCTGCTCGTCACTCCTGCCCTTCTCTACTCGCCAGCCCCTCTCTGCTCGCCGCCCCGCACGCATGGAGTGTTGCCGTCGTGCCTGCCCACGCGCGCCAAGCACAACTACGCCTGTTCAAGTTGAGTGTTATCATTGGCGTTGCTGCATCGAGGCCTGCGCACCCGCTCACTGCCGGTGCCCAAGCCCACGCATCCGCTTGTGCCTGTTCGCGTCTCCCTAACCCCACTCGCCCGATGGGATGAGTAGAGGACAGAGGAGGAAGAAGGGGTGAGTAGAATAGACGGGGTACTTTCGTCTTTTCCTTAACTTTTTTATTGTCCATGTCTTTTTCTGATTTGTTGTAATACGCAAAAATAGGCATCAATAACAGAATGCTCAAACCAAGGTGAGACGGAGATTTCAGTTGAAAAAAACATAGTCAAATGCATAGATACTAAAAAATAGGATCAAAAGTACATCTAAACTTTAAACTGAGACAACTGTCCCTTTTTTTAAGGAACCTCGTGTGGTTTTCTTTGTGTCAATAAATTTTCATATGGGTCAAACCTTGTGCAACTCGTACTTTGTTGGGTCGCTCCATGAAGAGGATTTTAGGAAAAATTTCTTTTAGAATGCGTTTCATTGGGTGAGATGGGACAAGATCATTTAGGATAGTATGAGAAAAATTATCCACCTTGATATTTGGTTGAATGGATGGTGTCATCCATAATTTTTGTTTGGTTGGAGGGACGAGGACGAAAAGGACAAGAATCAAAACTTAATTATATATCTTAATTTATTATTAATAGTACTTTAGTTGATATCTACTAACATATATTAGTATTATATTAAGATAATCATCATAACTCATTAAAAAATATACTAATCAATATTAATTATACTCATTAATTCACAAATTACATGCTAATTAGTATATCAGTACTTATAAATACTAATTATTTAATTATATATCTTTATTATTAATATAATCTATTTAAATATCGCTAATCTTTACTAATAAGCATGATCGAGAAAGGTGGATGTTTTCGTCCCACCTGATCTCATCTAGCATATTGAGAGAATATTCCATGATGGTTGTCTTTGTCCCTGTTTGACGCTCAACTAAACACCTCTGAAAGAGGGATGACAGTGTCTCATCCCTCTTCGTCCCTCTAACCAGAAGTCCAGTTTTTCTCTTTTAATTATGAAACTGAATATTTGTACTTCTTAAACTGTTAAAATCATTTTTTTTCTCCTATGACTGTTTTCAAAGGTGATTTTTATCCATGTGACGCATATGTGACAGCAAGAGACATAATTTTGTTGCCATGTCGAAAAGGCTTCCAAGTTTTTACTATAGACTGTGGGCCTATTTGTTTCTTTAGCAGATTAATTAATCTCAATTATAGTGCTAGATTAATTATTCTGGATTATAATGCTAGATTATTTGATCTAGATTATCTAAGTTAGATTAATTAATCTGAAGGAGGTGTTTATTTCTTTAGATTATTTAAGTTAAATCAAATTATTTTTATGTAAAAAGACAATAATATCCTTAAACAATTTGAGATGACCTATTTTTTATTCTAAATATTTAAATACTTTAAAAACTTCAAATAAATTTGTATGATACCCTCTGCCAAGCCTAGATGAGCCCACAACATGGTGGCCGCCTGAGCCTTACCCGTCGATGACGTCCACGTCCAGGCGAGACAAGGCTTGAAAGTGCTAGCCCTCAGGGCTGGCGCCTAGGCTAGGCGAGCCACTCCCCCAACCCAGGTCGAGCTAACTGACGTTGAGGGCAGGGGAGCAGCCAAGGCCGATCTTGTCAGGGGCGTCGCCAATGTCAAGATTGCCGCCAAGCCCATGCGCCAAGACCCGGGCTGCCATATCCAAGACTCGGGCCGCTGCTTCCAAGAACCAGGCCGCCGCCACCCCTGCCGCCAAGGCCAAGCAGGCCGCCGGTGCCATGACTCCGATCGTAGCCAAGGCCAGGCGCGCCACCTAGTACAGAGGCTCTGGTCAAATTTCTTGGGTTTGAGATGAAAGAGAAGACCAAGGAGGAAGAATAGCAGAAAGGAGGGTGTCCAACAATAAGTGTACGTCTTTTTTTCTATGCCAATTGCGAGTAATTTTGCTATCTTAGCATGAGTAGTAGGTATTTTGTTAAATAATCCAAAATAAACACATCTTGAGTAGATTATTAAGTTATTATAATATAAGATATGAATTTTTTAATCCAACTAAAGAATCTAGTTAGTTGTTTGCCTCTTAGATTATTTAATCTAAGCAGATTATAAGCCGAAACAAACAGAGCCTGTGTATGTTGCCTGTCGTTGCACAGAGAAGCAGAAGCCCAGTTCCCCCTTCCTCCGCAAACGGGCGGCCCAGCCCACCACAGAGCAAACCGACCAGCAAAGCAAGCAACGTTTCATTTCTTACCGAAGAAGAAGAAACGCAAGCCACAGGCCACAGCCAAACCAGCGATCCTTCGAGTTCAAAAAAAAGAAAAAAACCCAGCGATCCTTCCCCCACAATCCAGAATGCTCCGCGCCGGCGGCGGCCCGCGCCGCTTCGCGCTCCTCCTCGCCGCCGCAGCGGGCGCCGGGACCCTCTTCGACCGCGCCCGCGACTCCGCCGCCGTCCGCGCCGCGGTCTCCCCGCCGCTCAGCCAGGCCCTCTCCGACGCGGCGGCGGGAATCCTCCGCCCGGCCTCTTTCCTATTCGCCCCGTGGACGCCGCTTCCTCTCAACCAAGGTTCGTTTGTCCCCCCCCCCCCCCCCCCCCCCCCCCCCCCCCCCCCCCCCGGTCTTCTTCAGCCACCTGAACACGCGCTATTGCGGCGTGGCCCTATTGCTCGTCGGCGCTTCTTCGGGAGGTTTAGGGTTTCGAATAGAGGAAGACTGGGCTGTGATTATGTTCCATGCTGAGTGCTCCATGGGAGTGGGATAGTGTAGATGCACTAACGGCAGTATGCTTATGGTCGATGTGTTCCCTGAACATTTTTAGTTTTTCCATTCATCCACGATTATGTGGCGAACCTCTGAATTTTAGAACTTGATCATGGACCAATGGTTGCTTATACTAACACAGGATATACAAATCCATACACCAGAATAACTTTCTTCTGTTGGATATCCATGATAGGTGCAAATTTTGCAACTACCAGCTCGCAGGGGAATTTATCCGAGTGTTCCGTTTAAATCTCATAGATAAATGCCCTGTCATTGTTACTGTTACGATTTCTGTGATGTGATTGTCTGCAGCAGCATTCTATCGTCCTTAGTAACTGTGACAAGTGAAGTAGATCTTTTTACATGAATATATAATTTCCTATTTGCTACACCATCTTCTTTTTCTTGACTAAGATGGAGATATAGTTCCCAATGTTGAGGATCTTACTGTGTTGAAAACAACTGTGCCTGCAGGTTTCCCAATACTGAATTCCTTTGCATCTGCATCTGTTTCACCTGCTAACTTGAGCAACCAAGGTTCTGATGGAAGCACAGACGATTCAAAAAAATGTGGCCGAGGGTGTCTAGGCAGGGAAACATTTGCCAAGGCAGCATCTGCAGTCGGTCCTGCTGTTGTAAACATATCTTCTACACAAGGTGAGGGCATTATTCTTTAATGATGTTATTTCCAAACCTGTCACCAGTTTCTAATTTTGAGTACTGAACTTTTGGACTTCTGATTGTAGAAATCCATGGATGGATGGCAGAGAAGAGCATTGGGTCAGGAACTATAATAGATCCAGATGGGACGATACTGACATGTGCCCATGTCGTTGTTGATTTTCAGAGCACAAAACCTGTTGTCAGAGGAAAGGTTATTGTCTTGGCACTACCGTTTCTGTACTCTTACTTGTCCATTACATGATGGTTGTGTCAATACTGTCAGCCACTATGGTCAACATGAAGCATGAAATTCAATTGCTAAATATCTTAAACAAACAATGCTTTTAACTTTTCTGGCTACACTTCAATATTGCTTCCAAAAGTTCGAATACTAGTTTTGAAGGTTGCTTTAGCTCGAGGGAATCTCTCTTGGCTAGGCTAAGAGACCTTGAGCCCGCACAGCAGCAGCAGTACACGGCAGAAGCATACATATATACGGCTTGTCCAATAGAGTTAACTTTCTTTTGTCTATCTCTAGGAAGGAAGAGTTAAGAGTTGTCAATCTATTATACAAAGAGCCGTCTCTAGCTCCATATAAGCAGACATAGGCAATTAGGTATTGATCTAGTCTCACCCCTGGCTTCTGTCTCCACCCTGCCATCCTCATGGCCAGCGGACATGACAGTCTCAGAGACAAAAGCCAACTAGTAAACTGCAGACTTTCATTTTATCACTTGGGAGAGAAATTTCTGCATTGTCATAAGCTATGGGTCTTACTCATACTGTTTCATTTTTTTTTTTACCTATTTAGGACTGATTTGCCGATTGTGTACTTGAGGTAACTTCGTGCCTTTTCTTTTTCATAAAAGGTCCTTAAGCAGAGGTCCAACAATAGTGTTTTCTACTAAGTAGATGGGTTAAAGTCTTAACTATGTGTAGGAAGAAATAGGACTCAAACTTCTGAAATTCAAGCCACACCAGAGTGGAAACAGCAGTATATGCCATGCATACATATGATATTTATCTGTTTTTCAGATCATTGGTTCTTTCATATATTTAGGAAGAAAATTTTGTTCTTTTATCAATAATCAACCAGTAGTCTGTGATTTGTCCAGACAGCTGTTTTGTTACATGAATCAATTTCTTCCCTCATCTTTCCTGCTGAAAGTAGAATACTGTAACAGGTTAGTGTGACTTTACAAGATGGCTGTGAATTTGAAGGTGTTGTTCTTAACTCCGACCGCTACTCGGACATCGCTGTTGTTAAGATTAAACCTGATACCCCTTTACCAGCTGCAAGACTTGGGTCATCATCTGTACTTCGACCAGGTGATTGGGTTGTTGCTTTGGGTTGTCCACTTTCTCTTCAGAACACGGTTACAGCTGGTATTGTCAGGTTACGACCCCTAAATGCTGATTCAGTTCTTCGTAATTTAATATTGTCACATATCAGTTAGAAGACTAATTTCTTGCAATTTACACACACACACACACTCCAATTGCTTCCTCTTTGATTTTCTTTTTTGTAGTTGTGTTGACAGGAAAAGCAGTGATCTTGGTCTTGGAGGAATGAGAAGGGAGTATCTGCAGACAGACTGCGCTATTAATCAGGCAAAATTGCATTTGCTTTGTGTTCCTAAGACATTATAACTAGGTCATTTTTTTACACGTTAGTTGGTAACCTCATCATGCTTTGAGCAAATGTGAATTATTATTATCTCAACCCAAAATCAAACAATATAAGATCAGCAGAGCCTTTTAGTCCCTTGCAAATTAGGTAGGCTGTATCCATAATTGAGATAAATTATTCGTTTTTAGTGGTAGACTTGCATTTTACAGGCATGTGTGTGTGTGTGTTTTTTTCATTTCCAAAAACCATATTTTTACCTTTCCTGTTTTGGTTAGTTCTTGTAGAATTAGCAGTTTCATTTGTTTTCTGCAGGGTAATTCGGGAGGTCCTCTTGTGAACCTTGATGGCGAGATTGTTGGTGTCAATGTAATGAAAGTTATAGCTGCTGATGGATTGAGTTTTGCCGTACCAATTGACTCTGTCGTAAAAATTGTGGAAAATTTCAAGAAAAATGGGTATGTGTCACTTTTTCATATTATAAGGCTGGTTGCTGTTTATTATTATCATGGTCAGACGTTTTTTTTTGTATGGCCTTGTTTAAATGTGTACTCTGACTAATCAGAGGTTCATAATTAAATTGACATTTAAACGCACATAAGATCTTTTTCCTGATATTTATTTTTAGCTATTTTGTTAAATACTAGATTGTTACTGTTACCAACTGAGTTGTAGAAAAAAAGTAACTAATATGGCTTGAGTGGTGATTTCAGACTGCTCGCACCTGGTAGTTCCAAAAATTTTAACACAACTTGTATGGTCCTAGCATGCTTCAGAAAACTCTAATTTTATGTCTGGCATGCTGAGCTCCTGTGTACTAGGTCGTTTGCATCATGGTATTCTCTCATGAATGGCTGCTCGATTCCAAAACAATGTGGTTTGTTTTGCTATGTCATTGAATTCTCTGTCTCAAGCTCCGTTAGAAGATAATGATAATGAAGCAATATGATTTACTTATAGGCAGATTGCACCCGATATTTTTTTTTCTAGAATACACAGGAGAGCTGCGCATCATTGCATTAATAGAAGAAAAGGATACAACACACACCCCAGCTCAGTTTTAGATTACATTCGTGCACCCGATATGAGGGAGAAAAAAATATAAACATGCAGCAATTAGATCCTTGATTATACTGTTGGAAACAGAAACACAGTTTGGAAATTTTGGTGCCATGGGAATGGGAGTTGTAAAAATATAAACATGAGCAATTATATCCTTGATTATACTGTTGGAAACAGAAACACAGTTTGGAAATTTTGGTGCTGTGGGAGTCATAGCTTTCTATTGATATGGCAACTATATATTGCCTCAGTACAAACTAAACTCCAGGCTTTACACGGCTGCAAATACTACTCTAGGACTCTACTACAGTCTGACTAGGAAACTACTACTAGTGTTAACTGAAAAGCAAACAAAAAAATAACTACTATCTGTTGCAATGATCCTACTCTAACTAGGATACATATGCGTAGGGATTATTCTTACATATACATCATATCCCTTTGTCTTTCTTATATTTTTTCTCTCCTTATTTTGGCCTATCTGTCTTCAAATGTCATCTAACAAACTAAACCTTACATCTTAACTCCAAGATCTAAAGTTTTTTGGCAGCATGTATACCTCTCTTATCAATTTTATTAGGGGAAAATTGCCCCTATAATACATGTTCTGTTAACATTGCGTTCTTCAAGTCTAGATTATAGTCATTCTTATGGAGATGAAAACTCATAGAAATGTTGGGTCTTGTGGGTTTCATCTCTAGCCTACCCCAACTTGCTTGGGACTAAAAGGCTTTGTTGTTGTTGTACATTCTTGAAGTCTAGATTATTAAGTTTAGCACTTTGTTCTCCCTCATCCCTCCCTCAGTGTTCAATCTATCTTTGATTGAATGGCCGAGACCAAAACTATACCCTAAACTTTATTATTTCTTTTTCTGCTCCTGCTCGCACCCTCCCATATGATTGACAGCTACTTATGCTTATCCAATATGCAATGCAGGAGAGTTGTACGGCCATGGCTGGGTTTAAAGATGCTTGACCTTAATCCGATGGTCATTGCACACCTCAAAGCAAAATCAAGTGTTTTTCCAGATGTAAGAAAAGGGGTGCTGGTTCCTATGGTAAGTTATTCTCAAATCAGGTCATGAGCTAATGAGACAGTTAATACTGAGGGAAGAGGATGTTGTCATGTTATGAATTATTGTGCTCATTGATTGAATCATGAGAATATGTTTGACATTCTTCCCTTTGCTAAAAATTAAAATAATTTTGATAATATCTGTAAAGTGCTCATTCTACTGACACTAACATGGACCTCAAACCAGGTGACACCAGGATCTCCAGCTGAATATGCAGGATTTCGTCCTGGGGATGTAGTCATTGAGTTTGATGGTAGACCAGTTGAAAGCATCAAAGAGGTAACAAATATAACTATTGGTGTTGTGTGCTATAAGATCTTTCTATATAAAAGTATCTGGTTACATAGAATTCTAGTATAGTGGACCCCGGTACACTCTAACATACTCCCTCTGGTCTTAAATTGTCATCGCCGTTAACTTTAGTTATGTTTGACAATTTGTTCTATTAAAAAAATAATTTTTTTCATATTTTTTTATGATTTGTTTTATCATTATAGGAAATTGAAACATGACTTATAATTTTGCATATTTGAACAAATATTTTGAATAAGACGAATGGTCAAACGTAACTAAAAAAACCAACGGCAACAACAATTTAAAAATGGAGGGAGTACTATGTTTTACCCACATATTCTCCCAGTAAAATCCTCGGTTTTAGGGGGAAAACAATAACAAAACCTTTTAGTCAACCAAGTTAGGGTAGTGTTGGCTATTGATAAAACCCATAGAAAAAGCAAGAAAAGTTAAAAGGAAGTAAAATTAAACACAAACAAACTAATAAGCAATATAACTGTATTATAAAGCTTGGAGGAGACCAATAGCTTAAGTAACGGTTCTAATATGTGGATAGCTCTTTATTGATATTCAAATAGTTCAAGCCTCTCTTGGCATACTCTTTCCGTGTCCAGTTTGGTCAATCACTGGCCCTCTTTATATTATTAGGACGCCTTATCCTGCTATGCACTGGTTCATCTAGGGTCCTATGTTTGATATGTCCAAACTATGACAACCGGAGCTGAATAAGGATTGGTTTAGAAGAAGATTATTTAAATTTCTTTATTTGTACAAAAATGCTAATATAGTATTTATTGTAGATCATTGATATCTTGGGGGACAAAGTCGGAGTTCCATTTAAAGTTCTTGTTAAAAGGGCGTACAATGTGACACAAACCCTAACTGTGGTGCCAGAGGATGCAGATGCAAACAAATGACCCAACATTAATCTGCTGGGAGGCTGAGTTAAAGGCTACATGGATAATTTTTCATTGGAATTCTATTTTCTGTAGCTCCTGCAATCATACTTTCTGTTGAGTTCTCCATGTAACAGAGGCCGACTGATAAGAGATATTATCCAGGGGGGGGGGGGGGGGGGGGGGGGGGGGGGGGAAGAAATATGGGCAATACATATCGGTGCAATTTTCAGTCATGGTATGTATCAGTTTTAATTTTCTGTAGCACATCTTTATGATTGTAGATTTTCATTTTATGTTTCTTTGAATAGTGCTGTTGATTCAACAGTGTTGTGGCAGTGTAGTTTTGCTATTAAATTTTTGTCTTGCATGACAAACTTTTGGTAGTAGATGTCGTGATTGTATCTGATTTTAATCGTTCTCTTATCCTGCAATGGTATTATAGCAGGGATTCTATCTATGCTCCCATTCTGTAAAGTATGTTGATACTATGCTTCCATTCTGTAAAGTATGTTGATATCCATGTCAGTTAATATCCTGTACAGCCCTTACCTGAAAATTCCGTTCTGGTCACCGTTCCGGTTTAGCCTTTGGAATGGAACGCTTCAGTACCGGACCATTACCGGTGTACCATTCTGGATTTGTTATATAATATTATAAATTCTTTTTTCTATACTCATTTAGATCTATTTTTTACCACAAAATAAAAAGGAAAAAGTGGGGAAAGAGATGGAATGGCAACCGATGGCCAGCCCAAAGCTCATTGAGGCCCACCAAGCCCACGTGTGCTCATCTGCCCTAACTGATCGTGCGGTTCACAAGCCACCAATGCTAGATGCAACCAGTAGCGATATTTCTTCCTCCCTGTTCCCCTTGTGTGTTCTTCCTCCCTGAGCGCTGCCACGCATGGATTCTCAACCTTGGTCATCATCTCCCCGCCTTGACCACTTGCAAAATAATCAATTGCCGACAGCATCATCAACTCCTTTGCGCAGCGTTCGGTGGCCTCCTGGTGGTCCTCAGACCTCAGCTTCGAGTCCTGGTCCTGGTGGCCTGAGACGTCACCGCCCGTGGAATCTCACGGCTGCCGTTGTTAAGGGCGGCCGACGGTGGAGGTGTGGGAGCGGCAGCCATTGGCTATGAATATACCTGGTACTGGAACTGATGGAACGACCGGTATGGCCGGAACTGGCCGGGATGACAGGTATTAGCCGGTAACTTCACCGGTACGGAATGTCACCTCTTTGGTACCGGTCATTTCAGCCGGTACCGGAACGGTATTCTCAAGTAAGGTACAGCCACCATACTAGTACAAACTACAAGCTGAACAACAAACTAGATTAGCACGTAATGATGTTACTGAAAGTTTAATTTTTCTAAGTGGAGGAGGCCTGGCGGCGGCGCGCGGGGGAGGAGGGGGAGGAGGACACGGGCGTCCGCATCTGGTGCCGCGTGGACGATGAAGGAGGGGGGGGGGGGGGGGGGGAGCTCGGGGCGGCCTCGCCGTTTGCCAGGGAGCTTGGGGGGCCCTTGCTGTCCGTCGGGGATCTAGTTCACCGCCGCCTCTGTAGCCGCCACCTTTAGATTCACGGGAGCGCGCAGGGGAGGTGGGCTCCTGTGGTGAGAGTGCGCGGAGGAGGACCGCGCCGCGCGAGCTCGGGATGCCATGGGAGGCGGGCCCAACGACGGCGAGGGGGGGGGGGGAGGGGGAGCTCGGGGCGGCCTCGCCGTTTGCCAGGGAGCTTGGGGGGCCCTTGCTGTCCGCCGGGGATCCAGTTCACCGCCGCCTCTGTAGCCGCCACCTTCAGATCCACGGGAGCGCGCAGGAGAGGTGGGCTCCGGTGGCGAGAGTGCGCGGAGGAGGACCGCGCCGCGCGAGCTCGGGACGCCATGGGAGGCGGGCCCAACGACGGCGAGGGGGGGGGGGAGGGGGAGGACCGTGCCGCGCGAGCTCGGGACGCTATGGGAGGCAGGCCCAACGGCGCCTCGGGGGAGGAGGAGGAGAACCGCGCCACAAGCTCGGGGGGGGGGGGGGGGGGCGTGCGGGAGGGTCGGCGTCGCGCTCGATGTCGCGAGAGAGGCAGAGGAAGAGAAGAGAGAGAGAGAGAGAGTGGGGTGGGGAGGGAGGAAAGAGAGAGGGGAGAGAAAAAGAGGGAAGGAGAGGCTGACGTGTGGGTCCGTGGAGAGGTAGTTGGGTGGAGGATGAGATAAAGTATGACGGGTGCGGGAAAAATTGATATAGAGAAAAGCATCTCGCTGAACAGGATAAAAGATTTTTTTAGAGGATGAATTTAGAGTATGACGAATGCAGTCAGTCTTAATGTCAATATCCTATGGAATTTGTTAATTCATCATTTTTGCAAGACTTCAATGTCCTAATGATCAACATGTCTGTTTGGAAGCAATTTTCTAGGCCTATTCTTTGATTTGCTATAGCATTTGCAGGTTAGAATTGTTTTTTTTTTAACAATTAGGTTAGCAATTGTTGTGGGCACACATCTACCTTGTGCAACACCCAAAACCTAGGTCGACAACATCATAGTTTTTTGTTCAGACGTCCCTGTCATGCTTCATCATTGGAAGATACATTATTTTCTGGTACATGTACGCTTTGTCTACCTGTATGCTGGTGCACCAACACTTGAACAGTTTGCTTCTTCCCTGGAATCGCTATACTTAAACAAATACTATAATGCTTCTGCTGGTCATGCTAATCATGCAATGCTATTGGTAGACTGCTGCATAGTTTATGTGGCCCTATAATGTATGCTGTACACGTAACTGAGAGATTTGTAATGCTGAATCAGGAAGTTTATGTTGATTTTTGAGTGGTTAGTCTATGTTCACACGCTAAAGCATCCAAATAAGATTTGAAAATAACTTGTAGGTGAGTTTTGTGACATGTAGGCGTATGATTGGTAGCAATCATACAGAGAAATGTTCATTTTGTATAACAGAGATGAAGTGACAAACCTTTTTATTTAGTAAACCTAATTTCAAAACACTGGGAACATTTATTCAGGCACTTATCCTGGTGTTCCGTCAATTGTACAATATAAGGAATATTATCTTTACTGACTTAAGTAAAAAATGTTTATGCAGCAAATGACTTCTTATTCCGTAAGGGCCTATTTCAAATGCACTAGGTATTAGATAAACTGTTCACAGTTTCCAACCAGAAAAGATCATGTAATTCCGAACATGTTCAAGTTTTAACATTTTGTTTCGTATGCCAGTGTTGAAGCATCATCCTCAAAAAATTTGCCCGATATGGTAGTAGCTTGAGCTGTCCACTGCTATAAAATGCGAAAGAAAGAAGCCGCTAATTATATGATTCAGTTAAAATCAATTTCTTTCTTCCGTACCGAGTGACCCCTTCTTTTTTGAACAGTCATACCTGATTTGTTTTTACCAGTTGCTCTGCAATAGGAAAAGGCTATGTGGTTACCCTTCTAAGTAAATTGGACAAGTTTTAAGACAGTACAAAACACTTGATGTTGGTCCTGTGGCTACAATAATTACACTAGATATATACTCCATCCGTTCAAGAATATAAGTATTCCTAGAATTCTAATGTAAAATAAGGATATGATGAAAAGACTATTATATCTCTACTTTTATCACAAAAAGTTTCTCTCACATCCAACTATATCCCATTTATTACGTTCATACTCTATAAATGCTTATATTGTTGGATAAATCTAAAACATGAAATGCTAGTATTGTTGGACGGAGAGAGTATATTAGAGTACTTGGGGCTTTTTTTAATATTTTATTTTATTCTTGTTTCTAAGGGTCTTCAAGGAGCTGGAGTATAAACCCTGCATTGAAAACTTTTTTGGAAATTTTTCCGGGAAGTAAGGCTTAGCACACGCTGACCCTGTCGCTTTCGCTTGATTACTTGAGCCGGAAGAAGATGATCCTTAAGCTACACCCTGGTCGTAGTACTGATTGGCGAATAAATGAGCATGGCACTGCTCTCTCCTTTAAGTAGATGATAGAAAAGTTCTTATTGGCATGTAAGGTGGCCATAGACACTGAAACGTATTCTACCAACTGCCTTAATTTTCTGTTAATTACACAAAACAGCAACATACATAATCCATACATCCTGCTTTATAAAGTCATTCCTAATTGCGATGGGTTGGGTGGGTTCAAATGAAGCGTTGTCATTTGATATGAAGCATCGTCAATTCATATGAGTAGATTTGAGCATGGTTTACATCAAGCAACGGCGTACTTTTCTCCTTCGTTGGCGCTGGAACATCGGTCAAGTGTGCGGTTCGTCCATTGGAGCATCTTTTTACCTTTTCGCAAACCCGGGGGAACAGCGGCACAAGGGATGGGATGCGACGGAAGTGACATCGGCGATGCGGACGGGCGCTGAAACCGCGGTGCGGCAACGCACGCACGGAAACAGAATCTTAGCATCGCACATCACGTCACCTGCCTCCCCTGCACCTCTCTATTCACTGCTCTCCTCTTTGCTCATCTATTTGTTCTCTCTCTCTCTTCTCTCTCTCTCTCTCTCTTGCTGCTTCTATCTTTTGTTCTGTTTTGGCTTTTCTTTACTTTGTTCGAAGGAGAATATGGATGGAATTAATTTTACAATTGAGCGCCACTCCTCGAATGGAGGACAGAGAGGTTTTTGGACCAACTACCCCAAAAATATTCATACACTCTATGCAAAAAGGTCGACAGAGGCTTGCTCTTCATGAAAATAGAATAAAAAGGACGGTAGTGAGTTCTTGCAAATCCACGGGACAAGTTGATCCACTGAATACCTCTTCAAGGCACACGCAGTGGCGGAGCCAGATGCAAATCATAAAGACCGATTATAGGTTTTAGTGTTTTCAGTGTTTTGAGTATTGGATTTCAGTTTTGGAATGGCTGGCTGAGCTGAGCTGAGCTGTCAGCTGTGGCTCCGCCGGTGATAACGTGTGATTCAAGTTTTGTCCAATTAACGAAGGATATTTTTGGCTCAGCCTGTGGCCGCAGAAATCTTTTTACCGCTGGGTTTCTATGTGCTCTTCATGTATCGTGTATGCAGAATTAGATTCTTTTTTTATATTTGACACTTTAAAATATGCCTCAGCATCAAGTGGCGCAGGGCCCACATACGCAAGCAAGCACAATAGGACCACTGACAATAGCAAGGGTTCAAATAACCGAGCTAACCAGCCGGCTTGGTTCGGTGGAAAACTGACCGGTTAACCGGAATAACTGACCGGTTAACCGATTCGCTATAGTAATAGGATTGGTTATTGGTGGTTAACCGGCCGGCCTAGGTAACCGGACCGGACCGATTATGCGGTTAACCGGGAAAACTGGCCGGTTAACCGCTGTTATTTAAACCCTCTGTGGGTTAGTGTTACGGTCAGGCGCACCGGTGATGAATTAACGAAAAATGCTTCTGGACATTGCAATCGCATAATCTAATAATTTGCATCTGCACATCCGTGGCGCAGACCAAAAGCTGGAATTTTCTGTGGCGCCCGTGTGATGCTGCTCCCTCTGTCCTCTCCCTTAGGCTCTCTCTCTCTCTCTCTCAACTCGCGGCGTAAGTTTAGTTGCACAAAGCGTAGTGTGGACATCATTTATGAGAGCACTGGCGGAGCTTCCCCTACGGCATGGTGGGGCAGCTGCCCCAGCTAGCTGTAGGAAAATTTTTCTACCCCCCCTACTCAGAGTTGTGTCCTGAGGTCCGGCGGCAGCAGTTCCCGGCCGTGTGCCCGTGTCTGCGTGTTGTGCGACGGGAAATACAAGCAATTCATTATTTTGGGCCATTAGAGAGTAACAGGCCGAGCCCATAAGCCATAAGGCCATTAGCCCATTAGCTAGCAATTGCCCACGAGAGAGCCATAGATGCATCGTCCAATCCACAAGTCTCAGGCTCCCAGCAGTACACATGCCACACGCTCTTCGCATCTCTCATGTCAGGAGCGGGAACACAAGCATCGCCGCCGCCACCACCGGAGAACCCTAACCCTGGCGTCGCTGCATTAGGGAGAGGGAGAGGGAGAGGGCATGGCCAGGACACATCTGGAGTCAGCAAGCCTTCTGGATATGGCGTTGGAAGAGGGCGAGGTCGAGGTGCCCCTGCTCCCAGCAGCAACAATTCTGCAATCGGCAAAAAGAGACTAGTGACTAGAGGTAATCCTCTTATAAGTTTTAAATTGCTGTAGTAGCAGTTCGTAATTGATATTCAAATGTTCAATTGAATTAGTGCGTTCACAAGTGAGCATTGACACATTGTATGATTCGACATGGTGCAGATTTGAAGAGCTTTTTCTCAAATTTTAATGTGGCAAGCAACCACACTGCCTCCAATTCCAACTCCAACAGTCGAAACCCAAGCACCCATGAAAGTCGAAATGTAGCAGATTCTAGAGGAATTGAAGAAGTGGTTCAGGGCCAAGAAGGAGTACAGGGAGGAAATGCAGAAGAACAACCACAAGCGCAAGTGCTTCTAGAGACTATTTTGGAGGAAGCCGAAGTTGATGGTATTGCTGAGATAGTCACAGAATTAGACCCTAATATTCATATTGTTACTGATCCAAGACTTAGAATACCAATTGATAGATTTCATCCTAACATTAGAGATCAAGTGAAGAGGGCTTTTTTGGTGAAAGGTCCGACCCAACCTAAGGGCCATTTATTTCCTCGCAAGTCACATAGGTCCTTCCGATCAGAATGGTTTAGCAAATATGATTGGCTAGAATATAGTGTATCAAAAGATGCAGCTTATTGCTTTTATTGCTATCTTTTTCGACAAGAAGCCGAGCATGAAAAATTTGGTCATGATGTTTTCTCTAAAATTGGGTACAACAACTGGAAACATGCAGCAAATAGAGGTTTCCCAGACCATTGTCGTGCTATTGGTGGCTGCCATAATAAAGCTAGGGGATGTGCGACAGACTTTGAAAACCAAAGACAAAGTGTAGGACGTAAGCTTGAGTCTAATACTACAGATTCAGCAAAGAGATATGAGACTCGTTTGACTGCCTCATTGGATATTGCAAGATTTCTCATTGCACAAGGTCATGCATTTCGCGGACATGATGAATCTGAAACTTCCTTAAATAAAGGCAATTTCTTAGAGATGCTTGATTGGTACAAGGAAAGAAATGAGGAAGTAAGGATTGCATTTGACCACCTGTGTCCAACAAATGCCCAAATGACATCTCATTTTATTCAGAAGGATCTTACAGAATCTTGTGCAAAAGAAATCAGCCATAACATAAAGAATGAGATTGGGGACAATCTTTTCTCAGTTTTGATTGATGAATCTCGTGATGTCTCCATAGCAGAGCAAATGGCTGTGATTGTGAGGTTAATCAGTGGCTCATTATTTAACTTTTTGTGATATTAAGTAATAGTGTTAATATATTTAATGATTTGTGATCTCTGGTTTTGCAGGTTTGTCAACAAAAAGGGAATGGTTGTGGAAAGATTCTTGGGTCTGAAACACGTTGAGGATACAACATCAAGAGCATTAAAGAGAGCGCTGCTTGAGATGCTTGAATCATATGGTCTATCTGTTGCTAGACTGCGAGGACAAGGATATGACGGAGCTTCAAATATGAGAGGTGAATTCAATGGTCTACAAAAACAAATTCGTGATGAGAACCCTTATGCATTCTATATTCATTGCTTTGCTCACCAGTTACAATTGGTCATTGTTTCTGTTACATCAAGTTGTTCGTCTTTTGATGATTTTTTCAACTATGTCAGCTTGATAGTGACTAGTGCTAGCTCATCTTGTCGGAGAAAGGACAAGTTAATTACACATCACCGTGACACTATTTTGAAGAAATTAGACAATTATGAGATTTTGTCTAGAAAGGGGAAAAATCAAATGACAAGTTTGGTTAGAGCTGGAGATACTAAATGGGGTTCACATTACACAACTTTGCTTCGTATTGAATCAATGTGGGATTCAGTGGTCAAGGTGTTGTTTATGATTCATATAGATGAGCGTAATACTAGTCGACAAGGTGGTTTGGTGGGCAAAATGGAGAGTTTTTCCTTTGTCTTAAATATGAAGTTGATGTTGAAAGTTCTTCATATTACAAATGAATTATCTCAGCTGCTACAAAGGAAGGATCAAAATATTGTTCAAGCCATATCATTGTTGATTGATGTGAAAACACGATTAACTACTTTGAGAAATGAAGGCTGGCGGTCCTTATTTGATGAAGCCAAAGAATTTTGCATTGCAAAAAGGATCCCCTTGCCCAATATGGATGAGCCAATACCAAGATGGGGTCGATCAAGGCTTGATGGAAACTTAATTACTCAAGAGCATCATTTTCGTGTTGACACATTCTTTGCAACTCTTGATGCTATTATCACTGAGATGGATCATCGCTTCAATGAGGTATCAACAGAGCTACTTATTTGCTTCTCTTGTCTTGATCCAAGGAATTCCTTCTCTAAGTTTGATATTGATAAGATTGCTCGGCTAACAGACATCTATGATCATGATTTTTCTACGGTTGACCGTGATAGCATAAGAGATCAACTTCAGACCTTTATTATTCATGCACGAAGAGTTGATGATTTTACTAGTTGCAATGATTTTGGAAGCTTGGCTATGAAAATGGTTGAAACCGAGAAACATGTTGCTTTCCCTTTAGTCTATCGTCTCATTGAATTAGCATTGATTCTTCCCGTGGCAACGACATCTGTAGAAAGAGCCTTCTCAGCTATGAATTTTATCAAGAGAGATCTACGTAATAGGATGTCAGATGATTGGCTAAATGATTTGATGCTATGCTATATTGAAAAGGAGGTTTTTAGAGGGCTCGATCTGGAGAAAATTAAGAAGAGGTTCCAAGTTATGGCACATCGTAATATGGACTTGCCTACACAACGTAGAGCATCTAGACAGAGAATTTTTTAGTCATTTATTTTAATTTATTTTGCAAATTATGTAATTTTAACTTTTTTATATACATTGAGTTAAATTGATCTTCTGTGTTTGCCCCACCTAAATTTTTATCTGTGCTCTGCCACTGTATGAGAGAAATGACATTATGTGATGTACACAACACTTATTGCAAAAACGCAAACAAACGCAACTATAGTGTCATGTGGCCCAGAAATTATTGTACACACCGTATGAACATACTGATATTGAAGGAATTTTGGGGGTACGTATTTCAAGGGTAAGTCCATAAATTCCTTGCTAAAATGCCATCTTATTTGTTTTTTCTACTAGCAAGGGCTAAGAAGGGAAATATCTGCTTAACAAGGACCTTTCAGATGGTTCAGTTGAACTTTAATGCCAGTATGTTATGCAATATTTATATTTCACTTTTGAATTTATATACAACGAGGGTCATAATGGGTACCATAACATAGGTTAATAAATTCAGTACAGTAACAAAAAAAGGTCAAAATTACCTTTAACATATCATTGCAAAACTTGAAACATCAACGTATATTGACACAAGACAATCTTTTTTCTTGAATGAACCCACATGGCAGAAGAGAGAGATATGTCCCGACGAGAAAAATATGACAGTGTGCACGATTTGGACAACATTTTTGTATGGAATTGGCCGTCTTATAAAAAATTCCACCCAAATTTGCAACTTCCAATTTGTTTTCTTCCTCTTACCTTTTCAATCATACGGCGCGCCATCTCAGTTTGGACATAGAAAATAATAGCTCTCAAAGAAGAGCAATGTAATTATTGGAGTGGACCTGGACGGGACCTAAAGAAAGGACATGGGTCCCACATGGGAGAAGGATGTGTGTTTGGTGCATGCCTATGATAGGATGGGACTTTTCTTGTGTCCAATGAGTGAAATAAAGCATAAAAATGTCCCCCCCTCCCATTTGTGCACTTGCAAGTCGCTCCGTGCTTCCTAATTTACTTCTTTTTTTTGTTCTCTATATTGAGATATTCTTATTCAAGACCCGTCGCCACCCGCAAGTCCCTCAGTGCTCCCTAATTTTCAAAGAAAAACAAACATAAATTCATGGACACATCGTATCACATGATCACCAACCTATGTTGTGATATACATTGCAGTTAGTTAATGTTCTTTACGAGATTCGTATATTTAATTAAGGCATTAGAGTGATTGGCAACAGATTTGTTGATTAGATAACATACCTTGCTAAATGTTGAGTAGACTAATGTGAGTATATTAAGCCCTGAAACCATTTCATTCATTTTGACATCTATTCCAAGAATAATACTATGACTTTCTATTTGTTGCAAATATAAAGAATCAAACACAACATTTAACCACATTCTAGATAAAATAAAGAGAATTTTACAGTACCTTCTCCTCCTATAGGAGGTGGGAGTAGAAATCAAATCTGATCATCCATACTTTTGTTAGGATAATGGAGCTTCATTAACTTAGTATAGCAGGATTACATTCTTGGACTAGAATATCCTTGAGAGCCACTGGTGGGTTTATCTGTCACTCCACAGATGATTGATCTCGGTAAACTAGCCATGAGCTGTCTTATTACAGGATCTAGGTGCATAAACAAAACAGAACTCACTAAAGCTCCTACTCAAGGTCCATATGTCACATAGGACCAAAGTAACCTCTGAACGTTGTTCATCCAATTGCTCCCATAGCTTGAGGATCTCTTGAAAATATGTTTCAAGGAAGAGTTTTGCGACTCTTTCTTGTCAAGCCAACAACATTCCTAGGTAGCATGCCGTAGCTTCTATAGTGGCATCTTGGGCACGACCAATCCACTTCAACTTGGTTGCTGGCCTCTTGGCTGATCCTGTGTGATTTTCCTTCTGAAAATCACCATCGGCATTGCACTTGAACCATCCTGGGGGGGGGGGGGAGGGGGGTGCTCTAGCTTTGCATTACCTTCACCGGAACTTCTTTAACCGGGTGTAGGATATGCCATAGTTCAAAAGTTGTATCATATACCCACTGAACAACTTGCCGAATTAGAAGTTGGACCACTCCATGTCTTTGCTTATTTCGTCTCCTCCACAGACTCCACATGCCACATAAGATGATCACAACATGCCATCTTGGGCAAACTTCCTCTTAGAGAAGATCTCTGGTCCAAGTCCTATCATGGTTCTTGGCATCTTGACCCTAGTTACCTCCTTCACACTTTGCCAGAATGCCTTTGCGATAGTGTAGTCCACCAGCACATGTTTGATAGTTTTTGAAGGTGCACCACAAACATCACAGTTCACTACTTTCTCCACATGTCTGTCATGAGGGACCCTGCTTCGCTGGCAGGAATTCACGTAGGACTCGCCACCAAAATACTCTTACTTTTGATGGTACCTCTAGTCTCCAAATTTGATTCCAAACACGTTCATCCGATTCGCCACCGACATCATGTTCTTGCAGCCTGCGTGCCTCAATAAGCTGATATGCTGATCTCACTGAATATGACCCATGTGTCTCTTGTGCACATGCCTAGAAGTCCTCTCCATGGCCATGAATGTGGGTAGATATAATTGCTTCTGCATTAAAGTCACATAATACTTCCCTAATAAGAGATTTGTTCCAACCTCTGCTTATCATGGTCAGGTCTGAAACAAAAGAGATCCTCACATCCGGAGGTGAATGGGTCTCCCTGTTGGGTGATTATCTAGACACCTCTCCTGCAATATCTGGATTCCATGCCCATCTTTAATCCTTTTCAACAAGCTTTCTTGTAGTACTTCACGGCCTGCTAATATAGCTCGTTAGGTTTGGCTCGCATGCTTTTTCCTCCTTGCTATCATGAAGTATCCATCATGGTAATACCTTCCTTTCATCACTTGAGAACATAGCGAGTTAGCCTTTGTAATCAGCCGTCATCCTTGCTTTCCTAACATGTCCTTATTAAACAGTGGGAGATCTTTAAAAGCCATGCCACCCCTCTCCTTCAACCTAGTCGGCAGATCCCATTTCATCCAGTGCATGTGTCTCTAATTTGCCAAACAACCCCACCTATAGTTTGCAATGGTTGTCTTCATCTTCTTGCATGTAGTCTTTGGGATTAGAAATCAACTCATAGGGTAGGTTGGTATTGCCTGTGCCTTGGATTTCAGTAGCACCTCTCTACCCACACAACTACCTGCACATCCAACCAGCTCCCCACAAGGCATTTTATCCTTGTTGGCATGTATTCAAAGGCTTCCTTTGTGGATCGCCCTAGCGCTATTGGCAAGACTAGATACTTTTCTACAAGTGCCTCATTCTCAATCTCCAGGGTTTGTAACACCTCTTCCTTCATGTCTTCAGTGCAATTCCCACTAAAGAATATAGTAGATTTGTCCCGGTTCACTAACTGTCCCGAGCCACAATGATAAATCTCTATGATTTCCTTAAACGGATCATCCCCCTCTATGATGCCTCAGAGAAAACAATACTATCATCTGCAATGATTAGGTGCGTGACCCATGGGGAGACCACACTAACATGCACTCCACGGATTAAATGCACTTGACCTCTGGATTTCTAGAGCGAAGAGAAACCTTCTGCGCATAACAAGAACAGGTAGGGGGAAATTGGATCCTCATGTCGAATTTCTCTTATTGGTCGAAAAACTTCTGATAATGAACCATTGACTTTAACAGAGAAAGACGCAATGGAAACACATCTCATCACGTGTTCCACAAAATCTTCATGGAGGCCGAGTTTGAGCATAATCTCCTCCAAATAGGGCCACTCAACCCGGTCATAGTCTTAGCCATATCGAGTTTTATAGCACAAGACCCTGCATTCCCTTTCTTTCTCTTCAGATAGTGGGTGCACTCATAGGGTGAATCGGGAACTCGCTATATGTACCAAATTCACCAATTCCTAAAACCGAACACTCAGACAACTTCTATAACAAATCTAGTGGTGATCACACTAACAAGATAATAGCCATATGAAAGCAACAACAACCTAAGCATACTAGTGGATCACACAAGACAATAGAACTCCTATGCAATCTAGTAATCAAACATATGCGGAAGCAAACAACAAGTTATCAAATAAGGCTACTCATGCAAATCTACAAGATAAAGAACTAGAGCACACAAGCATGGGTAGCACAATATATACGATGATGATCAATCAAGCCAAAGCAACTCCTATATATGCTAGTGATCAAATGTGGAAGCTAAACAATACTAGCTAGCAAGGAGCCTATTCATGCAAGTCTACAAGGTAATCAACAAGAGCAAGGTAAGTACATAAGCATGAATAGCACGGTATGTAAATGCGAAAGGTAAGGCATCAAAGTAAGGAGTAGAGTAAGAGATGGCTCATAATTTTTTCCCAAGGTCTCGGAAGGATGACACCTTCCCCAACTCCTCTTTGGACCACTCCCATCGGAGTACCGGTCCCTCCCGCCACCAAGTAGAGTTGTCGCACACAAGCCCGCAATCACTCCTGGAGTGAAGACACTGGACGGCTCCTCCAAAGCCGTTACTCTTCTGTCCACTGCTTTTGCTATATAGACCGTACAGTCCAGTCTATAGACCGGACCATTCAGTCTCTATGGTTCCTGTTCATTCTAGAACCATTGCAAAACTGCTTCCTCTCTGTCCTGTCCTATCCATACAGATCAGACCATCCGGTCTCTATGGGTCTTTGTGGTAACAGATTCCTCGCAGCAAGCCTTCTCTGATCCGAGTCTTCCTCTAGTGATCGTACAATCAGGTCTCTCTGACTCATCTGCCCGGTCTCTATCTCTAGAAGCTAAAACTCCTCGTCCTCGCTTGACTTCATTTTCTGGCTTCTTCCAACAGCTCCTTGGCTTCTCCACTGCCACCTAATGTCTATGATTTCACTGAGCATCCATACACATCATCGACTAGTGTGACCTAAGAGACATGATCTAGACCCCATTAATAGTCTATTTTTTCTATGGACACAAGCCCTAACAACTAGACAAGTGTTCCAAACACTTGCTCCTAGCTTGTCCTTAGCCTTGATCCATCACCATCAACCCTTGGACTCCATCAAGATCATCAAGCATTTATGCTTGTGGTAATTATCATCAACCGTCAAGGCACCTGTCAACCATTATCATTAAGTAGAGAAGGTTTCCTAGACGCATAACACTCGTGTAGACATTAATCATATTTCATGCTTGTTATTCATCACCAAAACATTCATAGCTTTTGGGGTAACCTCAATGGTCATGAACCTTACAGTCATCTAGGACGCCATCATTTAGGAAACATAGAACCAACTTTGTAACACTACGGTCAACCAGGTCCCATTGTATTTGGTAGAATCCTGTTGTAAAACCATATGGGCCAGAGCTCTTATTCGGCCTCATCATAAAGAGTTTTTTCTCTACCTTCTTTTCCGTGAAAGGTTGGCATAGAATCTTGTTCATCTTAGTTGTCACCTTTATCGGTACATATTGCAAAACCGCTTTGGGGTGGAGTTGTTGCTGGGTCGTAAATAGTTCACAATAGAAATTCACTGCACACTGCTCCAAATCCTTGTCTTGTCATCAAACACCCATCATTGGCCTTTAAAGCCTTAATTTGATTGCTACTTGTCTATTCCTTTGACTTGGCTTGGAAGAATTTCGTGTTGCAATCACCCTCCTTCAACCAATCAAGCCATGATCATTGTTTTTCCATTACCTATTTCCGCGCCAAAAGTTTAGAGATTTGGCTCATGATACGCCTCTCCTTCCTCGATGGTCCTAAACTAATAGAGCAACGCCGCCCCTGCTCGTGTTCTTTGCACATTTTTGCCGGCTCTTTCTGAACCAAGCCAAAGATGTTTTTATCCCAGTCCACCAGCCAGCTCTTCAACTGGCTTAGCTTGGCCGACAACTGCTCAAGATCATCTAGAATAGAGCCATCCTCCCATGGATCATGAACTAGGTGGGAGTAAGAATCATCTCTTCTCCACATGTTCTCATATTGGAAAGGTCGTCTCTTTCTCCCTTGCTCATTTCCTTGAGTATGACACTCAATTACATGGCAACAGTGATCTGATTCTGTTTTCTAGACATGCCAAACTGTAGTTTTTGGAAACAAATCATTGAAAGCCCCAAATGCTAGACCTCTATCAAGTCTGACTTTGATGTTATGGGCGCCTTCCTGCTGGTTATCCCAAGTGTATGGTAGTTCACAACAAGCCCGTAGAAACTTACAATATCACAAAATCCATTCATTTGGCTCTCTGAGCGAGCATTCCCACCAATCTGTTCACTGGCCTCCAATACCTCATTGAAGTCCCCAGCACAAATCCATGGGAGGGTACTCCTACTATGCAGTAAGTGCAGTAGCTCTCAACTCATATGGTGGTGTTCACGGCGAGGTTCTCCATAAAAATCTGTTAACCATCATCACTTTTCGTCCTTTATAGGATCCATGATCATGGCATCAATATGAAACCGATCACAACTCTCCACCTTCACTTTCACTCCTCGACTCCATAGAAGAGCCAGTCCACCTCCATGTCCATAGCTCCCCACCCCTGGCCCTGATCTGATTATCCATTCTATAAGGGTAACCTTGTCATTAATCTTAATAATAAATAGTAATTGATGTGATTTGCTTGAACAGTTTTACCTAACCTAATCTGATGCGACCGCTAGCATAGACTATTGGAGATTCACATCCTTGACCACTAGCTCATGATTGGCTTGGAATGTTCTGCTCCTTGAACATCAGGGTTGTCCAGTTCACATCAGCCTGTGCCAATGGCAGGAATGCAGCATCGTTGGTCGTCCATGTCATAGCGGGGCAATGGAGGCATAATCACCACCTTGAGACCAGAAGATTATGCGATGTAGTTTCCTAATGGCAAAGAGGGATGGGATTAGTGAAACTCTACGGATAGGTAAAGCGGATGCTACGGCATGGTCTGCCAGAGATAGATCCAGTGGTGCGCCATTTGGTGGTGAAAAGGGGCAGACACGGCATTTCGACTGGTGGACGTGTGGTAAACACGAAGAGTTCGACTTTGCAAATGAAGATCACGACAAGCAGAGGACCGATGCCGTCAAAGTCGAGGGGTTGTGCCACTGCAAAAGGAGGAGGAAGAGATTGTTGTCACCACCCACCAAGTCACTTACAACAGTTACAGGCGAGCTCTAAATATTCTCACAAAAAAGAGCTCTAAATAAAAAGTCCAGTATATTCTACTAGAGTGCAAGGTCGTACAATACATTTTGTGAAGGTGATGTTTTTTCTTAGTAAATATTGATCAGCAGTACTCCATTGCTGGAGGTGTTGCCGTTGTTACTATTTAGCCATCCTCAATAACGTAGTACGGATCACTACCAATGATTTTGTTTTGATGGAAGAGCAAGTTCCTTATTCGTTATACTTGTCTCCTATTCACCATCCAAAATATACATTTTCCTTATTCGCCATCAATACTAAATTTGTCATTCCTTTTATGTCATTTATGTTATATGCATGAGAAAATATTATGATTAGACCTTTAAGCCTCTTATTTTTTTCATCTTATCTCTATTATACCCCTCTACCAACTAACTATATGGACATGAGCACCTGATATGGTTGTTATGATCTTATTTTTGATCTTATTGCACACAATCAATCTAATTATACTGATTTATATTGAGGGTCGAGATCATATGTGAGTATAGATTATTACTTAACAAAAAGGAAACAAATTTGTCATGATAAAAAAATAGCAATATTTGGGCCTCTAACAACGATTATATCTTAACAATGTGACATAAAAGACATAGATGGGATGCAAAATTAAAACCAACAGTACTTTGGATGGAGAATAAGAGAAAAACATATGTTTTGATGGTGAATAAGGAATTTATTCTTGATAGAAATGAAGGGGAGACACATATGTTTTGATGGTGAATAAGGAATTTGTTCTTGATAGAAATGAAGGGGAGACACATATCTTTTCCATTGCATCTTAAGAAAAATCATAGATCATGAATTTATTCAAACCGAATTGGGGAGTACATGAGGTGCTGCCCAATTGCATATTTAGTCTCAATGGAGTTTTATTAGTCTTTAATGAGGTGTCACATCGATAAAAAAAATATGATATAGCAAAGCTATTAAGATAAAACTCATTGGACACTTTCACATGTGTAAAATTCCATTGAAATCTCCATTGCGAGAAGTGTCATTTTAATATGTTTTAATCAATCTTAATGCAATAATTTAGTATTATGGCTTATCTATAAAAGCATGAGATGAAACTATACCCGGATCGTCCTACCTCTTACTCCCTCTGTTCCAAAATTGTTGTTGCCATTGACTTTTTTCGTCATCTTTGACCGTTCGTTTTATTCAAAATATTTATTCAAATATGAAAAAATATAAATTATATTTAAATTTTGTCTAGTAATAAAACAAATTATGAAAAAATACATGATATTTTTGGAAATTTTTTGAATTAGACGAATGATCAAAGATAGCAAAAAAAATCAATGGTGACGACAATTTTGGAATGGAGGGAGTATAGGTCAAGTTTTTTTTTTCTATATATATATGTATATGTAGAACTCCTATTTGACACAATATGTAAAATATGTTAGCACTTTGGAAAGTTCTATAGTTACGATGAAAACATTTATGGTTATGGGAGTAACTATACCTGAGAGTAGAATAGATGTTTCCTATATATCGAATATAGGTTGGTGCTTATGCAATACTTTTTCATATATTGACAAATGGCAAGGCTGTACAACAAAGGAAACTATGTGTCCAGCAAAATAAAATGTGAGATGGGCCACAAAAAATTATTATTATTAACGAGTAGATAGTATATAACACAATGCAAGTACGATAAGTTAGAAATTTTTTAATTTTAGTGACTCCACTATATTCACTAATTATGGAGTTAATAGTATATAAAAGAGTCATGAATGAAACTTGTTAGAAACTAGTAGAACAAAGGCGATTGATAGGCTACAAGAACATGTCAATGCAAATGAATTTAATATGCAACATTCTTGCAACTCTGAAGATGCATCTAGGTCCCCTAGTGGGTTTTGGTGACTAATGACAAAAGATTAAAATTGTACTAACATGCTTATGAAGAAAATGTGCAAATCATCAAGAGAAAAGTTAATTACCCACTAATGTGAGAAAGTCTATCCCTCAATAAAAGTGAAAAGAAAATGGCTCATGGTGGTTCAAGTTTAGCTTTTATGCTATTTGTTTTGAGTCATAGGTATGTCGAACTATTAAGAGGGGTAAAACTTATCTTGATAGTAAGGGAAACATTGTGCTCAAGCTCTAAATCAATTCGTTTGAAAACCTAGCCAACAAAGCCTATGAACCAGCCTTTTACTTAGCAAGACAGAGAGTGACGGAAGTTCCGTGAGTCCTCTCACAGAAGTTCCGTCAGCGTCAGGTCCGGCTATGATGTTAACCCGAGGGTGACGGAAGTTTTGTCACCTTGTGACGGAAGTTCCGTCAGCGTCGGGTTTCTACCTTCTGCACACCCGAGAGTGACGGAAGTTCTGTCACCCCACGACGGAAGTTCCGTCACCAAGAACCTCCGTGGCTCTCACGGAAGTTCTGTGAGCCTTTTTCCTGTCAAACCGAGAGTGACGGAAGTTTCGTCACCTTTTGACGGAAGTTCCATCACCAAGAACCTCCGTAGCTCTCACGGAAGTTCTGTGAGCATTTTTTTCTTGTCAAACCGAGAGTGACGAAAGTTCCATCACCTTTTGACGGAATTTCCATCATAGCATCTTTTGCTCACTTCCAGTGCTGTACAACGGCTAAATTTGAATTGACGAAAGTTCCGCGGATAACCACGAAAGTTCTGTCAGACCCAGAAAATACTATAACGGCTAGTTTTTGAGCTCTCTCTATAAATAGAGTACCCCTTCCCCCGTGGGAGGGGTTGGATTCTTTGCCATTTCACTCACTCTTCTGCTAGAGCTCTCCTCTCTTACTCCTAGGCTTGTTCTTGAGATTCCAATCCAAGTGAGAGAGATCCAACCACAAAAAGATTGAATCCATCCACTCAAAAGCTTGAGCACATCTTTTCCTCCCCATCAAGATTTGATTTGCTTGTTACTCTTGGAGACTTGGTCTCCTAGATGGCTAGACGTCGCCATTGAACTCCCAACTTTGTGTGGTGAGTCGGGGACGTTTGTGAAGGTGTGATTCGCCTCCAGAGGAAAAGAATCAAGTGGAGAAAGAAATCCAAGCACGATCTTTGCGATTGCTTGGCGGGGAAAAGGGTTGAGAGAGACCCGGCCACTTTGTGTGGCTCCTCAACGAGGACGTAGGAACTACTTAGTATGGTTGCTGAAACTCGGGTTAATTTTTCTGTCTCTCTTTACTTTTCCGCTCTTATATTTGAGCTTGCTTATTTCTTTTATATTATTGTGCTTGTATCATTTGTTAATTATATAGCTAGTCTTCATTCAAAAATTCTGGGCTTACATTATATTAGCTTCACTTCTACCAAGCTAGTGTTTCCTTCTCCTTGTTATCCGCATTGTTCATTGTTTAGAGGAAAGGTAGTGAGAAGTTCTGTCATCTGACAGAACTTCTGTGACAATGGAAGTTCCGTCGACCCCGACGGAAGTTCCGTCATTCCTGGTTATTTGATTATCCTTTAGTGCTTTTTCAGGATTATTTTTAGATTGCCTATTCACCCCCCCCCCCCTCTAGGCAACTTTCAATTGGTATCAGAGCTTGAATCTTCTACAAGGCTTGAAAGCTTGAAGATTAAAAGATGTTGAAGCCGGGAGAAGGTGACAAGCCTCAAGATCTTACTTCAACAAGTAAGGGAAATGAGTTGCATGCATCCATCTCTTTCAACTATGCCGATGTGGCAAATATCCATGGAAGTAGAAGTGGAAGATTGCCTTACTTTGAAGGTAAGGATTTCAGTTGGTACAAGCATCGCATGAAGATGTACCTCATGTCAATTAGTCCACCAATTTGGGAAATTGTGGAGAAAGGATACACCTTGGAAGACAAGGACAATCCTACAACTATGGACCAACTCAACATACATTGCAATGCTCAAGCGGTGTCGGCCATTCTCTCTTCCTTGAATCCTAAGGAATATTCAAGAGTTGCCGGAATTGAGAATGCCCAGAAAATGTGGAAGAAGCTTATATGTGCCCATGAGGGAGTGGATGTTGTTAAGAAGTCAAGACTTCAAGTTCTTAAGAATTAATTCAACTTCTTCGTGATGAATAAGGGGGAAGAGCCTCAACAAACTCATGATAGGCTCATGGACATTGTAAATGAGAGAAGATCCTATGGTGACAACATCAAAGATGAGGAAGTCAACTATAAGCTTCTCATGGCTCTTAGGATGTGGAATTCCACACTTTGCACCATTATTAAAGAGAAGGATGGTTTCAAGAGCTTCACAATAGATGAATTCATTGGAAGAATAAATGCCCACAAGAGTCGTGATGATGAGGGCAAAAGAGTGAATGTGCTCATAGGAGAAGAGAGCACAAGCAAGAAGGACTTGGCGCTCAAAGCCAAGAAGACTCATGATGATGATGATGAAGATGAAGAGAATGATGATGAAGAAGAAGATGATGAAGAATTTGCCTTATTTGTCAAGAAATTTGACAAATACATGATCAAGAATGGTTTCACCAAAAGAAGCTTTGACAAGGTAAAAGCTAGAAGAACAAATAGAAGATGCTATGAGTGTCATGAACAAGGACACATGATTGCCGATTGTCCAAGATTGAATGGAAAGGGCAAGAAAAATGAAAAGTACAACAACAAGACAAAGCCCTACAAGAAGCCATACAACAAGGGACATGCTCACATTGGCCAAGAGTACATCTCCGATGACGATGATGAAGATGATGAAGGTGGTATTGCTAATATCGCCATTGGCCTGCCCCCAACCAAAAAGTCACTCTTTAACAACCTCACTGATGATGAAGATGATGCCCCTCGTTGCTTTATGGCCAAGGAAAGCAAGGTAGCTCCTCACACCAATTTCAATCCTTCTTATTGTAGCGATGAAGAGGAGGATTTGGTCCCCTCTATGCATGAAATGGTAAAAATGCTAGATAAGCTACAAAGGGAGTTGGACAATCAAGAGAGGATCGTTGATAGGCAAGAAGAGTTGCTTAATGAAGAGAAAAGCAAGAATCTAGAGCTCACCAAGCAACTAGAGCAAGAAAAGGAGAAGAACAAGACCTTGACCAAAGAACTTGCAAAAGTCAATGAGTCAAGTGAATCAAGCAACTCAACCTCCAAGAAATATCAAGAGAGGTGCAATGTCTTGCAAGAGGAGAACAAGGCTTTAGCTAAGGTCATTGAACATCTCAAGACAAAATCACAATCATTGTTGAAGAAGCTTGAATCTTCACAAGCTTCAACAAGCAAGGGTTGTAGAAGGTGCCACAACATTGATGTTGATATGATTGCCAAGCAAGATGCAATCATTGAGAAGCTAACCAACCAAGTCAATGAGCTCAAGAAGAAAGCTCAAGTGGAGACTACAACAAGAATAGTTGGTGAGCCAAGAGCCTCTCATGACAAGAGAGGATTGGGGTACAACAAGAATGCACCCAAAAGAAGGCACAACAAGAGAATCAACTTTGTGCATGAGAGCAAGGGAAAGAAAGTGGCACAAGAAAGCATTATCAAGCCCAAGAATGCTTCCCAAGTCAACAAGAACATGAAGACACCTACCATATCCTTTAATGATTTGATGCCTCTTATGTGCTAACCCGTAATGCTTATGGTAGAGTGATTGCTAAGTTTGTTGGACCACATGATGCAAGGTGGAAGCCTTGTGTCTGGGTGCCCAAGGTTCTTATGTCTAGTGTTAAGGGACCCAAACCAACTTGGGTGCCTAAAACATGTGCTTGATTTCCTTTGTAGGAATACTCCTCCGGTGGGGCAATATGGGTGCTTGATAGTGGATGCTCAAATCATATGACCGGAGAGAGATCAATGTTCTCCACACTTGATCATGACAATCTACCAAGTGGAGGTATATCATTTGAAAATGACAACAAAGGAAAGGTAATTGGTCATGGACGGATTGACATCACCCATGACCTTTCAATTAGTAATGCTTATCTTGTGAATGGTCTAGGATACAACTTGATGTCCATTTCACAACTTTGTGAGATGGGCCTTAGTTGTCTCTTTGACAATGATGGTGTGACCGTGTTTAAGAAGAAAGATTCCTCAATAGCTTTCAAAGGGTATTTAGTGGACAAGATCTATCTTGTTGATTTTACCAACAAAGAGGGATCTAACCTAAATACTTGTTTGGTTGCTAAAACCACCTTGGGTTGGCTATGGCATCACCGGCTAGCTCATGTTGGGATGAGAAATCTTTCCAAACTCCTAAAAGGCGGCCACGTTGTTGGACTAAAGGATGTTGCTTTTGAAAAGGACAAAATATGTAGCGCTTGTCAAGCCGGAAAGCAAGTTGGAGCGGCACATCCCTCAAAAACAATAATGACAACGACAAGACCGTTGGAAATGCTTCACATGGATCTATTTGGACCGGTCACCTACCTAAGCATTGGCGGTAACAAATATGGCCTTGTAATTGTTGATAATTATTCTCGTTTCACTTAGGTATTCTTTTTTAAGGACAAAAGTGAAACACAAGGTATCCTAAAGAGGTTCTTGAGGAGAGCCCAAAATGAGTATGAAGTGAAGATCAAGAAAATAAGGAGTAACAATGGAACCGAGTTCAAGAATACACAAGTTGAAGAATACCTTGATGAAGAAGGCATCAAGTATGAATTCTCTACTCCATACACTCCACAACAAAATGGGGTAGTCGAAAGGAAGAACCGCACACTCATAGAGATGGCAAGAACAATGCTTGATGAGTACAAGACACCGGACACTTTTTGGGCCGAAGCCATCAACACCGCATGCCATGCAACAATTAGATTATATCTTCACAAGATCTTGAAGAAAACACCATATGAGCTTCTCACCGGTAACCTTCCAAATGTTTCATACTTTCGTGTCTTTGGGAGCAAATGCTTTATTCTTAACAAGAAACCCAAATCCTCTAAGTTTGCCCCTAAGATACATGAAGGTTTTCTCCTTGGATATGGAACTAACATCTATGCATATCGAGTCTTTAACAAAGACACCAGTGTTGTTGAAATCACCCGGGATGTGCAATTTGATGAATGTAATGGCTCTCAAGTAGAGCAAGTAAATCCAAGTGATGTAGGTGATGAAGCTCCTTGTGATGCAATAAGGAACATAGCAATAGGAGAGATAAGACCACAAGACCCAAACTCAAGGCAAGATGAACCATCTCCACAAGAGCCACATGATGAACAAGATCAAGGGACAGACCAAGATCATGGTGACGATCATGGTCAAGGTAACAACCAAGATCAAGCTCAAGATGGTGGGGATAGAGACACTCAAGATGATATCAATCAAGAAGAAGAAGATGCATCTAGGCCAATTAATCCACGAGTACGACAAAGCATTCAAAAGGATCACCCCGTAGACAACATTCTTGGAGACATCTAAAAGGGGGTAACTACTAGATCTCAAATGACTACCTTTTGTCATCATTACTCGTTCGTTTCCTCTTTGGAACCTCTTAAGGTGGAACAAGCCCTTCAAGACTCGGATTGGGTGATGGCTATGCAAGAAGAGTTAAACAACTTTGAAAGAAACAAGGTGTGGTCATTAGTGGAGAGACCCAAGCAAAATGTTGTAGGTACAAAATGGGTTTTCCGCAACAAGCAAGATGAGCATGGTGTGGTGGTGAGAAACAAGGCAAGGCTCGTCGCAAAAGGCTACTCACAAGTAGAAAGTTTGGACTTTGGTGAAACTTATGCACCCGTAGCTAGGCTTGAGTCAATTCGTATTTTACTTGCCTATGCTACTCACCATGGCTTTAAGCTTTTTCAAATGGATGTGAAAAGTGCATTTCTTAATGGCCCTATTCAAGAAGAGGTGTATGTACAACAACCTCCGGGGTTTGAAGACCCAAAGAAACCAAACCATGTGTACAAACTTCACAAAGCTCTCTACGGCCTCAAGCAAGCTCCTCAAGCTTGGTATGAACACCTCAAGGGATACTTGATCAACAAGGGCTTCACAATTGGCAAGGCCGACCCTACTCTCTTCACAAGAAAAGTTGACAATGATTTATTTGTTTGCCAAATATATGTCAGACATCATATTTGGTTCTACTAATCAATCTTTTTGTGATGAGTTTACCAAGATTATGACTAGGAAATTTGAGATGTCCATGATGGGGGAGTTGAAGTTCTTTCTAGGCTTTCAAGTTAAGCAACTTGAAGAGGGGACATTCATAAGTCAAACCAAGTACACACAAGACATACTCAAGAAGTTTGACATGGAGAATGCTAAACCTAACAAGACTCCCATGAAGACAAACGGACACCTTGGGCTAGATGTAAACGGTAAACCCATGGATCAGAAGGTATACCGCTCCATGATTGGCTCCTTGCTTTATCTTTGTGCATCTAGGCCCGATATCATGCTTAGTGTGTGCATGTGTGCAAGATTTCAAAGTGCTCCAAAGGAAAGCCACCTCATGGCGGTGAAAAGAATCTTAAGATATTTAGTTCACACCCTAAACTTAGGATTGTGGTATCCCAAGGGCTCTATATTCAAGCTAGTCGGGTATTCCGATGCCGACTACACCGGATGTAAAGTGGATAGGAAATGTACCTCCAGGACGTGCCAATTCTTAGGTAGGTCCCTTGTGTCATGGTCATCCAAGAAACAAAATTTCGTTGCCTTATCCACGGCCGAAGCGGAGTACGTGGCAGCCGGAAGTTGTTGTGCTCAACTACTTTGGATGCGACAAACTCTAAAGAACTTTAGATACACTATGACCAAAGTTCCACTCCTATGTGATAATGAGAGTGCTATCATGATTGCATATAACCCCATTGATCACAATCGAACCAAGCATATAGATATCCGGCACCACTTCTTGAGAGATCATTCTATAAAGGAGGACATCGATATTAGCTATGTTAGAACCGACAAACAACTAGCCGATATTTTTACCAAACCCCTAGATGAGAAGCGGTTTTGCGAACTTAGGAGTGAACTAAATATTCTTGACTCATCAAACTTGGAGTAGAATCTTGTGCTTTGATTGGTGTATTGATCATGCAAAATATCTTGAAAGTAAAATCTTTTCAAAAATTTCATATTGTCTTTGTTTTCAAACAAAATTCTTTGATCGCTAGATCATATTGTCGATGCTTGTGAATATAGTTTTGGCTGTTGATTTGTTACTATTCACAAGTTGAGACAAGCTTTATATTCCATATGTAACTTGTCCAAAAGTTCTGTTTAGAGAGGGAGGTTCCTGTTGCAAACAGAGGCTGACGGAACTTCCGTGACCCATTCACGGAACTTCCGTCATATCAGTTTTGAGCACTTGTCTCATACCCGAGAGCGACGGAACTTCCATCACTCGATGACGGAACTTTCGTCTCCACAGAAGTTCTGTCAGAACTTCCACGTACTCAAAATTCCTGTCAGTCTCAACCCGAGACTAACGGAACTTTTGTCGCCCAACGATGGAACTTCCGTCAGGCCCTGGTTAAGTGGCCCAACTGATATGAATATGGCCCGATCTTCCGAGAGGTAAGGGGATAAACTCGAATTTGGGGAACTCGGCGTCGATGACCCGGCTTGAATTAGACACGATCCAACCCCACAACCGTTACACCAAGCACAACTTGATTGTTCCTGCAAGCGAAATCGAGAACACAAGCAAGAGAGGATAAACACGCAATCTGAAATTGCAAATATGGATGAAGCGAATCACAAGAAAAAGGTTCAAGCTCTAAACACAAAAGGACTAATCACCACAGTGGTGTAGAACAAGAACAGGGGCCCTGGATTACTGTAAAAGGACTTGTAGCCACAATTACAATAATTCGATCAAGTTTCTCTCTAGAAAACTAAAGTAAACAAAACCCAAAACTAAAAGACGGTGGCTACTGAGTTTATGTAGGAACCAGGGACGTCCTAGGGTTGGGGCGACCAGGGGGGGGGGGGCACCCACAACATGGGCTTAAGGCTCGACACGATACATGGCCAAGTTGGCCCAAAATAGGTGGCGCAGTATCTTGTCATGGTCACATATTATGACTCACGACCCTTCTGGAGCTAGGACTAGAAACAAAACAACGGCGTCGTCGTCCCCTTTCCAACACATCAAAGAATGCCTCGTTTGGACGTCGGATGTGGGAGATATCATCAAAACCGTGAAGGGGTATCGTCTGGATCCGAGACGAACACGGCGACCGTGTTGGTGATGACTTGTAACTTGGGGAAGGCCATGATATGCACGTATCCAGCATGGTGATGTCCTCATCATCCTCCTCTTCTTGAATTGGAGTCGCCCTCGACTCTATCTCATCAGCAATATCCTGCAAAAGGTTAGTACTAGCAGAATGCAAAGTACAAGATACATGATCATCGATAGAAGATATATCACGACAAAGCATAGTATAGCAAGGTGCATCATGATTATCACAAAGTTTAGTAACAGTAGATGTCATAGCAAGAAAAATACCTCCCTTAAACTGAATAGCCTTATGTTTAACATCAGAAAGTTGTTTATTATCATGTTTATTCTCAGTATTTTCAGCAAGCAGTTTAAAATGATTTCTAATATCAGCAGGCAATAATGGACGCAAAGTAATATTTCTGTCCTTATGCACGAATGTATATGTATTAGTTCTACCATGGTGGGCAGCATCCATATCATATTCCCATGGATGGCCTAATAAAAGCGAACATGCTTGCATAGATACAACATGAAAATTAGCAGAGTCTTGATAAGAACCTACTGAAAAGTGTATGCGTGCTGATCGAGTTACCTGTGTCGTACCACTTTTGTTGAACCATTTGATGTGGTAGGGCTGATGTAGTGCATGCGTGATCAAGCCAAGTTTGCTTACCAAATCAGAACTTACCAAGTTGTTACAGCTCGCAGTATCAATGATGGTGAGAATATGGCGGTCCACGACAATGAGGTACATGTAGAATAAATTGTTGCTGAGAAACTAAATAAGAATTAAATTTCTGTTCAACAGCAAGTTCCCAATCTAAGTATGCTTCAGGATCAGCACTACCAGCAAAAGGTGGTATGTTAAATTTGGGCTTAATAAAAGTATCAGTATTACCATGATTGTTATTACCTCCCATACCGTGTCGATTACGGTGAAGACGGACTGCATCACGGTCAAAATCATCATCATCAGCAGCTCATTGAGGTGGAGGTCGTCGTTCAACATCCTCAATGCGGTGGGCAATAGTGTTGATGTGACCCATCAACTCGGCAAACTTTGTTTCCATGAATGTACACTGGTCCGCAAGAAGCTTCGTGAGCTCGGCCGTGGACTCGCAATCATTGAAGTCTGTAGGGGACTCCAACTCTCCAGGTGTCCCTTTCCCTTTCTCTGACATGGTTAAAAGCAAAAGACAAGACTAAACAAAAAGATTAGCCCTATCAACTAGCAGGCAATAGAGGGTGTAAAAAATGGAAAACAATATCAGAAGCAATGTATCACAATCTTGCAAGTGTTCTTACCAAAACCAAACAGGTCGACACAATCTATAGATGAGCTTGGGTGTAACAGTTGCAAGGAAGAAACCTGTGCTGCAATATGTATATCTTGGAAGGCTAATATGTATGTCAATGGACATAATTCAATAACAGATAGTAGCACTGAATAAATGTCCAAAGCAGTATCCTAATTGCTGGCAAAAGAATCATGTTCAAAAACAGTTGTGATAGCAAGAACAATGGCAAAGCCAACAAGGATCAAAACAGACTTCACAGACTTAGAATTTTCAGGGCGGGGGTGGGGGGGGGGTGCAAATCAAAATCTTAATTTTTTTGTATGATTTTTCCACTATTTTTCTATGATAGAGAAACATAAAGGAAGAAATCACAAGAAGTTTCAACTCTAACAAAGGGAAAATAAAGGGTAGGCAAAATCACAAAGTTTCACCGAAAATGCTATTTTTTACTTCACAATTTTTTTTTCTATTTTTTCCCCATTTTTTTGAATTTTTTGACGAGGTCACACAGGGCGGAGCCGAGTGTGGGTCACCTCAACTTTGAGTCAAGAATCTGCTGTAAAAATTTCAGCCCAATCGGAACAACGAGTGGAAAGTTATGCCTGTTTTACCGAAGGTATGTCAAGATAGGGTTTGAGGGGGAAACAGAATCGGGTAGGGTTTTTTTGTTGGCAACGGATTGTGGGTATGGTGGGTGGGTGACACGATGGTGAATCCAATAGAAAACCGATGGTGATGGTGGTGTGCAGTGGAGATCAAAACACAAACCGAATCAAAACACAAATTCAAACCAGCAACTGAACTCGACTAGGACACAAACTCAACACTACGGACTCTGAAATTAAATTATGCAAAGGCTAAACAATGTCTGAGATGGTGGGGAAATATTTTTTTGTAGCCTTTTTCATGGACAAAAGGTGATGAACACAAACGAATCTAAAGGGAAGAACACGATAATACCTCACGGGGAACCTAGGAATCTGATACCACTTGATGTGAATATGGCCCGATCTTCCGAGAGGTAAGGGGATAAACTCGAATTTGGGGAACTCGGCGTCGACGACCCAGCTTGAATCAGACACGATCCAACCCCGCAACCGTTACACCAAGCACAACTTGATTGTTCCTGCAAGCGAAATCGAGAATACAAGCAAGAGAGGATAAACACGCAATCTGAAATTGCAAATATGGATGAAGCAAATCACAAGAAAAGGTTCAAGCTCTGAACACAAAAGGACTAATCGCCACAGTGGTGTAGAACAAGAACAGGGGCCCTGGATTACTGTAAAAGGACTTGTCGCCATAGTTATAATAATTCGATCAAGTTTCTCTCTAGAAAACTGAACTAAACAAAACCCAAAAATAAAAGACAGTGGCTACTGAGTTTATGTAGGAACCAGGGACGTACTAGGGTTAGGGCGACCAGGGGGGGCACCCACAACATGGGTTAAGGCCCGACACGATACATGGCCAAGTTGGCCCAAAATAGGTGGTGCAGCACCTTGTCATGGTCACATATTATGACTCATGACTCTTCTGGAGCTAGGACCAGAAACAAAACAACGACGCCGTTGTCCCCTTTCCAACGCATCAAAGAACGCCTCATTTGGACGTTGGATGTGGGAGATATCATCAAAACCGTGAAGGGGTGTCGTCTGAATCCGAGACGAACACGGCGACCGTGTTGGTGACGACTTGTAACTTGGGGAAGGCCATGATATGCACGTATCCAGCATGGTGACGTCCTCATCACCAACCCTCTTCTTTCTTCTTCCCCACTTGGTCATTCTTCTATTCTCTCTCTCTCTCTTCTCCCCAAACCCTAAGTGGCAATTTGTGGCGATTTGGAGATTCAACCGGCGTTTCCCTTGGATTTGGTGGAGATTCAACACCTTCCCCATGGAAGTTTTGCGATCTCCATCAACTTTCTCATCTCCATTGCACTAGGTATGAAATTTGACCCCTAGATCTTGGTCCTTTGGTCAAATATTCAAATGCTCCCTAGTGTTCCTTTGGCTTAGGTAGAATAGTTCCTTTGTGGTTGTTCTACCTTCTCTATGCAGCATTTGGACTCTTTTCGTAGGATTTGGGAGTTTGGGGGGTAAGTTCATGGGCAAACTACAAAATGATGGAAGTTCCGTGGTAACTTCCATCATGACAGAACTTCCATGATCCTCACGAAACTTCCGTCACCTGTAGTTCAGTGCCCTGAATCTGTCTCCTTTCTCACTCCTACTTGTGACTCATTCCTAATTAGTCTCTTATTTCCTGCCTCTTAGGTGTGTGAACATGACCCACGCCAAGATTGCCTCCAATGATCCATTTGTTCGTGAGGAATCAAGTGAAGAGGAACATCAAGCCTCTCCCGACACGTCCTCCTCCTCCCACGAGGATCTTGTACCCCTTGCCAAGAGAAGAAAAGTCGTGATCAAGAGAAGGATAGGATAGGGAAGCAGTTCCAGGGCTCAAACAGTTTCGGTTGGTCAAGGAGACGCTCTTCCTCCTAGAAGGGCACTTGACAAAGGGAAGAAGCCAGTCAAGGAAACCCACCCCAAATCCCGCCCAAACCATGCAAGAGCAAGTCAACAAGCAATGAGCCCTTGAACATCGTGAGGGATCTTCAAGTCCATGCTCCCATCTACCCCCCTCATCATGATTTCAAGGACTACAAGAAGGATGCCGAGGCACTGCATACAACAAGAAGGCAAAATCAATATCTTGTGACTGATAAAGAAGCCAATGACCCCCGGTTCCTCACTTGGTTTCACCAAGACTACTACATGTTTATGATCATTAACATGAACCGGAAGAACCGGTTGGCCACTCATCAGTGGATTGACTAGAAATACATGGAGGACAAGAATGAGTCAACCTTCAATGAGATAGTGGGAGCTTGCAAGGCACGACATGTGTATGGCCTCATGGGGTTCAACTATGATTGGAATGAGGAGGTCATCTGTCAGTTCTACTCCACCTTGTACATTGATGGACGAGGCTATGTTCATTGGATGACACAAGGTGTGCAGTATGTGGTATCCCCCTCTCGCTTGGCTACTTTTTTCTTCCAAGATGCTGAGGCATATGGTGCAAGGGACAGGCTCTCCTGTGAGCCTGTGTTGAAGGACTCTGAGCTGAGATTCATGTATGAGGACCTTCAACCCAAATATCTGGGAACCACTCATGGAATGCACAACTTCTACTTCACACTCAACAGGATGCTCCGGGTGACTATTGCTCCTAAGGCTAGGTATGCCACTTCCCTTGTTGAGCACTCCAGAAATGTTCTTGCTAGGTTCAGAGATGGAGCTGCAGCCTTCAGTGTGATGGACCTCATTACTCAAGAAATCTACTCGGCCTCTTTGGACACTCGAAAGGTGCTACCCTTTGCTCCCTATCTTATGAAGATGATTGAGGCTGAGACTGGATTGATTTTTGAGAAGGAGTGCAAGCATCAGCCGTTGAGACCTCGTGTGCCTAAGCTCACTCGCTCTTATCATGAGACTATACGGAGGGAGTTAGCAGAGGAACGGCCAGCTAGGGCGGAAGCAGCCGCCCCTCGTGCTTTAGCCTCCACTCCTCCACCTGAAGCATCTCACCACCGTCCATCATCACGCATTGCCGCTATGCTCAAGAGCATCTTGAATGCTTGTTGCTTCAATGCTAAGGAAAATTGGGAGCACAAGAAGCGCATTAAGAAGCAAGTGCGGTGCTACAAGAAAGACCAAAGAGCTCAAGGCCATGAGGTGTCTCCGGATGGCTCCGAGTGTGAGCCCGATGGTGAGCCACCGGTCTTTGAGGATCCCCTTGCCGGCTATGATTGGGATGATCTTGCTCCTCCACCCGCTCCCGCTCACGAAGAACAAGCTGCACAAGATGAACAAGAAGGCGCGGAAGGCAAGGACGAAGGCCACGAAGAAGAAGAGGGTGATGAAGAGGACGACAAGGACAATGATGAAAGCACCGATGATGATGAGTGATACCTTTCTCTTATCTCCTCCTCCTCTCATTCTTTTGGTGCCTTGATGCCAAAGGGGGAGAGATGAGTGAAAAGGATATTTGTTTCAGAGGCTTTGTAATAGGATAGTGATGAACCTATGGACTAGTTCCCCTCTCTATTTGCTTTATGTGCGAAACATATTTGTGAACCTTTTATAATAACTCTATTGTTCTTATGTCATATGTGGTGCTTGTTTCTTCTAGTTTATAGTTTGGTTGTGATGCTTGTTTATTGCATTATCACTTTGCTTCACACTTGTACACCTTTTAGGCACCCCACTTTTTACAAAATATAGAGGGAGCTCCTTCACACGTCTTTGTGTATCATGCATATCTTTAGGGGGAGCCTCACTATATTTTGTTGTTCTCTCTCTTGATTATATTTCTATATCCTTTTAATCTATTGTCATCAACCATCAAAAAGGGGGAGATTGAAGATGCATCTAGGTCCCCTAGTGGGTTTTGGTGATTAATAACAAAAGATTAAAATTGTACTAACATGCTTATGAAGAAAATGTGCAGATCATCAAGAGAAAAGTTAATTACCCACCAATGTGAGAAAGTCTATCCCTAAATAAAAGTGAAAAGAAAATGGCTCATGGTGGTTCAAGTTTAGCTTTTATGCTATTTGTTTTGAGTCATAGGTATGCCGAACTATTAAGAAGGGTAAAACTTATCTTGCTAGTAAGGAAAACATTGTGCTCAAGCTCTAAATCAATTTGTTTGAAAACCTAGCCAACAAAGCCTATGAACCAGCCTTTTACTTAGCAAGAAAGAGAGTGACGGAAGTTCCGTGAGTCCTCTCACGGAAGTTCCGTCAGCGTCGGGTCCGGCTATGATGTTAACCCGAGGGTGACGGAAGTTTTGTCACCTTGTGGCAGAAGTTCCGTCAGTGTCGGGTTTCTACCTTCTGCACACCCGAGAGTGACGGAAGTTCCATCACCCCACGACGGAAGTTCCGTCACCAAGAATCTCCGTGGCTCTCACAGAAGTTCTGTGAGCCTTTTTCCTGTCAAACCAAGAGTGATCGAAGTTCCGTCACCTTTTGACGGAAGTTCCATCACCAAGAACCTCCGTAGCTCTCACGGAAGTTCTGTAAGCCTTTTTTTCTTGTCAAACCGAGGGTGACGGAAGTTCCATCACCTTTTGACGGAAGTTCCATCATAGCATCTTTTGCTCACTTCCAGTGCTGTACAACGGCTAAATTTGAATTGACGAAAGTTCCACGGATAACCACAAAAGTTCCTTCAGACCCAGAAAATACTATAACGGCTAGTTTTTGAGCTCTCTCTATAAATAGAGTACCCCTTCCCCCGTGGGAGGGGTTGGATTCTTTGCCATTTCACTCACTCTTCTGCTAGAGCTCTCCCCTCTTACTCCTAGGTTTGTTCTTGAGATTCCAATCCAAGTGAGAGAGATTCAACCACAAAAAGATTGAATCCATCCACTCAAAAGCTTGAGTACATCTTTCCCTCCCCATCAAGATTTGATTTGCTTGTTACTCTTGGAGACTTGGTCTCCTAGATGGCTAGACGTCGCCATTGAACTCCCAACTTTGTGTGGTGAGTCGGGGACGTTTGTGAAGGTGTGATTCGTCTTCAGAGGAAAAAATCAAGTGGAGAAAGAAATCCAAGCACGATCTTTGTGATTGCTTGGCGGGAAAAAGGGTTGAGAGAGACCCGACCACTTTGTGTGGCTCCTCAACGAGGACGTAGGAACTACTTAGTATGGTTGCCGAACCTCGGGTTAATTTTTGTGTCTCTCTTTACTTTTACGCTCTTATATTTATGCTTGCTTATTTCTTTTATATTATTGTGCTTGTATCATTTGTTAATTGTATAGCTAGTATTCATTCAAAAATTCTGGACTTACATTATATTAGCTTCACTTCTATCAAGCTAGTGTTTCCTTCTCCTTGTTATCCGTGTTGTTCATTGTTTAGAGGAAAGGTAGTGAGAAGTTCTGTCATCTCTGTGACGACGGAAGTTCTGTCGACCCCGACGGAAGTTCCATCGACCCCGATGGAAATTCCGTCATTCCTGGTTATTTGATTATCCTTTAGTGATTTTTTAGGATTATTTTTAGATTGCCTATTCACCCCCTCCCTCTAGGCAACTTTCAAACTCTTAAATGTCTTTAAAAAAATCTAGGTGCATAAAAACAAGATTATATAGAGTCCAGGGAATGACTATCACATTCCAACGTGAAATTTATACATAGTTGAATAAAACCGGACATACAACGATGATGCATAGAAAAATGAAGTAAACCAACATAGTTGAATGCTTGGGTTTAAAAATCAGACATGAATGCTAATAAGCATGTTTTACCTACTTAATTTTGTTAGAACATGCTTTAGTGTGTACTACCTCTATCCTAGAAATGATGATGTTTCAAATAACCAAATTGGCATGCAACTAGTTCATTTTTACTCTGCTAAACATCAACATTACTATACCGGAGGAAGTATTCATTATTATTTGGTCAAGAAATGAGCCACTATGTTAATTCTAAAAACTATAAAATATTACCTTAATTAGAAAAATTATCTATCAAGACTATATTGAAAACAAATTATACTACAATATCCTATAGTCTATAGTATCTACATACTTAATTATAAATTACCATATCTACGATTAGCAAAATAACCATCCACAAAACCAATTGAAAAAGAAAAAATTGTAAATACCCACTTATATATTTAGGAGGTTTTTATATACCCAACTGCAAGTGTTTCTATTTCAGTCAAACACCTACAAGTTACACTTTGTTTTGAAATACCCACCTAACAATCTTGACTGATCAATATGGCTCTTAGTAAGCATTCAAGATTAATTAAGTTAGATTACTATAACTAAGTAACATATAATATTATTTAAATCATACATACATATTATATTTATTAAGAATTTTCCCCTCTACATTGCTCATAACAATTCATAGGATTCTAGCTAGATTTTTGTATTGTTGGTTATTTTTTCAAAAAATTTGGTGATGTCATATTTGTCTGGATGATAACTACACTAAGGTAAAACATCTAAATCAATATTAAAAACTAACAAGAGTCACATTAGTTGATCAAAGTCAAAGGGTATTTAAAAACTAAGTGTAATTTGTAAGTGTTTGATTGAAAAATAAACTTACAAATAGAAAATTCCCTAATATGTAAATGAGTATTTGCAATTTTCCCATTGAAAAAAGTTAAGTATATAGTTGGATTATTTGTACAAGCAGCGGCCGACCATCCCGCTACTTTTATTTTAAAATAAAGGGGGACACCATTTTTTTTATGCATAAGGGGGCACACTTAATAAGCCCCAAGACAAACTTTGTAAAAGATGTACGATACATACCTGCCTGTAGTAAGAACATACTCTAACATCCAAGAAGATCATGGTGATGTATCTTTATTGCTTTGGGATATAAAACAATTTTTTACCTAACCACCATAACAGTGTGTAGGTTTTGTACCGCTCCAATCAAACCAGCTTTGATAAATCTAGAAAGTACTCCGCTTTCTAGTGGGTTTAATAAGACGTTTAATAAAACTGGACATGCAGTGATGAGTGATGACACACAGAAATATGCAGAGCAGTCGAATCCAACACCCCTAAAAAAAGCTGAAAGGGAAAAGGCGAGGGAGGAGAGAGTGTGGTGGTGTGCGCGCGATAGGGAAGGGCATATTTCTTCTTCCTCCTCCCTCTCCGCGGCGAGGAGAGAGGAAGCTCCGGAGTCGCAGGCCGCGGGCTGAGGCGCGCAGTGGCTCCTCCTCCCCCACCTTGCGATATCGTCTCGTCGATTCATCCAATCGCACTATTATTCTCCCCACTGCTCTCCTATCTTCCCTACTTTGCTTCTCCTCTAATTCATTGGAAAAAAGAACAAAAAAAAAAAATCCCACCTATATCGATTTCTGGTATGAATCCGCGCATCTTCTTTTCGATTAATCCGTGCGCTATTGTTGCCCATCGAGAGTCCAATTTCGGCGCCCTTAAATTCATTGTTTTTGTTCTGTTCTCGCAGGTGTAGTGGCGCTGATTTGCTTGTCCGTTTCTTGATTCGTTCCAGGTGAGATTCGCCTATTCGGATTCCGCCACCCAGCGCTGAGACCTTTCTTGTTCCTGGAGGTGGGTTCGAATCTGTCCCGTTCTCGGTTCTAGGCACCAGCTGTTTTTATGCTCGATCCGTTTGTCTGATTTTTTAACATGAATTTTGCAGATTAGATCGGAGGGAGGGATGGAAGTGGAGACGAAGAAAAACTCGGAGGTGAGTATTGATTTGATCTTAAGATAGAGATTCACATGAGTTGTTTCCCTTTCTTCGGTTATCCAGTAAGCCTGATGGTGTCTCTTTCATTGCAAGAAGATTGGATCCAGGGGCAAGGAAGTTGACAGCAAGAACCTGAAGCGGGAGGAGCCACTGGCCTCCGACGAGATGGACATGGATGAACCTAGCAGCACTGAGAGTGGCAGCGCGATGGACGCCATTAATGGTAGCTCCAAGGAGCGCCCCTTGCCACCAAGGGATTCCAAGAACTTCAAGGGTTCTGTAGCCAAGAAGCCAAGATCAGTGAGTTCTGACTTTGTTGATGAGCTGGATTTAGAGCTTGGGAATGGGGACAAAGAGAGTGACAAGCAACAAGAGAAGAACATGTCAAGGCAAGACCGGGTTGAGCTGAGCCGATGCTTCCAGCATGCAGTTAGCCTGCATGATTGGAAGAGTGCCGAGAGTTTGGTAGAGATGGCTGATGCGCACAGCCTCAACGATGTGCTCTGTGTGGCAGTAGATGCAATTTGGTTCTTGAGTGATCGGGAGGAGCTGCATGCAGTTGTGGCATTGATCAAGAAAATTGTTTCTGAGGGTGCGAACGATTTCACGCGCGCTGCACTCCGAACATCATTCCTGGCATCATGTGTGTCAGCATGCAGGGGGCGGACGACTAGTCTTGCCGATGCTGTGAGCCTCATGGGTCAAAAGTAAGTTGTAAATGACATGTTCAATAGAACTGCTAGCATTGCAACTGCTGGAGTTCATGATTTTGGCATTACATTTCAGGTTTGAAGATGGTACCAATGTGACCTGCCTTAAATGATATTTCTGTTTTTGTCAGGTTGCATGAACGTCTTCAAGAATCGCACAATGATGAGGTATTGAAGGCAGAATCAAGTGCTAAGGTGCACAAGTTTACAGAATGGGCCCTTAAGTGTATTGGGCTGCACTCGCGTGTGCGGGAGAATAAGGGCAGAGGAAACCATGATACCATTATTGAAGTCCAGTTTCAACTGTCTGCTTTCAAGACCTTCCTGGATCTTGCTGATAATGAGCTTACTGGGAAGGATTTCATGGAGGCCTTTGATGCTGCATGCTTTCCTCTTACACTTTTCTCAACCACCTTTGACCAAGGATGGGCATCTGGGATATCGGCTGCTGCAGTGCAAGGTCTTTTAGAGCTGTTGGTAGAGGGTGGCGCAGACAATGTGAACCAATGCTTTCTTGAAGCTGCACGCTATGGGAGCACAGAGCTTGTGCGTATATTACTTCAGGTAATGATAAAGGAAGGATGCTCATACAAATTAGTTTAGTAATCCTAATTGATCGGACAGCCGCTGCAGCACTAACACATGTTTGTTGATTGCTTGCACCACCCAAGGGTCCTTGTCTCCTTGATAATCACATGATCACAATTACATGAACTCATAATTTTTTCTAACAAACCTTGTTACCTGTAGCTGGCACTTCAATTCTTTCTTTCTTTTTCTATCGGTGGGTACTAGAACCTTTCTGTTTAGACCATTTCAGTCATGACTTAAAAAAATATCTATCGTGAAACCCTCTTCAGCGTCCATCTATGGCCCATTATAAAAGAAAGAACTTGACTGGTGGGTGTAAGACCGCCCCATGGCTTTCTTTGATAGAGAAGCTCAACTTTTCCGGTCAAGAAAATCCATGAACCTTGGTCCCACTGGCAGAGCCAGGGCCACGGGCTAGCAGGGGCCAGACTGAACAATCCTTCTAATTAACACAATGATTAATCCTCTTAACACCCATGTTACTGTCCATTCCTAAAGAAATTGGCAGTCTGGGGGGGGGGGGGGGGGGGGGGGGGGGGGGAGCCCAGGTTGGCCTGAACCTGGCTCCGCCCATGTTTGGTCCTAACCTGGAGAGCCCCCGCCCCTCTGTGGTTTGGGCCTTAACTTATGCTTTCAGCCCACTCCCATTATGAACCTGCCAAAATTGTGTGGAGATCAAATATAGTCTCACAGAATGGTTGACTGTCCTGATCCTATTGTTGATGACACGTGATATTTCATAATCACATTGACAGCTTGGGTGCCAGCTGGCTAGGTAGGTATCATGCTTAGAGAATCTCTAAAATTGAGTTTTAATAGTTGAGCTCATGACTTCTGAAATGTAAAATGCCATCATCTTTTAGGGCTTGTTTGGGTGTCATGGGACAAAAACCCTAGGGATTTCGGGTGTGTTCGTTTCTTGGGGTCTAAATTTTAGTGGGGTCACATCAATCATTAAAATACTACATATGATTATTAAATATATATTAAATATAAACTAATTATAGAGTTGAATGCGCATCAGCGTGACAAATTCATTAAGCTTAATTAAGTCATCATTAAGTGATGTTTACTGTAGCATCACATTATCTAATCATGACCTAATTAGTCTTAATAGATTTGTCTCTGTCATTCAGAGGGAGTGTTATGGACTGGGTTTTGTCAGTAATCTATATTTAATACTCCTAATTAGTATCACAATATTTGATGGGACATGTCTAAAAATCAGAGGGGTGGAAACGAACACACCCTTCAGCCCCCATAGGGAATTTTCGCCTGTATTTGTCACCCCCACCCCGCTTGGGATTGAAATCCCACTCTCAGACAATTCCCGACCATCGTTTGGGAGACACGGGGGTAAAAATCCCAACCAAACAATAAATACTCAAAATTATCAGAATAAAACAAAGAATTCAAATATGATATCGGAATCTTTCAAAATTTCATTATCACTGATGTTTCGCTAAGACCAGTACATGCATCCAATCAAATTAACATTGTAGTAATTCAAATCATTGAACCATGTAAGTGAACGTTCATACAAGATTATCTTCTTCTGACAACAAATAAGATGATTCAGTGCGATACAATATAAGGAATAAATTAGCAATGAGACAACACATTTTTTCAACCAGAAGCGGCAAACCAACAATCCTTTAAATTCCTGCCCTCCTGGCAATGTCAGTGCACACTCATTACATATAACAAAACAACAATCATTTTTGTTGTAGTAGGACTGAACCACAGTTGGAGCTTCCTGACATGGGAAAAACATAGTTGAATCACACACAAACACACACTCTAGCGCCACTTTCACTCTGTACAACTTTTCTTGCTTCAACTCAAGAGATGATTCTGACTTGATTGTTAAAGGATTATCAATCTTCAATTCCAAAAATTTAATACGCCTTGCTATTTTCTACAGTAGAGGGCTCTTGATTTGCAATCCCTTAGGAGGGTGTAGCACCACTCTCCATATCCGGAAATACCCTGAATTCAAAGTCATGTATTTATTGCTAAGTTCCACAGGACAACTGCACAAACCATATTCATACAAGCATTTTTTTAATTGCTAATCAAGAATTGACAACAGATTCAAAGTTTATTCTGGATCTCATTTAAAAAACTCAGAGATATCACTCCAAATTTAGTTTATTCCCAGATCAAGAATTTAGAACTGTAGGAATTGTATGAGGCATACTATAGCAAGCTTTTAAAAGAAAGTCAATTCAATTTTGAGTTTCTTCATGACCTAAAAACTGTAGACTTCATAATTTTATTTGTTCACATAGTTTCTAATCGACTTGGAAGTATTTCAAGAGTATTAAATCCCTTCCATATGTTAATCACTCCACTAGAAAATGATCTGTTTACGAGATATGGTTGGGAATCGGGATAAACTCAACAATACCAGTATTGATCTTTCAATACAAACCAACAGAGCAGATCCTTCGATACAAACTGAAACTCACTTCCATGTATTCTGGGAAAGAGAGGATGGAATAGGTAACCTGGAGCACATCACAGAGGCAAAAAAGACAAGCAAATATCAGGATTCATGACTGAACATCCGGGCTGTTAGACATCTGAGGATGATACACAAGAAAATATTATAAAGTTGCCCACAACCACTTGATTCCTAGTTCCCTACACGTGGGTGGTGGTATTATTCAAATTGACAATATTTGGGCACTGCATTTGTCATAATTGAGACAATTCTTTTCTCATGCAGAGTAAGATTCTTAAGCAGAGTAACACTACCCCTAACACTACATGCATGTTCAAATGCACTTGACGCTACAAGAATTTTGAAAGAGCTTGCGGCAAGAGCAGCCAAGAAATGAAAAGGTCTCTCACCCACCATTGGCTGAGTTTTGCACTTCAAATGCAAACTCTATTCATTGATCCACAGACCACAGACCCACATATCTTTGTATGATAGGTGATTGATGATACCTGGAGGTGCGGCAGGATTTCTTAACATGATCTAGAACAAGGATGAGCTCTCACCAGCCTGTAGGTCGGGATCGATCTCAAGATAGAGTTGACAACATGGAGTCCTTGGTGTTTTGGCTCATGGAGAAGAAGACCACAAATCTGGCAGCCACACGCACATACTCAGATTAGCCAACAAGATTTGGTGAGAGAAGGAGATAGGGGGGCCTCACCTAATTTATCTTGATGGAGGCCTAGCGGTGACCAGGGAGGATCCAGACGTCAACAGGGGTGGCGACCGGGGCGGGGCAGGCCGGTGACAGAGACGGCAGCTGGGGTGGCGACCATGACGCAGACGAGGGTGATGACTAGGATGACGACGGTGTGGCAGCCGGGACAAGGTTGTTCGACGAATGGACCCTGAGCAGGGTGGCGACCGGGGGCAAGCAGCGGGGTGAAGGAGTGGCGACCGTGGCGAGGCGGGCGGCAACGGAGGTGGCAACCAAGCCCATATCGTGTTGAGGCGGCAGCGGCAGCGGCGCTCGCGCTGACTAGGACCTGGAGGTGGTGGTGGATGAGAGGAGGGAGCCCTCTTGTTGACGAGGAGGCGCCGATGGTTGAGAGGTCGCGGCGGCGAGCGTAGGAGGAGGCGGCGGCGACGAGGAATTTTGTGAGCGAGTGAGCGAGGTCGGGGAAAAAAAAATCGAGTCGGGAGATGTTTTTTGTTTTCCCTATGAATTGGAGGGGAAAGGAGTACGCTGGCCCGGGGATTTTGTGGCCCATCGGACATCCAAAAGGCCACTCGGGATGCATGGGGGAGCAAAACCGTAGGCCAGATCGCCCCCGGGGAAAAGGCCGAAATTCCCATAGGGATTGGGCTTCCCAAACAAGCCCTTATAGTAACTAGTGGGATAACGATGGTCATAGGTGATAGATGCCGAGTACGAAAGCTGAGAACAGAGTCTCCTCAGCGATAGCTGACAGAATTTCTACCCTTCAAAGATCGGATCAAATCACATCAGTCCCCATCTAGCCCATAGTGCGTACATAGTTTGGTTGTGCTGTGACATCAAAAGCCCCAATTAGGTGCGCTCATATCTGTATTTCAGGATATGGTTTTAGATATCATCATTTTGACTGATACTCTTTCCAGATAGAATGACCACAATAGGCAACTTTCTCTTGTCCGATTGTAGTAATGTAATGACTGAAGGCATTTATGAATTCTGCCAGCCAAGATTGCCTGGTAATATTATATCGAACTTGTCATGACACAAAAGATCTCTTTAGGTATGACATAAGTGGACTTTCTTGTGATATACACATACTGTTTCTACTTGGTCAAATTCGAATAGTGATACATGTAAACCGTGTGCAAGCTGTGTGAAATCCAACAAAGTGCAGTGCAGTTTATCATGGCCAGGCCATGGTTTAAATATAGAAGCTTTGTAAGTTAGATGCTTTGCCTCCTTTCCTTTCTTATGTATAAGTATAAGCACTAAATTTAGGACGTCCTAGTTAGAAGCTTTTTATGTTCATTCTGAGGTTCAACATGTCTTGTAGTAGAAATTTGGCAATATTTTCTCTCATGGTACTAATATATCTCTACACAGTGGAAGTTGGAAGCATCTGAACTCATTAAGTTTGTACTTCTCTTCAGATTGCTCAAAGGAATAGCTTGGACATTGATGTGGATCTAGCACTTGGCTTTGCGGCTCACTATGGGAAGATTGAAACCATGGGATGCTTGGTTGAAGAAGGTCATGCTGTTGGCTTTCTTGGCCCTCTAATGCGTGCTGCTGAACGTGGATGCCTCCAAGTTGTTGAATGGTTTGTCAACCGTGGATGCCGAGAAATGGAACTTTGCCTAGCCCTTACTGCTGCCACCTCGAGTAGCCAGGTTGCAGTTGCTGCTTATCTTCTGCCTCTTGTCCCACAACATGTTCTTGCCCCACTCAGCATTGAAATTATCAAGGCTGCTGGTGAGAGGAGCACAGGTTCCCTGCAAGGTGTGGATTTTCTTCTCCGCTCGGACTTCCTCAATGACCCAGCTGCCACATATGCTGTGGCAGACAGTATTGCAAGATCTGCTGATGAGGCCGTGGATGCAAAGCTTAGGTCTTTCATGAATGAGCATTGGTCGGAGGCAGCCTTTTCTGCGGGATTTGCATATGCTCAACAGCACTTTGTTAACTTCATGAGAATAATGGAAAGGGGTGAGTCACCAATCTGCCTAAGTGACCTTCCGCTTCCGCTGGTGATAGCCATGGCCTACCTGCCACTCTATAGGGAATGCATCCAGTCCAGTGGGCGGCTTTTGCCACAAAGTCTTAGAGGGCAGCTTGTGGAGGCTGCAGGTAGGCTTGAAGGCAGGCAACTTGACAGAGGTAGTGAAAGCAGAGAGCTCTTGGTCATCTTGGAACACCATCTCCCGTGTTTCATGATTCAAACTTGACGGGGTTAGCGAAGGCATGCCATCTTCCTTTCAAACCAGAGCTGTCACCGCAAGCAAAGCAAAGCAAGTAACAAGAGCTGTCACCGTTGCTGTGTCCCTGCTTTGGCGTCATCCGAAATGATAGCACCCTGAGAGCTCATCTCGCGTTGGCTCTCCTGGAGGCGCTCTTCGGAGAGTATATAATTTTGGGGAATGGTGCGAGTGCCTTCTTGTCGAGGCATGTGTGGAGTGCTTTACTGGGGTCATCGTAATCTCTGATTAAAATGATGTAAACCTTGAGCTAGTCTTCCCAAAATTTTCGATGTTGTACAATGCGAGTCTTGTTGCGCCACATCGCTGGTTTTGACTGATTTTTTTTTCGTCATCGACCAAGTCATCTGTCCTGGCTTCACGAATATAAATGAAGAAACAGTTTATGTATATATTTATTGTGCTGAGTTGCCTTGATAGTGATGTGACGCACAATTCTGGTGCCACTAATGATGACTTGGTGAGCTAGTCTGTTGGCCCCTGATTTTCTTTCCAGCTTGTTTTTCTCAATTGTGCTTAACCTGGAAAACTATCACGCTGCATCCTAATAGAAGATGTAGACGTTTGTAGGCTTACTGCCCCAGTGCTGATGGCTTGATGAGTGATGATTCAGATATCATTGTGTACGGATACTAAAAGTGCATCTACGCCTGCAGTAGGTTTTGATTGACTGATGATGAACAATTAGGTTTTGATCGATTAATGATGAACAATTAGAGGATTAATAAAATTTGTTGAGTAATATGCTTCATACACCAAAGATGATCCCCTAAAATAAAAAGAAAAAAAAAAGAAAAAAACCTATGACCTCTAATTCTTATCTTTATATTTGAGTCATAGGTATGCTGCACTAAAAATATGAGATTTTTGGTATTTTAACCATGGAACCAGTGGGCTTCTACAGAATGACCACGAAACCATGAGCTTTTTAAAATGATCATGAAATCACTGTGTTTCTGATAATATGACCACGACATATTTTTGACAAAAAAGCCCTCACCTTTCTTCTTCCTCTCTCTCTTCTCTGTCCTTTTTCCTCTCTTTTCTCTCCCTCTCTTCTATCTTCTCTCTCTCACCGCTCACCTCCCCCACGCCGCCACCGCGCCGCCCGCGACTCCCCCGTGTTCCTGTGACATCCTGACACAGAGCTTAATAGAATTGATAGAATAGTCATACCATCAAGTTACAACTTCTTTTCTAGAATCTCATCTCTAAAGAACTCTGAAGTTAAGCATGCTTGACCCAGAGCAATTTAAGGATGGGTGACCGACTGAAAAGTTATTTCTGGATGTGCACGAGTGAGAGAAAGTGCGTAAAAAAGACTCGTGTTAGTCTGTGAGGACACTTGATGTTCTAGAGAGCTGTCAAGTGTAAGCAGGCTCGGTCTCGGAGGGGTGGGACGTTATAGTTGGTATTAGAGCCGACCCTTGCGGTTTCACGGGCACGTGGGGTTACAATTATGCATGCATGGTGTGCATGGCTTATGTGGACCCGGAGTGATCACACAACATGACACATGCGCTAGCACTGGGCACACGGACGTGGCCAAAAGGGGACGTTCCTAGCCTGGGTTTGACTGATGAGGACGTCGATCTATTAAGGGGTGAGAGTGTGATATCCTGACCCAAGGCTTAATAGGACTGATAGAATACTCATACCAATAAGTTACAATTTCTTTCCGGAATCTCATCTCTAAAGAACTCTGAGGTTAAGCGTGCTTGACCCAGAGCAATTTAAGGATGGGTGACTGACTGAGAAGTTATTCCTGGGTGTAAACGAGTGAGGACAAAGTGCATAAAAAAGACTCGTGTTGGTCTATGAGGACAGTCTTGACGTTCTAGAGAGCCGCCAGGTGTAAGCAGGTTCAGTCTCGGAGGGGTGGGACGTTACAACACGGGCAGCTACGCCACCTTCCCCGTGCGCCACCCGCCCCGCTCCTATTGCCACCAGCCATCGTGGGCCACTGCGACGCCCCTATCACCGCCAGCCACCATGGGCCACCTTTCCCGTGCCTCCCCTATGCACCACGAGATGGGGTTCTATTTATAGCCCATGGAGAAAAGAGCCGTTGGACGAGCATTTTTCTGAGATCTATGTCAGACAAGTCCGATGGTCATCGGACATGTCTGATGAATTAGGTTGACATGCTCTCTGGAGACCGATGAAGTTGCCCGATGCCTCGAACAACCCTAGTTCATCGGACAAGTCTGATAGTCATCGAACAAGTCCGATGACACCAAGTGGCAGGGGTTCTAAAGTCCGATGAAAAAGTCTGATATATCAGACTTTCCTCATGTCATCGGACAAGTCCGATGGCACAGAATGGCAGCCTCTCTGGAGTCCAATGCAGTCTGATGATTTGGCTCTGAAAATTTTTTTTGGCACTTGGATCATTTTTACTTTCAACTCTTGTGCCCCTCTTGATAGTATGGCTTTCCTATACTCAAGATAAGAATAAAAAACTTGATGAGCTTCGTTCTTGAGAAAACTTTGAATTCCATCTTAGAAGCCCTTTGCCATCTTCTTTTCTCCTTTTTGTTTCTATGCATTTTGTTCACCAAATTTTTGGACTATTATCTACACATATGCTCAATAAAATATCAATCCATTCTTAATTGTATTGACACCAATCACCAAAATAAAATGAGGGGCCTAGATGCACTTTCAATCTCCCCCTTTTGGTGATTGATGATAATATAACTAAATTTCATAAGAATATGCAATAAGGTTCAGTTTGTGATAAAAGGAATATGGAGCTCCCCCTAACTATGTGCATGTGAATAAATGTTACAAGTGAAAACATGTGCACATATTTGAGTAAACGTGTGAGAGCTCCCGCATATATGTCAATTACAACGACTAGCCAAAAGAAATGAAGACAATGAAAATGACATATAAGGTTCACACAAATGCATCTAGAGAATGATAGACAACAAAGCACCATTACAATAAGCAAGAATCTCAAATAAGTTCGCAAATTCACAAACCACATAGTCAATACAAATAAGGTTTTACAGCCTCACAAAATAACACAAATCACAAACGCATTTGTCCAACAAGTCTCACAACTCACAAACTAAGGATAATTAAAAGATAGATAAGATGGATACTTATCCCCCATTGGCACCAAGACACCAAGAAGGAGAAAAGTAAGCATGCAGCCGATGATGGAGGTTTACTTAGCATCATAGTCTTCATCATCATTGTCTTCACCCTCTTCTTCTTCTATTGTCGGTGCCTTGCCCTAGCATGCCCAAAGATCATAAGTGGTGGGATCCTCACCTTCTTCTTCCTCAATATCATCAAACCAAGTCTGCCCCCCACTAGAAGCTGCTCTGGTGTCAAATGGTGGAGGAACATAGTAATCAAAGTAGCTCATCTCCTCCGGAGTGAAGGAGGCAGTCTATCGGGGGTAAATATCGGGGTGCCACATGGCGCTCCCTAATAACCAATAGGGACCAAAATGGGCCTCGCATAAAAAGCACGCACACGATGAAAGCCCACTCTGGACCACAAAGGTGGCGCTGCATTCCTGACTTGCCCTGACTTTAGGCGGACCATAACCGGCCTTAAATGCCGCATTCGACCCCCTAGCAGGGGTCGAGCGATCCACCACGCCCAACCCCTTCCGTAGGAGTCGGGAGCCCTGTAACACCTCGATCCCGCCCGACCCCGTAGGAAGGGTCGGGAACATCCCTCGCGGGTTCCGCACGGTCCTCGAGCAGGTGCCGCCCCTTCCGACCCTTGGACTAGGAGCCTGAGCTCTAACAAGACGAAACTAGGGAGGGCGGAATGGAGATACTTGATTGCTCTGATAGACATGACCAATCATAACCCCAAGTGGGTTCGGGGGAGCCTGATGCTACGTCCACCCCCAAGACCGAGGGAAGGCGACCGAGTCGCTGGCCCTCAACGGCTAACCGTTCAGCCTTAAATGCCGTACCCGCCACGCTTCCATAGTATCAAGGGGTCAAATCCCCCTGTACATCCCATCATCACCATCGCCGCTCACGCCCGCTGACGGAGGGGAGTGCGGCATGATGCTTGATGACACCTCCGCCTGGTCACACGCACAACAGTGGTAGTATAGGATGAAAGGCGGGAGGAGACCTATGGCATAACATCACCCCTAGTCACCTAGACGATAGGGCGGGACGATCAAGATTTGAAGACCATGATCATCGACCCAGAGCTCGGCCTCCTTCAACACGGCTTCAACAACTACACACGTGTAGATCTCTCTCTCTCTCTCTCTCTCTCTCTCTCTCTCTCTGTAAATGGGCCCATCCCCTTAGAATACAAAAGGGGATGCTCTTCTTCTCTCAGCAGGACACAAACACCACTCGACACAACACGGATCACTCACTCGCACCTAAGACTTGGAGCACCCCCTCCTCTCTCACCACCATTGTACTCAACCCCAGAGCAAGCAACACGAGCAGGCCCGAGAACTGGACGTAGGGATTCACCCCGAACCAGTATAACCCCCCGTGTCCTCTTGCTAAGCCATTACCGAATCTAAAGCGCGCATCCCCGGAACAAATTCTACTAGCCGATGATCAAAACACCAACAGTTGGCGCGCTAGGAAGGGGCTTTTGCGTGCTTTACCTCGCTTTTTGGTTCGGATGGCTACTTTCCCTCCTTTCTGTGCTTCCGGCAGCAACATCTTCTTCGGGAGCCTCGAGTTCATCGCCACCGCCGACCGAAAACTGCTGTGCGCTAGCATTCCAGCGCCTCCGCCGCTTTCGGCCCTAGCGCCCGCCAATGAGGCAACGCGCCCCTGGTGGCTGGAAGACTCGGACGACGCATTTGACTTTGAGATCGCGAGAGATAGGGCGTCATGGCTCGTCGATGAGCCGATCCCGGACCCCATCGCAACGACCATCGCCATTGCCACCGAGGCAATGCACGCGGTTCAGCTTGACCCAGCTGGGTTGCGTATCTCCGACGGCCATGCGACCTTGCCCAGTCACGCCAACCGGCTGTGGCTCCACCTGGAGCACTACCTAGGCTCTACGCCCCGCCACGATGACCTTGGTTGCGCCGCGTTTGCGCTGGCAAACTTACACGGGCAACTTGTAAGGATCATGACCATTGAGGTCACCCCAAGGTATGATGTTTTGGTGATGCATGACAAACATGAAATGTGACTAATATCTACACGAGTGTTGTTCGTGTAGGAAACCATTTCTATCTTATGATGATTGTCTATGGCGTCCTTGGCGATTGATGACAATGACCACAAGCATAGAGGCTTGTGAACTTGATGGAGTCCAAGGGTTTATGGAGATGGATCAAAACGGAGGACAAGCTATGGTGCAAGTGTTTGGAACACTTGAGTAGTTGTTAGGGCTTTGAGTCCATAGGAAAAACCGGACTATCAAGAGGGTCTAGGTCACTCTCTTAGGTCATGTCTAGTCGGTAATGTGCAAGGTTGCTCGGTGAAATCATAGGCACTAGGTGACAGTGGAGAAGCCAAGGAGCTGTTCGGAGAAGACGGAAAACCAAGTCAAGCGAGGACAACAAGTTTCAGCTTCTGGACGTAGTGACCGGACAGAGGGGTTAGAGGTGACTGTTGGTCGTAATTACGCACCCACTTATATACCGCAAGAGGACGGTGTACAGTTGTAGCTCTTTTTCCCTCAGAGTATTCCAAGGTTATCGAATCCACAGGGAACGAGCGGGACTATTACTATTAAAGGCTTACTAACAGATTGCAATGGTTGAGTTGGTGTGTATGATGACGGTGAGAGAGTGGTGGATGAATGTTATTAGAGATGTAACAGGATAATGAAGGATTCCCTCCTTAGGATTGGTTCACTAGCATGTAATCTTATCCTTATTAACTCGGATGATGATTCCAATATTCTACAAGACATGGTGGTTTCATTCGCCCCGGTTGTTACTATAGAGGTTATTAGCTCCCCACTGGTTTCTTGCACTATGCAATGGACAGAAGAATAACGACCGATACACTAATGAAATATATGCACAATTGAGTTCACTATATAGACTGAATTCATCAAAAGAGTATCAATAAGTATGAGAGTTACATGACCAGATCCCCGCACCAGAGAAGAGAATATGAGACTACTCGCTCATCCTCCTGCTAAGCATAGCAGAAGGGTGAGAAATAGCGCTAGAACGCGCACGTGCCAATCGACGCAACCGTCACACCGATCGGTGTGACCTCCCTTCTGGTGGTTCTCGTCGGTGTTGACCAACCGTCATCGCCTATATCCTGAAATCCTAATTCTAACAACTGGATATCATGATTGCTGTCTCTCTCCTTCTTTTTTCTGGCTCTTGATAGATGTCTTACTTTTATATCAGGCGAGATTAGGTCAACTTCCACCGACTTCGACTTGTATTGGGCTAGGCCTCTGTCCTTGGACCGAATTATGCTTTTCATTGTCTTTTACCCTCCTGCGCCGATCGGCGTGGCTCTGTATCTGGCCCATCCTTGTTGCTCTTTGATTCCTTATCCATAATTGCCCTATTTTATACCTGTTTTCTGCAATTACATCCAAAACAGAACAACTACAAATATATGCAAATATGGGGTGAATTGTTAGTCAATACCACCAAATTAAGACGTAAAACATCCCTTTTTGGTAGATAAAATGGGTAGCTAGAAACCACCAATAGTTCCCCCACACTCAGATCATTGCTAGTCCTCGAGCAATACAAAATCAAATATGTAGCAAGAATCTTCACATCACCTCTCCTTCAATCAATATCAATTATCATTTTTACTTGCCCCATAGATTTTCTCTCACCCTCTTTCAAACCAATCGGTACTTCATACTTGAATTTAATCAAATTACTACAAAACCTTTTCAAAAATGATTTTAGTTTTCTTTACTCATCCTTAGCATTGAGCATCATGCAATTGGTCTTCTCTAAATCTCTCAAGTGTATTTCCTTCCCTCTCCTATCTAATCAATGATTGTATATGGATCTTGGAGGGCTATATAACTAATTAAACCATAAAGTTAACCATGTCAACAATGTGCTCAATCATGCCCACTAAGAAAGGATTTTCTAGGAGAAGAAATTTTAATGACAGAGAAGAGGAACAAAGGAGATCTAAAGAAAAAGGTTTCAATGAGAACAATGGCAAAGAGTAAGAGATAATCAGAAAGCTGCTTTTTTGATAATATTGCTGCATCTCAGGGAATAATTTTTCTCTTTGTATCTTGTTTCTTCTTCCTTTTTTTATCTGCGCCAATTAGTTCCACAGCTGCTCCGATCGGCGCAGTCTATATATTTATTTTTTTTTTCTTTTTTCTTCCTTTTTCTTCCTCTTTATTCTATTCCCAGTATGAACGGCAATTTCTGTCTTGCATCAACAGCAAATGTTTTCTGAATCCTCTCTTTATTGAGAATATAGGTTATATCAAGGAGGAGGGAGAAGCAAAGACGTATGGTTTTCATGATAGCAAGGAATTTATATGGATAAGAATGGCTAGAAATACAGAGGTAAACAAATAGATCATCCTTTCCTAATTTGGTCAAAATCATGAGCAAAGAGTTGACAAGTTACTTACAATTCAATTAATTCAAAAGTGTAGCTTGCTCTCATTCACTTGGCTTTTGTAGGCATATTAGACCCTGCTTTTGCTTTGGCTTCGGATGAGTCAAAAGAAGTTTTCACAAATTCAAAGCTTAAAAGTTAAGTGGTAACCAACTAATTCAAGTAATCAACCGATCAATCATAAAAAAAATAAGATAAATAATATGGGACACTTTCAATTTGACAATCGACACTAACGTTATTAAAGACAATGCAATGATTCAAAGTACATAAAGACTTTTAAAGCAACTCTCAACATCACTCATGACTCTCTTAAGCACACTTAATAAGAAAAACAAACAAAACTAAACTTAAAACACTTAAAGACCATGACTAATGGAAGCCCTTCCCCCACACTCAAAATTTGCAATGTCCTCATTGCAAGAGAAGAAACTCAACTAATCATGGAGACCATGCCTGTTCAAGACTCGGAAAATCCGTCTTATGTTTCTTATGAGAAAAGTGTAATCCGCTTCATTCATCTCGATTGCATCATGGATTCTCTGATCCACATCCCATTGATGCTTGTAGGCATGATCCCTGTCTTGATACAATCTTTCAATATTCTGACGGCATACAAGACAACAAACTAGTGGTTGCACACTATGATTTTCAACACTGTAGGGGGAGACAATGTTTAAACCCCTCTGAGCCGATCGGTGCAATGGCTGAGCCGATCGGCGCGATGGTGTTGTTTCTTCACTGCGATTGTCTCCGCTTCCCTCTGGATTACCATTAACTCTTGCTGAAGTTCCTGCCGCCCTGTCATTGTTACATTCTACAAATGTTCTCCAATTTTCAAACTTAGGACTTCCAGAGCTTCTCTGCATATCAGAATCATCTCCCGCATATCCAGACATACTAGGATGACCACTCTCCAAATTTTCCAAACAATCTAACGTGTCAAAGTCGCTATCCCATTCAGAATACCTTTGAATTGGCTTACCCGATAGTCTAGCAGATTTGCAAACCTCTGGTGTAGTCTTACACTTCTTTATAGCAGGCTCTTCGTCTTCACTTGGCAGAGCCGTCAGATCAATAAATTCAGCCATCTTTAGTTCGTGCCGATCGGCTCCATTGTTGCGCCGATCGACGCAGCTGGTGGCTTCTGCCAATTGTTCCAGGTTATGGTCATGAATCCCCTTGTTTTGCTGTCTTTGTAAAATTTCATCATTAATCTCCTTAGGTGTCTTCCCTCCAGGAACTGCGCGATAGCCATCATCATATACAACCTCTCTGGGTATGAAGGTTGGATCTTCTGCCAATTGTAGTTCAACCTTATGTTGAAGATCTTAGCACAAAAGAGACACTTGCAACCTTTGATGCAACTATCCCTATGAATCTTGTTTTCTTGAAAACCCTCCCAATTGGTAAAAACCCTAGGAGAGGCTTCATCTTGTCTAGCTTGAAGATCCTTTTATGCATCCAACTGGTACATGGCTTCTTCGGCTTCCTTGTGCAGCTGGAGTTCGTACTTGGCAGCAATATCATGTTCGCTATAAAGCCGACACTTATGGATTGTGAGAGCGCTCTCTTCATCTAGTTCCTCTTTCTCTAGCTTAGTCAATAATCTTTCAAAAGACAAGAAATCTTCATATGACAAAGGCTTAGCAAGATAATGAAGACCTTCCATGGTGTACCTTTGAGACACGGCCTCACCTCCAATAGGTCCTATAAATTTTCCTTTGCGCACCAAAACTCTCCTCATAATCTGCCGAAGTTCATTGTCCATCTTTACCTTGTCGGCGTTCCATGCGTCAGCTTTGCTTTCCTTCATGAACTTCTTCCTCAGATCTGACCAGACCACTGGATCATCTCGTGTTGGCGTCAATACTTTGTCAACTTCGTCCTAGGACCAAATTTCAGAAATCTGCGGAAATTCGCCGCTGAGCCGATCAGCTCTACTGTTGCACCGATCGATGCAACTGTCACGCCGATCGGCGCCGACTTGATTGCTTCTCAACGCGCCGCCTTCCATAGCTTCTGCCTTTAGGGCTTTGTTCTGGTGAGTATGTAATGCGAGTTGATCCGTGGGGTTGCTGCCCTCTCTTATTTATATCCCTTGATTTCCAATTGGACTAGGACTCTATCTCTTATTTAAGGAATTCAACTGTCTTAACAAGGCAAGGTCCGAAACTGACTCAAAAACCAAAAAGACACTACCGCACCGATCGGTGCAGGGCTGCATTGATCGGCGCAGCACCGCGCCGATCGGCGTGGTACACTATTTTTACCCAATCAAAATTGAAAAATCACAAAAATCAAAAACATATACAGGGCTTTTGTTTTACGTCGTTAAGCTCGACCACACAGGGCACTAAGCAGTGAAGTACACATCAATTGATTTTAATTCAAAAGTGTCAGGTTCTAGATATACCTTTAGACGTTGTCCATTCACCGTGTACTTGTTCCTTTTGCCATCCATTATAATCACAGCTCCCGAAGGTAACACCGTATTCACAAGATAAGGTCCTTCCCATTTACTTCACAGTTTGCCTTTACCAAATAATCTGAATCACGAATTAAATAGGAGTACCCAATCTCCTTCCTTGAATTCCTTCTTCAAAAGCTTCTTATCATACCACTTCTTCGTCTTTTCCTTATATATTGTCGCATCTTCATATGCACGTAATCGCATCTCTTCCAATTTGCTTATTTGAATTTTCCTTTTCATACCGGCGGCATTAAGATCCAAATTCATTTCTTTATAGCCCAATAAGCCTTATGTTCCAATTCCACTGGTAGGTGACATGATTTCCCATAGACGAATTGATATGGCGTCATACCAATTGGTGTCTTGAATGCTGTCCTATATGCCCATAATGCTCCGTTAAGCTTTATAGCCCAATCTTTTCCTTCCTTCATAACTATCTTCTGCAGAATCCCCTTTAATTGCTTATTTGACGTTTCTGCTTGTCCATTTGTCTGAGGATGATAAGCTGTTCCAATTCTGTGTTCAATCCCAGATCTTGCTAAAAACCTAGTAAATTCTCCTCCTATGAAATACGATCCTCCGTCTGTAATTATTATCCTTGGTATTCTATACCTTGGGAAAACTTGCTCCTGAAGTATATTCCTTGATTCTCTCATAGTATTGAACTTGCATGCCATTGCTTCAACCCACTTGGAAACATAATCAATGGCAACCAATATATATTCGCAACCATGAGAATTCACAAATGATCCCTTAAAATTCATACCCCATACATCAAAGATATCAACTTGAAGATTATACTTAAGAGGTATTGCATTCCTACTGTTAACATTTCCTATTCATTGGCATTGAGCACATGTTGTAACATATCTTTTTGCATCTTCATGCATAGTAGCCCATACTTTCGCCTGTGTTCTGAAATAGCCATAATGTCCCCCATAATCCGAAGAATGACATTTTGACAACATGCTCGCTCTTTCTTCTTTGGGTACACATCTTCTCACTGCTCCATCCTGACAATACCTATACAAGTATGGGTCAGCACATATGAATTTTCTCATTTCGCTCTTAACTCCTCTCCTTGTATTCTTGTTCATCATATCAGTTTGTCCCTTGAAACCTTTGATAATATCCGTCATCCAATTCTCTCTACGATCAAATGCAGTGAACAACTGCTCTTGTTGCATTTCATCTTTTATTGGCTCAGTTGATAATGACTCAAGACGAGACAAATGATCTGCTACAGAATTTTACACTCCTTTCTTATCTCTTATTTCCAAATCAAATTCTTGTAGCATCAATACCCACTGCATTAACCGAGGCTTAGATTCCTTTTTTGAAACCAAATATCTTATAGCAGCATGATCAGTATATACAATGACTTTAGAATTTAGAATGTAAGATCTAAACTTCTCAAAAGCAAATATAACAACTAACATCTCCTTCTCAGTTGTTGTATAATTGATCTGTGCCTCATTCAAAGCCTTGCTAGCATAATAAATAGCATACACTTTACCTTCTTCCCGTTGTCCAACAACAGCTCCAACTGCATAATCACTTGCATCACACATAATTTCAAAAGGTAAACTCCAATCAGGTGGCTGCATGATGGGTGCAGAGCATATAGCTTCCTTTAACTTTCTGAAGGAAAAGAGTCTTTCATCGCCCATAATAAATTATGTATCTTGCTTCAACAATTCTGTCAAGGGTTTAGCAATCCTCAAATAATCCTTAACAAATATGCGATAGAAGTTGGCATGTCTAAGAAAACTCCTCAAAGTTGTAAGATCAGTAGGGGGAGGCAATTTCTCAACTGTAGATACCTTTGCCTTATCAACCTCTATCCCCCTATTCGATATGACATGACCAAGTACTATTCCTTCTGTCACCATGAAGTGACACTTCTCCCAATTAAGAACTAAGTCACATTCAACACACCTTTTTAAAACCTTCTCTAAATTCTCCAAACAACTATCAAAATCAGCACCGTGTACAGAGAAGTCATCCATGAATACCTCCATAATATCTTCTATGAATTCAGAAAATATTGCATTCATGCATCTTTGAAATGTGGCAGGTGCGTTGCAAAGACCAAAAGGCATCCTTCTATATGCATATGTCCTGAAAGGGCAAGTAAACGTATTTTTCTGCTGATCTTCTGGTCTTACCGGTATCTGAAAGAAACCACTATATCCATCCAAATAACAAAATTATGTATTCTTTGCTAACCTTTCAAGCATCTCGTCAATGAACGAAAGAGGATAGTGATCTTTCTTCGTCACCTTGTTCAAACTTCTGTAATCTATGGACATTCTCCATCCAGTTATAGTCCTTTGAGGAATCAACTCATTATTCTCATTTGGCACTACTGTCAACCCTCCTTTCTTGGGCACACAATGTACTGAACTAACCCATTCACTATCAGCAATAGGGTAGATCATACCTGCATTAAGCAGCTTCAAAATCTCCTTTTTGACCACTGGCTTCATTGATTCTTTCAACCTTCACATTCTTTCAACCACTGGTTTAGTATTCTCTTCCAAGTTAATCTTGTGGGTGCAAAATGCGGGGCTGATTCCCTTGATGTCATCCAATGTGTAACCAATGGCCTTCTTATACCTTTTGAGCATAGCAAGCAGCTTTTCTGTTTCTTCTTTTGTTAGGGCGTTATTCACAATAACTGGATATGTTTTATTTTCCCTAAATATTCATAGCGTAGCTCTTTTGGAAGTTCCTTCTGTTCTACTTCTGGTGCTTCATCTGGATCTAGTTCACCCAGAGGTTCAAAATAAGAATTTTCCTAGTTGAGCCGATCGGCGCAAGCATCGCGTAGATCGGCGCTGGCAGTATCCTTGTCCGCTCCGCGCATGAGGTGGTCTAGTGGGTCACCCATATCCATCCCTATCTTCTCATCTTCCTCTGGGTAGAATTCTTAATAGCAAGAAGGGTCTTGATGAGACGGATCATTAAATTGAAATTGCACTTCTGCACCTCCTAGGTGTAGCGTAATTTGACCTTTCCAAGCATCTAGAACAGCTTGTACTAATCTCAAAAATGGCCTCCCTAGAATGATGTCTTCAACTCCAGTTTCCTCATTATTTAGAACGAAGAAGTCTACTGGTATTGTTTTTGAGCTAATCTCTACCTCAACATTCTTGATCACTCCTAGTGGCTTGGTCTTCCTTCCATCTGCCATGACGAGCTCAAGTTCAGTCCCCATCAGCCGCTGTTGAGTTTTATAAGGCATGCTCAAGAACGCATCGTAAGTCATCAAGCTAACATGGGAACCAAAGTCACATAAGGCTTTCAGAAATTTCTTCCCCGATATCTCACATGGTATGTACGGCTCCTCTTCTTGCTCTTCAGTGAGACCTATAGCATACACACCATATAATCCTTCGTAGGGAGATGGCTCAAAGCAACTGTCTAGTAATCTCTTTGCTTGTTTCACCTCTGTTCCATCAAGCTCTATATCATCCTTGTAAAGCTTCCCTAAGACTCTTCCAATAATTTCTTGATCAAAAACTTCTGACTTGAGGTGATTACTTGGGAAATTATACTCAATTCCGGCTTCAGAGGCATAAGGATCTCCTTATATTGAGCAATTCTTGCAAAAAATCAATATGAATCCAGTCCATTGGCTCAAATTCATCAAGTGGTTTAGCATTCGCCAATGTCCTATCCCCCTTTGGTTTAGCAAAATTACCTTCGAATTCTTTCATGTGGTTGTCCAGAATCGCATCTTCTATCTTGGTATATTCCTTGCAGCTTGATGGAGTTGTTAGGGCGATCAGTTCCCCTGTTGTTGCAACTGCGCCGATCGGCTCAAAGACTGCGCCGATCGGCGCGTGCGTCAGATCCATGGAAGTGGGTCTGACGGGCCCTATCTCTTCAAATTTATGCTCTGGAGTACTCGTTGCCCTACTCTTGGACATACAGATCTGTTCAGCCGGCGACTCTTCCTTTTGCATAGCTTCTGGGCATTGCTGATTTGGTTCTAGATATTCTTCCCAGTGCTTATGCAAAGCTTCATTCGTAGCGATTTTGCCTATCAATTCGATCCCAACCTTGGCTGTCAACCTCAGAAAACTTCCTCCGGCCGATCCGTCCAAATGCATCCTCGATGCCTTGTTTATGGCCATGTAGAAGGTTTGAGCGCACATATTCTCATCAATGCGGAGGTCAGGTCCTTGTTTCAACAATGTTTTAAAATGCGTCCAGGCTTTCGCGAGAGATTCTTCATCTTTTTGTAAGAAGTTCACCACTTCTCTTCGCAATTTCTGCACCTTTGGCAATGGAAAATAGTGGAGACAAAAATTTCCAACTAATTCACTCCACTTACCTTTCGCATCTCGAGATGCTTCCTTGTGCCACTCTTTGGCTTTTCCTCCCAAAGAGAATGGGAAAAGCAGTCATCTGTAAAGATCTTGAGGCACTCCTTCATGATGGAATGTTTGGCAAAGTGCCTCCAAATCTTGTAGGTGAGTATATGGATTCTCTTCCTTTGCTCCAAAGAATTTGTTTGCTTCAGCCATGCTAATGATAATGGGGTTAAACACATACGAGGAGACCGTGGCCTTCTCATCTGAGCCTTCTCATCTGAGGATTGAGGCACCAGCATGTCTGGAGATGGCAAAGAAAGCTCCCTGAGCATCGGAGAAGGTTCCGTTGTACTCATCCTGAAAATTCACACAACACACAAAGCAAAAATAACTAGAAAAGAAAAGGATTAGACGTTAGTAAAATATTAATAGTAAAAGAACTGGCTTATTCCCCGGCAACGGCACCAGAAAATGATGCTTGTTGGTCGTAATTACGCACCCACTTATATACCGCAAGAGGACGGTGTACAGTTGTAGCTCTTTCTCCCTCAGAGTATTCCAAGGTTATCGAATCCACAGGGAACGAGCGGGACTATTACTATTAAAGGTTTACTAACAGATTGCAATGGTTGAGTTGGTGTGAATGATGACAGTGAGAGAGTGGTGGATGAATGTTATTAGAGATGTAACAGGATAATGTAGGATTCTCTCCTTAGGATTGGTTCACTAGCATGCAACCTTATTCTTATTAACTCAGATGATGATTCCAATATTCTACAAGACATGGTGGTTTCGTTCGCCCCGGTTGTCACTACAGAGGTTATTAGCTCCCCTCTAGTTTCTTGCACTATGCGATGGGCAGAGGTATACCGGCCGATACACTAATGAAATAGATGCATAATTGAGTTCACTACATAGATTGAATTCATTAAAAGAGTATCAATAAGTATGAGAGTTACATGACCAGATCCCCGCACCAAAGAAGAGAATATGAGACTACTCGCTCATCCTCCTGCTAAGCATAGCAGAAGGGCGAGAAATAGCGCTAGAACACGCACGTGCCGATCGGTGCAACCGTTGCGCCGATCGGCGCGACCTCCCTTTTGGTGGTTCTTGTCGGTGTTGACCAACCATCGCCGCCAATATCCTAAAACCCTAGTTCTAACAACTGGATATCGTGATTGCTGTCTCTCTCCTTCTTTTTTCTGGCTCTTGATATATGTCTTCCTTTTATATTAGGCGAGAGGTTAACTTCCACCGACTTCGACTTGTATTGGGCTAGGCCTCTGTCCTTGGACCGAATTATGCTTTTCATTGTCTTTTACCCTCCTGCGCCGATCGGACAGGGTAAAGAGCCGTTGGAGCTCAGTTTGCAGTGACCGGACGGTCCGGTCAGGCAGTGACCGGACAGTCCGGTCTGGAGGCCCAGAAAGCTGATTTCGTGGAGCAATGGCTAGTTTGAGGTTGGGAGCCTATATAACTTCATTGCTGGGGTCTTGGAGACATCTCTTGGTCAGTGGAATACCTGAGAGCATTTGGTAAGGTCCAAGAGGAAAAGAAGAGAGCACTAGGAGAGGATATTGGATATCTTGACAGTGCTAGTGAGAGTAACAAGGAGCTACCTTGCACATCTAAGGCTAGGGTGTCCTTGAGGTGTGATCTAGGTTGTTACTCTTGGTCAATGGTGAGACCTAGACCGGTTAGGTATCGATGATCGAGCCTATCATGATTGGTTGTGAAGTCCGTCACAAGTTTGTACACGGTTTGAGCCCGCCATTGGAAGGGGCATCAATAGTGAGCACCCGTGCCGGCTCGGGGAGTTAGGCAAGTTCTCGAGGGAGGCAAGCTTGTGCTTTGTGCAGCGGTGACGCACACCGTGTCTTCACTCGAGGAGTGATTGCGGGCTCATGGGCGAGAACTCCACTTGGTGGCGGGAGGGACCAGGATTCCGACGGGAGTGGTCCAACGAGGAGTAGGGGAAGGCGCCATCCTTCCGAGACCTCAGGAAAAAAAATCATGATCCATCTCTTATTCTACTCCTTACTATGATGCTTTACTTTCCGTATTTACATACAGTGCTATTCATGCTTGTGTGCTTACCTTACTCCAGTTGACTACCTTGTAGACTTGCATGAATAGGCTTCTTTACTTGCTAGTAGTGCTTGGCCTTCATACTTGATCACTAGCATGTATAGGAGTTGCTTGGCTTGATTGATCACCTTAGTATATATTGTGCTACTCATGCATGTATGCTTTCTATATGCTTGTTGATCTAGTAGCTTTGCTTGAGTAGAACTCCTTGCTAGCTAGTTGCTTGCTTCCGCGTATCTCTGGTAACTAGCTTGCATAGGAGTTGTATTGCGTTTGTGTGATCCACGAGTATGCTTAGGTTATTGTTTCTTTCATAGGTTCATTATCTTGCTAGTGTGATCAACACTAGGATTGTGTAGGAGTTGTTTTGAGTGGTCGGTTTTAGGAATTGGCGAATTTGGTACATAGTGTGAGTTCCCGATTCACCCCCCCTCTCGGTCACTCAGTCCTTTCACAAGTCCTCGGTGGAGAGCCCCTCCATCCGTGCTGACTCGCCAAAAACCCCTCCGGGGGCTATCCGTACGGTTTACGAAATGCTGCGGGATGCTTTCAGGGCACACCCGTTGGGCCCGCCATCCATGGTCTTGATGACCCGGGTTTCGTTGGCGCGATTGATCGCCCCGACGAATCTTTCTTTGACCTCCTCGACACGGGGTCCTTGGAGGACTGTGACACGGATTCTAAGAGATCCGAGGGGAGTTGTGGCCCCCCACATGGGTGCAACATGGTGCGACTCGCGCCCATACCCGAGGCGAGAAACCCCAGCACCTCAGCCGCTGGAGCCACGGTCGACCCCGCCACACCGAATCCGGTGAACCCGACGACGGGTGCGAAGTAAGGAGAGACGCTCATTGACGTCCCCGTCACCAATGGCACTGGACCCTAGCCCGCACCTCGCCCTGACGGCATACAGGAGCGGCTAAGGGCCCAGCGAGCGGAGCTCGAGGAGACCCGGCGCCAGCTGGAAAACGAGAAGGAAGAAATTGACCGCGAGCTGGCCCGTGCCGCTGCCGGCGGGCGCGCCCGTGCCTTGGCTCACGATGTCCAACAGCGCATCGTCACCGATGACCAAGGATCCCCGCAGTTCACCCGCGCAGGGCAGAACTGTAACACCCTAATTTTTCAAAATTTGGAATATATTAAAATTTTCTATATGTAATTAAGTTATTAATATTTTGCTAAGAAAAAGAACTATATTCTAAAGAAAATAACTAAATATAGTTTTTTTATTTTGTTTGTTGCAGTTATGTTGATTAATAGTTGTTGGATTTTATTGTGTGTAAAAATCTATTTTAAAATTCGATTAGAAATTGTTTCGGATTTGTTTTGAAAATAGAAATAGAATGGGAAGAAGAAAAGAATAAGAGGAAAGAAAAAAAACCCTAAGGCCTTTGGGCCGAAACCCCTTCCCTCGGCCTAGCCTCCCTCCCTCTCCTCCCCCTCTTTTCCCCTACCCCGGCCGCCTGGGCCGAAATCCCCCGCGGCCCAGCTACCACTCCCCCTCTCTTCTCTCCCCGGCCAGCCCAGCAGCGCGCCCGCACGGCCTGCCCGGCCCACTCCCGCCCCGCACGCGCTCGGCCCATGCCGCTCGACCCACCCGCGCCCCGGCCTCGCCCCCGCCCTAAACCCTAGCCCCGCCGCCGTTGCCACCTCGGCATGCGCGCCACAGTAGGCCTAGGGGTCTGCGCCCCTATAAATAGGGGGACCCCAGAGCCGCGTGCCGCCCTCCTCTCTCCTCGCCGCCGCCGAGCTCCAACGCTTCACCGTCGCGCCGCCGAGCTCCGTCGCCGTTGTCGTCGCTTGAACCCGCCGCCGCCGGCCACCGCTCCTCGCCGCACATCGCCGGTGAGCTGCCCTCCCCGCGTTGCGTCCCCGCGACCCTCCCCGCCAGCCGCCGCGTCCCGGTGCGCCTCCCCGGCGAGCTCCGGGAGGCCACCCATGGCCGCCGGTCCACCATGGTCCAGTGGACCACGGGTCCACAGGCCGTAAACCCAGTCCACGGGGATTTTAGGGTTTTAGGTTTAAAAATAAATCTGGTTAATCCTGAATAAAGTTAGTTTTGCACATAGGCCCCTGGATTTTATTTAAATTATATTTCAAACCTAATTTCATTATAGAATATATATTTAATTATATTTAGACCCCTAATCTTAGTTTTAATTATTTTAGCATTGTATTTTTACATAAAAGCCCCTAGCCTATTCCTAAATTATATTTTAACCCTTGAATTTTATAAAAACACCCCTATACATGTTATTAATTATATTTTAATCTTATAAGTTTACAAAAACAATCCTATATCTTTTAGTAACTTTATTTTAGCCCTAAATTTTTGTAAGTAATAATTTAGTTTGGGCATTTTATACTTAGGCCCCTGTACTTATTTCTAATTATGTTTTAGTCCTATCTTTTTACACTTAGGCCCCTGAACTTATAAATAACTATATTTTAGCCCTATAAATTTTACAATTAAGCCCCTGAACTTATAAATAATTATATTTTGGCCCTATAAATTTTACAGTTAAGCCCCTGAACTTTTTCAAAATTACATTTTAGTCCTTCAATTATTTATAAATTATATTTTTATATGTATCTTTTACAATTTGGTCCCTATACTTTTTATAAATTACATTTTGAACCCTTAAATTTTTATAAATTATATTTCATATGTATATTTTATAGTTTAGCCCTTATATTTTTCTAGAATTACATTTAGGCCATTTAACTTGTCTGTTTTGACATTTTGACTCTTGAAACTTCAAATCTTCATAACTTTTCAATCGTAGCTCCAATTTAAGAAATTCTTTCACCAGAGCGATTGTAGTGTTTAACACTAATTATTCATACTATTTTATAATATTTTATTAATTCATTAGTTTAACCCTAGAACTTTAAACCTTTGTAACTTTTTACTCGTAAATCGGATTGAGGCGATTCTTGCGCTCACGCGGTTGTAGCAACGCGTATTTTTTCATAGTATTGCTTTCTTTGTAGTTTGCTACTGTGTGGTGTGTTGTTTCTTAGTATGTTTGTATGCTTGTGTTTCCGGTGTGATGTTGAGTAGATGAACCGCTATTAGAGAACTTTCGGGATCTCCATCTTGAAGACTTTGAGCAGCAGCAAAGGGAACCAGGCAAGTGTCCTTGATGCATTTTGAACTTATGTTTTACATTCTCTCTATCTCTATGCATGCTTGTTAATTTTGAATCCCATGTGTCATATCCTGTTCCATATTATTCCTTGTCGCCTGGGTTCTGGTGTAGCTTGTTAGTATGGGTACGTCATGCTTAGTTTGCTATGTCGGGAATGGAAGTGTCTAATGTTAATCCTGACTAATGGTTCACTTTAACATAATGACCATGAGGGATGGTTAATCCTTTTTAGCAACATGGAACCTAGGTGATCCAAGCAGGAGGATGGCAAGGATGGTGCTGGTATGTACGTGTACTCGGTATAGTACTGTGGGATTGTGGTGGTACCTGCTTGGGATCACAAGGGTAGTTTGTGGAGCGGCCACCCAGGAAAACCGCGCAAAGCACAGGGCTGATATGGGTAGGCTTGGTTTAGTATTGAGATGTATTCCCAGTTCTGTGAGCAGTCGAGGAAGGAGGACGGGACGGTTTAATCTCGGACTTAGGCGATGGACGGTTTACTCCTAGCCACGGCGCCAGAGGGGGCTTCTGTAGGAACAGTTTAATTCCGTAGCGGTGAAACCTTAGCGTGGATTGTTAGCAAGCTGGGAAGCGCTCTGAACGACCTTGTGGTGATCTCTTGGCCTCACACCTATGGTAGTGTGATTTGGGCAACATGGAGACTTTAGTCACCGATGGGTGACGGAATCACCAACCTGTGGGTAAAGTTGTGCAACCTCTGCAGAGTGTCAAACTGTTATAACAACCGTGCTCACGGTCATGAGCAGCCTGCATCCTCACACATTTAGGAAGGTGGTTTATGGGTGGACTTGGTGGGTAGCCAAGTTTAGTTTAGGGGGTGTAACCCTTGGTTTGCTACAGGCGGTGTAACCTGTAGTGTGGATTCATATGGGCGGTTTAACCCATGGTTTGCTACAGGCGGTGTAACCTATAGTGTGGTTTCCTATGAGCGGTTTAACCCATGGTTGGCTACAGGTGGTTTAACCTGTAGCGTTGGACAGATGAGATAACTGGTGGGAACTTTTCACCTAGTAAGTAGGAGTGCTTTTCAAATGGTCTTAGGTGTAGTGCTCATTTATGCAAATGAACCATTGTGTTAGCCTTTCTTCTATTAAGCTTGCATGTCATATTTTCCCCCACTTGCTGAGTACGGCATGTGCTCACCCTTGCTATTTCCCTTTGTTGTTGTACTATAAACTGCTGCTCGAAAGATGGAGATATGGACTATATTGATAAAGACTACCACTAGGCGTGCGTGCCCCCGGTCGATTGTCTGTGGTGTTATGGTGTCTTCTGCTGTTATTTGTCGAGAGAGTCGATTTAGTCTTCAAAGACAATTATTTATGTAATAATGGTACGCTTTATTAATGGCATTAGTTATACTGTTATTCACTTTACTGTCGATATGTGTGAAACTTGTTCCTGGGCACACATATGATAAGCACTTGGTTTTGTCCTTAAAACCGGGAGTGATAAGAACATAGCGACGGCAGCCACGCTGCTCAGTACTCACCCGATACCCGCTACGCTCAAGGCCCGGTGAAGGCCTCCTCGCCAAGGCCGCCAAGCTTCAGGCGGAGAGCTCGTTTAGGCGGGCTGCTCAATCCAGCTAGCAGGTTTCCGCTTCCCAATGCATGGGGGGAGATGGCGCCGCCAGTTCACAGCAGAACTCGGTCCGTTAGCCGGCCCCTGCGGGGGGCACGCCCAAGAAGGCCTCAGTCCATGCCCGGATTAGGGCGAAGCGCGACGCACGCCACACTCTCAAGGTGCATGAGCGGGAGAAGGAACGGCTCCATAGAGAAAGGGGTCATCAGCCACGCCGTAGAGGCCGGTACGACGACACTGATAAGGAGCGAAGCCGAAGTCTGAGCCCTCCTGGGCCGCGGGTCTTCAGTCGGCACATTCGCACCGCCGAGTTCCCCCGATGTTTCCGCACCCCCATGACCGTCAGCAAATACACGGGGGAAACGGACTCGGGCCTCTAGCTGGAGGTCTACTGGATCGCACAGCAGGCAGAGGGAGCCATCGATGACCTATCCATCATCCGCAAGCTCCCCTTGTACCTTGCAGACTCGGCCCGCGCCTGGCTCGAGCATCTCCCCGAGGGCCAGATTTACGACTGGGGGGATTTGAGGGACGTCTTCATCAACAACTTTCAAGGAACATACGTCCACCTGGGCAACCCTTGGGACCTCAAGAACTATCGGCAGAAGGTCGACGAGTCCCTTAGGGATTACATCTGGCGCTTCAGCAAGAAGTGCAACGAGCTGCCCAATGTGGGCGATGCGGACATCATCAGAGCCTTCATCTCAGGCACCACTTTGGAACCGCTCATTCATGAGCTGGGTTGAAAGGGCCCGTGCACGGCGTGCAAGCTCCTGGACATCACCACGAGCTTTGCCTCCGACGAGGAGTGCATTGGGGCGGTCCTCCAGCGAACACTAGAGAGCAAAGGCAAGGGCAAACGAGAGGAAGAGGCCGACGATGGTGCGTCAGACCACCCGAAGAAAAATAAAAACAAGTCTCGGGGCGCACGTGGCCACATCGTGGCCGCCACCGGCCGCAAGCCGGCGAGGCCTATGACGGGGGAGGCTCCAAACCACTTCGAGAAGAAGTGGAACGGCCCGAGCCCAAATCACAGTTTCCCCATCAAACACCTCCTTAAGGATTGCTCCACCATGAAGAAATTCATCCGAGAGGAAATCAAAAAAGGAGACACGGGGAAGGCGCCGGGGCCCGAGATGCGAGATCCCTTGGGTGACGACGACGACAATGAGCAAGGGGGGCCGGTCTTCCCTGATCCGAAGTCCTGCCGCATGATCTTCACAGGACCCGAGTCCCGGGGAAGCCGTCGAACCTCGAAGCTCGAGCGGCCTGCAGTCTTTGTGGCAGAACCCGCCACCCCGACATTCCTTAAATGGTCGGACTCACCGATCATATTCGATCGGTCGGACTATCCCCCGCACGTGCCACGTCCGGGTTGATACCCGCTCGTGGTCGACCCCATCATTGCCGAGGTTCGGCTCACCAAGGTGATGATGGACGGGGGCAGTTGTTGGTCGTAACTACGCACCCACTTATGTACCACAACAGGGCGGTGTATGATTGTAGCACTTTTCCCCTTGATTTGAGTATTCCAAGGGTTATCGTATCCACTAGGACCTTAGGGATTATTAAACAAAGTTAATAGTAGAAGATCTAGTCAAGGCTACTATCGAGTTCTAGTTGCATGAGAGGAGACGGGCCAGTGCAAAGGTGCGCCAGATAGCAAATCTGTCGTTTGCGCCGATCAGCGTAGAAGTTGAGCCGATTGGCACACTACCAAATCTGTAATCGTGACGATCGGCGCTGGAGTTGAGCTAGACACCTCGTAAGCCTAAGCCGTTAAGTGAGTAGCCAGATATCTACTAGTGAGATCATAACCAGATAGTCTAATCAAATAGCATCATAATGGTAATTACATGGATCAATGAAAACCTATAATGAATAAGACCACCCACCTTTCTGAGCGTCTCTCGATTTATTGCTGCCGAGAGGAGACCCTTAATCGCGTAGGTATCTTACCCTACTCAACTATCCAATAGTGCTACGCAGGTTTAGTGCTATCATCGCCAAACCATACTACTAGCATCATCAAGCAACCATAATCAATACAATGTCCAAATACTATCCTGATCACCAGGATCAAGATAATATCAACCCACTTAGCCTAGAACTAAGCAATTGGAATAAGCACATCATCAACATATTAGATTATCCTTGAGATACATAGAGTAAGATTCATCACCACCGAGATGTCATACGGATCAACTCTTACTCGAATGGTTCTTGAAACTCAACTGGAGATCTATTCTAACGGGGCGAACCCCGGTGGCTCTAACTCACGGATCTGTTGTCCCTCCGACATCTCTTCTTTTGCGACCAGGGGTTTACAAGTATTTATAAGGGTTCTACTCATAAAGGACTCGGTTTCTAGCAAATAAGTCGGTTGCGCCGATCGGCGCAGGATTGCGCCGATCGGCGCAAGCCATGTCTCCTTTGGTTTTTGCTCCGAGTCAGTTCCTTTGTCCTCCACAGCTGCCATGTTGTCACACTCGGTTTTAAGGACAAAACCAAGTGCTTATCATATGTGTGCCCAGGAACAAGTTTCACACATATCAACAGTAAAGTGAATAACAGTATAACGAATGTTATTAATAAAGCATATCATTATTACATAAATAGTTGTTTTTAAACACTATAACAACTCTCTCGATAAATAGCAGCTGAAGACACCATAACACCACATGCAATCGACCAGGGGCATGCCAGCCTAGTAGTAGCCTTCGTCAATATAGTCCATCTCTCCATCTTCTGAGCAACAGTTTATAGTACAACAACAAAGGGAAATAGCAACAGTGAGCACATGCCGTACTCAGCAAGTGGAGGAAAATATAACATGCAAGCTTAATAGAAGAAAGGCCAACACAATGGTTCATTTGCATAAATGAGCACTACACTTAAGACCATTTGAAAATAGCACTCCTATTTACTAAGTGAAAAGTTCACCCAAGTTATCTCATCCATCCAACACTACAGGTTACACCGCCTGTATCCAACCATGGGTTAAACCGCCCATAGGAAACCACACTACAGGTTACACCGCCTGTAGCAAACCATGGGTTACACCACCCAGACCAAACTTGACTATCCACCAAGTACACCCATAAACCACCCTACTAAATGTGTGAGGATCCAGGCCGCTCATGACCGTGAGCACGGCTATTATAATAGTTTTACACTCTGTAGAGGTTGCATAACTTTACCCACAGATTGGTGATTTCGTCACCCGTCAGTGACTAAAGTCTCCCTATTGCCCAAATCACACTACCGTAGGTGTGAGGCCAAGAGATCACCACAAGGTCTTTCGGAGCGCTTCCCAGCTTGCAAACAATCCATGCTAAGGTTTCACCGCTACGAAATTAAACCGTTCCTACAGAAGCCCCCTCTGGCGCCGTGGCTAGCAGTAAACTGTCCATCGCCTGGGTCCGAGAGTAAACCATCCCGTCCTCCTTCCTCGACTGCTCACAGAACTAGGAAGACATCTCGATACTAAACCAAGCCGTCCCATATCAGACCTATGCTTTGTGCTCTTTTCCTGGGTGACCGCTCCATAAACTACTGTTGTGATCCCAAACAGGTACCACCATAATCCCATAGTACTATACCAAGTACACATGCATACCTGCACCATCCTTGCCATCCTCCTGCTTGGATCACCTAGGTTCCATGTTGCTAAAAAGGATTACCCATCCCTCATGATCATTATGTTAAAGTGAACCATTAGTCAAGATTAACAATAGACACTTCCATTCCTGACATAGCAAACTAAGCATGACGTACCCTCACTAATAAGCTACACCAGAACCCATGCGACAAGGAATAATATAGAACAGGATATGATACATGGGATTCAATATTAATAAGCATACATAGAGATAGAGAGAATGTAAAACATAGGTTCAATATGCATCAAGGACACTTGCGTGGTTACCTTTGTTGCTGCTCAAAGTCTTCAAGATGGAGTTCCCGGAAGTTCTCTAATAGCAATTCGTCTACTCAACGTTACACTAGAAACACAAGCATACAAACAAGCTAAGAAACAACACACCACACAGTAACAAACAACAATGAAAACACTACGACAAAAAAGTACGCGTTGCTACGATCGCGTGAGCGCAAGAATCGCCTCAATCGGAGCTACGAGTAAAAAGTTACGAAGGTTTAAAGTTCGAGGGGTTAAAACATAAAAACAGGCAAGTTAAAGCACCTAAAAATTATTTTAGAAAAATATGAGGACTAAACTATAAAATGAACTTATAAAATATAATTTTTGAAAAGTTTGGGGACCAAAATGTAGTTTATAAAAAGTACAAGGACTAAATTGTAAAATATCTGGGTGAAAATATATTTTGTATAAAATTTAGGGACCAAAAAGTAATTTTGGAAAAGTTTAGGGGCTTAACTATAAAATTTACAGGGCCAGAATATATTTATTTATAAGCTTAGGGGCCTAGGTGTTAAAAAATAGGACTAAAACATAATTATTAATAAGTCCAGGGATGTTTTATAAAATTTAGGGCTAAAATATTATTTAGGTAAAGGCTAGGGGCTTTTCTATTAAAATAGAGTGCTAGAAAATACTTATGTAAAAAGAGAGGATTATACATATAATTTTATAAAGTTTTTGCAAAATTTTCTAGATTAAACTATAATTAAAACAAAGAGCAGGGGCCTATTCATAAATTATGCATTTGCCCAGGATTTAAACAATAATAAAAGAACCCTAAAACCTACAGACCGGGTCTATGACCCCATGGACCCGTGGTCCACTGGTCCACGATGGACCGGCGGCCATTGACGCCGCACCGAGCTCGTCGGGGAGGCTCGTCGGCGCACGATTGCCCGCGGGGAGAGGTGCGGGGACGGCGGCGCACGGAGGGATGCTCACCGACGGTTGGGCGGCAGCGCGAGGGGGCCGGGAACGGTCGGGCGACGCCGGCGCTGCTACGGTGACGGCGGCACGAGCGGCGGTGGGCGAGGTGGCGACGGAAGTGGCACGGGAGGTGTTGGGGAAAGGGGAGCGCGGGCACGGGTCCTGCCCTATTTAGAGGGGGGGGGGGGCGGGGGGCGAGGCGGCTTGGCGCGCACACCAAGGGTAGTTGAGCCCGACGGAGGCGGCTTGCATTTCGGGGGTGGGTGCGCGTCGTGGGTTGGGGTGCGTGTGGGCCAAGCAAGGCGCGGGGCTGACTGGGCCAAGCGAGGCCGGGGAGGGGTGGAAAGGGAGGTGGGCCGCGGGAAGGGGTCTTGGCCCAGGTCGGGCAGGCCCAGAGGAAAGAAGGGGAGAGCAGGAGGGAGAGAGGAATGGGCCATGCGGGGCATTGAGGCCCAGGCGGGGGAGAAGGGGAGAGGACAGGGAAGGGGAGTGGGCCATGCGGGAGCAAGAGGCCCAAGGCCAGAAAAGAGGGGGGAAGTGGGCTGCGGTGAGAGGAATTGGCCCATGGCCGAAGCAGGCCGGAAGTGAGGGGAAAAGAGAAAAGGGAGGGGATGGTGGGCCTCGGGTGGGATGAGAAAAATAGCCCAGGGCCAGGGAGGTCTTCTTTTCCTTTCCTAAATTCTATTTCCTATTTTCTAACTAAACCAAATTCGATGTCTAATCGATTTTCAAATACTTTTTCAACAAAATAAAACATAATGGAACTGTGGCAGTATGAATGCAACAAGTCTAATAATAATAATAATAATAATAATAATAATAATAATAATAATAATAATAATAATAATAATAACCTAAATTAACTTAATAATTTTAGAAAATAATTCTTTTGCCTAAAATAAATGATAATAATCTAATTAATTTAGGATAAATTTTAATCTATTATAAAAAGTTTTAAAATTTAGTGAAATTTTAGTCACAATCCAGAATTTGAAATTTTGGGGTTTGACAAGACTACCCCCCTTAACAGGAATCTCGTCCCGAGATTCATCATGGCTAGCAAGAAAAGGTTGACGGTAATCTCATTGCTCGTTCTTCATCCTTGATCTCTATTCACTTGGATTGGCTGGTGGTGTTTGCTACAGCAACTTCTTCAAAGGAATCTTGACGTCCTTCTACCAGTATGTGTGTCAATCTTACTCTTCTATGTACAACCTTTATGTCTTGTCATACTTTGTTGATATGGTTGGTTTTGATCTCTACCCCCCTTAAGTTCACACTTATGGTTGAACATAAATGACCATCAACACTGGTTCTCCAATTGTAACTATCTTCTCAATTCATGCACCAATTTGAAGCATCATGAATTCTCAATACATACTGGTAGAAGGATGGGCCGTATCCCCTTCTATGGGCAAGCTTCCTACCATTGACCATATCGGCTACAAGCAAAGCATCCGATTCTTGTAACTAAAGGCTTTGGAAAGGCAACACTGGGACCTTCCTCATTATAGCAGATCCCTCTTGAGGGTTGCCTCTTCAACTCAGATTCACTCATGTTGTTTTGAAGGAAACACTGGTGGCCATGAAGTTTACAACAATAGCCGGCCTTAGTTGGTGTCTTGCGGGTACCATACTTGGCATGCTTCCTCTTCTTTGTGATAGGGATTCTTCTTCTCTTGGTGTCACCTCTTGATTTGTTGACCTGAAGTCATAAGTTGTGTGCTGCCTCTTTTGTGAGAAGATCCCTAATCTTGTCTTGGTTGTTTGGAGCTGGCCACGGTAACGGTGAACTATCTTGGGTATTGGCTTCCGCTTGTCGATGCCTCATTCAAAGAATCTAATGGTCTAGTTCAATATCTCCTCGAATTGGTTGGGTTATAAATAACTAGGAAATAATGAAATGATAGAAGTAAGAGCGAAAGGAGTAGAGAGAAATGATGACCCCAACTAGACCAAAACTAGCTATAACTAATGATGTGATAACAAAGCTAAATGCTTTGCAAACACACCAACACTCAATCAAAGATCCAACTCAAACATAGCACACCACAAACAACACAAAGCATATGATTAGCAATGTTCTATATCGTGATTATTATTCAAAAATTGGAAGGGTCCTAAACTACAATTCTTCGGAAAGTCTTTCTTCATGTAGGGTGATAATCAATACCCTTGGTGTGGAGAAGAGCCTTTGACTTCGACTTTTTGGATCTTCCTCTTCATTCTAAACAGGACCAGCTTGTCCAATCTTCTGTACCATTCGTCTTGTTTGTGATAGTGTAGGTTGACTAACTAATCTCTTGAAAAGTATAAATAACATTTTTTTAATCACTTTAGAATAGGCAAGTAAAGAGTAAATAAGAAGAAAAGATATAGGGATTTTATAGAAGTAAAAGTTTCAAAATACTAGACTAATATTTTGAAAAGGGGAAAATAAATAGTAGGAGAGCATTTGTTAAACCTTTTTGAGAATAGCCAAGAAGGAAAAAAAATGAAGATAAGATAGAAGGATTTGTTAAGTCAAAGTTTTCCAAATACTAGTTCTGAAAATAGAACCTATGGCACGACCATTCTATCTAAACTAGCGTCCTACGATCGACACGGCTCTGATACCACTTCTGTCACACCCGGTTTTAAGGACAAAACCAAGTGCTTATCATATGTGTGCCCAGGAACAAGTTTCACATATATTGACTGTAAAGTGAATAACAGTATAACTAATGTCATTAACCAAGCGTATTATTATTACATAAATAATTGTCTTTAAAGGCTATAATGACTCTCTCGATAAATAGCAGCAGAAGACAGCATAACACCACAAGCAATCGACCGGGGGCACGCTCGCCTAGTAGTAGTCTTCATCAATATAGTCCATCTCTCCATCTTCTGAGCAGTAGTTTATAGTACAACAACAAAGTGAAATAGCAAGGGTGAGCACATGCCGTACTCAGCAAGTGGGGAAAAATATGACATGCAAGCTTAATAGAAGAAAGGCCAACACAATGGTTCATTTGCATAAATGAGCACTACACTTAAGACCATTTGAAAATAGCACTCCTATTTACTAAGTGAAAAGTTCTCCCAAGTTATCTCATCCATCCAACACTATAGGTTACACTGGCTGTAGCCAACTGATGTGGACAAGGGTTCCCGATCTTCCAAAAGGTTCTGGATACGTTGATTTGGTCGGAGGCGACACACAAATCGATCCGGCTTCAGAACAGCAAGTTCTGAACCCCACAATCATAGCACGACGTCTCCTCTGGTTATCAACCGTCCTAAAATGATTGACCTCATCGAGAAGGCTAATCTCTGCCTGCAAATTAAGAACACAAGCAAGAATAAAGAAGAATGCATATGAGACCCGAAGGCCAAAAACATGCGACGCAGCACCGAAACAGATTCTGGACCCTCTCTCATTTCGATGATTCCTGACGACTCCGGATGAATTTTAACATGAGATCGGCGGAATTGGAAAGGTTTTCTTCTTATCTTTCCGTGTAGATGTAGAACGTCCAAATCCGAGTCCGTATGCGTCCTGGGCATCCGTTTTAGTGCAGACTTGTCCTGAGCCCCAAAATAGACTCGAAGTCAGTTTTGGTTGGGCCTCCACCTTGGCTTCCACATCCTTGCTGGTCCTCCACATCTCCAAGTCCTTCTCCCATCATCTCCTGGTCCTCTCCATGTTCCTAATTACAATATAATTATTAGGTAGTAAACCATTCTCAAAAGTGACATATAATAAAGAACGTAGGAATGAGCTCACCTCTAAATTTAGTCGTCGTGCACGAGCTCTAGTCATTGTACCTTGCAAGTCTAGAATTGGAGGAGTGTTGCATGTATCCTTAGGAGTGATGTCCTTATCACAAACCATGGGTTAAATCGCCCATAGGAAACCACACTATAGGTTACAACGCCTGTAGCAAACCTTGGGTTACACCGCCCAAACCAAACTTGGCTACCCACCAAGTACACCCATAAACCACCCTCCTAAATGTGTGAGGATCCAGGCCGCTCATGACCGTGAGCACGGCTGTTATAACAATTTAACACTATGTAGAGGTTCCACAACTTTACTCATAGGTTGGTGATTTCGTCACCCGTTAGTGACTAAAGTCTCCCTGTTGCCCAAATCACACTACCGTAGGTGTGAGGCCAAGAGATCACCATAAGGTCTTTCGGAGCGCTTCCCAGCTTGCAAACAATCCACACTAAGGTTTCACCACTGCGGAATTAAACCATTCCTACAGAAGCCCCCTCTGGCGCTGTGGCTACGAGTAAACCATCCATCGCCTGAGTCCCAGAGTAAACCGTCCTGTCCTCCTTCCTCGACTACTCACAAAACTAGGACTACATCTCGATACTAAACCAAGCCTACCCATATCAGACCTATGCTTTGCTCTGTTTTCTTGGGTGACCGCTCCACAAACTACTCTTGTGATCCCAAGCAGGTACCACCACAATCCCATAGTACTATATGAAGTACACATGCATATCCGCACCATCCTTGCCATCCTCCTGCTTGGATCACCTAGGTTCCATGTTGCTAAAAAGGATTACCCATCCCTCATGATCATTATGTTAAAGTGAACCATTAGTCAAGATTAACAATAGACACTTCCATTACCGACATAGCAAACTAAGCATGACATACCCTCACTAATAAGCTACACCATAACCCAGGCGACAAGGAATAATATGGAACAGGATATGACACATGGGATTCAATATTAACAAGCATATATAGAGATAGAGAGAATGTAAAACATAGGTTTAATATGCATCAAGGACACTTGCCTGGTTCCCTTTGCTGCTGCTCGAAGTCTTCAAGATGGAGTTCCCGGAAGTTCTCTAACAGCTGTTCGTCTACTCAATGTCACACCAGAAACACAAGCATACAAACAAGCTAAGAAAACACTACTACAAAAAAGTACGCGTTGCTACGATCACGTGAGCGCAAGAATCGCCTCAATCGGAGCTACGAGTAAAAAGTTACGAAGGTTTAAAGTTCCAGGGGTTAAAACGTAAGAACATGCAAGTTAAAGCACCTAAAAATAATTTTAGAAGAATATAAGAGCTAAACTATAAAATATACATGTAAAATATAATTTACGAAAATTTTAGGGACCAAAATGTAGTTTATAAAAAGTACAAGGTCTAAATTGTAAAATATTAGGGTGAAAATATATTTTGTATAAAATTTAGGGACCAAAAAGTAATTTTGGAAAAGCTTAGGGGCTTAACTATAAAATTTACAGGGCCAGAATATAATTATTTATAAGCTCAGGGGACTAGGTGTAAAAAAACATGACTAAAACATAATTATTAATAAGTCCAAGGGTGTTTTTATAAAATTTATGGCTAAAATATTATTTAGGTAAAGGATAGGGGCTTTTCTGTAACAATACAGTGCTAGAAAATACTTATGTAAAAAGTGAGGATTATACATATAATTTTATAAAGGTTTTGCAAAATTTTCTGGATTAAACTATAATTAAAATAAAGAGCAGGGGCCTATTCGTAAAATATGCATTTACCCAGGATTTAAACAGTAATAAAAAAACCCTAAACCCCGTGAACCCGTGGTCCACTGGACCACGATGGACCGACGGCCATTGACACCGCACCGAGCTTGTCAGGGAGGCTCGCTGATGCCCGATGGCCGACGAGGAGAGGTGCGGGGACAGTGGCGCGTGGAGGGATGCTTACCGACGGTCATGCGACGGCGTGAGGGTGCTAGGAACAGCCGGGCGACGGCGGCGCTACTGCGGTGACGGCAGCGCGAGCGGCGATGGGCGAGGCAGCGGCGGAAGAGGCACGGGAGGCGGTGGGGGAAAGGGGAGCTCGGGCGCGGGTCCCGTCATATTTATAGGGGCGCGGGCCTCAGGGCGGCTTGGTGCGCACGCTGAGGGCAGCTGAGCCCGACGGTGGCGGCTAGGGTTTTGGGGGTGGACGCGCGTCGTGGGCTGGGGTCCGGGTGGGCGGAGCGAGGCGCGGGGCTGGCTGGGCCAGGCGAGGCCGGGGAGGGGGTGGAAAGGGAGCTGGGTCGTGGGAAGGGCTCTTGGCCCAGGTCGGGCAGGCCGAAAGGAAAGAAGGGGAGAGCGGGAGGGAGAGAGGAATGAGCTGCGCAGGGCGTTGAGACCCAGGCGGGGGAGAAGGGGAGAGGAGAGGGAAGGGGAGTGGGCGGCGCGGTAGCAAGAGGCCCAAGGCTGGACAAGAGGGGGAAAATGGGCTGCGGTGAGAGGAATTGGCCCATGGCCGAAGCAGGTCGGAAGTGAGGGAAAACAGAAAGGGGAGTGGATGGTGGGCCTCGGGTGGGATGAGAAATATAGCCCAGGGCCAGGGAGGTCTTCTTTTCCTTTCCTAAATTCTATTTCCTATTTTCTAACTAAACCAAATTCGATGTCTAATTGATTTTCAAATACTTTTTCAACAAAATAAAACATAATGCAACTATGGCAGTATGAATGCAACAAACCTAATAATAATAATAATAATAATAATAATAATAATAATAATAATAATAATAATAATAATAATAATAATAACCTAAATTAACTTAATTAATTTTAGAAAATAATTCTTTTGCCTAAAATAAATGATAATACTCTAATTAATTTAGGATAAATTTTAATCTATTATAAAAAGTTTTAAAATTTAGTGAAATTTTAGTCAAAATCCATAATTTGAAATTTTGGGGTACGACACATGTGGGCCTTTTCCTTCGAGATAAAGTCTTGTATTGCAAATCAAGATCTTGAACTTCCATAAATCTTCCAGGCAAATATCTTCAAGTGTCTTGCACAGATAAACTTTCATAAGGATGTGGAATGGGCCTCGGTCACTTCTATGGGCAAAAACAACCTTGTGTCGATCGGCTCATGGGTTGCACCGATCGGCGCAATAGGCAACTTCAGTGCTTTTCGTTGCTTCTGAACTCCTGCCCTCTTCCAGCATCACTTTAATCACCAATTTTACCTGTTTCTGCAACATAGCTCCAAAACACCACATATACAAATATATAGGCAAAATCACAGGTAAATGGCCTAAATTGGCATCAATTATGCTCTAATTGGGGTCATATTCACATATAAAAGGGGCACTTAGGGAGTGTCAACAACAGCTGCATCAACATTCTCTATGGCGACACGCTCAACCTGCTGGGCATCAACCGATCACGCCTCCAGCCGTCTAGGGCACCGTTCCATGGGATCGTCCTGGGGCGATAGGCCATGCCTCTGGGGCGAATCAGTTTACCAGTTACATTTGGGACCCGATCGAACTTCCGAACCGAGGACCTCATGTTTAAGGTCGTTGACTTCCCAAGAGTTTACCACGCCCTCTTGGGACGTCCGTGCTATGCCAAGTTCATGGCAATCCCCAACTACACCTACCTCAAGCTCAAGATGCCGGGACCCAAAGGGGTCATCACCGTCAACGCATCACTCTACCGCGCCTTCCAATTCGGAACGGAGAACGGTTATCTCGCGGTGGCAACGGTGGCCTCCGAGGAGCTCGAGGCCATACGAACCCACCTCGACGAAGGGGCCCCCAACGCCAACCACAAGAACACCTCCTTCAAGCCCACGGAGGACACCAAAGAAGTGCGGATCAACCCCGACAGCGACAAGGACAAGACAGTGAGGGTAGGGGCCTCCCTCACTCCAAAATAGGAAAGCGTGCTCATCGGCTTCCTCCGCGCCAATGCTGATGTTTTCACGTGGAGGCCCTCAGATATGCCTGGAACACCGAGAGAAGTCGCCGAGCACTCCTTGAATGTTACGCCAGGTTCCAGACCGGTGAAGCAGTGTCTACGTCGCTTCGACGAGGAGAAGCGCAGAGCAATCGGCGAGGAGATCGCCAAGTTAAAAGTGGCCGGCTTCATCAAGGAGGTGTACCACCCTGAATGGTTAGGTAATCCTGTCCTTATTAAAAAGAAGAATGGGAAATGGAGAATGTGTGTCGACTATAGGAGCCTGAACAAGGCATAGACCAGATAGTTGACTTTACGGCGGGGTGCGAAATCCTTTGTTTCCTAGACGCTTACTCTGGGTACCACCAGATTGCGATGAAAGAATCCGACCAGCTCGTGACATCGTTCATCACTCCGTTTGGTTCTTACTTCTATGTAACGATGCCTTTTGGACTCAAAAACGTCGACACGACCTTCCAGTGCTGCATGCAGAGGTGCTTTGATCACCTGATCGGCCACACGGTCGAAGCCTACGTGGATGATATCGTCGTCAAGACACAAAAGACGGACACCCTCGTGGCTGACCTCGAGCGAGTCTTCACAAAGCTTCGCAAGAACGAGGTCAGGTTGAACCCCGAGAAATGCGCCTTTGGGGTCCCAAGAGGGATGCTCCTCAGATTCATCATCTCCGAGCGGGGAATCAAGGCCAATCCCGAAAAGATCTCCACAATCGAGTGGATGGGCCTGGTTCAAAACCTTAAAGGGTTATAACACCTCACAGGTTGCCTAGCAGCGCTCAGTCGTTACCCACCTCGGCGAGAGAGTGCTTTCGTTGTATAGGCTCCTGAAGAAGTCCGACCGCTTTAAATGGACGCCCGAGGCGCAGTCGGCCCTTGATGACATCAAGCGTATACTAAGCAACGTCCCGGTGCTAACACCCCCGACTCCAGGCGAGACGTTGTTACTGTATATAGCGGCAATGACCCAAGTCATGAGCTCGGCGCTGGTAGTTGAGCGAGAAAGAGAAGGCCGCGCTCTAAGAGTTCAACACCCCATCTAATACGTGAGCGAAGTCCTATCGGATTCGAAGACTCGATACCCCCAAATCCTCAAGATCCTCTACGCGGTCATGGTGGCCCGACGCAAGCTCCGTCACTACTTCGACTCCCACCCAATTCATATTGTAAGTTCCTTTCCCCTCTGAGAAATTATTCATAATAGGGACTCGGCGGGCAAGGTTGCTAAGTGGGTGCTCGAGTTGATGGGGTACAACGTCACGTACCAACCTCAAGCGGCGATCAAATCCAAGGTGCTGGTGGACTTCGTGGCAGAGTGGACCGAAGCGCAACTCCCGCCAACCCCCGTCGATCAAGAATACTGGATCATGTACTTTGACGGGTCACTCATGCGCACCGAAGCAAGGGTCGGCCTCGTCTTCGTCTCTCCACCTGGGGTACGTATGCAATACACCATTCATTTACATTTCTCTGCTTCAAAGAATGTTGCCAAGTACGAAGCGCTAGTCAACGGGGTCAAGATCGCCGTCGAGCTAGGTATCCGGCGGCTGTAGATCCGGAGCGACTCCTAGCTCGTGGTCGACCAGATCATGAAAGAGTCCAGCTGCCGGACGAACACCATGGCGCTCTACTGCCGGAAAGTTCGTAAGCTTGAGGGCCATTTTGATGGGCTGGAGCTGAAACACATCCCGCGACGCCTCAACGAGGCGGCTGACGCGCTAGCCAAAATGGCGTCTAGCCGAGGGCAGATCCCGCCTGGCGTCTTCACGAACAACCAGCACCAACCCTCGATCCGCCCAAAGGAGTCCACGATAACCCAAGGGGAGCCGGCCAACCCTGAAGAGCTCGAACGGACAACCAAGGGATCACCCCCAGAGACTCTGCCGCTTGTGGACGTCATGGAGGTCGACGGGCCCGACGACTCACATGAGTCGGACAACTCGGGGGTCGAGCGAATCGATCCCCAGGTCGAGCGGGATGAGCCTTCTCATGACTGGCGGATCCTGTTGTAAGCTTCATGACCATTGATGATTGGATCCCCGTGGTATGGATGTTTTGGTGATAGATGACAACTATGAAATTGTGGGCTAACATCTACATGAGTGTTGTGTTTGTAGGAATCATCTCTTAACTCTATTGCAAATCATATGGATAATGGTGTCCTTGGTGATTGATGACAATGACCGCAAGCATGGAGGCTTGTGAACTTGATGGAGTCCAAGGGTTGATGGAGATGGATCAAAGCGGAGAACAAGATATGGTGCAAGTGTTTGGAACATTTGAGTAGTTGTTAGGGCTTTGAGTCCATAAGAAAAACCGGACTATCAAGGGGGTCTAGGTCATTCTCTTAGGTCATGTCTAGTCAGTCATGTGCAAGGTTGCTCGGTGAAATCACAGGCACTAGGTGACAGTGGAGAAGCCAAGGAGCTGTTCGGAGAAGCCGGGAAACCAAGTCAATCGAGGATGACAAGTTTCAGCTTCTGGACATAGAGACCGGACAGAGGGGTCAGTGGAGACCGGACTGTACGGTCACTATGGGGAGTTTTCTAGGACTTAGCACGAGGAGCAGGACTCTATCAGCAGGAGACTCCATACAGACTGGACGGTCCGGTCTACTGACCAGACAGTCCGGTCGGTAGGAGTGCAGGGAGGCAGAAGAGGCGCATTTCACGGAGGCTCCTAGAATGGAGAGAAAAAGTGGACCGGACAGTCCAGTCCAGTGACCGATCAGTTCGGTCAGTACAGAAATTTGCCTGGCCAAAGGAAGCCAACGGCTCAGGAGAGCCGTTACAGAGTGACCGAACGGTCCGGTCAGGCAGTGACCGGATAATCCGGTCATTGTGTTTAGAAAGGCAATTTCGTGGAGCAACGGCTAGTTTGAGATTGGGATCCTATATAACTTCGTTGATGGGGTCTTGGAGACCACTCTTGTCCAGTGGAATACCTGAGAGCATTTGGTAAGGTCCAAGAGGAAGAGAGGAGAGCACTAGGAGGAGATATTGCATATCTTGAGAGTGCTAGAGAAGAGTAGCTTGAGCATCTTGCACATCTAAGGCTAGGGTGTCCTTGAGGGTGTGATCTAGATTGTTACTCTTGGTCTATGGTGAGACCTAGACCGGTTAGGTGTCGGTGATCGAGCCTATCGTGATTGGTTGTGAAGGCCATCACACATTTGTACATAGTTTAAGCCCGCCATTTGAAGGGGCATCGCTAGTGAGCTCCCATACCGTCTCGGGGAGTCTGGCAAGTTCTCAAGGGAGGCGAGCTTGTGCTTTATGCAGCGGTGATGCACACTGTGTCTTCACTCGAGTAGTGATTGCGGGCTCATGGACGAGAATTCCACTTGGTGGCGGGAGGACCGGGACTCTAGTGGGAGTGGTCCAACAAGGATTAGGGGAAGGCGCCATCCTTCCGAGACCTTGAGAAAAAATCATGAGCATTCCTTGATCCTCTCTTTACTATTCCTCATTTGTGTGCTCTAGTGAGTAGGGTGACTTGTGGCTTGCATAGGCTAGTGTGATTGGCTGCAGCATTTTATCTTATCATGAACCCTAGCATGTGTAGGGTCTTGGCCTACTAGACTTGTTTGGGTTCCCTTATCCTGTTAGACTTAAGTAGCGAAATTGAAGTATTTGGAGTCGTGAGCGGCTTACCGATTTACCCCCCCCCCCCCCCTCGGTACGCCTTTGGTCCTTACAAGTGGTATCAGAGCTAAGTGCTCATCTTTGAGGCTTCACCGCCTTGAGTAAGGATGCCGGAACCGGCGAGGAGTGTTCCCATATTTGATGGTGAGGACTATGCTTATTGGAAGGCTTGCATGCAAGCCTACCATCAGTCCCTTGATCCTGGGATATGGTCGGTCACTCACGAGTCCGATGCGAATGTAAACCTACTTGAGCCTGACTACATTAAGTGTAATGCTAAGGCCAAGAATGCTTTGTTTGCTTGCATTTCTAAGGATGTTTTTGCTCAGCTAGATGCTAGTACTACAACACATGGTATCTGGACTGAGATTCAGGGGCTCTATGAGGGCACCCGTGATGTCAAAGAGGAAAGATACTATGTGCTAAAGAACAAGTATGATCACTTCACTAGATTGCCACATGAGAGAGCTAACACTGTTTATTCTTGTTTTCATGTACTTGTGGAGGAGATCAATGCACTTGGGGATGATTTCAAGATGAAGCCCGTCGAAGTGATAAGAAGATTCTTGAGGCTATTAAAAGACCCCAAGTACGAGTCCATCAGCACCTTCATCTTGCAAGGTGACCTTAAGACCAAGACGATGAAGGAAGTGGTTGGCAAGATCACCGCCTTTGAGAGCTATTAATTGGGGTTGGATGATCCTCGACCATCCAATCTTGCTCTACCGGCTGACAAGCAAGAATCTAGCAAGAACAAGAAGAACAAGAAGAAGGTGATCATTGAGGTGATGATGAAGAAGATGATGATGAGGGTGACTTGACCGAAGACTTGGCTCTTCTCATGAGGAAGATGAAGAACTTCAAGAACAAGTTTGCTTCCAAGTCAAGAGGCAAGTGCTTCAATTATGGCTCAAAGAATCACTTTGTGTGAGAGTGCCCAAAGCCCAAGAAAGAAGCATTCAAGTCACAAGATTCAAGTGAAGAAGAGGAAGAAGATCCCAAGGCCAAGCACAAGAAGAAGAGATACTTCAACAAAGACAAGAGCAAAGGCAAAGGCAAAGCTCAAGACAACAAGAATAAGTTCTCTAGCATGGCACTTGTTGGAGAGTGGACAAGCGATAATTCAAGTGATGAGTCCTCTTCCTCAAATGATGAAGAAGTGGCCGGTCTAGCCATGATCAAGACTACACCTTCACGAGCTCTTCCTCCACTCCCACGTGCCTCATGGCCGCGAGCCAACTTGGGGAGAGTGAGGATGAGAGCAGTGATGATAGCGATGATGAGGAGAACATGTCTGCCGAGTTGTGGAGCATGCTTGAGCAAGCCCCCGACATCGCCATCAAGAAGTCCAAGATGTTGGAGGTGGTAAGAAAAGAGTGTAAGTTGGCTAAGGACCGTGTTGGTGAGCTTGAGAGTGAGATCAAGGACCTTGTCACATCTCATGATGCCCTAAACAAGAGTTATGACAAACTCAAGGGTGATCATGTAGAGCTTCATAAGAAGTACAAGGCCCTTGAGATCACTTATGAGGCCATTAATGTTGAGAACCTTGCCTCTCCCTCCTTTAGTTCATCTAAGAATGATGCTTCTACTATGTGTGATGAACTAACCACCTTGGTTGAGGTTTCTTCTCTTGAGCCACTTATTTTTAAGGAATATCACAAGCTCAAGGAAGAGAGGAAGATGGTGATGGACGGCTTTGAGAGGCTCACACGAGGTAGAGCCATCCACAAGGAGATCATTGGGAGGAACCTTGTGAACAATGTCTCCCACCGTGGACTTGGCTCATATCCTGCCGCCATCAACATCATAGGGATGAGTGATTCCATCCCTGCATGGATCATACCCCTTCTCACCGATGACTACTATTGCGAGAGGTGTCGCAAGGATGGCCACACTACCAAGGATTGTCCCATGGTGAGAAATTCCATTGATTTTCCTAATGCTTACTTGTTCCATGAGAACACACATTTCAAGCTTTTTAGGAACAAGGATGGCAAGGTGAAAGCTAAGGCTTTGGGACTATAACTGGCCAAGTGGGTCGGGCTAATTGGGCCAGCATAAGGCCTGCCTATTTTGGCCTAGTCTGAGCACGGCACGACCCGAAGTTAGACGGGCCGTGCCTGGGCCTAGCCACAGGCCCGCCATGCCGGCCTGAGCACGGCCCGTTTAGCATGGCCCGCTTAGCCCGTGAGGTGGCCTGTTTAGCCCGTGAAGCACGGCCCAGCCCGACACGGCCCGTCAAATAAAATGATTAATAATTCAATATTTATATTAAAAATCATACTTTTATGTTCAAATTTATTGATAAAAAATATTTTATCTACTAGAAATACCATTTTTTTGAAAGAAATTAGATATATAAAAATTAAATGGGCTCTGGGCCAGCCCGGCCCGAATAGCCCGCCGGGCCAACGGGCCGGCACGACCTGTGTAAGCCGAGCCGTGCCATGCTTGGGCTTTGACGCAGGCCCGTCGGGCCGGCATGGCATGGCCCGTTAATTAGAAGGGTCGTGTCGGCCCGTCTAAGAAATGGTACGGCCTGTCACGGGCTCGTGTCGTGCCGGCCCAGCACGGCTCGTTGGCCAGGTATATTTGGGACCACCAAACAAGAAGAGGAAGGTTAAGAGCATATGGGTGCCTAAAGTGCATTGTTGATCTTGAGAGATCGGCTACGTACAAGTGGGTTCCCAAGAACAAGACCTAGATGGTGGTGGTAGTGGACCGAGTGCTTTCATGAAGATCATGTGAAGTCCACCACAAGTGAAGGCCATAGTGTGCCACTATTTAAAAATGAGTGTTTGAGAGTTCCCTCTATATTCCAAGTGCAGTGTTCTTTTGTGTGTTTAGCGAGGGCACTTGGAAAATGGAGGAAGTCCTTGACTCAGCAATTTCTAGAAGTGGTCGTACGGTCGGGTCATATGACCATACAATCCAGTCTCTGTAGCAATACACAGTACTTTGGGAAGAAAGAAAATGGAGATCGGACAGAACAGTTCTAAAGACCAGACAGTCCGGTCTGCACCCTTTCTGGTTCTCCAGATTTCTGATTTTCAGATATCCCGAAGTGACCGGACAGTCCGGTCTAGTGAGCGGACCATCCGGTCAATTCGCTTGATCGCGTGATGCGAGTCCCAATCTGAGCCATCGATCTGTCCTTAATTGATCACGGCCATCCGTGTCTCCTTTGACCTAGGTCAAAATCTCTTTTGACGTATCCTTGTTCATCGTCCCGACGTTGAGTTCGTGTCCTCGACGCCATCGCCGCCTCCTTCGTTGTCGACCTCGCCGCACCGTCTTGCTCCCGCGCCAGCGTCGCTGCTCTCGCACCTACCCTCACCAGCGCGTGTGTCCATGACCACAGAAGCACCGCCACCGTCGCGCGTCACCGTCTCTGCCCTGTGCGCAAGCCGCCACCGTTGAGCTCTAGAGGCACAGCCATCGCCCTACTCCTTCGCCGCCCGCACATAGCCGCGCCACCTCTGTCACCTCCCGCACACACAGTGCTACTAGAGCCGAGCTTGATTCCCACCGATTGCCTCCCTCTCCCTCACTCTTCATTACCGGCAAAGTTCATGTCTTGACATTTTTCCAGTGATCGGAGCAAGTCTCGCGTTGTTTGTTCTTCTCGACGTGTTGGATTCCTCCCTCAGGGTATCACACTGATCTTCCATTCATCGAATAATGCCCTGATTTCAAGTATTTAGTTAATTGATGCAATTAGACATAATTCCTATCTTTAGTTGCATTAATTAATTAATTGGCTCAACCTAGATGCAATTAATTACATGCTTATCTATTAATTGCAATTCTAGGGTTTGTCTCCTGTCTAGTCTACAGTTAGATTTATTGCCATTATTTGACTGTACACTAGATGACTTGCACCAGCCACATATAGTCGATGATCACTATTGTTACTTTGAATAATTGTCTAGTGATCATGTCCTTCATTCAGTGCTAGGATTTCTATTGCGCATTCTTTCCTAGCGGTGCTTTGCTTGTAGATGTATTAGGACTCTATGCTTATCCCATCTACACCTATGTGCGTGCAGTGATAGCAGCAGCAGACATAAATGGCAGGGTTAGGACAGGAGAAGGGCAAGGGGAAGATGCCTGAGAAGCCCAAGATGAAGAAGAGACCGAGACCGGACCCAGAGTCAGAGAGAGCACGAAGGTTGGCTCAGCACTTGGATGCCATGGAGCAGTCATGCAGAACACCTGGCTCTCGTCTGAGGATCAACAAGCCAGTTGAGGACCAGGGCTTGAGGAGGAGCACCAGGCAGAGGACTGCACCTCTAGCAGTCGGAGTTGTGCCACCGCCATGGCTGCACCGTACTCTGGTTTTCCATCAGGGAAGATCATCGAGAACTACGGATCAAGGATCCTCCAGGCATCAGGAGGAGTCTGAGGAGGAGGAGACTGGAGAGGAGGAGACCTCAGAGTCAGAGTCTGAGGAGCTTGTTGACGAGGAGGAGTCAGAGGAGGAGGCAGAGCAGACTGTTCCCCAGAGGACAGCTCACTGGGCAGGAGACCCGAGGTGCACTTGTGAGGTGTGCACGAGGAGGCTGCAGAGACTAGTACAGGTAGCTGGAGAGCCGGACATCCTCAAGGTTCCTGCAAAGGACCTTAAGGTACTTTGGTTCATGTCCTTTGAGCAGTGGGTGCCAGTTCCCCGAGACCCCACTGCCGGAGAGAGGTACTAATTGGTGCTCCAGAGGAGGATAGGAGAGGGCCTGAGACGTTGTGTGGCCTTGAGGACCAGAGATAGGGTGCTTGTACCATAGGAGTACACCACCTACCAGGACATGAGGAGGGCCACAGGCACAGACATGGAGCAGTACTTCTCGTACCTGCCAGAACTAGCTGAGCTAGTCCTGCTCCACTCAGGTTCAGGGAGGACATGGTCCTCGACTTCTACGCGATGCTGTGGGTTGCCAGAGACCGCTCAGAGTTCTGGTTCTTGTTCAGAGGGCAGCCACAGTGAGTCACCAGGCAGGATCTGATTGCCAACCTAGAACTCCTTGCTTCAGACTTTCAGCTTTACAGGAGTACCTACGGTACACTGGAGCAACCTTACAGACCTCAGGGAGGGAAAGTACCTTCAGACGACCTCGTGTTGATTGCTTTCCCACCTCCCCACACTCCAGGTTTTGAGAGAGGCCCTGCTAGACTCACAACAGAGGCTAAGGTGGTGAGAGCGATAGTCACCAGGACTATCATTCCGAGGTCTGGCTACAGAGAGGAGTTCACACTCTTACACCAGTGGGCTGTAGCAGCCATCTTGACGAGGCAGACCTTCGACTTGGCGGACCTTCTCATTGGAGAGATGGAGGAGGTCATTTCTGAGAGGGTTGGAGGACGTCACTTGGTTAATGGGCCCTATATCTGTTATCTCTTGAGGAGGATGGGCCTAGTGACGGAGGATCAGTACGATGCTTTCCCTGAGGTGACCACCAGCTACTCACCTAGAGTCCCTAGGGGATCCCAGTCTACCTCCAGCTAGCACACAGGAGAGGAGGAGCAGGTAGCTCAGCCAGAGACAGTGGTTCCTGATGAGGACATCACACATATGGATATACACAACACTCCTCCAACTAGGATGAAAGTTCATACGCATCACCTGAATTTACATGTGAGTTCATTTCTAATGTTTTGTTTATGTGGTTTTGAGAATAGATTGCTACCTAATGAATTAATTGTTGTTAGGAATCATAGAGATTATGATGAGATAGCTGGGGAGGTGATTGGGGGCATGATGGGCCAGCAAGGACGTCCAAGCCAAGGTGGAGGCCCAATCAAAATCGACTTTGAGTCTGTTTCGGAGCCCAGGACCAGTCTACACTAAAATAGATGCCCAGGACGCATACGGACTCGGATTTGGACGTTCTATATATGCCTGGAAAGATAACGAAAAGAACTTTCCAATTAAATGGGTCCCATGTCAAAATTCATCCTAAGCCATCATAAATCATCAAAACAAGTCGACTTCCAGAATCTGTCCTGGTGTTGCGACACCGTAATTAGTCTTTGGGCCATGTATCGAGTTGAGCCCACTTAGGACTGCATCCAGGGGGTCTTGCACGACCCTAGAGTCCTCATATATAGCCACCGCCTCTTCATTAGGGTTTGGGTTTTGCTTAGATTATTCTGTTAGGAACAGTTTTGCCGTTTGAACAGTTTGTGAGACCCCAACTTCGTGAGATTCATAATACATCTGCAATTGTGTTGTATTCTTTTTTGTTCTTGCTTGTGTTCTTAATTCGTAGGCAGGGATTAGCCTTCTCAGTGAGGTCAATCATTTTAGGATGGTTGATAACCAGAGGAGATGTCGTGCTGTGATTGCGGGGTTTAGAATGTGCTGTTCTAAAGCCGGATCGATTTGTGTGTCGCTTCCAACCAAATCAACGTATCCAGAACCTTTCGGAAGATCGGAAACCCTTGTCCACATCAAGTGGTAATCAAAGCTTTAGGTACACCGTTAGGTTCGCCCTTATCCTTGTTATTTTGTTCAATACTAGAGTCCAGAAATTTGCCCTATAAAAATATTTGTTCGTCGTGTTTCCGCTGTCCTACACCCCCCTTGTGCCCTGCAATTTTCAGTTTAGTTGTTTCTCTGAATTTCAGTCCCTACAAGGTCATTGTGTTGCTGGTCTAGTGCTTGTTCTTTGGTGTTGTTTGAGTCGTGCATGTCCTTGTCATAGACAATCAAGAGAAAAAATCAGTTTGTTGCACACGTTGAGAGAATAGTATTGCTGGAATTGTGTGCACCAAATACTTATTTAACAGCTAGCCTTCTACTTTTTGTGTCAAAAGAAAGAGAGAAAAGTGCTTGTTCATGTGACACATTGAGAGTTTTGGAACAATATATTATCTATCTTTGTGTCCATCATAGATCATAATTTTCCCTTGTGCTAGAATTTTTTTTTCCTTTTGCTTTCTAGCACTAATACCTTGCTGCAGTTTTGATTCACAAGAAAAGAAAGGGAAGGATAATGTGTATCGCCTCCGCCATAATGTGTATCACAAGAAAAGAAAAGAAAAAGGCAAAAGTGCACAGGAGAAAAAGGCGCACAAAAAAAGAACTAGAAAAAGGCAAAGATAAAAATTCAGAATTGCTTGCAGCCTTTGCGTCCTTTGTTAAGTCATTTGCTTGCTTGCTTGAACTAGGTCCGAGACAAGTTTAGGCTGGTGACATAGACTAGCTTGGGACTATTATGCAGTTTTGTAATTTCTAAATTAAAATTTTGCTAATCCTTGCTACCTAATATTGCCTATCCAAGCTCCTTATATATCCTTCTGAACAGGCACAAATTTTTGACTCTCGCAATCGTCAGTTCACACTCTACAAGGTATCCTTTGCTTGCTGTAATTAAGAACTTTGTAAGGGCTTGGTGAGATGCTTCCATTTTCTTGTTGAGAGTTTCCACAGTTATTACATAGTAGTGATAGGAAAATATACTCTTGTGTGTTTTCTTATTTGCTACTAACAATGACAGGTTCCAATACTCATGGGAATGAATTGATGGCATATTATGATGATAAGAGTGTTGTAGCACAACGAGTGTTTAGTTCTCAAATGGAGAAGGTAGAGCAAAATCAATTGAACAATTTATTCCAGACTCACTTTATTATGAAAGATCGACGTTGCCATGTCATCATTGATGGAGAGAGTAGCCACAACATCGCAAGCTTGGAGTTGGTCGAGAATCTTGGCTTGACCACACAGCCATACCCATGTCCATACTACATCCAATGGGTAAATTCTTGTGGTAAGGTAAAGATAGATCAAATTGCACGCATTGAATTTTTTATTGGTTCTTACAAGGATAGTGCAGAATTTGATATAGTACCTATGCAAGCATGTCATTTGTTAGCAGGTAAACCTTGGATTTCTACAAGTAATGTTTCACATAATGCCATTGCTAATAGCTACTCATTTAAATACAATGGTAGAAGGGTTACTCTTAAACCTATGACTGCTGCTGAAATTTTAGAAGAGGATCAACAAAGATTTGAGAGAAGAAAGAATGAACCATTTAGGATAGAATGGGCTATTTCAAATGTTGCAACACTTCCATCAAAATCTGAATTACTAGAGGATGAACATATTTCTTTGCCTCTTGTTGCAACTAATACATTTCAACAACTATATAAAGAAGATGATTGTGGGAAAGATAAAGAACAGGTTGTTGCTTCAGGTAAAAGCTTTCTTGATGTGATGAATTGTTCTAATAATCTTGCTGTATTGGAACCTTATGATGAAGTTCCTTTATTACAAGTTGATTTATCTATTGGTCCTTGTGATAAAGAGGAGTTGTGTGCCAATGCTTCACTCATACCTTTGCCACAACAAATGAATGAGCTTGATGCTTTTACTTATGATTCACCCAATGGTGCTAAAATAAAACATTTAATTTTAGTTACATGTGAAAAAGATGAGCAGAAATTGTTGACTTCTCTAAATACTTTGGGTTATATTGAATTTGATGTTCTTTGTGATCTAAATGCCATTGAGAAGAAAATATTTTCTCAAACTGAATTTCCTTTATTGACAAGAAATAATTTTCATGCTATTGGCTATTATGATCATAGAGGTTTGTTTATGGTGCATAGAGTTTATATTTCTTCAACATTAAAACCTCCTTGTGTTGTGCAACTCAATGAGACACTAGAAAACTGCAATAACAATTGTCATGTCATGTCAAGTTTTTCTAGTGTTTCTAAGATCACACATTTTCTAACTTGTCATAAGAGTGAGAATGATGTTCATATTGCTGGCCAATTTTTCAAAGATGTTGTTCAGTTGTGTGACATGCCTTCTACTGTAGTTTCACATTGTGATAACGAATTTCATAATGCATATAAATATGAGTTGCATCCCAAGCTTGGGAATAGTTTCACAATGAATATTTCAGATTTGAGACCACACATGGGTGAAAGAGATGAGCTCGAGTCGAGGACGACTCTAATTCAAAAGGGGGAGAATGATGAGGACATCACATATATGGATATACACAACACTCCTCCAACTACGATGAAAGTTCATGTGCATCACCTGAATTTACATGTGAGTTCATTTCTAATGTTTTGTTTATGTGGTTTTGAGAATAGATTGCTACCTAATGAATTAATTGTTGTTAGGAATCATGGAGATGATGATGAGATAACTGGGGAGGTGATTGGGGGTGTGATGGGCCAGCAAGGATGTCCAAGCCAAGGTGGAGGCCCAATCAAAACCGACTTTGAGTCTGTTTCGAAGCCCAGGACCAGTCTGCATTAAAACGGATGTCGAGGACGCATACAGACTCGGATTTGGACGTTTTATATATGCCTGAAAACATAACGAAAAGAACTTTCCAACCCAACTGGTCCCATGTCAAAATTCATCCCGAGCCGTCGGCAATCGTGGAAACAATTTAACTCTCAGAATCTATCCTGGTGATGCGACACCGTAATCAGTCTTTGGGCCATGGATCGAGTTGAGCCCACTTAGGGCTGCATCCAGGGGGTCTTGCACGACCCTAGAGTCCTTATATACAGCCGCCGCCTCTTCATTAGGGTTTGGGTTTTGCTTAGATTATTCTGTTAAGAATAGTTTTGCCGTTTGAACGGTTTGTGAGGCCCCAACTTTGTGAGATTTATAATACATCTGCAATTGTGTTGCATTCTTCCTTGTTCTTGCTTGTGTTCTTGATTCGCAGGCAGGGATTAGCCTTCTCGGCAAGGTCAATCGTTTTAGGACGATTGATAACCAGAGGAGACGTCGTGCTGTGATTGCGGGGTTTAGAACATGCTGTTCTGAAGCTGGATCGATTTATGTGTTGCCTCCGACCAAATCAACATCCAACCCAACTGGTCCCATGTCAAAATTCGTCCCGAGCCGTCGGCAATTGTTGAAACAAGTCGACTTCCAGAATCTGTCCTGGTGCTGCGACACCGTAATCAGTCTTTGGGCCATGTATCGAGTTGAGCCCACTTAGGGCTGCATCCAGGGGGTCTTGCACGACCCTAGAGTCCTCATATACAGCCACCGCCTCTTCATTAGGGTTTGGGTTTTACTTAGATTATTCTGTTAAGAATAGTTTTGCCGTTTGAACGGTTTGTGAGACCCCAACTTCGTGAGATTGATAATACATCTGCAATTATGTTGCATTCTTCTTTGTTCTTGCTTGTGTTCTTGATTCGCAGGTAGGGATTAGCCTTCTTGGTGAGGTCAATTGTTTCAGGATGGTTGATAACCAGAGGAGACATCGTGCTGCGGTTGCGGGGTTTAGAACGTGCTGTTCTGAAGCCAGATCAATTTGTGTGTCGCCTCTGACCAAATCAATGTATCTAAAACCTTTCGGAAGATCGGGAACCCTTGTCCACATTAGTTCCTGAGTCAGCCAGCACAGGATCGCCTCCCCAGTCGACAGGTTCGTAGTCTGAGCACACTGTCACAGTGACAACACTAGCAGGACGGTTGGGAGAGTTTATGCAAAGTGTGTCAGAGGACAGATGTCAGATGATGGAGCTGATCAGAGGACAAGCAGAGCTTCAGCGTCAGCAAATGGCCCTTGTCTCCGCTCAAGTGACTCAGATGATGGAGCTTACTCAGAGGCAGACTCAGCCAGGACCCTTCACTGCACTGATGACAGCACAGTCCAGTGGACTGTCACTCTCAAGGGTCTTACCAATAGGGGGAGCAGGACAGACTTTCTCTTCAGCACAACTCTCTCCCGTGTCAGCCTTCTCTGTGTCAGCGTTGTTTGTCTCACCTCACACTCGTCAAGCTCACTTATGGCAGGACACTCCAGCTTACAGCACGTATCGGTTAGGAGTCTGTTCTCAGATATTGTGCACACTACTCGTGCAGATTCTCTGACCGCCCTAGAGACAGTTACAGCTTCAGCTCCACCTCTTACTACCACAGTTTCCACTCTTACTACTCAGGCAGCAAAGGATCTTGTCCGTGGAGGTTTCTCTCAGTAGGATGTGGAAGACCTCATCCTACTCCAGACTTCAGCTCAGGAGACTGCCATAGTCACTACAATAGCATAGGACAGCGGGTCTGAGTCGTCTATAGACCTTGGTTTCTTTGAGCAGCTGGATGCTCAGGCAGCACAGGCTCAGGGAGCACAATAGGATCCACCTCAGGAGCAGCCAGGAGCAGAGCCCATAGAGGACGTCACTGCACCACTTCCTTCGACCAAGAGTGCTTAGATGTTTATCTTTTCCCGCCTTTTTGGCTTTTTGGTGCTTGTTGCCAAAGGGGGAGAAGACATTAGATCTAGAGGGGAGTGGGAGTGTGATCTTGTTACGATCGAGAGTAGCTTGTATCTAAGGGGAGCTACGAGGTTTTGGGAGATAGACCATTTGGTTCTTATTTTGAGGAGTTATTCGTTGTTCGTGGATTATGATGAGTCATGGATTTCATTCGCTTGTGTTTGACTCATTTTTGATCCCACTTGGTTTATTTCCTGTTCTTTTGCAGTGCTTGTATTTATTTATTATCTTATATGCCTGTGTATAATATCATGATGATGAATGCTTATTTTTAATTCTTATGTATTGCCATGCTAACTTGTTGCATCTCATCATTTATACCTTGCATTGCATGTCCTTATGCTTTCATTCAATATATTGCCATGACATGGATGCATGTTTTGTCTAGAGTATGCTCTTCACTCTTTTCCTTATATCTCTAGATGATGTTTGATTGGGTAGGATCTTATGCGTTTCTCTCATATGTTGTTATGCTTCCTCTCGATCTTTGTGTAGCTTGTTTAGTCTGGTTATTTAATAAAGTTTTTCAATTAAGTAGTGGTTGTCATCAATCACCAAAAAGGGGGAGATTGTAAGCTTCATGACCATTGACGATTGGATCCCTGTGGTATGGATGTTTTGGTGATAGAAGACAACTATGAAATTGTGGGCTAACATCTACATGAGTGTTTTCTATGTAGGAATCATCTCTTAACTCTATTGCAAATCATATGGATGATGGTGTCCTTTGCGATTGATGACAATGACCGCAAGCATGGAGGCTTGTGAACTTGATGGAGTCCAAGGGTTGATGGAGATGGATCAAAGCGGAGAACAAGCTATGGTGCAAGTGTTTGGAACACTTGAGTAGTTGTTAGGGCTTTGAGTTCATAGGAAAATCTGGACTATCAAGGGGGTCTAGGTGATTCTCTTAGGTCATGTCTAGTCGGTGATGTGCAAGGTTGCTCGGTGAAATCACAGGCACTAGGTGACAGTGGAGAAGCCAAGGAGTTGTTCAGAGAAGCCGGGAAACCAAGTCAAGTGAGGATGACAAGTTTTAGCTTATGGACATAGAGACCGGATAGAGGGGTCAGTGGAGACCGGACTGTATGGTCACTATGGGGAGTTTTCCAGGACTTAATGCGAGGAGGAGGACTCTATCAGCAGGAGACTCCATGCAGACCAGACGGTCCGGTCTGCTGACCGGACAGTCCGGTCAGTAGGAGTGCAGGGAGGCAGAAGAGGTGCATTTCACGGAGGCTCCTGGAATGGAGAGAGAAAGTGGACCGGACGGTCCGGTCCAGTGACCGGACAGTCCGGTCAGTACAGGAATTTGCAAGGACAGAGGAAGCCAACGGCTGAGGAGAGCCGTTATAGAGTGACCGTATGGTCCGGTCAGGCAGTGACCGGACAGTCCGGTCAGTGTGTCTAGAAAGATAATTTCGTGGAGCAACGGCTAGTTTGAGATTGGGAGCCTATATAACATCGTTGCTGGGGTCTTGGAGACCACTCTTGGCTAGTGGAATACTTGAGAGCATTTGGTAAGGTCCTAGAGGAAGAGAGGAGAGCACTAGGAGGAGATATTGCATATCTTGAGAGTGCTAGAGAAGAGTAGCTTGAGCATCTTGCACATCTAAGGCTAGGGTGTCCTTGAGGGTGTGATCTAGATTGTTGCTCTTGGTCTATGGTGAGACCTAGACCGGTTAGGTGTCGGTAATCGAGCCTATCATGATCGGTTGTGAAGGCCGTCACACGTTCGTACACGGTTTGAGCCCGCCGTTGGAAGGGGCATCGCTAGTGAGCGCCCGTGCCGGCTCGGGGAGTCCTGCAAGTTCTCAAGGGAGGCGAGCTTGTGCTTTGTGCAGTGGTGACGCACACCATGTCTTCACTCAAGGAGTGATTGTGGGCTCGTGGGCGAGAACTCCACTTGGTTGCGGGAGGGTCCGGGACTCCGGCGGGAGTGGTCCAATGAGGATTAGGGGAAGGTGCCATCCTTCCGAGACCTCGGGAAAAAAATCATGAGCATTCCATGACCCTCTCTTTACTATTCCGTATTTGTGTGCTCTAGTGAGTAGGGTGACTTGTGGCTTGCATAGGCTAGTGTGATTGGCTTCTGCATTTTATCTTATCATGAACACTAGCATGTGTAGGGTCTTGGCCTACTAGACTTGTTTGGGTTCCTTATCTTGTTAGACTTAAGTAGCAAAATTGAAGTATTTGGAGTCATGAGCGGCTTACTGATTCACCCCCCCTCTCGGTACGCCTTCGGTCCTTACACCCGTACATTGAGTTCCTATCTCATGGCACGCTCCCTGCCGATGGGACCGAAGCAAAGCGGCTCTATCGCCACGCCAAATCATTCACTCTGATCAACGGAGAGCTGTACAAGCACAGCGTCACCAAAGTCATGCAGCGGTGCATCCCCATCAACGAGGGCATCTGGCTTCGCGTCGACATCCACGGGGGGTCTACGGTCACCACGCAGCACCTCGAACCCTCATGGGCAACGCCTTTCGCCAAGGCTTCTACTGGCCGACTACCATGGGCGACGCGACCCGCATAGTCAAAACCTGCAGGGGTTGCCAATATTATGCTCGTCAAACACACCTTCCGGCTCAAGCCCCTCAGACGATCCCCCTCGCGTGGCCCTTTGTGGTCTAGGGTCTGGATCTTGTCGGGCTGCTCAAGAAAGCGCCCGAGGGCTACATCCACTTGCTTGTTACAGTCAACAAGTTCACAAAGTGGATCGAGGCACGCCCGTTAGTGAAAATCTGGTCGGAGGAGGTGGTCGAGTTTTTCCTCGACATCATCCATCGGCTTGGGGCCCCAAGCTCCATAATCACTGACAATGGGATGCAGTTCACCGGGAAGAAATTCCTGAAGTTTTGCGACGACTACTATATCCGCGTTGACTGGGCCGCCGTCACTCACCCCGAGACAAACGACCAAGTCGAGCGGGCGAACGACATGATACTCCAGGGGCTGAAGCCACGAATCTTCGACCCCACCATCGTCTTCAACCGTCTAAAGCAGTTCAGTGGATGATGGGCAGCCAAGATGAATGCCGTGCTATGGAGTCTGCGCACGACCAAGAGCCGCGCAATGGGTTTCACGCCCTTCTTCATGGTTTACGGGTCGGAAGCAATTTTTCCTACCGATTTGGACTATGGGGCGCCACGGGTGCGCGCGTACACCGAGCAAGGCAACAAAGTGGCACTCCAAGACGTGCTAGACTAAATAGAGGAGGCGTGAGACGTCGCACTCCTCCACTTGGCCAAGTACTAGCAAGCACTCCGGCGCTACCACGACCGCAATGTAAGGAACAGAGGACAGCTCATGGATGATCTTGTTTTGTGTAGGGCTCAAGACAACAGGGGTCGGCACAAGCTGTCCCCGCCTTGGGAAGGACCGTACATCGTCTCTCGAGTCCTCCGGGCCGGCACTTACAAACTGAAGACCATGGATGGCAGAGAGCTCAAGAACGCATGAAACATTACAGCTACATAAATTCTACCCTTAAGCTTTCCGTTTCGTGCACCTTCGCACACCTCACTCACTTTCAAGTGACACCCGACCCCTCCAAAAGGAGTCGGACGTCACTCGGGGGCTACAGAGCGCATAGCATCTCACCTTCTTTTTCTTTCTTGAAAAGCAAAAGTTATAACTACATTGGGCCCTAAGGCTCACTATGGTGATAAGCAAAGTAAGCCGCGAGCCATGCAGGTTCATGGTCGAGTCCGTCGGACGGCGCAACATTGTGCTAGCCCCAGCGGCCACGACAACAGCGATCACTAACAAGACCAAACCTTGAAGGGCTCGAGGGCTCAGACTTTGTGAATCAAAATAGGAGAGGCAAAGGGCCAACACTTCATTTAAACTAAATACGAATTAAAACTATTTAAGGCCACCACGGGCCAACGAAACCAAGCAACCACAAGTTCAAACCTAGATTATTACATGGGCACGACAACCCAACAAAACGACCAAAACAACTAAAAATGACCACTGACTAATTCTCCTGTCCTCTACGAAGTGCCTCCTCCTCATGTGCGTGGGCCAAGGCGTCGGCATGGGGAGCGGTGCGTGCCCGGATGGCCTCCATCTGCTCGGGCGTGTGGCCATGAATGTGGCACCGAGCTCAGAGCTTTGAAATCACCTTCGACCAGGTCGAAGTGAGTGGCCAGCACGCTGAAGGCTATGCACACACCAAAGCGCACACCCCACCGGATCCACCCGCGTCTCGCCTCCATCAACCCCCCAACCAGCCCGACATGGCGGCGATAGAACAAGGGCAGGACAAAGCGAGAGGGGAAGACGAAGAAGAGACGAAAGCATGGAAGTGAAGCAGGCGGAAGGAAGAGAAGAGGTCTCAGCGTTAGAGGGCTTAAATAGGAGATCCACACCCAGCGCACGATCAGAACTGACTATGAGAAGTCCGCATGTCGCCCACAAGGTAGAGTGCCCCTTGACTTCCCCCTCCGCACCACGCGCGGGCGCGGCCTCCTACACGTCTCCTTAACTTCATCCACCCACCAAAAACTCCTCATTTCCCATGAACGACTCCGAGCATCATGGGTCCCACCACTACATCCGTAATGGTGTAAAAGGCACCTCCTTGACTGTCGTGACCTGAGGGGATGGAACGGCCGCGCCATTCGTCCAAGATCACCATGATGCAAGGTAAATCGTTCTTCGATCAACTGCTTCCTCTCTCCGCGTGGAGTGGGGCCGGACGCGCGTGGCCTGTCTAAGCCCTACGCCGTGCTCCAAGTTCCAAAACAGGCAGGGCATGTGCGTCCCACTAACCGGGCCACATCGAGTCGATCTTCCTGGCGAACGAGGACAAGGGAGGAGCGAGGCGAGCCGCACGGTCCCGCCACAGGCCGAGCGGCGCAGGTAAGTCGGGATAAGGGGCTGAAAACTGCCCCGACGTCCCGGTAGCATTACGGTTCTGGCTGGTCCTACGAAGGGATTTGACTACCGTCGAAGATGCAAGACAGAGAGAGGGGCATGAGCGATGGGCACACCTAGTGGCCAGTACCCTAACCCCCGAGAGTCATGGGCATCGTGGAGTAGCGTTTGAGTCCTGTTCCGACTCGTCTCTTGGTATCTCCCTGAAGAGAGGCAGCTAGCCATCGCGACCTACCGAATGGTCGTGACAACCAGCCGAGTCAGAAAAACAAATTTATGAGATCGACCACTAGCTGGTCCACTGGAACTCCGCCGATGGGGAACCGGGGGTCTCACTAGAACGAACCCGATAGCACCTCACCAAGCAGCCGTGCTTCAGCCACCGAGGCAAAAGCGTGGCCCAGCTCTATCCTGCGTCCCACAAACGGGACACAGAAGGAGAAAGCAAAAAAGCCAAAATGACCCCTCGACTAATCCTGTTGTATCGAGCACGGACACGAGGGTTGGCATCACCAAACGAGACCCAATGGCGGGGTCACAACCCTTTATTCATTAAAACCAGACCGTGCTAGACCGGCTCATACAGAACCCTCTACCACCTCGGGACAAAGGAAAAATGAGAGAAAAGAGTCGACCCTAGAGGCCTGTTACAATGGAAAAAGTGGTACCTGCATCGTGGCGGGTACATACGGGGTGAAGCACCTATAATGCTTCATCGTCGAGGAAAGATGCCCTCATATCAGGCCAGCCATTTCCGTCGATGGAGAAGGCGAGGAGCTCGGCCACACCGTAAGGCTGTGGGTGGAGCTGCTTCTTGGGACTAAGAGTCCCCCCCCCCCCCGCCTATCAGGGACTCGGTCCGGCGCCTCTTCTTGACCCCGCTCCTACAGATGTCGTGAAGGACAAACACAACAGGACCTAATAGGCCATGGAAACCCACCACACGGGGTCCCCATTAACTCCTCCTCTCCCAAGCAAGGGGAGGAGATAACTGAAGTTATGCCAACCTCCTCGCGGCTGACGAGGCGACCGCGTCGAGACGGTTGAGAGTCTATCGCCAGCGAACCTCCATCCTCATCCTTGCTGCCAGAGGCATCATCACACTCGGAAGCCATGATGACAACGATCAACTAAGCGGAAGCTACTCGCGTCTCGGGAGTCCCGGAGCGTGGCGTGTGAATCTTAGGCATGAAGGTGAAGCGATATGGAACCCAGCCGCGTCCTTAAATAGCTCAGCCAGGCCGCGCCTTCGGATACCCTACCCAGGCAACGAGCCCGAACCAGTTCATAGCAAGGCACCAGTGTGCCACTAAAAGACAAGGACCTGACCTTGCTAGCAGCATCGCACACAACATCCTGCACAATGGGGAGCCCGCCTCGGGCTGAGTCGATGAATAAAAATCTCCTGGGCGACCCGCACGGGGACCCACCAGAAGATGCCTCTGCATGGCGCACGCTGAAAGAGACAAGGGGGCCTGCCCCTTGGGACAACATCAGGTCATGCCTTTTTAGGTGAGTGCAGCATGACGCGACGCCCTGCAGCAGCCTTGCAGGCCGGGGCCAGTCCCCTCTGCCGACACATCACGCCTCCCGCTCTGCCCGAGGCCTGAGCCGTAGATGCCTCAGCGGCCTCGTGAACCGTGACCAATAAATAAAGCCAAAGAACGAGTCCATACGGACTCCCTCTCTGGCTTGGGGTCTACACCCGATGGGTGCGCTCGCGTGCACCTCTCTTGTAATGGAAAATCAACCACAGTTGCATCCAGCCGAGGCGCGAGTTTCGCAAAAACTCGCCCCCCCGGCTCGGGGGCTACAACCGTTGGGTGCGCTCGCGCGCACCCTGATGGATCGAGCAACTTACAAAACAACCTCGCCTACCTTGGCTTGCATCGGCAAATCGCCCTAACGACTCTCTGACTCGCTCAGGGGCTCGGGGGCTACTGTCAAGGGTAAATATCAGGGTACCATGTGGCGCTCCCTAATAACCAATAGGGACCAAAGTAGGCCCTGCATGAAAAGCACCAACGCGATGAAAGCCCACTCTGGACCATAAAGGCCGCGCCGTACTCCCGACTCGCCCTGACTATAGGCGGACAGTAACCAGCCTTAAATGCCGCATTCGACCCCCTGGCAGGGGTCGAGCAATCCGCCATGCCCGACCACTTCCGTAGGAGTCAGGAGCCCTGTTACGCCTCGATCCTACCCGACCCTGCGGGAGGGGTCGGGAACATCCCTCATGGGTCCCGCACGATCCTCGAGCGGGTGCTGCCCCTTCTGACCCTTGGACTAGGAGCCTAAGCCCTGACAAAACGAAACTAGGGAGGGCGGAATGGAGAAACTCGATCGCTCTGACAAATATGACCAATCATAACCCCAAGTGGGTTCGGGGGAGCCTGACGCTGCGTCCACCTCCAAGACCGAGAGCAGGTGACCGAGTCGATGGCCCTCAACGACCAACCGTTCGGCCTTAAATGTCGTACCCGCCGTGCTTCCACAGTATCAAGGGGTCAAATCCCCCCATACATCCCATTATCACCGTCGCCGCCCACGCCCGCTGACGCAGGGGAGTGCGGCATGGCGCTTGATGACACCTCCACCTGGTGACATGCACAACAGTGGTAGTATAGGACGACTGATGGACAAGGCAATCATCAACATGCCGCATAATGTGACGGCGCCCATGAGGCGTCGTGCCGCATTCCATGAAGCACGCCATCAACAGTGGCCAAAAGACGTGACCGAACGACAAAAGGCGGGGGAGACCTATGGCATAACGTCACCCCTAGTCACCTAGACGATAGGGCAGGACGGTCAAGACTTGAAGACCATGATCATCGACCCAAAGCTCGGCCTCCTTCAACACGGCTTCAACAACTACGCACGTGTAGATCCCTCTCTCTCTCTATATAAATGGGCCCATCCCCATAGAATATAAAAGGGGACGCTCTTCTTCTCTCAACAGGACACAAATACCACTCGACACAACACGGATCACTCACTCGCACCTGAGACTTGGAGCACCCCCTCCTCTCTCACCACCATTGTACTCAACCCCGGACCAAGTAACACGAGCAGGCCTGAGAACTGGACGTAGGGATTCACCCCGAACCAGTATAACCCCCCGTGTCCTCTTGCTAAGCCATTACCAAATCTAAAGCGCGCATCCCCGGAACAAATTCTAATAGCCAGTGATCAAAACACCAACACAGTCAGATCCACAAAAGAAGGTGGGTATGAGTCTTCCGCCATTAGGTGATGGAGGAGGAGGTATCTCACAACGAAGATGGTCCATTATGATTTTCTGATTTGTCTCAGTGACGTCCACCCTCTGGCTTATGTTCTGACACCTCCCAAGAAGAGATTTGAACATCTTCATAATGCTACTCTTCTTTCCACGGGATGGTTGTGAGGAATGAGATGATTCGGTGGCTCTAGGATGAGCCCTAGGAGGCTGAGGGGAGGAGGGCTGAACTGCACCAAAGAACTAACCGGCTAAAGTAGATGGAGTCCAATTTAAGGGAACTTGAGGCTTAAGACTCCGGTGCTTCATGTCTTTGTTGAATGTTTGGCATGATATCTTCTCAATCATGCACATGATGTAAGGTGCATAGGCACAAGCATGCTTTGGAGAGATTGAGATGTCCCACATCTCCTGATAGATATAGTCGAAGACATCAAATTTCTTGTCTCCATGGAGCCAGTGAAGTATATCCCTCTGATAGGCAGGAATGCGATCAGAGTTACCTCCACGAGGTGCTAAAGTGCTCCTATAGATCCGATGTAGGACTCAAAAGATGGGTTTCAGTCCATTGGAGTTGGGTGGAGAGCAGTTCTCTGGGTCAATGTACATGTACTTCATGTCCTCAGCATTTTCTTGTGCACCTGGTTCTTTTCCTTATGGGAGTTCTTAAGTCCAATCATGGAGGCAAATTGGTTCAAGGTGCATGAGTACTTTGTTCCATTTGTCATCCAATTCATGGTCTTGCATCATCATCAAAATACACTATGTAGTAGAACTATGCAATGATCTCCTTGTTCCAAGAATAGTTGAAGGTTAGAACTGTCTTGGTCCCGTGATGTTCACAAGTAGCCATCACTTCATTGAGCAAAGGATGTTTTCGATCCTTCATGTATTTCCAGTCAAGCTACTTCATCTCCACAACAGGATTCTTCATGCGATGATAGGTGGAGCGGTACCAATCCGCATGGAAGTGAGCCGAAAAGCGAATGTCAGCATTTTCTTTGTCACAGGAGTAGTGGTTGGTCTCACGGGCTTCACGATAGGTCCCAATTGATGCATGTGGGTAGTCAATGATTTTCCTATCCGAGTTCTCCGCCTCAGCTGGAATCAAATCAGTGGGCTCTTCTGGTTCCTTTTGGTCAGCCATCAACAGAGTGGTACAGTGGACACGACACGCTGTGGACTTTCTGTAACACCCTAATTTTTGAAATTTGAAATAAATGAAATTAACTAATTAATGTGGGTGTTAGCATTAACAATTAATGACCCAAGTGAAATAAAATAAAATTATTTGTTGCATTCATGCTGGATTAGAGTGCATTAGGATTTTTATTGTATGAAAAACTTTGCTTTAAAAATGTGATTAGGAAGTGATTTCGTTTAGTTAGAAAATTAGAACTAGAAATAGGAAAAGAAAAAAAATTAAAGAGAAACCCACCCCGAGCCTTGGGCCAATTTTCACCCCGATGGCCCAACTCCCTCCCTCTCTTCTCCTGGCCCCGGCCCAGCTCTTGCCCCCTCCCCTCTTTTCTCTGCCTTGGCCCAGTCTGCCGCCTCTGCCCGTCCGGCCTTTTGGCCCATCTCACGCGCCAGCCTAGCTCGCCCTTCTTCTCCTTCCTCCAGCCGAACGCGACCAGAAGCCGCCACCTTCAACCGATCGTGCCGCCGCTCGCCTGGTCTCGCGTCTCCAGCTCGCCGTCGCCGCCTGCCACGGTCCCACGCGTCCGTGCAGTGCCCGCCTCCGACCCCACCATAAAGCGTAGCAGGCCATGTCGCCTCACGTCAATGCCCGAGCCCCACCCTCTGCGTCGCCTTCAATGGCGCCAGGACGTGTTGCCGCCCTGCCACCCGACCAGCCGCGCCCGCCGCCTAAGCTCGTCAATGCTTGGCTGAACCGCACAGCCGTGCCGCTCCAACCGCGCATGCCCGCAGAGCATTTCAATGAACGTGAGGCCTTACCGAGATCTGCCCCGGCGTTAATGGCTGCACGCATCGAATGCTCGTTGCCCCACTCCCTTGTCGTCTCCCTCTCTGCCCGCCTTATAATATGTCACACCTGCCAGTGTGTCGGATACGTATTAGGATGATAGCGTATTTCCTATCGGGCTTCACCAGGCAATTAGGAAGGAAAGAGGCCTTGGGCCGAATGCTAAGGTGGGCGTGTGTATGACCAGCGGGTCCCGCTTGTTAGGGTGTGTGTGCATCGTTGGCTGCTTATAAGCCGGTGTTGTATCGAACCAAAGGACAAGAATTCTTTTCCAAGAAAGAAAACTGATCTTGCGATGGACATCTTCTTGCCTCGCAAGTTTAGGTGAGCACCGTCGAGAGTCCTCACGCCCCGGAGCCTCACCGTCGGTGGCCACGGGGTAGTCTTACAGGTGGTATCAGAGATGGTCGTTCTTTGGCTGTTTCCCTTCGCGCAGTCATGATCTGCTACTCCCTCGATCTGAGCGGTAAAATCTCGAGTTTGGTTGGTTGATTCGGGCAAAGCAACCTAGTCGTGGAGCTCGTGATCCTGTAAATCCGTTCTGGTTCGCTCGATTGGGGGTTGATCACTACGACGATGGCAAAACCCACCAAGCAGACGGAGTTCATCCTCAACGCCATGGACATGGTGGCCAAGCGGCTCGACGATCAGCGCGCGGCCAACAACGAACGATGGTCCCAGGTCCTGGACAGCCTCGACCTCCTGTTCGCCAAGATGGGAACCCTGGAGAACCGGATCGGCGACATCGACAATGACCAACAGCACGTGATGGCTCGTCTTGAGCTCAACTCGCGGGCGCTGGAGCGGACAGCGTGCGACCAGCACTTGCTAGCTCAGCGCATTGACGCGAACGACGACGAGCTGGAGAGGTTGGCGCGTGGTCCCGAGCGCCGCCATGACTACGGCCGCTTCCCTCACCCCCACGGAGCTAGCGGATCGGATGCGGATGATCACGCAGCCTCGTTCCACAACGTCTTTGCACGGTGCGGCGCGGTGCCTCAAGGCACCCGCAACGCTGAACCTGGAGATGGCAGCGGTGGATTTAGTGGCGCTGGCGGCGGTGGACTTGGAGGAGTTGGCAGCGGTAGACCGGGAGGAGTTGGTGGCGGTAGACCTGGTGGTCCAGGCGGCGGCAGACGCGTTCCGCGTGAGGCGCATGTTGAGTGTTTGATGGATGGTCGCTACCGTATTCCTAGGGATGACCGTGCTCGAGGGCAACGCAATCTGCCCAAGATGTCATTTCCGAAGTTCAACGGTAACGATCCAGTGGTTTGGGGAGACAAATGTTTGATTACTTTGAGATTTTCAGCATTCGGGAGTACATGTGGGTTACCTCTGCTTGCCTGCATATGGAAGAAAATGCGGCGAAATGGTTCCAAATGTTCAAGAGACAGCATGAATCGGTGACTTGGGATCAGTTAATGGTTGCAGTTCAAGCTAAGTTTGGGGCCTTTGATTACAGCAAGCATATGTGCGAGTTGCTAGCTCTTTGTCAGACTAGCTCCGTCGAAGACTATGCAGCTGATTTCGAATCTCTGCGTTACATGGTGGCCATGCATAATACTGCTTTGGATGAGACATTCTTTGTCTCTCAGTTTGTGAAAGGTCTCAAGGATGGAATTCGTGAAGGGCTGCAGTCTCAAATTCCGGAAACGGTGGAGAGGGCCGTGCTTCTAGCACAGATTCAGCAGGAATATCAGGATCGCCACAAACACAGGCAGTCTAAGCCTGCGAACATTACCAAGCTGGGTTCGACAGCTAAACTCGACAACAAGGGTTCTGGGGGCAATTCTGAGTATTGGAAGGAACGTCAACTCAGAGATTATCGTAGAGCTAACAATCTTTGTTATTTCTACGGTGACAAGTTTGATCATGCTCACCTCGAGAAGTGTTCTAAACGGCCAAAAGCTCATCTGCACAACCTGGCAGTGGATGACATGGAGATGGAGTTAACTGAGGATGTTTTACAATCTCTGGAGCAGGAAGATTTGGCTCAGGCACAGTTATGTCATATCTCTCTGAATGCAATTTCAGGCAAGGAAGATGGGGAAGCAATGAGACTCCGTGCTCTTGTCAAAAACAAAGTCATGCTTATCTTGTTCGATTCCAGCAGCTCTAATTCTTTTGTGATCTCTGCTTTTCTTGCTGCAGTTGGGATATCACCTCAGCCGGCATCTCCTGTCCTGGTTAAGATGGCTAATGGTGATTCTATGGTGAGCAACACTTTTGTTCCTGATATGGAATGTTGGGCCCAGGGCCATACTTTACACACTGATATGAAAGTATTGGACTTAGGAGTGTATGATGCCATCCTGGGTTATGATTAGCTCAAGGCTCATAGCCCTATGGTGTGTGATTGGGATAAGAGAACACTCCAGTTCATTGAAAACGGCACCACAGTTTTTCTGCAGGGTGTAACCACTGACCACAACCCAGTCTCTGAAATCTCTGTGGATCAACTGACCAAATAGTACAAAGGGAATGAAATTTGGGCAATGGCTGTTATTCAGGAACTTCACCAGCTACCTATCCCTACTGACACACCAATTGAGATCAGGGCATTGCTGGATGAATTTGCTGGTGTTTTTGCTAAACCAATGGACTTACCACCACCATGACAGTATGATCATACTGTTCCTCTGGTTCCTGGAGCTACTCCAGTTAACTCCAAGCCATATCGTTATTCCCCACTCCACAAGGACAAAATCGAGAGGCAGATCCAAGACTTGCTAGCAGCGGGATTCATCATACCCAGCTCCTCTCTCTTTGCCTCCCTGGTGCTGCTGGTGCAAAAGAAAGACGGTAGTTGGCGTTTTTGCGTCAATTTCCGCAAGTTGAATGACCTCACAATCAAAAATCATTTTCCCATGCCATTGATTGATGAAGTTCTTGATGAGCTTACCGGCACTAAATTCTTTACCAAATTGGACCTCTGCACTGGTTTCCACCAAATTAGGATGAGTCCAGGTGATGAAGCGAAAACAACATTCAAAACACACCACGGGCACTACCAATTCAGAGTCATGCCCTTCGGGCTAACTAATGCGCCTGCAACCTTCCAGTGCGCGATGAACTCAGTTCTTGGCCCTTATCTTCGCAAGTTTGCTATGGTTTTTCTGGACGATATCTTGGTGTACCAGTCCCACCTTGACCCTCCATGTGCAGCATCTACGCATGGTCCTCAGTGCAATTCGTGAGCACCAATTCTTTGTAAAATCCTCCAAATGCTCCTTCGCCAAACGTGAATTGGAATACCTTGGGCACATTATCTCTGACCAGGGGGTTGCCACTGACCCCAGTAAGACTGCCGCAATGCAGCAATGGCCGCAACCAACATCAGTCACAGAGTTGCGCGGATTTCTGGGACGCACAGGCTATTATCAGAAATTCATCAGAAATTATGGACTTATTGCTAAACCACTCACGAATCTCTTAAAGAAGAAACAATTTCAGTGGCATGAGGAGGCTCAACAGGCATTTCTGGCTCTAAAGCACGCTATGGCTCACACCCCAATGCTGGCACTGCCCAATTTTACTGAAGGTTTCACAATGGAATCGGATGCTTGTGAGACTATAATAGAGGCAGTATTAATGCAACGTGGACCACCAACTGCATTCTTAAGCAAAGCTTTGAGTGAGCCCCATAGACACTTGTCCATCTATGAAAAGGAGTTCTTGGCTCTGATAATGGCAGTGGAGAAATGGCGGCCCTACCTCCAGCGTCAAGAGTTCATTATACAGACGGATCATAAAAGCCTCTGTTATCTGGAAGATCAGCAATTACAGTCTGAGCTCCAGCGCAAAGCAATGACTCGCCTTATGGGTCTTCAATTTAAAATTGTATATCATAAAGGGAAGGATAATCTTGTTGCTGATGGTCTGTCCCGTGTAGGACACCTAATGAAGATATATACAGTTTCTGAAGCAAAACCTTTGTGGATTCAGGAGGTGCTCAATTCGTATGCCACAAATACTGAAGCTCAACAAATGCTGGCACACCTCGCTATCATAAGCCCAAATGAAAAAGGCTATTCTCTCCACAAGGGTGTCATTCGCCACGACAACAAGATATGGGTTGGTTCCAACTCTGCTCTCCGCACTCGGTTGATTTTTGCTTTACATGCTAGTGCTATTGGCGGTCACTCGGGGGTTCAGGCTACTTATCAGTGGGTGAAACGCACGTTTGATTGGCGTGGCCTAAGACAGGATGTCGAAAGCTTTGTGAAGCAATGTGCAATATGCCAGCAAGCTAAACATGAAATGATCAATCCGCCCGGACTTCTACAACCCCTGCCGGTACCACAAGGAGCTTGGCAAGATATCTCGATGGACTTCATAGAAGGTCTCCCAAAATCAGAGGGTTATGATTCTATATTGGTCATTGTTGATCGCTTCACTAAGTATGCCCACTTCATTCCCCTTCGACATCCATTCTCTGCTCCTCAAATCGCTCAAATTGTCCTGGATTCGGTGGTCAAGCTTCATGGTCTGCCCAAGACAACCGTCTCTGACCGCGACAAAGTATTCACCAGCTCATTCTGGAGTGAACTCTTCAAGTTAGCTGACGTCAAGCTACACATGAGTTCTGCCTATCATCCGCAGACCGATGGCCACACGGAACATGTCAACCAATGTCTGGAGATGTACCTACGATGTGCTGTGCATGACACCCCCAAAAAATGGAAATCCTGGTTACCACTCACCGAATTCTGGTACAATTCTTCTTATCATGCTGCATTGGGTTGCTCCCCTTTCAAGGCTCTCTACGGTCACGATCCCAATTTTGGTGCTGCCCTGGTGATTACTGACGATACATCTGCATCAGTTGCTGAGCTCTTGAAGGAGCGTGAAGACCATACTCTATTTCTGAAGGAACATCTCGCAGCCGCACAGAATTGAATGAAGAGTCAGGCAGACAGACATCGCACTGATCGTGAGTTTCAGGTTGGTGAGAAAGTTTTACTTCAACTCCAGCCCTATGCTCAATCCTCCTTGGTCAGCCGCCCATATCCAAAGCTCGCATTCAAATATTATGGACCATATTCTGTTCTGGAGCACATCAGAGCAACGGCTTACAAGCTCGATTTACCTGCTGCTTCGCAAATCCAACCAGTATTCCATGTTTCCCAATTGAAGCCTTTTGTACCAGATTACAGTCCAGTGTTCACTGAGCTTACAACTCTGGTTGACCTGACGGCGACTAACACCGCACCGGAAAGGATCTTACAGCGGCAACTGGTGAAGAAAGGTAACACGACCATACCTCAAGTACTAATCCAATGGGCAAATCTGGGACCAGAGGCTGCTACCTAGGAAGACTACAATGTGATTGTCAAGCAATTTTTGGATGCAGTTGCTTGGGGTCAAGCAACTTCAGGGGAAGGGGGAGATGTCACACCTACCAGTGTGTCGGATACGTAACAGGGTGATGGCGTATTTCCTATCGGGCTTCACCAGGCAATTAGGAAGGAAAGAGGCCTTGGGCCGAATGCTAAGGTGGGCGTGTGTATGACCAGTGGGTCCCGCTTGTTAGGGTGTGTGTGCATCGTTGGCTGCTTATAGCCCGGTGTTGTATCGAACCAAAGGACAAGAATTCTATTCCAAGAAAGAAAACTGATCTCGCGATCGACATCTTCTTGCCTCACAAGTTTAGGTGAGCACCATCGAGAGTCCTAAATAGGGTGGCCACAGGGTAGTCTTACAAAATAGGGTGCCCCGGCCGTGTTCGCAACTCGCCCCGCCCAAAGCCCCTGCTCTGCGCTTGCTATCAACGAGCGACTGCCGGTGAAGCTCCACCGCTGTAGGCCAACGTCACCCGCCCTGCCCCAAGTTTCCCCGCCCCTACGCGACCACCTAGTGAGGTTCCCTTCATGCTGCTCTTGTGATTAGTGGCAACAACGTCGCGTTCAGGCCCCTGTAGGCAAAGATCGATGAACGCCGTCGCACTGGCCATGGCGCCGCCGCCCGCCACCAGCTTCGCCCCGACCCACCCCCAAGCCACCCTGAGCCGCCCATCAGCCGATCGATGGCCCAGAAACGGTTGGGTTCTTCATAGACCATGAACCCAACCCCCAGCCCGGTCTATGAATCCTGTGGACCGAGTCAACCGCATATATCAATTTATTTTAATTTGTAAAATCACTAGATAATGGTTATTTTACTGTTTAGCCCCGTGATTATTTTAATTAATATTAAGTCCTATAAATTTTTTAGTTAACCCCCTGAACTTTATTATAATTATTTTTAGCCCCTACATTTTTACTGTAAGATTCCATAATTATTAGTAATTACATTTAGTTCCCTAGAATCTTTTTGGCTTAGTTATAAATTAGTGCCTAAACCTTCAAACTAGCATAACTTTTTACTCGTAGCTCCGATTTTAGTGATTCTTGCGCTCACATGATTGTAGCAATGAATAGAACCCTATTGTAGTGTTTTATTAGACTTAAAGCATTTTTGTTGTACTGTTTTCTTATGTTTGTGCTTTGTTTGCTTTGTAATGGAAAGAACGTGTAGACCGTCAGCAGTCTGAGAGTTTCCAGGACCTCAAGTTTGGGGACTTTGAACGACAGCAACCCATGGAAGAAGGCAAGTGGCCGTTGACCATTTTGATACCTATGTTTTAAAATGTTTATAAACATGCATGCAGTTAATTTGAATCCTATGTCTTTACCCTTCCATATTATTCCTTTGCCCCCCTTGTTTGGGTAGTACTCTAGGATGGGTATGTCATGCTTAGTAGCGGTATTTTGGGAATGTTTAAATTGAAATAATGAACATAATCACTATGGGATGATGATCTTTATCGTAGGATTTAGGAATCTGGACATGCTGGATTGGTTTGATATGGTGCCGGTGTGCACGAGACTTGGGATTGTGCCTGTACCTGTTCTAAATTCTAGGATTGATTTGTGGATCATGTAACCATGTTTACCGTAGAAAGCACAAGGCTGACATGGTAGGATTGGTCAAGTACTGAGATGTCTTTCCAGTCTACGGGTGATCGAGGAAGGGGGACGGAAGGGTTTACTTTCAGGCCTCAGGTGAAGGAGGGTTTACTCCTAGCCATGGCGCTGGAGGGGGCTTCTGTAGGAAGGGTTTACTTCTGCAGTGGTGAAACCTTAGCATGGATATTTTGACAGGCTGGGAAGCTCTTTGAAAGACCTCGTGGGTGATTTCTTGGCCTCACACCTACGGTAGTGTGTTGGCAACAGGTAGACTTTAGTCACCGACGGGTGATGGAATCACCAACCTGTGGGCAAAGTTGTGCAACCTCTACAGAGTGTAAAACTGTTATAACAACCAAGCTCACAGTCAAGAGTGCATGGACCTTTCACACGATTAGAGGGATATTGGGACATTTGGGATATACAAGAGATGGTATATGGTTGGGCCACATGTCAGGTAAGCTGTAGCAGTGGTAAAGTTTGGATGGGCTACATGCTGGTGTAAGCTATAGCAGGATATTGGTTTTTAGGTGTTATAACCCACGGATAGCTCTATAAGCAGGGCATGCTTATAGTAGTAGATATTTATGGTATCTCTTGGGGAATGAAACACCTAGTAAGTAAGATTGCTTTTCAAATGGTTATAGGTATAGTTGGCATTTATGCAAATGAGCCCATGTCTTAGCCTTTCATGACTTAAGCTTGCATGTCATATATATACCCCACACTTGCTGAGTACGAAATCATACTCACGCTTGTTATTTTTCCTATTACTATGAAATGATGCTCATAGGATGGAGATGTTGTGGAGTTCCATGATGAGGACGTGGTCTAGGCGAGCAATCCCCCGTCGACTGCCTGTGGAGTTATGGAGTCTTTTGCTGTATCGTCATGTTTTGTACGGTATACGGACATTGATGTAAGAATTGTATGACTATAAGTTATCTATGACATTGGTTGTACTGGTATTTCACTATTAGTGTCATGTACATGTGAAACTTGTTCTTGGGCACACGCACGATACACTTGGTTTGGTCTTCATAAATCGGGTGTGACAGGAGGTGGTATCAGAGCCATGTGGGTCATAGATTGTTAGCCTAGGTAGTTATTTTGATTTATGAAAACCCAAAACTATTTTCAAAAACTATTTTGAGTCAAAAATATTCTAGTCCATTGTTTGTCTTCCCCTCCTCGAATCATTCATTTTTTTAAAAAAATCCTGCTATTATTTGCAAATAACCAAAATTTATCAGCTATCTCATCTATTCAAAATGTTGACTAAGATCTAGCCCCGATGATAGCAAGAGTGAGACTTAAGGTATAACAACCTTTATTAGGAAAGCGATTGATTGTTTGATGTGCTTTGTGTGATTTGACTTTTTTGTTTGTCCATGGAATGTAAGACCTTGTCTAACCCAACATCCATGCTTAGGTAAAATAATTTTTGGGTATAAATTTATTTCCCCTGCCACCCTTGTTAAAAACAACAAAATCATTTCAGATGGTGAACATGAGGTCCAGACCTATCGTCGGTGAAGGCAACAACAACACTAACCACAACAACCATGATAATAATCCTCCGCCACAACCGATCACTATAGAGCAACTTGTGGTTATGCAAACTCAACTCCTTTAGAGCATGCATCAACAAATGGCACATATGCAGTAAGGGAATGGGCAATGATTGAATCCCTAGCATAGGGACAAACTTGGAGAATTTCTGAGGACCAAGCCACTGACATTCTCCCAGTCTGTAGAACCCCTGGATGCAGACGATTGGCTGAGTGGTCCAGTGCAGCAATAGAAAGAAGTTATTGCATGCCTCTCATCAACTCAAATGTGCTGCTGCTGCATGGTGGGATGCGTATGTGGAAGCTCATGAAGAACCAGAAAGCATCGACTAGCAGGAGTTCAAGAATAGCTTCAGAGCTCATCACATGCCTTTTGGTTTGATGAAGCTGAAAAGGAAAGAGTTCATGGATCTAAAGCAAGATTCCATGTAAGTGAATGAGTATGTCTCTCGATTCACACAACTATCAAGGTATGCCGCCAATGATGTTGACATAATGAGAAGAAGCAGGATCATTTCTTGAATGGCTTGAATGATGGATTAGCCTATGCTTTGGAAGCCCATGACTTTGATAACTTCCAAGGCATGGTGAACAAGGCCATTATTCTAGAGAACAGAAGAGGTCTGATGGACCGCAAGCACAAGATGGAACGTCGAAGCTAATCTGGAGGAACCAACTCTAAGCCCCGTCTCGATTCTCAATCGTCCAAACCTACATACCGCCAAGGACAACAATATGGTCAACAGAGGACACAGTATAGAGGACTTGAATCCTAGAACCAACAGAACAACACTCAATATCATAACTCCCTAGGTTCTCGTCCGGTCATGTCCCCAGCCCCACCACCACAAAAGGTCCACATTGGACAAGGATTCACTTTCACAGGACCATGCTACAACTATGGAGAGACTGGGCACTATGCTAATAGGTGCCCGTGCAAGCATTAAGGGCAGCCCTAGAACCAAGGTGCACTATCAGCACGGAGCCAGCATGGAAGCAATGCCCCAACCACCAAGCAGAGTCATGTCAGAGCACATGTCAACCATGTCTCTTTGGAACATGCACATGCCACCCCAGACATTATTGTCGGTATGTTCCACCTCAACGATATCCCTCGCTAGTACAAATGTGAAGATCTATGATGTTTTCTGCATGTCGTTTTACTATTTTGTCATAGAACAACATATATCTATGATGAAAATAATTAATTCGTCATTCAACAGAAGTGACGGCACTTGACCATTATGAAATTATGACAAAACTACAAATATCATCATAGGACAACAAGAAAATTTGTCATAGAACACCATACGTTCAACAACACTAATTGTGACAATAATTTTTGTCATAATGTAGGGACAACAAACAAATCCCAGAGGCGCTCGAGACCTGCAACTAGAGGAGTTTTGCTTGACAACATGACCAGGGCTATGGGGAGGAGGCTGCCCATTTCTATTGATGAGGGCAAGGCAAGGCCACATGACCCATTGCAAGCTGCCAAATTTGCAGCTGGTGTCATTGTCAAGTCCCACGTACCTATCTTCACACACTGGAAGGATTACAACAAAGATGAAAATCTTGAACTTTTGAGGAATTTAAGGGCAGACTTGCACTAAGTGTCTATTTGTACTTTTGTTATATTCACATTCAACTATGTTGTCCCCTTGTGTAGCTCTAATGATTTCAAATCCTCATCACTAGGGAAGGCTGGCAATTGACACTAAGGATAACCCAACAATTGACGCATGTACAAGTGTATTCAAGTCCAATATACATCAGATGCAGTACAAGTTAAAGAAGCTCTACTTTAATGGCATCCCTGCTGATCAAATTAGAACAACTTCTCCTATGTCTTGCATGACTGATGATGAATGGTGCAAGCTTATTGAAAAATGGTCAAGTGCGAAGAATAAGGTATATCTATACTTGGAAACAAGTTCCATTTTGAATTTCATTAATACACCTTAAAGATGAAGTCTAATCATTCATCACTTGCATTGTAGGCAATCTCCAATCAGAACAAGCAGAACCAGGGGAAACTGAAGTTTCCTCAGACTACTGGATCAAGATGTTATGTGGCCCAGTTGCATGTTCATGTGAGTAACAATGGCACTTTAGGCCCTGTTTTGAGTCCTTGCTGATTATAGATTGTGTAGCTATTCATGGTGTCAGTTCTGGCTGCTTATATTCTCTATTTTCCTTGAGTTGTTTGTTGGTTCTCTATTTGCTCGGTTCTGTTCTTTTTTAGTAATTCTTTGAATTGTAATTGAAGCCTTGAACATGAATTATCATGCCTAGTTATGTTTTAAGATCTATTTATCAAATTGATTTGACATGCATGTTAGTTCTTGAAAATTTAAGTTATTGGGCATATATTTCGGTACAATAAAATGTAACCATTATTTTGAACTGCATTTACATAACAATATGGACTAATTTCTATTTTAGTACAGTTTTGCCAAGGTTAGTGATAAACTTTTTTGTTACAGTTTCAAAGTATCCAGGAGAATGCTGAGGGTGAGGAAGAAAGTGGTGAAGAAAGCGAGGAAGAAATCAATGCAGTAAGGCATTCAAGGTCCTCCACACCAGTAGAAAAAAATGGAATCAGTGATGCTGCAAGAGATGCAGTTGTAAGTCCTGTTCCTTCCTGTGGTTGTCCATTTTTTATCATCTTAACTGCAACTTCATTTGTACTAGCAAATGCCAAACTTTTTCAATGCTTGATATATCAAATGGCTATACTTTGTGGTTTTGTTACTTTGATAGTGTCACATTTCTAGTTTCTTTTGATCCCTCCATGATTCTTGCTTGTTTTTGAGTAATTTCTTTTACCATTTTTATGGTACGTGTCTTTTTTGTTCCTTGTATGTACATTATTTTTTTCAACAACACTATTTTTTTTTCAATATTGGTTTTTGCAGGCTACCATGGAAACTTTGCACAGTGAATCTGTTGCTGCTTGGCAGCAACCAATTCCTAGTGCCGAGGTGGTTGCTAAGGTTCTCGCATAGTCTGAGACAAGCTTGAAGAAGAACATCACTTTATTCAAGAATGCTGGCATTTCTGTAAAGAGCTCCAAAGATCAAGAGATAGCTACTGAACGTGCTCTCCGTCAATAGCTTGATGCGAAAAAGCAAGGGTTAGCCATGCTGCATCAAGAGGTTGATGATCTAAAGAAGAGAGCAGAAGTTCCTGAGGAAGAATCAGCGGGGAATTCTCAACAGTTTGAAGAATTCAAAAAGAAACAGGAAGAGAACACTTTGCTCCTTCAGCAAATCTTGAGAATCAATAGTGCTGGTAACTTTTCACAGCCTTGAAGATCGTTGGGTGGCCGAATGTGACTCCAACCTTATGTGAATGTAGTGACTCCAACCTTACGTGAATGTGGATGTGGCTTTTCTTATGTGGTTGTCATTATGTGAATTTTGCACTTATGTGGTTATCTGTTATCTGGTGACCTATGTATTTTGTGAAGTTGTTGTGTCTGATCTGGTGAATATGTTATGTTATCTAGTGAATCTGGTGACCTGACTCGAATCTGTTAAGTGCTATCTGGTTAATGTGTTATATGGTGAATTTGGTGACCTGACTTGACTCTATTATCTGTTATTACTTGTTGGTCGTTAATATGCACCCACTTATATACCGCAAGAGGATGGTGTACATTGTAGCACTTTTTCCCTTAGAGTATTCCAAGGTATAATCGAATCCACGAGGATCAGCAAGAGAACCATGTTCAGAGTTTACTATTTCATCTAAAAAAATTAATCCTATCATTAAGTACATATTGCACATACAAGAGAGTCAAAAAAGATGAAAGTCGAAATTGCAAACCTGAGCCAAAGTGCGCCTGATACCTTAGTAAGCCTAAGTGCATCAGATTCTTAATTAACCAAGGCTTATGAGATTAGGAGCATACACATCGACCATGGAGTATCACCTGGAGTTAGCCTATATGTATCTAGCAGTCAGAGAAAGGTTGTGCCGATCGGTGCAACTGGTGTGCCAATCAGCACTGAAGCAGTAGTCGTTATCATATTAATGCTAGCTTACTTGGCACATTAAAAAATCGGTAAACATCAAAGATGAGCAGGACCACCAAGTCTTCTGAGCGGCTCCCGTTTTATCGCTGCCTGGAGGAAACCCTTAATAGCGTGAGCGTCTTAACCCCTACTTGACTATCTAAAAGTGTTGCGCAAGCGTAGCTCTGTCACAACTAAACCACACCCTAGCATCATCAAGAAGTCATGATTCATACAAGATCCGAATACTAGCCTAATCACTATGATTAAGATAGCATCTAAATACTTAGATGTACATCTAAGAAATTAAATAAGCGCATGTAAGATCAATCAATCCAGACGAACACAAATTGCAGCCAAGGATAGAATCAAGATAGATAACATGAATTGATAAATGTACCAATATGCATCACCGTCAGGGACGCACCGATCAGCACAACTGGTGCACCGATCGGCGCAGCCATGATGCATTGTTGACGACTCCTAAGGTACATGGCTCTACTTCTCCTAGCTCCGGTGTAGTGCACCACGCAGGGTCCCTACTCGATTAGACTACATCTCTTCAATTTGGTGGCTCTTCAAGTCCGGCGGCCTCCTGGCGATGTGCAGCGGCTCCTATAGCCTAATTCTCCCGCTTGTTGTCCTCTCTTGGACGTCATATGGTTAGATAGCCTCTGGTCACGTTCTCTCTTGCTTGGCCACCAAGTTTAGCTCTTAGAGATTGAATCCAAGTCAGTTTCGTACCTTCCATAAACAACACCGACTTACTTTAATCATAACTGATGCTTCTAGAGTCCAAAAGAAGCAAGCTTGGACTCTATCTCATAGCCCTAGACAAGATCTACAACTTTGGTATTATTTGGATCCTCAGATTCGGAAGTTTAGATACCCAAAATTGCGGTACCAAAATATCTGTCCTGATTCGGATTCCTCTGTGCAGCCTACCTTACGGGGCCCATATCTCCTAGCTCCTAGTCCAATAAACGCAAATCATATATGTTTCGGAAAGCCCTCGATGATATCTTCAACTTTGGTATTCTGAGTTTTCCTATTTGACCATGTCTTGGGCTCCAAAATTGCATGACAATACAGTGCTATTTCTGGACTCCGCGAATGAACTTTCCTTCCGGATAAATCTTCCAGAAACCCTTAGGCATTGGGCCATGACCTTAAGCTTGCACATTGGACCTCACGGACGTCCTAGAGTGTCTTGCATCCTTCATGGGCCAGTGGAATGCCCTTCTTGCATGGCGAGTCAGGCTTCATGTCGGTACTTCTCATGTAAGAGCCATTTTATTGTCTTTTCACCTGTTTCCGCAATAAAGCACTAAAACAACACTACATGTGGAAATTGTCAATGTTAGAGGTAAAACACATGATTATGATGAGAATATGGTACGATGTTTGTGGTTATTGGCATATAAAACAGGTACTTAGTAACCACCAACAGTTTCCCCATGCTCAAACCTTTGCTCATCCTCGAGCAAATAAATTGCCCTCGAGAAGAGATCAGCATTGCAATCATGTTATCTTCACTTGCATGCATCAAGGTTCATGCATATCCAACCCGCTTTAAGAGTGTAGTACAAAAAATTTTATGTTGCACCAATTCTACTACTCAAAGATACAAGTGGGGAACAAATTATGATTAAGAATCGACCACAATGATCAAATAAAGTAGCTTCAACTCTCAAATCAGATTACTCCTCAAACTAGGCCTTAGATGATAAAGTTTTTCCAAAAATTCAGTCTCATTATCCAAACAAAATGCTCTCTTGCAAAGAATCAAGGCAACACTCATCTTACAAATCTCACAAGCCAAACAACTAGAAGTGATCCTATCTACAAATGTTTGGTGAAAGGCTTTATGTGTAGCTTGGTAGGAAAACAACTAACAACAATGAAACTCAGAGTATTATTATATCAAGAGATAGTTCTAATTGGTTTTACTTGAGACTTGTCAAAAAGGCCATTGGAAAACAATATGAAGAAGAGGAGAAACACATGCTTTAGAAAGGTGGACATGTGCAAAAGATAAAGAATGATCTCAAGACACGAACGAAGTTCTCAAAATCGGATTGCACATGGTTGGAGTGATAGAGTTTTAGCCAATTGAATGCACTTACTTGAAGAATAATGGCTTATGCACAAATCTTGTATGAATTCCTCTCTTGCAACTTGATTGAATATTCTTGATCTTCCATCAACAATCTTCGGAGCTAGTGCTTCGGAATGATGAATGACGTCATCCCCCCATGTTTAAACGTTGCTTGTCCTCGAGCAAAGGGAGTGGAAAAAGAAGAGCACTAGTTGAATCTGTTATTCCTTCTCTTTGACCATCTAAAACACTTATAATTGCTTTCTGGAGATAACAGAGCGCTTCCTAAATTTTTGAGTCCTTGTGCCGATCGGCGCACTTCTTATTTCACCTTGTCTTCTCCTTGTATTGCTCTTTTGCACTTCAGAGAGTCTTCAGAGGTGTTTATTGATGAAAATCTTCGTCTTCAGCAGGAGGTTTGGTAGTTTGTGCATAAAACCATAGAAATAGTGCAATGGCTCAGCGATAAACTCATATCATAGGTTGTGGACAAGGAGAGGACAACACTAAAAGAAATATAGGTTTACAGGTGGGAATATTCAGCGAGCATTGCTAAATATGAAAGAGCTAGCAAACAAGTGATAGTTACACAAACGAAATGGCCAACTTCCAAGTCTCATACCAAAAGAACACAATCTTGAAACAACTCACCAAATTACATGTTGCAATCTACAGGTTTATCATATAAGTGTAGCATATTTGGCTTTGGTAGGTATGATCAATGCAAGAGAGCAAAATTTCCAAGGATTAGAGACAACATGTAACAGTTTTCCAAAAATTATTAAGTACACTAGCTATGTTGGAGTTTTCTTCATAGAGAGCAAAGCATATTGTCATGATGAACAATTCAACCATATGGGGTCTTTATCAAAACATCTGTCAAAAAAAAATACCACCACTAAAGAAAATAGAGTTCATAGAATTGGTGCTTAGTTAAAAATTCAGCGGTGGACAATTATGTGCAATGAATCATGCATGTTCCAATAACAATAGCAACTTTCATCATATCTCTAGCAAAGATCCTGGTCAAAATTATGCATTTATTCATCATGAAAGCATTATAAGGTAACAATGATGATACATGCAAGCTCCCCTAGATAAATTAATGACATTTGGTCACCCTAAGATAGCTATTAGGGATATGTCATTGTCCATTCTATGTTCTAAGTGACAAATTACAAATAACCTTTCGCATGAATAAAACGAGAAGGGTATCACAAAAGAAAAAGAGAGAGAAGACCCAAGTTGAAAGCAGACGACATTTGCAGGTTTGAGAAGAAAATAAGATTAGGAGAAGTGAAGAATCAAAGCGATGTTATCGCATTTTAAATCAATTGAAGCACAGCGTGTGCCTTCCCCATGCTTAAAATCTTGCTGGATTGCATGAGAGAAGATCGATAGCAGGGGCAGCGAGGGAGCGCCGATCGGCACAAGGTTGTGCTGATCGGCACAGACAGTTCACACAAAATTACTAAATGAATGTCGTCATAATTCTTATTGTCGCAAAGCCATGATTCTTGGTGTAAGATCCAAAGATTTCCATGCAGCTTGTACTTATACAAACTTCATCATGGTTTGTTCATTGCCCGTCTTCATTGTGTTGCATAATGCTCAATGTGTGTGTATGATATAATGCTTGGGAGTCTTCAACATTGTTCAACTTCCAATCATTTGCTTGTGGGAGAACTTCACGAGCTATCTTTGTTGTCATCTTCATCTTCACATGGAAAATCTTGATGACTTCATCTTTTAAGCATTGGAGCATATGTCGGCTTGTCCTATGACTTGTGAATCTTGATATTTGTTGCACCAGCAAGTCTTGATGATGAAGAGTAGATGCAACTTCTCAATTCTTGCACAATGATCCATCAAGTCAACAGTGAAGAAATCCGAAGAAATCTGTTATCATTTTTCTGAACCGACATCTTGTTTCTGACATTACACCGCGACCAGAAGAAATTAGAGGCTGAAACCTGTGCCATTGCACCGGGCATCAAATTATCTTTCCAAGCAGTACTCATGCATCCAAATCGGACTCCGTATGAGGGAGATATGGCCTTTTTTTCTAAAGGTATGTCAGTCTGTCTCGCGATGAATCTGAATTGAATTCAAACTTTCCAAATATTCAAACTCCATGTTTGGAACGACTTGAATCCGTGTCTATCACCAAAAAGAAGTCTTCTAAATTTCTGGAAACCCATAGATCATGTGCATATAGGACTTTAATTTCATATTTGGCTCAAACTTCTAATTGTTTGCAACTCTCACGAAATATCCAAACAGCCTGCACAACATCTCGTATTTTGACCATAAATCCTTGTAGGAAACTCCAAATGACGTAGGGTTTAAACTGTTGGAAACTAGACTTGATGCTCTTGCACAATATCAAATTTTTAGGCCTTCCAATCCTCTGTAGAATTTTGGTCAGCGGATAGAACATCCTCTCAATCATCTATTTCTCCCATCATCTATTTCTGTGAACAAGATAGAATCCTTGCAAAGCATTAGTTAAAAAAAATGTTGACACAAGGAGCCTACCTCCCTTTTCATAGAGTGGTGAGGTGCCGATCGGCATGGGCGTTATGCCGATCGGCACAAGCAAGTCTTGCATGGACATGGACTTCGTAGCAGATGATGGGCCACTAACAGAGTTAGCACCTACTGCTACGGAGTAACAGAGTCGACGAAGAGCGGGATCGTCGGCATTGGCGTCGATGCAGCACCGATCGGCACATGTTTGCGCTGATCGGTGCAAGCAACTATATTATCGGGCTCCAGTCGAGGTTGTGCGCCTAGCTTTGTACCTGTTTTTCAATGGACACTCAAACAAAGAAAAATAGGATATATATAATAGAAAGATAAAAGATTAATTCGATAAACTAGATAGATCCCTCTAAACAGGTTCGAGTTTCCAATCCCCGGCAACGGTGCCAGAAAAAGAGCTTGTTGGTTGTTAATACGCACCCACTTATATACCGCAATAGGACGGTGTATATTGTAGCACTTTTTCCCTTAGAGTATTCCAAGGTATAATTGAATCCGCGAGGATCAGCAAGAGAACCATGTTCAGAGTTTACTATTTCGTCTAACAAATCAATCCTATCATTAAGTACATATTGCACATACAAGAGAGTCGAAAAAGATGAAAGTCGAAGTTGCAAACCTGAGCCAAAGTGTGCCTGATGCCTTAGTAAGCCTAAGTGCGCCAGATGCTTAATTAGCCAAGGCTTGTGGGAGTAGGAGCATACACATCAACCAAGGAGTATCACCTGGAGTTAGCCTATATGCATCTAGCGGTTGGAGAAAGGTTGTGCCAATCGGCGCAACTGGTGTGCTTATCGGCACTGAAGCAGTAGTCGTTATCATCTTAATCCTAGCTTACTTGGCACTTTAAACAATCGGTAAACATCAAAGATGAGCAAGCCACCCTGTCTTCCGAGCGGCTCCCGATTTATCTTTGCTGGGAGGAAACCCTTAATAGCATGAGCATCTTAACCCCTACTTGACTATCTAAAAGTGTTGCGCAAGCTTAGCTCTGTCACAACTAAACCACACCCTAGCATCATCAAGTAATCATGATTCATACAATATCCGAATACTAGCCTAATCACCATGGTTAAGATAGCATCTAAATACTTAGATGTACATCTAAGCAATTAAATAAACGCATGTAAGATCAATCAATCTAGACGAACACAAATTGCAGCCAATGATAGAATCAAGATAGATAACATGAATTGATAACTGTACCAATATTCATCACCATCCGGGACGCACCGATCGGCACAGCTGGTGCATCGATTAGTGCAGCCATGATGCATCGTTGACGACTTCTAAAGTACATGGCTCTACTTTTCCTAGCTGCGGTGTAGTGCACCACGTAGGGTCCCTACCCGATTAGACTACATCTCTTCAATTTGGTGGCTCTTCAAGTCCGGCGGCCTCCTGGCAATGTGCAGCGGCTCCTATACCCTAATTCTCCCCCTTGTTGTCCTCTCTTGGACGTCATATGGTGTTTATATAGCCTCTGGTCACGTCCTCTCTTGATTGGCCACCAAGTTTAGCTCTTAGAGATTGAATCCAAGTCGGTTTCGTACCTTCCATAAACAACGCTGACTTACTTTAATCATAACCGATGCTTCCAGAGTCCAAATGAAGCATGTTTGGATTCTATCCCATAGCCCTTGAAAAGATCTACAACTTTGTTATTATTTGGATCCTCAGATTCAGAAGTTTAGATAAACAAAATTGCGATACCAAAATATCTGTCCTGATTCGGATTCCTCTACGCAGCCTGCCTTGCAGGGCCCATATCTCCCAGCTCCGTAGTCCAATAAATGCAAATCATATATGTTTCGGAAATCTCTCGACGAGATATTCAATGTTGGTATTCTGAGTTTTCCTATTTGACCATTTCTTGGGCTCCGAAATCGCGTGACAATACAGTGCTGTTTTTGGACTCCGTGAATGAACTTTTCTTCCGGATAAACCTTCCAGAATTTCTTAGGCATTGGGCGATGACCTTGAGCTTGCCCATTGGACCTCATGGACGTCCTAGAGTGTCTTGCTTCCTTCATAAGCTAGTGGAAAGCCCTCCTTGCACGACGAGTCAGGTTTCATGTTGGTACTTCTCATATAAGAGCCATTTTATCGTTTTTTCACCTGTTGCTGCAATAAAGCACTAAAACAACACTACATGTTGAAATCGTCAATGTTAGTGGTAAAACACATGATTATTCGAGAATATGATATGATGTTTGTGGTTATTGGCATATAAAACAGGTACTTAGGAACCACCAATATTACTGTGGGAATTAATTCTGTTATCTGGTTATATTATGTGTACCTATAAAAGCTTGATATGTGGTACTGTGTACCCAAAAAAAAAGGAACACGTAGAACAGAAAAAGTTGGACACATGGACCAGTTACACCAGGCCAATGGAAATGTGACACATGTCATGGAAAAAAGAAATACACGTGGGCCAATTAATTCATGACATGTGGACATGTTGGAACTAGAGAAGTGTACTTATCAAAAGACGACATGTGGACAAATAAAAAATGGCCACATGGTCCAATGAGAATAGGCCACATGTCCAAACCTGAGCTCGATGCGTGGGTTACGCGCAATGCGACACATGTCAGACCCGTTACACGACACGTGTCTAGCTGGCGTGGCAGGCCAGGTCAACCGCCACCATGGATTACGACACATAGGACATGACATGTACTAGCCAGCGTGGATGGTGCCACGTAGGAACAACATCTATGATGTTCCAATTTTGTCACAAAACATATAGATTATGACAAAAGTTATGTCGTCACTGTTGTATGTAGTTTTGTGATGAAACACTTCAATTCGTCATAGGTAGACAAACTTGACGCTCTATTTTTGACGAATACAATTTTGTCATAAATTCATCATAGAACTTTGGTAATGACGAATTGGGTATCTACCATGACGTTTTCATTTTGTCACAGATCTTCACATTTGTACTAGTGCCTGCAATTGTGTTATTTGACTCTGGTGCATCACATTCATTCATATCTGCTGATTATGTCACCAAACACAATATATCGATAGCCATGCTAAAGAATAGGATGATTGTAAGTTCTCCCGATGGAGACTTAAATGCAAAACATGTCTGCCCTAAGGTAAACCTTAAAATACGGGGGGGGGGGGGGGGGGGGTAGATTTCTCTACGAATCTCATAGTTGTCAGATCTAGTGGAATAGATGTAATCCTTGGTATGGACTGGTTAACCAAGCATAAAGGAGTCATAGATTGTGCAAAAAGGGCAGTCAAGCTCACACTGGACAATGGGTCAGAATTGGAATATGTGGCTGACACTGTCATTACTCAAAAAGGAGCAACCAACCATGAAATGTTGAATCACCTCAATGCTACCACCAAAGATGATATCCGGATAGTCTGTGAATTCCCGGATGTCCTTCCAGAAGAACTGCCAGGTATGCTACCTGACCGTGACAATGAGTTTGTTATTGAACTAGTTCCTGGTACTACCTCTATATATAAGGGGCCATATAGAATGGCTGCTAATCAATTAGCTAAACTTAAGGAACAATAACAAGAATTACTAGACAAGGGTTATATTCATATTAGCTCATCTTTGTGGGGAGCCCTAGTTATCTTTGTCCCTAAGGAGGATGGAACCCAGCGGATGTGTGTGGATTATCGATCTCGTAATGAGGTCACCATCAAGAACAAGTACCCTTTGCCTCGGATTGATGATTTGTTCGACTAGCTAAAAGGAGCATGTGTCTTTTGCAAGATTGATCTCCGATCAGGTTACCATCAATTAAAGAATCGGGCAACTGATATACCTAAGACTGCTTTCATCACCCGATATGGACTCTTTGAGTACACGGTCATGTCTTTTGGGTTGACCAATACCCCTGCCTATTTCATGTACCTGATGAAGAAGGTTTGTAAGCTTCATAACCATTGATGAGATCCCCAAGGTATGAATATTTTGGTGATAGATGACAACTATGAAATTGTGGGCTAATATCTACATGAGTGTTGTCTATGTAGGAATCTTCTCTAAACTCTACTACAAATCATATGGATGATGGTTGCCTTGATGATTAATGACAATGACCGCAAGCATGGAGGCTTGTGAGCTTGATGGAGTCCAAGGGTTGATGGAGATGGATCAAAGCTGAGGAGAAGCTATGGAGCAAGTGTTGGGAACACTTATCTAGTTGTTAGGGCTTTGAGTCCATAGGAAAAACCGGACTATCAAGGGGTCTAGGTCATTTCTCTTAGGTCATGTCTAGTCGATGATGTGCAAGGTTGCTTGATGAAATCATAGGCACTAGATGACATTGGAGAAACTAGGAAACGAAGTCAAGCGAAGATGACAAGTGTCAGCTTTTGGACATAGTGACTGGACAGAGGGGTCAATAGTGACCGGACAGTACGGTCACTAGGTGAAGATGTCTAGAACTTACTGCAAGCAACGAGGAAGCTGCCAAGTCTGGAAAGTCCTAGTGACCGCTCGATCCGATTAGTGGAAGAGGGACTTGGGCAGCGAGGAAGCAGCGGGCAAAATGTTTCTGGACTAGAGAGAGAAACAGACCGGACGGTCTGGTCAGCTGACCGTACGGTCCGATCAGTAGGCCCAAAAAGCTGATTTCATGAAGCAATGGGTAGTTGGAAGTTGGAAGCCTATATAACTTCATTGCTGGGGTCTTGGTGACCACTCTTGGCCAGAGGAATACCTTAGAACATTTGGTAAGATCCAAGAGAAAGAGAGGAGACCAGTAGGAGGAGATATTGCATATCTTAAAAGTGCTAGAGGAGAGTAACTAGAGCATCTTGCACATTTAAGGCTAGGGTGTTCTTGAGGGTGTGATCTAGGCTATTACTCTTGGTCTATGGTGAGACCTAGATCGGTTAGGTGTTGGTGATCGAACCTATCGTGATTGGTTATGAAGACATTCACAAGTAAGCCCGTCGGTGACAGGGACATCAATAGTGAGCGCCCGTATTGGCTCGAGGAGTCCGGCAAGTTCTCGAGGGAGGTGAGCTTGTGCCATGATGGCAGCGGTGATGCGCACTGTGTATTCACTCCGGGAGTGATTGCAGGATTGTGGGCGAGAACTCCACATTGGTGGCGGGAGGGACTGGGACTCTGGTGGGAGTGGTCCAACAAGGAGTAGGGGAAGGCGCCATCCTTCCGAGACCTCGGGAAAAAATCATGAGCATTTCTTGACCCCCTCTTTACTATTCCGTAATTGTGTGCTATAGTGATGAGGTTGACTTGTGGCTTGCATAGGCTAGTGTGTTTGGCTTCCGCTCTTGTTTTCATCATGAACACTAGCATGTGTAGGGTCTTAGCCTACTAGAATTATTTAGGTTGCAATGCTTGTTAGGCTCAAGTAGTGTGAATTGAAGTATTTAAGATTTATGAGTGGCTAACCGATTCAACCCCCGTCTCGGTACACCTTCGATCCTTACAAGTGGTATCAGAGCCAAGTGCTCATCTTTGAGGCTTCACTGCCTTGAGTAAGGATACCAGGACAGGTGGGGAGTGTTCCCATATTCAATGGGGAGGACTACGGGTATTGGAAGGCTCGCATGCAAGCCTACCTGGAGTCCCTTGATCCACAGATATGGATGGTCACTCACGAGTCCGATGCGGATGTGAACCTGCTTGAGCCTGATTTTATTAAGAATAACGCTAAGGCTAAGAATGCTTTGTTTGCTTGCATTTCTAAGGATGTCTTTGCTAGGTTGGATGCTAGTTCCACAGCACATGGTATCTAGACTGTGATTCAGGGCTCCATGAGGGCACCAGAGATGTCAAAGAGGAAAGATACTATGTGCTGAAGAACAAGTATGATAACTTCACTAGATTGCCACATGAGAGAGCTAACACTGTTTATTCTCGTTTTCATGTACTAGTGGAGGAGATCAATGCTCTTGGGGATGACTTCAAGCTAAAGCCTGTTGAGGTGATAAGAAGATTCTTGAGGCTATTCAAAGACCACAAGTATGAGTCCATCATCACCTTCACCTTGCAAGGTGACCTCATGACCAAGACCATGAAGGATATACTTGGCAAGATCACAGCTTTCGAGAGCTACCAGCTGAGTTTGGATGATCCACAACCATCCAACCTTGCTCTTCAAGCCGAGAAGGAAGAGCCCATCAAGAGCAAGAAGGGCAAGAAGAAAGCTGAGGTTGAAGAGGATGATGATGATGATGAAGATGACTTGACTGAGGACTTGGCCCTTCTCATGAAGAAGATGAAGACCTTCAAGAACAAGTTTGCCTCCAAGTCCAGGGGCAAGTGCTTCAACTGTGGGTCCAAGAACAACTTTGTTTGAGAATGCCCCAAGCCAAAGAAAGAAGCTTTCAAGTCCCAAGACTCAAGTGAAGAAGAAGAAGAAGACCCCAAGGCTAAGCAAAAGAAGAATAAGTACTTCAACAAAGGCAAAGGCAAAGGCAAATGCAAAGCTCAAGACCACAAGAAGAAGTTCTCATGCAAGGACCTTGTTGGAGAGTGGACAAGTGACAACTCAAGTGACACATCCTCTTCCTCAAGCGATGATGATGAAGTGGCCGGCCTAGCCATGATCAAGACCACACTTCCATGTGCTCTTCCTCCACCCCCCACATGCCTCATGGCCACGAGCCAACTTAGGGAGAGTGAGAATGAGAGCAGCGACAACAGCAATGATGAGGAGCTCACATGTGCTGAGCTTTGGAGTATGCTTGAGCAAGCCCGTGACATCGCCGTCAAGAAATCCAAAATGTTGGATGTGGTAAGAAAAGAGTGTACGTTGGGTAAGGACCGTGTTGGTGACCTTGAGAGTGAGCTCAAGGACCTTATCACATCTCATGAGGCCCTAAACAAGAGTTATGACAAACTCAAGGGTGATCATGTAGAGCTTCATGAGAAGTACAAGGCCCTTGAGATTGCTTATGAGGCCATCAATGTTGAGAACCTTGCCTCTCCCTCTTCTAGTTCATCTAAGAGTGATGCTTCCACTATGTGTGATGAACTAACCACCTCGGTCGAGGTTACTTCTCTTGAGCCATTTGTTTTGGAGGAATGTCACAAGCTTAAGGAAGAGAGGAAGATGGTGATCGATGACTTCAAGAGGCTCACACGTGGTAGAGCCATCCACAAGGAGATTCTTGGGAGAAACCTTGTGAACAATGTCTCCCACCGGGGACTTGGCTCATATCCCGCCGCCATACACATCATAGGGACGGGTGACTCTATTCCCGCATGGATCAAACCCCTTCTCACCGATGACTACTATTACAGAGGTGTTCCAAGGATGGCCACACCATCAAGGATTGTCCTATGGTGAGAAGTTCCACTGTTTGGCCTAACACTAACTTGGTCCATGAGAATATATATTTCAAGCTTTTTAGGAACAAGAATGGCAAGGTGAATGCTAAGGCTTTAGGACCACCAAACAAGAAGAGAAAGGTCAAGAGCATATGGGTGCCTAAGTGCATTGTTGGTCTTGAGAAGTCAATGAAGTACAAGTGGGTGCCCAAGAACAAGACCAAGAAGATGGTGGTGGTGGTAGACCATGAGCTTACTTGAAGATCAAGTGAAGTTCACCACAAATGACATGGACCTCAACAACATATTTACTCATGAGGGAGGTAACCGTGTTTGTTCTTGGTAGTTGTAGTGTGTTTTTCCTTTTCTTGCATTGCATGGTAATTAGGACTCCTTTGTGACTTGTATGCTTTGCATCCATGCATGTGTAAATAACTAAAAGAAAAACACATAAAAATTAGTTAATGTCTAACCTATCCAAGATAGCTATAAGCAAGGGGGAGTGCTTGAGATGGTGGTTTGGCTCCTCTCAAGGCAAGGGTATGGCTTATAGTGAGTTTGCTTGGGAGGGGTTCAAACTTGACATTGTTAGCTTTCCTTTGTGTCTTGTTTAACTTTGCTTGCATTCACATGACATGTTTACTTTTATTGCATATGTAAAATGATTGTTGCATGCATCATATAGGAAACACAAACGAGGCTTATGTCACTTGGAGAAACTTGTGCCTAATGCTCTATATGAGAATACATTTCCACAAGTGTGACCAAAGGAAAGGATTGTGCTTCATGCCCATTGAGCAAGCTCTTATGAACTCCAAGGTTAAATCTACTCGTACGGTTCATGGACTAAGGCTCATACATATCCATTTGACTCTTATTTGCTCGATCCTCCATTTGGCCTTTGCGAAAATTATAAGGCCATAAAGCGCTACTATTTGAAAAGGAGTGTTTGAGAGTTCCCTTCATATTCCAAGTGCAGTGTTTTATTTGGTTGTTAAGTGAGGGCACATGGAAAATAGAGAAATTCCTTGATTCAGTGAAATTTCCAGAGTGACCGTACAATCCGATCTTCGGATAGTACAATCCGGTGTATGTAGTAGAGCATAGTGCTTCAGGGATTGGAAATAGAGACCGGACAGAACTTCTCTTGAAGACAGTACTATCTGATCTGTGTGCCGTTCTGTTGTCCAGAACCTTGATTTCCAGGCTTCCCGAAGTGACTGGACAGTCCGGTGCAAAGAGCGGACTGTCCGGTCAGCTCGTTTGATCACACGAAGCAACTCTTATCAGTGACCATTGATCTATCCTTGAGTCGATCTTGATCGTTCATCCAGTTTTGACCTAGGTCAAATCTTGTTGGACCTATTCTCGTTCTTTTGGATCAAGGCCGAGACCACACCCTCGCCTCCCCCCCCCCCCCCCCCCCCCCCGTCGATGCCGTCGTCCACGTGCCACCTCACCCTCCGCCGCACGGAGCTCACCGCACAGCCGCGCGCCGCCACTAGTCGTGCGCTCCCACCCGCGCCCCCGTGCCACTCTACCTACACGCAGTTCCACCGGATCCCACGCACCTGCAGCCTTAGCACCGCCGCCATCAAGTCCTTGCGCTGCCGCCGCCCAGGGCCATCGCCCCCGCTGCTCATCTCACCGCCGGCTGTCGCCGTGCACCACTGCTCACTCTCCACGTGCGCGCCCAAGCACCACTTCGCCCGAGCTCCCTTTGCCAATTGTTTAGGGCAAGTTTGCCTCTTTCTCCATCTCCATTGCCGGCAAGCAAAATTCATCTTTTCGATGATTGGTTGCATGTTCTCTAAGGTTCTCATCATCGATTCCCCCAGGGTATTGTGCATTCTTCCAATTCATTGTTTATGCCCTAAATTTTGAGCAATTAGCTTTAATTGATGCAATATTGGATAAATTCCTTGTCTTTAGTTGCATTAATTAGCTAATTGGCTCAACCTAGCTGCAATTATTTCCATGCTTATCCGTTAATTGCATGTTTAGGGTTGTCTCTCGTTTAGTCTACAGTTAGATTTATTGCAAATTATCTAAGTGTACAGTAGATGACTCGGACCAGCCACATATAGTCGATGATCACTGTTGATTACATTGCTTTACTTGTTCAGTGATCATGTCCTTTATTCAGTGCTAGAATTTCTATTGCGCCTTCTTTTCTAGCGGTGCTTTGATTGTAGTTTTATTTAGGTTCTATGCTTATCCTGTCTATACCTACGTGCGTGCAATAACATCAGTCAACAGCAGAGATGGCATGTTCAGGTTAGGACAAGGGCAAGGGTAAGATGCCTGAGAAGCCCAAGAGCAAGAAGAGGACCAGACTGGACCTAGAGTTAGAGAGAGCCAGGAGGTTGGCTTAGCATTTGGAGGCCATGGAGGCTTCACACAGGATGCCTGGATCACTGTTGATCACAGGTACTCAGACAGACGACTAGAATCATAGGAGGAGCACCAGGCAGAGGACCACAGGGCTAGAGATGTACATAGGGATCTCGCTATAGGAGAGAGGTACTGGACAGGCCTCGAGAGGAGGATGGGAGAGGGGTTGATACGCTACCTCTCCCTGAAAGGCAAGGATAAGATGTTTGTGCTGCAGCAGTATACTACCTACCAGGCCATGAGGCAGGCCACTAGGATAGACATGGAGAAGTATTTCACATACTTGCCTGGTCTTGCAGAGCTGGTCACAGAGTCCTACAGGTTCAGAGAGGACATTGTTCTAGAGTTCTGTGCTACACCATGGATAGCCAAAGACGGCTTAGATTTCTAGTTCTTGTTTAGAGGGCAGCCACAACATGTGACCAGGAGGGATCTCATTGCCAGTTTTGGATTTCTTGCTTTAGACCTTGAGAAACCATATGGATATGTGCCATGGTTTGCTATAATTGTGATGAGTAATTGACTTGAGCAGATTTGGTGTTTGAGTTGAAATGCGGGAATCCAGGGATTGCATGGGTTTGCATATTATGGTTATGACTAACCGGAGTTGGTGGAGATATTGGTGATGTTGCAGGAGATGGGAAATGTGTTTGCTTGTCTAATGATGTGTAGGTCACTGGAATCGACTTGGCGGTCAACGGCGAGAGGATCAGGCACAAGTAGGGGACTTGGGGCCAGACGATCGGGATGCCGGGTGAAGTCAAGGGTGATCCACATCGTACACATGGAGAGGCAAGAAGCATGGACGGTTTCACGGTTGAGCCTCAAAACTGTGGTGGTGATGAAGATGGCATGTTGACCAAGTCAAGGAGAACGGGATGCCGGTGCAAGTGACAAGGGGGCCCGATGGACAGGGACTGGGAGAGACTTGCCGGTGGTCAGGATCGCGAGACAAGGTGACACGCGTCGACATCGAGAAGTCGCGCTTTGAGGAGCGTGCAAGGCAGTTTCTCGGTTTGGGCCTCAAAACCGGTGGCGATGGTTGGTGGTGCAGGTGGCACCATCATGGAGCTTGCTTCGAGATGAAGCAAAGATGTGAAGCGTCCGATGGCATTCGGGCGATGAGGAACAAGATGAACGGTTATGCCCCCGGTGGTATGTGGGTGTGTTATGTAGGTCAAGGGTAGAGTGGTCATGTGGACAATAGACCCTAGGCCTATATAAGGAGAGGTGTGGCTAGTGGGAGAGGTGCCTCTCTTCCCATTAGCCTTGTGTTAGGACTCTATTCAAAGTGCTAGGAGAGGACTTCATGTTTTAGAGGAGAGGAAAGGGTGTGTGAGAGACATCTCTTGCTCTTTCAAAGAGTGGGAGGAAGAGGGTGGCTTCCTAGCCTTGTACCTACTGATCTTGTAAGCACCTTTCTATGATATGAGAAGTATTTTCGTGCTCAAGATTTCCCACTTCACTTGAATCCCGAAATTCCCTTTTTCTTATTTTCGGAGCTAATTTCATGGTGATTTTCGATCTCACTTTTGGATGAGTTTTTGGTTCAGATTTCTTTAGAAACTTGTTGCTAGGATTAGCAAGAACAATCCTCTATGGATCCTTAACCGAATCAATAGCTCTAGCACCTTCGATTTGAAGGATTTCTCAAGTTTCCCCTTTTTGGTGTTCTTGGCGCAAGATCTGAAATTCATGATGATTCCTTGTGTTTTTGGAGTGGATCTCTTTAGAGGAGGATCGTGATGTATTGAGGATCATCTGGTCCAAATTTCATGATTTTTGGAGTTCGTTTGATAGGGTTTTGGTAATTTTCTTTCCCGAACGGAGCTGCTATTTTGCCCAAGACAAAACATCCATGGCTAGGATAGAACTTCCGTGAGCATGACGGAAGTTCTGTCAAAAACCACGGAACTTCCGTGAGTGACAGTTCTCCCGTCGCCCAGAACTTTCTTGATTGACAGAACTTCCATCGGGGGCTTTGGAACTTCCACCGGGCACCACAGAACTTCCGTCAGGCTCAGTTTTGTGATCTTTCGCATCTTCCTTGATTCCCTTTTCGTTTCTCTTATGCTTCCGCTATGTGTCCTTTTGGTTTGAGTCATTCCTAAGGTTAGCACATCACAAATTGGTGTGTGTAATCTTGGTGACTTGGTTAGAGGTTGGTTCGGGTTGTAGTTGGGACATAGACCAAGTTCTTGAGAAGAATTTTAATTGGCTCCCATTCACCCCCCCTCTGGTCGCCTTCTCGGTCCTTCAATTGGTATCAGAGCCGGTTTGATCACTAATTGACCTTCACCAGCTTTGTGATCCAAAGGTGACATGGAGAAGCGTGCTATCAAGCTGTGAATGTTCGATGGAGAGGACTTCCCCTACTGTAAGTCACAGACCAAGGTGTATCTGCTGAGTCAAGGACGTGCAATTTAGGAGATTGTTGATCAGGAGTATGCTATACCACAAGACCTGAACAATACTTCTACATGTGAGTTAGTCAGGTATGAGAACAACTCCAAAGCTGTCAATATTCTGCTTTCTGCACTTGGTAGGAGTGAACATGATAGGGTTGCACACCTTAACACTGCTCATGCTATTTGGGTTAAGCTCTACACTTACCATGAGGGTACCAACCAGGTCAAGTCTATGCATAAGGATTCTTACAATAGACAGTACCAAACCTTTGCTCAAAAACCGGGCGAGTCACTAGATGACACTTTTCGTAGATTTGAGGCAATTGTGTGCAACTTGCGGGCTTGTGGTACCCTTGTGTACAATGACAATGATAGAGCTAAGCAATTGCTGTACTCACTTGATAAAAATGTTTGGGGGGTTAAAATTGCTGCTCTAGAAGAAACTGCTGAATTCAATACCCTGAACTGTGAGCAACTGTATAGCAAGCTGAAATCTCATAAACTATCTAGGAAATCTCATCCTAATCTTGCTATTCCTGCTTCTAGCATGGCTTTGCTTTCTAGTTCTCAGAAGGGTGATCATAGTTGTTCTTCTTATGGAACTAACCCCTGACTTGACAAGTCTTCCTTGGAGTTTGCTTTGTCTTCTCTTGTTGCAGCTTTGGATGAACATATGGAGTGCATTCTTGACGAGGAGCTGTCCTTGCTCACAAGGAAGTTCAGGAAGTTGTACAACAACCGGAAGGAGAGAAGAGGAGGTGGTTCAAGAACCTGCTTTGAGTGCGGTGACCTAGGACACTTCATAGCTGATTGTCCCAAGAAGAAGAAGAAGGCCGGGTACCACGACAACAACACTAAAGACTTCAAGCAGAAGAAGAACCGCTTCTACAAGAAGGGCAAGAACTCCAAGAAGTTCGCCAAGGCCATTGCACGTGCCTGCGTTGCTGCCTTGAGCGATGTTGACCTCACATCAAGCGAAGGCTTTACAAGCTCGGAGGAGGAGGTTGAAAAGCCACGAGTCAAGAGGAAGGATGACTTCACCAGGCTTTGCTTCATGGCAAAGAACGACCATGACACCGACTCTGGATCTGACTCCGACACAAGCGAGGTACCTCCCACTCTTGATGAGCTCTCTTCTGAACTTGATCATTTGCACGATGTTCTGCTTTTGCAAGATGATAAGCTTCACAGTGTTGTTCGTGAGAGTAGAGAGATTAAGCCTAAGTTGGAGAGTGCTGATTTTGAAATTGCTTCGCTTAGGTCCAAGCTTGCTCATGAGGACATTGTTGTTGAGTGTGAGTCTTGTAAAGTTGTGATGAGTGATCTTGCACAGAGGGAGAGTGTGCATGCTCAAGTTGCCAGTCAGCTTGAGAGTGCCCTCAAGGAGCTTGATGAGTTCAAAGCTAGACCAACTCTTTTAGGTGCATGTCAGAAGTGCCCCAAACTCACATATGAGTTGGACGCTCAGTCCCTCAAAGTTAAAGAGCTTAAGTCCAAGTTGCTTCATGAGACTCGCTCTAAGGTCCTTCCACCACCTTGTGAGGTGTGTCTCTCTCTTAAGGACAAGCTTGTAATCACTAGGGAGGAAAACAAAGCCCTAGTTCAGGAAAATGACTATCTTGTCTCTAGGCTCCAGAGAACCCTAGTGAGTGAAGAGAAGATTGAGAGTGATTTGGCAAGAGTGAAGGAGAGTGCTTCTAGATCAACCTATAACTTGGGTTTGGGATTTGAGAGGTGTGACAAGGAGAGTGAGAATGTGGGTAAGTTTGTACCTAGCTCCAGCTACAAGGATGAGAAAAACACCATCATACCCACTAACACATACTATCCACCTAATCCCAAACCCTCCTTCAACCCAAAGCAAACAGAGAAGCCAAAACCCAAACCTGCAATGCAAACCAAGCCTAATCCTAAGGGTGTCTACATTTGCATGTTTTGTGGTCGCAAGGGCCACTTGGATGAATTCTGTTATAAGCGTAAGAGGATTGAGAGAAAGCAAGCTGAGTTGACTAGGGATGCTTTTTATGATGATTTTGTTGACTTTTAGCCTCGCTCTTTTTCTTGTGCCTATTGTGGATAGGGTCATTCCTCATATGGCTTTGATTCATGAAACAAAGGCTTTGCGCAGCAGCGCTTTGGCGCCCCACGTTTTCCCCATCGTGGTGAGCGTCACTCGCGTGGATTTGGCTTTCACATAGATAATTTCTATCCTCACAACCCAAGGTTTGAGTCGAGACGCTTTGACAGGCCACGTTTTCCCCATCGTGGTTCTCGTCCCATACGTTCCAATGATAAAGTGCAAAGAACTGTGATGACTACTATCGATCGTATGGTTAAGTGCTGGATTCCCAAATGATTTTTGACTAACCCCAGCACTGAGCCATCGACTTTCACTTCTCGTTCTTTGTAGGCAGCAGGTGGAGGCTTGGAGAACAAGTGGTTGATGGATTCCGGGTGTTCGCGCCACATGGCCGGAAATGCAAAGTGGTTCTCCAGCCTCACTCCCTTGAAGCGTCGGGAGTATGTGACCTTTGGAGATGACAAGAGAGGAAGAGTGAAGGGAAGGGGCATGGTAAAGGTAAATGAGAACTTCACTCTCAATGATGTTGGTTTGGTTGAGTTTCTCAAGTACAATCTCCTCTCTGTCTCTCAGCTTCTTGATGTTGGTTTGGAAGTGCGCTTTAAGTCGAATGCTTCTTGTGTTCTTGATTCGAGTGGTTCCTTGGTTTGTGGGATTTCTCGCATTGGCAGAGTTTTTTAGGCTGATTTTGCTGGTTCTCCTGGTTCTCACAAGTGCTTGTTTGCTCAATATTCTTCTGAGCTCTGAAAATGGCATAGGAGATTGGGTCACATGAGCTTTGACTTGCTGTGTCACTTGAGTGGCCTGGGTTTGATTCGGAGCCTAGCTTTGAGGTTGTTCAAGGAACTCCCTGGTGCACTACGAGTGATTCGCAATGATAATGGCATCGAGTTCAAGAACTCCTCCTTTGATGCTTTTTGTATTGAGTATGGTATTGAGCATCAGTTTTCAGCACCTCGTGTTCCCCAGCAGAACGGTGTGGTTGAAAGAAAGAACAGAAACTTAGTGGAGATGGCCCGGACGATGCTCGATAAGCATAGGACTCCGAGGCGGTTCTGGGCTGAGGCCATTAGCACTGCTTGCTATGTTTCCAATCGGATTTTCTTGCGCTCAATTCTTAATGTGACTTCTTATGAGCTACGTTTTGGGAGAAAGCCCTCGGTTTCTCATTTGCGTGCCTTTGGTTGCAAGTGCTTTATTCTCAAGCGTGGCAATCTTGATAAGTATGAGTCAAGGTTTTCTGATGGAATCTTTCTTGGTTACTCTCTTCATGGTCATTCCTACAGAGTTTTGAATTTGGAGACTAACACTATCATAGAATCCTGTGATGTAACCTTTGATGAATCAAACTCTTGTGCAAGGAATGTAATTGGGTCTACAGGTGACAAGGAGATGAAGGAGAGCATCTTTGTAGAAGAGGACCTACATGGCTTTGATGATGATGATGATGATTCACTTCATCTCTTATCTGAGCTTGTTCCTGCTACTACCACTACTCCAGTAGAGGGTCCAGAAGCTTCTACATCGACTTCAGCAGCTGTCAAGCAAGCTCCAGCTATGGTTGAGGGGGAGGTATACTCTGAGAGAGAGGCTCCTCACCACATTCAGCATCGACATCCACCTCAACAGATGATCGGTAATCTCTATGAGAGGAGAACAAGATCAAGGTCTACATATCTAGCTTGCTTTACCAATTCTCTCTTTGTTGCAAACTTTGAACCCCGGGATGTTGGACACGCACTATCTGATGAATATTGGGTTAATGCCATGCATGAGGAGTTGGAAAACTTTGAGAGAAATAAAGTCTGGACCCTTGTAGAGGCTCCAAAAAATGTCAATGTCATAGGAACCAAGTGGCTGTTCAAAAACAAACATGGGGAGGATGGTGAGGTTGTGAGAAACAAGGCTAGGCTAGTTGCTCAAGGTTTTAGCCAAGTGGAGAGCTTAGATTATGGTGAAACCTTTGCTCCTGTTGCTCGCATAGAAGCCATTAGGATCTTGCTTGCATTTGCTACCTCCAAGGGCATTAGACTTTATCAAATGGATGTCAAGAGTGCTTTCCTAAATGGTTTCATAGAAGAAGAAGTGTATGTGAGGCAACCCCCTGGCTTTGAACACCACAAATACCCAAAATGTGTGTACAAGCTTCAGAAGGCTTTGTACGGGCTAAAGCAAGCACCTAGGGCATGGTATGCTAGGCTTAATAACTTCTTGCTAGAGCATGGGTATGTCATGGGGTGTGTTAATAAAACCTTGTTCACTATAAAGCATGGCAATGACTTTCTAATGGTTCAGATTTACATGGATGATATCATCTTTGGTGGTTCCTCTCATGCTCTTGTGTCCAGGTTTCAGGAAGCTACGGAAAGTGAATTTCAGATGTCAATGATGGGAGAGCTCACCTTCTTTCTTGGGCTTCAAATCAAGCAGTGCAAGCAAGGAACTTTCATACATCAAGCCAAGTACACGAAGGATCTCCTGAAGAAGTTCGACATGGTCAATGTGAAGCCGTTGTCTACACCAATGTCCACTACAACGGCTCTTGATCCTGATGAAGACTGTGAAGCGGTGGATCAAAGGGAGTACATAAGCATGATTGGCTCCCTCTTGTACCAGACAGCGACAAGACCCGACATACATTTTGCGATGTGTCTTTGTGCTCGCTTTCAAGCTTCCCCAAGGGTGACTCATCGCAAGACTGTCAAGCACATCTTCAGGTATCTCAAATACACCTTTGAGTTTGGTCTTTGGTACTCTGCATCTTCATCTCTTGATCTCATTGGGTATTCGGATGCGGACTTTGCTGGGTGTAGAATTGATAGGAAGAGCTTCTGGTACTTGCCATTTCTTGGGTACTTCCTTGATCTATTGTCTTCTCATAAGCAATCGAGTGTTGCCTAATCCACCACAGAGGCTGAGTATGTAGTTGCTGCTAGCTGCTGCTCACAAATCCTATGGGTTGTATCTACCATGAGAGACTATGGGTTAACTTTTAAGGGTGTTCCACTCATGTGTGATAACTCCAGTGCCATATGCTTAGCCAAAAACCCAATTCAGCATGGTAAGGTCAAACACATCAATGTGCGATTCCACTTCCTGAGAGACAATGTTGAGAAAGGGGATGTTGAGCTCAAATACATTGATACCAAAAACCAACTAGCTGATATCCTCACCAAGCTGCTAGATGCTTTGAGACATGCTTTTCTTCGGGGGGAACTTGGTGTTTGTCATCCCTATGGCATCATTTGAGGGGGAGTTGGTTTTCTCTTGTATATATATATCTTACTATTTTCGCATTGCATCTCATATGTAATATATGCATTGGTAGATGAGCTTTGATTCTTATGCTTTCTTGCATTTCTCTTTGCTATGGTTGAGCTTGAGCTGAGTTGTGTGGATGTGATGATAATCTCTCATGCTTAGATTTTCTAGATGGCCTGTTATAAACTCATGTGAGCAACTTGCTAATCTTAAAAGTAAACTAAGCTTCTTATGAACCTTATGATCTAATCTTGCTAAAACTTGCTCACCATGTGTATAATTGCTTTTATCCTTGTTGAAACTTGCACTGAGGCTAGTCTAGAGGATGTCTTGGCTTTGGCACCTTGTGTTTGCAAAATGGAAGGCTTTGCAAATGTTTAGCTCATGATGAAACATTGTGGGAATGTGTGTTCCTTTTGTCACAAAGGCATGCTCTTTTGTCTTGTGCATAATCTTGAAAAATCTGCTAAGTGCTTTGATCAAGAACTACTCAATAATGCTAAATCCAAACATTGTGACTTGAACCCTCGGGGTATTTGCTGTACCCAGTCGTGCGACCCTCCGCAGGGATAACCACTTGATCAACTGAGTTTCTGTTTCATATGTGAGCGTTTGTAGAGCTCATTTTCTGCAAGTGCTTGTTGCCCTTATTGAGATTGAAACTGGCTAGATTCTTATGATTCACTTGGTGCTTGTTTTGCCTTGGATGAGAGTCCTTACACATGTGGTGGCAGATTTTCTCATGATAAGCAAAATTTGATTCTATCTAAGCTAGTCAATCTTTCTGCTTAGCCTGTATAACTCATGGTGTTTATGTCTTGCTATCTATTTTTGATCTTTGCATGATTGTGAGCTATTGCTTTTACACTCCATAGCTCTATGTTTGAGATTAGCAAGGTTAAATTCTTGTTTGCATAATTGTTGAAGCTCTTTAGGTTTGCATACTCATGCTTTGCTTGCTCTTTTACCTCTTTGATTAGTTCATTGCCAAAGGGGGAGAAAATTTTGGGGTCATGCACAAATAATGCTAAGAAACTCATATGATCCCTTTTGCACTACATGAGACCTACCACAACTTGAGGGGGAGCATATCATGATCTTGAGTGGTTTCTTGTGCTTTTCACATTCTTTGCGTCTCAAGTCGCTTTCTTTGCCAACTCTTGGTTTTGTGATCCCTACTTGCTACATGGCTTGTTTTCACCTTTTCTTTGGGTTTGGCCATTTGGATGTGCTTATTCGGCTTTGCATTTCAATCTCTAATCTTTTTGCATTTGATGTTGTCAATGTACTCATCAAGGGGGAAATTGAGAAACCATGTGGATATGTGCCATGGTTTGCTATATTTGTGATGAGTAATTGACTTGAGCGGATTTGGTATTTGAGTTGAAATACGGGAATCCAGGGATTGCATGGGTTTGCATATTATGGTTATGACTAACCGGAGTTGGTGGAGATATTGGTGATGTTGCAGGAGATGGGAAATGTGTTTGCTTGTCTAATGATGTGTAGGTCACTGGAGTCGACTTGGCGGTCAACGGCGAGAGGATCGGGCACAAGTAGGGGACTTGGGGCCAGACGATCGGGATGCCGGGTGAAGTCAAGGGTGATCCACACCGTACATGTGGAGAGGCAAGAAGCACGGACGGTTTCGCGGTTGAGCCTCAAAACCGTGGTGGTGATGAAGACGTCTTGTTGACCAAGTCAAGGCAAACGGGATGCCGGTGCAAGTGACAAGGGGGCCCGATGGACAGGGACTGGGAGAGACATGCCGGTGGTCAGGATCGCGGGACAAGGTGACACGCGTCGACATCAAGAAGTGATGCTTTGAGGAGCGTGCAAGGCGGTTTCCCGGTTTGAGCCTCAAAACCGGTGGCGGTGGTTGGTGGTGCACGTGGCACCATCATGGAGCTTGCTTCGAGATGAAGCAAAGACGTGAAGCGTCCGATGGCATTCGGGCGATGAGGAACAAGATGGACGATTATGCCCACGGTGGTAGGTGGGTGTGTTATGTAGGTCAAAGGTAGAGTGGTCATGTGGACAATAGACCCTAGGTCTATATAAGGAGAGGTGTGGCTAGTGGGAGAGGTGCCTCTCTTCCTATTAGCCTTGTGTTAAGACTCTATTCAAAGTGCTAGGAGAGGACTTCATGTTTTAGAGGAGAGGAAAGGGTGTGTGAGAGACATCTCTTGCTCTTCCAAAGAGTGGGAGGAAGAGGGTGGCTTCCTAGCCTTGTACCTTTGGATCTTGTAAGCACCTTTCTATGATATGAGAAGTATTTTCGTGCTTAAGATTTCCCTCTTCACTTGAATCCCGAAATTCCCTTTTTCTTATTTTTGGAGCTATTTTCGTGGTGATTTTCGATCTCACTTTTGGATGAGTTTTTGGTTCGGAGTTCTTGAGAAACTTGTTGCTAGGATGAGCTAGAACAATCCCCTATGGATCCTTGACCGAATCAATAGCTCTAGCACTTTCAATTTGAAGGATTTCTCAAGTTTCCCCTTTTTGGTGTTTTTGGCACAAAATCTGAAATTCATGATGATTCCTTGTGTTTTTGGAGTGGATCTCTTTAGAGGAGGATCCTGATGTATTGACGATCATCTGGTCCAAATTTCATAATTTTTAGAGTTTGTTTGATAGGGTTTTGGTAATTTTCTTTCCCGAACGGAGCTGCTGTTTTGCCTAGGATAGAACTTCCGTGGCCAGGATAGAACTTCCGTGAGCATGCCGGAAGTTCCGTCAAAAACCACAGAACTTCCATGAGTGACAGTTCTCCCGTCGCCCAGAACTTCCATGATAGACAGAACTTCCGTCGGGGGCTTCAGAACTTCCGTCGAGCACCACGGAACTTCCGTCAGGCTCAGTTTTGTGATCTTTTGGATCTTCCTTGATTCCCTTTTCGTTTCTCTTGTGCTTTCTCTATGTGTCCTTTTGGTTTGAGTCATTCCTAGGGTTAGCACATCACAAGTTGGTGTGTTTAATCTTGGTGACTTGGTTAGAGGTTGGTTCGGGTTGTAGTTGGGACATAGGCCAAGTTCTTGAGCAGAATTTTAATTGGCTCCCATTCACCCCCCCTGGTTGCCTTCTTGGTCCTTCAGACCTTCAGCTCTATAGGAGTGCCTCCCGTCCCTTCAGCCACCTCACAGACCATAGGGAGGGAAGCTACCTTCAGACAACATGGTGTCGATTGCTTTTCCACCACCACACACCCGAGGCTTTGAGAGAGGCCCTGCGAGACTCACTGCAGAGGCGAAGGTGGTTAGAGCGATAGTCACCAGGACTATCATTCCCAGGTCTGGCTACAAAGAGGAGTTTACTCTACTCCACCAGTGGGAAGTAGCAGCTATACTGAGGAGGCAGCTGTTTGATCTGGCTGATCTACTGATAGGGGAGATGAAGGACGTTATTTCTGACAGGGTAGGAGGACATCACCTGGTCTATGCTCCATACATTTGTTATCTTCTGGGGAGGATGGGGCTTGTGATAGAGGAGCAGTACAACGCGTTCCCTGAGGTGACCATCAGCTACGCACGTCGAGTCCCCAGGGCATCACAATCTGCCTTGATGAGGACATCACTCCTATGGATACACACAACACTCATCTAATTCTAGACTTCCAAGGTCCAATGACTAGAGCTCGTGCACGATGACTAAATTTAGAGGTGAGCTTGTTCCTACGTTCTTCATTATACGTCACTGTTGGGAATGGTTTGCTACCTAATGATTATATTGTAATTAGGAACCATGGAGAGGACCAGGAGATAATGGGAGAAAGACTTGGAGACATGGAGGACCAGCAAGGACGTGGAAGCAAAGGTGGAGGCCCAACCAAAACCGACTTTGAGTCAGTTTTGGGGCCCAGGACCAGTCTGCACTAAAATGGACGCCCAGGAGGCATACGGAGATGGATTTGGACGTTCTACATATGCACGGAAATATAAGAAGAAGTCCTTTCCAATTCCACTGGCCTCATGTCAAAATTTGTCCTGAGACATCAGAAATCGTCAAAATAAGAGAGGGTCCAGAATCTGTGCCGGTGCTGCATCACCCGTTTTTGGCCTTTGGGCTTTGTATCTACTTGAGCCCAATTAGGGGCGCGTCCAGAGGGTCTTGCACGACCCTAGAGTCTGTATATACAGCTGCCACCACACCATTAGGGTTTAGGTTTTGCTTAGATTATTCTGTTCATAACATTTTCGCCGTCATCACGGTTTGTGAGACCCCAACTTCGTGAGATTCATAATACATCTGCAATTGTATTGCATTCTTCTTTGTTCTTGCTTATGTTCTTGATTCGCAGGAAGGGATTAGCCTTCTCGGCGAGGTCAATTGTTTAGGACAATTGATAACCAGAGGAGACGTTGCGGGATTTAGAACGTATTGTTCTAAAGCCGGATTGATTTGTGTGTCGCCTCCAACCAGATCAACTTATCTAGAACCTTTCAGAAGATCGGGAACCCTTGTTCACATCAAGTGGTAATTAGAGCTTCAGGTTCACCATCAGGTTTGCACTACCCTTAGTTAATTTCGTTTTGTGTTCATCCTATCGTCCATAGAAAAGCCTAAAAAATCCCCCCCCCCCCCCCCGCCCATAACCACGTGTTTAGCCTTTGCATATTTCAATTTTAGAGTCCGTAGTGTTGAGTTTGTGCCCTAGTTCTTGTTTAGTCGCTGGTTTAGTTTCTGTTTTTGTTTTTAGTAGTGTTTCCCTTGCAACCCTAGCCGCCATCCCCTTCACCATCTTCTGTTTTGTCGGCTTTATGTGCTAGGGTTGATTGATCGATACACCTAGCCTAATCCCACCCTAAATCCACCGTCAACATCTCAGACCAATCCCCACAAATTCCACTTTCTACTGAATCCGTGCCACCAAAAAAAACCCTACCTGATTCCAAACCCGACCCCTAACCTTACTCGAGTTTTGCCTCGGGTTTCTTGAGAACCGATTCCGACACCCCTTCGGTAAATCGGGCATAACTTTTCGCTCGGGTGTCCATTTTGGCTGAAATTTTTACAGTAGATTCTTGACTCAAAGTTGAGCATACCCACACCGGGCTATGCCCCATGTGACCTTGTAAAAAAATTCAAAAAAATTGGAAAGATAAAGAAAAAATTCATTCAAGTTGAAACCCGACATTTTCTGCAACTTCAAGAATTTATGTAGGCCACATCCTAGCTCTGTTTGAGCTGAAATTTTCTGTGGATTCTCCCCCATTGTTAATGAGTTGGAGAAAAATATCAAAAAAATAATAAAAAAAGAAATTTTGGATTTCTACTAATGCTACATCTAGCCCTCCTAGAATTTCTGGATTTGGCTATTTTGCACTTAGCCCCCTGTTATCGGTTATGTGCCTTTGTCTCCTTGTTTCTACTTTGCTATCACTACTGTTCTAGGACAGACTTACACCAGCAACTAGGGACAAGTTACTTGGGCACTTATTTAGCTTTACTCTCTGTTTTTTGATTTGTGTGCACTCACATATATATATTTGGCCTTCCTAGCTCTACATATTTCTTCTGTACAGCACACATGTTATTTTGTAACCCTTGCAATCATGGAACACACCTCCTTGGTATCCTTTGATTTGCTTTTCAGAACTTTGTAAGAGCATTGTAACGAGCTTCCTTTGCTATCACTGCTGTGTTGAGAGGCACCACTGCTTAGCTGTTTTGTAGGGATAACCTTCACTGTTTGTTTCCTATTTTAGTATTTCTAATGGCAAGAAGCGACAATGGAGAGGTGTCTTCACCCTCAAAATTTGCTGGGTGCGTGAGCTAAGAGCAGCTCCAGAAGGCTTTGCAGGCTGCTCAAAGTGATTTGGTAGAGACGATCACCAGAGCCATTACTGATGCGGTCATCAAGCTTCACATTGGAGAAAGCATCGAGCGGTTGGAGAAGCGGGTCTCCAAGCTCACCGATCAGGTTGTCGAGTTGGAGACCGCTCACAAGACCAACGATACAAACACCACCACCACCAACAACAACGATGTTGAAGACAACCATGATGAAGACATGGTGTATAAGGCTGATGGCATCATGGATAGGTCAGCTACAAGGACCACAAAATTACGATGTCGTTTGCAATGTAACACTCAAGGTATGGGTGGTTTCCATAACTACAACCATCGCCCACACGGTAACCATGCTCCAGATGACCGGTATGCTAAAATTAAGTTTTCAATTCCTTCATTTTTGGGTCAGTATGGTGATCATGTTTATCTTGATTGGGAGATGACTGTAGAACAAAAATTTAATGCCCACCTTGTTCCTGAACAACATAGAGTTATACAAGCCACTAGTGAGTTTAAGGACTTTTCTATTGTTTGGTGGAGTGGTCTAGCTGCTGAAACTGATTTGCCTACTACTTGGGAAGAACTTAAGGTAGCAATGTGTGATCATTTTGTTCCTCCTTTTTTTTAGAGATATTTGTAATAAACTGCACCATTTAGAACAAGGAGATAAAATTGTTCAGGAGTACTTTAGTGAGCTTCAGAAGGTTTTGATTCATTGTGTTGTAGTTGAAAAAGTGGAGGATTAGATTTGTCGCTTTTATTTTGGTTTAAGAAAAGAAATTCAGAACATCCTTGATTGTAAAGAATATTATACCCTCACCCAGTGTTTCTAGTTTGCTATGCTTGCAGAGAAAGAATCATAGGGACTTTTCCAGGCTTTTGAGGAGTACAACAAGTGCAGGAACTCCTACACCACACGCCTGACAGGGACTTCGGGGCTGCCCAAGCCATCTTTCTGGACGCCCCCACTAGTAGCTGCCATGGGAACCAATGTTGTTTCTGTATCACCAAGATCAGCCCCTGCACCTTCTACGCGCTCAGGTAAAACTTCTGTGCAGGTACCGGCTAGTAGTACCTCCTCTATTGCTTCGACGTGGTGCACTACAGGGATTCAGTGCTGTCTCAATTCTTGCTTAGCACAAATTGCCAAAATTTTGGACTCTAGTTTGAGCATGAAATAATAGGAACAAGATAAAAATTTGGAATTTCTCCAAGTCAATTTAAAACCCTGCAAACAAGAATTTTGGAAGCAAATTAACTTTCTATAAAACATGGGCCAAATGATTACATTAGAATAATGGTAATAACAAAATAGAATTTTGGGCCAAAAACCAGAACTTTATTTCATTAAGAAGTCAATTAATAAAATGGTTTAACCCTAGAATTGATTTAACTTTAATTAATAATTCCAATTAAATTATTTCTTGTCTAATGAAAAATACTTCACAAATGAATTGCTCATATCTTAATTAACCCACAGTTCAAATTTCAGATTAATTGGAATTAAGGAAGTAATTTAAATCAATTAAAACTAAACCAGGGACCTCTTTGCAATCTTTTTGAAACCTTGGGGTCCTTTCTGCAAAAATCCCTGTCTTCTTCCTCCCGTCGCCTCTCCCGCGCGCGCTCCCGCGTGATTCCCTCTCACCGCCTCGGTACTCGCCACCGCACTTCCACGCGCTCTAACTCGCCGCTCTCGCATCACCACTGCCGCTCTGCCACTGCTCGCCGCTAGCTGCCGCCGAGGCGAGTTACCTTCGTCCTGCACAAAGCCGACTCCTCTGCCGCCTCGATTCTCCCCGCCTGACCGCTCCCGTATTTCCAACCGAAAGCCAGCCCCTCGTGCCGCTCCGTCGCATCACTCGCCTGCTCGGTTACCCGCTCGCCGCTAGCCACCGAGAGCCTCGGTCTCTTTCGCCCCTGCCCGATGCCGCCAGGCCTGCCGCCGCGTTCTCGATTTCCGACGACCAGCAACTCCTCGTTTCCCGGCTCCCGACCGCTCCCCGTCGCCCAGCAGCACCAGAGCCCGCGCGTGATCGCCCCATCATCTCACCCTGCCTTTCTCCCTCGCTGCAAGCTGCTACCAGCCAAACCCGCGAGTTACTTTTCCCCTGCCGCGCTCTGCCTCTGCTACCGCACCCGCTCTGCTCCCCGCGCTCCCAACGGCTCCCCGAGACCTGGCGTTGCTCAAAACCGCACGCGCGCACCTGCTTTCGGTGTCCGACTGAGAACTTGAACTCATGGGCCTATAAATAATCCCCCTGTTCGCCCTTTTTCCTCCCACTCATCTTCCCGCCATTGCCGCATGAGCTCGAGCTCGATTCTCGGCCACTCCCTCACTCTCGAGCCAAACCAAGATCACCAACGCACGCGCCTGCTTTCCCGCTGCACTTCCACCCCATGGCTCGCACAACCTTCTGGTGAAGCTCGACCAATTTGGAGAATCTCTGGACTCTGCTTCCCGTTGGCCGCCGTCAACGCAACCTGAAATTCCGGCAACCCTGGTGAACCCCGTCTCCCTTTCTTCTTCTCATTGATGCGCAAGCTTCTCACGATCACTCCTGACCCTTCGCTTCTTTGATTCCATGATCAAGAACACCGGCATTGAATTTTTCCCTCGCCAACCCCTTCTACGCTGCCGTGTCTCAACCGCTTCCATGGTGAGCCCCCTCTTCCGGCATTCCCCGACGATCGCCGACCTGATGCCGATCCCCGTCGTGCCCCCGTGATGCTGTAGGAGCCAGCCGCAGTCGGTTTGCTGCCCCGAGTCCACCCCGTGACGTCGCCGGACCTCCTCTCTCCACCGCCGCTCGTCACCGACCCATCTCCGGTAAGTTTTCGACTTCGCGAACCCCCCTAGTCTCCTCGCCTCATCGCGCACATCATTTTTCCCCTCCCGCCGTGAGCTTCCGCCGCCTAGAGTCGCCTGCGGCGAGCCCTCCGGCAAGCCCCGGCCGCGCGCCGCCGCGCTCAGTGAAGCTGACTGGCAGCTGAGCTGGCGTCCAGTTGGTGCTGATGTGGCTGCCACATGGCGCTGACGTGTCAATTGTTTAAACCCAGGAAATGTCAGAAAACTGATAGAACTTCAAAAATGCATAATAAATTCATTTTAAGTCCAAATGACCTCAAATCATTTTTTTTAGTTTCATAATAATGTGATCTATGTTAGTAAAATAATAACCAACTGCCTCTGTTAATATAATTTAGTTAATTAAATAACCTGTCCAAATACCAAATAAATCCTTAATAATTTTTGGAATGGAAATTAATTCTGATCTTTTACATGCACTGTTGTTTCATGTTAATACATCACCCTGATTATTGGCTAAGTCAAATCTACAGTATTTAATATTCTATTAATTAAGTAATGCTTTAACTTGAATAAATTCTAGTAATTAAAATAATACTGTCCAGAGGCTATAACTTGGTAAAAATGCACTTCATATATGTCTCTATTCATGACAAATCACTCAAATCCAGAATCATCTTGTTACTATTTTAAATTGTTTAATTGTTCTCAAGCTATAACAATCCTAATTAAGATGATCCACACACATGAAATAATGAAAACCTAATTTGTTTCTTTGAAGCATATGGCTTCGAGAGCTTGTTAATAAGGTTGTTGGCACCCACACTCTAATGCAATATGCATCCATCATTGTTGCATTTATCATGTCATTGCATGTTACGGCATTTCAACACTACCGTTAACCCTTGTTCATCAATAGGTAACGACACTCAGGAGCAGAAGCCCAACGTCCAGCAGGGCCAAGAGCCTGAGGACCAAGAGACTATAGTAGCTAACACTTGCGTGGATCTAGGCAAGCCCCGGTTTGCATTAGCCTCTTTATAAAGTTTTGCTAGTTTAATTCACTACTAGTGTCTATGCTTGAATTGTTGCATTAGGTCATAGGAGTTGATTGGGACCCAACTTGCATGTTTTCCCCAAATGACCTATGTTGTTGTTATTAGAAACTTGGTAGGTTCGGTACTAAGATGCTATGCTTAGTAATTGATAAATCTCGGTAGTTATCATGATTACTAGGGAATAAACTTGGTCACTAAAATGGAATTTATGTAAAAGAAGTTTATTTTGATGTTTGGCCGGAAAGGGAATTTGCATGTGTAGGTTTGCAGCAACACATGGGTGTTGGCTGTGGTAGCCCTGTCTTGCCCACCCTAGGACCCGTCCGTGGTCGGCCCCTTGATCAAGTTTTGAACAGTACCGAATGCATGCTAGTTTCATGGGCACTAGTAAACCGATGTAGCATTAAAGATCGCTTATATCAAGGACGGTTAAGGTGCGTTGGTCTTAGGACCCCTCGGCTGTGGGAGTGGGCGGTCCATACCACGAAGTACTGTTGGCAGGACGGCATGCCCACTCGACGTCACCACACCCGGGTCTGGATGTGGGTGGTTTTTCTTGTGAAAGGTTGCCATATACGACCTTAATTGGTACACTAACACCGTTAGTACAACACTTAGTGATTACGTGATGAGTGCGGGTTGTCACCAATTTTTGTGCCGCTAAGTACCGGCAATATAGGTGTGTGTTGTGAGGAACGCTAGGTAAATAAATTGAATTTTGCACCATTGCATTTCTTATAACTTAACTAAAATTTTATTCTGTTCTTACTTACCCACCTCTGAAATAAAAGTTTGTAAGTTTGATAAGTACAAAATTCGAAATACACGTTTGAATTATTAAGTTAACAACAATCTGTCAACTCTCTATTTTCAACACGTCCCTGAACGCAAATATCCTAAGTCCAGTTCTACTTAGAATTTTTGGGAATACAAACACCATCTGAAAAGCTATGAAAGTCTAATGTAACGTGGTACCAAGAACCAGTTCTGTAGATTTTGTTTTCTGGGCACAATACTTGATTTCTAACTGCCGCACAGTCAAGACCAAATCTGTTAAAAATCCATCTCCGTCTTAATACCCCTTGAGGCTGGAAAATAGAAACTAAAAATTTGTTTCTGTATTTCATGATGTTGTACATGAAATGCACATCACTTTAAGGAAGATTCTGACTCATTCAGATTTCGCCCTTGTAGATGGCTGAAAACAATTTCCAAGCTCCACCGGGTTGGGAAATCACCGATGGTCTGGAGATCCCTGGGATGACTCAACTCTTTTGGAGTGTCCTTCAGGATTATGGACATGATATACCTCCCACCTATGTTGGAAAGACCATTGAGGAGAATGGAATCACTTCCTGTGTAGTCCATGTCGCAGTTCCCACCAACTATTCCTTCTTACCGGCATGGGAGTCATGGACTGTCAGTGTCACTGGCATGGACCTACTCACTACATGGAGTGTTGCTGCCCTCAAAGCCCTCACTCTGTTTTATGAACTCCATAAGCATGAGGTCACTGGAACACCGGTAACCTTGATACCCATTGACAATATGGAAGATCCTGAGTGGACCACCGTCTGGATTTTGTCTTCGACCCAAACCACCCACTGTATCGCCCAACGCTAAATGTGGCAGAGTGTTATGGACTCTCTCTATTTGACATATGCAAGAACTTGTACCGTCATCTGGACATGTTTCGGGCCGCACTTCGGCTTTCCGAAGCCGAAAGGCAAGCCAAGATTCTGGAAATTGTAGAATTAAACCAGCAAGTACAAGCGAAGAATGAAGAGATAGATATGATCATCGAAGAGCGTGACCAAGCTATTGGAGATGCTGACATCATGGAGTCTGAACTGCAGGAGCTTCAAGTTGAATTTGACGCCTTCAAGGCTACCCACCTTCCCATCATAGATAATTGGGATGAGATCCCTATGGAGTATGGGAAACAAGTGGATGAAGAGATGGAGCAGGCCGAAAATGTTGGTGTAGAGCTAATAGAACCGGGAGCGCCAGAAGAACCGTTGGGACCACCAGAACCCAACGAGCCGATAGTTATAGACCAGGAGTAGATGAATTGGTTGTATATGAGCCATAGTGCGTCCGCAATACCATAGTTAGGCGTCGAGGCACGTATGGATGAGTTAGTGTGATGATTATCCTTTTTAATAACCATGTACCCAACATTGATTTGTGAAAATGGTTGTCATTTCTTAACCCTTAGAGCACCCTTGCAAGTTTTTACACCTATGTCTTATGGAACACATGGAAGAATGACTAATGTGTAGGGTGTAAATTGCAGCATGGTGCGAACTCGGAATCAGGATGATCCTGAGAGCTCTCAGCAGGGAGCTAATGCTCACCCTTCGCTAGCAGATGTTCTGGCTGCAGCACTCAACCGACAGCAGAACAACTCCGAGTTGCTCCGCCGGTTAGTTGATATCACGTCCCATCTGGCTGGACATGGGGGCAACCGCAACAACAACCAGCCCCGACAGTGCACTTACTCAGACTTTCTGGGTACGCACCCGCCAACCTTCGAGCATGCCAGAGAGCCCCTGGACGCCGACCACTGGCTGCGTTAGACCGAGTCTAAGTTCGGTCTGCTTGACTGCACTGAGCACCAGAAGGTGCTATTCGCCGCCCAGCAACTCCAGGGCCCTGCTGGTGCCTGGTGGGTGAACCACGTCGCTTCACTACCCGCTGGGACCCATGTCAAGTGGAATGAGTTTCAAACTGCCTTTCGAGCTCATTTCATCCCTGCCGGTCTTGTGCAGAGGAAGTTTCAGGAGTTCATGGACCTGAAACAAGGAGGGAGAAATGTCCTCTAGTATTCTGAGGCGTTCAACCATCTTGCTCAGTATGCCACTGAGTATGTCAACACTGAGGAGAAGAAGAGGTATGCTTTCCTGCATGGCATGAATGCCGCACTGAAGGAGCATATCTGACCTGGCAGACAACCGGCACCTTCAACGACCTGGTCAATGCTGCTATTGTCCAGGAGGGTGCCATGCGCCAAGTTGAGGAAGATGAGCGCAAGAGGAAGGCCCCTGCTATTGCCTCTGCTGCCCCACAGGCGAAGCATCGCCTGGTGTATACTTCACTGTCTGGACAGCGGTACCGGACATCCCCGCAGCAGCAGTATCAGCGCCCGAGGCCACAGCAGCAGCAGTACTTTCCGCCCCGAGCACCACAACAGCAGCAACAACACACTTAGTACTGTGCACCCAACCTGCAGCAGGGAAGTCAGAATGCACGTGCTCCCTAGCCTGTCAGTCGTGGAGGTAACTACCCGTGCTACAACTGTGGTCGCACCGGCCACTTCACCAGAGAATGTACAGCACCTAAGCACAACAACAACAACAACAACAATTAGCGCCCTCTACAGAACAAGACTATGAATGCACCGCCTTGTGGTGCCCAAGTGAACTACACCAGCGCTGATGATATTCCCTAGGGTGATCCCGTGCTGACCGGTATGCTCTCACTCTACCGCCAGCCTGTCCTCACTCTTTTCGATTCTGGTGCTACTCATAATTTTATTAGCAGAACTTGTGTACAAAAACATAATCTCCACACCACCACTATAAATCAATACTTTACTGTCCGTTCCCCAGGTGGACAAATTCTAGCTAATGAAATAGTAAGCAAAGCTCCACTAGAAATCAATCAGAAAATCTACCCCGCCGATTTTATCATGCTCCATAACCAAGAGATTGACCTAATTATTGGCATGGGGTGGATGAAAACCCATAGAGCCATGTTGGATATAGAGCCCCGTGTGGTCCATTTGAACTCTCCCCTACGTGGTCCAGACACCCTTTCTCTTAGCACCATCTCCTCGAGGGATCTGGTTGTCTATCATTTAGAAGGACCATCACTTGAGAACATCCCTATTGTCTGTGAGTATCCCGACGTATTTCCGGAAGATATTTCTGGACTTCCACCTGATCGTGAAGTAGAATTCAAGATTGAGCTCCAGCCAGGAACTTCTCCAATATCCTGACGTCCCTATAAAATGGCTCCAAATGAGCTAGCTGAATTGAAGAAACAGTTGAATAAGTTGCTGGAAAAAGGATTTATTCGCCCAAGTACTTCACCGTGGGGCTGTCCTACCATTTTTATGAAGAAGAAGGACAAGTCTCTGCGTCTTGTTGTCGATTACCGGCCTCTTAATGAAGTCACCATCAAGAATAAATACCCGCTGCCCCGTATTGATATTCTTTTTGATAAATTGGTTGGTGCCAAGGTCTTTTCCAAAATTGACCTTCGGTCGGGTTATCATCAGATCAAGATCAGAGTGGAAGATATTCCAAAGACTGCATCCTCTACTAGATATGGATTATTCGAATATCTAGTGATGTCCTTTGGATTGACAAATGCGCCTACCTATTTCATGTATCTTATGAATTCAGTCTTCATGCCAGAGCTAGACAAGTTCGTGGTAGTATTCATTGATGACATTCTTATCTATTCGAAGTCCAAGGAAGAATATGCCGAACACCTTCGTATTGTTCTTCAGCGTCTACGAGATCACAAGCTGTTTGCGAAATTCAGTAAGTGTGAATTTTGGTTGGACCGTGTGCCCTTCCTTGGTCACATAGTTTCAGCCGAAGGTATCTCTGTAGACCCAAGCAAGGTCCAAGATGTGCTAGATTGGAAGCCACCAAAAACCGTCCACCAAGTTCGTAGTTTCCTCGGACTAGTTGGATACTATCGGAGGTTCATTCCTAATTTCTCTCAGTTGACCAAACCCATCACCGAGCTGCTGAAAACGGATAGGAAGTTCAATTGGAGCAACAATTGTGAAGAAGCTTTTCAGAAATTGAATACATTGTTGACTACAGCCCCAGTATTGGCTCAACCAGACATCACCAAGCCGTTTGACGTATATTGTGATGCATCTGGGACCGGACTTGGATGTGTGCTTATGCAGGATGGTTGTGTTATTGCCTATGCATCTCGAAAACTACGGAAGCACGAAGAGCACTATCCTACCCATGATTTGGAACTAGCTGCCGTTGTCCTTGCCCTAAAAATTTGGAGGCATTATTTGCTCGGTAATTTAGTACACCTCTATACAGATCACAAGAGCTTGAAGTACATATTTACTCAGACTGATCTGAACATGAGAGAACGTCAATGGCTAGATTAATTAAGGACTATAATGTAGAGATTCCTTACCACCCAGGCAAGGCTAATGTGGTCGCCGACGCTCTGAGCCGGAAGATACACTGCAATAATCTAGTGATAGACCGCAGCATTGAAGCGAGTACCACAGAACCCAGCCTAAATATATTGCCTGCCCTAGTGATCAACAATCTCAGTATTCATTCCACCATTCATGACGAGGTCATTGCTGCACAGAAAAGAGATGTTGGAATGAAGTACATTCGGGAGAACCTTAAGAATGGCAAGGCAAAATGCTTCACACAAGATTCGGATGGTACTCTGTGGTTCAATAACCGCCTAGTAGTACCCAAGGATTTTGAGCTTTGTCGCAAAATCTTGGATGAAGCGCATCACTCTAAGTATTCCATTCATCCTGGAAGTAACAAGATGTACCATGACCTGAAGAAAAATTTTTGGTGGACCAGAATGAAGCGAGAAGTTGCTCCATATGTCATGGAGTGCGACACCTATCAGAGAGTTAAGGCCGACCATTTGAAACGGGCCGGACTACTTCAACCATTGAGTATCCCCGCCTGGAAATGGGAAGATATAAGTATGGATTTCATTGTTGGCCTCCCTCTTACATCTCGGAAGCATGATTCGATTTGGGTTGTTGTTGACAGACTCACAAATCTGCTCACTTTCTACCAGTAAACACCAGGTACAGGGTATGGCAATATGCAGAACTATACATAGCAAGAATTCTGTGTCTCTATGGAGTACCCAAGACCATTATTACAGATCGTGGCTCATAGTTTGTTTCTCGGTTTTGGGAGCAACTGCATGCATCTCTGGGAACTAAGTTGATCCGAAGTTCTGCTTATCATGCCGCTACTGATGGACAAACTGAGCGTGTCAACCAAATCTTGGAAGATATGCTCAGAGCATGTGTCTTAACACATGGTGGTAACTGGGATGAGTATTTACCATATGCAGAATTCTCATACAACAATAGTTACCAAGAGAGTGTAAAAATGTCCCCTTTTGAAGCACTCTACGGTCGGAGTTGTAGAACACCATTGAATTGGTCTGAATCAGGAGAACGAGTAACTTTTGGTCCTGACCTCGTCAAGGATGCAGAAGAAAAGGTTCGGACAATTCAAGCAAATCTCAAGGCTGCTAAATGTCGTCAAGAAAAGTATGCAAACCGACGACGTAGGCCATTGTTTTTCAACAAGAATGATTTTGTCTATCTCCGAGTGTCACCAATGAAGGGCATCCAACGATTCGGGACGAGATTTCTTTAAGGAGGGAGGGCTGTGACACCCAGGTGTCTCAATTCTTGCTTAGCACAAATTGCCAAAATTTGGAATAAGATAAAAATTTGGAATTTCTCCAAGTCAATTTAAAACCCTACAAACAAGAATTTTGGAAGCAAAATAAATTTCTATAAAACATGGGCCAAATGATTACATTAGAATTATGGTAACAACAAAATAGAATTTTGGGCCAAAAACCAGAACTTTATTTCATTAAGAAGTCAATTAATTAAATGGTTTAACCCTAGAATTGATTTAACTTTAATTAATAATTCCAATTAAATTATTTCTTGTCTGACCAAAAATACTTCACAAATGAATTGCTCATATCTTAATTAATCCACAGTTCAAATTTCGGATTAATTGGAATTAAGGAAGTAATTTAAATCAATTAAAACTAAACCAGGGACCTCTTTGCAATATTTTTCAAACCTTGGGGTCCTTTCTGCAAAAATCCCTGTCTTCTTCCTCCCGTCGCCTCTCCAGCGCGTGCGCCCGCGCGATTCCCTCTCACCGCCTCGGTACTCGCCACCGCACTTCCCCGCACTCTCACTCGCCGCTATCGCATCACCACTGCCGCTCTGCCACTGCTCGCCGCTAGCTGCTGCCGAGGCGAGTTACCTTCACCCTGCACGAGCCGACTCCTCTGCCGCCTCGATTCTCCTCGCCTGACCGCTCCCGCATTTCCGACCGAAAGCCAGCCCCTCGTGCTGCTCCGTCGCATCACTCGCCTGCTCGGTTACCCGCTCGCCGCTAGCCGCCGAGAGCCTCGGTCTCTTTCGCCCCTGCCCGTTGCCGCCAGGCCTGCCGCCGCGTTCTCGATTTCCGACGACCAGCAACTCCTCGTTTCCCGGCTCCCGACCGCTCCCCGTCGCCGAGAAGCACCAGAGCCCGCGCGTGATCGCCCCGTCACCTCACCCTGCCTTTGTCCCTCGCCGCACGCTGCTACCAGCCAAGCCCGTGAGTTACTTTTCCCCTGTCGTGCTCTGCCTCTGCTGCCACGCCCGCTCTGCTCCCCGCGCTCCCAACGGCTCCCCGAGACCCGGCGTTGCTCAAAACCGCGCACGCGCACCTGCCTTCAGTGTCCGACCGAGAACTTGAACTCATGGGCCTATAAATAATCCCCCTGTTCGCCCTTTTTCCTCCCACTCATCTTCCCGCCATTGCCAAGCACGAGCTCGAGCTCGATTCCCGGCCACTCCCTCACTCTCGAGCCAAACCAAGATCACCAACGCACGCGCCTGCTTTCCCGCTGCACTTCCACCCCATGGCTCGCACGACCTTCTGGTGAAGCTCGACCAATTTGGAGAATCTCTGGACTCTGCTTCTCACTTTCTTCCGGCAACCCTGGTTAACCCCGTCTCCCTTTCTTCTTCTCATTGATGCGCAAGCTTCTCACGATCACTCCTGACCCTTCGCTTCTTTGATTCCGTGATCAAGAACACTAGCATTGAATTTTTCCCCCACTGACCCCTTCTGCGCCGCCGTGTCCGAGCCGCTTCCACGGTGAGCCCCCTCTCCCTGACGATCGCCGACCTGATGCCGATCCCAGCCGTGCCCCCGTGATGCTGTAGGAGCCAGCCGCAGTCGGTTTGCTGCCCCGAGTCCACCCCACAACATCGCCGGACCTCCTCTCTCCACCACAGCTTGTCGTCGACCCATCTCCGGTAAGTTTCCGACTTCGTGAACTCCCCTAGTCTCCTCGCCTCGTCGCGCACATCATTTTCCCCCTCCCGCGGTGAGCTTCCGCCGCCTAGAGTCGCCTGCGGTGAGCCCTCCGGCAAGCCCCGGCCGTGCGCCACCGCGCTCAGTGAAGCTGACTGGCAGCTGAGCTGGCGTCCAGTTGGCGCTGATGTGGCTGCCACATGGCGTTGACGTGTCAATTGTTTAAACCCAGGAAATGTCAGAAAACTGATGGAACTTCAAAAATGCATAATAAATTCATTTTAAGTCCAAATGACCTCAAATCAATTCTGTTAGTTTCATAATAATGTGCTCTATTTTAGTAAAATAATAACCAACGGCCTCTGTTAATATAATTTAGTTAATTAAATAACCTGTCCAAACACGAAATAAATCCTTAATAATTCTAGGAATGGAAATTAATTCTGATCTTTTACATGCACTGTTGTTTCATGTTAATTCATCACCCTGATTATTGGCTAAGTCAAATCTGCAGTATTTAATATTCTATTAATTAAGTAATGCTTTAACTTGAATAAATTCTAGTAATTAAAATAATACTGTCCAGAGGCTATAACTTGGTAAAAATGCACTTCATATATGTCTCTGTTCATGATAAATCACTCAAGTCCAGAATTATCTTTTTACTATTTTAAATTGTTTAATTGTTCTCAAGCTATAACAATCCTAATTAAGATGATCCACACATATGAAATAATGAAAACCTAATTTGTTTCTTTGAAGCATATGGCTTCGAGAACTTGTTAATAAGGTTGTTGGCACCCACACTCTAATGCAATATGCATCCATCATTGTTGCATTCATCATGTCATTGCATGTAACGGTATTTCAACACTACCGTTAACCCTTGTTCATCAATAGGTAACGACACTCAGGAGCAGGAGCCCGACGTCCAGCAGGGCCAAGAGCCTGAGGACCAAGAGACTATAGTAGCTAACACTTGCGTGGATCCAGGCAAGCCCCGGTTTGCATTAGCCTCTTTATAAAGTTTTGCTAGTTTAATTCACTACTAGTGTCTATGCTTGAATTGTTGCATTAGGTCATAGGAGTTGATTGGAACCCAACTTGCATATTTTCCCCAAATGACCAATGTTGTTGTTATTAGAAACTTGGTAGGGTCGGTACTAAGATGCTATGCTTAGTAATTGATAAGTCTCGGTAGTTATCATGATTACTAGGGAATAAACTTGGTCACTAAAATGGAACTTATGTAAAAGAAGATTATTTTGATGTTTGGCTGGACAGGGAATTTGCATGTGTAGGTTTGCAGCAACACATGGGTGTTGGCTATGGTAGCCCTGTCTTGCCCACCCTAGGACCCGTCCGTGGTCGGCCCCTTGATCAAGTTTTGAACAGTACCGAATACATGCTAGTTTCATGGGCACTAGTAAACCGATGTAGCATTAAAGATCGCTTATATCAAGGACGGTTAAGGTGCGTTGGTCTTAGGACCCCTTGGCTACGGGAGTGGGCGGTCCATACCATGAAGTACTATTGGCAGGACGGCATGCCCACTCGACGTCACCACACCCGGGTCTGGATGTGGGTGGTTTTTCTTGTGAAAGGTTGCCATATACGACCTTAATTGGTGCGTATTTGTCGTGTTATTCGGGTTTTCCCAGCTGGTGTAAATCAATTGCAATTACTGTCCCTCGCAGTAATGAGTACCGCTTGTTCACCGCGCCAATCACGTAGTTGCACATGATATCATAGATATGGATTTGTATTGGTTATTACAGGTATATTATATTGTTCTATTATTGCACTTATCTTTATGTATTGTTTTATTATCTTATCGTTGCAACTAATGTTATATTCCGCACAACCCATTTAATCTGAAAATAAAACTTGATAGAACTAATAGGTTGCTTAGTGCGAGTCCTTTTAAACAAGCCACCTATTAGAGCCATTGCATGTCTAGGTTTTTGATGGGTAAGTCTTGCTGAGTAATTAGTACTCAGGCTTTATGCTTATGTGGTTTTCAGGTACTGAAGAAATAGAATTGCCTATAGATGTGTTGCCTTGGGACGTGCAAGTCCCTGAGGGTTGGACTGCCCATTGGGAGTCTGACCTGCCGCCACAGTGATTGTGAGTGCTGCTAGGGTGTTGATTCTTCGGGCATGAATTATCACCATGCTGTATCGTCGAGCTCGTAGATTTTATCGTTATTTCGCTTCCACTATTTTCAAAACTTCATGAACTTGTAATTCTGTTGCACTTTGATGTAATAATTGAACATAAATTTGGATCATTGTTGTATTATCAAGTGTCTGTGTTATCAGCACCTTCGGGACCTCGATCCTCCAGGAAGGGGTGCCTCAAGTGCCACCGCTGCCATGGACTTGGTCATGTGCAGAAAGATTGCCTAAGTAGGCGGGCATATGTGGCGATAGACGATGGCGGTTACATGGGCACCTCCGATGTGAAGGATGAGGACGAGGATGTCGATGCCACCAGCGGTGACGTCGTCCTTGGAGGCGGAGACACCATGGGATACTTGAAACACAAGTTCAGTAGCCCGAGATGATGCAGCATCACAATTTGTTCCAGATTTTCTTTGTCATCAAGAACCGCTGAGCACGTGTCATCATTGATGGAGGAAGCTGCAATATCTTGGTGAGTTCTAATGTGGTCAACAAGCTTTCTTTGACCACACGTCCACATCCACATCCATACTACATTTAGTGGTTAAATGACTCTGGAAAAGCTAAGGTTACACAAACTTACATATTTCCTTTTTTCCATTGGTTCTTATGTGGATTCTGTTGATTGTGATGTCGTACCCATGCAAGCATGTTCACTTTTATTGGGTAGACCTTGGGAATTTGATAATGATATTGTACACCATGGTAAAAGTAATAAGTACTCTTTTATGCATAAAGGAACTAAAATTACTTTGTTACCAATGACCCATGCTGAAATTGTACAAGCTGATTTAGAAAGAGCTGCTAGTTTGAAAAATAAAGGTCCTGAAATTCAGCAACCTATTAATTTTGATTCTACACCTAGTAATGTTAATGATTCTTCAAGTTCTAAGGGTGCTGGAATTAAATTACAAGATCGTTCATGTCTTGCAACAAAATCTGAGCTTGCTGAAATTTCTGCTGATGATAATATTTGCTATGCTTTGATATGCAAACAAGCTTTGTTTTTGCTCGATGATATTGCTTCTAGTGCTTTGCCTCCTGCTGTCACTAACCTTTTGCAGGAGTATGAGGATGTTTTCTCATCTGAGATACCCCCGGGATTGCCACCATTGAGAGTGATTGAGCATCAAATTGATTTGATTCCGGGTGCTACTTTGCCAAACTGGGCTGCTTATAGGACCAACCCTGAGGAAACTAAGGAGATACAACGACAAGTCCAAGACCTTTTGGATTATGGGTACGTTCGTCAATCACTTAGTCCTCGTATTGTTCCTGTACTTTTAGTTCCTTAGAAAGATGGTACTTGGCGTATGTGTGTAGATTGTAGAGCCATTAACAACATTACTATTAGGTATCATCATCCTATTCCTAGGCTAGATGACATGCTTGATGAGTTATGTGGTGCTATAATTTTCACTAAAATTGATTTGCGTAGTGGCTACCATCAAATTAGAATGAAACTTAGAGATGAATGGAAAACAACTTTTAAAACCAAATTCGGGTTATATGAGTGGTTAGTAATGCCTTTTAGTTTAACTAATGCACCTAGTACTTTCATGTGCTTGATGAATGAGGTTTTAAGAGCTTTCATTGGCAAATTTGTGGTAGTTTACTTTGATGATATCTTGATTTATAGCAAATCCATACATGAACATATGAATCATTTGCGTGCTGTTTTTGATGCTTTGCGAGATGCATGTTTATTTGGTAACCTTGAGAAGTGCACCTTTTGCATGGATCGAGTCTCTTTTTTTGGCTATGTTGTGACTCCACAGGGAATTGAGGTGGATGAGGAGAAGATTGAAGCCAAAAAGAGCTGGCATGTACCAAAAACTATCACACAGGTGAGGAGTTTTCTTGGTCTTGCAGATTTCTACTGCCGCTTTGTCAAAGATTTCAGCACCATTGCTGCACCTTTGCATGAGTTGACAAAGAAGCGTGTTGATTTCCATTGGGGTAAGGTACATCATGAGTCTTTTGATGCTTTGAAGGACAAACTTACATATGCACCATTGCTGCAATTACCTAATTTTGATAAGACTTTTGAGCTTGAATGTGATGCTAGTGGTATAGGCATTGGTTGTGTTTTGATGCAAGACAGTAAACCTGTTGCATACTTTAGTGAGAAAATTACTGGGCCTGTTTCGAATTACTCCACGCATGATAAGGAATTGTATGCACTTGTATGTTCTTTAGAGACGTGGCGTCATTATTTATTGACCAAAGAATTTGTTATTCATTCTGATCATGAATCACTTAAGAATATTCGTTCTCAATGTAATTTGCACCGTAGACATGCTAAATGGGTTGAGTTTATTGAGTATTTTCCTTACATTGTTAAACATAAGAAAGGGAAGGATAATATGATCGCTGATGCTTTATCTAGGCGATATAATTTGTTGTCTCAACTTGATTGTAGAATTTTTGGACTTGAGGTAATTAAAAAACAATATGCTACTGATGTTGATTTTAAGGATGTAATGCTGCATTGTAAAGAAGGTCGTACATGGAACAAATTTGTGTTGAATGATGGAGTCTTGTTTAGAGCTAACCGCCTATGCATTCCAGTTGGTTCCGTTCGTCTTTTGTTGTTACAGGAGGCGCATGAAGGTGGATTGATGGGTTATTTTAGTGCCAAGAAGACGGAGGATATTTTGGCCACACACTTCTTTTGGCCAAGGATGAGGAAAGATGTTGAGTGCTTTGTTGCTCGCTGCAGTACATGTCAAAAAGCTAAGTCTTGCTTAAATCCACATGGTTTATACATGCCACTTCCTGTTCCATCTATTCCTTGGACAAATATTTCTATGGACTTTGTTTTAGGACTACCAAGGACTAAGAGGGGGAGTGATAGTATTTTTGTTGTTGTGGATAGATTTTCTAAGATGGCACACTTTATACCGTGTCATAAAACTAATGTTGCTAGTTATATTGCTGACCTCTTTTTCAAAGAAATTATACATTTGCATGGTGATGTAGATATGGCCCGATCTTTCGAGAGGTAAGGGGATAAACTCAAATTTGGGGAACTCGGCATTGACGACCCGGCTTGAATCAGACACGATCCAATCCCGCAACCGTTACACCCAGCACAACTTGATTGTTCCTGCAAGCGAAATCGAGAACACAAGCAAGAAAGGATAATCATGCAATCTCAAATTGCAAATATGGATGAAGCAAATCATAAGAAAAGGTTCAAGCTCTGAACACAAAAGGACTAATCGCCACAGTGGTGTAGAACAAGAACAGGGGCCCTGGATTACTCTATAAGGACTTGTCGCCACAGTTACAATAATTCGATCAAGTTTCTCTCAAGAAAACTGAACTAAACAAAACCCAAAACTAAAATATGGTGGCTACTGAGTTTATGTAGGAACTAGGGGCGTCCTAGGGTTGGGGGCGACCAGGGGGGGGGGGGGGGGTGCCCACAACATGGGCTTAAGGCCTGACACGATACATGGCCAAGTTGGCCCAAAATAGGTGGGGCAGCACCTTGTCATGGTCACACAGCATGACTCACAACCTTTCTGGAGCTAGAACCAGAAACAAAACAACGGCGTCATCGTCCCCTTTCCAATGCATCAAAGAACGCCTCGTTTGGACATCGGATGTGGGAGATATCATCAAAACTATGAAGGGGTGTCGGCTGAATCCGAGACGAACGCGATGACCAAGTTGGTGACGACTTGTAACTTGGGGAAGGCCATGATATGTGCGTATCCAGCATGGTGATGTTCTCATCATCCTCCCCTTCTTGAATTGGAGTCTCCCTCGACTCCATCTCATCATCAATCTTCTGCAAAAGGTTAGTACTAGCAGAATGTAAAGTACAAGACACATGATCATTGATAGAAGATATATCACGACAAAGCATAGTATAGCAAGGTGCATCATGATTATCAGAAAGTTCAGCAACAATAGATATCATAGCAAGAAAAACACCTCCCTTTAACTGAATAGCCTTATGTTTAACATCAGAAAGTTTTTTTTATCATATTTATTCTCAGTATTTTCAGCAAGCAGTTTAAAATAATTTCTAATATCAGCAGGCAATAATGGACACAAAGTAATATTCCTGTCCTTATGCATGAAAGTATATGTATTAGTTCTACCATGGTGGGCAGCATCCGTATCATATTCCCATGGGCGGCCTAATAAAAGCGAACATGCTTGCATAGGTACAACATGAAAATCAGCATAGTCTTGATAAGAACCGACTGAAAAGTGTATGCGTGCTGAGCGAGATACCTGTGCCATACCACTATTGTTGAACCATTTGATGTGGAAGGGATGATGTAGTGCATGCGTGGTCAAGCCAAGCTTCCTGACCAAATCAGAACTTACCAAGTTGTTACAGCTCCCAGTATCAATGATGGTGAGAACACTATGGTCCGCGACAATGAGGTACATGTAGAATAAATTGTTGCATTGTTGTTCTTCCTCTTGTCCCACCTGAGCAGTCCCACGCTGTACAATGAGGCTAGGAAAGCCCGCGGTGGCAGCAATAGAATCAATGGAGGTAGTCTCCTGCTCCGCCACCGTCGAATTTGCAACAAGGTTAGGCATACGAGCAAATTCATCTTCAACATCACTACAACTTTCATACCCATCAGTAGTAGCGATGAAAGCACGATGACTAGGGCAATCCTTCATGACATGTCCCATGCCCTTGCAGCGGTGTCAAATAATGGTGGTGGAGGAGCCACTCCTAGCACCGGAAGTAGCAACCTTCTTCTGGTATTGGTGCTGCACACTAGATGACTGCGCTTCAGAAGCAGGCACAAGTGGAAGAGTTGTTGCTGGTGGCTTAGCAACATGACTCTCCAAGTTTTCTACTCTAGTGCACTGCTGGAGAGATTGCTCAGTGTTGGACCTGCAAGATTGTTGTGGAAGGCGTCCCTGTACTTCTCGTTCAGCCTTAAGAGCAATATGATAGAATTGACTGAACCTATCACTACTACATAACATACATATTGTAACACATGCTTGTAACACTTGGACATTGGTGTTACAATAAATTTCGTAGGAACATAAAATTATGTGTTACAATTAACTTTGTAACACATAAATTTCATTTTTAAAAAATATGTTGCAAGAAACTATTTTAGTAACAAAAAACTAATGTTACAATAAAAGTGTTACAAATATTATGATTTTTGTAATATATCTAGTATAAGTGTTATAAGAAAAATCTTTTTGTAACACAAAATAGTGTTACAACAAAAATGTTACACTGTTAGAACCTCATAATCTCTTGTCTTGCAACTTCACCAATGCATTTAATTTTTGATCTTCTAACAATGTTAGCTCCGGATGCAAAACGTTTCCCAAATCACATGGTAGTGACTTCATCATTGGGATAAAACTTCATGCTCTCTAATTGTTATAAAATGACTATATGCTGCTCACCTTAATCAAAATTCTATCTTTGAAAATGTCGCAAGCTTGAAACCAAAGCACCTATATAATGTTTATGAATAATATATTATTTTGCATTACATATTATTTTTGTTTGGTGCTACATAAGCAACATATGCTTTGATGGCAAGCAACTGAACATGAGAATCATGTATATTCACATGTCAAATAACATTATTAGACTTCTTTTGACAACAGTAAAATGATTCAATATTTAGTACAACCAAACAAAGATATTGTAACACACTATTTCAAGTAGTAACACATGTATGTGTTACAATACACATTAGTTGTCCAACCTCATGTTTTAAATTCTGTGTTCACAAATTATAGTCACAATTGTGTCTTAGCCTGACTGGTGTTGCCATCAATCTTGAAGTATGCAACCAGAGTTCGATTTCTAATGTAAGACATTTTTTACATTTAATGCTATTTTTAGTACCATAAGTGTAACCCTTTTGTTGAGTAGTAACACATATATGTGTTACAATAAGTTTTATTTGTATCATTTTTATTAGAAATAGTAACACATATATGTGTTGCAATAGAATTTTCTTGTTTCACATTGTCTCACAATGAGGAACACATAAATATGTTGCAACAAAACATGCTCTAGTAACAGCACAACCTAGATCACTTATTAAATGTGTTACTATACCTCCCAGCAACATTTTTTTCTATACCTAGTAACACATAAAAGTGTTGCTAGAAGGCTGACCTGACATAGTGTATTCCACTCTTTATAGTCAACAATATTCTGGATATCACGGTTCAAACCACCAAAAAATCTAGCACTAGTTTCAACATCATCTTCATGTATATCACAACGTGCTAAACCAATAAGCAATTCCTGATAATATTCCTCTACTATTTTACTATCTTGTGTTAAAGATTGTAATTTTAAACATAAATCACGTTGGTAATAAGGAGGAACAAAACGAGATTTCATGCGTTGTTTCAAAACAAGCCAAATGGCAGGTATAGCAGCATTAGTATTGAAAATATCATTCCACCAAAAGAGAGCAAAACCTGTAAACTCACTAGTAGCAAGTCTAACTCTATGCTCAGCAGGAACTAAATGAGAATTAAATTTCTATTCAATAGCAAATTCCCAATCTAAGTATGCTTCAGAATCAGCACAACCATCAAAAGGTGGTATGTTAAATTTGGGCTTAACAAAAGTATCAATATTACCATGATTGTTATTACCTCCCAAACCGTGTCGATTACGGCGAAGACGGCCTCAATCACGGTCAAAATCATCATCATCAGCAGCTCGTTGAGGTGGAGGTCGTCGTTCAACATCCTCAATTCGGTTGGCAACAGTGTTGATGTGACCCATCAACTCGGCAAACTTCGTTTCCATGAATGTACGCTGGTCCGCAAGAAACTTCATGAGCTCGACCTTGGAAACGCAATCATTGAAGTCTGTAGGGGATTCCAACTCTTCGGGTGTCCCTTTCCCTTTTTCTGACATGGTTAAAAGCAAAAGACAAGACTAAACAAAAGGATTAGCCCTATCAACTAGCAGGTAACAGAGGGTGTAGAAAGTGGAAAATAATATCAGAAGCAATGTATCACAATCTTGCAAGTGTTTTTACCAAAGCCAATAGGTCGGCACAATCTGTTGTCGAGCTTGGGTGTAACAGTTGCAAGGAAGAAACCTATGCTGCAATATGTATAGCTTGGAAGGCTAATATGTATGTCAGTGGAACACAATTCAATAATAGATAGTAGCACTGAATAAATGTCCAAAGCAGTGTCCTAATTGCTGGCAAAAGAATCATGTTCAAAAACAGTTGTGACAGCAAGAACAATGGCAAATGCAGCAAGGATCAAAACAGACTTCACAGACTTAGAATTTTCAGGGCGGAGGGGGGGGGGGGGGGGTGTTTGCAAATCAAAATCATGATTTTTTTGTATGATTTTTCCATTATTTTTTTGTGATAGACGAACACAAAGGATGGAACCACAAGAAGTTTCAACTCAAACAAAGGGGGAACAAAGCATAGGCAAAATCTGATATTTGTGACTTCACAATTTTTTTTCTATTTATTCCTGATTTTTTTGAATTTTTTGATGAGGGCACACAGGGCAAAGCCATGTGTGAGTCACCTCAACTTTGAGTCAAGAATCTGCTGTAAAAATTTCAGCCCAATCGGAGCAATGAGCGAAAAGTTATGCCTGTTTTACCGAAGGTAGGTCAAGATAGGGTTTGAGTGGTGAGGGGGGGGAGGGGGGGTTGGGGAACAGAAACAGAATCGGGTAGGGTTTTTTCATTGGCAACAGATTGTGGGTGTGGTGGGTGAGTGACACAATGGTGAATCCAATGGAAAACACGATGGTGATGGTGGTGTGCAGCGGAGATCAAAACACAAACCGGATCGAAACACAAATTCAAACCAACAACTGAACTCGACTAGGATACAAACTCAGCACTACAGACTCTAAAATTAAATTATGCAAAGGCTAAACAATGTCTGGGGTGGTGGGGAAATATTTTTTGTAGGCTTTTTCATGGACAAAAGGTGATGAACACAAACGAATCTAAAGGGAAGAACACGATAATACCTCACAGGGAACCTAGGAATCTGATACCACTTGATGTAGATATGGCCCAATCTTCCGAGAGGTAAGGGGATAACTCAAATTTGAGGAACTCGGTGTCGACGACACGGCTTGAATCAGACACGATCCAACCCTACAACCGTTACACCCAACACAACTTGATTGTTCTTGCAAGCGAAATCGAGAACATAAGCAAGAAAGGATAATCACGCAATCTGAAATTGCAAATATGGATGAAGCAAATCACAAGAAAAGGTTCAACCTCTAAACACAAAAGGACTAATCGCCATAGTTGATGTAGATATGGTCCGATCTTCCGAGAGGTAAGGGGATAAACTCGAATTTGGGGAACTAGGCGTCGACGACCCAACTTGAATCAGACACGATCCAACCCCGCAACCGTTACACCAAGCACAACTTGATTGTTCCTGCAAACGAAATCGAGAACACAAGCAAGAGAGGATAAACTGAACACGCAATCTAAAATTGCCAATATGGATGAAGCGAATCACAAGAAAAGGTTCAAGCTCTGAACACGAAAGGACTAATCGCCACAGTGGTGTAGAACAAGAACAGGGGCCCTGGATTACTGTAAAAGGACTTGTCGCCATAGTTACGATAATTCGATCAAGTTTCTCTTTGGAAAACTGAACTAAACAAAACCCCAAACTAAAAGACGGTGGCTACTGAGTTTATGTAGGAAACAAAGACGTCCTAGGGTTAGGGGCGACCAGGGGGAGCGCCCACAACATGGGCTTAAGGCCCGACACGATACATGGCCAAGTTGGCCCAAAATAGGTGGCATAGCACCTTGTCATGGTCACATATTATGACTCACGACCCTTCTGGAGCTAGGACCAGAACCAAAACAATGGCGTCGTCATCCCCTTTGCAACGCATCAAAGAACGCCTCGTTTGGACGTCGGATGTGGGAGATATCATCAAAACTGTGAAGGGGTGTCGGCTGAATCCGAGACGAACGCGGCGACCGAGTTGGTGACGACTTGTAACTTGGGGAAGGCCATGATATGCGCATATCCAGCATGGTGACGTCCTCATGATCCTCCCCTTCTTAAATTGGAGTCGCCCTCGACTCCATATCAGCATCAATTTCCTGCAAAAGGTTAGTACTAGCAGAATGCAAAGTACAAGATACATGATCATCGATAGAAGATATATCATGACAAGCATAGTATAGCAAGGTGCATCATGATTATCACAAAGATCAGAAACAGTAGATGTCATAGCAAGAAAAGCACCTCCCTTTAACTGAATAGCCTTATGTTTAACATCAGAAAGTTATTTGTTATCATGTTTATTCTCAGTATTTTCAGCAAGCAGTTAAAATAATTTCTAATATCAGCAGGCAATAACGGACGCAAAGTAATATTCCTGTCCTTATGCACGAATGTATATGTATTTATTCTACCATGATGGGCAGCATCCGTATCATATTCCCATGACGGCCTAATAAAAGCGAACATGCTTGCATAGGTACAACATGAAAATCAGCAAAGTCTTGATAAGAACCTACTGAGAAGTGTATGCGTGCTGATCGAGTTACCTGTGCCGTACCACTATTGTTGAACCATTTGATGTGGTAGGACTGATGTAGTGCATGCGTGGTCAAGCCAAGTTTTCTTACCAAATCAGAACTTACCAAGTTGTTACAGCTCCCAGTATCAATGATGGTGAGAACACGGTGGTCCGCAACAATGAGGTACATGTAGAATAAATTATTGCGTTGTTGTTCTTCTTCTTATCCCACCTGAGTGGTCAACACACGTTGTACAATGAGACTAGGAAAACCCACGGTGGCGGCAATGGAATCAATGGCGGTAGTCTCCTGCTCCTCCGTCGAATCTACAACAAGGTTAGGCATACGAACAAATTCATCTTCAACATCACTACAACTTTCATAACCATTAGCAGTAGCGATGAAAGCACGACGATTAGGGCAATCCTTCATGACATGTCCCATGCCCTTGCAGCGGTGGCAAATAATGGTGGTGGAGGAGCCACTCCTAGTACCGAAAGTAGTAACCTTCTTCTGGTGTTGGTGCTGCACACTAGACGATTGCGCTTCAGAAGTAGGCACAAGTGGAAGAATTGTTGCTGGTGGTTTAGCAACCTAACTCTTCAAGTTCTCTACTCCAGTGCATTGCTGGAGAGATTACTCAGTGTTGGACCTGCAAAATTGTTGTGGAAGGCGTCCCTATACTTCTCATTCAGCCTTAAGAGCAATATGATATAATTGGCTAAAACTATTCCACTCTTTATAGTCAACAATATTCTGGATATCACCGTTCAAACCACCAAAAAATCTAGCACTAGTTTCAATATCATCTTCATGTATGTCACAACGTGCTAAACCAATAAGCAATTCCTGATAATATTCCTCTACTATTTTACTACCTTGTGTCAAAGACTGTAATTTCAAACGTAAACCACGTTGGTAATAAGGAGGAACAAAACGAGATTTCATGCGTTGTTTCAAAACAGTCCAAGTGGCAGGTATAGCAGCATTAGTATTGCAAAGATCATTCCACCAAAAGAGAGCAAAACCTGTAAACTCACTAGTAGCAAGTCTAACTCTATGCTCAGCAGGAACTAAATGAGAATTAAATTTTTGTTCAACAGCAAGTTCCCAATCTAAGTATGCTTCAGGATCAGCACTACCGGCAAAAGGTGGAATGTTAAATTTGGGTTTAACAAAGGTATCAGTATTACCACGATTGTTATTACCTCCCATACCGTGTCGATTACGATGAAGACGGTCTGCATCACGGTCAAAATCGTCATCAGCAGTAGCTCATTGAGGTGGAGGTCGTCGTTCAACATCCTCAATGCGGTGGACAACAGTGTTGATGTGACCCATCAACTCGGCAAACTTCGTTTCCATGAATATACGCTGGTCCGCAAGAAGCTTCGTGAGCTCGGCCTTGGAGACGCAATCATTGAAGTCTGTAGGGGACTCCAACTCTCCAGGTGTCCCTTTCCCTTTCTATGACATGGTTAAAAGCAAAAGACAAGACTAAACAAAAAGATTAGCCCTATCAACTAGCAGGCAGCAGAGGGTGTAGAAAGTGGAAAACAATATCAAAAGCAATGTATCACAATCTTGCAAGTGTTCTTACCAAAGCCAAACAGGTCGACACAATAGTTGAGCTTGGGTGTAACAGTTGCAAGGAAGAAACCTGTGCTGCAATATGTATAGCTTGGAAGGCTAATATGTATGTCAATGGAACACAATTCAATAACAGATAATAGCACTGAATAAATGTCCAAAGCAGTATCCAAATTGCTGGTAAAAGAATCATGTTCAAAAACAATTGTGACAGCAAGAACAATGGCAAAGGCAGCAAGGATCAAAATAGACTTCACAGACTTAGAATTTTCAGGGCAGGGGGGGGGGGCAAATCAAAATCTTGATTTTTTTGTATGATTTTTCCGCTATTTTTCTGTGATAGAGGAACACAAAGGAAGGAACCACAAGAAGTTTCAACTCAAACAGAGGGAAAACAAAGGGTAGGCAAAATCTGAAAGTTTCACCGAAAACACTATTTTTGACTTCACAATTTTTTTCTATTTTTTCCTGATTTTTTTTGAATTTTTTGACGAGGGCACACAGGGCAAATCCCAGTGTGGGTCAAGAATTGGAGCAACGAGCGAAAAGTTATGCCTGTTTTACCGAAGGTATGTCAAGATAGGGTGTGAGGGGTGAGAGGGGGGGGGGGAAACAGAATCGGGTAGGGTTTTTTTGTTGGCAACAGATTGTGGGTGTGGTGGGTGGGTTACACGATGGTGAATCCAATGGAAAACATGATGGTGATGGTGGTGTGCAGTGGAGATCAAAACACAAACCGAATCGAAACACAAATTCAAACCAGCAACTGAACTCGACTAGGACAGAAACTCAACACTATGGACTCTGAAATTAAATTATGGAAAGGCTAAACAATGTCTGGGATGGTGGGGAAATATTTTTTTGTAGGCTTTTTCATGGACAAAAGGTGATGAACACACGAATCTAAAGGGAAATATTTTTTTGTAGGCTTCAGGGGCTGGAAACCCCGGGTGGCAACCTGAGGCCAGGCGGCAGGCCAGGCTAGATGGCATGCCAGGCCGGGCGGCATGGGAGGCCGGGCGGTAGCCTAGGCCGGGTGCCGACCCCCTCCGGGTCGCCCCTTGACTTCTTCCGGTTAGGCCACCCATTGGCCTTCTCTTCCTTAGTCATGTTTCATCATTCTTAATCCGAGAGGAGAAAATGCCATCACGGTGAAGTGTTTTTGCAAAACCGCCCGGGTCGGATGATCAACCTGAAAAACGACCCCGGTTAACCAATCAGGTGGCTGATTTCAGCCGTTTATGAACCTGTCGGCTGGTTTCTGATTTCAGCCTAAAAATAACCCTTGTTAACCAGCCGGGTGGCTTATTTCAGCCATTTATGAATTATGACCCTGTCGGCTGGTTCCTAATTTCAGCCTGAAAACGACCCTGTCCGCCGATGAAAACGGCTATTTCACAGTCGTGATCGGCTAACGGGGTGTTTCTTCATGTTTTTGTATATTTTCGCTCTCTTATACCTGTAAACACATATTTTATCAAAACTCGTAGAACTTTATTAGTTTAAACAAATATTTATTGAACTTTGGTCTTTACTTTGCATTTCCCGACCGGTTGGTGGCCGATTTTGGGTTTTATCAACCGCCAACACCTCCCCAAGCTTAAACCTTTGCTCGTCCCAAGCAAATTAAAACTTAGAGATGATGGATCAGGAGTTGCTTCAATATTAGTGCCCTGCAAGTATCAAGTGCACAAACACATACTCGAACACAATCTAGGTAAGTGTAAACTAGCACAATTGTGTCACTAAGTCATTCTCATTGTACAGCGGGGCTTATTGGCATTTCATAACCTTGTCATGAGCGGTTGAAGTCTAGAATGGTTAGTTCAGACTTTGTCACTATGGCATTTTATAACCTTGTCATGAGCGGTTGAACTCTAGAATGGTTGAAATCTCCTATTCGATCATGAGTCCAAAGTTTTTATAATGCTGCATAAGATTGAAAATCTTCCCTCTTGGTGCAATCTGTCACTATGGCTCTCATCTCTCAAAGGGTGTATTTTCTTACCAATGCTCATCCTACTTTCTAAGAGTTTGTCTTAATATGTGGGGCTTGGTAGGATGTCACATTTAGCATGCATATATTGTTAGGCTAAGATATGATCCTAGCGAAAAGACAATGCACTTCCTCATTCCAATCATTTAGGAATAATGACCAGGGGAGAGGGAGAGAATGGACTCACACGAAGGATTGAGCTAGCACAATTGCAAAGGTCTTGGGTGCAGATTTATCCCAAAGACTAGAATTTTATGCTAGAGAAAAATGTTGGTCCTTTATGCTCAAAGAAATATTTTATGATTGCATGAACCTTGAAGCTTTTCAATGTATCACATCCATTAGAGCTGATAAAATTTTCCTTTGTTTTCTTTCTTTCTTTGCTTCTTTCTTCCAGCTCTCATGGTGTAAAGAGGCTAATTCAATGGTTCTAATATTTTTGCAAACTTTTTCTGAGCAATTTGGATGACCAAGAATTTTTAATAAGATCAAAGGCTCACAAAAAGAAAGATTTTTGGTTGGCATGCTTGGTGAAATGGATGCATGATTCCGATGTGGAAACCACATAACCAAGCATGATTAATTTGAGAACTCAAAGATAACACGAAGGACAATGATTGGCTTCGGAAGTGCAAGTCCTCACAAGGATTAAATCCTTACTAAACTCAATGCATGCATAAATGGCATAGACATGGTTTTGCTACTTAATATTTGGCCAAGGTAAGAAATTGTATATTATATGGAAGATGTGCACCAAGTAAGGGGTTTTTGTTGCAGCATAGTTTTGAAAGAAATCATTGGACTCTAATCATAAGGAGATCACAGACTCATCCAAAACATGCCATATCATAAACTCCAACAACTAGACTTGGCGTTTATTAGACATTTTTGCACCCACTAAAACATAGAGGGACCAGTGTTATCATCATGCCCGTCTACCATACTCACGAAAATGAGGAGTAGAGGTTGTATACTTGAGACTCAAAGGGAGCTAATAGAGCAACTATTCATCATTTCCATAGGCAAGGTAGAGAATAAGTTCTCAAATTTTATTTATAAAGGGAAATATTTTTGTTCTTTTTTTGGTTATGCAAATTTTTATGGTTTTCTTAAATTTTCTAAAAAGAAAATAGCTCAACTAGATGAAGAGGGAAAAAGAGGATAGAACAAGTGGCGCACCTTGGTTTGGGTACCTCCCCAAACTTAGGTCTTTGCAAGACTTAATTTTAGATGGTGTTCACTGCGGCAGTTGATACTCAATGTTGAAATGGCCAAATAGTTTATCCATCATGGAGATGTTTGTCTGAAGTTGTTCTAATGTTTGCTGCTTCCATTCTTGTTCTCTCCTTATTGCTGCTTGTATTTCTTGAGTTCACATGTTGGTTTCATAAGCATTGGCAGCCAAGTATTGCATGTCTTCTTGCAACTCCGAAAAGTTGTATGATGTGAATTGGGCAGGACGAGAAGTGCCTATGCCTCCATGAGGTTGGTGATAGCTCCCCATCCCGTAGGGCTCATAGTTGTCATGGGAGGAAGAGGTGTAGTTTGTTGATGAACTCGCAAAACCAGGGAATTGTGGCTATTCCCAATTGTATTGGGGACCTCCTACTTCACCCGTTTGAGGTGTGCTCGTTGTTGTTTCACTTGGCCTATCCCCTGCAACACTATGTCGTGCACGCTGCACGGAAGCCTGCAATTTGTACACAAAGTTTCTTTTGCCAATAATAGTGAGCTGGGGTTTAGGCAATTCAATCTCTGTGTCATACCCCAGATAAAGCATGAAGTACCTATTATTTTCCTCTCTCAACAAGTGAGCTTGCAAGAAATGATCTAACAAAAGGGGCGTTAGGGAGGCGATCTATTCTAGCTCGGTGAAGCGACCAACCTTCCTAACAATTCTATTGACAAAAGGGGTAAATGTGATGGGTCCTTGTTGTCTGAATGCTAAGGTGAGCCAATGGTTGATGAGGAAATATGTGGGGTTTGTTTTAATATTTTTTATTACAGCATAGAGATAGGCTTTATCCAAACTATTTACTGAACGTACATCACCCCGAGGGGTTAAGTAGTGGGTGATAAAACGGTGAATTATACGGAGCGAGGGGTTATGAATGCCACTAGTGCGTTCTTGCCCCATAACAGGATTTCCTATCTTAGGCCAAAGTCCTTGTGGTGTGAAACCTTTAAGTCTATCAATGTCTAAGGTGGCCTTATGGTCAAAACCAAGATAAGTGCTAATTTCTTTTAAGGACCGTTCGTAGGTTTCACCAAAAAGATAAAATTCATAGAGAGTGCCTATTTTGTTTGATTCATGGGCATGAACTTTGAAGGTGCAAAGAAATTTTATAGTAAGCCATTTAGAACCATATTCATCAAGTTGATAGAAATCATACCATCCGACCGTGTTGAGCGCGTACTCAAAATCAGCGAGGACGCCGATTCGCTCGAGGAAGTTATGGTCAAACTTGCGCACGGTCATGAACTCCCGGTCTCGAATGGCGTTGAACTTGCTTTGCTCATCGAAGTCGTTGAACACCATGTTCTCTTCACACTCCATGAACTTTACAAATTCTTCATCTCTTCCTCCTTGTCCATTTGCTACCATTGCGGTATCGGATATGGACATCGATTCCTAGTGGTGGCTCGAAGCTTGCCCGTAGGCAGCCTCTGAGTGTTCAGCTTCTGAGCGCTTGCTCGGGGTATGTCTCCCGCGGCTTGAGCTGCCGCTGAACTTGGTGTAGAGGCCCCTCCAAATGTTTGCCATTCCTGCAAAAAGGTTACTTGGACACAATAGCCGAAGGACAATATGATAATAATGGTTAGTGGTTAGTCGTCCGGTTAGTTGTCCAAGTGTTAGTTGTCCAAAACATGCAAGAGACAAAGCAAAATTTCCTCTGGTTGGTTTTATTGTAGCACACTTTTATTCCTAGGTAGAGAGTGCACTTACTAAGCAAACTAGTGGAGTGAGTAAGGGGGAGAGTTGCGAGGGAGAAATGAAGTCTCGGCTGAAGGAACGGTGGTGGAGAAATAAGTGAGAGGGCACTCTGTATTTATAGGCTCGAGGGAGAGCAATGGAGCAAAAATTCTAGGCCGGGCGCGGCACGTGCCGGGCGGCAACCCATGCTAGCTGGTAGGCCTTTTTCCTCCACTTGCTCTATTGTTGCTTTGGTGGTGATGGGAGATGGCTAGGTCCATGTGCCACGTGATTCCCTTGCTCACTTTGTCCAAAAATGTGTTGAGAGTGTAGGGAGAAAGGATAGAGTGATGGGATAGCCAAAGGTGTATGTTTGCAATGAATATCATGCCACTCATGATGCCTAGGGGAGTAGGATGGTAGGTGAGTGTGGGTGGTGAAAGAGTGAGGTGACATGTGTGGCTATCCTTCACTTGGTTTTACTCATGGTGGGGGCTTTTGGTGAGCATTTTACATAAAGGGAAAGCTGGCCATACCTCTGCCACTCATGGCCATGATCAACGCAGTAAATGTACAAGGAATCCGAAGAATTCCATGCCCGGGTGGCAAACCTGGCGGGCGGCACCAAAATCACCCAGTCTTGTGGTCATTTTTCACAAAATATGACCTCTAGGGTGCTAAAATTGGACTAGGTTATTTTAGGCTAGGTGGCTCAAACTTACCTAGCCGGGTGATCATTTCTCATCAAATATGACCTCCCGGGTGCTCAATTTTGACTGGCTGGGTCATATTATGGGCAACTTAGAAACTACCTAGCTGGGTGGTCATTTTTCACGAGATATGACCTCCCGGGTATTAAAAATTGACTAGCCAGGTTAGAGCCTCAGATCATCACCCGGATGGTCATTTTTGATGAATTTTGACCTCCTGGGCCAACAAATTTGGCCGAGTCATCACCAAATTTTGTTAGCCTAATTTAATGATTAAAGAAGGAAATAAAAGAAAATTAATTTAATGGTTTGTACAAGGGAAAGAGGGATAAATATTGGTTACCTTTCGACGAGGGTCCGAATTTTTTGCCTCGAACAAGACGTTCTCTGCGTTTAGTTTTTCGTGGTGCCCTTCGTGGATGGAGAATCTTCCATGATCAGGGAAACTTGTTTCTTCCGCCATACTTGTTTGATCTTCTTTGTCTCTACGGGGACCTTTTTCTTCATTTCCTGTGGCTCGTTCTTCTTCTTGGGCAGCGGTGGTGTGCTCTTCACTTTTACCATAGGTGCACCCATTTTTTGGTGGGATTGGGTACACCTCAATTTTCTACATCGTGTTAGGATTTTTTCCATAAAATATGCGTACCTGATTGCAGTGTTCCATTCGGGGCTTGAAGGCAAACTTTTCTTCATTCCTATTAATGTTAAGGTGGATATCTCTAGCCCCAACATCAATGTTGGCATTTGCGGTGCTAAGGAATGGCCTTCCTAGTATAAGAGGTGTCTTTACGTTGACCTCCATATCCAACACCACAAAGTCGATAGGAACGAGACGGTTCCTTATCTTCACAGGTACGTCCTCCACGATACCCGTCGGGTAACGAACTGATTGGTCGGCGAGCTGCAAGCACATTGCTATAGGGGATAATGAATTCACATCAAGTTTTTCATACACCACCTTCGGCATGACGCTCACGCTTGCCCCTAGATCACAGAGGGCATTATTGAAGCGTTGCATCCCGATGGAACATGGGATGGTTGGACATCCCGGATCTCGCTTCTTTTCTAGGAGGGAGTTTAAGATGGCGGCGCTGCATTCCTCCACAAACTTACCGAATTGTTTGTCCACTGTTAGCTTCCTCTGGCGAGAGGGAAATGGCAGCACCGAGGTATCGTAGAACTCATGTGGTGCCTTCTTGAGAGGCCTTCGTCTCCTCAACTTCAATTTCCTCCTCCCCTTCTAACTCTTCATCAATTTCCCTGGTCTTTCCTGCATTGTTAGGATTTGGCGGATCCTATGTAGATTTTCCACCTCTAGTTGTGACTGCATTAACATTCTCCTTGGGGCTAGCTTTCGGCTGACTAGCGAGCTTGCCAGAGTTGAGCTTAGCAATAGAGGCGGCCAACATTTGTTATGACTAAGATGGTTTTGCAGGGAGGTATTGAAAGCTTTCATACGAGAATCTATGCTTTCTAGGACTTTATCAGTATCAACAAATTTCCTACTAATACTTTCATTGATTTTAGATTGTCCTAGAACAAGATCACAAAAAGAAGGTTCATTATGAGTAAAGTTTCCAGGGTTACCCATGTTGTTATCAAAGGAGAGGTTTGGCTTGGACTCCCATCCGAAGTTGTTTTTGCGGGGCCTAAACCTATTGTTGTTATTGTTGTTGTTGTGGTAGTTCACTTCTTCTTCCCGAGTCTCGGGACAGCGGCTTCCCATATATCCGACATTGCCACAAACTTCGCAAGTCACGTGAGAGTCTAAGGACTGGGCAGTCTATGGTGAATCCATCTTCTTCAATAGTTGATCCATATTGATTGCTAGCATGTCAATACCATCAACTTGGTGAACTCCCCTCATCTTGGGCTACAGCTGGCTCTGCCTCTCATCATAGCCACTGTAGTTGGTGACCGTCTTTTCTATGAGAGTTTGAGCATCTTTGACCTTCAGGGAGAAAAAAGAGCCTCTAGCGGCTGCATCTTGGTGCTCACGAGCAGGGCGGTTGTGCCCATGGTAAAAGCTTTGGATCAGCAACCAATCTTGTATTCCATGATATGGGAATGCCAAAGTGTATTCTTGAAAGCGTTCCTATGCCTTAGGGATGCTTTCATCGGTTAGCTATTGAAAGCTTGAAATTTTATTCCGCATGGTGTTGGTTTTGCCTAGCGGAAAGAACCTGGCAAGGAAGGCATTGGAGCACTTGTCCCATGTGGTGAGTTCTTCTTGATTGTTGTAGAACCACTGCTTGGCCTTTCTCAAGAGTGAGAATGGAAAAAGGCGAAGGCGAATCGATTTAGTGGTGACGTCCCTTATGGTGAAAGTGCTGCACACTGCCAAGAACTGTTGGAGGTGAGTGTTTGCATCTTTCGATGCCTTGCCACAGAAAGGACTGGCCAGAACCATGTTGATTAAGGCTGGCTTCAGCTCATAGCTTCCGTTCCCCATGTTCGGGTTCGGACCGGTGCGGATGTTGTCTGCAGACAGGGCGGAGTAGTCACGGATTGTCTTCTCAGCCATGGTTGGTTGAGCGGACATAGACGGATCTTGCTGCTGAGCTTGTATGATCGGAGGTGCTTCAAGAGCAAGTCTAGATTGAGCAGGGATGAGTCGTTGACGCACTCTCCTCAATAAAGCCTCCGGATCATTGTGGTAATTGTCTGGTAGGTCAAAACCAATCATAAAGTGTCCTGTTCACACCACAAATAAACAGAACAAGGGTAAGCCCACAAAGGAAAGCGGTAACTTCTTGGTAGAAATATCAATGTTAAATTTCTGATATCTTAGCCTATTGCTTCCTCGACAACGGCGCTAGAAATGCTTGTTGATATTTCTTAATGTCGCATCAAGAATATAACTATTTTTGGTACGGTGCCAGAAATAATTGTTGGCGTTTTTTATGCTTTAAGAATCAAACGATTTAATCTGCAAGCGCACGGAACACTATTGTAGCATTTCACCCGGGAGTATTCTAAGAAATCGTATTTATTTTTCTCAGGGAAGCTAGGCGTAAGATTATCTTGGTTTAACAAAGATATAACTGCAAGAGTTATACCAACTGACCAAAGACGGGGGTAAGGATATTCAAAAATAAGAGTGGGGGTAGCAACACAGGAGAAATCCACACTAAGATAAATAAATAAAGAGATTGGTTAAGCTAGCCAGAAGGACAGTGAGTCTAAGTCTAAAATTCCTAAAAATGTATCTTTCCAAAATATATCTAAGTCAAGCATCAAAATCCTAGTTACTCGGGTTGAGTGCTTACACCAATTTCTTGGTACAGCCTCGAGTCTTTTACCTGTTAGCTCACTTGGGGACACAAAAATGTTCCACTAATATGGATTGGTAACTAACCTCTGTTCTAGTGATTACGCTATTGCTAGACAACCCTGCTTGAGATGTCCCAAACGTGGTGGATTACTAAAGGGATAGACAGGGCTGTCACCACCTGCCGCCTACCACGCAGCCCATGGAGACAAATGCAAATCCAGCTAGCATTAAATTAGGCACCACGCCTACGTCTTCACTAGATATTCTTCCATTGGCCTAGCGGAAGAATAGCCAGGAAATAACCAAGTCCAAGTCCAGAAAGAACTAAATTTAATTAAATCCTAGCCGAGAAACCTGTGAACTACGCAACAAAGTTTCTTCTTGATAATTGTAACTTAAGAAAAATGATTAAATTAAGATAAATACTGGATAAGATATATGAAGGACTGAGAAGGCGACCAGAGGGGGGGGGTGAATGGGAGCCAATCAAAATTCTCCAAGAGAACTTGGCCTATATCCCAAAAACAACCCTAGCCAACCTCTGAGCCGATCACCAAGACCACACACACCAACTAGTGTTGTACTAGCCCTAGGAGTGATCAACCACAACAAACAAACATAGCGGAAACAAAATGGAATAAGAAGCGCTCAAAATAGGTCAGTACTGAATTCCCATCGGCAGTGCCGACAACAGCCATCGGTAGTGCCGGTTGGCTCTATCGGCAGTGTCGGTCACTTCCATCGGCAGTGCTGATGCAGGGTTCTCAGAAGGACTTTCTAGAACCAACAAACAAGACAGATCGGCAGTGCCGGTGCGGGGTTTAGACTCTTCCTATTGGCAGGCCGATTTGAGTTCAGACCCACCGGCAGTGCCAGTCCAGGTCATCGGTAGTGCCGATCGACCTCGACAGAACAACAGAAACTTTCGGAAAATTACAAGAATATGACCAACACCTAATCAAATGAACTCTAAATGATGCGATTTTTGGACCAATGAATCCTCATCACATCACGACCCTAATTCTAGAAGATCAACTCAATTGGCCCAAGAAATCATCATGAATTTTAGATCTTGTGCCAAGAACACTAAAAAGGGGAAACTTGAGAAATCCTTCAATTTGAAGGTGCTAGAGCCATTGATTCGGTCAAGGATCCATAGAGGATTGTTCTAGCTCATCCTAGCAACAAGTTTCTCAAGAAATCTGAGCCAAAAACTCGTCCAAAAGTGAGATCGAAAATCACAAGAAAAATAGCTACGAAAATAGAAAAAAGAGAAATTCAGGATTCAAGAGAAGAGGGAAATCGTGAGCACGAAAATACTTCTCATATCATAGAAAGGTGCTTACAAGATCCATGGTTACAAGGCTAGGAAGCTACCCTCTTCCTCCCACTATTTGGAAGAGCAAGAGATGTCTCTAACACACCCACTACTCTCCTCTAAAACATGAAGACCTCTCCTAGCACTTTGAATGAAGACCTAAGGCAAGGCTAAGGGAAAGAGAGGCCCCTCTTCCACCAGCCCTACCTCTCCTTATGTAGGCCCAAGGTCTATTGCCCATATTACAACACTACCCTTGGCCTACATAACACACCCACCTACCACCGGGGGCATAATTGTCCATCTTTCGCCTCGTCGCCCGAACGCCATTGAGCCCTTCACGACTTTGCTTCGACTTGAAGCAAGCTTCGTGATGGTGCCACGTGCACCACCAACCACCACCACCACTGGTTTTGAGGACCAAACCGAAAAACAGCCTTGCACGCTTCTCAAAGCATGACTTCTCGATGTCGACGCGTGTCACCTTGTCCCGCAATCCTGACCACCGGCAAGTCTCTCCCAGTCCCTGCCCATTGGGCCCCCTTGCCACTTGCACCGGTGTCTCTCTCACCTTGACTTGGTCAACACGCTATCTTCATCACACCATGGTTTTGAGGCTCAACTGTGAAATCGTCCGTGCTTCTCGCCTCTCTATGTGTACGGTGTGGATCACCCTTGACTCTACCTGGCATCCTGATCGTCCGGCCCCATGTCCCCTACTTGTGCCCAATCCTCTCGCTGTTGACCGCCAAGTCGACTCTAGTGACCTACACATCGTGAGACAAGAAAACACATTTCCCAACTCCTGCAACATCACCAATTCCTCCACCAACTCCGGTTAGTCATAACCATGATATGCAGACCCATGCAATCCCTGGATTCCCGCATTTTAACTCAAACACCAAATCGGCTCAAGTCAATTACTCATCACATATATTACAAACCATGGCACATATCCACATGGTTTCTCAATATAAAAGAAAAGATACAAGAGAGCTCATACAAAGACTCCAAGACAATTCCGGAATCCCAAGTGATGCTCTCGACTAGACTCTAACTCCCGACTAACTAACCTACTCTACTAAATAGCACTAGTAGTGGGAAATGAACTCCTTGATGTGTTTCTTGCTTCGATGCTCCTTTCTGCCAAATTCCCAATCTATTCATAGGTGGCGAAGGTCCGGGGGTATTTGTAGGTGAAGGAGGGTCGGTTTGCCAAAGTTGGCGCACCGGGCATGCAGGACGGCAACCAAGGCCGGGAGGCCATAGGATCGTGTCGGTTCGTGACCGACTTGTTTTGGTCAGCTCAGATCTTGTCCCGATGGTGGTTATTTGGTTGGTTTGTGGCAACTTCTCCGTTTTGGGGCTGGTAGGCCTATTGTGCTTCATGGGCTGGAAACCCCGGATGGCAACCCAAGGCCGGGTGGCATGGGAGGCCGGGCGCCAGGCCAGGCCAAGCGGTGGCCTGAACCGGGTGCCGACCCCCTCTAGTCGCCCCATGACTTCTTCCTATTAGGCCTCTCATTGGCCTTCTCTTCCTTAGCCATATTTCATCATTCTTAGTTCGAGAGGAGAAAACGCCATCATAGTGAAGTGTTTTTGCAAAATCGGCCGGGTCAGATGATCAGCCTGAAAAAGGACCCCGGTTAACCAGCTGGGTGGCTAATTTCAGCCGTTTATGACCCTGCCGGCCGGTTTCTGATTTCAGCCTAAAAATTACGCCGGTTAACCAGCCAGGTGGCTAATTTCAGCCATTTATGACCCTGTTGGCTGGTTCCTGATTTCAGCCTTAAAACGACCCTGTCGGCCGATGAAAACGGTTGTTTCACAGTTGTGATCGGCTGACGGAGTGTTTCTTCATGTTTTTGCATATTTTGGCTCTCTTATACTTGTAAACATAGATTTTACCAAAACTCGTGGAACTTTATTAGTTTAAACAAATATTTATTGAACTTTGGTCTTTACCTTGCATTTCCCGACTAGTTAGTGGCCGATTTTGGGTTTTATCGGCCGCCAACATATGCCTGTGTATGACTCCATGTTGATGATTGCTTGTTCTTAATGTTTCTATGCAATGTCATGCTAACATGTCGCATATCTTCATTTATATTTTGCATTGCATGTCCTTATGCTCTTATTAAATATCTTCACACGACATGCATGCATATCATCTAGAGTGCACCTTTCTTCATTATTTCTCTTAGGTCTTGATGATGCTTACTTGAGTAGGATCTTGTGTGTTTCTCTCTTATGCTTTTAAGGTTTCTCTCGATCGTAGTGTAGCTCTTTTAGCCTTGTTGTTCATTGATAAGATTATGATAAGTAGTGGTTGTCATAAATCACCAAAAAGGGCGAGATTGTAAGCTTCATGAGCATTGATGGGATCCCCAAGGTATGAATGTTTTGGTGATAGATGACAACTATAAAATTGTGGGCTAATATCTACATGAGTGTTGTCTATGCAGGAATCATCTCTAAACTATACTACGAATCATATGGTTGGTGGTTGCCTTGGCGATTGATGACAATGACCGCAAGCATGGAGACTTGTGAGCTTGATGGAGTCCAAGGGTTGATGGAGATGGATCAAAGCTGAGGACAAGCTATGGAGCAAGTGTTGGGAACACTTGTCTAGTTGTTAGGGCTTTGAGTCCATAGGAAAAACCAAACTATCAAGAGGATGTAGGTCATTTTTCTTAGGTCATGTCTAGTTGGTGATGTGCAAGGTTGCTCGATGAAATCACAGGCACTAGATGGCAGTGGAGAAGCCAAGGAGCTATTCAAAGAAGCTGAGAAATGAAGTCAAGCAAAGATGACAAGTTTCAGCTTCTAGACATAGTGATCGGATAGAGGGGTCAATGGTGACCAGACTATACAGTCACTAGGTGAAGATGTTTGGAACTTACAGTAAGCAACGAGGAAGCTGCCAAGTCTGCAAAGTCCTAGTGACCAGACGGTCCGGTCAGTAGAAGAGGGACTTGGGCAGTGAGGAAGAAGCGCGCGAAATGTTTCTGGACTGGAGAGAGAAACAGATAGAATGGTCCGGTTAGCTGATTGTACAGTCTGGTCAGCAGGAGATCAGCAGTGGGCAGAACCGTTGGAGCCAGAGTCTATAGTGATTGGATGGTCCGGTCAGGCAGTAATCAGAAAGTCCGTTCAGTAGGCCCAGAAAGCTGATTTCATGGAGCAACGTCTAGTTGGAGGTTGGAAGCCTATATAACTTCATTGCTGGGATCTTGGAGACCACTCTTGGCCAGTGGAATACCTGAGAGCATTTGGTAAGGTACAAGAGGAAGAGAGGAGAGCTAGGAGGAGATATTGCATATCTTGAGAGTGCTAGAGGAGAGTAACTAGAGCATCTTGCACATCTAAAGCTAGGATGTTCTTGAGGGTGTGATCTAGGCTGTTACTCTTGGTCTACGGTGAAACCTAGACCGGTTAGGTGTCCGTGATCGAGCCTATCGTGATTGGTTGTGAAGGCCGTCACAAATTTATACCCGGTTTGAGCCCGTTGGTGAAAGGGGCGTCAATAGTGAGCGCCCGTGTCGGTTCGGGGAGTCCGGCAAGTTCTTGAGGGAGGCGAGCTTGTGCCACGATGGCAGCGGTGACGCACACCGTGTCTTTACTCCGGGAGTGATTGTAGGCTCGTGGGCGAGAACTCCACATCGGTGGTGGGAGGGACCGGGACTTCGGCAGGAGTGATTCAACGAGGAGTAGGGGAAGGCGCCATCCTTCTGAGACCTCAGGAAAAAAATCATGAGCATTTCTTGACCCTCTCTTTACTATTCCGTAATTGTGTGCTATAGTGATTAGGTTGACTTGTGGCTTACATAGGCTAGTGTGTTTGGCTTCCGTTCTTGTTTTCATCATGAACACTAGCATGTGTAGGGTCTTGGCCAACTAGAATTGTTTAGGTTGCAACGCTTGTTAGACTCAAGTAGTGTGAATTGAAGTATTTGAGATTCGTGAGCGGCTTACCGATTCACGCCCCACCCCTCTCTCTGTACGCCTTCAGTCCTTACAAGGTTTTCATGGAATACTTGGATAAATTTCCAGTCATGTTCATTGATGACATACTGGTATTCCCATGGAATGAGGAAGAACATGAGGAGCATCTTCACTTGGTTTTCCAGAAGCTAAGAGAAAATCAGCTATATGCTAAACTCAGCAAATGTGAGATTTGGCTGAAGGAAGTCTCTTTTCTTGGACACATTATTTCAGCTGGTGGAATATCTGTAGACCCGAGCAAGGTCAAGGACATGTTGAGTTGGAAAACACCCAAGAGTGTCTTTGACATCTGCAGTTTCCTTGGACTAGTCGGTTATTATCGTCGGTTCATTGAAGGATTTTCCAAGATTGCAAAGCCTATGATGGAGTGATTTGCTAAATGGAAAGAATTTAAGTGGACCCAAGCTTGTGAAGACAACTTTCAAAAGTTGAAGAAAAGGCTAAAATCTGCACCAGTGTTAGTGATGCCCGATATGGAGAAGTCATTCTCTATATATTGTGATGCATCCCGTCAAGGTCTTGGTTGTGTTCTTATGCAAGATGGTCATGTAGTAGCATATGCATCTCGATAGTTAAGGGTACATAAGAAAAATTACCCTACTCATGATTGGGAACTAGTAGCTGTGGTTCATGTACTCAAGATCTGGAGACACTATATCATTGGTAAAAGATGTGAGATCTACTCAGACCACAAGAGCTTGAAGTATATTTTTACCCAACCGGATCTCAACCTCCAACAACGAAGATGGTTGGAACTCATCAAGGATTATGATTTGAAAATCAATTATCACCCTGGTAAGGCTAATGTTGTGGTAGATGCTCCTAGTAGGAAGTCATATCTGTATATGTTGGCCGCTAGGGAATTGTGACATGAGTTGTGCACGGAATTTGATTGGCTCAACCTTGGATGGGTGTCAAACACCAAAGTTGTTGCAATGGTAGTAGACCCGACACTTGATTCAGAAGTTCATAAAGGACAATTGGAGGATGAGAAGATTTGAGAGATTAAGCAGCAAATCAAGGAAGGAAAAGATTCAAATTTTGTGGAAGATGATCATGGAACATGGTGGTATAAGAAAAAGATTTGTGTGCTAGATATCAAGCACATTAAGGAACTAATAGTATGAGAAGCTCATGACTCAGCTTATTCCATTCACCCTGAAAGTACTAAGATGTACCACGACCTCAAGAGTAAGTATTGGTGGTATGGTATGAAGAGAGATGTAGCCGAATACGTTGCACTATGCGACACATGTCAAAGAGTCAATGCGGAACATCAGAAACCCGTAGGACTATTACAACCATTGAAGATACTAGAATGGAAATGGGAAGAAATTGGTATGGACTTTATTGTAGGTTTACCAAGGACTCAGTTAGGATATGACTCTATTTGGGTTATTTTGGACCGCCTCACAAAGATTGCACATTTTATCCCAGTTAAGACTACCTACAAGGGATCCAAACTTGTAGAGTTATGCATGTCAAGAATCGTGTGCTTACACAGTGTACCCAAGAAGATAGTATCAGACGGAGGTATTCAATTTACCTCACATTACTGGAACAAGTTGCATGAATGCATGGATACAAGCTTGAATTTTAGCTCAGCCTATCATCCCCAGACAAATGGCCAGACTGAGAGAGTTAATCAGATCCTAGAAGATATGTTAAGAGCCTGCGCTTTGAAGTATGGTAGAAGTTGGAATAAGAGTTTGCCATACATGGAATTCTCTTATAATAACAGTGATGAGTACATCACCCTTACGGATACACCCAACACTCCGCTAACTAAAATGCAAGTTCATGCGCGACAATTCAATTTACGGGTGAGCTTGTTCCTAATGACATCTTTTGTTGATTTTAAGAACATATGGCTACCTAATGAATTAATTATTGTTAGGAACCATGGATATGATGATGAGATAGCTGGGGAGGCGATTGGAGAGCGTGATGGTCCAGCAAGGACGTCCAAGCCAAGGTGGAGGCCCAATCAAAACCGACTTCGAGTCTATTTTGGGGCCCAGGACCAGTCTGCACTAAAATGGACAACCAGAATGCATACGGACCCAGATTTCGACGTTCTACATATTCCTAGAAATACAACGAAAAGAGGTTTCCAACCAATCCAATCCGATGTCAAAATTCATCCCGAGCCATTGGCAATAGCCGAAACAAGTCAATGTCTAGAATCTGTCCTGGTGCTGCGACATCGTAATTGCTCTTTGGGCCATGTATCAAGTTGAACCCACTTAGGGCTGCATCCAGGGGGTGGTGCACGACCCTAGGGTCCTCATATCCAGCCGCCGCCTCTTCATTAGGGTTTGGGTTTTTCTTAGATTATTCTGTTCATAATAGTTTCACCGTCACATCGGTTTGTGAGACCCCAACATTGTGAGTTTAATCATACATCTATAATTGTGTTGCATTCTTTGTTGTTCTTGCTTGTGTTCCTGATTCATAGGCAGGGATTAGCCTTCTCGGCAAGGTCAATTGCCCTTGGACGGTTGATAACTAGAGGAGACGTTATGCTGCAATTGTGGGTTTCTGAACGTGTTGTTTAGAAGCATGATCGATTTGTCTTTTGCCTCCGCCCAAAACAAGATTTACCAGAACCTTTTGGAAGATCAGGAACCCTTGTCCACATCAAGTGGTATCAGAGTATACCGTTAGGTTCGCCCTTATCCCTGTTATTTTGTTCAGTCCTAAACTCCAGAACATTGCCCCACAAAAATAATTGTTCGTCATGTTTCTGCTTTCCTATATCCCCCTTGTGCCCTGCAATTTTCAGTTTAGTTTGCTTATCCGAATTTTAGTCCCTACAATGTCATTGTGTTGCTGGTCTAGTGCTTGTTCTTTGGTCTTGTTCGAGTCGTGAATGTCCGTGTCATAGACAATAAAAAAAAAATATCAGTGTTGCACATGATTAGGAAATGGTACTGCTGGAATTGTCCGCACTAAATATTTGTTTAACATCTAGCGTCTATGTTCATGTGCAAAAGAAATTTAGAGTGTTTTGCTGTTGCCTCATTTTGAACAAAAGCCAACCAATTAGTGCTTGATCTTGTTATAGAGATCTATTTTAGTTGTGCTATTACAAAAATCCTTTTGTTGCACTTGTAGTAAGAACAAATGTTCAGGTGTTCCTTTGGGTTGTAAATAATTCTTGCTGTAGTTTTGATTCAAAGGAAAAGAAAAGAAAAAGGCAAAAGTGCACAAGAGGAAAAGCCGCACAAAAAAAGAAGTAGAAAAAGAAAAAGATAAAAATTCAGAATTACTTGTAGCCTTTGCATCCTTTGTTGAGTCATTTGCTTGCTTGCTTGAACTAGGTCCAAGACAAGTTTAGGCCGGTGATATAGACTAGCTTGAGACTATTATTCAGTTTTGCAATTTCTGAATTGAAATTTTGCTAATCCTTGCTACCTAATATTGCCTATCCAGGCTCCATATATTTCCTTCTAAATAGGCACAAATTTTTTGACTCTCGCAATCGTCAGTTCACACTCTCCAAGGAATCCCACTACAGGGTTTTAGGTCTGTCGCAAGGCCCTGAAAACATTGCTATATGGGTATTTTTGTTGCGATAACAAACTATCACAATGATATCATTTCATTGGGAGGCGTCGCAAGTAGTAGCGCTGCAATAGCACATTGCATCGATTTTTTTGTATCATTGTGGTAGCTGTGGCTTGTTGCAACGACATGTGATGTTGCGTATAGGTGATATGGCAACGACGGCTGCATTGTAGTAGGACGGATTCGCAACTACGCATTGCTATAATGTCTATTGCATCAATGTTGTGTAGTTACAAATACGTAATATTGCAATGCTCTTGAGGTGTAGCGAATGCCGCAATTGCCACACAGGTATTCGTCGCGATATCTGACCCAAACTGCAACAACCTCCTCCGCGTTGCTATAGATAGAGGGTATCGCATCAATATATCAGTCGTTGCAATCTGACCCAAACTGCAACAACCTCCTCCGCGTTGCTATAGATAGAGGGCATCGCATCAATATATCAGCCATTGCAATCTGACCCAAAATGCAACAACCTCCTCCGCGTTGCTATAGATAGAGGGTATCACATCAATATATCAGTTGTTGCAATCTGACCCAAACTACAACAACCACCTCCGCGTTGCTATAGATAGAGGGTATCGCATCAATATATCAGCCATTGCAATCTACGTTACTATGTCACAACAAAATGAATAGCGTACATCAATCCAATATTATTGATGCGATTGTATCCACAGAAATCCAACATTATTAGTTACATCAATCAAGTATTCACTCATACAACCCATTCAAATCCAGAACTGCAATTGTATCCACAAAAATTTTTGCATGCTAAAATGATAACAATGAAGGGAGACACTATGGTTGTTTCGCACCTAGGCAATCCTGAACCTTGTTCTTACATGCATGCTGATTCCTTTTGCCTCCTCGTGTTCTACTTAGAGCTATTAGCTCATTTTGAGATATGAAATTTTTTGATGCCTCATGATCACGATATTCCTTCGCCAAATTCTTTGACAGCTTGGTAGGTTTTGGTTTGCGAACCAGAACATTTTCTTTTTAAGTTGTGATAATGCTTGTCTCAATCTGGTATAAAGATATTGGAATATTGTTAGCTATAATTCAAGCACCACATCATCATGATTGCCATACTTGTTCAAAACCATTACCTGCTCTGGCTCGAGTGTAAGAATTTATGCACTGGTGTTGCATCAATGTTGTCCTCAGTGTTCCTAGCTTCAGGTTCTGTTGTATTGCAGCTTATAACATTGTTTGTCACTTCATTGGTCTCCTCTGCAATTATGCCTTCAGTGGTCCTGTTCGTCCCTTCATTGGTCTCCTCTGCAATTATGCCTTTAGTGGTCCCTAATGAAATGTTGGTTTCATTAGTAGCAGCTGCTAATTGTAAAATAGAGAACAAATTATGCAATATGACAAATTTAAATGCAATCAAGATTTCGACTATAATCTATGTGAGCAATTTCAGAAACATTCAGGAGCATAATGAATATTTAATTGGCAATAGAGCTTGGTAGAGACGGAGCTATGCCCAAGCTCTAGGTTGGGCCAAATGCTATCGGGCTGGTTTGGGTGGCCAAAGGAAAAAAAATGCCAAAAATAGATGTAAAATCATAAATGTATCTTTCGGATCTAAGGGTCGGCATGCGAGTGTTATGGCCTGTTTGTTTTCTCACCAGATTAATTTATATGGATTATATCACTAGATTATTTAATCTACATTATTTTGTCTAGATTAATTAATCTGAATGTGGTATTTGTTTTTTAGATTATTTAAGCTGGTTCAAGTAGTTGTAGCGGAGGAAATAGCCCATGACATGAGTTGTAAGGGTATTTTACCAAAATAATCCAAAATAAGCACATATTGAGGAGATTATTGGATTATAATAATCTGCCCTCTAGATTAATTCATCTGACCTTTTAATCCACCCTATTTGTTTTCTTACTAGATTAATTAAGCTAGATTAATTAATATAGTGGATTATAAAACAGAGAACAAATTATGTAATATGACAAATTTAAAAGTAGTTGAGATTTTAACTATAATCTATGTGAGCAATTTTAGAAACTTTCAGGAGCATTATGAATCTTCGATTGACAACAGAGCTTGGCGGGACTTCCTATATATAGGCCACGCTATATGTAGCTTACACGTAGAGCGGCCCAGTAAGGCCCATGAGCTCATTTGCTTATACACATAGAGCGGCCCATTAAGGCCCATGAGGTCATTTGCTTATACATTATGAACTATTACCGTTAGAACAGTCGATATTCATCATTGGAACAACTAAGTTTGACTACTGAAACAATTCAAAAAAATAAAATCATTTAATTCAAAAAATACAAAATATGAGAACAGTTGATTTGTATTGTTAGGACAATGCATGAATTTCAAAATTTCCAAATCATAATTTTAAAATTTTGACAGAACATATGCGTGTAGGATCTTATTTTTTTTAATTCATTATAAAAAGTATAATGATTCAAACAAAATCAATAACAGAGTTATGGTTTGAGAGAAAAATCTATCTGAAATTTTAACTAAACTTGAATTTTGTTGCTCCATTCACTGCATGACACATGTTGCTCGTTTGTTCTTCATTTCAGCCCACACTCACCCCTGTAGCCCACTAGTGCTCTTCATGGGCCGTTCTCACCCTCTTGGGCTGTTTTAGCATGAAATTAAAGCACACACTAGATATAGGAAAACGAGCATGGTAGTGCCGGAGCTAGGCCCAAGCTCTAGGTTGGGCCAAATGCTATCGGGCTGGTTTGGGTGGGCCAAAGGAAAAAATGCCAAAAACGGATGCAAAAAAAATGTATCTTTCGCATCCGAGGGTGGGCATGAGAGTGTTAATTACCTCCGGATTGCAGTTTTGTGGAAACATTGCTGGGAACTCTTGCGACAATTTTTCTCGAAGTTTGGCCATGAGTTGCTCGTCCTCTTTTTCCTTGTCGGTAGCTTGCTTTGCAAGAAGCACTTTTAGTTTCTCAAGCTCATTTGTTCTTGGACTCTTTCCTTAAGCAGTTGCTTTTTATTTAGATTATGCATCATGTAACCTTGGCCATGTAACCTGCTTGATTTGGCATCGGTTGTTTCCATGTATGATTGCTGGAGAAGAATGGCCTCTTTACCACAAGCAGATGTGTTGCTTCTTGTTTCGTCACAACCAAATTCAGATGATTCAGCCATATGCAATCTCCTGGCTACATTGCTCTGAGGAAAAGAAACAAATGTATGTGTAATGTTGCGACAAAAAGTAAATTAGTTCACAAAGTTTATAGCACTCACATAAATACTTTCAGACGTCTCATTTGACCATTGCCCATGCTTCGTGTGAGTAGGCTTAAAGAGTTCCATAGGGCCTGGCTCAACACTAGTTTCTATATCTCTCTACAAATGCAAGCGTACACATCACTAATATATCAGATTAATGTGTTACAAGCAGAGAACAGTCATGACAATGTTTACCATTTCCCAGCTACACTGAGAGAAAGGCTTCGAAACCATCACATGCATATTTTTCATTTCCTTACAATTCGTAGAGTTCTGGCTGCTGATCTTCTGCGGAAAGTTAACAATTACAGTTAGGAAACTCAAACTACCACTGCAAAACATAGAAGGTCAGGGCTTTCCAATAGTTCAATATGCAAATGATACACTCCTAATAATGGACAATAAAATACACTTTCATTCCTTCCTGCTTGGGACATGCACGGTTACATGCCTCCTAATCATAGTTGTACTAAATGTCAGCAATGACAGAATGGAGGTCCTGGCTAACACAGTTGGGTGTAATGTGGGCAATTTGCCATTCACATACCTATGATTGCCACTATTTACCACAAAACCAAGATTAGAGGATTTCATCCCACCTGTCCAAACAATTAAGAAAAAGAGACTCACAAGTTATTACCTTGGAGCATTTGGACTACAAGAAATGAACATTGTGTTACCTTGAACTTTGGAGTTCCAAAGTACTTGATTAAATAGTGCCACTCTACAATGTCTAGGTCTTCGGGCTTATGCTTCATTCTGGCATCATAACTCTTGTATGCCTTACATGTAGTACTAAAAGTGGATCTCCATCCTTTGTAGCGCTCTTGCACAATCTTCAATATCTTTTCCTTGGCATCTACAATGTGCTCCATGTCCCATGGTTCCTATTATTGTAAGCCACTCATGTTAATATATTGTCAACAACTGATAAATGGTACGGTGTACAAGGAAATTAACATACCATAATGCTTTCTGTGATGTAATTCTTGATTTCTATGCTTACATGTTTCCACTGTCCAACTCCAATTATTGGAGTCTTTGTCCTTGTAAACGTAACCACTTCATCCACAAATGCACATCTATTTTTTCCACAGGGACCACCCAAAGTTGGCGAAAATTCAATTTGCATTTTCACTACATTAGCCTTATATCTCCTATCAAGTGCAGCTAGACCTTTCATGCATCCACGACCAACAATCTTGCCATTTCCTAATAATCATAAAACAAATGGCTATGAGATATAGTGTCTGTACCAAACTACAAGGTTTAAGGGCTAATGCTAGGACATACAATCATATATATATATATATATATATACATATATATATATATATATATATATATATATATATATATAACCTTTTTCCTTCTTCTTTATTCTCCTAGCATGAATTGGCCATTCTTTTCCTCCTGATGCACTGCAACTAGTGCCCTCACCATCTACTTGTGTAGGCTTCCTATAATTGTTATAACACACTGAAACACTGCAAATATTGATGTCTTAGTTAAAGAAAAAAACATGTTTACAGAACAAGAAGTCAGAATGAGAAAAGAGTTACTTATGTCTCTCAGGAGGCCTTTCTCCATCAGCCATGCGATGTATGCTGCAATTGAACCATCAAGATACCAACAATAGGACTACGTCAAATTGGAGAAAAAAATATAATTTACATGTGGTTTGTGAAGTTCAAAAAGAACATGTATACCTATATCAGATCCTTGCTTCTGAAGCCAATCTTTGTAAGCATCAACATTCTCATCATCACCAAGACTATCACCATCATCATTATCCTCATCATCATCCTCATCAGACTCGTTCTCCCTCACTCGTTTCAGGGGTGTAACGCTAATGTCTCCATTAGCTGATTCATCATATGTTGTTAATAACATCATAACTTTCTTCTCGGCACCGATGCAATCAATTAACTCTTCCAAATGAACTGGCAAATCAAATGCCTCGAGACTTGCTGAGCTATTTCCAGTTCTCTTCTTGTAGAATTAGTAGTCCTGCGCACTATAACCAAGCTTGTGTTTCAATGATATAAGGCCGTCAAATTTCAGTAGATCCGAGTACAGATGACCCCTGTAGGTTTGATGTCCCTGTTTCTTCTCGTGCATTCGATTGCTAAAGTCCATGCTTCACCACTCATCAATGGGGGGGGGGGGGGGCTGCGCATGTGTACATAAATACTATCAATACTAGGGACATCTTGACGTCTAAGCAGTTGTACAAGAGTACTACATACTTTTCAGGCGCCTGAAATCTAGGAAATCTGACATACTATAGCAAGTGCAAGTTATTTACCTTTTGCTTGCTAGATCACGGTGAACTACTTCAACGTCTCACCGTCATCTCGCGACTGTGCTAGAGTCGGTGGGTCGATTGTCGGAGAAATCCATGGTGGCAGAAGTTGCGCGGTTAGTGCTCAGAGCAACACCGCGCAGCAACCTGCCGTCTCTCCTTGTCCGCCTCCAAAAGATTTTGCAAAAAGGCAGTAGCGGCTATGAGTTTTCTCATTTTGATATGCCGCAGTGAGTTTTGAGTAGGTGGCTCCGGCCGAACCACATTAATTTAGAGTGGCTGAGTTGAATTAGGCGGGCTCACGAAAAAATATCACCCACACACGCCTAAAGTTTGGAGGGAACATTCCATCAAATAAAAAAAATCAAACCTTCCAATAAGTTTCAATCGCTTGAAAGTTAAGGAACCTTTCAAGCAGTGCTATTAACCATCAAATGGACATCATGTTGATTATAAAAGTATCTTTGCTTTGAATTATGTAAAAACACGTACAGTACAGATGTAACAACTTTTAATGCCTTCATGAAAAATAGATTAGTATTCAATTATTTGACATTGTTTTGCATAGAATAGTGATTGAAAGCAAGTGATTTGTTTTGAATTATTTGACGTTGTTTTGAGTCAGTTGCAATTAACAAGGGTGAAGCTACCTTGTAGCTAGTGGGTGCAAATGAACCCACAACAAAATGAAAAATCTGTTGTCACCATATTAGCAGTCAAGAAAACAATGAAAAAATAGCTGCTAGGTTGCAGTAGCAGCACCCCATTAATTTTACCAAGAAACAAACATGCCCTTAGCTAGCAGCACACCAGAACACATAATGCAATAACAAAATAAGGCAGTTCAACCATGAGGTCAATAAAACACAATCAGAAGTGTTCAACACAAATATACAACTACAAAGAAAAAAAAGCAACAACTACAACGAGACTTGAAACTAGCTACGCGACGAGGAGGGGACGACGAGCATCCACAAAGACGAGCGACGAGGAGGGGTCGACGAGCATCAATAGAGACGAGCGATGACGGTGATGACAATGGGACTCATCAGTCGATCCGAGCAATCTTGCGGTGCAGCTCGACGGTGTCAGGCTTTCACATGTTGTGGGGGTGTCTGATGAACCGGGACGCGTGCATGATGACCAACATGCTGGAGCCGTACTCCTGGTCATCATTGTAGAATAGGCACTGGTACCAATACTTGCCGGATGGGGTGGACCAGGAAGGAATACGCAATCCGGTGGCGAAGGGGGGCTCTTCATCGTTGTGATGGTCGGTGGTGGTGTTGTCGTCGCCGACGGGCGCCTTGACGACCTCCGTCGACGACGCCTCCTCCTCCTCTACCGCCGGGACGACCACCTCCTTCCCTTTCATAGCCACCGAGGCGACATCCTCCTCCTCTACCTCTGAAGCCAGGACAAACTCCTCCTCCTCTGACGCCGGGACGACCTCCACCTCCTCCTCTGACGCCGGGACGACCTCATCCTCCTCCTCTGACGCCGAGACAACCTCCACCTCCTCCTCCTTTGCTGGCACCGAGATGTTCGGGGCCAGCAAGCCGTGGACGCGCTTTGGCAAAGGCGCTGACACCAGGACGACCTCCTCCTCCTCCTCCTTCGTTGGCACCGAGACGTCCGGCACCAGAGCATCGCAGACGTGACTCGCCGTGGCGTGCTTCATCCACGGAAGAAGACGAACCACCACTCTGTAAAGTGTCAATGAACAGTAAAAATTCCCTTCCATAAATCATGATATATCGACTTGATAACTAAATAAAAGCACAAAATAGTACCGATGTTGGCATAAAAGAGTCGAGAACTGTAGAGAATTGCAGAGATATTATGGAAACAAAAAACCCCTAAATTGCACGGAAATCACAGAACGTGGGAAGGAACATACCGTAGACTCTAGGAGGAGAGGAGTGTGGAGGTTGTTGTTGCCAGCAGCCTCCGTCGAGTCCCCCGGGGGCGTCAAGGAAGTTGAGCATGGTGAGCGGCGAGCGAGGGTTTGTGTGTGGTGAAGAAGACGAGAAGCGGGAGAGTGGAGTGATGGCGGACACGGGAGTGCACCCCTAATACAGGCATGAGGTTGAGAGGCGCCTTCTCTCATACTAGCATGCTTAACACACTGAAACATGGGGCCACAAAACATGGTCCCACCTGTCCTTGAGTCCTAAGTAGAACTTCAGCGTATGTCATAAAAAAAAATGGAAGGCAGAAAGTTTGTCCTTATTTTAGGCTTTGTTTGGATTGATCTTGTTAAATTTTAACAAGGTGTTAAAGTTTAACGACTTAAAAAATCTGAAGAGAGAGATAGACTCAATTGGTAATGATCTATAGCATTTTACCAACGTTGTAAAGTTGTATATTCACTTGGGATTCAATTTTTTCCTACAATATACTAGTTCTTACAGTAAAGTAGTATATTCACTTGGAAATGGGTGCATCTGCACCTACAGCTGTCTACTAGTACTAGTACTACACGTAGCTTCGCCAGTGTTATTGAGTGCTCTACTAACTACTGTACTCCGTAGCCCTGCTCCCTCTGATGGCAATTACGTACTGAGCGCATGCGCAGGACTCACGAACCATGTGAACGCACAAAACTAGATGGAGACCATATGTGAGTTGAACGAGGCAGTACAGGCCTGTGTCCCTCTAATTCCCCCCCCCCCCCTCTTAGTTTATGTGTAGTAGGACGGAGGGGGTAGATCGTCGTATCTTTGTGCTTTGAGAAGAAGGATGCCAAAGTGCTCATAATGAAAGAGCTCCAGGATCCAGATTGAGATCGAGATTGTGCATTTGTCATTTGGGTAGTAACATAATAAGAGAAATATACACAAGTTCATATAGGTTTTACTAGATTCAAAAGGCCAGATACCAAGAACACCTAAACATGAATCTCTAATTAAGGTTGCTTCCCCCATCGCAGGCTTTGCGTGTGTTCGCTTCCCCCATCATAGGCTTTGCGAGGGGTTCCAGTTTACTACGGGCGGCACCGCTCGCCTCGATTCGAGTCAAGCAACGTGACCATTCATAGTCAGCTCCTACTATCATTACTCCGCGCAGGGCCATGAGATTGGAATTGAGCAAAGTCAAGCGATCGAACCGGAGGCATGTCAAGTGGTAGTCCTCACCAAATCATATCCAATCACTATATGTTTGATGGTGGTTGTTATACACATGCCACGTCCAATGGTTACTAGGCAAAAATTGCTACAAATGACTGTTCGATGATGGTATTTTCTGCAGAGCATTCCTTAATTCTGGTTTTGCTAGAAACCACTCTTCAATGATGGTTATTTGCTAAAACACACTTCAGCTACAATAATTATAAGAAACTTTGCTGCTAGACACTTTTCTTTTGTGGCCTTTGCTAGAGGACACTCTAGCTTCAAATGAGTCTTTGCTCGTGGACACTACTTATTACTTGTGGTAATTGGCCAAAAGGCACTATGGTGAATAGAATATGACTTCTCATGCATGAAAGAGAGAGAAGATTTCACAAATGGCTAAATTGCCCTTGAAATTATTAGCAAATTTAACCATATATAATTATATTTTATAAATCAAATATCATAAATATTATTAAATCTGAGCATATAATCAAAGACTCAGATTTCATAAAAAAATTGATAATATGCTAAGATTTAATAATATTTATGATATTTGATTTATAAAATATAATTATATGGTCAAATTTGTTAAAACAACTGCAAGGTCAATTTAGCCATTTGTGAAATCTTCTCTCTTTCATGCATGAGAAGTCATATTCTATTCATCATAGTGTCTTTTAATCAATTACCACAATTAAGTAGTATATAGTGTCCATAAGCAAAGACTCATTTGAAGAGTGTCCTCTAGCAAAGACCACAAAGGAAGAGTGTCTAGCAGCAAATTTGCTCAATAATCATTTAAGAGAGGTAGAACTTTTCAAAGGCCAAATTTGCTAGTGGACATCATTCTTTTGTGGTCATTGCTATAATAGACACTACTACTTAATTATGTAGTTGCTTCCCCCCCCCCCCCCCCCCCCCCCCAAAAAAAAAAATTATGTAGTTGCTACAAGACACTCTTTAATTGTGGTAATTGGCTAAGAAACACTCTAATCATTAGAATATGACTTTTGTTGCATGAAGGGGAGAGAAGAGTTTGCTAGTACTCCCTCCGTCCAAGAATATAATTCTAGCTTTAGTCAAAGTCAAATATTTTAAAATTTGAGTGATAATATCTCTAAAATTAAATATAGTTATAAATATAAAGAGTTGCATATAGGCCATTCTCAGTGGCCTCTTTCATTTCACAGTTTCTAAATGTGACACATCAGCTTTCTAATCTTGTTCAATGAAATGAAATGTCATCTCTTAGTGCACACTTTCATTTCACAGTTCCATAGGCTTGCTAGAATATTAAATTATTGCTAGTTAGCTTTCAATAATTGGTTGAGGGTGTTCAATATGAAAGGAAATACTCTCAGTGCACTTTCATTTGGCTTTCATCTTTTTCGAAAGAGTGTCAACATTCATGGGGATGAATGACATCTCTCCTCTTTCATATTAAATTCCTTGCCATGTCACCATTTTTGCTTATGTGGCAGCTAATTAATGCCAAATGAAAGACCAACTAAGGCCATCCTGAGCGACCCCTTTCATTTCATGGTTTCCATGTGTGACATGTCAGCGTTCTAGTTTTGTTTTGTGAAATGGAAGGGTATCTCTTAGTGGTCTCTTTCATTTCAAAGTTTCATAGACTTAAGAGATCATTAAATTGTTGCATGGGGATATGATCAAATGTGTCATATATGATGTGGATGAAAGAAAGATTTTGCCTCAACAGACTTTCATTCTCCTTTCATTTTGTTGAAAACAACGCCACCATCCTTTCACTAGGATGAAAGGGTTATCTTCTCTTTCTCAATTAAATTATTGTCATGTCATCAAAAAGTCTGATGTGGCACCTAATTAATGTCAAATAAAAGGGCCATTGAGAAAGGAATGGCCTTATGATAGTTGCTTTTAAGATGAATCTAGCAATATCTTTTATAATTGATCAATCTTCGTAACTTTTTGTCTATTGATAGTTGAAGTTAACATTATTTGACTTTGACCAAACCTAGAAATGCTTATATTTTTGGACAGAGGTAGTAGAATATGACTGGAGGTGCAAACTACTACTGCTGTGTCGTTCCCTACTAAACCCAACACTCCTCTACCCTCTCAACCCTAACTATTCATTTCCTCACTGAAATGTCCCATCGGAGAGTCAACTTTGTATACCCAATCTCCCCTGCAATGCCGGCAGCCATCCTCTTCAACCTCGGGGGCATCTATAGCCGCTGACGATGCCTAAACACCGGAGGTTCCAGTTGCATCACCAGATGCACAACGCATGCGGGCGCTTCTCACGTAGCGTAGTCACCGTGGCTTCTCCGTCGGACACCCGTGACTCCTCGGCCCTCATCCCATTCGACCTCAGCTTTGGCCACCACGGCGCGCCTCTGCCTCAGCCTGAGACACCACGCACCTCGAACGCCACGGACAAAGGGATGGACCTTGCGGAAGCCTCTGTCTCAGCCACCACGACCGCGAGGAAGAAAGGGAAGGGAACAACAACCTCTGCATCAGCCATCGCCACGAATCTGTCTGTGCGTACTGTGTACTACTCCTACGTGCTTCACTTGATTAATCTGTTAAAGTAATTAGATAGATTGATTAATGCACTTTCAGATTGATTAGAAACATGCTAAATTCTGATTGTAGCCGCTCTACAACAACAACAACAAAAAAGCCTTTTTGTCCCAAGCAAGTTGGGGTAGGCTAGAGATGAAACCCATGGGAACCCAAAAAAGAAGAGACAAATGAACAAAAGCCAAAAGAAAGAGAAGAAAAAGGAGAAAAAAGAAAAAAAAGAAAAAAGAGACAAAAACAAAAGGAACAAAAGCCAAAGGAAAGAAGAAACGAGTAAGCAAGAAGGAAGAAAAAAAGATCTGGCACATCTATTGCTAGTCTCCAAGCGCTCCTATCCATAGCTAGCTCCTTAGGGATATCCCACGCCTTCAGGTCTCTTTTAACCGACTCATCCCAAGTCAAGTTAGGTCGGCCCCTACCTCTCTTAACATTAGCATGTCTCTTTAGAACCCCACTACGCACAGACGCCTCCGGAGGCCTCCGTTGGACATGTCCAAACCATCTCAACCGATGTTGAACCAATTTCTCCTTGATAGGTGACACTCCTATCCTGTCCTGAATATCTTCATTCCATATTCGTTCTCTTCTTGTATGCCCGCAAAACCAACACAACATACGCATCTCTGCTACACTCAATTGTTGAACATGTCGTCTTTTCATAGGCCAGCACTCAGCACCGTATAAAATCACCGGACGAATTGCCGTCCTATAGAATTTACCTTTTTGCTTTTGTGGCACCCTCTTGTCGCATAAGACGCCGGATGCTTGATGCCATTTCAACCAGCCGGCTGAAATTCTATGCCTAACATCTTCATCGATGTCACCGTCCTTTTGTAATATCGATCCTAAATAACGAAATGTATTCTTCTTGGCCACCAATTGTCCATCAAGGCTAATGTCTCCAACCTCATGTCTAGTCGCGCTAAACTCACATATCATATACTCGGTCTTGGCCCTACTAAGTCTGAATCCCTTGCAATCTAATGTGTGCCTCCACAGCTCCAACTTCCTATTAACCCCATCCCTACTCTTGTCAACTAACACCACATCATCAGCAAAGAGCATACACCAAGGGACATCACTCTGTATTTCTCATGTGACCTCGTCCATCACCAGAGCAAATAAATAAGGGCTCAATACTGATCCTTGGTGTAGTCCTATTTTAATCGGAAAGTCATTGGTGTCGCCATCACATGTCCGAACACACGTCCTCGCGTCCCTGTATATGTCCTTGATGAGGGTAATGTACTTAGTTGGGACTTTGTGCTTCACCAAGGCCCATCACATGACATTTCTTGGTACTTTGTCATACGCCTTCTCGAGGTCAATAAATACCATGTATAAGTCCTTCTTTTGCTCCCGATATCTCTCCATCAATTGTCGCATTAAGAAAATCGCCTCCATGGTCGATCTTCCAGGCATGAACCCAAACTGGTTTTGCGTCACACTTGTCACTCTTCTTAGGCGATGCTCAATAACTCTCTCCCAGAGCTTCATCGTATGGCTCATCAACTTAATCCTATGATAGTTAGTACAACTTTGAACATCTCCCTTGTTCTTGAAGATCGGTACTACTATACTCCTCCTCCATTCTTCTGGCATCTTGTTTGACCAAAAGATGAGGTTAAAAAGCTTAGTTAACCATACTATGGCTCTGGCACCCAAGCATCTCCATACTTCGATGGGGATACCATCAGGACCCATCGCTTTACCACTCTTCATCCGCTTCAAAACTTGCTCTATCTCAGCCTCCTGAATTCTCCTCACAAAGCGTTTGTTGTTATCATCAAATGAGTCATCCAACTCAAGTATAGGACCATCCTCCTCATAATTAAACAACTTATCAAAGTAATCTTGCCATCTGTCCTTGATCTCCTCATCTCTCACCAAGAGTCGGTCTACCTCGTCCTTGATACATTTGATTTGGTTGATGTCCCTCGTCTTCTGCTCACGAATCCTAGCCATCCGATAGCTGTCCTTCTCCCCTTCCTTCGTGCCTAGTTGCTGATAATGGTTATCATATGCCTGACCCTTTGCTACACTCACTGCTCGCTTTGCAGCCCTCTTGGCTATTTTATAGCCTTCTATATTGGTTGCACTCTTATCAAGATGTAGGCGCTTGAAACACTCCTTCTTCTCCTTGATAGCCCTTTGCACCTCATCATTCCACCACCAGGTGTCTTTTGCTTCTTGTTTGCCTCCCCTACTCACGCCAAACACTTCTGAAGCTACCTTCCGCACACATGTTGCCATCTTTAGCCACATGTCATCTGGTCCTTCTCCTTCCTCCCAGGGTCCCTCTCCTAGAAGCCTCTCCTTAAAAGTTTGCGCCAGCTCCCTTCTAAACTTCCACCACTTCGTTCTCATGGTCTTGGTACGTTTGACCCTATATACACATACTCGAAAGCGAAAATCTGCCACCACAAGCTTATGTTGAGTGACGACACACTCCCTAGGTATCACTCTACAGTCCAAGCAAGCACGTCTGTCCTCCCTCCTTGCAAGGATAAAGTCGATTTGGCTTGAGTGTTGTGCACTTTTAAAGGTCACTAGATGGGATTCCCTCTTCCTAAAGAGGGTATTCGCTACCATCAAGTCATAAGCTAACGCCCAATTAAGTATATCCTCCCCCTCCTGATTCCTACTACCATACCCGAACCCCCCATGGATCCGCTCGAACCCTACATTAGACATCCCCACATGGCCATTAAGGTCTCCTCCTATGAAAAGCTTCTCACTGATAGGTATGGCACTAACCATGCTATCTAGATCTTCCCAAAACTGACTCTTGGTGCTCTCACTAATACCTAACTGAGGGGCATAAGCACTAATCACATTTAGAGCCGAATCTCCTACTATCAGCCGAACTAGGATAATCCGGTCACTGTGCCTCCTAACCTCTACGACTCCATCCTTAAGGCTCCTATCAATCAAGATGCCTACACCATTTCTACCCGATGTTGTACCCGTGTACCAAAGCTTGAAGCCAGTATCCTCCACCTCCTTCACCTTCTGGCCCTTCCATTTAGTCTCTTGGACGCATAGGATATTTACACGCCTCCTAGTTGCCACATCGACTAGCTCTCGTAACTTGCCTGTTAGGGACCCTACGTTCAGACTCCCTAGACGAATCCAAGTTGATTCGCCTAACTTCCTTACCCTTTGCACCCGTCGAGGAAAGTGCGAAGACCCTTGCTCATTTTTCACCACACCCGGGCGTAGATGTAGCGCATCACTAAGGTTGCGATGACCCAACCCTTGCTCACTATTCATCGTACCCAGGTCACGATATGACGCGCCACCAAGGGGATGATGACCTGGCCCTTGCTCATTTGACACCACACCCAGGTTCCGATGTAGAGCGTCGCTAAGAGGGTTACGCCCCAACAAATTTCTTATGGGTTTCATATCCATTTGAGTGGTTGGGTTTTTGACGTTGGTTCGCCAAACCTAACACAACCCTCTTCCTTTACCCAGGCTTCGGACTGGCTATGTTGAGACTCAACATAGGCGGAGTTGATTGTAGCCGCTCTCTAAAATAAAATATACTCTAAAATAATAAAGTAATCCAACAGACTATCTAAAACTTCTTATATCTATATTTAAAAATTGATAAAATATAGGCAAGTTGGGTCTAGTTTTGAAGCCTTCATCACTACGAATACATTGGTGAAATCATTTTTGGACTTGACATTTGATTTGAGAGTTACCAAATTTAATAGCTTTAAAATTAAAGTTGCATGCAATGATGTCAGCAATTCTATTTTTCTCCTTTGCATGCACACGTTTTCTTCTCCTGCATGCAGTAATTACAGCCATAGACCAAGCTTCCATGACTGGCTACAAAATAGATATTGAGAGGAATATTTTACTAGCTATCGAAAAAAATAGAAACACATATAGGACACATGTTGGATGGCTTTTTTTTGTTGAAAATCTTCAAATTTATAGATAAAGAATAATATAGAAGAGCTCTTGGAAATGCTCTTAGTTTGTTTATATATGCTATATGTATCGATCTATGAGTACCCACTGCTTCACTAGATTAATCTATTAGTCATGCTATCCATCAGAAAATTATGATTATCTCATCTCATCAATCTCTTTATTATAGGTCCTTAAGCCCAATTTCCCCGATGTGCCACCAGGATTTGAAGACAAAAGGAAGAAGAAATCTAAAGAAGTGATCTTTGATTTTGTTTGTGACGTCGATGTGCCACCAGGACGTGAAGTCCAATGTGACCTCAGGTTGGAAAAAATGCACATCAAGTTTACGTTCACTAGTGAAAGCTGCGATGTTAGACCTCACGACGTGTTGTCTTGCAAGGAGGTGATGGTCGTTCCCTGTTGATTACAAACACTGATATAGTTCAACATGCTATATTATACTTATTATTAACTATGCGCCTTGTAAAACATCAGATCATGGCTAGGGCAGACTCTTCGGATTATTCTAAAGAAAAAGGTGATGGACACTGTGTACAAGAGTAACAAATAATCAACTTTTAGCCATGTATGAATGATCTTATCTAGTGTCAGGGTGACTTATGTAAAGAATGTCACTTTGTGATTTTGAAATTATGACAGATTATTCTGAAGAAAAAGGATATTGTAGTATGTCAGACTAACTAGCATCTTTTAGGCGAAGATGATGATCGAAAATCGATCAAGACACATATATGACCTAACAATCTCTACAATCTATTAATTCTGATTCAGACTCCTCTGCGCAGATCTCTGTGCAGGGTCCATATCTCTTACCTCCATAGTCCAAATAATATGATCCATATATGTGTTGAAAAGGCCTCGACGAGATCTACAACTTTCGTGTTTTAACTTTTTCCATTAGAGCAAGTCTTCAATTTCAAAATTGCATTGCAATGCAGTACTATTTCTAGACTCCGTGAATTGATTTTTGCTTCTAGATAAAGCTTTTAGAATATGATAAAAAATGGTGATAAAATTGTTACTTTTGACATATAAAATGGTATACTAAGAAGCACCAACGGTAATACAAATATAATCTTTCATATAAAAAATGTCAATAATATTGTATGTATCTAATAATTATATTGTGTAAATAATTTATATTTAAATTATAAAGAGTATTATATTTTTTTAAGTCCATAGCAACGCACAGACACTTTGCTAGTATATATACATTCACAAAATAGCATTGTCTAGTTCACCACCATTGGATATACATAGACGAAGATCAACATGCATCGATATACGCCTGTTCATCATCAGCACACGGAAAGAAAGAAACAAAAACCAAAAGCATCAAAGTAGTACTAGTAGTTAATGACTATGTACGGAATAACCAAAGCGTGGTGGTGACAGCGATCTAGGAGGAAGTCGATCTCTTCTTCAAGGCAAATTTGTATCCCGCATCCCGAGCAATCTGACGGTGCCTCTCAATGTCGTCGGGCACCCCAACATTATCGCAGAATAACCGCAACGCGTGCACCTCAACCTCCTCGTTGTACTCGCAACGCGTGCACCTCAACATTATCTTGGCAAACTGGACATGAGTACAAGGTATTGCCGGAGGAATAATCCACCTGGTACACGACGCGCGTGCCGCTGTCAGGGGAGTAGTAGTAGTCGGTGGAGTCGCTGCTGTCGCTGTACTCTTTGTCGCTATCGTCGTCTTGACGACCTCCGGTGGTGCCACCTCGTCCTCCTCTACCACCGTGGGGACGACCTCCTCCTCCTTCCATGTCACTGAGATGTCCAGGGCTAGCGCCGCGGACGCGCTTCGGCGAAGGCGAGCACGACTCGCTGCAACGTGCTCCAGCCACGAAGATGAACCATCGGTCAGTAAATAGTCGATGAATAGTAAAAACCCCTAAAATTGTATGGAAATCACGGAACATGGGCAGGAACATACCGCGGACTCTAGGAGGAGAGGGGTTCGGAGGTTGCGGTTGCCAGTGGGCTCCCTCGACTCCCCCGTGGGCGCCATGGCAGTTGAGCGTGGCGAGCGGCGAGCGAGAGCTGAGGTGGTTTGAGCGCGGCAAAGAAGACGAGAAGCAAGAGAGAGTGGAGTGATGGCGGAAATGGGAGTGCACCCCTGATATCGGCTTGTGGTCGAGGGGCGCCTTCTCTCATACTAGCCCGCTTAACACACTGAAAATGGGATTGCAAAACATGGTCCCACCTGTCCTTGAGTCCTGAATAGAACTTCAGTGTATGTCATGAAAAAGTAGAAGACAGAAAGTTTTTCCTTTTCTTAGTCAGGAAGGCAGATCGTTGGCATTGATATAACTTTCCTTTGGATTTAAGAGCAAGTTTAATTAATCATGTTTCCTACCTTTCAGCTGATTGAAAGCTTCCAATCAAAAGCATACCGTCTCAATTCCTATATTTTTTATATCCTAGTACATTCAAAGGGGGTAAATGAATGAGGTCTGTAGTTTTTACAATTTGAATATATTAAAAGGATTTAGGGCTAGAAATCACTATATCAATAGGAGAAAAAGAAAACTTACCACCATTTAAACAATATAGATAATATCAAATGGCTTTCTCTACAACAAATCAACACGCTAGCTATGAACACGCAAGGCCAGCACTTTATTTATATTTTTTTATATAGAGAACTAGGACAAGGTTACCCGCGCAAACTTGCGCGGCTAGAATTATATAATTTTAATTTCCAATATATACTTTTTAAATCTTTACGTAATGTGCTTGTTTTGCAACTAATTAGAGTCTATATCATATTTAATATCATCCTTCTTAGAAAATTACTATTGTTAGAGTGATCGAAACAACCATATCGCTTAACAATTAATTCATATAAGTCCCTTGTACAATACCATCTTGAGTACACATATATGCTTATGGTTAAAATGTTAATTGGCCTAAACTAAACAAATGGTCATTCAATTTAAATAGAACTCTTTTCCCTTTGCCACATCTTCGTGTATGTCATCAAATCTCGTGACTCAATCCCCCTTCCAGTTATAACATAATCTTCAGTTTATACTGCCGTAATGAATATAAATGAGATTCAATTGAGAGTCTCGCTCCCTAGATGTAACTAAAAACTAAAGATCTAGAAAAGAAAAATAATCTTAAATTTGAATATATTAAAAGGATCTAGGGCTAGAAATCACCATATCAATAGGAGAAAAAGAAAACTTCACCACTTAAATGATATCGGTATTACCGAATAGCTTTCTCTACAACGAACCCAATTGGCAAGTGTCAGATCAGGTTTCCACTGGACCCTCCAAAAAAAATCAATGGCGAGTCAATAGAATATTTGAATTAATATACTCCATTTTTAAATTATTCTCACAGTTGACCTTTTTAGTTAACTTTCATCATTCATCTTATTCATGTATATTATTATGGTTTGTTTTATCATTAAAATAAATTAATGCATAACTTATATAATTTAATGGCTAGGGCAACCAATGCCTGCTCTAACGTGCCTACATCGTCTATCACACTCGCATGTTATGCCCTTATATATGCCACGTTTATAGACAACTTTGTCTTGCTTGTAGTGGTGCTCATGATCACCATCGAGCTCATGTAATGGATGCTATTGTTCTTTTTAAAGGTTGTTCTTCATGATATGTTATAGAGTCTGAGTAGTATATTCGTAAAAAAAATAGTCCTAGTGGACTTCAACTCATCATGCTTGGTGGACTTTAATTCAATATGCTAGCTATGAACGCAAGGCCAGCTATTTATTAATATTTTTCATTAATGCACCATCTTATCTATTTTGTATTTGCTAGTTATGAGTTGTATTTGGTATTAAGTCTTTATTATGGATGTTTTGTTTCTGAATTTGTAAGAATAATTAGAATTCTATTTTGTTATTATTAATTAATTTTTTAATTTGAAATACCACCTACATACAATATTTCCAAACTTTTTTGGGATGAATCCTTCCAGGACCCACATATCAGTGGGCCATATGAAATGAGCTGTTATACTTGAACAAGCACATGTGACAAATAGTACCATAAGGAGTTTGGTCAATAGAGAACAAAATCAAACTGCACTGTTAAGACACAAATGGGTACATGTCTACTATACTAGGCTTGTATGGTGGTGGTCGTCGCACCACCCCTAATGGAAAACATGCTGACATGTGGGTCCCATCAACCCCACAGCAAGAATGTCTCGCTTTGAACATTTATGTCTCGCTTCTATTCCAAAAGTGTCTTGCTAAAACAAGAACACTTTTGCAGTGGCGCTAGCAAAGATCTGCACCAGGCGATTCTGATTCATCATGGGAGTGACAAAATCAGGCTTGGGGCGGCCTAATTAGACACTACAGAGGAGATAATGGTTAATACCCAGTGAAACAAAGAGAAAAAAAACACAAAAAAGAGGCACCGCCGATTGCAAAACTGGGGCATCGGCGAATGAGGCATTGCACTAAAATGTTTTGTCAATCATTCTTCATCATTTTATTTTTTTATCGTAGTAACGCACGGGCATATGGCTAGTAATTGCAAAAACCACCCCATAAGTCAGTTGGAGTTTGAGACTCCCACACATAAGTCATTGTTTGATAGATACAAAATTTTGAAAGTTTAATCCTCAACTCATCACGGTTGGTGGACTTTAACTCAAACACGCTAGCTATGAATGCAAGACCAGCTCTTTATTAATATTTTTTCTTAATGCACCATCTTATCTCTTTTCTATTTGCTAGTTATGAGTTGTATTTGGTATGAAGTCTTTATTATTGTTGTTTGCTTCTGAATTTGTAAGAAGAATCAGAATTCTAGATCGTTAAATCTTCATAAAATCTGACGGTCTATGTCTTCTCTTTTCTAGATTAACGTGGTAATTCCATGGTCTTGAGAGCGAATGTGGTGGCTTCTTTTGACTTGCAATTAAGAAGAGAATAGAAGATAGATAGATAGATATGTAGCTAAAATATCATGGCACATCTGCACATGAGTGCCAGAGAATGCACGACGTGTTGTGACAAGAGGCAGACATGCTTCCACCTAAAATTCCATGGAAGCTCTAGATGGTATATCCATGCCAGTTGACATATCAGTAGTAGCCTGTGTGGTTTTTTGCTGGGAGTTGCTGCCTGGCCCAGATAATCAAATCCAAATCCATGCTGAGAAAATCCAACCCCACGCTGGTGAAGCTGCCTACATGCACCAGGCAGTTTTCCCCCAAGGTCCCAGTAGCCTTTAATGCACCACTGCCCTATCTCTCTCTGTCTCCTAGATGTAGGAGTATGAAAGTTTCAAGGCATATTGCCTCTCTCTCTCTCTCTCTCTCTCTCTCTCTCTCCTTGCTCCCTTTTGCTAGTACTGCTACTAATGAACATCGACCTGCAAAATTCCTTTTTTTCCGATGAGCGCATGCTCATGACTCTTGTCAGCTAGCCTACCCAGTCCCAGCGCATGCCTCAGCAATACTGAACGCATGCACATGATTCACGAACCCCTCCTGGGCGGCGCCGCTTGCCTCGATTCGAGTCAAGCAACGTGACCATTGACAGTCAGCTCCTACTAGTATACTGTATTTACTCAATGCGACATGGGTAACAACTACTAGTTATCATTACTCCACGACCTGTAGTCTAGAGATCCAAGTAGATAGCCAGTCAAACAACGACTTAAGAGCATCTCTAATAATTATGTAAAAAATTACTCTAAATCTGGATTTAGGGAGTTTCTAAAGAATTATAAAGAGTGAAAAAACTTGTTTCCTCCAACAATTCCTAATATCTGGTCTCCAAATGGATTTTATGTTTTGGGAGTTCCTATTTGGTTTCTAAATATAGTAACCTAGAGCACTTGTTTAGGGAGTTGGTATATTTAGAGAGCTGGCCTGGTTTACGTAACGGTTGGAGAATGATTTTCCTAATAATATCCTAAATTTTGATTTAGGAAGTGATTTTACACAATGGTTGGAGATGCTCTAATATTGATAACAATGGACCGGAAACTCCTTTTAATGGTAGGGATGGAAAAAATCTAGTCATAGTAGATACATATAAGCGCATGCATATACGTCATTCTGTTTTAGCTTTCCATTTATTTGGTTTGAGTGTAGACTCATTTTTTATGAGAATTTCTTCAATTTTTCCCCGATTAACATGGAGGCATCAAAAGGAGGCTCTAATTAGTAATATATAGTATAATGATAAGATCTGTATGCTAAATGTTGTCTAAAACGAGTTGCATTACACACAGAATCAGAGGGACTATATGACTCATACCAGGCGGGAGGTAAATAGTAGCATTTTCTCCCTCGCAAAAAAAATAATACCAGTGTGTGGCCCCCAGTCCGTGTCGGCTCCAACGTTGTCCGTCCACTAGCTGCTATTGGTGTCTCCGTCCTCAGCTCCAACATTGCCTCCACCCTAGAACAGTCACTGGTGATGTGGCCAAGGCATTCGGCAGCGGGAAGACGACGGCGAGAAGATGCACGCGGCCAGGATTGTGGACGCCGGACTTGAACCGCACCCCGCCTCCTGGAACACGAGCCATCCACGATAATTAAGGTCGAGATCTTCTAATACTTTTTTGTGATTGGGGCTGATTGGAAGATTAGTAAATCTGAGTAGTTTCGTTTGTTTACGATAGTACTTCCGATCATCGTTTGTTTATTAGTCCACCATCAGCAACCTTTTCTCCTGTTTCAGGAATTTGTTAATTAGTTCCTTTAATTTCACTGATGGCATCTGGGAATGATCGGAGTTGGCTGTTGTCACATGGAGATATGGCTTGGCAAGACAGAGTCGAAAAATTCATTGAAGACACCTTTGAGGGCACTTATCCAGGATAGACTGCAAAGTGTCCATGTAGTAGGTGTGGTTGCATGGCATATAGAACAAAGACTAAGCTTGCATAACACATGATTGATAGAGGGTTTCATAAGGAATTCATAACATAGGAACATCATTTTCGTGATATAGCTGCTGAGGCCATGGTTCTAGATGATAATCAGGATTTTACTGATGAAGGCAAACCTGCTATGGATGGCACCGCTGTTAAAAATCTGATTGACTCACTAATCAATGGTGCTATACGTGGAAATCTTAGTGGAAGCAACAATAATACCGAGGAGTCAAATGATTCAGCAAAGGCTTTTTTCGAAATAATGCAAGAAGCAAAGAAAGAATTGTACCCAGATTGTAAGGAGGCTACAAAAGTATCTTTCATTGTGAGGCTATTTCAGATTAAGTGCAAGTTCGGCATTAGCAACAATGCCATGGAGCAGATCCTTCGGTTAATATGTCTTTTGCTCCCCAAAGGACATTGTGTCCCAGATACATTGGAAAACGTTTGAAAGGTAGTTCAAGAACTTGGCCTGGACTATGTGAAGATTCATGCTTGTGTCAACAACTGTGTGTTATTTCATGGAGAATACCAGGATCTACATGAGTGTCCAACATGCGTATAAAGTAGGTGGAAAAATGCTGATCCAGAGGGGCATGCAGAGGGTGGTGCCACTCATGATAGTGGAGTAAAGAAGAAGAAGCTCTTTCCTAAAAAAATACTGAGGTAATTTCCACTTATTCCTTGCCTTCAAAGATTATATATGAACGTGACCACATCGAAGCAAATGCGTTGGATGCTGATGAATTGGTCGTCAAAGATGGCAAAGTTTGGCACCCGGCCAACTTATTGGCATGGAAGCACGTAGATGGCGAGTATGAGGATTTTGCATCGAAACCACATAATATTAGGCTGGGACTTGTATCAGATGGCTTCAATCCATTTGGGATGTTGAATGTGAATTACACTACATGGTCGGTGTTCCTAATTCCTTATAACCTACGTCCATGGTTGTGCTTGAAACAGTCTTATTGGATGATGTCAATGCTCATTCTAGGGCCTAGATCTCCAGGAATTAACATTGATGTAAATTTGCAGCCTCTGATCTATGAGCGGAAAGATCTCTGGATTAATGGAGTTGTGACTTGGGATGCAAAAGTGAAGAAGAATTTTAATCTACATGCAGTTTTACTTTGGACAATAAATGATTTTCCTGCATATGCGATGTTATATGGTTGGAGCACAAAAGGAAAGTTTGCTTGTCCTCATTGTCACAAGGATACTAATTACTTGTTGTTACAACATGGTAAAAAGCATTTCTATATGGGGCATTGCTGGTTTTTGTCTTCAGGACACAGGTGGCGAATGAACAAGGTGAGCTTTAATGACAAGGTTGAAGAGAGGGAGCCTCCAGTGGCGCTAACTGGTTAACAAGTTTTGCAGCATTACGAGTTTTGAGCAAGTATGTTTTGGAAAGACTACCGCAGGGAAGAGGAAGTAGCGAGATGAAGATATTAGGTGACACAACTAAAGGAAGAAGAGTGTTTTTTTTTCAGCTTCCTTACTGGGAAAAATTGCTGATATGCCATAATCCAGATGTCATGCACATTGAGAAGAATATTTGCGAGAGCTTGAGAGCGAATTTGCTTGGTTTAGCTAGTAAATGTAAGGATGGTGAGAAGGCTCGACTTGATCTGCAAGAACTGGGTTTAAGGAAGGATCAACATCCATTGCCAGAGAAAGGTAAATACACTTTGCCACCAGCGTTGTACACGTTAGGAAAAGATGAGAAGCAAATTTTTTGCAATTTCCTAAAAAATATTCAGATGCCAGATGGGTATGCCTCCCATGTCAGGAGGTGTGTTGATGTCAGTGCCTGCAAGGTAACTAGACTTAAAAGTCATGACTACCATGTTTTATTACAAAAACTTCTACCCTTGGTGGTACGTGACATATTGCCTGAGGATGTAGTGGTCGGGATCATTGAACTCAGCAGGTTTTTTAACGCAATATATTCGAAGGAGCTTGAGGTTGCTGAACTTGAAAAACTTGAGAAATCTATTGGATGGACCCTTTGTCGCCTTGAGATGATTTTTCCGCCTGTATTTTTTGATATTATGGTGCACTTACCAGTTCATCTTGCTTGGGAGGCTAAGTACGGTGGCCCAGTTTGCTACAGATGGATGTATCCAGTTGAGAGGTACCTGCGTACCATCAAGGGCTACGTGAGGAACAAAGCGTGTCCTGAAGGTTCAATAGCAGAGGGATATCTCTCAGAGAAGTGCCTTACATTTTGCTCTCGCTTCTTTGAAGATGTTAGTACAAAGCTCAATCGGCCAGAGCGTCAAGAAAAGAACGTTGTTGCTGAACCACCTTCTGATGGTATGAGCATATTCGGTAGCAGGGACTACAGTAAAAAAAAACCCTTTTCAGCTCGACAAACCTGAGCCTCAAGAATTTCACAAGATGAGGTACTACGTATTATCCAACTGTGATGAGTGCAATGAACGGATAAAGTAAGTCATTGCATGTCACATATATCATTTAATTTTTTGAAACATGCGTTGTCTTCTACTAGGTGCCTGATCATTTGCCTACTGTTGCAGTGAGCATGAGGAGGAATAGAAGAAATCCAACTCATGGAATGTTGATAGAAGCACAAGCAACAATTTGTAGGATGGTTTGAGCAAAAAGTGAGACATATTCCTCTAATTTTTAAATAAATGATATTTAAATTTATAATGTGTTCCTAACATATCTCCAAATTATTTTGAGGCAGATAAGGAAACTATGGGCAAAGGGAGAAGTGAATGACATGATATATGCTCTAGCTCGTGGTCCAGATCCCCGTATTCGTGTGGCTAACATGTGCTCCATCAATGGATTTCTCTTTCGGACAAAAGAAGCAGAGAAAAACTTAACCACACAAAACGGCGGTGTTGTCGTCCAGGGGGATGGCATGGAATGATACAGTAAGGATAAATATCATGCTAGACTATCCTATGAAGAATGAAGTCATTTTGTTTGAGTGTGATTGGTTTGATGTTCCAGCACCGGACAAAAACAAATCCAGAGGGTATAGTAAGGATAAATATGGCATTATCAACATTGATACCAGTTAGACTCAATATTCAGAGGAGCCGTACATCCTGGCAATCCAAGCAGAGCAGGTGTGTCATGTGAAAAGTGCCAGGAGAGCGAATTGGTGCAGTGTCCTTAAATGAAACCTAGGAACCTGTTTGCCATGCCTGAAGAAGGAGAGGAGAATGAAAATAATTTTGCTGATACCGATGCTGACTCAGTCGTCATAGGAGTGGAACATATGAACATTGAAGAGCAACCTGAGGAATTGAGAAATTGGAGCAGGACTGATGTGGAAGGGTTAAGTGTCGATGCTGCTGTACTCGAAGAGGCGCGTGTTGCCTATATGCCAGAACCGGATAATGAGGACTGTCGATAGTATTATCGGCAGTGGATCATAGGGCTACCCATGATCCTTGTTTACCGGTAGAGGCATGCGCGAGACCAAGAGTCGATGAACACACAAGACGCATAGTTTAGACAGGTTCGGGCCTCCCGGATGATGACAACCCTACGTCCTGTGTTCTGTGGTGTATTGTGTCGTTCTTTATGAAAGAGCCCCTGCCCCTCCTTATATATCTAGGGGGCAGGGTTACATGGCAAGTGTCCTAGTTGGTTACAACATGATTTCTGACTAGGATTCTATCTCTAACTTTCTATCTCTAGTATTGACTTGTCGTGTACTCCAAGTAATAATCCGAGTAGTTATCTTCATGGGCTTTATCTTTATTGGACCCCGGCCCACTCGGCAATATATCCGAGTGGTGAGGTATCCCTGGTATATATATCCCACAGTAGCCCCCGAAAGATTTGCAAGTTAGTTATTGATCTTCAGTTGATTGACTAATGCTTCGTCATGAATATGATTAAGCTTTTTCATGTACAACAACAAACTTGTAAAGGTCTCCAAGAATCTTCAAAAAGGATTATGCGCCAAATAATATCCATATGCGGGGAAAAAATCCACCTACTAGGTATAGGTATAGCCCCCGACTCAGAAGGTATTTAGATCACAAAATATCTTGTGAGTCAAAAATAATTATGTATAAATCTTGATCTACCACTGTCCCCAACTGATTCGATGAGGAGTTTTAATACGGTAGCTACCAAGATTAGTTCTACCACTCCCCCCAACTAACAAAAGGAACCATTGGTACTAATAAATACGAGTGATACTTGATCAGATATATCAAGCATAGCAGTCATCAAAATATCCGGATGATACTTGATCCAATATAACAAGTATAAGAGCCATCAAAAATATCCAAGCAATACTTGATTAAATATAACAAGTTATAGCAGCCCCCGGGCATGATTCTGAGTGAAAAATAACAACTCTTGCAGGGCTCTCCAATATTGAGTAAAATCATAAGTAATCATTAATGGCCGAGTGATCCAATAATATAATCGAATGATATAGCGACTCAAGACAAGAAGGCCGAGTGATCCAATAATGAAGCTAAATGATCCAATAACTCGGGATAACAAAACCGAGTGACTCGAAAAAGTAGCTTCAATTGATATAGCTACAAGATGACTATGATGGTTTTGATGATACCTACACTGTTGATGGAGTCTTAGCTGCAGTAGATTCCATGGATAATGACAATGATTATTTTTTTGTGTAAATTTGAGTTACACTCTGGCTCCTCCAACTTTGTTATAGTATTGTGTTATCTATCATCAGCTTGCATCTACACATCAATATTGCACATAACTTGATAGCCAACTAGATAATAACCAGCATACATCTGACACATGAACTTAGTTCAGAGACATAACCAGCATACATGCAGCTGAGGCTGCTAAACTACAACACAACACTAATAGGATATACATGCACCTACTGATTGCCAATCCACATGAACAACACAATGGCAACAAAGAACACACATAAGACCTTCAGCCAGGTCTTCTCCACCTCTAGCTTCCTGACTTATGCCTCGAGGTCCTCTTTTTAAGATTTCAGAGCATCCACCTTGTCATCTTCTTCCTTCTTCACCGCCGCTAGCTTTTTCTCCATCGAATCCAGCTTAGCGGTAGCCTCACAAAGAGCTTCGCTCAGTGTTGTTTCTCCTTCTTGAGAGACCACACAACGTTGCGCAGATCTACGGGCAGTGTCTACAAGAATGCATCATGCTGGCGCTCATACCAACACGTGAATGCGCAATCTTCAACCTGACGAAGAAATACGGAGGCCAAATAAACCAACCGCAAATTCAAAATCAATCAAATGGGAACAAAACTATACTCACCCGAGCTATGTAGCACTTGAGGTAGCACCATCCGGGGTTGTCGTCGCTCCACGAGATCCACAACGCTGCCTTCTGCTGGCAGTCATAGTACACCCGGGGGGGGGGGGGGGGGGTAGTCCAATGGCTTGACGCGGTAAGGGATGGGGGAATGACACTTCTCCTCAGACTCGCCCGAGGATTGGGTCTTAGTGGTGGTCCGCGATGAGCTCGAACTGCTGGCCATGGTGCACGCTCAAGCTAGGGTGACACCTCTGCTAGCTCCTCTCTGTTTATCCGGCCCTACCCATATTTCAAGTAGCCACCTCCGCAATGCAAGCTCCTTTGTTTTTGTTGGATCACTGGAACAATTGTAATATGATGTATATGCACTCAAATTGTACTTTTTTTGTAATAGTTTTAATTTGCACACATTATTTTGTAAGAAAAAAAAGAATTAATAATAATTATGAAACATGTAAACAGTATTGCAATAATGCAAACTGAACTAAACATATATTTAGTGATATTGATATTAATTACTTTATGTACATGTGCACGAAGGCGCTACAGACACACAGCACACACCACACTTCTTCTATGGCTTGATGTTAAATCTCTGACCAAGCATGTACGAGACGCAAGCGTCTATAGTTGCATAATCGATGTGCAGGCTACTCAGGTCCTTATCCCCCTAGTTTTGGTGAAACGTACCATCATCAGAATGCTTGGCCATTGTCAGACCAAGCACTCTCTGACACACGTTCTTGAGTCCAAGTCCAAATGTTGAGTTTTGCTTCAACTGGTCTAGCGCGGCGTACTGCAGCTCCGACGTCCTCGCTACACTGATGTTGTGATCAATGGACAGCCGATGGACGTCGCCTCCGATCTTCGATCCGACGAACATGCACCAAGGGCTGTCTAGGAAATGCTTCAGTTTTTCTGGAACCTTGTCAGCGTGGCACACCTGGAAGAGGAGACACCGATATTGATGTTGTTCCCGTTTGGCATGTCCATGCAGACCTGAATGATGGCTGTCTTGTTTGGTTGATTATTCACACAATCGACTTTTGGAATGATTAGCCACTCCGTATCCAAACCGACGAGGAGTGGTTTTTCATTCGCCCATATCTCATCAAGGAACTGGACGACGACGCTGCTATCGAAGGTGACCGTTGTGTTGATGTTGTGGTGGTGGAAATTAACGTTGACGATGTGTGTCTGCGTCGACGGATGGCGACGGCTCGGCAGGGCTTGGGATCGCGAGGCGGCGGCGCTTTCAGGGTGCAGCAGAGCAGGCCACACCGCCCAGCTTGCCGGATCGATAGTGTGACACTCCATGTGTCTCATTTCTGTCTAACAAACATGCTAAGCACAAATCATGAATTACCTTGCATGAAATGATAAGAGCCCACTTATTGAATTAATTCCCAGGTAATTAAAAACCCAGCAAACAAATTTGTGAGCCAAATAAAATTTTATTATACAACTTGTGCCAAATAAATTCATAATCATGTTAGTAATAATAAAATAGAATTTTATGAATTTAATGAGTATTTTACCATATTTAGAAATGCCCCAAATAATTAATTAAAGCATAAACACCTTTTCACATTGGAGATTTAATTATAAAATAATTATTCAATTTCTGACCACTTGGGTCCCGCGAGAGCCCCACAAATATCTCCAAGGGCCTATGTGCAAAATCCCACGAATTTAGGAGCTCCCTAGCTATTTTAATTAGAAATATCTTTGGCTATGGACCTTTTTATAAGGATCAATTTCTCTAGGGGGTTCAAAGCAAAATCTTTTTCCTCTCTTCTCCATTGGCCGGCATGGCACTGTTCCCTCCCCTGCCCACGCCAGCACCCTGCCTGCTCCTGCCCGCACGCCACTGGCTTCGTCTCGGGACCCCGCGAGCTACAGTGCGCCTGCACCACTTTGCTCCTCCGCTCTGTCCTCTCAGCTGCGTGCCCGCCCAACAGCCTCCGCTCCTCCTGCCTGCACGCCATTGACATGGCCGACCGGCCGGACTTCAATTCTCGCTGATTCTTCCGCTCTCACCCCCACTTGCTTCCCCTACTCTCTGCGCGACTTGAAGGCGCACCCGCCGGTCACAGACTCACTTCCCCTCTCACTCCCGTTGCTCTCTGCTCTCCTCATTTTTCTCCTCTCTGTGCTCTACTCCTCTTTGCCATCATCGAGTGAAAATCTTGAGCTGAGTTTCCTCTTCACTGCCCCCCCCCCCCCCCGAGCCGAGCAGAACCTCAAACCGCACGCGCACATCCCCTCTAGTTTCCCAGGCCACTCGACCAGCAACTCCCCGCGTGAGCATCAAGTAATCGAAAGAAATCTTCATCTTCTCCATCGGCGAACAACTCTGACCTTGCCGCAAAATTCGTCAACCCCGGTTCGTCTCGCCTCCCCCTTTCTTCTTGCTCGTGTGCGCAACTCCCAGACAAATTCTCCTAACCTTCTTCTCCTTGATTTTGCGCACAAAGTCGTCGGTAGTTTGTGTTTTCCCCGGCCACCGCCTCTACTCCGACGGAACTGAGCCGCCTCGCCGACGAGCACCATCTTTCGCTCATCCCTGATGCACGTCGACTTGATGCCGCTCTTCGTGGTGCCCCCGTGAAGCTGTAGGAGAAGTCGGAGTCAAGTTTGGTGCTCCCTGCCGATTCCGCGACCCAGCCAAAGACCACCGCCCCATCGCCTCTCATCGCCGACCATCTTCCGGTGAGAACCCCACCTGGCGAACCCCTCCACCTCCTCCGCCTTGGTGCGCACATCATTTATTTGCTCCTACGACGAGCTTTTCCCCCGTGTAGCGCCCGCCGGCGAGGCCAGCCTCTGTTCCGGCACACCGACTGGCATCCAACTGGCCGACTGCGTGTCGCCGATGTGGCTCCGACGTGGCGCTGAGCTATCACTGATGTGTCATTAGATGAAACCAGAAATACCCAGGAAATGCCAGAAAAGTGCTAAAACTTCCAAAAACCATAGTAAATCGAATATAAATCCAAAGGAGCCCAAATAAATTTTGTTAGTCTTGTCTTGAGGAGCTCTATTTTAGTAAAATGATAAATCACTGCCTCTATACATATATTTTTATCAATATATTAAACTATCCAAACAATAAATAATTCACCAGAAATTCTTGGAGTAAAATTAAATCATGATTTTTGGCGTGCTTAGTAAATACATAATAATCTACCACCACAATTTTTGGTTTAGCAAAATATGAATTGTTTTAGGCTCTGTAATTTAATTAGTTTGTTTGCTTAATTTAATTCTAGTAATTATTCTGTAAATAATTTGCCCATGCCACTTAGCCTAAAATTCACTCATATAAGTCTCTGTACACAGTAAATCACACATGTCCAGGAACATAAATTTACTTAAGTAATTAATTTAATTGCTCATATCACTCTTTTACTTTGTTTAAATGCATAAAAGAATGTATGTACCTAAATTCTTAATGAACAAACCAACTTCTCTGAAGCATATGGCTTCGAGGATATAATAATAATTTTAATTGACATTAAAACACAAGGTGCTTGCATGCATCATATCATTTCCAATCAACGATATATCGATAATGCCGTTAATACAATTCGATCATATAGGCAACGACGACCAGGAGCAAGAAGAGGATATTCAAAAGGACCTTGATCCTCAGGAACAAGAAATTGTAGTTGCTAGCACTAACATCGATCCAGGCAAGCCCCGGTTTACATTCGCCTTTTTCATAAAGTTTGCTAGTTTTCAATATTACTAGTGTCTGTGATGATTGTTGCATTAGGTCACGGGAGTTGATTGGAACCCACTTTGCATGATACCCAAATGACCTACGGCACTGTCATTAGAACTTTGGTAGTATCGGTACAGCGTCACTATGCTAGTAATTGCTAGACTCGGTAGATATCATTACTAAGAAATGAACTTGACCACTGGAACGGGAATTAATAAAAGAAGTTTATTTTAATGTTATGACTGGGTAGGGATGATGCATGTGTAGGTTTGCAGCAACACATGGGTGTTGACTGCGGTAGCCCTGCCTTGTCGAACCTAGGACCCGTCCATGGTCGGCCCCTTGGTCAAGTATTGAATAGTACCGAATGCATGCTAGTCTATGGGCACTAATAAACTTATGTAGCATTGGCGCGGCAATGAGGATGGTACCTAGTACAGTGGTCGTTGACCCTTTTGCTACTGGAGTGGGCGGTTCATATCGCGAAGTACTGTTGGCAGAACGGCATGCCCACTCGCTGAGACTAGACCCGGACCAAGTTGTTTTTCGTCCTTGCAAAAGGTTGCCATATACAACATTAATTGGTGTGTATGTGTCGTGTTTTTCGGGTTTCTCGGCTGGTGTAAATCAATTGCAATTGCTGTCCCTCGCAGTAATGAGTACCACTTGGTCACTGAGTCGTCACGTAGTTGCACATGGTACTTGGAAATTGATTATGATGCTTATTGTTGATGTTACTAATATTGCTCTTATGTTGCCTTTACTTTATGTATTGCTTTGTTACCTTATTGTTGCAACTAAAGTTATATTTCTGCTCTACCCAATTAAGTTGAGAACTCAAACTTAATAGAACTAATAGGTTGCTTAGTGCGAGTCCTTTTAAACAAGCCACCTATTAGAGCCATTGCATGTCTAGGTGTCCGACGGGTAAGACTTGCTGAGTAATTAGTACTCAGGCTTTGTGCCACTGTTGTTTTTCAGGTAATGAAGATCTAGAACTGCTTGTAGATGTGCTGCCCTGGGACATGCAAGTCCTTGAGGGGTGGACCGCCCACAGGGAGTCCGACTCACCGCCGCAGTATTGATGTGTGTTGCTAGGGTGATGGTTCTTCGGGCATGAACCATTCCTATGTTGTATCGTCGAGCTTATAGCTTCTTATCGTGATTTGCTTCCGCTGTTTTCAAAACATTATGAACTTGTCCGCTGCACTCTGATAACCATTCCTATGTAATATTCAACTTAAATTTGAACCGATATTGTATTATCAAGTGTCTTCGTTATCAGCACTGTCGGGACCTCGATCCTTCGGGAAGGGGCGCCACAGCTGGTATCAGAGCCGTGGTCCACGATAATACAACAAATAAATCGTATTTTCAAAAATTACGATGTTTGCGGGTGAGGATACGTTAGTATTGCCCATATAGATAATAGAGTGGTGACAAAGCTAACCTGGATTATGATTATTTACATTATTTGCATCTACGACTTCTTCAAACGAAGGTACATGCGTGGTTAACCGACACGCGTGATATTGGTGCCTGTGCTCGCAGGCGGATACGAGACACTGTTGGCTCGTGAGTTATCACGGGGCGATCCTTTCCTATGGATCGTTACTAGTAGTACTGTGCTTATTTTTGTAGTTTCTTTTGAACTTGATGTATTGTTTCTGCAATGGATCTTCTGCAAGTACACTAACACCGTTAGTATAACATTTATAATGACTTACGTGTTGAGTGCGGGTCGTCACCAAGTATCCGTGCCGCTAAGTATCGGCAAGGATAGGCGTTGTGTTGTGAGGAATGATTGGTTAATAAAATGAAGGTTTTTTATCATGCGTCCCATTATAACTAAAGTAAAATTTGGTTCTCTCCTTGCTCACCAACCTCTGAATAAAAATTTTCTAAACATGGTAAGTATAAAATTCTGAATAACAAGGTTAACAAGAATCCGTCATGTTTTTAGCTGCCAACTTCAAAAATTCATAATTATTAATTTACTCAACCAAATGAGGCATACAAATACTTTTCAGAAAGGTTACAACATCTCCTGCCACCTAGAATTTAAATTAAAAATTTGATCATAACAGTAACAACCTCAGAAACAAGGAACAAGTACAATCTGTCCACTCACTGTTTTCAGCAAGACCTTGAACTTAAAAATTTCATAACTAAATTTGTACTTCAAATTTGCAAGAGTTTGAACCCAATCTGGAAAGACCTTGAAGTCTATTTTCATCTCCATTAGGTTTCATAATTTTGTTGTGTTCCCTCTGTCCAGTAGATCCAAAACACTCAGCCTCTGTCATCCTGAACCAGAATCTGCCAATCTGAACTTGCAAAATTCATAAGTCCAGATTTACTTGGGATTTTTGAGAGTATAAATACAATCTGGAAAGCTGTGAAAGTATAGTATAACTTGGTTCTAGACCCCAATTTTTAAGACCTTGTTTTCTGTTCGAAATACCCACTTTTCTGACTGTTGTACAGTCAAGACAAAATTTGTTTTAAAACCCATTGCCGTATTATTGACCCTTGAGGCTGGAAAATATGAACTAAAACCTTGTTTCTGTATTTCATAGCACTTTATACGAAATGCATTGTTACTCATGGAACACTGTCCTCACCATTGGGTTTATGTTCCAGATGGGTGACCCCGGTTTTGAGGAGCTTTCGCACGACGGGTGGCGCTACACCACCGTGGCTTTCCTACACTTTTGTGGGATCTTCTATGCTTGTTGGGCTATGACGAGCCACCCTCCTACAAGGGCTACGAGATCCGCCGCCATGGCGTGACTCTTGCAGAGGTACACATTAGCGTGCCCACCCACCCGCGCGACCTCGACATGGTGGGTATGGAGAGCATGGCGACTAGTGGGAGCCTTCGTGAGGGCTTGGAGAGAGTCGCCCATAGGGCTCTTACCCACTTCTGCGGGTGCCACACAGTAGCGCTCTCTGGGACTCCATTTAAGATGATCCCCATCTGGCACCAGGCCAACCCGGTGTGGTAGAGGTGCGTGAGGCGCATCGGCCGCGACGACTACCCGACGTACCATGTAGGGTACCACCGTGTGTCCTACTACTTCGAGTACCTCCTCAACTTGGATGAGGAGGCTAGCAGCCATAGCAGGATCCCACTGGCTGAGTCTGAGCAGGTCTGGGTGCAGAGGAATGAACTACAGGCACATGCCGACGCACACCAGAGAGAGATTCAGTGGCTGACCGTTGCTCTTGAGGCAAGTGAGACTCGCGTTACTGAGGTGACTGGACAGCGTGACAACCTCGCACAGGAGGTTAACAGATGTGGTGTGATTATGCAGCAGCGCACCAACCACAACGAGCACCTGTAGCATCAGTTGACGGCTGCACAACACGAGATGGAGCTTATGGGAGAGGATTTAGAGACCCTGGCTCAAGAGAACCAGGGCCTGCAGCAGCAGCTAGAGGCGGCCCTTGCACCACCAGCAGCACCGGAGGAGGAGGAGCCACAGGAGGATATAGATGAGGAGTCTGACGTAGACTACGAGGCGCCAACCGGAGGTAGGACTTAGGAGGATCATGGTAGACTAGATTAGTCTCTGTAGTCAGGACCGATTGGGTAGGTAGCTTTTGTCGACCACGCGAGGATGTGGTATTTTGGGGGATCACTGTGTGAGATGCTTTTGTAACTCGATGGTCACATGTTCCAAGTTTATGTACCTTAAGGCTATGTTGACTAATGATATGTATTGGTGTATCCTTTACGCTATTGTTGTTGCACCAGAGTTTCATAAGAATTCTAGCTTGATAGTACTCTTTGACTCAATCGAAGTAGTTTCCTTGTAGATGGCTGAAAACCTTAATCAACCACCACCAGGTTGGGTGATCATCGATGGCCTAGAGTTCACAGGGATGGTTCACCTATTTTGGATAGTTCTCCAGAGATTCGGATATTCCATTCCTCCCACCTATGTTGGCAAGGAATTTCAGGAGCATGGAGTTCCCTCATGTGTCATCCATGTGGCGGTTCCCGCCAATTACTCGGTCATTCCCGTATGGGAATCTTAGACCATTAGCGTCATCGGGACAGACCTGCCTTCCACCTGGAATGTAGCTGCATTCAAGGCACTTACTCGGTTATGTGAAGACCACAAGCATGATGTTGCTGGAACACCCGTCGCCTTGCTACCCATTAATGATGTGAGAGACTTCGAGTGGATTAGGCGTGTGGATTTCATCTTTGATCCAAACCATCGCCACCATGATCCTATGCTGTCCATAATAGAGTGTTATGGCTTATCCACTTTTGCCTTGTGCACAAATTTGTGCTGGCGTCTGGATGTATTCCATGTTGCACTTCAACTTTCTGAAGTCGAAAAACAAGCTAAGGATGAAGAAACTGTAGAACTGAACCAGCAAATCCAAGCAAATAATGAAGAGATGGATGCGATTATAGAAGAACGTGACCAAGCCTTACAGGATGCAGCAGATTTTGACCATGACATGACTGAGGCTCAAGATGACTTGATCGCATTCAAGGCTGCCCATCTTCCTATTGAAGGGAATTGGGATGAGTATTTGCCTTATGCGGAATTCTCATACAACAATAGTTACCAGGAGAGTCTAAAAATGTCACCATTTGAAGCACTCTATGGTCGCAGTTGTAGAACACTGCTAAACTGGTCTAAATCTGAAGAAAAAGTAACCTTTGGTCCTGACCTTGTCAAGGATGCTGAAGAAAAGGTTCGTACCATTCAAGCAAATCTTAAAACTGCTAAATGTCGTCAAGAGAAATATGCAAACAGACGACGTAGGCCACTATATTTCAACAAGGGTGACTACATCTATCTTTGAGTGTCACCTATGAAGGGTATCCAAGGGTTTGGAGTCAAAGGAAAGTTAGCTCCCCGTTATATTGGACCGTTCCAAATTTTGGGATGCTGTGGAAATGTAACCTATAAGTTGGAGTTACCCACAAATCTATCTGGAGTTCATCACACCTTTCATGTCTCTCAGCTGAAGCGGTGCCTCAAACCACCCATCAACAAAATCTTGGAAGAACATGACCAACTTCAACCCGATCTCACATACTCCAAACAACCCATAAAGATCCTCAATGAGAAAGAGCGCACAACCCGTAATAGGACCCTCAAATTCTACAAAGTTCAATGGAGTAACCACTCAGAGGACGAGTCTACTTGGGAATCGGATGAATTTCTGAGTACTCACTACCCGGAATTTTGGTCGTCATACACAGGTATGTTTTGACCACCGTACTTCCCTCTAGTTTGCCTTGTTCTTAATCTCGGGATGAGATTTCTTTAAGGAGGGAGGGCTGTGACACCCCAGGTGACTGATTTCTGTTTAACAAACATGCTAAGCACAAATCATGAATTACCTAGCATGAAATGATAAGAGCCCACTTATTGAATTAATTCCCAGGTAATTAAAAACCCTACAAACCAATTTGTGAGCCAAATAAAATTTTATTACACAACTTGTGCCAAATAAAATCATAATCATGTTAGTAATAATAAAATAGAATTTTATGAATTTAATGAGTATTTTACCATATTTAGAAATGCCCCAAATAATTAATTAAAGCATAAAAACCTTTCACTTTGGAGATTTAATTATAACATAATTATTCAATTTCTGACCACTTGGGTGCCACCAGAGCCCCACAAATATCTCCAACGGTCTATGTGCAAAATCCGACGAATTTAGGAGCTCCCTAGCTATTTTAATTACAAATATCTTTGACCAGGGACCTTTTTGTAAGGATCCATTTCTCCAGGGGGTTTAGAGGAAAATCATTTTCCTTTCTTCTCCATTGGGACGGCGCGGCACTGTTCGCTCCCCTGCCGATGCTAGCGCCCTGCCCGCTCCTCCCCGCACGCCACCGGCTTCGTCTCGGGACCCATGAGCTACAGCGCGCCTGCACCACTTTGCTCCTCCACTCGGTCCTCTCAGCCGCATGCCTGCCCAACAGCCTCTGCTCCTCCTGCCTGCATGCCATTGACATGGCCGATCGGCTGGACTTCAATTCTCGCCAATTCTTCCGCTCTCATCCCCACTTGCTTCCCCTATTCTCTACGCGACTTGAAGGCGCACTCGCCGGTCACAGACTCACTTCCCCTCTCACACCCGTTGCTCTCTGCTCTCCTCATTTTTCTCCTCTCTACGCTCCGCTCCGCTCTTCGTGGTGCCCCCTGGTGCTCCCTGCCGATTCCGCGACCGAGCCGAAGACCACCGCCTCGCCGCCTCTCGTCGCCGACCATCTTTCGGTGAGAACCCACCTCGCGAACCCCTCCGCCTCGGTGCATACATCATTTATTTGCTCCCGTGACGAGCTTTTCCCCCGCATAGCGCCCACCGGCGAGCCCTCCGGCGATGCCAGCCTCTGTTCCGGCGCGCCGACTGGCATCCGACTGGCCGCCTGCGTGTCGTTGATGTGGCTCCGACGTGGCGCTGAGGTGTCACTGACATATCATTAGATGAAACCAGAAATACCCTGGTAATGCCACAAAAGTGCTAAAACTTCCAAAAACCATAGTAAATCGAATATAAATCCAAAGGAGCCCAAATAAATTTTGTTAGACTCGTCTTGAAGAGCTCTATTTTAGTAAAATGATAAATCACTGCCCCTGTACATATATTTTTATCAATATATTAAACTGTCCAAACAATAAATAATTCACCAGAAAGTCTAAGAGTAAAATTAAATCCTGATTTTTGGCATGCTTAGTAAATACATAATTATCTACCACCACAATTTTTGGTTTAGTAAAATATGAATTTTTTTAGGCTCTAGAATTTAATTAGTGTGTTTGCTTAATTTAATTCTAGTAATTATTCTGTAAATAATTTGCCCATGCCACTTAGCCTCAAATTCACTCATATAAGTCTCTGTACACAGTAAATCACACATGTCCAGGAACATAAATTTACTTAAGTAATTAATTTAATTGCTCATATCACTCTTTTACTTTGTTTAAATGCATAAAAGAATGTATGTACCTAAATTCTTAATTAACAAACCAACTTCTCTGAAGCATATGGCTTCAAGAACATAATAATAGTTTTAATTGACATTAAAACACAAGGTGCTTGCATGCATCATATCATTTCCAATCAATGATATATCGATAATGCCGTTAATACAATTCGATCATATAGGCAACGACGACCAGGAGCAAGAAGAGGATATTCAGAAGGACCTTGATCCTCAGGAACAAGAAATTGTAGTTGCTAGCACTAACATCGATCCAGGCAAGCCCCAATTTACAATCATCTTTTTCATAAAGTTTGCTAGTTTTCAATATTACTAGTGTCTGTGATGATTGTTGCATTAGGTCACAGGAGTTGATTGGAACCCACTTTGCATGATACCCAAATGACCTACGCCATTGTCATTAGAACTTTGGTAGTATCGGTACTATGTCTCTATGCTAGTAATTGCTTTACTCAGTAGATATCGTTACTAAGAAATGAACTTGACCACTGGAACAGGAATTAATAAAACAAGTTTATTTTGATGTTATGACCGGGCAGGGATGATGCATGTGTATGTTTGTAGCAACACATGGGTGTTGACTACGGTAGCCCTGCCTTGTCGAACCTAGGACCCGTCCGTGGTTGGCCTCTTGGTCAAGTATTGAATAGTACCGAATGCATGCTAGTCTATGGGCACTAGTAAACTGATGTAGCATTGGCGCGGCAATGACGACGGTACCTAGTATAATGGTCGTTGACCCTTCTGCTGCTGGAGTGGGTGGTTCATACCGTGAAGTACTGTTGGCAGAACGGTATGCCCACTCGCTGAGACTGTACCCGGACCTAGTTGTTTTTCATCCTTGCGAAAGAATGCCATATACGAACTTAATTGGTGTGTATGTGTCGTGTTTTTTCGGGTTTCCCAGCTGGTGTAAATCAATTGCAATTGTTGTCCCTCGCAGTAATGAGTACCACTTGGTCACTGAGTCGTCACGTAGTTGCACATGGTACATGGAAATTGATTATGATGCTTATTGTTGATGTTACTATTATTGCTCTTATGTTTCCTTTACTTTATGTATTGCTTTGTTACCTTATTGTTGCAACTAAAGTTACATTTCTGCTCTACTGTTGACGGCTGTTAAGTACCATTTTTAACCATCAACTATACTCAAATAAAGGAGAATTTGGCATTTCATACACGCATGCTTTAGCACAATAATATAGTTCCACTTGTACTTGGAGAACTTTGTGCATGCAGGAGGAAATGTGAAGGAAACACCTCAAAAGGCAAGAAAACACACTTTCGACCAATCAGAGAGTGCCACATGGACGTCACACGGATTGAAGGGCCCATTTTCAGCACTTAACCGACGTAACTCCCTGTAATACCACGCAAACCGACGTCAGGGCCCACAGGACAGCCACCTGGAGAAAGCACAGGCCAGGAGGGGCCACCCCCAGATCGGCCGACCTGGTCAGGTCGGCCGACCCGGCCGGGCGCCCTCTCCGCCTGGGCTTCCACGTGTTGGCTCCTCCGCGACTCCTGATGACGGTTTGAGATGCCTTCCGTGGCGGTTATGCTCCCTTGCCGACCTATTGAGGCTATAAATAGGAGGGTGTGCCTTCACACTCAACACACACCACAAGAAGCATTTCTCTCTTGCTAGTAGTAGTTCTTGGAGTTTTAGTGGAGTTAGGCTGAGTCTAGAGCTCTCTAGTCCCAAGTCTTCACTTGGAATTGGTATGGCTCTTGTATCTTTTCCCTTTTGTAAGACTTTGCTCTTATCAATATATATATCTTTTCTATATAGTTGTGCTTGGGTCATGAGTTTCTTGTTTGATATTGTGATCCATATGTGTGATAGTATAGTCTACTTGTGTGATAGTAGTTTATATTTATTATACTACTATTGTCATGCTAGTTATATACCGTCACTATAGTCTAGTTTATACGTTATAGTCTCTATGCTTAGTTTTAGCTGATAAAGTATAGCATGGGTTTGGTGATCGTATTCGTACGGTAGCTCTGCCTCGTTAATAGTAATCGCGGAGGGGCAGAGTGCTCTTTGGTCATGCAAGTATGGTATTTGGGTGACTGATTTGCATCAATTATTCGTTAGTCTACTGGTTCGTTGAGGTAGGCGGCAGGTGGTGACAGCCCTGTCCGTCCTTTGAAATCCTCCCCGCTAGGCTAGTGCGTAGGCTCTTGGCGGAAGTCGCCTGTGGATGCAGGGGTAAGTCCGTGCCTGAAGTGCTATATTATTGACTGCTGAACCTGAGTGTGGGTCTGTATATATTCTACTTAGGCTATGCAACTGTATAGGAATGTATAGTAGGAGTAGCTTAGCCTAGTCTTTCCTCCACTAGACTTTATTTATTTAGTAGGAATCTTCTGTGTGTGTCACACTACCCGGTTATTATCATGTACCCGCCTGTCTTGGTTAGATATCCTTGCTAATTGTTAACATGATCTTATATGTTAGTAACGCTTCTTGATCATACCCTTCCTTTGGGATAAACAAATACGATACCCTGAATACTTCCGGGTGAAATGCTACAGCGGTATTCTCCGTGCGCTTGCGGATTTTACCTACTTGACTCTGGGACATATTAGTGAACCGTTTCTGGCCCCGTGCCGGGAATGATTTATTAATATGGCTTAGCAAAAGTCAACAAGCATTTCTGGCGCCGTTGCCGGGGAAGGCGTATGATTCAAGAAAAATTACTAATGTATATAGTAGTGTTGCAATTATTAAGGCTATCTCCTAAGCAGGTTACCCATGCTTTGTTTTCTGCATTTTGTATGAAAACAGGGTAGTGTATGACTGGTTTCGACTTGCTGACAAACTTCACTGAAGATCCTAAGTCACTCCTGAGAAGGACACGAGCTAGGCTCACCCCTCCTCGTAAGGAGACTCGGCCAATCGAACCTGTCATTCCCGCACCATCAAGCTCTGAGCAAATGGCCGACAAGACCCTCCGCGAGTTCTCCGCTCCCTCCGCTGCCAACATCCCTACGGGACCAGCTGGCAATGTGGGAGATGCAAACTTCGAGATCAAGACCGGTCTCATCACCATGGTGCAGGCTAGCCCATTCTGTGGGAAAGCCAATGAGGACGCTAGTGCTCATCTCCAGCAATTCCTGGAGATTTGCAACACGTTCAAAATGAAGGACGTCACCCCCGACGCTGTTCGCCTTCGACTGTTCCCGTTCTCTCTCCTTGGGAGAGCGAGACAGTGGTTCTACGCAAACCCTGAAGCTGTGAACACTTGGGAGAAGTGTTCAGCTGCGTTCCTTGCAAAGTTCTTCCCGCTGGGCAAGACCAATGCCCTCCGCGGAAAGATCTCAAGCTTCCAGCAGGAGTCGAAGGAGTCAATTCCTGAGGCATGGGAGAGGCTCCAGGAGTACATCCTGGCATGTCCCCACCACGGGATGGATGATTGGCTGATCATCCAGAACTTCTACAACGGGCTTACTCCATCGGCCCGCGACCACCTCGACGCTGCTGCTGGTGGAGCCTTCTTCTCGCTCACTGTGAGCAAGGCAAAAGATTTGATCGAGAAGATGGTGTCCAACCAAGGTTGGAATGAAGAGCGCCTCCAACCTCGCCAGCGAGGCATGCACTCCATCAAGGAGGTTGACATGCTCGCCGCCAAGATTGACCTTCTCATGAAGAAGATGGACGAACAAGCCAATGGAGAAGTGAAAGCCCTAGACGCTCATATGACTTGCGAGGTCTGTGGCAACACGGGACACTCGGGCAATGACTGCCCTGAGACCCGTGAGGACGCAATGTTCATGGGCAACAACAACAACAACGGCTACCGTCCACAAGGAGGTCAAAGTTGGGGTCCACCACGTCCCAACTACCAAGGAGGTAACTCTGGCAACTTCTCTGGTTTTAATTCCGGTTATAATCAGCCCTCCTTGAAAGATCTTGTGCTTGGTCAAGCTAAGGTTAATGATAACATCAGTAAAAAGCTTGCCACCACTGATAGGACTCTTGAGAGCATCCACACTAAGATAGAGGGTGTTTCCTCTGCTCTCAAGAATCAGCTGAGCTTTAATAAAATGATAGAAACCCAATTAGCTCAGTTAGCTGCTGCTGTTCCTACTGCTGAGTCGGGGAAAATCCCGGGGCAACCCGAGACCCCCTTAGAAAATGTTAATGCGGTTACCACGAGAGGAGGTAAGTCCACTCGGGATCCCCCATACCCTAACCATGTAGGAAAGGACACATCAGCTGAGAAGCCGGCAGAAGAAGAAGAACTGCCGCCCAGGAAAACGGCCCCACATGAGTTCTATGACACGAACCTCATGCCGTTTCCTGAAAGAAGAAGGACAGCCTCATCACATTCATGAAGAACTTCCTTGAGAAGGAAAAGGTTGCACAACAACAACTGATGAAGGCAAGGGGGCAAAGGTCACACATTAAGCAACAGCCTCCGAAGTCCACAAGGCAGCAACCTTCGAGGTCTGCAAAGAAACAGGCTGTGAAGCCTGCAAAACCGCAGCCTCCGAAGCCCGAGAAGCCACCGGCCGCAACAAAGACCAAGAAGGTGTGGCGAGTGAAACAAGAAGCATCATCCGTGTCTTCATCTCCGGGACCGAACAACGCTTCATCGAGCTGAACGCCGGAGAAAAGTCCTGCTCGTCGGACTTTAAAAGGTGAGTCCTCGCCGGGAGGTTAAACCGGTAGTTATCCATATTTGCTCTTTTAATTGCATATTTGCTTTCCACCACATTTTGATTTTTTCTGACCACTGCATTTCTGCATTTTTGAATTTTTTCAGCCACCTTGAAATTTTTCAAAACTCATTTGCATTTCTGAAAATTTAGAAAATAGGTTTTTGGGCTTTCCATTTTGAAAAGATTTTTTGTCGAGCTTTTTGAGCAAAAAGGCAGCAGGGGACAAATCCCCTAGCCGTTGGGGAACACATAGGAAAAAGGGGGCTGCCAGGAGGCCCACCTGCCAGGTCGGCCGACCTGGTGAGGTCGGCCGACCCCCTGGCCCCACCTTTTCCTGTGCTCCTTTCTCCAAACGGCTATATGGCCGTTGCTCTGTCCCTTTCTAACGGCCATCTTGCTATAAAAACCGCCCAGGAGGAGGAGCTTCACCATTCCAAGCTCATCTTTGACTCCCCTCCTTTGCTCACTTGTTGCTCTCCCAAAATTTCGTGTTCTTCAACTTTACTACAGCCCCCAAAACCCAAAAAAATATTTCCCCTCTATTTTAGTGCATTTGCAAGTTGTTGTGAGAAGAAAACCAATTTCGGAGAAGCTCGGGTTTGTCGTTTTCACTAACGCTCACCCGAACACTTGTTCGATCTTGTTTTTGTTCTTGTCTTGTGTTTGTTCTTGTGTGCAGCCATGTTCAAACGAATGAAGCAAGTCGCCGGAATCAAGCGGAGAAAAAGCACTCGTGCAAGCACGAGTCAAGCATCCTCTGTCGAGCTCACACCAAGTCCGGGGCATGGTGACCCCGAAGCTGAAATTCCGGAGGAAAGGCCGGCCTTGCTCATCACCGAGGAGCATCTCGACATCAAGGACAACCGCGAGGGCCAAGCCATCGCGCTCATGAGAGAACGGCCATTCGCCCACACCCGACGCTTCGATCCGGACTTCCTCGAGAAAATAGGTATGAGAGAAGAATTTGCCTCTATTTTTCGCACTATGGGTTGGCTAAATTTCGTAGAAGTAGATGAGCCGGGTTCTCGTTTACTTACTATGCAGTTTTTATGCACCCTTAGAAAGTATGATGAAGGCATTTCTTTTCGCTTGTTTGGGCAAGAGCGCTTGGTCACATGGGGTGATCTTCATGCTATGCTAGGTCTAAATCCTAAATGTAGGCTAGACTTAGATAAAGCGCTAAAGGGGTTCCATAAAGAAAGTTTTTGGAAAAAGATTTCCGGAAACGAGTGGGGTCCCAAGCCTAGAACAAGTGCCATCCATAATCCTACACTTAGATTTATGCATGTGTGGTTGGCTATGACCTTGTTTCCTCGAGGTGACATTAGGGTTGTCCGGCAAGATGAATTGAAAATACTTTATGCCATGGTTAAGAAAATTAGGGTGTCACCCGCGGAATGCATGATTGATCAATGGTTAGACAATATAAAGTTGACAGGACCAATTGAGTGCACCTCTTTAGTTACTCGCATTGCGCAGAAGTGTGGTCTGCTTGAGAATGTTCATGTTGAATATTTGACGGTAGATAGAGAATTTCTAGGCGAGGACTATTTTGTGCAAGGACATACTTTGAAACATGGTCCAAATAATACCTTGATCTATCACTTTCCCGGGTATACAAATGAATTCCCGTTACCTAACCCGAGTCTTCGTTTGTATCACTATCGGGCACTAACCCTCCCACTTGAGCCAGTGGGAGAAGTTCGCAGGCATAGTGTTTCAGGGCGACCGACACGTTCCCGTAGGCATATGGAGCCTACACTGGAGTTTCACACTCCGACCGGAGATCCGGTATGGGAGCAGCCCCCGCCACAGGACGAGGCGGGTGCATCAACATGGCAGGCCGGAGCATGGGAATCTCAGTACGATTACCCCATGCAGACGTCATCAAGTTCAAGCGGACCGCCATCCTTTGCCACTCGGTCATTCTCATCCCGTGGGTTCCGTGAACTCAACTATGGGATGGCCGAGTTGACAAGGAGGGTGAACGACATTGATTTGCGCACCGAGAGCATGCAACAAACTCTCACGCAACATGTCACCGACACCCAGCAATGGCAGAATTTCAGCGACAACCAATTCCGCCAGCTGAACGCGATGATGGCTCAGAATCAGAACAATTGGGATGCCTTCTTCCGCTCCCAAGGCTACGACCCGAACCAGCAGATATGAGCAAGAACAAGCTTGGGGGTGGACCCCCCTTCTCACGGTAACTTGTATCTTTCCCCTTCCCTTTATTTCTTGCATTTGCTAAATCTGAAAATCCATAAAAATTTGCAAAACATAAAAAGAACAAAAATATTTCCCTTTTTCATGCGCGGTATGAATGTGTATAATTTTCCTATGTTGAGATGATGAATAGTTGCTCTGTCCTTTATTCCTCTCTAATGCTAGTTTACAACTTAGTACTCTCTCAAGAGTTAGGTTTGTTGGTAAATCTTGCCTTGAACTTGAATCTTGTGGGTAGCATATGCATTCTCTAGTTCTAAGTTGTTGAGAGGTATGATATGATAGATAGGGCTGCTATGATCTTGCTCAACGTAAAGCTTGAATTTTGGAGTTTTATTTTTCAAAATGACAAATTGACAAGTTCCTCAATGATGAAATTCCCACCACAGCCATATGTAGTGTTTACATTTGAAAACCTTTACACATATGCTGCTTGTTTCACATTGAGCTTAGTCAAAATTGATGTGACCCTAGTAGAACTCTTTTCATGCTTTCTTGATCAAGATCATATACACACATCCACCGCCATGAGCTATCCTTCTAAATCAAGAAGATAGCATCCACCATATCCACCATATCCACCGTGAGCTATTCTTCTACACCGGAAGAAAGTCACTATCCATCCATCCATCCAAAGAAACACTCCATATATCCATTACAAAATTCCTCTCTCAAAGTATTCATAGCAAACTAGGACTATGGCTATGCAAAAAGAAAAGAAAAAAAATGCTCAAAAAAAAAAAGAGAGCAAGCAAAAGATAGCCATAGCCTAGAAACTCCAAAAGAGAGAAGGAAAATTCAAAAAGGAGTTATTTCTTCCCATCCACCATTCCTCCGTTCTCCCACACACTTGCACATCTTGATCAAGATTGTTTGAATTGATGTTTTTCTTGGATCCGGTCTTTTGACATAGCAATATTATGTGAACATGAGTGCCTCATATATCCCTACCTTGAGCTCCACATAAAGCCTTATTAAGAAATAGGTGATTATAGGCAACACTTTGCCTTGGTGAGGAATCATACACATATTGAGTGATCCGAGAGAATCATTTGAGGAACTTGGTTTTTATTTTCAAAATCTTTTGAAAACCTCCGGAATAACATAGCGGAATCTAGAGCAAGTGATTGGTGCCCTGCAATTGTTCTATCTCTCAACCGCCCAAGACAATGAGGTGTAAAAGCCCCATGGATCGAGGTAAATGGGTAAGTTATGTGCCAACATATTTAATTCTAGGAAGAGTACTTTGTTATGCGCATAGTATTATTGAGGAGTAGGACATTGTAGCAACTCCTGATCAACAACTTAAGTTTATCTTTGCTTCGGGACGAGCAAAGGGTAAGCTTGGAGGAGTTTGTTGACGGCTGTTAGGTACCATTTTTAACCGTCAACTATACTCAAATAAAGGAGAATTTGGCATTTCATACACGCATGCTTTAGCACAATAATATAGTTCCACTTGTACTTGGAGAACTTTGTGCATGCAGGAGGAAATGTGAAGGAAACACCTCAAAAGGCAAGAAAACACACTTTCGACCAATCAGAGAGTGCCACATGGACGTCACACGGATTGAAGGGCCCATTTTCAGCACTTAACCGACGTAACTCCCTGTAATACCACGCAAACCGACGTCAGGGCCCACAGGACAGCCACCTGGAGAAAGCACAGGCCAGGAGGGGCCACCCCCAGATCGGCCGACCTGGTCAGGTCGGCCGACCCGGCCGGGCGCCCTCTCCGCCTGGGCTTCCACGTGTTGGCTCCTCCGCGACTCCTGATGACGGTTTGAGATGCCTTCCGTGGCGGTTATGCTCCCTTGCCGACCTATTGAGGCTATAAATAGGAGGGTGTGCCTTCACACTCAACACACACCACAAGAAGCATTTCTCTCTTGCTAGTAGTAGTTCTTGGAGTTTTAGTGGAGTTAGGCTGAGTCTAGAGCTCTCTAGTCCCAAGTCTTCACTTGGAATTGGTATGGCTCTTGTATCTTTTCCCTTTTGTAAGACTTTGCTCTTATCAATATATATATCTTTTCTATATAGTTGTGCTTGGGTCATGAGTTTCTTGTTTGATATTGTGATCCATATGTGTGATAGTATAGTCTACTTGTGTGATAGTAGTTTATATTTATTATACTACTATTGTCATGCTAGTTATATACCATCACTATAGTCTAGTTTATACGTTATAGTCTCTATGCTTAGTTTTAGCTGATAAAGTATAGCATGGGTTTGGTGATCGTATTCGTACGGTAGCTCTGCCTCGTTAATAGTAATCGCGGAGGGGCAGAGTGCTCTTTGGTCATGCAAGTATGGTATTTGGGTGACTGATTTGCATCAATTATTCGTTAGTCTACTGGTTCGTTGAGGTAGGCGGCAGGTGGTGACAGCCCTGTCCGTCCTTTGAAATCCTCCCCGCTAGGCTAGTGCGTAGGCTCTTGGCGGAAGTCGCCTGTGGATGCAGGGGTAAGTCCGTGCCTGAAGTGCTATATTATTGACTGCTGAACCTGAGTGTGGGTCTGTATATATTCTACTTAGGCTATGCAACTGTATAGGAATGTATAGTAGGAGTAGCTTAGCCTAGTCTTTCCTCCACTAGACTTTATTTATTTAGTAGGAATCTTCTGTGTGTGTCACACTACCCGGTTATTATCATGTACCCGCCTGTCTTGGTTAGATATCCTTGCTAATTGTTAACATGATCTTATATGTTAGTAACGCTTCTTGATCATACCCTTCCTTTGGGATAAACAAATACGATACCCTGAATACTTCCGGGTGAAATGCTACAGCGGTATTCTCCGTGCGCTTGCGGATTTTACCTACTTGACTCTGGGACATATTAGTGAACCGTTTCTGGCCCCGTGCCGGGAATGATTTATTAATATGGCTTAGCAAAAGTCAACATCTACCCAATTAAGTTGAGAACTAAAACTTAATAGAACTAATAGGTTGCTTAGTGTGAGTCCTTTTAAACAAACCACCTATTAGAGTCATTGCATGTCTAGGTGTCCGACGGGTAAGACTTGCCGAGTAATTAGTACTCAGGCTTTGTGCCACCGTTGTTTTTCAGGTAATGAAGATCTAGAACTGCCAGTAGATGTGCTGCCCTGGGACATGCAAGTCCCTGAGGGTTGGACCGCCCACCGGGAGTCCAACTCACCGTCGCAGTATTGATGTGTGTTGCTAGAGTGATGGTTCTTCGGGCATGAACCATTCCTATGTTGTATCGTCGAGCTCGTAGCTTCTTATCATGATTTGCTTCCGCTGTTTTCAAAACATTATGAACTTGTAATATTATGCTGCACCCTCATGACTAATGATGTAATATTCAACTTAAATTCGAATCGATATTGTATTATCAAGTATCTGCGTGATCAGCACTGTCGGGACCTCGATCCTTCGGGAAGGGGCGCCACAGCAGTTAGTGTAACATCCTAGCCCAAGGCTTAATAGGATTGATAGAATACTCATACCAACAAATTGCAACTTCTTTTTCGGAAGCTCATCCCTAAAGAACTCCAAAGTTAAGCATGCTTGGACTGGAGCAATTTAGGGATGGGTGACCGACCGACAAGTTTGTCCTACGTGCGCATGAGTGAGGACAAAGTGCGCGGAAAAGACATGTGTTGATCTGTGAGGAAAGTCTTGAGGTCCTAGAGAGCTGCTAGGGTAAGCGGGCCCGGCCTCGGAGGGGCGGGACGTTATAGTTGGTATTAGAGCCGACCCTCGCGGTTTCACGGGCGCGTGGGGTCGCAGTTGCGTAGGCATGGTGTGCATGGCTGGTGTGGGCCCAGAGTGGTCATACAACATGGCACATGCGCTGGCACTAGGCACACGGACGTGGCCAAGAGGGGACGTTCCTGGCTTGGGGTTGATCGATGACAACGTCGATCTTCTAAGGCGGTGAGAGTGTAACATCCTAGCCTAAGGCTTAATAGAATTGATAGAATACTCATACCAACAAGTTGCAACTTCTTTTCTGGAAGCTCATCCCCAAAGAACTCCAAAGTTAAGCGTGCTTGCACTAGAGCAATTTAGGGATAGGTGACCAACCGGGAAGTTTGTCCTGGGTGCATACGAGTGAGGACAAAGTGCACAGAAAAGACATGTGTTGGTCTGTGAGGAAAGTCTTGAGGTCCTAGAGAGCTGCTAGGGTAAGTGGGCCCAGCCTTGGAGGGGCGGGACGTTACAGGTAGGCGGCAACCAGGAGCGCCAGGCGGTGCTATCACGGTGCACCGGAACGTGAGGCACCGAGTGGGAGTGCGAGACGGCGCCGCCACTGGTCGGCATGCTGGAGGAGCATTTCAAGCATGAGGCGGAGCCGCCGCTGGTCATCGTGTGGGAGGAGCGTTTGAAGCGCGAGGCAGTGTCGCCACTGGACAGGCTGGTAGGCGCCATGAGCGGGGTGAGGAGCATGGCAGTTTCAGGAACTGAACAGGGGAAGGCCGGCTGGGCGTCTGTAGTAGCACTGGGCGTGTGGGTGTCGTGAACGTGGTGCGGGAGTTGTGTTATGAGCACTGAACAGGGTGAGGAGCGCGGTTGTTCGTTCCCAGAAGCCGAAGAGCCCTCGCAAGCGTGGTTACACCAAAAGCCCCCGTTTGGGAAGTTGAACGTATGAAGACATCGAGTGGTGACAATCTCTCTCCTCCTTGTTTCCTGTGCAACCACCAATTGTAGTTTCATTCATGATTTCAAACTAGTACTCCTAAGCCAATCTCAGTGCACTCTTTCATTTCATGGTTTCCAAGAGTGACACGTCATTTTTAAAGTTTTATTTTATGAAATGAATGTACATCTCTCAGTGTTCACTTTCATAGAACACTAAGTTATTGCTAGTTGGTGCTTTGTTATTGGTTGTGAGTGTTGAGGATGAAAGGAAAGACCCTCAATCCAATTTCATTTGGCTTTCATGGTGTTGGAAATAGTGTCAACATCCTTTCATGGGGATGAAAGGCATCTCCTCTCCTTCATAATAAATACCATGCCATGTCATTATATTTGCTGATGTGGCATGTAATCAATTGCAAATGAAAGACCCATTGAGAATAGGCACAATTTGCTCTAGGACATCCTTCAATGTTGACATTTGCTCTAGAACACTACTAAATCTTATATTTGCTAGAAAACACTATATAATTATGGTAATTGGCTAGTAGACACCTCAATCATTAGAATAGTGATTATTTGTATGAGGGAGAGAGAAAACTTTGAAAATAATCATTTTATCCTTTAAATCAATTTAACAATGTAAATATATTTTTTGACATATCATTAAACATAATGATATAATAAATAATATTTATATTTTATTACAAAAATCTATTTTTCATAGAAAATATTAACAATAATAATATATTTCATAATGTATATTAACTACAATAATTCTTAGAAATATGATTATGTTAGAAAATGTTTAAATTGGTTGTAAAACAGAAAGGTCATTCGAAATATGATTATGTTAAGAAATATACATTATTTTTTCTAATTAATTATATATGTTAAAAATTATGATTATGTTGTAAGAAATGTTTAAATTAGTTACAAGAGCAACAAAGTCATTTAAAATGTTCTCTCTCTTGTCTATATATAATAATCAATATTTTAAGTGTCTACTAGCCAATTACCATAATTGTATAGTGTCTTCTAGCAAATACAACATTGAGTAGTGTCTTAGAGCAAATACCAACATTGAGTAGTGTCTATGAGCAAATTTTTCCTTGAGAAGAAAAAGATGACATGGTACTCTTGGAAACATCAAAATGGAGCAGCCTTAGTTTATTGACACCAAGATGGACCCACTCGCATTGCCTTCCTTGCCAATAAATGTAAGACTACCCCGTGCACCGATGGGTGTGACAATAAACTACTCCCATCTTGGCTTCCTCGCCTATATACTACCATCGCCCTTCCTCCCCTTTGTCGCTGTCTCCTTCCTCGCTGTCGCAATATCCATGGCCTCAGGGCGATCTCCTCCGGGCTCATCGTCCTCGGTGAGTCATAATCATCGCCTCTTGTAGGATTAGGCAATCTTTGCTTCGTTTTGGGTTAAATGGTATCCGACTACTGTTGCTGAGTTTTTTTCCTAATGTTGGATTTGATGTATATGTAGGCTGGCGGTGGTCGCCACCATAGTCGGTCACCGCTGTTGTCCCGCTCCTCGTCACCTCCACCTCCACCGGTGGGTGGGCCACCACTAGAGAATGGGAATGGCCCTGATGTTGTTCCCATCGGGCCCCGGGGTGGTGATGCTCCCGGCTGAGAGGCTGGCCGCGGGCACGTCACGCTCGCAATCTCCGGCGCCGCCCTCCCGGACTAGTTCACCGTCTCCAGCGGCGTCACCTGTCCACGCCCATTCCTCCCCTCCTCTGGCTCCGGCGGTGCCCCTCGTCCATGCCTGTTCCCCTTCTCTGGCTCTGGTGTTCCCTCCTGCCCGTGCCTGTTCACCGCCTCCAGCGTCCCCGCCTCCCCGCGCTAGCCGTCCACCATCTCCGACGCGCAATTCCTGTTCCCGCTCCATGTCATCAGAATGGTGTTACTGCTCCATCTCCACCGACTCCAATGACCCCCTCGCTAGCAAGATCCCAAACGGCGCCAAACTACGTCTCAAGTTCATCTACACCGCGACACATGGCAGGGACATCTTCCGGTGCCCCATCTGCATCAGCAAGAAGCAGTAGAAGATGGACTATGCCGGCATGCAGTCTCACGTTCTTGGCATCATGAGTTCCAACTCACCGAAGCATGATGAGAATAAGGTCAGCCGCCATCGTCATCTCACCAAGAACGAAGGCTGGATGTGAAGTGCATGCTCTCCTGGTGTGTTGTCGCTCGTTCTCTCCATGCATGGCGTGGTGGTGTCAGTTACTAATTATATTGCTGTTCTTAATTTATGTCCTATATATATGTTTGTGTCAAACTATGTGTGTGTTGAACTATTAATGTGTTAGCCTTATTACCCTGGTGAACTATGTTTGTGTTGAACTATAATTGTGTTGAACTATGTGCGTTGAACTATATATATATGGTCATTTAATTATGGTGAACTATGTTTATCCTGGTGATTTTTTTGTTAGTCTTTTTGGTGTTTACTTTTAATTTGTTGGATCACTGGAACACTTGTAATGATGTATGCACTCAGATTGTACAACTGGGAATTTCATTAACTTAGAACACTTGTAATGATGTATGCACTCAGATTGTACAACCAGGAATTTCATTAACTTAGCGACAATATTACAAATTAAGTTTTCAAGAAACAATGTTTAGAAAGAAGGAAACTAAAGAAAACACTACATCACCAAGATCACACGCTTATTCTGGCCTAAGAGTACGAGCTCTCTTATGGCCTACGAGGTCTCTTTTCCCCTGACCCCTCAAGCCACCGTGAATGTCAAATCTATGAACTTGATCAGCATCCTCCCTGTACAATTGAAGAACTTCCTTATGAAGGAATCTAACAGAGTAGCGATCATCATTGGCATGAATCAACTTCTCATATTCCAACCGATCAGCATGCGAGCCCTCCCTACGCTGAACGAAGCACTTGTCATCGTCTGCATCCAAGGCGACCTTTGTGCCATAGTCAGGCCCCATGAGAGAGTGGCAGGCCGCAACCACGACTAACCATTTATTTGGTTTGGGCTCCTCTTGGCTGATCACCTTCACCTGTAGAAGCGGAAGCTAGCGAAAAACCCAAGAAATAGTCAGTGCCACCATATATCTTCTCAATGCAAACTAGTATCCTCACCCGTAGTAGACAATCAGAGGCTGCACCAGAGGCGATCCCAAGATAGTCCGCCACCGCTTTGTTGCAAGTGGCCGTCCTCAACGACTGGTTGGGTCCTCCAACCGGGGGGTCAGGAGATGGCGAACGGGGACGCTTACGGCTGCCACCGGGTTCGCCTCTTGTGCCAACGCTGGCCTGAGGAGAGCGGTGGCTGGATGGAGCGTTGGAGCTAGCCATGATGTTCTTGTACAAGCAGTTTGGGGAATCAGTGCATGATGAGAGAGTGTGCATGATGAGATGTGGAGCACTATAGCGGTAGTTATGTAGAACATGTCGTGTGTGGTCGTGGCCTCCTCCGCTGCTCTCAGGAAAACATGTGGGATGTGCAAACTAATAGTAAAACATTTGTGAGTGGTGCGACAACCGCAAATTGACCATTCACCGCGGCTGGAAGGCGATGGGACGTGCGGGCCCACCACCACGCTGCACGTCCATCAGACTTCGCACATCCATCAACAACCGTGAATTGACCATTCATTTAGTAGTTCACTCTCCCAACTTCTCTCGCCTTTCACCTCCCCCAAGTTCTCATCATCATGACCGAGCACAGAGATCCTCCTGCGGCAAAATGCTACAAATTGGCTTCGAGCGGCATCAGTGTAGAGGAGTCTGAAGCGGAAGGATCTGGACATAACCCAGAGCAATCGTATGTTACATTTTCCACCCCTTTCTCCATGCATGCATTCGATTGGTTCTAGCGCACGCATGCAATCTTGTTCGATTTCTGCCCTCTCAACCAGGGCAAGGGACGACGACGACCTCATCATCACAGTCAGTTCTTGAGGTGCTAAAGGGACGTAGTTGGTTGGCTGCGAAGGATGATTGGCTTGTCACTATTGATAAGGAATTCTCCCTGAGCCTGGTCAACCCAGTAACTGGCAAGAGTATCACACTGCCATCGTTGTTGTCAAATAGCGATAGAAATGAGGAGTAGTTGTCAGATTTCATGAAGAATGATGACGCTCGTGGTCATGGACCTTTGTTTATCGAGCGCGCAGTCCTCTGTAAGACACCCAGGTAAGATGGTAGTCCCTTTGTGATCCTTCTGTTCTCTTCCGGAAACATCATGTACCATGAGAAGACTGATGGCATATGGACGACATTACCAAATATAGACCGACTTGTACAAAGATATGTGGATGCTGCTTACTGGGAAGAGCGGTATGTGGTGGCAGTCAGTCAATATGGTTACACGAAGTTTTGGGATCTGTCCATGAAGCACATTATTACTGAATCTCCTAAATGGGTCAAGGGTCTCCCTTATGCTCGTCCAGTTTACTCCAGATGCGACCCCGAAGCCACGATGTTTCTTGTGCAGTCAGATCGTAAATGACCTATGGTCATCCAGCTATGGGGAGAATTTTGATAGGGACCACCAACCAATAGACAACTACGGAGCCACCAGTCAGCATGCGGTATAGTGGATGGTGTCACATTTTATGAGAGAAGAGAAGATGGTGGATGGACGGAGTTGAGAGGTTTGCAAGGTGAACGCTCTCTTTTTCTAGGAGCAAATTATTCATTTTGGTTTGCTGTACTAGTAAAAGACAACAAGAAAGTGGCTCCACCATATCTGTATGTTTTGGAACATATGTATGGAGAACTGGTGACGATCCCTACTAGTGATCTTGAAGGTCGTGTCAGGCACTATGACATGATCAATTTCACCTGGCGTCGTCATTATTCCGAACCATCTCTGCAACTACAAGCCCCTCTGTTTATCTACCCCTACCCATCTTTCAAGTAGCCACCCCCCCCCCCCTTTTATTGTTCTTAGTCTTTGATGTTTAGTTTAAGTTTGTTTGGCGGATCACTGTGGAATGAACACTTGCTTGTAAGTAATGATTATGCACTCAGATTGTATTTCAACTTGTGAATGTTTCATGTTTTCCGTTGTTTTAATAATGTTCTCAATTATTATGAGTGAAGTAGGCCGAGTGATCACGCTGTCCCTTGACTCTAACTTAATATGTGTTCAGAGAGATCGAATACCCTGTTGGGCGACTTTAGTGTAATTTTCGTTGTGATACCATGATAATGCAACTCCCTCCATCGTTGCTATATATATATGTATAGTTACAACGACAAACATTTGCGTTGCAATATATAAGAACAAACACAACCAGACGAATGTTCGTTGCTATATCAATGCATTGTTGCAATGACTACCAATTGCGTTGCAATATGTAAGACCCCGTCGCAACCACACAACTTTTCATTGCTATATCTATGCATTGTTGCAACGACTAACAATTTTGTTGCTATATCTTATTGCAATACCTTGTTCTTCTGTTGTGAACTGACCTTATCTCAACAATCACATGAAAGCATTGTAAAATGTCACCCTTATTACAACGCACATGCAAGCATGGTGATATATCCAATCTATCGCAACCAAAATGATCTTTCGTTGCAATTACCCATGCTTATTGCAACAAAAATTACATTGTTGCGATGAATGTCGTGGCATTAGCCCTAAAACCTTGTTGTGTCCTTTGCTTGCTGTAATTAAGAACTTTGTAAGAGCTTGGTATGATGCTTCCATTTGCATGTTTAGAGTTTCCACAATGATCAAACAGTAGTGATAGGAAATTATAATCTTGTGTGTTTTCTTGTTTTCCACTAACAATGATAGGTTACAACACTGATGGTGTTGAGTCGATGGTGTCAAATGAGGTTGATACAAGTGTTGTAGCACAACAAGTGCTTAGTTCTCAAATGGAGAAGGTAGAACAAAATCAAATGAACAACTTGTTTCAGACTCACTTTGTTGTGAAGGATCGATGTTGTTGTGTCATCATTGATGGAGAGAGTAGCCACAACATTGTAAGCTTAGAGTTGGTCGAGAAGCTCGGCTTGACCACACAGCCACACCCATGTCGGTACTACATCCAATGGGTAAACTCTTTTGGTAAGATAAAGGTAGATAAAATTGCACGCATTGAATTTTTAATTGGTTCTTATAAGGATAGTGCAGAATTTGATATAGTACCTATGCAAACATATCATTTGTTATTGAGTTAAACCTTGGATTATTACAAATAATGCTTCACACAATACCATTACAAATAGCTATTCATTTAAATAAAATGGTAGAAGAGTTACTCTTAAACCTACGACCGCTACTGAAATTTTGGAAGAAGATAAACAAAGGCTTGAGAGAAGAAAGACTAAACCGTTTAGGAAAGAATGGATTGTTTCAAATGTTGCAACACTTTCATCAAAATCTGAATTACTAGAGGATAAACCTATTTTGTTGCCTCTTGTTACAACTAATACATTTCAGCTTTTACACAAAGAAGAGGACAAAGTGAAAGAAAAAGAAGACATTATGGTTTCAGGTAAGAACTTTCTTGATGTGCTGAATTGTCCCAATAGTCTTGTTGTATTGGAGCCTTGTCTTAGTTTGCCTTTGTCACAAGTTGATTTATCTACCGATCCTTGTGATAAAGAGGAGTTGTGTGTCAATGCTTCACTTATACCTTTGCCACAACAAATGAATGAGCTTGATGATTTTGCTTATGATTCACCTACTAGTGCTGAAACTAAACATTTGAATTTAGTTTCATGTGAATGGGATGAACAAAAAATATTGTCTTCTCTAAATACTTTGGGTTATATTGAATTTGATATTCTTTGTGATATAAATACCATGGAGAAGCAAATCTTTTGTCAAACTGAATTGCCTTTATTGACAAGAAACAATTTTCATGCTATAGGAAACTATGATCATAGAGGTGTATTTATGGTATACAAAGTTTATATTTGCTCAAACATGAATCCTCCTTGTGTTGTACAACCAAAGGTGACCTAGAAAAGTTTGATAACCATTACCATATTGTGTCAAGTTTTTCTAGTGCTTCTAAGATCACACATTGTCTACCTTGTCATAAGAGTAAGCATGATGCTCATATTGCTGACCAAGTTTTCAAAAAGATTATTAATTTGCATAGAATGCCTTCTACTGTCATTTCTCATTATGATGAAAAATTTCATAATGCATATAAATATGAGTTGCATCCCAAGTTTGGGAATAGTTCCACAACTAATATTCCAGATTTGAGACCATACATGCAAGAAAGAGATGAACTCGAGTCGAGGACGACTCTAATTCAAAAGAGGGGGGGGGGGGGTATGATGAGTACATCACCCTTATGGATACACCCAGCACTCCACCAACTAACATGCAAGTTCATGCACGACAATTCAATTTACGGGTGAGCTTGTTCCTAATGACATCTTTCGGTGATTTAAAGAACATATGGCTATGTAATGAATTAATTATTGTTAGGAACCATGGAGATGATGATGAGATAGCTTTGGAGGTAATTCGAGGCGTGATGAACCAGCAAGGACGTCCAAGCCAAGGTGGAGGTCCAATCAAAACCGACTTCGAGTCTACTTCGGGGCCCAGGATCAGTCTGCACTAAAATGGACAACCAGGACGCATACGGACTTGGATTTGGACGTTGTACATATGCTTGGAAAGATAACTAAAAAATATTTCCAACCCAACCAGTCCCTTGTAAAAATGTGTCCCGAGCCGTCGGAAATAGCCGAAACAAATCGACGTCCAAAATATGTCCTGGTGCTGCGACACCGTAATTGGTTTTTGGGCCATGTATCGAGTTGAGCCCACTTAGGGCTGCGTCCAGGGGGTGGTGCACAACCCTAGGGTCCTCATATACAACCGCCGCCTCTTCATTAGGGTTTGGGTTTTGCTTAGATTATTCTGTTCATAACAGTTTTGCCGTCACATCGGTTTGTGAGACCCCAACATCGCGAGTTTAATCATACATCTGCAATTGTATTGCATTCTTCATTGTTCTTGCTTGTGTTATTGATTCGTAGGCAGGGATTAACCTTCTCGGTGAGGTCAATTGCCCTTGAATGGTTGATAATCATAGGAGATGTTGTGTTGCGATTGCGGGGTTTTGAACATGTTGTTTAGAAGCCAGATCGATTTGTGTTTCACCTCCGCCCAAATCAAGATTTACCAGAACCTTTCAAAAAGATCGGGAACCCTTGTCCACATCAAACAGTTATCAAGCCAGCTTGAAGATGTCCCCATTTGAGGTCTTATATGGGTGAAAATGCAGAACTCCATTATTCTGGAGTGAGACTGGAGAAAGACAAGTCTTTGGGCCTGAGATTATAATAGATGTTGAGGGAAGAGTTCGAGATATAAGAGAGAACTTAAGGATAGCTCAGCCTCGATAGAAAAGTTATGCTAACCACAGATGACGAGAATTGAGTTTCAAGGTCGGTGACTATGTGTACCTAAAAGTGTCTCCATGAGAGGACTATGTCGCTTTAGTGTTAAAGCCAAGCTTGCACCAAGGTACATCGATCCTTTCAAGATCCTTGAGCAAAAAGATGAGGTAGCACCAGAGTTGGAGTTACCACCAGAGTTGGCAGATGTGCATGATGTGTTTCATGTAGCTCAACTAAAGAGGTGCCTTCGAGTCCCTAAGGAACAAGTGCCACTAGGCGATTTGGACACCATCAAGGATCTGACATATCAGGAATACCCAATGAAAATCCTCCATGTTTTGGAGAACGTCACTGGGAATAAGAAGATTCGGATGTGCAAAGTACAATGGAGCCACCATTCAGAGAGAAGCAACGTGGGAAAGAGAAGATGACCTCAAGGCGTAGTTCCCCCATCTCTTCTCCGACCAGACCAAATCTCAGGGACGAGATTTATTTTAAGGGGTGTAGGTTTATAACACCCTATTTTTCAAAATTTGAAATAAATGAAATTAACTAATTAATGAGGGTGTTAGCATAAACAATTAATAACCCAAGTGAAATAAAATAAAATAATTTGTTGCATTCATGCTGGATTAGAGGCATTAGGATTTTCATTGTATGAAAAACTTTGCTTTAAAAATGCAATTAGGAAGTTATTTTGTTTAGTTAGAATGTTAGAACCAGAAATAGGAAAAGAAAAAATATGGAAAGAGAAATCCACCCCGAGCCTTGGGCCAATTTCCTCCCCGACGGCCCAACTCCCTCCCTCTCTTCTCCTGGCCCCGGCCCAGCTCTCGCCCCTTACCGATTTTCTCTACCTTGGCCCAGTCTACCGCCTCTGCTTGCCCGGCCTTTTGGCCCTTCTCGCGCGCCAGCCCAGCTCGCCCTTCTTCTTCTCGTTCCTCTAGCCGAACGTGACCAGAAGTCGTTGCCTTCCATCGACAGCGGCGCCGCTTGCCTGGTCTTGTGTCTCCTGCTCGCCCTCGTCACCTGCCATAGTCCCACGCATCCATGCTGTGCCCACCTCCGACCCTGCCATAAAGCGCAACAGGCCATGCGCCAATCTTCCCCTCCGCCCAGGGTGAGATGAAGTCGGTCTCCGCCCACCCCCCCTCCCCCGGGCCCTTCTTCTTTCTTCTCCTCCCTCACTCTTCCTCCTCGCCGGCAGCAAGAGAATCCCTTAAGGGGTCTGGGTTGCTGGGGGAGACCCTCTGCGCTCCCCGGACATGGAGGAGGGCCGGCCGGCCGGAGGCGGCGGCCGCGACCCGGCGGTGGGCCGCGGCCCGGTGGTGTGGCGAGCCGACGGCGGCGGCGCCGGAGCCGCGGGCGGAAAGAGGGCGATGGGCTGGAGTCGGCAGCGGGGGAGTCACGTCGCCAACGAGTTAGCTAGCGGCGGCGCGACGACGGCGGTGGCATGGCGGGCGGTGGTGGCGGGTGCGGGCGACGCGGCGAGGCGGCCGTGCGCCACCGGCCGTCGGTGGTGGTGGCGGACGGAGGTCGGGGTCGGACGGCGGGCGGTGATGACGCCAGGGACGGCGTCGGAGTTGTGTGGGGTAGTGGGACGCCAGGGCGGGGGTGGCAGCCGTCGGCGAAGAAGTAGAAGGGGACTGGCTCAGGGAGGAAGAAGGAGAAGGGGGGTGGGCGGAGGCCATCCCCGCGTTGACGCAGGGCAGAAGGTAAGAGGACCCGCAGGCCATGTCGCCTCGCATCAACGCCCGAGCCCCACCCTCTGCGTTGCCTTCAATGGTGCCAGGATGTGTTGCCGCCCTGCCACTCGACCAGCCGCGCATGCTGCCTCAGCTCGTCAATGCTTGGCAGAACCGCAGAGCTGTGCCGCTCCAGCCGCGCATGCCCGCAGAGCATTGCAATGAACGTCAAGCCTTAACCGAGCTCTACCTCGGCGTTAATGGCTGCACGCATGGGATGCTCGTTGCCCCACTTCCTTGTTGTCTCCCTCTCTGCTCGCCTGTAAATAGGATGCCTCGGCCGTGTTCACTACTCGCCCCGCCCCAAGCCCCTGCTCTGCGCTTGCCATCGACGAGCGACCGTTGGTGAAGCTCCGCCGCTGCAGGCCAATGTCACCCGCCCTTCCCCAAGTTTCCCCGCCCCTGTGCGACCACCTGGTGAGGTTCCCTTCATGCTGCTCTTGCAATTAGTGGCAACGATGTCACGTTTAGGCCCGTGTACGCAAAGATCGATGAACCTCGCTGCACTAGCCATGGCGCCGCCGCCCCTAACGACGCCAGCAGCCACCAGCTTCGCCCCGACCCGCCCCCAAGCCACCCCGAGCTGCCCATCACTCGATGGACGTCCTAGAAACAGTTCAGTCCATCGAAGACCATGAACCCAGCCCCCAGCCCGATCTATGAATCTTGTGGACCAAGTCCACCGCGTATATCAATTTATTTTAATTTGTAAAATCACCAGATAATGGCTACTTTATAGCTTAGCCCCATTATTATTTTAATTCATATTTAAGTCCTATAAATTTTACAGCTAGGCCCCTAAACTTTATTATAGTTATATTTTAGCCCCTACATTTTCATAGTAAGACCCCATACTTTTTCATTTTTATATTTAGGTCCCTAGAATCTTTTTGGCTTAATTATAGATTAGTCGCTGAACCTTCAAACTAGCATAACTTTTTACTCGTAGCTCCGATTTTAGCGATTCTTATACTCACGTGATCGTAGGAATGAATAGAACCGTATCGTAATGTTTTATTAGACTTAAAGCATTTTTGTTGTACTGTTTTCTTATGTTTGTGATTTGTTTGCTTTGCAATGGAAAGAACGTGTAGACCGTCAGCAGTCTGAGAGTTTCCAGGACCTCAAGTTTGGGGACTTTGAACGACAGCAACCCGTGGAAGAAGGCAAGTGGCCGTTGACCATTTTGATACCTATGTTTTAAAATGTTTATAAACATGCATGCAGTTAATTTGAATCCTATGTCTTTACCCTTCCATATTATTCCTTTGCCGCCCTGGTTTGGCTAGTACTCTAGGATGGGTATGTCATGCTTAGTAGCGGTATTTTGGGAATGTTTAAATTGAAATAATGAACATAATCACTATGGGATGATGATCTTTATCGTATGATTTAGGAATCTGGACATGCTGGATTGGTTTGGTATGGTGCCGGTGTGCACGAGACTTGGGATTGTGCCTGTACATGTTCTAAATTCTAGGATTGATTTGTGGATCATGTAACCATGTTTACCGTAGAAAGCACAAGGCTGACATGGTAGGATTGGTCAAGTACTGAGATGTCTTTCTAGTCTACAGGCGATTGAGGAAGGGGGACGGAAGGGTTTACTTCCGGGCCTCAGGTGAAGAAGGGTTTACTCCACGGCGCCAGAGGGGGCTTCTGTAGGAAAGGTTTACTTCTATAGCGGTGAAACCTTAGCATGGACATTTTGATAGGCTGGGAAGCTCTTTGAAAGACCTCGTGGGTGATCTCTTGGCCTCACACCTATGGTAGTGTGTTGGCAACTGGGAGACTTTAGTCACCGACGGGTGACGGAATCACCAACCTGTGGGTAAAGTTGTGCAACCTCTAAAGAGTGTAAAACTGTTATAACAACCATGCTCACGGTCAAGAGCGCAGGGACCTTTCACACAATTAGAGGGATATTGGGACATTGGGAAATTTGGGATATACAGGAGGTGGTATATGGTTGAGCTCCATGCTAGGTAAGCTATAGCAGTGGTACGATTTGGATGGGCTACATGCTGGTGTAAACTGTAGCAAGATATTGGTTTTTGGGTGGTATAACCCGAGGATAGCTCTATAAGCAGGGCATGCTTATACTGGTGGATATTTATGGTATCTCTTGGGGCATGAAACACCTAGTAAGCAAGATTGCTTTTCAAATGGTTATAGGTATAGTTGGCATTTATGCAAATGAGCCCATGTGTTAGCCTTTCGTGACTTTAGCTTGCATGTCATATATATTTCTGACACTTGCTGAGTATGATTTTGTTCTCTCGCTTGCTATTTTCCCTATTACTATGAAATGATGCTCAGAGGATGGAGATGATGTGGAGTTCCATGATGAGGATGTGGTCTAGGCGAGCAATCCCCCATTGACTGCCTGTGGAGTTATGAATTCTTTCACTGTATCATCATGTATCGTCCGGTATACAGACATTGATGTAATAATTGTACGACTTTATAATTTATCTATGACATTGCTTATACGGGTATTTCACTATTACTGTCATGTACGTGTGAAACTTTTTCCTGATCACATGTACGATACACTTGGTTTGGTCTTCACAAACCGGGTGTGACACTTTCTCCACTTAGTAGCTTGGCTTTGACCTTGATCTTAAGTATTCTTGGTCCTCTTCTCCCTCAAAGGTGATGCATCCAAATCAGCCATACTGAAGAAGAGAGCGAGTAACTAATTAGGAGGAGTCATGGAGATGTAGGTGAATGAGATGGACACATGTATGGAATAGACTTTCAAAAAATCTGCATGTCATCGGACATGTCCAATAATCATGAGGAAAGTCCGACGCATCGGACTTTCTTGATGGTCATCGAACTTGTCTAATGACACAGGTTTTTGGAAAACCTATCTCATTCATGGATCCATCCACACATCAAAGCCTAAATACATCTACCTCAACTAGCACCTAACTAGGAAATATCTCCATGGCTCAAGAATACAAGGGAAATTTATTTTTGACAACATTGGTGATAACCCTAATCCTAAGTGGGAGAGAGAGGATTAGTGCCAAAACCTTGCAAAACGGAGGGGGGTCAAACTTTTTTGATGGTGGAGGACCTCTTGACCTTAAAATTTGTGCCAATGGATGGTTTAGAGTGTAGATTGCCTCGGTGCCGCCAGTGGGGGTGTTCTTGGGGAGAGAGGACGTTGGAGAGGTGAATAAGGGAGGTTTGACTGAAGGGGTAAGTCGGGCTAGGTGTAAGGTTCATGACCATTGAGGTCACCCCAAGGTATGGTCTTTTGGTTGTGAATGACAAACATGAAATGAGACTATTGTCTATACGAGTGTTGTCCGTGTAGGAAACCTTTTTTATCTTATGATAATTGTCGATGACATCCTTGGCGATGGACGACAATGACCACAAGCATGGAGACTTGTGAACTTGATGGAGTCCAAGGGTTGATGGAGATGGATCAAAGTGGAGAACAAGCTATGGTGCAAGTGTTTGGAACACTTGAGTAGTTGTTAGGGATTTGAGTCCATAGGAAAAACCGAACTATCAAGGGGGTCTAGGTCATTCTCTTAGGTCATGTCTAGTCGGTGATGTGCAAGGTTGCTCGGTGAAATCACAGGCACTAGGTGACCGTGGAGAAGCCAAGGAGCTGTTCGGAAAAGCCGGGAAATGAATCAAGCGAGGACAACAAGTTTCAGCTTCTGGACATAGAGACCGGACAGAGGGGTCAGTGGAGACCGGACTATACGGTCACTATGTAGGAGTGCACGAACGACAGAGAGGGTGCATTTCATGGAGGCTCCTAGACTGGAGAGATAAAGTGGACCGGACGGTCCAGTCCAGTGATCGGACAGTCCGGTCAATTCGGTGGAATTGCCTGGACAGAGAAGCCAATAGTTCTGGGAACCGTTACCAGAGTGACCGGATGGTCCGGTCAGACAGTGACCCGACAGTCCGGTCTGGATGTCTAGAAAGGCAATTTCGTGGAGCAATGACTAGTTTGAGGTTGGGAGCCTATATAACTTCATTGCTGGGGTCTTGGAGACCTCTCTTGGCCAGTGGAATACCTGAGAGCATTTGGTGAGGTCCATGAGGAAAAGAGGAGAGCACTAGGAGGAGATATTGCATATCTTGAGAGTCTAGAGAAGAGTAGCTTGAGCATCTTGCACATCTAAGGCCGTGGTGTCCTTGAGGATGTGATCTAGATTGTTATTCTTAGTCTATGGTGAGAACTAGACCGGTTAGGTGTCGGTGATCGAGCCTATCATGATCGGTTGTGAAGGCCGTCACACATTTGTACATGGTTTGAGCCTGTCGTTGAAAGGGGCATCGCTAGTGAGCGCCCGTGTCGGCTCGGGGAGTCTGGCAAGTTCTTGAGGGAGGCGAGCTTGTGCTTTGTGCAGCGGTGACGCACACCATGTCTAGTCAGTGACTGTGGGCTCATGGGCGAGAACTCCACTTGGTGGCGGGAGGGACCTAGACTCCGGCGGGAGTGGTCCAACGAGGATTAGGGGAAGGCGCCATCCTTCTGAGACCTCGGGAAAAAAAATCATGAGCCACCCCTTACTATACCCCTCACTATGATGCTTTACTTTCCGCATTTACATACCGTGCTATTCATGCTTGTGTGTTCTATTACTTCTCTTTGACTATCTTGTAGACTTGCATGTTTAGACTCCTTACTTGCTAGTAGTGTTTAAGCTACCACATTTGATGACTAGCATGAGTAGGAGTTGCATTGGTGTGCTAGATCACTATAAGTGCATAGGAGTTGTATTGGTGTTCCTGATCACTAGAAGTGCATAGGAGTTGTATTGACTTGTGTGATCCACTAGTATGCATAGGATGTTTTCCTCCTAGTGTCATCGGATAGTATCAGACAAGTCTGATGGCTCGTGGGCAAAACCTGGAATCATCAGAGTTGTCCGATGCCTATTAGACTTGTCTGATGTTTGTCAGACTTGTCTAACACTAGGGGGAATAGATAGGTAAGACTCCAGCCAAGAAAATAGGAAGAGATTTTCAAGATAGTTTTTGATAGACAAAGGTAGGTCTGACATCATATGGTCAGTCAACAATCAACAATTCATAACAATGACCATACTTTGACAAGATTTGATCTAGAGACCAAAAACCAACATCAATTGTACAAATAATAGGTTTTTGACATAAAGCAATGTTGTTTTGCAATAATTAAGCAAACACCAATCAGATGTGCACATTCTCTACATCACATTGCTAGAGTCGAGAATATTTAGTTCACTTCTAAGATAGCAAAATCTTTTCCCATCTAGTGGCTTGGTGAAAATATTAGCTAGTTGGTCTTTGGTTTGCACATGGCTAACCTCAATATCCCCCTTGATAGAATGATCTCTCAAAAAATAGTGGTGGATATCTATATGCTTTGTGCACGAGTGCTCAACGGGGCTATAAGCAAGATTTATGGCACTCTCATTGTCACATAGGAGTGGAACCCGGTTCAACATGTAACCTTAGTCCCTTAGAGTTTGTCTCATCCAAAGTAATTGTGTACAACAACTACCGGCTGCAACATACTACGATTTGGTTGTGGAAAGTGTAACGGAATTTTGTTTCTTGGATGACCCTGACACTAGGGACCTATCCAAGAATTGACATGTCCCGGAGGTGCTCTTTATATCCACCTTATCCCCGACATAATCCGCATCAGAATAGCATAATAGGTTGAACTTTGAACCTTGGGGTACCAAAGCCCTAGATTGGATGTGTGAACCAAATATCTCAATATTCTCTTAACGGCCACCATGTGACACTCCATAGGAGTGGTTTGAAAACGTGCACACATACACACGCTAAGCATGATATTGGGTCCAGATGCACAAAGATAAAGCAAAGAGCCTATCATGGAGCAGTATACCTTTTGATCAACGAGCTTGTCCTTTTTGTTGAGGTCAAGGTGGCCATTTGTTGGATTGGGAGTTTTGATGAGCTTGGCCTTGTCCATGTCAAACTTCTTCAATAAGTTTTGTGTGTAGTTGGCTTGACATATGAAGGTGCCCTCATTGAGTTGCTTCACTTGGAAACCTAGAAAGAATGTTAATTCTCCCATCATGGACATCTCAAACTTCTTAGTCATTATCTTGCTAAATTCATCACAAAAGGTTTGGTTAGTAGAACCAAATATAATGTCATCGACATATATTTGGCACACAAATATATCATTGCCAAGACGCTTTGTGAAGAGAGATGCATCAACCTTGCCAATGATAAAACCCTTCTTAAAAAGAAAATCCCTAAGGCATTCTACCATGCTCTTGGAGCTTGCTTAAGCCCATAGAGCGCCTTATGGAGTTTATAAACATGGTTAGGATACTTAGGGTCAACAAAATCCGGTGGTTGCTCCACATACACCTCTTCCTTGATTGGCCTATTGAGTAATGCACTTTTTAGGTCCATTTGGTACAACTTAAAGTCATTGTGAGTAGCAAAAGCAAGTAATATTCTAATTGATTCAAGTCTTGCTACGGGGGCATAGGTTTCATCAAAATCCAAACCTTCTACTTGTGAATACCCTTTGCCATGAGCCTTGCCTTGTTTCTTGTCACAACACCTTCTTTATTTTGTTTTTTGTGGAACACCCATTTGGTGCCCACAACATTCTTGTTCTTCGACCTTTCCTCCAATGTCCACACTTCATTTCTTATGAAGTTGTTCAATTCCTCTTGCATGGCCATCACCCACTCCGAATCCTCCAGTGCTTGTTCTACCCTAAATGGCTTCATAGAAGAGACAAAAGAGTAATGTTCACAAAAATTACTAACTTGAGATCTAGTGATTACCCCTTTTTCAATGTCTCCAAGAATTTGCTCTATAGGGTGATCACGTCATACATTTTGATGCACTCTTGAGTGTGGTGGATGTGAGCTTCCTTGACCACCTTCTTTATGAACCTCTTGATCATGTCTTTGAGTGTCATCACTTGATGCTTGTTCATGATCACCAACATCCTAATATTGACCATTTATATGATCAACTTGTTCATTGTCACATGGTTGGTCTTGTCTTGAGGGACAGGGTTCATTTTCAATACATGTTGTCTCTTCTGGTCTCACATCACCAATGGCCATTCTGTTGACTATATTTCTAGGAACTTCATCATCTATATCATCATTAATAACTTGATCCTCTTGAGAGTCGTTAGATTCAGCAAATGTCACATCACGTGAAATTTCAACACAACCGGTGATTTTGTTGAACATATGATAAGCATGAACATTTGACCCATAGCCAAGCAAGAAACATTCATCAACTTTTGGAGCAAACTTTGAAGTCTTGAGTATCTTATTGAGCATAAAGAATTTGCTCCCAAAAACACAGAAATAGGAAATATTAGGCTTGTTACCGGTTAGTAGCTCATATGGTGTTTTCTTCAACAGTCGGTGGAGATATAACCGGTTGGAGGCATGACATGTGGTGTTGACGGCTTCGGCCCAAAAACAGTCGGACGTCTTGTATTCATCAAGCATTGTTCTTGCCATTGTCGGTCATAATTACGCACCCACTTATATACCGCAAGAGGACGGTGTACAATTGTAGCTCTTTTTCTCTCAGAGTATTCCAAGGTTATCGGATCCACAGGGAACAAGCGGGACTATTACTATTAAAGGCTTACTAACAGAATGCAATGGTTGAGTTGGTGTGAATATTGATGGTGAGAGAGTGGTGGATGAATGCTATTAGAGATGTAACAGGATAATGAAGGATTCTCTCCTTAGGATTGGTTCACTAGCATGCAACCTTATCCTTATTAACTCGGATGATGATTCCAATATTCTACAAGACATGGAGGTTTCGTTCGCCCCGGTTGTCACTATAGAGGTTATTAGCTCCCCACTGGTTTCTTGCACTATGCAATGGGCAGAAGTGTACCGGCCGATACACTAATGAAATAGATGCACAATTGAGTTCACTACATAGATTGAATTCATCAAGAGAGTATCAATAAGTATGAGAGTTAGATGACCAGATCCCCGCACCAGAGAATAGAATATGAGACTACTCGCTCATTCTCCTGCTAAGCATAGCAGAAGGGCAAGGAATAGCGCTGGAACACGCACGTGCCGATCAGCGCAACCGTCACGCCGATCAGCGCGACCTCCCTTCTGGTGGTTCTTGTTGGTGTTGACCAACTTTCGCCGCCAATATCCTGAAACCCTAGTTCTAACAACTGGATATCATGATTGTTGTCTCTCTCCTTTTTTTCTCTTGGCTCTGATAGATGTTTTCCTTTTATATCCAACGAGATTAGGTCAACTTCCACCGACTTTAATTTGTATTGGGCTGGGCCTCTATCCTTGGACCGAATTATGCTTTTCATTATCTTTTACCCTCCTGCGCCAATCGGCGCGGGCTTGCGCCGATCGGCGCGGCTCTGTACCTGGCCCATCCTTGTTGCTCTTTGATTCCTTATCCATAACTGCCACGTTTTATACCTGTTTCTTGCAATTACATCCAAAACAGAACAACTACAAATATATGCAAATATGGGGTGAATTGTTAGTCAATACCACCAAATTAAGACATAAAATGTCCCTTTTTTGGTAGATAAAATAGATAGCTAGAAACCACCAACAGTTCCCCCACACTCAGATCATTGCTAGTCCTCGAGCAATACAAAATCAAATATGTAGCAAGAATCTTCACATCACCTCTCCTTCAATCAATATCAATTATCATTTTTACTTGCCCCACAAAGATTTTCTCTCACTCTCTTTCAAACCAATCGGTACTTCATACTTGAATTTAATCAAATTACCACAAAACCTTTTCCAAAATAATTTTAGTTTCCTTTACTCATCCTTAGCATTGAGCATCATGCAATTGGTCTTCTCTAAATCTCTCAAGTGTGTTTCCTTCCCTCTCCTATCTAATCAATGATTGTATATGGATCTTGGAGGGCTATATAACTAATTAAACCATAAAGTTAACCATGTCCACAATGTGCTCAATCATGCCCACTAAGAAAGGATTTTCTGGGAAAAGAAATTTTAATGACGGAGAAGAGGAACAAAGGAGATCCAAAGAAAAAGGTTTCAATGAGAACAATGGCAAAGAGTAAGAGATAATCAGAAAGCTGCTTTCTTTGATAATCTTGCTGCATCTCGGGGAATAATTTTTCTCTTTGTCTCTTTTTTTTCTTCTTCTTCTTTTTATCTGCGCCAATCGGTTCCATAGCTGCGCCGATCGGTGCAGTTTATATATGTATTTTTTTTCTTTCTTCTTTATTCTATTCCCAATAGGATTGGCAATTTCTGTCTTGCACCAGCAGCAAATGTTTTCTGAATCCTCTCTTTATTGAGAATATAGGTTATATCAAGGAGGAGGGAGAAGCAAAGACGTATGGTTTTCATTGTAGCAAGGAATTTATATGGATAAGAATGGCTAGAAATACAGAGGTAAACAAATAGATCATCCTTTCCTAATTTGGTCAAAATCATGAGCAAAGAGTTGACAAGTTACTTACAATTCAATTAATTCAAAAGTGTAGCTTGCTCTCATTCACTTGGCTTATGTAGGCATATCAGACCCTACTTTTGTCTTGGCTTCGGATGAGTCAAAAGAAGTTTCCACAAATTCAAAGCTTACAAGTTAAGTGGTAACCAACTAGTTCAAGTAGTCGACAGATCAATCATCAAAAAGATAAGATAAATAATATGGGGCACTTACAATTTGACAATCGATGCTAACTTTATTAAAGACAATGCAATGATTCAAACTACATAAAGACTTTTAAAGCAACTCTCAACATCACTCATGACTCTCTTAAGCACACTTAATAAGAAAAACAAACAAAACTAAACTTAAAAACACTTAAAGACCATGACTAATGGAAGCCCTTCCCCCAGACTCAAAATTTGCAATGTCCTCATTGCAAGAGAAGAAACTCAACTAATCATGGAGACCATACCTGTTCAAGACTCGGAAAATCCGTTTTATGTTTCGTATGAGAAAAGTGTAATCCGCGTCATTCATCTCAATTGCATCATGGATTCTCTGATCCACATCCCTTTGATGCATGTAGGCACGATCCCTGTCTTGATACAATCTTTCAATATTCCGACGACAGACAGGACAACAAACTGGTGGTTGCAGACTATGATTTTCAACACTGTAGGGGAGACACTGTTTAAACCCCTCTGAGCTGATCGGCGCAATGGCTGAGCCGATCGGCATATTGGTGTTCTTTCTTCACTGCGATTGTCTCCGCTTTCCTCTGCATTACCATTAACTCTTGCTAAAGTTCCTGCCGCCCTGTCATTGTTACATTCTGTAAACGTTCCCCAATTTTCAAACATAGGACTTCCAGAGCTTCTCTGCATATCAGAATCATCTCCCGCATATCCAGACATACTAGGATGACCACTCTCCAAATTTTTTAAACAATCTAACATGTCAAAGTCGCTATCCCATTCAGAATACCTTTGAATTGGCTTACCCGACAGTCTAGCAGATTTGCGAACCTCTGTTGTAGTCTTACACTTCTTTGCAGCAGGCTCTTCGTCTTCACTTGGCAGAGCCGTCAGATCAATAAATTCAGCCATCTTCAGTTCGCGCCGATCGGCTCCATCGTTGCGCCAATCGGCGCAGCTGGCGGCTTCTGCCAATTGTTCCAGGTTACGGTCATGAATCCCCTTGTTTTGCAGTCTTCGTAAAATTTCATCATTAATCTCCTTAGGCGTCATCCCTCCAGGAGTTGTGCGATAGCCATCGTCATATACAACCTCTTTGGGTATGAAGATTGGATCTTCTGCCAATTGGAGTTCAACCTTATGTTGAAGATCTTTAGCACAAAAGAGACATTTGCAACCTTCGATGCAACAATCCCTATCAATCTTGTTTTCATGAAAACCCTTGCAATCGCTAAGAACCCTGGGAGAGGCTTCATCTTGTCTAGCTTGAATATCTTTGCCGCATCCAACTGGTACATGGCTTCTTCGACTTCCTTGTGCAGCTGGAGTTCATACTTAGCAGCAAAATCATGTTCGCTATAAAGCCGACACTTATGGATAGTGAGAGCGCTCTCTTCATCAAGTTCCTCTTTCTCTTGCTTAGTCAATAATTTCTTAAAATACAAGAAATCTTCATATAATAAAGGCTTATCAAGATCAAGAAGATCTTCCATGGTGTACCTTTGATAAACGGCCTCACCTCCAATAGGTCCTATAGATTTTCCTTTGCGCACCAAAACTCTCCTCATAATCTGCCAAAGTTCATTGTCCATCTTTACCTTGTCGGCATTCCATGCGTCAGCTTCGCTTTCCTTCATGAACTTCTTCCTCAGATCTGACTAGACCACTGGATCATCTCGTGTTGGCGTCAATACTTTGTCAACTTCGTCCCAGGACAAAATTTCAGAAAGCTGCGGAAATTCGCCGCCTAGCCGATCGGCTCCACTGTCGCGCCAATCGGCGCAACTGTCGCGCCGATCCGCGCCGACTTGATTGCTTCCCGACGTGCCGCCTTCTATAGCTTTTGCCTTTAGGGCTTTGTTCTGGTGAGTATGTAATGTGAGTTGATCCGTGGGGTTGCTGCCCTCTCATAATTATATCCCTTGATTTCCAATTGGACTAGGACTCTATCTCTTATTTACGGAATTCAACTGTCTTAACAAGGCAAGGTCCGAAACTGCCTCAAAAACCAAAAAGACACTGCCACGCCGATCGGTGCAGGGTTGCGCCAATCGGCGCGGTACACTATTTTTACCCAATCAAAACAGAAAAATCACGAAAATCAAAAACATATACAGGGCTTTTGTTTTACGTCGTTAAGCTCGACCACACAGGGCACTAAGCGGTGAAGTAGACATCAAAAGATTTTAATTCAAAAGTGTCAGGTTTTAGATATACCTTTAGATGTTGTCCTTTCACCGTGTACTTGTACCTTTTTCCACCAATTATAATCACAGCTCCCGAAGGTAACACCGTATTCACAAGATAAGGTCCTTCCCATTTACTTCGTAGTTTGCCTTTACCAAATAATCTAAATCACAAATTAAATAGGAGTACCCGATCTCCTTCCTTGAATTCCTTCTTCAAAAGCTTCTTATCATACCACTTCTTTGTCTTTTCCTTATATATTGTTGCATTTTCATATGCACGTAATTGCATCTCTTCCAATTTGCTTATTTGAATTTTCCTTTTCATACTGGCGGCATTAAGATCCAAATTCATTTCCTTTATAGCCCAATACGCCTTATGTTCCAATTCCACCGGTAGGTGACATGATTTCCCATAGACGAATTGATATGGCGTCATACCAATTGGTGTCTTGAATGCTGTCCTATATGCCCATAATGCTCCATTAAGCTTTACAGCTCAATCTTTTCCTTCCTTTGTAACAATCTTCTGCAGAATCCCCTTTAATTGCTTATTTGACGTCTCTGCTTGTCTATTTGTCTGAGGATGATAAGCTGTTCCAATTCTGTGTTCAACCCCAGATCTTGCTAAAAACCTAGTAAATTCTCCTCCTGTAAAATGTGATCCTCCATTTGTAATTATTATCCTTGGTATTCCATACCTTGGGAAAACTTGCTCCTGAAGTATATTCCTTTATTCTCTCGTAGTATTGAACTTGCATGCCATTGCTTCAACCCACTTGGAAACATAATCAATGGCAACCAATATATATTTGTAACCATGAGAATTCACAAATGGTCCCATAAAATCCATACCCCATACATCAAAGATATCGACTTGAAGATTGTACTTAAGAGGCATTGCATTCCTACTGTTAACATTTCCTATTCGTTGGCAATGAGCACATGTTGCAACATATCTTTTTGCATCTTCATGCATAGTAGGCCAATAGAATCCACTCGCCCATACTTTCGCTTGCATTCTGAAATAGTCGTAATGTCCCCTATAATCTGAAGAATGACATTTTGACAAAATGCTCGCTCTTTCTTCTCTGGGTACACATCTTCTCATTGCTCCATCCTGACAATACCTATACAAGTATGGGTCGGCCCATATGAATTTTCTTATTTTGCTCTTAACTCTTCTCCTTGTATTCTTGTTCATCATATCAGTTTGTCCCTTGAAACCTTTGATAATATCCATCATCCAACTATCTCTACGATCAAATGCGGCGAACAACTGCTCTTGTTGTATTTCATCTTTTATTGGCTCAGTTGATAATGACTCAAGATGAGACAAATGATCTGCTATAGAATTTTCCACTCCTTTCTTATCTCTTATTTCCAACTCAAATTCTTGCAGCATCAATACCCACCGCATTAACCGAGGCTTAGATTCTTTTTTTGAAACCAAATATCTTATAGCAGCATGATCAGTATATACAATCACTTTAGAATTTAGAATGTAAGATCTAAACATCTCAAAAGCAAATATAAATCACCTAACATCTCCTTCTCAGTTATTATACAATTGATCTGCGCCTCATTCAAAGTCTTGCTAGCATAATAAATAACATACACTTTACCTTCTTTTCGTTGTCCAAGAACAGCTCCAACTACATAATCACTGCTAGTAAACCCTACAATAGGTTCCCAATCAATTGACACAAGCATGCAATTCTACAATTATAATTGGTACAAAATGCATCAAGGACACTTGCCTGGAAATGGATGTTGCTGCTCAGGTCTTCATTTCACGCTCTTGTGATTCCAGGATCAACACGTTCTCTAATTAACATCACGCAAGCACAACATGCACACAATCATAAAAACAAACTAAGAAACAGTACACTAAACAATAAAATAAAAAATACTTTAAAAGCAATCTCAAAAGATAGTACGCATTTCTATGATCGCGTGAGCGCAAGAATCATCTAAATCGGAGTTACGAGTAAAAAGTTACGAAGGTTTAAAGGTGTATGGCTGAAATAGTAAAATTAGCAAATTACTGTAAGACAGTATAAATAAATAATATTAATCACTATGATCGCGTTGGCACAAGAATTACTTAAATCCGGGTTACGGTTGAAAAGTTATAAAGGTTTGAAGTTTTAGGGCTAAAATAGTAAAAACAAATAGGTTTAAGGACCTAAAAGTAATTTTAGAAAAGTATAGGGGCTTAACTATAAAATAACAGGGTGAAATATAGTTTATGAAAAGTTTAGAAACAAAAATGTAATTTATAATAAGTTCAGGGACTAAAGTGTAAAAAGACTAGACTAAAATATAATAAAAATAAGCGCAAGGGTGTTTCTACAAAAATTCAGGGGCAACAATATTTATTCAGAAAGGTATAAGCGCTTTTCTATAAAAATTACAGTGCTAAAATAATTATAAACAAATTCATGGGCCTAAATATAATTTTCTAAAGCTTCTGGACAAAAACAGGGGCATAAATCTAATTTAAACTAAGCACAGGGGCCTAAATACAAAACTGCTACAATAACCAGGAATTAATTGAATTATTTTAGAACTAAAAATTTGGTGGACCGGGTCTATGGGTTCTGTGGACCCGTGGTTGACCAGCGGTCCAAGGTCCACGGTGGACCGGGATCATACCCTTTCTGGTGGATCTAATCTGGGCCCTCTAGATTAGATCGGACGACACCTGAGAGCTCCGGCGAGATGGCGTCCGCCGGAGGTGAAGAAGGCAGCGGCGCCATTGGCGGCTTCGCCGGAATTGGCCTCGGGGCCGCTCCGGGCGTCGTTTCTCTACCGGGAGGGTATGGAGAGAGAGAGAGGGGGACTCGAGGGCCTCACTGAGGGGTTCGCGCACGACGAGGAAGACCGAGGAGGCGTCTCAACGAGAGGTGGCCTCGGCGGGTCTCCGGCGGCATCGGGGATGCGTCTCGGGCGTTGATCCTTCTTGCAAAGGGAATGGGCAGGGGCAGCTCGGCCTCGCAAAGACCGGCGAAGGGTCGGAGGCATCGGGGGTGGCGGCAACGAGCGTCGACCTCAAGCTCCGCGCTTGGTCATGGCCGATGGTGGTACGGGCGGGCAGAGCGCGTCGGCGGGTGGCGCCGGCAAGCGAGGCCGAAGGGGGGGGTGCAGAGGGGCGGGTCCTGCCCTTTTGTAGGGCGCGGTGCCCTAGGATGGCTGGGCATGCACGCCAAGGCATGGTGGCAGCGGCGGCGCAATAGGGTTAGGGTTTGTGGGAGCCAGACTGGGGCGCGGGAGCGGGCTGGGGTGCGGCATGGGCCGAGGGAGGCCGGGGTGGCTGGGCCGCGCGGACGAGGTGGGGCACGGGTGGGTTGGCAGGCCAAGACAAGGGAGGGAAGGGGAGCTGGGCCGCGTGTTGGGAAGATTTTGGCCCATGGCCGAGGCAGAGGGGAAGGAGGGGTGTTGGCGGGTTTTGAGGAATGCGCCTTCTGCGCGTGCACCAGTGTGGCGTGGGCTGAGTGGGCCGAGAGGGGGAGTGGGGAAGGAGGGGGGTACGGGTGGGCCAGAAAAGGGATTTAAGCCCAAAGTGGCCTGGGTTGTGTTTTCTCTCTTTCTATTTCCTTTTTCCTTTCTAATTCCTATTCTATTTTCTATCCAGACCAAAAACAGTTTTGACTTTTAAAATACATTTTGCATACATAAAAACCTAGTGCATCTAATTCGGCATGAATGCAACAAACAAAATATTAATAACCTAAATTAATTTATTTAATTTAGAAAATAGCTCTTTTGCCTAAAATAAATTATAATTCTCTAATTATCTAGTTAATTTATAATAAAATTTTAATCTATTATAAAAGAAAATGTTGAAATTTAATGGAATTGGGTCACAAACCAAAATTTGAAATTTTGGGGGTGTGACAATACTACCCCTCTTAACAGGAATCTCGCCCTGAGATTCTGCGTGGTTAGCAAGAAAAGGTTAGAGGTAGGTTAAATTTTCATTCTCCATTTTGAACACGATTCACATGATCGACTCATTGTGTTTACTCTTGCAACTTCTCCATAGGAAACTTGACATCCTTCTGTTAGTACGTCTCTTGATCTTACTCTTCCATTTGTGTCACAAGGGAAGTCGTTCGCTTGAAGCTAGTAGTCATGTGTTGCCCTTCTCCGTGAGGAGATCACGAAGTTACGATTGTTGACTAGAGCAAGGGTAAGGGTGAACTTTCTTGGTCTTGGCGTCCTCTTGTCGGTTCTACATCCAAGGTCTATAATGGTTGAGTTCAACATCTCTCGGATTTGGTTAGGCTATAAGAGGCTAGAATAGAATAGAGTGGAGGTAAGATAGCAAAGAATAGAGGGAAACGTTACCCCAACTAAACTAACCTAGGTATAACTAATGACATGATAACAAAGCTAAATGCTTTGCAAGCACACCAACACTCAATCAAAGGTCTAACTCAAACATAGCACACAACAAGCAATACAATACAAGACATACAGTTAGCATCGTCGAACTATCTACCGATTATTATCCTAAGGTGGGAAGGGTCCTAAATCACGATTATGCATAAAGTCTTTCTTCAGGTTTGATGCGGAGTGATGATCAATGTCCTTAGTGTTGTGAAGAGTCTTCAAGTTTGATTGTCCAATCTTCATCTTCATATTGAGTAGAACCAGCTTGTAAAATCTTCAATGCCGTCCATCTTGTTCATGACAGTTCCAGTCGACCAAACTAATATTTTGAAAGGGAAAAGGAATAGTAGAAATAGCATTTTGTCAAACATTTCGGAATAGACAAGTAAAGAGAAAACAAGAAGAGAGGATAAAAATAGAAGAGTTTGTTGATAGAGACAAAAGTTTTCCAAATACTAGTTTTGAAAATAGAACATATGGCACGGTCATTCTATCTAGGCTTGCGTCCAGCGGTCGATATCGCTCTGATACCACTTGTCACACCCGGTTCCAATGACCAAAACTGAATGCATCTGTATGCGTGCCCAGGAACAAGTTTTCACGCACACAGGACAATTACTGTGATAAAAGAACAATATCTTTATTAAATCAATAATATTATTACAAGGGTGACCTGTAGGGCAAAAGTAAAATATTACATTGCAGCGGAATAAACTAAACGTTGGTGTCCTTCAACTCCCACAGGATGTCGACCGGAAGACCGCAGGCCTAGAATTCTTCTCCATTGCCTTCATCATTGTACCATCCTTCTCCTGTAGCTGAGCAGCAATGTGGTATATAGCAAGGGTGAGTACATGTCGTACTCAGCAAGTGGGGGAAAAGATGACATGGGGCTAAAGACAAGGAAGGCTTATAGGAGTTTATTGCATGAGCTTTTAATTCCTAAGCATCCTAATTACTAGGTGGGGTCATCCCAAACCTCAAATCCATAGGGTACTATCCAAGCGAAGTTCAATCCCATCCACCATACAACCATTCCCAACTATTCCAATCCATAACCAACTAATCTTGTGAGGATTCCAGGCCGCTCTTGACCGTGAGCACGGCTATCATGATAGTTTGATACTCTGCAGAGTTTGTACCACTTTACCCACAAGTCGTAATTTGGTCCCCTGTTGCTAGGTGGACTAGAGTCTCCATGTTGCCATGCCGGCCAAGCACTAGCACACTTCCTTAGGTGTGCGGCCAGGAGATCACTACAAGGCTTTTCCAAAGGGTCTCCCAGTACATGCTAGCCACTAAGGTTCCACTCCCATCCATAAGTGATAGCCTATCAACAAGTAGCTCATCACCCCAGGAGCCCCCTCTTGAGCCATTCGGATACAAGGACAGCCCTCTCTTGACTTCCATTCCCCGCTCCACCAAAATGCTACACCAACACTGGGAGAACTCCTAATTAATCAGCCAAGTGGTTCCATAGCAGCCTTGTGATGGCACTGTTATCTAGGATATCGCTCCAAGAACCGGGTCCTAGGATCTACAACAAGCCTACTACCACCAACCATGTACCCACGGCACCACATCCATTCCATCCGGCTTGCAAAGATCCCTAATCCATGTTGCTAACAGAATTACCAATCATTCCCATATGATATTGTTCATTAGTCAACATTAAATTGGACCCAATCACCCAATAAGCAACTAAGCATGTCTACCATTAAAACTCTAGTTCAAGGTGACAAGGACAAGGTAAAACAATGCTAGTAAACCGTACAATAGGGTCCCAATTAATTGACACAAGCATGCAATTCTACAATTATAATAGGTACAAAATGCATCAAGGACACTTGCCTGGAAATAGATGTCGCTGCTCAGGTCTTCAATTCACGCTCTTGCGATTCCAGGATCCACATGTTCTCTAATTAACGTCACACAGGCACAACATGCACATAATCATATAAACAAACTAAGAAATAGTACACCAAACAATAAAATAAAAAATATTATAAAAGCAATCTCAAAAGATAGTACGCATTTCTATGATCGCGTGAGCGCAAGAATCATCTAAATCGGAGTTATGAGTAAAAAGTTACGAAGGTTTAAAGGTGTATGGTTGAAATAGTAAAATTAGCAAATTACTGTAAGATAGTATAAATAAATAATATTAATCACTATGATCACGTTGGCACAAGAATTACTTAAATCCGGATTACGGTTGAAAAGTTATAAAGGTTTGAAGTTTTAGGGCTAAAATAGTAAAAACAAATAGGTTTAAGGACCTAAAAGTAATTTTAGAAAAGTATAGGGGCTTAACTATAAAATAACAGGGTAAAATATAGTTTATGAAAAGTTTAGAAATAAAAATGTAATTTATAATAAGTTCAGGGACTAAAGTGTAAAAAGACTAGACTAAAATATAATAAAAAAAGTGCAGGGGTGTTTCTACAAAAATTCAGGGGCTACAATATTTACTCAGAAAGGTATAAGCGCTTTTCTATAAAAATTACAGTGCTAAAATAATTATAAATAAATTCAGGGGCCTAAATATAATTTTCTAAAGCTTCTGGACAAAAATAGGGGCATAAATCTAATTTAAACTAAGCGCAGGGGACTAAATACAAAACTCCTACAATAACTAGGAATTAATTGAATTATTTTAGAACTAAAAATTCCGTCGACCGGGTCTATTGGTTCTGTGGACCCGTGGTTGACCAGCGGTCCATGGTCCACGGGGGACCGGGATCATACCCTTTCGGGTGGATCTAATCTGGGCCCTCTAGATTAGATCGGACGGCACCTGAGAGCTCCGGCGAGATGGCGGCCGCCGGAGGTGAAGAAGGCGGCGGCGCCATTGGCGGCTTCGCCAAAATTGGCCTCGGGGCTGCTCCGGGCGTCGATTCTCTACCGGGAGGGTATGGGGAGAGAGAGGGGGACTCGGGTGCCTCAGCGAGGGGTTCACGCACGACGAGGAAGACCGAGGAGGCGTCGCGATGAGAGGCGGCCTCGGCGGGTCTCCGGCGGCATCGGGGATGCGTCTCGGGCGTTGATCCTTCTTGCAAAGGGAATGGGCAGGGGCAGCTCGGTCTCACAAAGACCGGCAAAGGGTCGGCGGCATCGGGGGTGGTGGCAACGCGCGTCGACCTCAAGCTCCGCGTTTGGACATGGCCGACGGTGGTATGGGCAGGCAGAGCACGACGGCAGGTGGCGGCGGCAAGGGAGGCGGAAGGGGGGGGCGCGGAGGGGCGGGTCTCACCCTTTTATAGGGCGCGGTGCCCTAGGATGGCTGGGCACGCATGCCAAGGCGTATTGGCAGCGGCGGTGCAGTAGGGTTAGGGTTTGGGGGAGCCAGGCTGGGGCACGGGAGCGGGCTGGGGTGCGGCGTGGGCCGGGGGAGGCTGGGGTGGCTGGGCCGCGTGGACGAGGTGGGGCGCGGGTGGGCTGGCAGGCCGAGACAAGGGAGGGAAGGGGAGCTGGGCCGCGCGTTGGGAAGATTTTGGCCCATGGCCGAGGCAGAGGGGAAGGAGGGGTGTTGGTGGGTTTTGAGGAATGCGCCTTCTGCACGTGCTCCAGAGTGGCGTGGGCCGAGTGGGCCGAGAGGGGGAGTGGGGAAGGAGGGGGGTGCGGGTGGGCCAGAAAAGGCATTTCAGCCCAAAGTGGTCTGGGTTCTGTTTTCTCTCTTTCTATTTCCTTTTTCCTTTCTAACTCCTATTCTATTTTCTATCCAGACCAAAAATAATTTTGACTTTTAAAATACATTTTGCACACATAAAAACCTAGTGCATCTAATTCGGCATGAATGCAACAAACTAAAATATTAATAACCTAAATTAATTTATTTAATTTAGAAAATAGCTCTTTTACCTAAAATAAATTATAATTCTCTAATTATCTAATTAATTTATAAAAAAATTTTAATCTATTATAAAAGCAAATGTTGAAATTTAATGGAATTGGGTCACAAACCAAAATTTGAAATTTTGGGGTGTGACAGTGCAGAGGATAGAGCTTCCTTTAACTTTCTAAAGGTAAAGAGTCTTTCATCGTCCATAATAAATTATGTATCTTGCTTCAACAATTCGGTCAAGGGTTTAGCAATCCTCGAATAATCCTTAATAAATCTGCGATAGAAGTTGGCATGTCCAAGAAAACTCCTCAACGTTGTAAGATCAGTAGGGGGAGGCAATTTCTCAACTATAGATACCTTTGCCTTATCAACCTCTATCCCCCTATTCAATATGACATGACTAAGTACTATTCCTTCTATCACCATGAAGTGACACTTCTCCCAATTAAGAACCAAGTCACATTGAACACACCTTTTCAAAACCTTCCCTAAATTCACCAAACAACTATCAAAATCAGCACCATGTACGGAGAAGTCATCCGTGAACACCTCCATAATATCTTCTATCAATTCAGCGCATATTGCATTCATGCATCTTTGAAATGTGGCAGGTGCGTTGCAAAGACCAAAAGGCATCCTTCTATATGCATATGTCCCGAAAGGGCAAGTAAAAGTAGTTTTATGTTGATCTTCTGGTCTTACCGGTATCTGAAAGAAACCACTATATCCATCCCAATAACAAAAGTATGTATTCTTTGCTAACCTTTCAAGCATCTCGTCAATGAACAGAAGAGGATAGTGATCTTTCTTCGTCACCTTGTTCAAACTCCTGTAATCTATGCACATTCTCCATCCAGTTATAGTCCTTTGAGGAATCAACTCATTATTCTCATTAGGCACTACTGTCAACCCTCCTTTCTTGGGCACATAATGTACTGGACTAACCCATTCACTATCAGCAACAGGGTAGATCATACCTGCATTAAGGAGCTTCAAAATCTCCTTTTTGACCACTGACTTCATTGATTCTTTCAACCTTTGCATTACTTCAACCACTGGGTTAGTATTCTCTTCCAAGTTAATCTTGTGGGTGCAAAATGCGGGGCTGATTCCCTTGATGTCATCCAATGTGTAACCAATGGCCTTCTGATACCTTTTGAGCATAGCAAGCAGCTTTTCTGTTTCTTCTTTCGTTGGGGCGTTATTCATAATAACCGGATATGTTTTATTTTTCCCTAGATATTCATAGCGTAGCTCTTTTGAAAGTTCCTTCTGTTCTACTTCTGGTGCTTCATCTGGATCTAGCTCACCCAGGGGTTCAAAATAAGAATTTTCCTAGTTGAGCCGATCGGCGCAAGCATCGCGCCGATCGGCGCTGGTAGTATCATTGTCAGCTCCACGCATGAGGTTGTCTAGTGGGTCACCCATATCCATCCCTATCTTCTCATCCTCCTCTGGGTAGAATTCTTGATAGCAAGAAGGGTCTTGATGAGACTGATGATTAAATTGAAATTGCACTTCTTCACCTCCCAGGTGTAGCGTAATTTGACCTTTCCAAGCATCCAGAATAGCTTGTACTAATCTCAAAAATGGCCTCCCTAGAATGATGTCTTCAACTCCAGTTTCCTCATTATTTAGAACGAAGAAGTCTACTGGTATTGTTTTTGAGCTAATCTCTACCTCAACATTCTTGATCACTCCCAGTGGCTTGGTCTTCCTTCCATCTGCCATGATGAGCTCAAGTTCAGTCCCGATCAGCCGCTGTTGAGTTTCATAAGGCATGCTCATGAATGCATCGTAAGTCATCAAGCTAACACGGAAACCAAAGCCACACAAGGTTTTCAGAAATTTCTTCCCCGATATCTCACATGGTATGTACGGCTCCTCTTCTTGCTCTTCAGTGAGACCTATAGCATACACACCACATAATCCTTCGTAGGGAGATAGCTCAAAGCAACTGTCTAGTAATCTCTTGCTTGTTTCACCTCTATTCCATCAAGCTCTATATCATCCTTGTAAAGCTTCCCTAAGACTCTTTCAATAATTTCTTGACCGAAAACTTCTGACTTGAGGCGATTACTTGGGAAATTATACTCAATTCCGGCTTCAGAGGCGTCTTGCGGACTGAATGATCTCCTCATATTGAGCAATTCTTACAAAAAATCAATAGGAATCCAGTCCATTGGCTCAAATTCATCAAGTGGTTTAGCATTCGCCAATGTCCTATCCCACTTTGGTTTAGCAAAGTTACCTTTGAATTCTTTCAGGTGGTTGTCCAGAATTGCAGCTTCTATCCATATATATTCCTTGCAGCTTGACGGAGTTGACAGGACGATCAGTTCCCCTGTTGTTGCAACTGCGCCGATCAGCTCAGAGACTGTACCAATCGACGCGCGTGTAAGATCCATGGAAGTGGGTCCGATGGGCCCTATCTCTTCAAATTTATGCTCTGGAGTACTCATTGCCCTACTCTCGGACATACAGATCTGCTCAGCCGGTGACTCTTCCTTCTGCATAACTTCTGGGCATTGCTGATTTGGTTCTAGATATTCTTCCCAATGCTTATGCAAAGCTTCATTTTCAGCGATTTTGCCTATCAATTCGATCCCCACCTTGGCTGTTAACCTTAGAAACCTTCCTCCGGCCGATCCGTCCAAATGCATCCTCGATGCCTTGTTTATGGCCATGTAGAAGGTTTGAGGGCACATATTCTCATCAATGCCGAGGTCAGGTCCTTGTTTCAACAATATTTTCAAATGCGTCCAGGCTTCCGCGAGAGATTCTTCATCTTTTTGTAAGAAGTTCACCACTTCTCTTCTCAATTTCTGCACCTTTGGCAAAGGAAAATAGTGGAGACAAAAATTTCCAACTGATTCACTCCACTTACCTTTCCCAAAGAGAATGGGAAAAGCAGCCATCTGTAAAGATCCTGAGGCACTCCTTCATGATGGAATGTTTGGCAAAGTGCCTCCAAATCTTGTAGGTGAGTATATGGATTCTCCTCCTTCACTCCAAAGAATTTGTTTGCTTCAGCCATGCAAATGATAATGGGGTTCAACACATACAAGGAGGCCATGGCCTTCTCATCTGAGGATTGAGGCACCAGCACGTCTGGAGATGGCAAAGAAAGTTCCCTGAGCGTCGGAGAAGGTTCTGTCATACTCATCCTAAAAATTCACACAAAACAAAAACAACTAGAAAAGAAAAGGATTAGACGTTAGTAAAATATTAATAGTAAAAGAACTGGCTTGTTCCCCGGCAACAGCGGCAGAAAATGATGCTTGTTGGTCATAATTACACACCCACTTATATACTGCAAGAGGACAGTGTACAGTTGTAGCTCTTTTTCCCTCAGAGTATTCCAAGGTTATCGAATCCACAGGGAAGGAGCGGGACTATTACTATTATCGAATCCAATGGTTGAGTTGGTGTGAACGTTGATGATGAGAGAGTGGTGGATGAATGTTATTAGAGATGTAACAGGATAATGAAGGATTCTCTCCTTAGGATTGGTTCACTAGCATGCAACCTTATCCTTATTAACTTGGATGATGATTCCAATATTCTACAAGACATGGTGGTTTCGTTCACCCTGGTTGTCACTACAGGGGTTATTAGCTCCCCACTGGTTTCTTGCACTATGCAATGGGCAGAAGTGTACCGGCCGATACACTAATGAAATAGATGCACAATTGAGTTCACTACATAGATTGGATTCATCAAGAGAGTATCTATAAGTATGAGAGTTACATGACCAGATCCCCGCACCAAAGAAAAGAATATGACACTACTCGCTCATCCTCCTGCTAGGCATAGCAGAAGGGCCAGGAATAGCGCTGGAACGTGCACGTGCCGATCGGCGCAACCGTCACGCCCATCGGCGCGACCTCCCTTCTGGTGGTTCTCATCGGTGTTGACCAACCGTCGCCGCCAATATCCTGAAACCCTAGTTCTAACAACTGGATATCGTGATTGCTGTCTCTCTCCTTTTTTTCTCTTGGCTCTTGATAGATGTCTTCCTTTTATATCCAGCGAGATTAGGTCAACTTCCATCGACTTCGATTTGCATTGGGCTGGGCCTCTGTCCTTGGACTGAATTATGCTTTTCATTGTCTTTTACCCTCCTGCACCGATCGGTGCAGGTCCGTGCCGATTGGCACGGCTCTGTACCTTGCCCATCCTTGTTACTCTTTGATTCCTTATCCATAACTGCCCTATTTTATACCTGTTTCCTGCAATTACATCAAAAATAGAACAACTACAAATATATGCAAATATGGGGTGAATTGTTAGTCAATACCACCAAATTAAGACGTAAAACATCCCTTTTTGGTAGATAAAATGGGAAGCTAGAAACCACCAACAGCCATCTCAATGAGTGTGTGGTTCTTTCTTTCGGCCACCTCATTTTTTGTTGAGGGGAGTAGGGTGTCAAAAATTCATGATTGATGCCTTCCTCATCAAGATACTCCTCAACTTGAGTGTTCTTCAATTCGTTGCCATTGTCACTTTTAATTTTCTTGATCTTGACTTCATATTCATTTTGTGCTCTTTTCATGAATGTCTAAAGTATGACTTTTACTTCACCTTTGTCATACAAAAAAGAACCCACGTGAAGCGAGAAAAATCACAACACTTACAAGACCATATTTGTTACCACCAATGCTTATGTAGGATACGGGGCCGAAGAGATCCATAGGTAACATCTCCAATGACCTTGTGATGGTCATCACGTTATTGGAGGGGTGCGAAGCTCCAACTTGTTTTCCCACTTGACATGCACTACAAACTCTCTCATTTTCAAAGAAAACATCAGTTAGTCCTCTGATGTGGCCGCCCTTTTGGAGTTTGTGAATATTTCTCATACCAACATGGGCAAGCCTCCTATGCCATAGCCAACCCATATTGGACTTTGCTATCAAGCATGTGCCAAGTCTAGCTTCGTCCATGAAAAAATCCATAACAGAAAGCTTTCCTTTAAGCACACCCTTGAAAGCAACTGAACAATCACTCCTCTTATAGACGGTCACACCACATTCATTGAACAAACAATCATAGCCTATTGTGCAAAATTGCGAAATGGACAATAGATTGAAGTCCACATGATCAACAAGCATAACCTTAGAAAGAGAATACGAAGGAGTGAGAGGAACTTTACCATAACCTAGGAATTGTCCTGTACTATTGTCACCAAATGTGATGTTCTTATTTTTGTTGTGACTTGGTTCAAATGATTTGAACATCTTTCTATCTTTTGTCATATGATTAGTGCATCCACTATCAATCACCCAACTTGACCCACTAGAGATGTAGACCTACAAAACAAATTAAGCTTTGTTTTTAGGTACCGAAATTTGCTTGGGTCCTTTCACATTAGTCACAAGTACTTCGGGCACCCGCACACAAGCCTTTGTTCTCTTGTTGCGTGGCCCACCATATTTAGCAAAAACATGACCGTGATTATTTGTCATAAGCACATATGATGCATCAAAATCATGAAAGAGAGCACAAGTAGCATTATGCACATTAGCATTAGACACATGAGCATGAGAATCATTAACAAAAGAAGATTGGTTAGTGTTCATATTCGTGGCTTGCTTCTTTTGGTAAGATATTTCCATGGTGAACTTAAGGAATTCTTTCCCATTCTTGTTCTCCCTAGCATTGTGCTTAGCACCCTCAACATATCCAATGCCATCCATGTCATTTGGGTGCCTAGAATATGAGTATGCACCTCTTGCATACTTTGCCTTCTCATCATCAACAACATGCTTCTCATATTGTATTTTGCTTTCAAGAGCTTTCACTTGCTTGTTCAAATCATTAATCAATTTGACATTAATATCACAAGCATCAACATTAATATTATAGCACCTATCACATCCATTACTAGTGGAGGCACGAAAAGAATTATTGGTGGAAGATGTGAAGATTGAAAGTATGTCATATTGTGCTTTAGGAGACTTATGAGTCTTTTTCAAATCCTCATATTTCTCTTGAAGTGCATCTTTGTGCTTTTAATACTTTCACATGAATTCTTGGTTTCATTGAGAGACTTGATTAAATTTTCATTTTTCTATCTCTCATCTTCTAGGAGCTTCTCTAGTTCAAGGTTTCTTTTCTTTTCAAAAATAAGCAAGTCTTCTTGTTTTTCAAGAAGCTCTTCTTGCTCATCATTTTTGTCCTTTTGTTTTTTGAGTAATTCTATAAATTCGAGCATTTTAGGGAGTGAAGCATTAACATCATCATCATCATCATCATCACTACTACTAGCATAAGAGGAATGCTTATGTTTAGATTTTGATACCTTGGATCCTCTTGCCATGAAGCACTTGTGAGTGTTGTCATCATCATCATCACTCAAGATCCTGAATAAAGAAGTGTTGGTGGGAGTAACGCCAATGACAATTGTAGCAATGCCTCCCTCATCTGTGTCGGATTCAGAGGAGGAAGATGATGAAGAGGATGAGTCACTTTTATCCCATTCTTGGCCAATGTGAGCTTCACCTCTTCTATGCTTCTTGTACTTCTTGTCTTTCTTGTGGTGCTTGTCTCTCTTTCTTTCTTCCTTGTTCTTTTTCTTTGGACATTCCGCAATGAAATGTCCTCCATCGCCACACTCATAGCATGTCCTTTTCGACCTTCTTGCTTTGCCCTTGTCAAAGCTTTTCTTGTATCAATCTTTCTTAAGAAATGACTTGAACCTTCTCACAAGTAAAGCCATCTCAATATCACTATCTTCATCACTAGAGTCAACCACTTTCTTCTTTTCTTCTTGTCTTTCTTCTCACTTGTTTCTTATGTAGCTTTGAGAGTTATTTCTTTCTTTTCTTCTTCTCCTTGTCCCAATCCGGCATTCACTCTTTTTGCTTCTTCATCTCTTTCCTTGTAAGTGAGCAGTCTTCCAAGCACTTCATCTGTACTAAAGTTTTTGAAGTTTTCCTTCTCCCTCACAAAATCACAAGCATTTTGATTCCATAGTTGCAACGCTAGAAGTAACCTCTTATTTACCTCTACAAGGTCAAGTTTGATCCCTAAGGCTCTTCCCTTATTCACAATTTCCATGAGTCTATCATGAACTTCTTGTAGCCCTCCATCGGCCTTCTTAATAAACAAGTTGTATTTTCCTCTAAGAACATCTTCTCTTGCATCTCTTACACCTTCGGTTCCTTCATAGATAACCTCATGTTTCTTCCAAATTTCATGAGCACTTTTGATGCCTCTCACTTTTTCATATTCTTTTGGTGATAGATCTGAGATAATAGCGGACGTGGCATGATAATTATGAGTTATCTTGACTTTGTCATTTGTGGTTGGGTTCTCTTCATTTTCCATCTCATATCCTTGTTTCACAATCTTCAAGATTGGTGTTCCCATGGATCCCAAGTATGTTTCCATTCTTGACTTCCAATGATCATAATATGTTCCATCAAAGTGTGGTAGCTTTCCGGAGCCACTACCAACATACTCATTTTTGAGCTCACCATAGATAAATGGCATGGTATTGTACTTGATTCCTGAGTCATCCTTATTGCCCATGATTCTGACTCCGGATGTCGTTTCCGGTGTATTTTCCTTTGGTTTCATCATTTTTATCCTCAAGCGGTTAAGCCTTCAAGAAGATACTGCTCTAATACCATTTGAATGTGCCTAGAGGGGGGGTGAATAGGCGATAATCCCTAAAAATGACTTAATAATAAAAGTTAAATACGTAGTGTCGGACTTGTCTGATGATTGTGAGGAAAGTTCACGTACTTGCCCGATGGCACGAGATAGAGAAGTAGACCGACTGGTTAAAACTTAAATCTAGTGCAAGGCAAGATAGGAACTAGTGATTACAAGCTAGAGAAAGCTATAGAAGCAAGGAAAAAATCTAGCATGCAGCCAACACAAGTTAATTTAAGAAATACAAAGCAAACCCTAACTAGCAAGTTTATGAGCAAGAACAAGTAATAAAGGACAATTAATTAAGCACAAAGGGGACACGGGATTTTTCACCAAAGTTCTGCTCCACAAAGAAGCCTACGTCTCCATTGAGGGATCCACAAAGAATAAGGTCTCTTTCAACCCTTAATCTCTCGAAGTGACCACTAAGATTGAAGGACCAAGAAGGCGACCAAAGGGGGGTGAATGGGAGCCAATCAAAATTCTCCAAGAGAACTTGACCTATATCCCAAAAACAACCCAAGCCAACCTCCGAACAGATCACCAAAACTACACACACCAACTTGTGGTGCACTAGCCCTAGGAGTGATCAACCACAGCAAATAAACACAGCGGAAACAACAAGAAACATCAAGGACTTGAACTAGTCAAGAGACACTCCAAAAATCAGCCCTTACTAGACCACTACTAGAGTGCCGATCAGGCCATCAGCAGTACCGGTTGGCCCCATCAGCAGTGCCGATCTGACCCATCAGCAGTGCCAGTCCTGGTCGTCGGCAGTGCTGATCGACCCCGACAGAATAGGAATAAGTTGTAGGATGAAGCAAAAACTTGGTCAAAACCTAATCAAACGAACTCCAAATGATGCTATTTTTGGACCAGTGAATCCTCAACACATCACGACCCTAATCCTAGAAGATCAACTCAATTGGCTCAAGGAATCATCATAAATTTTAGATCTTGTGCCAAGAACACCAAAAAGGGAAAACTTGAGAAATCCTTCAAATCGAAGGTGCTAGAGCTCTTGATTTGGTCAGGGACCTATGTAGGATTGATCTAGCTCATCATAGCATGAAATTTCCCAAGAAATCTGCCCCAAAAACTCATCCAAAAAGGAGATAAAAAATTCTCACAAAAATAGCTTCAAAAATAGGGAAAAAGAGAAATTCGGGATTTAGGCAAATAGGATGATCTTGAGCCCGAAAATAATTCTCATATCATGGACACATGCATACAAGATCCATAGGTACAAGGCTAGGAAGCCACCCTCTTCCTCTCCTCTAAAACATGATGTCCTCTCCTAGCACTTGAATGAAGTCCTAACACAAGGCTAATGGAAAGAGAGGCACCTCTTCCACTAGCCCTACCTCTTCTTATACAGGCCTAGGGTCTATCGTTTAAGGACCAATAAGGCGACCAGAGCGGGGGAGGGGTGAATGGGAGCCAATCAAAATTCTCCAAGAGAACTTGGCCTATATCCCAAAAAAAACCCAAGCCAACCTCCGAATCGCTCACCAAGACTACACACACCAACTAGTGGTGTACTAGCCCTAGGAGTGATCAACCACAGCAACGAAACATAGTGGAAACAAAAAGGAAATAGCAGAGACTCAAGATAGTCAAAAACCTCACAAACTGTAGCTTACTGAACCACCAACGGCTGTGGCGATCAGGACCATCGGCAGTGCTGGTTGGCCCCATCGGCAGTGCCGATCTGGCCCATTGGCAGTGCTGGTGCAGGGTTCTAAGAGCTACTGGCAGTGCCGGTCCTGGTCGTCGGCAGTGCCGATCGACCCCAACAGAACAGCAGAAACATTCGGGAATTTGGCAAATCTTCTCCAAAACCTAACCAAACCAACTCCAAATGATGGGATTTTTGGACCAGTGAATCCTCATCACATCACGACCCTAATCCTGGAAAATCATCTCAATTGGCTCAAGGAATCATCACAAATTTTAGATCTTGTACCAAGAACACCAAAAAGGGGAAACTTGAGAAATCCTTCAAATTGAAGGTGCTAGAGCTATTGATTCGGTCAAGGATCCATAGAGGATTGTTCTAGCTCATCCTAGCAATAAGTTTCTCAAGAAATCCGAGCCAAAAACTCGTCCAAAAATGAGATCGAAAATCACCACAAAAATAGCTCCGAAAATAGGAAAACGAGAATTTCGGGATTCAAGTGAAGAGGGAAATCTTGAGGATGAAAATACTTCTCATATCATAGAAAGGTGCTTACAAGATCCATAGATACAAGGCTAGGAAGCCACCCTCTTCCTCCCACTATTTGGAAGAGCAAGAGATGTCTCTCACACACCCTTTCCTCTCCTCTAAAACATGAAGTCCTCTCCTAGCACTTTGAATAGAGTCCTAACACAAGGCTATTGAAAGAGAGGCACCTCTCCCACTAGCCACACCTCTCCTTATATAGGCATAGAGTCTATTGTCCACATGACCACTCTACCCTTGACCTACATAACACACCCACCTACCACCGGGGGCATAACCATCCATCTTTTTCCTCATCACCCGAATGCCATCGGACGCTTCATGTCTTTGCTTCATCTCGAAGCAAGCTCCATGATGGTGCCATGTGCACCACCAACCACCGCCACCGGTTTCGAGGCCCAAACCGGGAAACAGCCTTGCACGCTTCTCAAAGTGTGACTTCTCGATGTTGACGCGTGTCACCTTGTCTCACGATCCTGACCACCGGCAAGTCTCCCAGTCCCTGTCCATCGAGCCCCCTTGTCACGTGCACCGGCATCCCGTTCGCCTTGACTTGGTCAACACGTCGTCTCCATCACCACCACAGTTTTGAGGCTCAACCGTGAAACTGTCCGTGCTTCTTGCCTCTCCACATGTATGGTGTGGATCACCCTTGACTTCACCCGGCATACCGATCGTCTGGCCCCAAGTCCCCTACTTGTGCCCGATCCTCTCGCCGTTGACCGCCAAGTCGACTCCAATGACCTACACATCATTAGACAAGAAAACACATTTTCCATCTCCTGCAGTATGACCAATATCTCCACCAACTCCGGTTAGTCATAACCATGATATGCAAACCCATGCAATCCCTGGATTCCCGCATTTCAACTCAAACATCAAATCCTCTCAAGTCAATTACTCATCACATATATTGCAAACCATGGCACATATCCACATGGTTTCTCAATCTCCCCCTTGATGAGTACATTGACAACACAAAATGCACAAAAATTAGAGATTGAAATGCGAAGCCGAATAAGCACATCCAAATGGCCAAACCAAAATAAAAGGTGAAAACAAGCCATCTAGCAAGTAGGGATCACAAACCAAGAGTTGGCAAAGAAAGCGACTTGAGACGCAAAGAATGTGAAAAGCGCAAGAAAATGCTCAAGATCATGAACTACTCCCCCTCAAGTTGTTGTAGGTCTCATGTAGTGCAATATGGATCATATAAGTTTCTTAGCATTATTTGTGCATGACCCCAAAATTTTCTCCCCCTTTGGTAATGAACTCATCAAAGAGGCAAAAGAACAAGCAAACATGCAATGCATGAAAATGCAAACCTAAGGAGCTTCAACAATTATGCAAACAAGCATTTAACTTTGCTAACCATAACCATAGTGCCATGAACTGTAAAAGCAATGGCTCCCAATCATGCAAAGATAAAAAAATAGATAGCAATGCATAAACACCATGAGCTATACAAGCTAAGCAGAAAGATTGACTAGCTTAGAAGAATCAAAATTGCTTATCATGAGCAAAACTGCCACCATATGTGTAAGTACTCCCATCCAAGGCAAAACAAGTACCAAGTGAATCAAAAGGATACTAGCGAGTCTCAATCTCAACTAGGGCAACAAGCATTCACAGAAAATGAGCTCTACAAATGCTCACATATGAAATAGAGACTCAGTTGATCAAGTGATTATTATTTATCCTCATGTGTCCTCTTATCCATGCGGAGGGTCGCATGACTAGGTACGGCAAACACCCCAAGGCTTCAAGTCACAATGTTTGGATTTAGTATTTTAGAATTATTCTTGATCAAAGCACTTAGCAGATTATTCAAGCTTATGCACAAGACAAAAGAGCATGCCTTTGCGGCAAAAAGGAACACACGTTCCCACAATGTTTCATCATGAGCTAAACATTTGCAAAGCCTTCCATTTCGCAAACACAAGGTGCCAAAGCCAAGACATCATCTAGACTAGCCTCAATGCAAGTTTCAACAGGGATAAAAGCAATTACACACATGGTGATCAAGTTCTAGCAAGATTAGTTTATAAGGTTCACAAGAAGCTTAGTTTACCTTTAAGAATAGCAAGTTGCTCACATGAGTTTATAACAGGCCATCTATAAAATCTAAGCATGAGCGATTACCGTCACATCCACACAACTTAGCTCAAGCTCAATCATAGCAAAGAGAAATGCAAGAAAGCATAAGAATCAAAGCTCATCTACAAATGCATATATTACATATGAGATGCAATGCAAAAATGATAATATACATATATACAAGTGAACACCATCTCTCCCTCAAATGATACCATGAGGATGACACACACCAAGTTCCCCTCGAAGAAAAGCATGTCTAGAAGCATCTAGGGGCTTGGTGAGGATATCAGCTAGTTGGTTTTTGGTATCAATGAATTTGAGTTCAACATCCCCCTTCTCAACATTGTCTCTCAGGAAGTGGAATCACACATTGATGTGTTTGACCTTACCATGTTGGACTGGGTTTTTGGCTAAGCATATGGCACTGGAGTTATCACACATGAGTGGAACACCCTTAAAAGTTAACCCATAGTCTCTCATGGTAGACACAATCCATAGGATTTGTGAGCAGCAGCTAGCAGCTGCAACATACTCAGCCTCTATGGTGGATTGGGCAAGACTCGATTGCTTACGAGAAGACCAACAGATCAAAGAAGTACCCAAGAAATGGCAAGTACCAGAAGTGCTCTTCCGATCAATTCTACACCCAGCAAAGTCTACATCCGAATACCCAATGAGATCAAGAGATGAAGATGCAGAGTACCAAAGACCGAACTCAAGGGTGTATTTGAGATACCTGAAGATGCGCTTGACAGCCTTGTGTTGGTCGTAATTACGCACCCACTTATATATCCGGTGTACAGTTGTAGCTCTTTTTCCCTCAGAGTATTCCAAGGTTATCGAACCCACAGGGAACGAGCGGGACTATTACTATTAAAGGCTTACTAACAGATTGCAATGGTTGAGTTGGTGTGAATGATGACGGTGAGAGAGTGGTGGATGAATGATATTAGAGATGTAACAGGATAATGAAGGATTCTCTCCTTAGGATTGGTTCACTAGCATGCAATCTTATCCTTATTAACTCGGATGATGATTCCAATATTCTACAAGACATGGTGGTTTTGTTCGCCCGGTTGTCACTACAGAGGTTATTAGCTCCCCACTGGTTTCTTGCACTATGCAATGGGCAGAGTGTACCGGCCGATACACTAATGAAATAGATTCACAATTGAGTTCACTACATAGATTGAATTCATCAAAAGAGTATCAATAAGTATGAGAGTTACATGACCAGATCCCCACACCAGAGAAGAGAATATGAGACTACTCGCTCATACTCCTGCTAAGCATAGAAGAAGGGCAAGAAATAGCGTTGGTACACGCACGTGTCACACAGGTATCACGCGATGGCTAGACACTTTGATGGCAAAGTTGAGAATAACATAGAGCCTCACCGTTGTACTGGCAGGGTCATGTTTGACCTTGTTAAAAACATCAGTGTTGTTTTTGGAAAGCCGGTGAGGGGAGTAAAAAAGGCAAAAGGTCTCATGCCGTTTAAGAAGAAATCCATTTTCTTCAAATATTTCAATTATTCGAAAGATTTGGAAGTGAATCATGCATTTGACTGGATGCATATTGGGAAGGTTGTATTTGACAGTAGTAGCGGACTTATACTCGACCAACCCGGTAAGACAAAGGATGGACTCAGCGCACGTAGAGATATTGTAGTGATGGGAATAAGACTAGAGCTCCATCCGCAAGAAAGAGCAAATGGAAAGTACTTTCTCCCCCCGACAGCCTACACACTTACGATTGAGGAGAAAAAAGCATTCTGCAAGTGCCTCAGTGGGATTAAAGTACCGATGGGTTTCTCATCGAATGTCAAGAATCTTGTAAACATGGAAGAGTTAAAGATAAGTAGGTACAACACTCATGATTTCCACACAATGCTTTTGGTGTTTCTCCCTATTGCTATCAGAGCTGTTAAATCACCATGGCTGAAGTTGGTTGTAACTCGCCTTTGCTACTTCTTTAACGCGGTATCGAAGAAGGTGATAACTAAAGACGAGTTAAATGACCTATGGACCCACATGAAAGAAACAATGTTCATACTTGAGATGGCCTTCCCTCCATCCTTTTTTGATACGATGGAACACTTCATGATTCATATTGTTGACCAGATCTCTGCATTGGGCCCTGTCTACCTACATCAGATGTTTCCATTCTAGAGGTTCATGTATGTATTGAAACGCTATGTATGTACTCGTTCACATCCAGAGGGTTCTATGATCGAGGGCTACACAACTAAGGAGATCATCGAATGTTGCTCAGATTACATTAATGATGGTAGCAGATCAATTGGTCTCCCCATGTCTCATCATGAGGGTAGATTATCTGGAAAAGGTACGAAAGGACGTAGATTGTTCATTGACAGTGACTTCAAATGAGTGAACCAAGCACATTTCAACGTATTGCTACAGATGCAGATTGTAGGACCATACTTTGAGAAACATCTGTTAGAGTTCCACCAGAACAACAAGGATGCGACGGATAAATGGATCATAGACGAGCACAAGCGCTCGTTCACATCATGGTTTAGGTCCCTAAACCTTTCAAGTGCCAAGTCTGTGGAAGAGAAAATGTTGAGAAAGTTAGCTAACCACCCAAGAAGAACCGTGGTTACCTTTCAGGCATACGACATCAATGGTTTTACCTTCTAAACCCAACAGAAGGATAAGAAGAGCAAGTGTCAAAACAGCGGTGTACAAGTAGAAGCCATTGATGAAGAGGACCAGGCGACCTCGTATTACGGGTACATTGAGGAAATATGGGAACTAGACTACGGTGCAAATTTACTGGTTCCCATATTTAAATGCAAATGGGTGGAGCACCCTAATGGCGTCGAGGTGGATGAATATGGTTTCACAATTATTGATCTTAACAATGCTGGTCACAATGATGACCCTTGGATACTTGCCAAGACCGTGGAACAGGTGTTTTATGTACTTGATCCAAAGGACGAAAAGAAATACATTGTTGTTCCAGGTAAACAAAGAATCGTTAGAGTGGAGAATGTGGAGGATCGAGACGACTACAATCAATATGATGAGGTGCCATGTTTCATAGATCCGAAAAATTTTAAAGTCTTGGAAGCAAGACTCTCCTTTACTGGCGGAATGCCCTACATGCGCACTGATCACTGCCAAGGAAAAGTCGTTCAAGGATAACTCAAGCATCATGTAATTTTATTTTGTTAATTACCTTTTATTATTTCAACCTTGTTTATGTTCTATGTAATTTATGCTTATTTGAATATAAATATTGTGTAACTTATTTTGTTAAGCATCATGTAGTTTGATATTTTAGGGGCTAAAAGGTAAATATTAGGACTAACTATAATTAATAAAAAGTATAGGGTTGTTTCTACAAAATTTTAGGACCTAACATTAATTTTTATTAAGTATAGGGGCCTAATTGTAAAAGGACAGGACTAAAACATAATTAATACTGAACTCAAGGGTTCTTTTGTAAAATTCCAGGGCTAATATATTATTTATTAAAAAATTAGGGGAATAAAATGAATAATACAATTTTGGAAAATGAATAACTTTATGTTACAAAAAACCACAACTTTGTAGCGGCGGCTCACAAAACCAACTGCCGCTATTCCTTCTTAGCGGTGGTTGGCTATGTGAACCGCCGCTAAAGTGGCCACCCCCATATAAGCAGGGTAGCGGCGGGGACCAAACCCTAACTTCCGGCGCTATTCTTTGACGCCGATGTTGGTTTTTCTTACGTCTACGAATAAATCCGCAAGCGCACGGAAGATCGATGTAGCACTTCACCCAGAGTATTTCGGGGTATCGAATCACGAGGAACGTGTGTGTCTATCGTTGGACTAAATCACCCAAGGACACAAAGATTGATTAAGATAGGCAGAGGACAGAGAGGATGTCCCAAGAGTCAGGTTCCTACGTTAACCAAGCTATGCTCTAGTTTGCTCGCGTTGGGCACGGACTTACCCCTGCATCCACAGGCGACTTCCGCCAAGAGCCTACGCACTAGCCTAGCGGGGAGGATTTCAGAGGACGGACAGAGCTGTCACCACCTGCCGCCTACCTCAACGAACCAGTAGACTAACGAATAATCAAAGGTAACCTCCTGCCTAGACACCACGTCTATGCGATCGATTACTACCTTAACCTTCTAGCAACGAATATTCAGGCTAAGGCACCCTAAGAACTTAGAGCGATGAACGAGCTCACAAGCTAGAACTATAAATTAATTAAAGTAAAAAGTAAACTGCAAGAGGGGAAATCTCGACACTTACTATGATTGGCAAATGTCGTCGAAGTACAAGCGTGGAGAAGGCGAAGACAAGCCCAAGCCTCCTCCGAACTCTACTCCACTCTCTTCCTAATCTAAGCACTAGCTAAGTAGCACTTGGCCTTTGCAAGAGGAGCACCAAATCTTCAATCTTGAGTGTGTCTTGGAGTGAAGGCCCTCACCCTCTATTTATAGCCTCCTAACGTCGGTTTCAGAGGAGTAACCGCCACGGAATCCCCCCAAACCGCCATCAGGGAGTCCTGAGGAGCCAACACGTGGAAGCCCAGGCGGAGAGGGCGCCCGGCCAGGTCGCCCGACCTGACCAGGTCGGCCGACCTGGAGGTGGCCCCTCCTGACCTGTGCTTTCTCCAGGTGGCTGTCCTATGGGCCCTGACAACGGTTTGCGCGGTATTACAGGGAGTTACGTCGGTTAAGCGCTGAAGGTGGGCTCCTTAATCCGTGTGCTTGCTCCTGATTGGCCGGAAGTGTGCTTTCTCCTTGAATTTCCTTGAATTTTATTTAAACTCCATGGGTTGCTTTCTGCATACACAAAGTCACCAAAACTTGTGGAAATAATTAGCAATAAATTCCTACCACTAAGGTGGTGATCAAATTGTGTGATTCTTGCGGGTAAACGACGGTCATATTTTGCATTTAAGGACCGTCAACAAACTCCCCCACACTTAGCCTTTGCTCGTCCTCTAGTAAAGGACTAAAGACTAAGGACTAAGTGATAATTCAAACCTTGATAAATCAAATCTAGCATGCAAATTATTCCAGGCATTACCTTGTATCTCCATGAGCTTTTGAAGTGTCTAGCATGCCTTCTTTGGATATTGATGAATGGAACGAATCTTGACTCCGAAAACTCAGCTCCTTCTGCTTATGTAACTTGGGTTTTCGAAAAGATTTTCACAATCAAAGAATAGTAGCCATACTCCTCAAATGATTCTCTCAGTCGCTCAAAGGTGTATTTTCCTCATGTCCTATCTCTAAATATGGTATATGTGGAGCTCAAGAATAGGATTGAAATGGTGGCATACTTATAATTCATATCTTGCTAAGTCAAAATTCGGATCCAAAGAGAAAAACAAGTCATGATTCATAAGTCAAGTCTGTGCATATTTATTTGGTAGATGGAAGATGGATACTCCTTTGAATATTCCCTTATTGAAATGAGATCATGGGCTATCTTTCTTTCTTTTCTTTTCTCTCTCTTTTTTTTTTCTTTTTTTTCTTTTTTTTTGAAACTAGATAGCCCATAACTCTTTTTGCAACAAAATACGGAGGGAAGTATGTAGAACTGGAGTATTTTATTTTCATGGATGGTGGAGATGCTAACTTCCAGTGTAGAAGTTTTAGCATAGGATGTGCACACAGACTTGATAAATGAAGCATAACAGGCATCTATATTTGGGTCTCAAAATTTTGACAAGGCTCAATAAATTAATAAGTAGCACAAAAGAGCACAATCTTTAATAAGCAAAATTTGGCCTTGGTAGGATAAATTTTATCATTGAGGAGTTGGCTTTCAAATTTATCATTTTCAAAAGAAAATCCCAAGTTATAAGCATAAGAGTGAAGATTCATAAAGTCTATTCATATCACATAAATCAATAGTCCTAGGTAGCATGTTTTCCTAAAGATATAGTCATGGAAATTCAGGCAAACATTCTAGGAATAAGGGGCATGCAAGATGATAAATCAAAAAGAATGAATTATGGAGAGAATTCAGGTTTTTAGTATTTATTAATTTTTCCATATTCAAGGAGAAAATAAGCAGAGAGGCAGGGAGGAATGGGAAGTAAACGTGCAAACCAGAGTATGGACCGAGTGGGGGTCCGAGGGGAGCCAGGCCTGGGTCGGCCGACCTGGTCAGGTCGCCCGACCTGGGAGATGATCCTCTGGTCCCCTGGTTCCTCGTGTCTCTTTGTGTCGCCCTGTGCACCGTATTTCTCAGGGTAGACCGTCCGTTTGCGCGTTCGTACTTCGCAAATCCTCCTCCACACTTGTTTCCTGACTTCTTTTTATTTGACACAAACAAAAAGGAAAAAGTGTGAAAGCAAAGGTGGACCCCACCGGCTTTATGGGCTCAGTGAGTTCCATTATTCAATTCTTTATCATAGGCGCATTTCATTTTAATGAAATAAACGAAGAAAATCTAAAAAGGGAAACTAAGCGCCTATTTTCCTAAACTATATGGGAGAGCCTATTCATTTGCCCTTATATAAGTCGGGCTCTCCCATGTGGCTACAAATGCGCTCCATCTTAGCGCATAAGCCACGGCGGAGGTCTTTCATACCCTCCTCGAGGCGTTGCACACGATCCTCAAGTTGAGCACGATCAACCAACTCCTCCGCCAACTTGTTGGCCAGCCTCTTATTCTCCGCCCGTAGGAGGAGAACGTCCTGCGCAAGCTTGGCCTTGGAGGGACCTGTCGCCTCGTCCCCGCTGTCCTGGTAGTGGCCGCCCTCCGCTGTGATTGGCGGGGGGGCGAGGAAGCGGCTGATGGTCTTCCGCGGGGAGGAGTCGATGGATTCCTCCATCTCCCGCTTGTCCTCTGAAGTGAGCTTGGGGAAGAGCACTTTCCCCTTGCCCGGTCCGGTGCGCGGTCCGGTGCTGGTGAACCATCCCTTCCGCTCTGGCGACGTGGGGATGTAGTCCATCCGGTACTTGTACCCGAATGGCGACCCATCCCTGCCCTGTAGCGTCTCCACGAGGTGTTCCCCAGGCAGGAGAGCAGAGGGATCCCCGTTGTGGAGACGATGGGCGGGTGTCGTCTTGCGGGGCACCAGAGCGCCCGTCGTCGGCCTCTTTATGTCGGGGGTAGGACGCCGTACAGGCGACGTTCCCCGCGTCTTCATGGGGCGTGCCGGGGTCGGCGAAAGTGCCCGCTGCGATGTGCGGGTGGCGGAAGGGCTGCGCCGTTCAGCAAACCGTGTACGGCCTGTCCGTTCCTCTTCGCGGCGCAGGGGAGGCTCAATGGCGATAGGCTCAATGATCTCGGCAAGGGTGAGATCGAGGTTGGTCGGGACAATTTGGTTAGCGGGGGTGATTTCCCCGCTAAGGGCAAGGGCGGAGCTGGTCAAGGAAGCCTGGGAAGTGCTCTTTTTGGCAGCCATGACGAAGTTGGGGGTTCTGGAAGAGGATCACAGGAAGGTTTAGGATGAGAGAAAAGCATCGCTCCCCTCTGCTTAAAAGGAGAGTCCCCCGACGGTATATTCGCGATTCTCCGTGAGAATCTCCGATTAGGGCGAAGGGGGAAGTTGGAGGAACGCGTGAGAGAAAAACGGGAAGCGGCGGCGCCACCAGGGGGTCGCCCGACCTGGCCAGGTCGGCCGACCTGGTGGTGGGCCCCCTAGGGCTGCTGCTTCGTGGGCTGCCTAAGGGTGGTCCAAGGAGGGGGAAAAGTACGGCAATTTAATTTGATTCTAAGTTTAGGTGCCCGTAAAGGCTATGGGTAGGCCTGGAAGTCAATTAAATTGACTACGTCCTCCTCAACTCCTATACTTTTAATAGAATCGTAAAAGAGTTTAAGTCGATGGCCGTTTACCTTAAACGCGTTCCCGTCCTTGTCCTGGAGTGTGACCGCTCCATGTGTCGCGACGTCGATGACGAGATATGGCCCAAGCCATTTGCTTCGCAGCTTCCCGTCGCCGAACAGCTTCACTCTTGAGTTGAAGAGTAGCACCTTGTCTCCAGGGTTGAACTCCTTTGGCTGTATCCTTTTGTCGTGCCATTCCTTGGTCTTTTCTTTATAGATCCTGGCACTGTGATATGCCTTTTCTCTCCATTCCTCCAGCTCAGAAATTTGCTTCATCCTGTGCCTTCCTGCTTCCTTGGAATCCATATTCCACTTCTTTATTGCCCAGTATGCCTTGTGTTCCAGTTCTACCGGCAGATGGCAAGTCTTGCCGTAGACCAGCTGGAATGGAGACATGCCTATGGGGGTCTTGTATGCAGTGCGATATGCCCATAGTGCATCTAGCAACTTATTCTTCCATCCCGATCCCATTTCCTCCACTGTTTTCTGCAGGATATTCTTGATTTGCTTGTTCGAGGTCTCTGCCTGACCGCTGGTCTGGGGATGGTATGGAGTAGCAATGTTATGGTCGGAACCGAGTTCCCTCAGGAAGTGTCGGAATCCTTTGTCCGTGAAGTGTGAACCTCCATCACTAATCACCATCCTTGGTACCCCAAAGCGTGGGAAAATGATCTCATAGAACATCTTCCGTGCGCTCTTTGCATCTGCAGCTCTGCATGGCAATGCTTCAACCCACTTTGACACGTAGTCGACTGCCACCAGGATATACTCGCAATCATAGGACCTTGGGAAGGGTCCCATGAAGTCGATGCCCCAGACGTCGAAAAGTTCGACTTGCAGGTTGTATGTCAAGGGCATCGCGTTGCGAGATGAGATTCCTCCATGCTTCTGGCATCTCCTCCACCTCCTGATGTACTCCTTGGTGTCCTCATACATCATCGGCCAATAGAAACCACTTTGCCAGATTTTTGCTTGCGTCCGGTACACGCCGTAGTGTCCTCCGTACGGAGCTGCATGGCACTTCTCAATTATCTGTGCACCCTCAATGGTGGGGATGCATCGCCGCAACAGACCATCAGCACAGACCCTGTAGAGGAATGGGTCGTCCCAAAGGTGTCGCCTACTTTCATAGGCCAGCTTCTTTCGGTTTTCCCCCGGCGGAACATACCCTGTAACCATGAAATTCACGATATCTGCATACCAGGGTGTGGAGTCCGCAACCTTTAATAGCATATCATCTCGTAGGAAGTCGTTGATTGGTAGTTCCTGCATGTTAGTGACTTGCATACGAGATAGATGATCTGCTACGGAATTCTCTACTCCTTTCTTATCTTTTATTTCAAGATCAAATTCTTGGAGTAAGAGGATCCATCTGATGAGCCTTGGTTTAGCATCTTTTTTAGCGAGCAGGTACTTTAGTGTAGCATGATCAGTGTAAATAATTACCTTTGCTCCAACTAAATAAGATCTAAACTTATCGATAGCAAAAACCACAGCCAGGAGCTCCTTTTCCGTGGTAGCGTAGTTGAGCTGTGCTCCTGTCAAGGTTTTGCTAGCGTAGGCTATTGCGTGATGCTTCTTGTCCTTAGTTTGGCCGAGAACGGCCCCTACGGCATAGTCACTAGCATCGCACATGATTTCAAAGGGCAGCTTCCAATCAGGGGGTTGGATGATGGGAGCTGAGATGAGTGCATTTTTCAAGAGATGAAAAGATTTCAAGCACTCATCATCAAAGTCAAAAGGCGCATCCTTAGCTAAGAGGTTGGTGAGGGGTCTAGCGATTTTCGAAAAGTCTTTGATGAATCGTCGATAGAACCCAGCATGCCCCAAAAAGCTACGAATACCCTTGACGTTGATCGGAGGTGGAAGTTGCTCGATAACTTCTATTTTCGCCTTATCCACCTCGATCCCTCTCTCGGACACTAAGTGCCCTAGCACTATGCCTTCTTGGACCATAAAGTGGCACTTTTCCCAATTAAGTACCAGGTCCTTTTCTTGGCATCGAGTCAAGACCCTGTCCAAGTTCTCGAGACAGTGATCGAAGGTCTTCCCATAGACTGAGAAGTCATCCATGAAGACTTCCATGATTTCCTCGATCATGTCCGAGAATATGGACATCATACACCGTTGGAAAGAGGCGGGTGCATTACACAACTCAAAAGACATCCTACGGTAGGCATACGTTCCATACGGGCACGTGAAGGTGGTCTTACTCTGATCATCGGGATGGATAGGAATCTGATGATAACCAGAATACCCATCAAGGAAACAGAAGAAGGAATGGTTTGCCAACCGTTCTAACATCTCATCGATGAAGGGTAGCGGGAAATGATCCTTCTTTGTTGCCTTGTTGAGTTTTCTGTAATCGATACACATCCTCCATCCCGTGACGGTACGTTGGGGAATAAGCTCGTTCTTATCGTTCTTAACGACCGTCATACCTCCCTTCTTCGGCACTACTTGTACCGGGCTCACCCACTCACTATGAGGTACGGGATATATGATCCCTGAATGTAGAAGTTTTAGAACTTCCTTCTTCACAACCTCGCGCATAGCATTATTTAACCTCCTCTGAGATTCCCTAGAAGGTGTACTCTCGGGGTCAAGAGGGATGCGATGGGTGCAGAGAGTGGGACTAATTCGCTTTAGGTCTTGGAGGGAGTACCCAAAGACAGAGCGATGTTTCTCTAAGACAGAGATCAGCTTCTTGGTTTCCTCCTCCGAAAGCTTATCACTAATGATGACAGGGGACTCCGTGTCACCATGTAGGAAAGTGTAGCGTAGGCCAGGGGGTAAGGTTTTTAACTCGATGGGAGGTCGAGTCGGTGGTTCATCTTCAGGAAGCTCGAGAGTTTCCTGTAGATCATCCTCCTCTTCTATAAAAAGATCGGTGTCTTGGTCAAGGAGGGTATCGGGAGGGTCGAAAGGGGAAATCACTTTCACCTCTTCGGTTAGGTCTCTCTCATCAGGAAATTCAGCGATGGTGTTTCGCGAACGGGAGATTGGGATTGAGAGAGCCTTTCCTCTGATGTTGACACTGAGGTTACCGGATGAGGCTGCCGTAAAGAGTTTTTCTAGAGGAAGCCCGATGAGGACATCAAAGCTTGGGACCTCAAAGACATGAAAGTTCAGAAGGGCCTCAGCGTCTTTGTGTCGTATCGACACATTGTTTAGAATCCCGTAACCTTCTAGGATGGCTCCGGTAGGGCTTTTGAAGGTCTTTTGCGTAGGAAGCAGAGGTTCGTCTCCTAATACCTCAAAGGCAAAGGAGTCAGAAACGATGTTTATTCCTACGGTGGGATTATACCAGACATCCACAGCTCTGCCTCTAACCGTACAAGGAATGGTAGTAGAGGGTGAGATAATCCGAACAAGTTCGGAACATTGCACATTTTCTCGGGACCACTCATCACTCATGATGGCTGTTAGTTCTTTCACTGAGTCCCTAAGGAATTGTTCTTTTATAGGTTCAGGGGAAGGAACTGGTGTTTGAGGCTTTCGTTGGATGGCATACATCGAGGTGTTACCGAAATCTTTGAAAAGATCATCCTCGATGATGAAAGGGAATTCGGACGGCTGAATTTCTTCATCATCCGAATTTCCTGGTTCAGGAGGAGGCTCACTAGCTAAGTCTTGAGATGTGCAAGAAGCAGGGTCAGATTCGGCTAGCTGGAGAGTCTCCTGGCTCGGCGTAGCTTCTTTGCAAGGGGGTTTGGTGGGCTCAAGGAAAGAGGTATTTTCTAGAATGCGTTCTAGGATGGTTCTTCCTTCTGAGACCGTTTTGTGTATGAATGAACCTCCGGCGGCTATGTCGAGATATTGGGCAGATTCCTTGTTGAGACCCATCCGAAAATGCTGTAGCAGCATGGGATCGGGTATAGACAAGTCAGGACCGGATTTCACTAAGAGCGAGAACCTAGCCCAAGCTGTGCCTAACGATTCTTTCTCGGCCTGCTCGAAGTTGAAGACCTCTCTACGGAGAGAAACGATTCGTGACATTGGGAAGAACGCAAGACAAAATTTGTCCCGGAGCTCTTTCCAGTCACCATTCGTGCTTTCTGCCGTGTGAGTGTACCATTGCTTCGCCCTCTCTATAAGAGAAAAGGGAAACAATTTCCATTTGAGAGTCTCTTGTGTCATACCCTTGATTTGGATGCACGAGCACAATTGCTCAAATTCTCGCAGGTGATGGTGTGGGTTTTCGTTTTCTACCCCCGAGAAAGGTTGTGCCTGAACCATGGCTATAAAGCCTGGGCGGAGTTCGAAGCCATCTGAAAGGATTGGTTTTGAAGATGAAGGTGGCTCGTAGAACTCGCCCCTTGGAGCAGAGAAGGATTGGATAGAAGGTTGCTCCATGGTAGGGATAAGGAAAGAAATAAAAGAAAGATAAAAAGGGATACGAGGGTGACTAGGGTCCGCAGATAAAACAGCAACCGTTCCCCGGCAACGGCGCCAGAAATGCTTGTTGGTTTTTCTTACGTCTACGAATAAATCCGCAAGCGCACGGAAGACCGATGTAGCACTTCACCCAGAGTATTCCGGGGTATCGAATCACGAGGAACGTGTGTGTTTATCGTTGGACTAAATCACCCAAGGACACAAAGATTGATTAAGATAGGCAGAGGACAGAGAGGATGTCCCAAGAGTCAGGTTCCTATGTTAACTAAGCTATGCTCTAGTTTGCTCGCGTTGGGCACGGACTTACCCCTGCATCCACAGGCGACATCCGCCAAGAGCCTACGCACTAGCCTAGCGGGGAGGATTTCAGAGGACGGACAGAGCTGTCACCACCTGCCGCCTACCTCAACGAACCAGTAGACTAACGAATAATCAAAGGTAACCTCCTGCCTAGACACCACGTCTATGCGATCGATTACTACCTTAACCTTCTAGCAACGAATATTCAGGCTAAGGCACCCTAAGAACTTAGAGCGATGAACGAGCTCACAAGCTAGAACTATAACTTAATTAAAGTAAAAAGTAAACTGCAAGAGGGGAAATCTCGACACTTACTATGATTGGCAAATGTCGTCGAAGTACAAGAATGGAGAAGGCGAAGACAAGCCCAAGCCTCCTCCGAACTCTACTCCACTCTCTTCCTAATCTAAGCACTAGCTAAGTAGCACTTGGCCTTTGCAAGAGGAGCACCAAACCTTCAATCTTGAGTGTGTGTTGGAGTGAAGGCCCTCACCCTCTATTTATAGCCTCCTAACGTCGGTTTCAGAGGAGTAACCGCCACGGAATCCTCCCAAACCGCCATCAGGGAGTCCTGAGGAGCCAACACGTGGAAGCCCAGGCGGAGAGGGCGCCCGGCCAGGTCGCTCGACCTGGGGGTGGCCCCTCCTGACCTGTGCTTTCTCCAGATGGCTGTCCTATGGGCCCTGACAACGGTTTGCGCGGTATTACAGGGAGTTACGTCGGTTAAGCGCTGAAGGTGGGCTCCTTAATCCGTGTGCTTGCTCCTGATTGGCCGGAAGTGTGTTTTCTCCTTGAATTTTATTTAAACTCCATGGGTTGCTTCCTGCATACACAAAGTCACCAAAACTTGTGGAAATAATTAGCAATAAATTCCTACCACTAAGGTGGTGATCAAATTGTGTGATTCTTGCGGGTAAATGACGGTCATATTTTGCATTTAAGGACCGTCAACACCATGTTGGATGAGTATGGAAGTCATTAGAGGTTTTGGGCGGAGGCAATCAACACGGCTTGCTACAGCTCCAACTGTGTCTATCTTCACCGGTTGTTGAAGAATACGCCATATGAGCTATTGGTGGGACGGAAACCCAATGTTTCCTCTTTCCGAGTCTTTGGCTGCAAGTGTTACACTCTCAAGAAGAGGAGAAAGCTCGAGAAGTTTGAGAGCAGAACTTATGAAGGCATTCTTGTTGGGTACTCTGGGACTTCTAAAGCTTATAGGGCCTACAACTCAGCCACAAGATGTGTGGAAGAAACTTATGATGTGCAATTTAATGAGTCAAATGGGTCTCAAAAGGAGGATGAATTTCATGAAGCGAACATTGGAGATGAGCCTATGAGGAAAGCCTTGAGAAACATGCCCGTGGGCGAGGTTTTACCCCACGAGGCCAATGATGGTGATATTGATGAGCCCTCTACTCCACCACCTCAACTTAGCTCCTCCTCTAAGGTACAACAAACAACCCAAGATGCCACAAATACTCCCACAAGCTCCTCCCAAGATTCATTGAGAGTTCACTAACCAAATGATGAGGAAACCCAAGTGAGAAGTGAGCCACAAACCTCCTCATATACTTCACCACAAACCACTTCTCCTAGCTCTTCACAGGATACCCTCCCATCCACCTCAAGTATAAATTCCAAAACAAGAAAGCATAAGAGTGACTCTTCCACCTCTCTTAGGATCCAAGACACTCATATATCAAGAGAGCAAACAATCCATGATGCACAAGATATTTCACCTAGAGCTCCTCCCACTCAAACAAAATACCATCCTAGACCTAAAGCCATCAACAAAGATCACTCACAAGACTTGATCATTGGGAGTCCATCTCAAGGGATAAAGACAAGGAGAAATCAATATAAGAGAATGATGATGAGGCCAATGATGAAATTGAGAACTTCTCCTTCGTCTCTATGATTGAGCCCACTACCATTGATGAAGCTATGGATGATCACAAGTGGGTTATTGCCATGCAAGAAGAGTTGAACAACTTCAAGAGGTACAAAGTATGGAAATTGATTTAGAGGCCCAAGAATCACAATGTGGTTGGCACCAAGTAAGTCTTCAAGAACAAGCAAGATGGAAAAGGAGAAAGTGTCAAGAACAAGGCTTGCCTAGTGGCTAAGGGATATTCTCAAGTGGCGGGGATTGACTTTGAAGGGACCTTTGCTCCCATGGCCCATCTTGAAGCTATTCGGATCTTACTTGCCTATACATCACACAATGGCTTCAAGATCTTTCAAATGGATGTCAAAAGTGCTTTCCTGAATGGAGAAATCCATGAGAAAGTCTATGTGGAACAACCTCCAGGGTTTTAGGACCCAAAACATCCAAGACATGTATACAAATTGAAGAAAGCTCTCTACGGCCTCCAGCAAGCACCAAGGGCATGGTATCAACACTTGAGGAACTTCCTACTCAAAATGGATTCACCATTGGAAGTATTGATAGTACCTTGTTCACGAGGCATGTTGGGAAGGATCTCTTTGTGTGCCAAATCTATGTGGATGATATCATCTATGGGTCAACCAATGAGAAGTTCAATGAAGAGTTTCAGGAGATGATGGCTTGGGAATTCCAAATGTCAATGATTGGAGAGTTGCATGTTTTCCTTGGTTTTCAAGTCAAGCAATTGAGAGAAGGGAATTTCATCTATCAAGAGAAATATACTAAGGACCTTCTCAAAAGATTCAACATGGAGAATTGCAATCCTTTGCACACACCTATGGCTACTAGCAAACCATTGGATGATGATGTGAAAGGAAAACCAGTGAACCCCAAGCTATATAGATCAATTATTGGGTCCTTGCTCTATCTCACCGCTTAAAGACCGGACATCATGTTTAGTGTGTGCTTGTGTGCACGCTATCAAGCAAATCCAAAAGGGTCACACTTGAAGGCCATGAAGAGAATAATGAGATACCTCAAGTCCACACCTACCATGGGCTTATGATATCCTAGAGGAACAAACTTTGAGTTACTTGGGTATTCGGATTTGGACTTCACGGGTTGTAAAGTGAATAGAAAGAGTACATCGTGAGGTTGCCAATTTCATGGAAGATCTCTAGCATCTTGGAGCTCAAAGAAGCAAAACTCGGTGGCTCTATCTACCGCCAAAGCAGAATACATGGCGGCGGGAGCATGTTGTGCACAACTCCTTTACATGAGGCAAACACTCTTGGACTACGGCCTCAACTATACTCAAATGCCACTATACTATGATAGTGAGGCGGCAATCAAGATGGCCCTCAAGACGGGAGATCATGGTCATGCAAAACACATTCAAGTGAGGCATCACTTCATAAGAGACCATGTTGAGAAGAAGGACATTGAGTTGGTGAGCGTGCGAATTCATGAACAATTAGCGGACATCTTTACCAAGCCACTCGATGAGAAGACCTTCAACAAGCTAAGGGGAGAACTCAATGTTCTCGACCTCTCCAACTTCACATGTGTAACCCTTGAGCTTGTCTCTTGTAAATATGTATAGTGTTTTGTTTGTTCTTGTTTGTGTCTTTGTTTGTGCTTATTTCTCTTCTTTTGTAGGTTGACTTTGGACCATTTTGAGATAGCAATGGACATGGGTTAAGCTTGGGAAGGTGGTTCATGGAGTACCCAAGTCTTTGAAGAATGGTCCATTGTGAGCAAGCTTGAGAAGGGAACAACTCGTTGTTGACACTTTGGTTTGTAGTGGTTCTCTCCCCTTGCTTTAGCATCGCATCATGCATTGTATAGTTGTTGTATTTGCATTCATGCATTCTTGCATTGTGATACCATACATGCTTCCAAGCATGTGTCTAGGGGGAGTTACTCATTTACAATGTGAGTACATGACTCTCTAGATGATCGAATAGTGATATTTGTGCTTCATGCCCATTGAGTCATGTTCAACAGAGCTCCGAGGATAAATCTACTCGCACGGCTCAAAGACAAGTGGCTCATACATTCCCATCTCTCTAATAACTAACCCTTGCACATTTGAGAAAATATATTGTTGAGCCATAAGTGTAGGGGGAGCTACGATGGAACACCACTACGACCAAGAAGGAGCACCATGAAAGGGGGAGTTACCCTAACTCTTGCCAACTATTTTATGCCTCTTGGTTTCATTATGCTTTTGTGTGGTTTTTGGTGATAGGTTACAAAGGGGGAGAAGAAATATGAAGATCCAAAAGCCAAGTCTAGATCAAAGAGGGAGAAGGAACATGAAGACGATCAATAACACAAATGGGGAGGAGAACATGAAGAATAAATGTGAGGGGGAGAAGAACATGAAGAAGAAACGTGAATATTCGGGGAGATGGAACATGAAGATCACATCACATCAAGATGAACATCTACACCAACATGGAGAAGAACAATGATGGTTCATGTCTACGGTGACAATGTACATCTTCGTCAACATGAGCATCTACGTCCTTGGTGCGTGTCTACATCAACAAGATCGACTACCACGACACCAAGGCGGGCGCAATTTCAGCTCAAGATTTCAATCCAAGTGCGCTAAATGAGTGGGTAGTTCTCCAACACCTAACACATCTCAAGGGGGAGACTACTTCCAATGTAAGGACCAAGGTATGCTTTTCAATTTTTTCTTTTGTTTTGGTTCTTTCTTGCTTGTCCGTTTTGGATCATCATAAGTAGTGGTTGTCATCCATCACCAAAAAGGGGGAGATTGTAAGGATCATGACCATTGAGGTCACCCCAGGGTATGTTGTTTTGGTGATGAATGACAAACATGAAATGTGACTAATATCTACACGAGTGTTGTTCGTGTAGAAAACTTGTTCTATCTTATGATGATTGGCAACGGCGTCCTTGGTGATGGATGACAATGACCACAAGCATGGAGGCTTGTGAACTTGATGGAGTCCAAGGGTTGATGGTGATGGATCAAAGCAGAGAACAAGCTATGGTGCAAGTGTTTGGAACACTTGACTAGTTGTTAGGGCTTTGAGTCCATTGGAAAAACCGGACTATCAAGGGGGTCTAGGTCATTCTCATAGGTCATGTCTAGTCGGTGATGTGCAAGGTTGCTCGGTGAAATCACAGGCACTAGGTGACAGTGGAGGAGCCATGGAGCTGTTAGGAGAAGACGAGAAACAAAGTCAAGCGAGGATAACAAGTTTTGGCTTCTGGACATAGAGACCGGACAAAGGGGTTAGTGGAGACCGGACTGTACGGTAACTATGGGGAGTTGTCTGGGACTTTCAACGAGAAGCGAGGAATCTGTCCGTGCCAGAGTCTGTACAGACCGGACGGTCCGGTCTGCTGACTGGATGGTCCGGTCAATAGGACTTGCACAGGGCAGGGAGGAAGCATTTGCGTGAAGGCTCCTGGACTGGAGAGAGAAACAGACCGGATGGTCCGGTCAGGTGACTGTATGGTCCAGTCAGTAGGAGAATTAGCAGGGGTTAGAGCCGTTGGTGCACTATGCTGCAGGGACCATACTATCTGGTCAGGCAGTGACCAGACTATCCGGTCAGTAGGCCCAGAAAGCTAATTTCATGAAGCAACGAATAGTTTGAGGTTGGGAGCCTATATAACTTTTTTGTTAGGGTCTTGGAGACACATCTTGGCCAGTGGAATACCTGAGATCATTTGGTAAGATCCAAGAGGAAAAGAGGAGAGCACTAGGAGGAGATATTGCATATCTTGAGAGTGCTAGTGGAGAGTAACTTGAGCATCTTGCACATCTAACGCTAGGGTGTCCTTGAGGGTGTGATCTAGATTGTTACTGTTGGTCTATGGTGAGACCTAGATCGGTTAGGTGTCGGTTTTCGAGCCTATCATGATCGATTGTGAAGGCTGTCATATGTTTGTACACGGTTTAAGCCCGCCAATGATAGGGGCATCGCTAGTGAGCGCCCATGTTGGCTCAGGGAGTCCGGCAAGTTCTCGAGGGAGGTGAGTTTGTGCTTTGTGCAGTGGTGACACACACCGTGTCTTCACTCCAGGAGTGATTGTGGGCTCATGGGCGAGAACTCCACTTGGTGGCGGGAGGGACCGGGACTCCGGCAGGAGTGGTCTAACAAGGACTAGGGGAAGGCGCCATCCTTCCGAGACCTCGGGAAAAAATCATGAGCCATCCCTTACTCTACTCCTTACTTTGATGCACTACTTTTTGGATTTACATACCATGCTATTCATGTTTGTGTGCTTGCCTTGTTCTAGTTGATTCTCTTGTAGAATTGCATGAGTAGGCTCCATTGCTAGCTTGTGGTGTGCTTTCACATTTCTTCATTACTAGCTTGCATAAGAGTTGTATTGCCTTTGTGTGATCCACTAGTATGCTTAGGATGTTGTTCCTTTCATAGGTTTATTATCTTGCTAGTGTGATCAACACTAGAATTGTGTAGGAGTTTCTATGAGTGGTCAGTTTTGAGAATTGGCGAATTTGGTACATAGTGCAAGTTCCCGATTCCCCCCTCCCTCTCGGTTACTCGGTCCTTTCAGGGTCTCCCAGTACATGCTAGCCACTAAGGTTCACTCCCGTCCATAAGTGATAACCCATCAACAAATAGCTCATCACCCCAGGAGCACCCTCTTGAGCCGTTCGGATACAAGGACAATCCTCTTGACTTCCATTCCCCGCTCCACCAAATGATGCACCGACACTAGGAAAACTCCTAATTAATCAGCCAAGCTGTTCCATAGTAGCCTTGTGATGGCACTGTTGTCCTGGGTTACCGTTCAAAGAACTGGGTTCCCTGGATCTACAACAAGCCTACCACCACCACCCATGTGCCCACGGCACCACATCCATTCCATCCTGCTTGCATGGATTCCTAAGTCATGTTGCTAAAAGAATTACCAACCATTTCCCATGTGATATTGGTCATTAGTCAAAACTAATGGAACCCAACAACCCAGTAAGCAACTAAGCATATCTACCCATTGACTGAAAAAATTCTAGTTCAAGGCGACAAGGACAAGGTAGAACAATACTAGTAAACCCTAACAATAGGTCCCCAATCATTTGACACAAGCATGCAGTTCTACAATAAACATTCATAATAGGATCAAAATGCATCAAGAACACTTGCCTTAAATTAGATGTTGCTGCTCAGTGATAGAAAATCTTGATCTTCGTCCTCGTATAATTCTCGTGCGTAAAAATCCTATTTGCGCAAGACATAGAAAGCATACACACAATAAATACACAATGCAAGGTATGGAACAATAGGGTATGGTTGAACAAAGGTTATAAATAACTCTCCAACGGTCCTCAAACCCGTGCAACCACCGTACTATTCACATCACCTCTGGATCGATGAGTATGGCCGTCCAACAATACGGCGCCCAAGTTACTAGGTTTACCAATTCCCATATTAAAGGTACGTACTTGGTACTGTTCAATACTTGTCCGCGGAGTTGCAACGATAAGTGCTCCATTTTATCAAGTTCGTTAATCCAGTGAACCATAGTTGAATCTATAACCTACTGTTGACTCCACTAGTTTAAGCATAGCATTCGCTAACGGAAAATCTTACTAACATAAACTAATTATAGGTCATTGCTGGAGTATGCAAGTGGGTGTCATCCAAGTCCTACACGTAATGCACAATACAATATTTCTATCTTGTGACAAAGTAAAAAGGACTCGAAAATTAATTGGGTATGCACCGGGGCTTGCCTTGGGAGTACTTGTAGTTAGTGTCTTCACCAAAGTTCACTTCAGAGCTCGTCTGAGCCGATGTGATCTCCTCGATCTCGATCCCTATATGACATGAATAATGCATAAATACGGAGGAGTACACAAGGTTTCATGGAGTTCCTTAACTAAAGATGAAATGAGTGGCATGATGATTCATGGCACTTCCTCAACAAATAGAATTATTGAAACTAATACTCATGAACGAATGTGTATGCTCACACATGGATGACATGGCAACCACTGAATTTGAAGGGGACAAACTTCTAATTAACAAAACATGGGTTTCATGCATCGAAACTTAGTGTATGTCTACCTTGAATATGAGCATAGCATAGATGAGAATCACATGGCATTATATGATGATGGTGACATGAAAATGTAGTACTGGTCCTATACTTCAGAAAGTGACCATTATGCAATTGGCCATCACAAGATATGAGGTTGACAAAGTTGATTCTAGATAGAAATAGCTCTAGGTGCATATATATATAATTAGTTAGGAACCATGAGCATATAAATGGAGATGAACATTTCTACTGTGATGTTAGGATGAATTATCCTGCATGAATATTCCAGAGGTAAATTTATTCTTACTTGTAACTAAATGCACATAAAAGCAATATTCATATGGAAAATTCCTAAGTTAACTATCAAGTGACAAATTCGACAGCAAACAGTATACTTAAGTTGCTTCAAATTTTGCAAGGGATTTTATAGGAGTGTACATGTGCATAAGGAACAGGAATACTAAATGTCATAAATAAATTCCTAGCCAATAATTTATATAAATTCAATTACTGAAAATGAAGATTATGCAATAATACTAACAATATGCATATAAATGGAAATGCGCTTTTGCAGAAAGTTTAGGGATGCCATGAAATGATCACTGAGCAAGTTTCATGAACTTACCACTTATATTTATTTACTTATGAATTTATTAAGCAATTTAGGGTTGTAACTTTAGGGAATTAAATAAATTAACTCACTGCATAACCTTGGACTTCAACTTACTTTTCTGGTAGACGGGGATTTTAGGAGTCGAACAAAATTGGTTTCATGATTTTTGGACTTATATTGCTCGAGTTATTGATTTTTGAACCTCATAGCGAAGTTCACCCTTAATTACAAAATTGCCATCGATAATTTGAATTCAATAAAGGCCCGCGCGCGCCCGCGCGGCAGCCAGCGACGGCGAGCTCGGCCCAGCGGCCAATCGGCGGCATGGCTGGGGCCAGCGCGCACCCCAAAATGTTCCCGACGCTGTGAGGGTCCAGAGGCTAGGGTCGGAGGGGAGAGGGGCTCACCGGAGGCTGCCGGCGACGAGGGGTGGCGGCGGGGAAAGCTCCGGCGAGGTTCGCACGACGATGACGAGGAGGAGGGAGGCCGGGGCTTGGTCGAAGGGCTTCACTGTGGTACGGAGATGAGTGGCATCAAGGAAGAAGTCGAGGGAGAAGGCCGGAGCAGGGCTCCCGTCGGCGAGGTGGGGTTGGTTCCCGTGGCGGCCATCTTTTCTCCTCAAAATCCGGCGAGGTGGCTGAGATCCAGAGGGAGCCAGCTAGGGGGGATGTGAGAGGAGTGGATTGCGCCCTGATTTGAAAAGAAATGGGGCGACGAGGTGTTGCCTACCTCTGGCTGTGGGCGACGGCGGCCATGGTAGTCTAGAGCAGGGCTCCGGAGCTTGGGCTCGCCGGGAAGGGAGAGGGGAGCTGGTGCCGGTTCTTGGGTGGGGGGGCGGTCTGGAGGGTGCGAGAGTTGATTGCGAGTTGAGAGAGCAAGAGGCTGATGGCCGAGGTGAGCTGCCGTTACTTGTAGCCGATCGGCGGAAGAGAGCGAGGCAGAGAGTAGAGGAAGGCCGAGCTGTCGGCAGGACAGTGGAGGAAGGGAGCGCCGCCTTCAATTCCAGCTGGTGGCTCATGTGGGGGGTTTGGCGGAGCAGTGGCCGGAGTGGGGATCCAGTGATCGACAGCGGCACAGTGCATCGGGGTACACTTCGGTGTCGAAAGGAGGTTGGCCAGGGAGAAAGGAGAGGTTGACTCCGCTTGACCCAGAACCTTGCTCGGTTTTGGCCAAAATTCACCATGTTCCACTGCTCGAAACCTAGTGCAGATTTGTGAGCATGCCCAGGGAATCATGTGCTCCAACGTTGCTTTTGGGTGCATGCTCCGAATCGGATTAGATAAATTTTTAAAATTCCAGGACAGAAATGCTTTTCTTTGACTTTAGGGGAATTTTTAAGGGTACTAAATGATTACCAAAAATTCTGGTAAAACTCTCAAATTTCTTTTTTAATGTGGCCATTCAGAATATGCAAAAATATTGGTGCACTTCCATGGGTTTTTGTGAGCTTTGAGAATGGCTCTCATTTGGATATTATGGATTTAATTAATTTAATTTCTCCCTTTATTCTTTGGCACCTTAATTAATTCTATTTTTAATTATCCCTCAACTAATCTTAGGTTTAGTTAAATTACCATTTTATTACATGGGATGTCACATCTCCTGTTGATTACCTCCTCAAGCAAGAAACCCCTCTCAGGAGTTGTGATTTGTTGGAGGATCTTGTCAATCACTTCATGTGGTGCAATCCTTCGAGGTCCCCTGAAAGAGTTTATCCTATACACAACATCATAGATGCTCAATAGATTTTCATAAAGGTCAACATTTGGATTTCTCACAAATTCACCGAGTTTGAAGAAGAGGTCCTGTTGGCGAGCTCGACGAAAATGCCAAAGATGATCTTGTGGTAGAGGGAGTAGAGGAGGTGGAGGCGTCAGAGCCGAAGCCACAAGATTGATCATCTCAAATAATCGAGCGAGCATTGTTGTTGGTGCTCCCCCTACGCCAATGTTCGGTCCACTCAAGGTGCTTGGAGTAGAACTTGGAATGGCACTTGTGGTAGAGCTTGATGAAGCGCCCGATGAATGTCTTGCCCTAAAGGGGTTGTATAAGTTGTTGCAAGACAATCTTGTGGAGGGATCAAAGAAGTTTGAGCTCGAAGCTACTTCTTTCCCTTTGCTTGAAGATGCTTCATGGTTTGTCTTGGATGTCTTGTTCCACGCCATGCTCGCGGTGATCACCTCATCCTTGAAGAGCAGCTCAATCACATTCTCGATGGAGAGACTCTTCTCCATAAGAAGGTCAAGGGTGACATAGAAGAGCTTGCTGCTCGGAAGCAAGGAGAGAATCTTCTCAACTATCATAATCTTGGGAAGCTTGAAAGAAGTTGCTCCAATCCTGTCCACAATACCTCGCAAGCGAATAAGAGAGTCAACTAAGTCCTCATTGTTATTGGCATGAAAAGTAAAGAACTCCTCAAGAAGAGAACTACTAGCATGATCAATAGGAGGTTTACAAACATTATCAATACTAGTCATGTTAGTAGAGCAAGCAAGATCAAGAGACACATCATTATTAATCATCATATCAGGCATCATATCAGGCACACTAGTAGAGAAACCTATCAAGTCATTGCTAGAAGAATCTAGGCACTCACTAGAACAAGGCACATCCACACAATCATCACAATCATCATACACATGATCATCGGTGAAGGTATTGGCAAAGTCCACAAGAGTATCCATCAACTCATCCGAAATCTTGGCATTTAGGTAGCTTTTAAAGCGATCCTTCCATGAGCCATGACCCGGCCCCGAATGGGATGACATCCCAACTTAATACGATCACTACTCAAGGCGGTTAAACCATATAATGAGCACTTGGCTCTGATACCACTTGAATGGACCGTGTGACCGAGAGGGGGGGGGGGTGAATCGAGAACTTGCACTATGTACCAAATTCACCAATTCTCAAAACCGACCACTCAAAGCAACTCCTACACAATCCTAGTGGTGATCAAACTAGCAAGATAACAAACCTATGAAAGGAACAACATCCTAAGCATATTAGTGGATCACACAAAGGCAATACAACTCCTATGCAAGCTAGTAATAAAGAAATGCGAAAGCACACCACAAGCTAGCAAGGGAGCCTACTCATGCAATTCTACAAGAGAATCAATTAGAACAAGGCAAGCACACAAGCATGAATAGCAAGGTATGTAAATACGGAAAGTAGTGCATCAAAGTAAGGAGTAGAGTAAGGTATGGCTCATGATTTTTTCCTGAGGTCTCGGAAGGATGGTGCCTTCCCCTAATCCTCGTTGGACCACTCCCATCGGTCTCCCGGTCCCTCCCGCCACCAAGTGGAGTTCTCGCCCACGAGACCGCAATCACTCCTAGAGTGAAGACATGGTGTGCGTCACCGCTGCACAAATCACAAGCTTGCCTCCCTCGAGAACTTGACGGACTCCTCGAGTCGACACGGGCGCTTACTAGCGATGCCCCTTTCACCGGCGGGCTTAAACCATGTACAAACGTGCGACGGCCTTCACAACCGATCATGATAAGCTCGATCACCGACATCTAACCAGTCTAGGTCTCACCATAGACCAACAGTAACAATCTAGATCACACCATCAAGGACACCCTAGCCTTAGATGTGCAAGATGCTCAAGTTACTCTCCACTAGCACTCTCAAGATTTGCAATATGATGTGGACAAGGGTTCCCGATCTTTCGAAAGGTTCTGGGTACGTTGATTTGGTCGGAGGTGACTCACAAATTGATCTGGCTTCAGATTAACATGTTCTAAACCCCGCAATCGCAGCACGATGTCTCCTCTGGTTATCAACGTCCTAAAATGATTGACCTCGCCGAGAAGGCTAATCCCAGCCTGCGAATCAAGAACACAAGCAAGAACAAAGAAGAATGCAACACAATAGCAGATGTATTATGAATCTCACAAAGTTGGGGTCTCACAAACCGTGATGACGGCAAAACTGTTATGAACAGAATAATATAAGCAAAACCCAAACCCTAATGGTGCAGTGGCGGCTGTATATGAAGACCCTAGGGTCGTGCAAGACCCTCTGGACACGCCCCTAATTGGGCTCAACTAGATACAAAGCCCAAAGGCCAAAAACAAGCGATGCAGCACCAAAACAGATTCTGGACCCTCTATTATTTTGATGATTCCCGATGACTCCGGATGAATTTTGATATCAGACTGGAGGCATTGGAAAGGTCTTCGTCTTATCTTTCCGTGCATATATAGAACATCCAAATCTGTGTCCATATGCGTCCTGGGCATCTGTTTTAGTGCAGACTGATCCTGAGCCCCGAAACAGACTTGAAGTCGGTTTTGATTGGGCCTCCACCTTGGCTTCCACGTCCTTGCTAGCCCTCCATGTCTCCAAGTCCTTCTCTCATCATCTCCTGGTCCTCTCCATGGTTCCTAATTACAATATAATTATTAGGTAGCAAACCATTCTCAAAAGTGACATATGATGATGAACGTAGGTACGGGCTCACCTCTAAATTTAGTCGTCGTGCACGAGCTCTAGTTATTGGACCTTGCAAGTCCAGAACTGGCAACTCATGTTTGTATGCATTATCATTAATCTTCTCAATTATTTTGAAAGGACCATCAGCTCTAGGCATTCATTTAGACTTTCTCAAATCTGGAAATCTATCCTTTCTCAAGTGTAACCATACTAAATCTCCTACATCAAGTTTTACTTCTTTTCTACTTTTACTACCAGCAATTTTATACTTGTCATTCATCTTTTCAATGCTAAGTCTAGTGGTCTCATGCATTTGCAAAATAAATTCAGCACACTTCTTAGCATCAACATGAACTCTCTCATGAATAGGTAGAGGAAGTATATCAAGTGGAGTACGGGGATCAAAACTATACACTACCTTGAAAGGACTTACCTTGGTAGTAGAATGTGTTGCCCGATTATATGCAAACTCAACATGATGCAAACATTCTTCCCATTGCTTCAAATTTTTCTTCAAAATAGCTCTCAACATAGTACCCAGAGTGCGGTTCAGCACCTCAGTTTGTCCATCAGTTTGTGGGTGAAAAGTTATAGAAAACAACAACTTTGTACCCAACTTATTCCAAAGCGTGCGCCAAAAGTGACTCAAGAATTTTGCATCACGATCTGAAACAATAGTAGAAGGCATACCATACAAACGTACAATTTCTTTGAAAAAAAGATCAGCAATATAACTAGCATCATCGGTCTTATGACATGGTATAAAGTGTGCCATCTTAGAAAATCTATCCACAACAACAAAAATACTATCACTGCCCCTCTTAGTCCTAGGCAATCCTAAATGAAGTCCATAGAAATATCCGCCCAAGGAATAGTAGGAACAGGAAGTGGCATGTATAAACCATGTGGATTCAAGCGAGACTTAGCTTTTTGACATGTAGTGCAGCGAGCAACAAAGCGCTCAACATCTTTCCTCATCCTTGGCCAAAAGAAGTGTGTGGCCAAAATATCCTTCGTCTTCTTGGCACCAAAGTGACCCATCAATCCACCTCCACGCGCCTCCTGTAACAACAAAAGACGAACGGAACCAACTGGAACGCATAGGTGGTTAGCTCTAAACAAGAATCCATCAGTCAACATAAATTTGTTCCATGCACGACCTTCTTTATACTGCAGCAATACATCCTTAAAATCAACATCAGCAGCATATCATTCTTTAATTGCCTCAAGTCCAAATATTCTACAATCAAGTTGAGACAATGAAGTATAGCACCTAGATAAAGCATCAGTGATCACATTATCCTTCCCTTTCTTATGTTTAATAATGTAAGGAAAAGACTCAATAAACTCAATCCATTTAGCATGTCTACGGTTCAAATTACATTGAGAACGAATATACTCAAGTGATTCATGATCAGAATGAATAACAAATTCTTTGGGCAACAAATAATGATGCCACGTCTCTAAACAACGTACAAGTGCATACGATTCCTTATCATACGTGGAGTAATTCAAAATAGGCCTAGTAATTTTCTCACTAAAGTATGCAACAGGTTTACTATCTTGCATCAAAACACCACCAATGCCTATACCACTAGCATCACATTCAAGCTCAAAACTCTTATCAAAATTAGGTAATTGCAGCAATGGTGCATGTGTACCTTACCCCAATGGAAATCAACGCCCTTCTTTGTCAACTCATGTAAAGGTGCAGCAAGGGTGCTGAAATCTTTGACAAAGCGGCGGTAGAAACCTGCAAGACCAAGAAAACTCCTCACATGTGTGATAGTTTTTGGTACAGGACAGCTCTTTATTGCTTCAATCTTCGCCTCATCCACCTCAATTCCCTGTGGAGTCACAACATAGCCAAGAAAAGACACTCGATCCATGCAAAAGGTGCACTTCTCAAGGTTACCAAATAAACGTACATCTTGTAAAGCATCAAAAATAGCACGCAAATGATTCATATGTTCATCTATGGATTTGCTATAAATCAAGATATCATCAAAGTCAACTACCACAAATTTACCAATGAAAGCTCTTAAAACCTCATTCATCAAGCGCATGAAAGTACTAGGTGCATTAGTTAAACCAAAAGGCATTACTAACCACTCATATAATCCAAATTTGGTTTTGAAAGCTGTTTTTCATTCATCTCCAAGTTTCATTCTAATTTGATGGTAGCCACTACGCAAATCAATTTTAGTGAAAATTATAGCACCACATAACTCATCAAGCATGTCATCTAGCCTAGGAATAGGATGACGATACCTAATAGTAATATTATTAATGGCTCTACAATCTACACACATACGACAAGTACCATCTTTCTTAGGAACCAAAAGTACAGGAACAACACAAGGACTAAGTGATTGACGAACATACCCACAATTCAAAAAGTCTTGAACTTGTCGTTGTATCTCCTTAGTCTTCTCAGGGTTGGTCCTATAAGCAGCACGGTTTGGCAAAGTATCGTCCGGAATCAAATCAATTTGATGCTCAATCCCTCTCAAAGGTGGCAATCCCGGGGGTATCTCAGCTGGAAAAATATCCTTATACTCCTACAAAAGGTTAGTGACAGCAGGAGGCAAAGCACTAGAAGCAATATCATTAAGCGAAAACAAAGCTTCTTTGCATATCAAAGCATAGCAAATATCATCATTATCAGAAATTTTAGCAAGCTTAGATTTTGTTGCAAGACAGGAACGACCTTGTAATTTAATTCCAGCACCCTTAGAACTTGAAGAATCATTAACATTACTTGGTGTAGAATTAGAATTAACAGGTTGTTGTATTTCAGGACCTTTATTTTTCAAACTAGCAGCTCTTTCTAAATTAGCTTGTACAATTTTAGCAGGGGTCATTGGTAACAAAGTAATTTTAGTTCCTTTATGCATAAAAGTGTACTTATTACTTCTACCATGGTGTACAACAACATTATCAAATTCCCAAGGTCTACCCAATAAAACTGAATATGCTTGCATAGGTACAACATCACAATCAACAGAATCCACATAAGAACCAATGGAAAAAGTAACTCTGCAAGTTTGTATTACCTTAGCTTTGGCAGAGTCGTTTAACCACTGAATGTAGTATGGATGTGGATGTGGACATGTGATCAAAGCAAGCTTGTTGACCACATCAGAACTCACCAAGTTATTGCAACTCCCTCCATCAATGATGACACATGCTCAGTGATTCTTGATGACGAAGAAAATCTGGAACAAGTTGTGGCACTGCATCGTCTCGGGCTGATGAACTTGTGTGCTAAGTACACGTTGAACAATAATGTTCATGTATCCTATGGTGTCTCCGCCTCTAAGGACGAGGTCACTGCTGGTGGCAGCGACGTCCTCCTCCTCATCCTCCACATCGGAGGTGCTCATGTAACCACCATCGTCTGTCGCCACATATGCCCGCCTACTTGGACAATCTTTCTGCACATGACCAAGTCCATGATAGCGGTGGCACTGAATCCCTATAGTGCGCCCCGTCGAAGCAATAGAGGAGGCACTACTAGCTGGTACCTGCACAGAAGTTTTACCTGAGCCCGTAGAAGGTGCAGGGGCTGATCTTGGGGCTGCAGAAACAACACTGGTTCCCTTGGTAGCTGCTGATGGGGGCCGCCGGAAAGATGGTCTGGGCAGCCCCGAAGTCCCGGTCGAGCGTGGGGGGTAGGCGTTCCTCGACTTGCTGTACTCCTCAAAAGCCTGGAAAAGTCCCTGTGATTCTTTCTCTATAAGCATAGCATACTGGAAACACTGGGTGAGGGTATAATATTCTTTATAATCAAGGATGTCCTAAATTTCTTTTCTTAAACCAGAATAAAAGCAACAAATCTGATTCTCTACTTTTTCAACTACAGCACAACGAATCAAACCCTTCTGAAGCTCACTAAAGTAGTTCTGAACAGTTTTATCTCCTTGTTCTAAACGCTGCAGTTTATTATGAATCTCTCTATAAGAAGAAGGAGGAACAAAACAATCACGCATTGCTACCTTAAGTTCTTCCCAAGTAGTAGGCAAATCAGTTTCAGCAGCTAGACCACTCCACCAAACAATAGCAAAGTCCTTAAACTCACCAGTGGCTTGTCTAACTCTATGTTGTTCAGGAACAAGGTGGGCATTAAATTTTTGTTCTACAGTCATCTCCCAATCAAGATAAACATGACCATCATACTGACCCGAAAACAAAGGAATTGAAAACTTAATTTTAGCATACGGGTCATCTGGAGCATAGTTACCGTGTGGACGACAATTGTAGTTATGGAAACCACCCATACCTTGAGTATTATGTTGCAAACGATGTCGTAATCGTGTGGTCCTTGTAGTTGACCTATCCACGGTGCCATCAGCCTTATACACCGTGTCTTCATCATGGATGTCTTCAATGTCGTTGTTGTTGTTATTGGTGTTCGTATCATTGGTTTTGGGAGTTGTCTCCAACGTGACAACCTGATCGGTTAACTTAGAGACCCACTTCTCCAACCGCTCGATGCTTTCTCCAATGTGAAGCTTGCTGACCGCATCAGTAACGGCTCTGGTGATCGTCTCTGCCAAATCACTCTGAGCAGCCTGTAAAGCCTTCTGGAGCTGCTCTTGGCTCACGCACTCAGCAAATTGTGAGGGTGAAGCCATATCTCCATCATCACTTCCTACCATCATAAACACCAAAACAGGAAACAGACAGTGAAGGTTATCCCTACAAAACAGCTAAGCAGTGGTGCCTCTCAACATAGCAAAAGGAAACTCCTTACACAGCTCTTGCAAAGTTCTGAAAAGCAAAGCAAAGGATACCAGGGAGGTGTGTTCCATGATTGCAACGGTCACAAAAGAACCTATGTGCTGTCCAGAAGAAATATGTAGAGCTAGGAAGGCCAAATATATATATGTGAGTGGCACATAAATCAAAAATAGATAGTAAAGTTGAATAAGTGCCCAAGTAACTTGTCCCTAGTTGCTGGTCTAAGTATGTCCCAGAACAGTAGTGATAGCAAAGTAAAAACAAGGAGACAAGGGCACACATGCGATAATAGGAGGCTAAGTGCAAAACAGCCAAATCCAAAAATTTCAGGGGGCTAGATGTAGCACTAGTAGAAATCCCAAAAAAAATTTTATTTTATTTTTTAGATATTTTCTCCAACTCACCAACAATGGGGGAGAATCCACAGAAAATTTCAGTTCAAACAGAGGTAGGATGTGGCCTACAGAAATTCTTGAAGTTATAGAAAACGTCAGGTTTAAACTTAAATCAATTTTTTCTTTATCTTCCCATTTTTTTTGAATTTTTTGACGCGGACACTAGTGTGGGTATGCTCATCTTTAGGTCAAGAATCTCCTGTAAAAATTTCAGCCAAAACGGACAATCGAGCGAAAAGTTATGCCCGTTTTACCGAAGGGGGGTCGGAGTCGGTTTTTTAGAAACTTGAGTCGGGTTTGGAATCGGGTAGGATTTTTTTGGCGGTGTGAGGCAGCGGAAAGTGAAATTTATGGGGATTGGTCTGGGGTGTTGACAGTGTGTCCATCAATCAACCCTAGCACAAAAAGCCAACAAAACAGAGGATGGTAAAGGGGGTGGCGGCTAGTGTTGCAAGGGAAACACTACTGACGACAAGAACACAAACTAAACCAGTGACTAAACAAGAACTAGGGCACAAACTCAACACTACGTACTCTGAAATTGAAATATGCAAAGGCTAAACACGTGGTTGTGGGCGGAGGGAAAAATTTTTTGGGCTTTCATGTGGACGATAGGATGAACACAAAACGAAATTAACTAAGGGTAGTGCGAACCTGACGGTGCACCTGAAGCTCTGACTACCACTTGATGTGGACAAGGGTTCCCGATCTTTTGAAAGGTTCTGGATACGTTGATTTGGTTGGAGGCGATACATAAATCGATCCGGCTTCAAAACAACACGTTCTAAACCCCGCAATCACAGCACGACGTCTCCTCTGGTTATCAACCGTCCTAAAACGATTGAACTCACCGAGAAGGCTAATCCCTGCCTGCAAATCAAGAACACAAGAAAGAACAAAGAAGAATGCAACACAATTGCATATGTATTATGAATCTCACGAAGTTGGGGTGTCACAAACTGTGATGACGGCGAAACTGTTATGAACATAATAATCTAAGCAAAACCCGAACCCTAATGGTGCGGTGGCAGCTGTATATGAAGACCCTAGAGTCGTGCAAGACCCTCTGGACGTGCCCCTAATTGGGCTCAACGAGATACAAAGCCCAAAGGCCAAAAACAGGCGACGCAACACCAAAACAGATTCTGGACCCTCTATTGTTTAAACGATTCCCGATGACTCCAGAAGAATTTTGATATGACACCAGAGGCATTGGAAAGGTCTTCTTCTTATCTTTCCGTTCATATATAGAGCGCTCAAATCTGAGTCCGTATGCATCCTAGGCATCTATTTTAGTGCAGACTGGTCCTGAGCCCCGAAACAGACTCGAAGTCAGTTTTGGTTGGGCCTACACCTTGGCTTCCACGTCCTTGCTGGCCCTCCACGTCTCCAAGTCCTTCTCCCATCATCTCCTGGTCCTCTCCATAGTTCCTAATTACAATATAATCATTAGGTAGCAAACCATTCTCAAAAGTGACATATGATGAAGAACGTAGGAACGAGCTCACCTCTAAATTTAGTCGTCGTGCACGAGCTCTAGCCATTGGACCTTGCAAGTCCAGAACTGGATGGGTGTTGCATGTATCCTTTGGAGTGATGTCCTCATCATAATATCTCCTTCTAGTGCTCTCCTCTTTTCCTCTTGGACCTTACCAAATGCTCTCAGGTATTCCACTGGACAAGAGAGGACTTCAAGACCCCAGCAACAAAGTTATATAGGCTCCCAACATCAAACTAGTCGTTGCTCCACAAAATCAGCTTTCTGGGCCTGCTGACCGGACAGTCCGGTCACTACTTGACCGGACAGTCCGGTCACTGCAGCACAGTGCACCAACGGCTCTGACCCCTGGTGATTCTCCTGCTGACCGGACCGTACGATCACCTCACCAGACCGTTCGGTCTATTTCTCTCTCCAGTCTAGGAGCCTTCGTGCAAATGCTTCCTCTCTGCCCTGTGCAAGTCCTACTGGCTGAAAAGTCCAGTCAGGAGACCGGACCGTCTAGTCTATACAGACTCTAGCACAGATAGATTCCTCGCTTCTCGTGGAAGGTCCCGGACAACTCCCCATAGTGACCGTACAGTCCAGTCTCCACTGACCCCTCTGTCCGATCTCTATGTATAGAAGTCGAAACTTGTCATCCTCGCTTGACTTTGTTTCCCGGCTTCTCCAAATAGCTCCTTGGCTCCCCCACTGTCACCTAGTGCCTATGATTTCACCGAGCAACCTTGCACATCACCGACTAGATATGACCTAAGAGAATGACCTAGACCCCCTTGATAGTTTCCTATGCACTCAAAGCCCTAACAACTAGTCAAGTGTTCCAAACACTTGCACCATAGCTTGTTCTCTGTTTTGATCCATCTGCATCTACCCTTGGACTCCATCAAGTTCACAAGCCTCCATGCTTGTGGTCATTGTCATCTATTGTCAAGGAGGCCATTGTCAATCATCATAAGATAGAAGAAGTTTCCTACATGAACAACACTCGTGTAGATATTAGTCACATTTCATGTTTGTCATTCATCACCAAAACATCATACCTTGGGGTGACCTTAATGGTCATGATCCTTATAGACCCTTTGTAAAAGGCTTGTAGTGATCTCCTGGACGCACACCTAAGGAAGTGTGCTAGTGCTTGGATGGCATGGCAACATGGAGACTCTAGTCCACCTAGCAACAGTGGATGAAATCACGACTTGTGGGTAAAGTGGCGCAACCTCTACAGAGTGTAAAACTATCATGACAGCCGTGCTCACGGTCATGAGCGGCCTAGATCCCTCACTTGATTAGTTGGTTATGGGCTGGAATAGTTCGTATTGGTGGATGGGATTGGACTTGGCTTGGATGGCACCCTATGGATCAATGGTTGGGATGACCTCACTTAGCAATTAGGATGATTAGTGAATTAAAAGTTCATGCAATAAACCCATTAAGCCTTTCTTGACTATAGCCCCATGTCATCCTTTCCCCCACTTGCTGAGTACGACATGTACTCATCCTTGCTATATCCTATTTTGCTACTCAGCTACAGGAGAAGGATGGTACAACGATAAAGACGATGGAGGAGGCTATGCCTGCGGTCTTCCGGTCGACTTCCTGTGGGAGCTGAAGAACGCCAATGCTTAGCTATTCCTCTGTAATGTAATCTTTTAGTTTTGACCTACAAGTCACCTTTGTAATAATGTTATTGCTTTAATAAAGATATTGTTCTTTTATCACAATAATTGTCCTATGTGCGTGAAAACTTGATCCTGAGCACGCATATAGATGCATTTGGTTTCGGTTGTTCGAACCGGGTGTGACACCTTGATGCATTTTGTACCTATTATGAACATTATTTTAGAATTGCATGCTTGTCAAATGAATGGGTACCTTGAGAAACCATGTGGATATGTGCCATGGTTTGCTATATTTGTGATGAATAATTGACTTGAGCGGATTTGGTGTTTGAGTTGAAATGCGGGAATCCAGGGATTGCATGGGTTTGCATATCATGGTTATGACTAACCGGAGTTGGTGGAGATATTGGTGGTATTGCAGGAGATGGGAAATGTGTTTGCTTGTCTCATGATGTGTAGGTCACTGGAGTCGACTTGGCGGTCAACGGCGAGAGGATCAGGCACAAGTAGGGGACTTGGGGCCAGACCATTGGGATGCCGGGTGAAGTCAAGGGTGATCCACACCGTACACGTGGAGAGGTAAGAAGCACGGACGGTTTCACGGTTGAGCCTCAAAACCGTGGTGGTGATGAAGACGGCGTGTTGACCAAGTCAAGACGAACAGGATACCGGTGCAAGTGACAAGGGGGGCCGATGGACAGGGACTGGGAGAGACTTGCCGGTGGTCAGGATCGCAGGACAAGGTGACACGGGTCAACATCGAGAAGTCGTGCTTTGAGAAGCGCACAAGGTGGTTTCCCGGTTTGGGCCTCAAAACCGGTGGCGGTGGTTGGTGGTGCACGTGGCACCATCACGGAGCTTGCATCGAGATGAAGCAAAGACGTGAAGCGTCTGATGGCATTCGGGCGATGAGGAAAAAGATGGACGGTTATGCCCCCGGTGCTAGGTGGGTGTGTTATGTAGGTCAAGGGTAGAGTGGTCATGTGAACAATAGACCCTAGGCCTATATAAGGAGAGTTGTGGCTAGTGGGAGAGGTGCCTCTCTTCCGTTAGCCTTGTGTTAGGACTCTATTCAAAGTGTTAGGAGAGGACTTCATGTTTGAGAGGAGAGTAGTGGGTGTGTGAGAGACATCTCTTCCTCTTCCAAATAGTGGGAGGAAGAGGGTGGCTTCCTAGCTTTGTACCTATGGATCTTGTAAGCACCTTTCTATGATATGAGAAGTATTTTCATGCTCAAGATTTCCCTCTTCACTTGAATCCTGAAATTCCCTTTTTCCTATTTTCGGACCTATTTTCGTGGTGATTTTCGATCTCACTTTTGGACGGATTTTTGGCCTGGATATCTTGAGAAACTTGTTGCTAGGATGAGCTAGGATAATCCTCTTTGGATCCTTGATGGAATTATTGGCTCTAGCACCTTCAATTTTAAGGATTTCTCAAGTTTCCCCTTTTTGGTGTTCTTGGCACAAGATCTGAAATTCGTGATGATTCCTTGAGCCAATTGAGATGATCTCCTAGGATTATGGTCGTGATGTGATGAGGATTCACTGGTCCAAAAATCGCATCATTTGGAGTTCGTTTGATTGAGTTTTGGAGAAGATTTGAGAAGATCACGAGAGTTTTTCTGTTCTGTCGGGGGTTGACCGGCACTGCCGATGACCAGGACCGGCACTGCCGATTGGTCTAGTTTGTAGGTTCCAGTGCGACAGCATCCCGCACCGGCACTGCCGATCGGTGGGAGCGGCACTGCCGATGATGCGCACCGGCACTGCCGATGGCAGGGATCGGCACTGCCGATGGGTGTTCAGTTCTGAACTATTGAGCATTGCTTATTCCCTTTTTGTTTCCGTTGTGTCCCTTTGCTGTGGTTGATCACTCCTAGGGCTAGTACACCATGAGTTGGTGTGTGTAGTCTTGGTGATCAGTTCGGAGGTTGCTTCGGGTTGTTTTTGGGATATAGGCCAAGTTCTCTTCGAGAATTTTGATTAGCTCCCATTCACCGCCCCCCCCTCTGGTCACCTTCTTGGCCCTTCAATTGGTATCAGAGCCAGATTAATCACTAGTTGACCTTCACCGGCTTTGTGATCCGAAGGCCACTTGGAGAAGCGTGTTGTCAAGCTGTGGAAGTTCAATGGAGAGGACTTCCCCTATTGGAAGTCACGGACCAAGGCGTATCTGCTGAGTCAAGGACTTGCAATTTGGGAGGTTGTTTATCAGGAATATGCTATACCACAAGACCTGAACACTGTATCTGCAGGTGAGTTAGTTGGGTATGAGAACAACTCCAAAGCTGTCAATATTCTGCTCTCTGTACTTGGTAGGAGTGAACATGATAGGGTTGCACACCTTGACACTGCTCATGCTATTTGGGATAAGATCTGCACTTACCATGAGGGTACCAACCAGGTCAAGTCTATGCGTAAAGATTCTTACAATAGACAGTACCAAACCTTTGCACAGAAACCGGGCGAGTCACTAGATGACACTTTTCATAGGTTTGAGGCAATTGTGTGCAACTTGCGGCCTTGTGGTACCCTTGTGTACTATGACAATGATAGAGCTAAGCAACTGCTGTACTCACATGATGAAAATATTTGGGGGGTTAAAATTGCTGCTCTAGAAGAAACTGCTGAATTCAATACCCTGAACTATGAGCAACTGTATAGCAAGCTGAAATCTCATGAACTGTCTAGGAAATCTCGTCCTAATCTTGCTATTCCTGCTTCTAGCATGGCTTTGCTTTCTAGTTCTCAGAAGGGTGATCACAGTTGTGCTTCTTATGGAACTAACCCCTCACTTGACAAGTCTTCTTTGGAGTTTGCTTTGTCTTCTCTTGTTGCAGCTTCCGATGAACACATGGAGTGCATTCCTAATGAGGAGCTGTCCTTGCTCACAAGGAAGTTCAGGAAGTTCTACAACAACTGGAAGGAGAGAAGAGGAGGTGGTTCAAGAACCTGCTTCGAGTGCGGTGACCCGGGACACTTCATCACTGATTGTCCTAAGAAGAAGAAGAAGGCCGGGTACCGCAACAACAACACTGAAGATTTCAAGCAGAAGAAGAACCGCTTCTACAAGCAGGGCAAGAAATCCAAGAAGTTTGCCAAGGCCATTGCACGCGCTTGCGTTGCCGCCTTGAGCAATGTTGACCTCACATCAAGCGAAGGTCTTACAAGCTCGGAGGAGGAGGTTGAAAAGCCACGAGTTAAGAGGAAGGATGACTTCACCGGACTTTGCTTCATGGCAAAGAACGACCATGACACCGACTCTGGATCCGACTCCGACACAAGCGAGGTACCTCCCACTCTCGATTAGCTCTCTTCTAAACTTGATCATTTGCGCGATGTTTTGCTCATGCAAGATGATAAGCTTTGCAGTGCTGTTCGCGAGAGTAGAGGGCTTAAGTCTAAGTTGGAGAGTGCTGATTTTGAAATTGCTTCGCTTAGGTCCAAGCTTGCTTGTGAGGACATTGTTGTTGAGTGTGAGTCTTGTCTAGTTGTCATGAGTGATCTTGCACAGAGGGAGAGTGTGCATGCTCAAGTTGCCAGTCAGCTTAAGAGTGCCCTCAAGGAGCTTGATGAGTTCAAAGCTAGACCAACTCTTTTGGGTGCATGTCAGAAGTGCCCCAAGCTCACAAATGAGTTGGAAGCTCAGTCCCTCAAAGTCAAAGAGCTTGAGTCCAAGTTGCTTCATGAGACTCGCTCTAAGGTCCTTCCACCACCTTGTGAGGTGTGTGTCTCTCTTAAGGACAAGCTTGTAATCACTAGGGAGGAAAACAAAGCCCTAGTTCAGGAAAATGACTATCTTGTGTCTAGGCTCCAGAGAACCCTAGTGAGTAAAGAGAAGATTGAGAGTGATTTGGCAAGAGTGAAGGAGAGTGCTTATAGATCAACCTATAACTTGGGTTTGGGATTTGAGAGGTGTGACAAGGAGAGTGAGAATGTGGGTAAGTTTGTACCTAGCTCCAGCTACAAGGATGAGGAAAACACCATTAAACCCACTGACACATACTATCCACCCAATCCAAAACCCTCCTTCAACCCAAAGCAAATAGAGAAGCCAAAACCCAAACCTGCAATGCAAACCAAGCCTAATCCTATGGGTGTCTACATTTGCATGTGTGGTCGCAAGGGGCACTTGGATGAATTCTGTTATAGGCGTAAGAGGATTGAGAGGAAGCAAGCTGAGTTGACTTGGGATGCTTTTTATGATGATTTTGTTGACTTTTAGCCTCGCTCTTTTTCTCGTGCCTATCATGGATAGGGTCATTCCTCATATGGCTTTGACTCACGAAACAGAGGCTTTGCACAGCAGCGCTTTGGCGCCCCACGTTTTCCCCATCGTGATGAGCGTCACTCGCGTGGATTTGGCTTTCACACAGATGATTTCTATCCTCACAACTCAAGGTTTGAGTCGAGACGCTTTGACAGACCATGTTTTCCCCATCGTGGTTCTCGTCCCATGCGTTCGAATGATAAAGTGCAAAGAACTATATGACTACTACTAGTCGTATGGTTAAGTGCTGGATTCCCAAATGCTTTTTGACTAACCCCAGCACTAAGCCATCGACTTTCACTTCTCGTTCTTTGTAGGCAGTAGGTGGAGGCTTGGAGAACAAGTGGTTGATGGATTCCGGGTGTTCGCGCCACATGACCGGAAATGCAAAGTGGTTCTCCAGCCTCACTCCCTTGAAGCGTCGGGAGTATGTGACCTTTGGAGAGGACAAGAGAGGAAGAGTGAAGGGAAGGGGCGCAGTAAAGGTAAATGAGAACTTCACTCTCAATGATGTTGGTTTGGTTGAGTTTCTCAAGTACAATCTTCTCTCTGTCTCTCAGCTTCTCGATGTTGGTTTGGAAGTGCGCTTTAAGTCAAATGCTTCTTGTGTTCTTGATTCGAGTGGTTCCTTGGTTTGTGGGATTTCTCGCATTGGCAGAGTTTTTTAGGCTGATTTTGCTGGTTCTCCTGGTTCTCACAAGTGCTTGTTTGCTCAATCTTCTTCTGAGATCTAGAAATGCCATAGGAGACTGGGTCACATGAGCTTTGACTTGTTATGTCACTTGAGTGGCCTAGGTTTGATCCGAGGATTGCCTAAGCTCAAATTTGATAAGGATTTGGTTTGTGCTCCTTATCGTCATGGGAAAATGATTGCCGCTTCTCATCCACCAATCAATTTGGTGATGACTGAACGCCCTGGAGAGTTGCTTCACATGGACACTGTTGGTCCTTCTCGGGTTCGTTCAGCTGGTGGGAAGTGGTATGTTCTTGTGATTGTTGACGACTATTCTCGCTACTCTTCGGTCTACTTTCTTGAGAGCAAGGATGAAGTGTTTCATCACTTTCGGAGCCTAGCTTTGAGGTTGTTCAAGGAAATCCCTAGTGCACTACAAGAAATTCACAGTGATAATGGCACCGAGTTCAAGAACTCCTCCTTTGATGCTTTCTGTCTTGAGCATGGTATTGAGCATCAGTTTTCAGCACCTCGTGTTCCCAAGTAGAACGGTGTGGTTGAAAGAAAGAACAGAACCTTAGTGGAGATGGCCCGGATGATGCTCGATGAGCATAGGACTCCGAGGCGGTTCTGGGCTGAGGCCATTAGCACTGCTTGCTATGTTTCCAATCAGATTTTCTTGCACTCAATTCTTAATGTGACTTCTTATGAGCTGCGTTTTGGGAGAAAGCCATCGGTTTCTCATTTGCGTGCCTTTGGTTGCAAGTGCTAACCTTGATAAGTTTGAGTCAAGGTCTTCCGATGGAATCTTTCTTGGTTACTCTCTTCATGGTCATTCCTACAGAGTTTTGAATTTGGAGACTAACACCATCGTAGAATCCTATGATGTAACCTTTGATTAATCAAACTCTTGTGCAAGGAATGTAATTGAGTCTGCAGGTGACAAGGAGATGAAGGAGAGCATCTTTGTAGAAGAGGACCTACAGGGCTTTGATGATGATGATGATGATTAACATCATCTCTCATCTTAGCTTGTTCCTGCTGCTACCACTACTCCAGCAGAGGGTCCAGAAGCTTCTACATCAACTTCAGCAGCTGTCGAGCGAGCTCCAGCTATAGTTGAGGGGGAGGTACACTCTGAGAGAGAGGCTCCTCACCACATTCAACGTCAGCACCCACCTCAACAGATGATCGGTAATCTCTATGAGAGGACAACAAGGTCAAGGTCTGCACATCTTGCTTGCTTTACCAATTCTCTCTTTGTTGCAATCTTTAAACTCTGGGATGTTGGACACGCACTATCTGATGAACATTGGGTTAATGCCATGCATGAGGAGTTGGAAAACTTTGAGAGAAACAAAGTCTGGACCCTTGTAGAGCCTCCTAAAAATGTCAATATCATAGGAACCAAGTGGGTGTTCAAAAACAAACATGGGGAGGATGGTGAGGTTGTGAGAAACAAATCTAGGCTAGTTGCTCAAGGTTTTAGCCAAGTGGACGGCTTAGATTATGGTGAAACCTTTGCTCCTGTTGCTCACATAGAAGCCATTAGGATCTTGCTTGCATTTGCTGCCTCTAAGAGCATTAGACTCTATCAAATGGATGTCAAGAGTGCTTTCCTAAATGGTTTCATAGAAGAAGAAGTGTATGTGAGGCAACCCCCTGGCTTTGAGCACCACAAATACCCAAACCGTGGGTACAAGCTTCAGAAGGCTTTGTACGGGCTAAAGCAAGCACCTAGGGCATGGTATGCTAGGCTTAAGACCTTCTTGCTAGAGTGTGGGTATGTCATGGGGTGTGTTGATAAAACCTTGTTCACTCTCAAGCATGGCAATGACTTTCTAATGGTTTAGATTTACGTGGATGATATCATCTTTGGTGGTTCCTCTCATGCTCTTTTGTCTAGATTTCAGGAAGCTATGGAAAGTGAATTTCAGATGTCAATGATGGGAGAGCTCACCTTCTTTCTTGGGCTTCAAATCAAGCAGTGCAAGCAAGTTACTTTCATACATCAAGCCAAGTACATGAAGGATCTCCTGAAGAAGTTCGACATGGTCAATGTGAAGCCGTTGTCTACACCAATGTCCACTATAACGGCTCTTGACCCTGATGAAGACTGTGGAGCGATGGATCAAAGGGAGTACAGGAGAATGATTGGTCCCTCTTGTACCTGACAGCGATAAGACCCGACATACACTTTGCGGTGTGTCTTTGTGCTCACTTTCAAGCTTCCCCAAGGGTGATTCATCGCAAGGCTGTCAAGCGCATCTTCAGGTATCTCAAATACACCCTTGAATTCGGTCTTTGGTACTCCGCATCTTCATCTCTTGATCTCATTGGGTATTCGGATGCGGACTTTGCTGGCTGTAGAATTGATAGGAAGAGCACTTCTGGTACTTGCCATTTCTTGGGTACTTCTTTGATCTGTTGGCCTTCTCGTAAGCAGTCGAGTGTTGCCCAATCCGCCTCAGAGGCTGAGTATGTAGCTGCTGCTAGCTACTGCTCACAAATCCTATGGGTTGTATCTACCATGAAAGACTATGGATTAACTTTTAAGGGTGTTCCACTCATGTGTGATAACTCCATTGCCATATGCTTAGCCAAAAACCCAGTCCAACATGGTAAGGTCAAACACATCAATGTACGATTCCACTTCCTGAGAGACAATGTTGAGAAGGGGGATGTTGAGCTCAAATACATTGATACCAAAAACCAACTAGCTGATATCCTCACCAAGCCCCTAGATGCTTCGAGACATGCTTTTCTTCGGGGGGAACTTGGTGTTTGTCATCCCTATGGAATATATGTATCTTACTATTTTTGCATTGCATCTCATATGTAATATATGCATTGGTAGATGAGCTTTGATTCTTATGCTTTCTTGCATTTCTCTTTGCTATGATTGAGCTTGAGCTAAGTTGTGTGGACGCGATGGTAATCTCTCATGCTTAGATTTTCTAGATGGCCTGTTATAAACTCATGTGAGCAACTTGCTAATCTTAAAGGTAAACTGAGCTTCTTGTGAACCTTATGATCTAATCTTGCTAAAACTTGCTCACCTTGTGTATAATTGCTTTTATCCTTGTTGAAACTTGCACTGAGGCTAGTCTAGAGGATGTCTTGGCTTTGGCACCTTGTGTTTGCGAAATGGAAGGCTTTGCAAATGTTTAGCTCGTGATGAAACATTGTGGGAACGTGTGTTCCTATTGCCACAAAGGCATGCTCTTTTGTCTTGTGCATAATCTTGAAAAATCTGCTAAGTGCTTTGATAAAGAACTACTCAATAATGCTAAATCCAAACATTGTGACTTGAAGCCTCGGGGTGTTTGTCGTACCCAGTCGTGCGACCCTCCGTATGGATAAGAGGACACATGAGGATAAACTATAGTCACTTGATCAACTGAGTCTCTATTTCATATGTGAGCGTTTGTGGAGCTCATTTTCTGTGAGTGCCTGTTGCCCTTGTTGAGATTGAAACTGGCTAGATTCTTATGACTCACATGGTGCTTGTTTTGCCTTGGATGAGAGTACTTACACATGTGGTGGCAGATTTTCTCATGATAAGCAAAATTTGATTCTATCTAAGCTAGTCAATCTTTCTGCTTAGCCTGTATAGCTCATGGTGTTTATGTCTTGCTATCTATTTTTGATCTTTGCATGATTGGGAGCTATTGCCTTTACACTTCATGGCATTATGGTTATGGTTAGCAAAGTTAAATGCTTGTTTGCATAATTGTTGAAGCTCCTTAGGTTTGCATTTTCATGCATTGCATGTTTGCTTGTTCTTTTGCCTCTTTGTTGAGTTCATTGCCAAAGGGGGTGAAAATTTTGGGGTCATGCACAAATAATGCTAAGAAACTCACATGATCCGTTTTGCACTACAGGAAACCTACCACAACTTGAGGGGGAGCATATCATGATCTTGTGCGGTTTCTTGCACTTTCCACATTCTTTGCGTCTCAAGTCGCTTTCTTTGCCAACTCTTGGTTTTGTGATCCCTACTTGCTAGATGGCTTGTTTTCACCTTTTCTTTGCGTTGGGCCATTTGGATGTGCTTATTCGGCTTCGCATTTCAATCTCTAATCTTTGTGCATTTAGTGTTGCAATGTACTCATCAAGGGGGAGATTGAGAAACCATGTGGATATGTGCCATGGTTTGCTATATTTGTGATGAGTAATTGACTTGAGCGGATTTGGTGTTTGAGTTGAAATGCGGGAATCCAGGGATTGCATGGGTTTGCATATCATGGTTATGACTAACCGGAGTTGGTGGAGATATTGGTGGTATTGCAGGAGATGGGAAATGTGTTTGCTTGTCTCATGATGTGTAGGTCACTGGAGTCGACTTGGCGGTCAACGGCGAGAGGATTGGGCACAAGTGAGAGACTTGGGGCCAGACGATCGGGATGTCGGGTGAAGTCAAGGGTGATCCACACTGTACACGTGGAGAGGCAAGAAGCACGGATGGTTTCACGGTTGAGCCTCAAAACCGTGGTGGTGATGAAGACGGTGTGTTGACCAAGTCAAGGCGAACGGGATGCCGGTGCAAGTGACAAGGGGACCCGATGGACAGGGACTGGGAGAGACTTGCTGGTGGTCTGGATCATGGGACAAGGTGACACGCATCAACATCGAGAAGTCGCACTTTAAGAAGTGTGCAAGGTGATTTCCCGGTTTGGGCCTCAAAATCGGTGGTGGTGGTTGGTGGTGCACGTGGCACCATCATGGAGCTTGCTTAGAGATCAAGCAAAGACATGAAGCATCCGATGGCATTCGGGCGATGAGGAAAAAGATGGACGGTTATGCCCCCGGTGCTAGGTGGGTGTGTTATGTAGGTCAAGGGTAGAGTGGTCATGTGAACAATAGACCCTAGGCCTATATAAGGAGAGGTGTGGCTAGTGGGAGAGGTGCCTCTCTTCCGTTAGCCTTGTGTTAGGACTCTATTCAAAGTGCTAGGAGAGGACTTCATGTTTGAGAGGAGAGTAGTGGGTGTGTGAGAGACATCTCTTGCTCTTCCAAATAGTAGGAGGAAGAAGGTGGCTTCCTAGCCTTGTACCTATGGATCTTGTAAGCACCTTTCTATGATATGAGAAGTATTTTCGTGCTCAAGATTTCCCTCTTCACTTGAATCCCGAAATTCCCTTTTTCCTATTTTTGGACCTATTTTTGTGGTGATTTTCGATCTCACTTTTGGACGGATTTTTGGCCCAGATTTCTTGAGAAACTTGTTGCTAGGATGAGCTAGGATAATCCTCTATGGATCCTTGATGGAATTATTGTCTCTAGCACCTTCAATTTGAAGGATTTCTCAAGTTACCCCTCTTTGGTATTCTTGGCACAAGATCTGAAATTCCTGATGATTCCTTGAGCCAATTGAGATGGTCTCCTAGGATTAGGGTCGAGATGTGATGAGGATTCACTGGTCCAAAAATTGCATCATTTGGAGTTCGTTAGATTGAGTTTTGGAGAAGATTATAGAAGATCCCGAGAGTTTTTCTGTTCTCTTGGGGGTTGACCGGCACTGCCGATGACCAGGTCCGGCACTGCCGATTGGTCTAGTCTGTAGGTTCCAGTGCGACAGCATCCCGCACCAGCACTGCCGATCGGTGGGACCGGCACTGCCGATGATGCGCACCGACACTGCCGATAGCCGTGACCGGCACTGCTGATGCCAACTGGCACTGCCGATGGGTGTTCAGTTCTGAACTGTTGAGCATTGCTTCTTCCCTTTTTGTTTCCGTTGTGTTCCTTTGCTATGGTTCATCACTCCTAGGGCTAGTAAACCACAAGTTGGTGTGTGTAGTCTTGGTGATCAGTTTGGAGGTTGCTTCGGGTTGTTTTTGGGATATAGGCCAAGTTCTCTTCGAGAATTTTGATCCGCTCCCATTCACCCCCCCTCTGGTTGCTTTCTCGGTCCTTCAATTTGTATCAGAGCCGGTTTGATCACTAGTTGACCTTCACCGGCTTTGTGATCCGAAGGCGACATGGAGAAGTGTGCTGTCAAGCTATGGATGTTTGATGGAGAGGACTTCCCCTACTGGAAGTCACGGACCAAGGCGTATCTGCTGAGTCAAGGACGTGCAATTTGGGAGGTTGTTGAGCAGGAGTATGCTATACCACAAGACCTGAACATTGCATCTGTAGGTGAGTTAGTCAGGTATGAGAACAACTCCAAAGCTGTCAATATTCTGCTCTCTGCACTTGGTAGGAGTGAACATGATAGGGTTGCACACCTTGACACTGCTCATGCTATTTGGGATAAGCTCTGCACTTACCATGAGGATACCAACCAGGTCAAGTGTATGTGTAAGGATTCTTACAATAGATAGTACCAAAATCTTTACACAGAAACCGGGCGAGTCACTAGATGACACTTTTCGTAGGTTTGAGGAAATTGTGTGCAACTTGCGGGCTTGTGGTACCCTTGTGTACAATGACAATGATAGAGCTAAGCAACTGTTGTACTCACTTGATGAAAATATTTGGGGGGTTAAAATTGCTGCTCTAGAAGAAACTGCTGATTTCAATACCCTAAACTATGAGCAACTGTATAGCAAGCTGAAATCTCATGAACTGTCTAGGAAATCTCATCCTAATCTTGCTATTCCTGCTTCTAGCATGGCTTTGCTTTCTAGTTCTCAGAAGGGTGATCACAGTTGTGCTACTTATGAAACTAACCCCTCACTTGACAAGTCTTCTTTGGAGTTTGCTCTGTCTTCTCTTGTTGCAGCTTCCGATGAACACATGGAGTGCATTCCTGATAAGGAGCTGTCCTTGCTCACAAGGAAGTTCAGGAAGTTCTACAACAACCGGAAGGAGAGAAGAGGAGGTGGTTCAAGAACTTGCTTCGAGTGCGGTGACCCGGGACACTTCATCGCTGATTGTCCTAAGAAGAAGAAAACGCTGGGTACTGCGACAACAACTCTGAAGACTTCAAACAGAAGAAGAACCGCTTCTACAGGCAGGGCAAGAACTCCAAGAAGTTCGCCAAGGCCATTGCACATGCTTGTGTTGCTACCTTGAGCGATGTCGACCTCACATCAAGCGAAGGTCTTACAAGCTTGGAGGAGGAGGTTGAAAAGCCACGAGTCAAAAGGAAGGATGACTTCACCGGACTTTGCTTCATGGCAAAGAACGACCACGACACCAACTCTGGATCCGACTCTGACACAAGCGAGGTACCTCCCACTCTCGACGGAGGAACTATGCAGGGCTTCACCGGTAGTCCCAAGGGGAGGTGTGGTTAAGGGACAAGGTCCTAGAACCATCTGGCTCAAGAGGGGTCCTCTTGGGTAAAGGGTTTACTTCCTGATGGGTGAAACCTTAGTGGGCACGTACAAGCTGGAGGAAGCCATTGCCTTGTCTTGAAGTGATCTCCTAGCCACACACCAAAGGAAATGTGCACGTGCTTGGCCGGCATGGCAGTATGGAGATTTAATTACCTGGAAACAGGGGATGAAATCACTTCTCATGGGGAATGTGTACAACCTCTACAGAGTGAAAACTGTCATGACAGCCATGCTCAAGGTCAAGAGTGGCATGGATCCTCACGAGATTAGTAGGTTGGTAATGGCGGTTGGATTTGGGTTTGGTTTGGATAGTACCCTTTGGATTGATTGATGGGATTACTTCACCTAGTAACTAGGATGCTTAGTAAATTAAAATATCATGCAATAAACCCCTATAAGCCTCCATTGTCTTTAGCCCCATGTCATCTTTTTCCTCACTTGCTGAGTATGACATGTACTCGCCCTTGCTATATCCATATTGCTGCTCAGCCACAGGAGAAGGTTGGGGCCACTATGAAGACGATGGAGGCGAGTATTAGGCGATAGTCCACCAGTCGGTGCCTGTGGAGTCTTGGGACATCTACGCTAGTTTATTTCCGCTGCTTTGATGTACTTTTCTTTTAGACCTACGGATCCTTTTGTAATAAAGATACGATGTAATAATTAAAGGATATGGGTATCTATTCTCTTTACCATTAATGATGTACCATATGTGTGTGTAACTTGATCCTGGGCACACGTATGGCTGCACCCGTTTTGCTTCTTAAAATGGGTGTGACAGAAGTGGTATCAGAGCCATATCGATTGCCGGATGTCGGCCTAGTTTGAAATGGACGCATTTAGGGATATTATTTTGTTTTATACATATACAAACTATTTATATAAAGAGAAGACTTTTATTTCTTATTGTTTTTACTTTGTGTTTACTTTCCAGAATTCTTTTAAGCATTGCTTCTTTATACCTTGTGATTCCAACAATGTAGATGGCCCGTAACAAGAAGACCGCTCATAAGGCTACGTCTGGAGTTTACTGTGGACGCCTTGCCCCTAGGCGTGTTCAAAAGGAAGCAAGTGAGGAGGTAACTCAGCCAGAACGTGAGGAGGCCCCGCCGAGTGATGAGGAGCTTCTAGAGGCACCCAAAGAGGAAGAGCCTGAAGAACATGAGCAAGAAGAAAAACCTGAGGAGCCCCAAGAGGAATAAGACCCTGAAGAACTGAAGGACCCTGAAGATGGTGATGATGACTCAGAGGATGAGGACAAGGAACCCGTTGTCCATCAGGCTGAGAAGTACCGCTCTATTGGAGAAGAGGGCGAGACTTTCTCCAAGACCCTACGTGATCTACTTGAGAGGATTGGTGTCACCAACAGGCCACAGTACTTCCTCAAGAAGGTGGATTGCCCCAACTGTGAAGAGTGGATAGCAGAAGTCAACATCTACAACAGAGATCGCGTCATAGCTACTCACCGTGGCTCCACTCATAGGGATACTCATAAAGCTGCAGTGGATGCTACTGCTTGGAAGGCTCTCACTGGCTTCTGCGTCAGTCAATGCCATGGGATAGAAAAAACAAGCTTCGCCCATGTTCCTCGTCGGAAGCCAGGCACGGGGAAGTACACGGTTACTCCTACAGGATGGTATGTGAGCACTAGCGAGATGGACAAGACCCAGGAAGCTGTTGTGAACCTAAGCAACACTATAGAGGCTTTATAGAAGGAGAACCATGCTCTTCGAAAGAGGTTGCATGACGCTGAGACTATTTTGAGGCGCAACCAGCGGGTCAAGATGGGAGAGGAGAGTGATCTCTACTACCCTGGCATCCGTACCTAGACTGCCATGTCCCCAAAGCGTGCAAGCTCTCTGTTTTCTGCCTCCGACAAAGCCAACTCCCATGCCTAGGCGATTCCTTTCTATCTCTTCTTTCATGGAGTGATGAAATGAACTCTTTTGCTTGGTTGTGTATGCTTGATGTGAGTTGTGGGATGCTTTGGCACCTTGTCCACAACCTCATCTTTTGATTTGCTTAATTAATGAACTATGATTTATCTTATCATTCCTTGATGCATGTAGTTTGGGATTTCTTTCTATCTCTTCTTTTCATCTTACACCACTACTACCAATCTTTTTATTTCAGATGGTTCACCCTAGGGGAAACAATGATCCTAAGGAGCAGAACAACGAGGACAACAACAATGCCTCAGACCTTCAGCAACTCCTAGCCATGTAGACGGTGATCCAGACCTTGGGTGCCATACAGTAGAATCACAACACCCCACCACCTCCACCTCCACCCCAGAATAGGTTAGGAGAGTTTCTATCTCTTCTTTTTGTATGCAGCAGCCCACATCTCGGCAATGAAGAGAATGGATCTCCCAGTCCAAGGATCCTATGGAGGTTGATGATTGGCTCAAGACAGTAGAGAAGAAGTTGATTATCGCCCAATGCAATGATCAAGAGAAGGTGCTCTTTGCAGCTCATCTATTGTTCGGTGTAGCCTCAGACTGGTGGGAAGCCTATTGCAATGCCCATGTTGTTGTGGAGTCCATCACTTGGAATGAGTTCAAGGCTAGCTATCGTACTCATTATGTCCCTACAGGCATCAAGATGCTAAAGAGGCAAGAGTGCCAAGACCTAAGGCAGGGAAGCATGTTAGTGAGTAAGTACCTGAATAGGTTCATTCAGCTATCCAGGTATGCCACTCAGCATGTGAGCAACGATGAGAAGAAGTAGTATATGTTCATGAGGGGACTACAAAATGATATCTAGTTCCAGCTGTTGAACAATGGCTATGTGAACTTCCAAAAACCGGTAGACAAGGCCAGTGTTGTGGAGAACGAATGTAATGAGATTGAAACATATGGCAAGAGGAAGATGCCATTCCAAGGGTAGTCATCTGGTAGTAACACTCGTCCCGCATGATGCCATCGCCCACCCCATATTATACAGATCCAAACACCATTAGGCCACCCCTGCAAGCTCCACACCCCAACTTTCAAATGCAACGCCCCAACTACCAGGCACCACACCCCAATCCCCTGCAAACACCTCGCCCCAACAACCACCAAGCACCTCGCCCTGCTATACCAACTATTCCACAGAACCAGGGATCACAAGGCAATGGTGTTAGAGGACCATGCTACCACTGCCATGAGTCGGGACATTTTGATAATAGGTGTCCCCACAGGACTTCAAGCAATGCCATGGGGAATGCTCAAAGGAACAACACCACCCAAAAAATGGGGAATCAAGGACAGCAAAACTTCATCTGTGGCAAGATCAATCATAAGACCACTGAGGATGCTCAACAGTCTGAAGATGTTGTGCTTGGTATGTTCTTAGCTAAATCAAATCCTACTACTATACTCTTTGATTCGGGCGCATCACATTCATTCATAACATCAACCTATGTTGCAATGTACAATTTGCCAATTACTATGATGAAGCATACCATGTTAGTTAGCTCTCCTGGTGGAGAAATGAAGACCAACCACATTTTCCCAATGGTCATCCTTAAATAAGTGGGTTAGACTTCTCATCCAATGTCATAGTCCTAGACTCCAAGGGAATAGATATTATACTTGGAATGTATTGGCTATGCAAGTATGACGGAGTGATATAGTGCGCCAAGCGAGCAGTACAGTTGACCAGTGTAGAAGGTACCAAGGTTGAGTTTGTAGCAGCCAACTCCGCAGTCAAGGAAGTCGTACTAAATCAGGCCACGGGCACCCCCAGAGAAGAGATATGAGTAATTTGTGAATTCCCCGATATGTTCCCAGAAGAACTTCCAGGTATGCCGCCTGACCGTGACATAGAGTTTGTTATCAACTTAATACTTGGAACTGCACCTATATCTAAGAGGCCCTATAGGATGCCAGTTAATGAGTTAGTTGAGCTCAAGAAGCAGTTACAGGAGATGCTAGAGAAAAGTTTCATTCACCCTAGTTCCTCACCTTAGGGAGCTCCAGTACTCTTTGTTGAGAAGAAGGATAAGACCTAGAGGATGTGTGTGGACTATCGTTCTCTTATTGAGGTGACCATCAAGAACAAGTATCCACTACCATGAATTGATGATTTGTTTGATCAGATGAAAGGAGCTTGTGTCTTCTCCAAGATTGATCTACAATCTGGGTATCACCAATTGAAGATCAGACCATCAGACATACCCAAGACGACTTTTTGGACAAGATATGGCTTATATGAGTATACAGTGATGTCATTTGAATTGACTAATGCACTGGCCTACTTCATGTACCTTATGAACAAGGTGTTTATGGAGTACTTGGATAAGTTCGTTGTGGTTTTCATCGATGACATCTTGGTATTTTTAAAGAATGAAGAAGAGCATGAGGAACACCTGAGGCTAGTTCTAGAAAAGATACGAGAGAACAAGTTGTATGCTAAGTTGAGAAAGTGTGAATTCTGGTTGAAGGAGGTAGCATTTCTTGGTCATGTCATCTCCGCTGGAGGACTGTCACTCGATCCAGACAAAGTGAAGGATGTTCTAGATTGGAAACCACCCCAGACAGTACGGGAGATTATAAGTTTCCTTAGATTAGCTAGGTACTATTGGCGTTTCATAAAGGATTTCTCGAAGATAGTCAAGCCAATGACAACGTTGTTAGGAAAGGAGAAGAGTTTTGAGTGGACTCTGAGTTGTCAAGCCAGCTTTGAAGAACTGAAGAAAAGACTGACATCAGCTCCTGTTTTGGTCTTACCAGACATCAGTAAGAGTTTTGATATATACTGTGTTGCCTCAAAGCAAGGACTTGGATGTGTTCTCATGCAAGAAGGACATGTTGTAGCATACGCATAAAGAGAAGTACCCAAAACATGATTTGGAGTTTGCAGTTGTGGTACATGCTCTGAAGATTTGGAGGCACTATATTCTTGGTCATTGTTCTGAAACCTATACGGATCACAAGAGCCTCAAGTACATATTCACTCAAACTGAGTTGAACCTAAGACAACGGTGTTGGTTAGAGTTGATCAAAGACTATGATGTGGGTATCAACTATCATCCAGGAATGGCAAATGTCATTGCGGATGCCCTGAGTAGAAAGACCTATTGCCGCCAGCTAATTGTGGAGGAGTTACCACTAGAGCTATGCAAGGAGTTTGAGCAACTGAACCTTTGGTTTATGAATGAGCTAGAGACCCTTGCAATGGAAGTGAAACCCACTCTAAAGAAGAAATCCGTAAGGGACAGTTAGATGATGAGAAGCTAAGTGACATCAGAAAGCTCATTAAGGAAGAAAAGGCTACCGACTTCACAGAGGATGAGAAGGACACCATATGGATCGATAAACGGATATGTGTGCTAGACAAAAGCCCATTTGTGACATGTCACACCCGGTTTTAAGGACCAAAACCGAATGCATCTGTATACATGCCTAGGATCAAGTTTTCACGCACACATGACAATTATTATGATAAAATAACAATATCTTTACTAAATCGATAACATTATTACAAAGGTGACCCGTACGTCAAAAAAAAATGATTACATTAAAGCAGAATAAACTAAGCATTGGCGTCCTTCAACTCCCATAGGAAGTCGACCAGAGGACCGCAGGCCTAGAGCTCTTCTCCACTGTCTTCGTAGTTGTACCATCCTTCTCCTGTAGCTGAGTAGCAATGTGGTATATAGCAAGAGTGAGTACGTGTCGTACTCAGCAAGTAGGGGAAAAGATAGCATGAGGCTATAGACAAGGAAGGCTTATAGGGGTTTATTGCATGAGCTTTTAATTTCCTAAGCATCCTAATTACTAGGTGAGGTCATCCCAACCATCAATCCATAGGGTGTCATCCAAGCCAAGTCCAATCCCATCCACCATCCCAACCATTCCAATCCATAACCAACTAATCTTGTGAGGATTCTAGGCCGCTCTTGACCGTGAGCACGGCTGTCATGACAGTTTGATATTCTGTAGAGTTTGTACCACTTTACCCACAAGTCGTGATTTCATCCCCTGTTGCCAGGTGGACTAAAGTCTCCATGTTGCCATGCCGGCCAAGCACTAGCACACTTCCTTAGGTGTGCGGCCAGAAGATCACTACGAGGCTTTTACAAAGGGTCTTCCAGTACATGCTAGCCACTAAGGTTCCACTCCCGTCCATAAGTGATAGCCCATCACTAAGCAGCTCATCACCCCAGGAGCCCCCTCTTGAGCCATTCGAATATAAGGACAGTCCTCTTGACTTCCATTCCCCGCTCCACCAAAATGCTACACCGACACTGGGAGAACTCCTAATTAATCAGCCAAGCTGTTCCATAGCAGCCTTGTGATGGCACTGTTGTCCTGGGTTACTGCTCCAAGAACCGGTTCCTAAGATCTACAACAAGCCTACCACCACCAACCATGTGCCCACGGCACCACATCCATCCCATCCGGCTTGCATAGATCCCTAAGTCCATGTTGCTAAAAGAATTACCATTCCACCCATGAAGTGACATAGTTCATTAATCAAGGTTATTATTAACCCAACATCCCATAAGCAACCTAAGCATTATCTACCCACGACCAACCAACCAACTAGTTCAAGGCGACAAGGAAAAGGATAAAGCAATACTATGGAAACCCTAACAATAGGTACCCATTCAGTTGACACAAGCATGAAATACTAAAATAGTATTCATAATAGGATCAAAATGTATCAAGGACACTTGTCGTAAATGATGTTGTTGTTCTATGACTACTGATTGTCTGACTTTATCTTCATGATTCCTCCTCCCATTTTCAAGTGCACACCTATTCACACACATCAATAACAAACATACATGCTAAGGATAATGTGCAACAACAGGGACTAATCACGAGGTATGAAGCGGGGCACAAGGAGCTCACCATGGTTTATGCAATAGCGGAAAGCCTCGCTGCCACGGGTGATGGTGCAAGGTGGATAAAAACATAGCAAGGAGTTGTGACGTCGACATCGACGATGTCTAAATGATATGATGATGGCATCCTATAGAGTATGGAACAGTAAGTTTAGTGGTGTTGTTTGTTATAACCCGAGTCAAAGGAAACAATAGCAAAATACTTACAATTGGTGAAGAGATTTCAGGCATGGCAGAACAGATATTCATGCAAAGACAAACACGTTCCCATAGCATGGCTGCAGTAATCAAAGAAGTAGTTTAACAATCATATGAAAATATATCAGGAACATGATCTCAACATGATGAATTGGATGGAACGCAAGCGGGAAATCAGATCAAGGAGCTGAATCATGATGGACCTGCACAGTGGCACTTGACACGCCATTCGCGTTCCTGGGAGAATAGGACATGATCTTGATGAACCGTCAGGTAGAGATGGAAAGGAACATACTCTGGTATGATACGTGCATCCAAAAAAATCAAGGAATAGCTTAGAATCATTGGCGAATTCTAGTCGCGCGCGCTGAACACGACCAGAATACATTTCAGTATCCCACTGCATATATCACGACAAAGATGTGCGCGTTCCCGACATTAGGCTATTGATCGAGTGCCAAAGGCGTTCCTGGAGGCGTCGGGCTAGATTTTGGCAAACCATTGGATGTACACGTGCTTGGTTTCCTGGAACACATTGTGGATATGGTGTTGTATCATGGAACCATCAGAATAAGGATAAATAGGAGAGGAATTACCAATGTGCGCGCTAGATGTACCCAGAATAGAGACCAGTGTCAATTGAAAACGTGATCCTGCTCGCATCACTTCTCCTATGGGATTGAATTTTGGATATGTTGTAGAGGACATAGTGGATCACTCTCTGTAGAAATTTGGGTGCATTTTGTTGGGTAAATCATCAGTAACATGGATTGAAACATGGGGTGTCAAGAGTGGTCAAGGCAGACGAACAGAGATGAACTCGACTTGAAGGGATAGAAATGAAGGTGAGGGGGCAAAGGAGCTCGTGAGCCAGGCCAAGGGGCATCCTGGTGTGACTTAAGAGGCCTAGGGAGGGGAGAGGAAAGGGTAGGGAAGGGAGGAGAGAGGCCAAGAGGCAAGCAAAACTGTCCAGCCATGAATGGTTTGAGTTATGAGCACTATGGTTGATGTTTCTTCTCCTGAAAGTGGGAATTGATGGGAGACATAGTTAGCAACTGGCTTTGATCATAGACCAACGTGGGTGCTGGTTTTATTGAGCACAAACTGAAGCTTAGTTCGCCGGCAAGTTCAATGATTAATTAGCTCACGTGTGCTGCTGATTTGTGCCAATACTAGGACAAGAAATAAAGAGTCTGGTCACTAGCTTGCATGCGAATTGTTGTCATCTCTTGTAGTGTGGCTCCTTGTTAGTGATTAAGGAACGACATGAACAAGAATATTCATGATGATGTGGAATATGAGAACATCATGGTAATTTGGATAGAAGTTCGACTAATTTGGAGATAACAGGGTTGAAAGATAGCAAGGTCATGCCATAGCAGATCAAACGCCATCAGCGTTCCTAGGAGTGTCAAAGAAGATCTCGAGGAGTTCTCCTGCGAGTAGGAAGAGCGCTTCACGGGACAGGGTACGATACAGGAGTTCATCAAGGAGACGTAAAGATTGAAAAGAACAAGGAGGCCATTACCATTGCCTGTGCTGAACGCAAACAAGTACGGAACGATGGACATGGCAAGTCAGATCCTGGTCACTTCAGGGCTTCAATGATGGCAAGATTTGGATATGATACTGATAAAGACCAGGCACACTTTCTTGTGAGGTTTGGTTGAGTAATGCCCATTTGGATGTTAGTTTCATCTCCTCTTTTGTGGGTATTGATAGATGAGCTAGGGGCAACAAAAATCTCTCATTAAGTGACTTGTGGATGATGTTTGTTGAGCACTAGCATGAGCCTAGTTCACTGCTTGGCCCATGGGAGTAAATGAAAGCATCGAGAGGAAGTGAATGAACATGATGTTCTCGAGTTGGACATTCTGTGTAGTTGGAATACTAGCATAGTCTAGATTTTGTTGGACCTGGTATGAGCAAGACCAAGAAGAAGAGAACACTTGTAGGTTCACAAGGATGGATGAATGAACTAGTTTTCATGGTGTGCAGTTATAGTGGGACAAAGTGTTAGACAAGGTTTTGATTAGGCTATTGACCGCATTAGATAAGTTTATGCTTGGTGGGGAGAGATATTAAGCAAAGCTAGGAAAAGCAAGGATGTGAGAAAATATAATAATGACACTCGATGTTTTGATAATCATAAGGTTAAGGGAAAAAGGGATGTGTGGAAGGATTCAAGTGAGAATATTATGAGAATTATGCCTTCTGAGTGTCAGAAAGGCTCACAACCCGAATTTGAAAAATATATGGTGTGGAAAACTACCCTCTTAAAAGGAATCTCGTCCCGAGATTCAAAGATAGTGGGACCTAGAAATTTGAACATACAAGACAACAGTTTGTAAAGATCAAAAGGAAATATTGGAATGGACAATGAATGATGAGCTAAAAGAATTATGAATATGAAAATAGGACCATACTATATGCATCAAAGATTGTAGATAGGTTCCAAGGATAAAATGTTGACCAAGGAAGGATAGGCTCAAACAACCTAAAACAATCATTACTCTACAAACAATAGTCTATGCTGACATCCATTGCTTCGTGTCTTGTTGTGGCTGAAATACTTCACTTCTCTTATTGAAAGTCTTATGCGCCTTGTCTTATTGCTCTTGTTGTCATGATGATGACCTTCGTGGTGGTGATTTGATCAAACCGAAACAAGTTTTGGAGTCAACATACAAAATATTAATAACCTATATTAATTTATTTAATTTAGAAAATAGCCGTTTTGCCTAAAATAAATTATAATTCTCTAATTAATTTATAATAAAATTTTTATCTATTATAAAAAATGGTGAAATTTAGTGGAATTGGGTCACAAACCAAAATTTGAAATTTTGGGGTGTGACATGACATGATCTTACGGGAAGCACACGATTTTTCATACTCCATCCATCCAGGGAGTACTAAAATGTACCAAGACTTGAAGACTCGTTATTGGTGGTATGGCATGAAGCGCAATGTCGCAGAGTATGTTGATGTATGTGACACATGTCAGTATGTCAAGGCAGAACACCAAAGACTGCCGGATAGCTTCAACCCCTGAAGATTCCTAAGTGGAAGTGGGAGCAAGTCGGTATGGACTTCATAGTTGGTTTGCCCCGTACACAGTCGGGATATGATTCTATATGGGTTATAGTTGATCGCTTAACTAAGGTGGCATACTTCATCCCTATCAAGATAACCTACATTGGGGCAAAGTTGGCGGAGCTATTCATGTCAAGGATAGTATGCTTGCATGGAGTCCCTAAGAAGATAGTATCTAACAAAGGTTCTTAGTTCACCTCGAGATTTTGGGAGAAGCTGCACGAGTCCCTAGGCACCAAGTTGAACTTCAGCTCTGCTTTTCACCCTCAGACTAATGGACAAACCAAAAGAACAAACCAAATACTAGAAGACATGTTGAGAGCTTGTGCTTTGGAATATGGCAAGAGTTGGGACAAGAGTCTGCCATATGCAGAATTTTCATACAACAATAGATATCAAGCTAGCCTCGAGAAGGCGCCTTTCCAGTTTCTCTATGGACAAAAGTGTAGAACACCCCTATTCTGGAATGAGACAGGAAAGAACCTAGTCTTTGGACCAGAGGTACTACGGGAAGCAAAAAGGCAGGTCAAGATTGTGCATGAGAACCTGAAGGTCACACAGTCAAGGCAGAAAAGCTACGCTGATCATAGGCAAAGGGATTGGAGATTTTGTATATCTCAAGGTATCACCCATGAGGGGTGTTAGACGCTTTAAAGTCAAAGGGAAATTAGCACCACATTACATTGGCCCTTTGAAGATAATTGAAAGAAGAGGAGAAGTTGCATTCCAGTTGGAATTGCCCTCGCATCTCACAGATGTGCATGACGTGTTTCATGTGTCTCAACTAAAGAAGTGCTTAAGAGTCCCTGAAGAACAATTGCCACCTGGGAGCATGAAGAAGAATTGAAAGTCAAGTTCCCACACCTCTTCACCGATCTATCTGAATCTCGAGGTCGAGATTCATCTCAAGGGGGGGGGGGGGGTAGGTTTGTAACACCCTACTTTTTGCAATTTCCAAAAATGCCAATTATTAGGATTTAGCAATTAATTAAATAGTTTAGGACAAATTGTTTTCTCAAATAATTAATTACATAATTGCATTATTCATATCATGTCATTGCTCGTGTAGAATTTAATTGCATTGTGCATTTAGTTTAACTATTAAATAGTTACCAGGAATTAAGAAATAGAAATCAGAGAATGGGCTGAAACCCACTATTCTGGCCCACCCTGCACTCCTCCCTCTTTCCTCCCCACTCCCCCTCCCGGCCCTGCCAGCTCATGAGGCCAGCAGCCCAGCCAACCTACACAGAAGGCGCCCCCCCCCCCCCTCAGAAACCCGCCGAGCTCTCCCTCTGTCACTCTCACCGACAGGCAGGCACGTATTTGAATTGGCGCCTCCGCGCATGCTCCTGCGCCCTGCCGACACCACCTCCATGATCACCGCATGTCCCACGATCGCCTTCCCCACTTTCCCTTGATTTTCCCGCACCACCGCCGGTGAAATTTTGGATGTGAGCGCCTCCGCCGGCCTCTGTTCCCTGATGCCGCATGCAGCCCTAGCCCTTCTCCCCACCCCCTATAAATTTGACCCATGAGGACGCCCAACCCCCATCCTGACCGCGCTTGAACCTCACTCCCTCTCGGCTCCGCTCTAGCGCCGCCGTTCACGAATTCTTCGCCATCACTGGTAAGCTCCACCGCCACCACCAATTCCTCCCCTCCAATGCGTGCCGGTCCGATTTGAGCCGTCGTCGTGCATCGCAAGTGCTCGAGGACCATCGCAAGCTGATCCCGGCCAGATCCCACCGAAATAGGTGCCTTCCCCAGCATCGTCGATGATCTTTGACCCGCCATTGCCGTCACGAGCCCTCCTCGACCCTCTCCTCCCCCGTGCGATGCGCTAGGTGAGTTGACGTTCACCTCCTCTCTCTCTCTCTCTCTCTCTCTCTATATATATATATATATGTGTGTGTGTGTGTGTGTGTGTGTGTGTGTGTGTATGTGTGTGTGTGTCTGTATATATATATATAGAGAGAGCCCCTTGGAATCCAGTCCTGGCCACCGGAGCGCCGATCCGGCCAACTTCGGTGAGCTCTGCCACCGAGCCGCCGTTTGTAGTGGCCGCCGATGACTACCACACCACCCAACCTATTGTGGCTGTTGGATCTTGATCTAGCGAACCAGATTACATACCCCTTCTTGGACCAGTGCACCATGGGTACACAGAACCCATGCACCCGGTCCACGGGTTTTTAGTTTTAAATTAATTCAATTAATTCTGGGATAATGTTAGGACTTAGATTAAATTAGATTTATGCCCCTATTTTTATACAGAAGCTTTAGAAAATTATAATTAAGCCCCTTAACTTCATAAAATTATTTTAGGACAATATTTTTTTAATAGAAACACCCATGTACTTTATTAAAATTATTATTTTGGCCCTGTAATTTTACAGAAACACCCCTGGACTTGTTTCTAATTATTTTAGGTCAAGTCATTTTACAATTTAATCCCTACACTTTACCAATATTATAAATTAGTCCATGGATTTGTTTGCAGTTTAGACCCTGTAGTATTTTGAAATTACATTTTTAACCCCCAAATTAGCCTATTTTTACTATTTTAACCCTAGAACTTCAACTAGGCATAACTTTTTACTCGTAACTCCGAATTACGTGATTCTTGCGCCAAATTTCTCGTAGAAGCATAATCTTTGCATTTGTTGCATTCTCATATTGTTTTTCCATGGTTGCATGGATGTGTATTGATTTTATATGCAATTGCTTCTATCGGTATTGTCACGTGTAAAGACGAATACATGCAAGGATCAGTGTACGACGATCTCCAAGAGCAGGAGTTTGAAGTGGTTGAACAACAACACGAGCAGGACGAAGGCAAGTGTCCTTGATGCATTTTGTACCTATTACGAATATTATTTTGGAACTGCATGCTTGTCAAATGAATGGGTACCTATTGTTAGGGGCTTTCCTATTATTGCTTTATCCTTTTCCTTGTCGCCTTGAACTAGTTGGTTGATTGGTTGTGGGTAGATGATGCTTAGGTTGCTTGTGGGATGTCGGGTTAAGATTAATCCTAATTAATGAACTATGTCACTTTATGGTTGGAAATAGTAATTAAGATTAGCAACCTGGCTTAGGATTTCGATGATCGGTATAGGGACTGTGCATGGGTTTACCGGCAGTCCAAGGACTATATAGGGGTTCACCGGTACGCCCCTAGTTTATTTATCACCTAAATCATATTAAAAACTGGTTCATGGAGCGGCAACCCATGTGAACCATACAAGCACGAGCCAAGTTATGGCGCGGCCTGGCGTAGTATGCGGTGGAGACCAGCTGGTGCATATGAAGACGGAGGAACTATGTAGGGGTTCACCGATAGTTGCAAGGGGAGGTGTGGTTAAGTGAGAAGGTCCTAGAACCATCTGGCTCAAGAGGGGGCCTCCCAAGTAAATGGGTTTACTTCCTGACGGGTGAAACCTAGTGGGCACGTACAAGCTGGAGGAAGCCATTGAATTGCCTTGAAGTGATCTCCTGGCCACACACCAAAGGAAGTGTGCAAGTGCTTGGCCGGCATGGTAGGACAGAGATTTAGTTGCCTGGAAATAGGGGATGAAATCACTTCTTGTGGGGAATGTCATGACAGTCGTGCTCCAGGTCAAGAGCGGCATGGATCCTCACTAGATTAGTTGGTTGGGAATGATGGTTGGATTTGGGTTTGGTTTGGATAGTACCCTTTGAATTGATGGATGGGATGACTTCACCTAGTAACTAGGATGCTTAGTAAATTAAAAGCTCATGCAATAAATCCCTATAAGCCTCCATTGTCTTTAGTCCCATGTCATCTTTTCCCCCACTTGTTGAGTATGACACGTACTCACCCTTGCTATACCCATATTGCTGCTCAGCCACAGGAGAAGGTTGGGACCACTATGAAGATGATGGACGCGAGTACTAGGCGATGGTCCACCAGTCGGTACGTGTGGAGTCTTGGGATGTCTATGCTAGTTTATTTCCGCTGCTTTGATGTACTTCTCTTTTAGACCTACAAGTCCTTTTGTAATAAAGATATGATGTAATAATTATAGGATATAGGTATTTATTCTGTTTATCACTAATGATGTACCGTATGTGTGTGTACCTTGATCCCGGGCACACATACGGCTGCACCAGTTTTGCTTCTTAAAATTGGTGTGACAAGCATGATGACATTGAATGGGCATCTCATAAAGCCTCGTCTCATTAATGTCATAGTTTGACCCGATTGCTTGGACTCACCTTGTCTATACTTCATTGGTTCTAGCCGGTGATACGGTGACCAATGAGTATAATGCTATTGAACGAGCCTTTAGGCGACGATAAAACATCTTATGGTAGGTCTATTCTTTCTCCATACTCAATTGTCCTCGCTGGTGATATAGTGTCAATCGAGCATGATGACATTGAACGGGCATGTCGTATGGCCTCATATGATTGATGTCACAGTTTGGCCTGATTGCTTGGACTCGCTTTGTCTATACTTCATTGGTTATAGCTGGTGACGGTGGCTGCCGAGTTTAACGACATTAGATGAGTCATTAGGCGACGATATGATGTCTCACGATAGCTCCATTCCTTATCCATACTTGATTGTTCTCGCTAGTGACATGGTGTCAATCAAGCAAGATTAAATTGATTGGGCAACCCGTTCTAATTGTCGTCATGGTTTGGACTGATTGATTGGACCCGCCTTGTATATACTTCATTGGTTCTAGCCGGTGATACAGTGGCTACTGAGTATAACGACATTGTATGAGCGATTAGGCGACGATATGATGTCTCTCGATAGCTCCATTCCTTATCCATACTCGATTTTTCTCGCTAGTGATATGGTGTCAATCAAGCTTGATGAAATTGATTGGGCAACACGTTCTAATTGTCGTGATAGTTTGGCAAAATTAATTGGACTCGCCTTGTATATACTTCTTCGGTTCTACCCAGTGATACAGTGGCCACTGTGTATAACGATATTCGACGAGCCATTAGGCGATGATATGGTGTCTCACGGGAGCTCCATTCCATGTCCATACTCGATTGTTCTCGCTAGTGATATGGCATCAATCGAGCATGATGACATTGAATGGACATCTTGTAAGGCCTCATCTCATCGATGTCATTGTTTGGCCTAACCGGTGATGCGGTGGCCAATTAGTATAACGCCATTGAACAACTCATTAGGCGACAACACGATGTCTCACGGTAGCTCCATTCCTTATCCATACTTGATTGTTCTCGCTGGTGATATAGTGTCAATCGAGTATGATGACAATGAATGGCCATCGTGTAAGGCCTCATCTCATTGACATCATAGTTTGATCCGATTGCTTGCACTCGCCTTGTCTATACTTCATTGGTTATAGTAGGTGACATGGCGGCTGTCGAGTATAACAACAGTGGATGAGTCGTTAGGTGATGATATGACTTCTCACAATAGCTCCATTCCTTGTCCATAGTCAATTGTTCTTATTCGTGATACGGTGTCAATCGAGCAGGATGACATTAAATGAGCAACCCGTTCTGATCGTGGTGACAGTTTGGTCTGATTGTTTGGACTCACCTTGTCTATACTTTGTTTGTTCTAACTAGTGATACGGTGACCACTGAGTATAATGACATTGGACAAGCCATTAGATGACGATATGATATCTCACGGTAACTCCATTCCTTGAACATACTCGATTATTCTCGCTGGTGATATGGTGTCAAACGACCATGATGACATTGAATGGGCATCTCGTAAGGCCTCATCTCATTGACGTCATAGTTTGACCCAATTTCTTGGACTCACCTTGTCTATACCTCATTGGTTCTAGCCAGTGATACGGAGGCCAACGAGTATAATGCCATTAAATGAGCCATTAGGCGATGATCCGATATCTCACGGTAGCTCCATCCCTTATCCATACTTGATAGTTCTCGCTGGTGATATAGTGTCAATCGAGCATGATGACAATGAATGGCCATCTTGTAAGGCCTCATCTCATTGACATCACAGTTCTATCCGATTGTTTGCACTCGCCTTGTCTATACTTCATTGGTTATAGTAGGTGACACGGTGGCCGCCAAGTATAACAACATTGGATGAGCCATTAGGTGATGATATGATGTCTCATAGTAGCTCGATTACTTGTCCATATTTGATTGTTCTCGTTCGTGATACGTTGTCAATCGAGCATGATGATATTGAATGAGCAACCCGTTCTAATCATCGTGACAGTTTGGCATGATTGATTGGACTCACCTTATCTATACTTTGTTGGTTCTAACTAGTGATACAGTGGCCACTGAGTATAATGACATTGGATGAGCCACTAGGCGATGATATGATGTCTCACAGTAGCTCCGTTCCTTGTCCATACTCGATTGTTGTCGCTGGTGATATAGTGTCAACCGAGCGTGGTGACATCGAATGGGCATCTTGTAAGGCCTCATCTCATTGACGTCATAGTTTGGTCTGATTGCTTGGACTCGCCTTGTCTATACTTCGTTGGAGATATCCGGTGACATGGTGGCCACCGAGTATGACGACATTGGATGAGCCATTAGGCAATTTTATGATGTCTCATAATAGCTCCATTCCTTGTCCATCCTCAATTATTCTCGCTGGTGATACGGTGTCAATCGAGCATGATGACATTGAATGGGCATCTCGTAAGACGTCATCTCATTGACATCACAGCTTGACCCAATTGCTTGTACTGACCTTGTCTAAACTTCATTGGTTCTAGCCGGTGATACGGTGCCCAATGAGTATAATGCCATTAAACGAGCCATTAGGCGATGATCCGGTATCTCACGGTAGCTCCATTCCTTTTCCATACTTGATTGTTCTCATTGGTGATATAGTTTCAATCGAGCTTGCTGACAATGAATGACCATCATGTAAGACCTCATCTCATTGACATCACAGTTTGATCTGATTGTTAACAATCGCCTTATCTATACTTCGTTGGTTGCAGTAGGTGACCCTGTGGCCACCGAGTATAATAACATTGGATTAGCCATTAGGTGATGATATGATGTCTCACAATAGCTCCATTCCTTGTCCATAGTCGATTGTTCTCGTTCGTGATATGGTGTCAATTGAGCATGATGACCTTGAATGAGAAACCCGTTCTGATCATTGTGACTGTTTGGCATGATTAATTGGACTCACCTTTTCTATAATTTGTTGGTTCTAACCAATGATATAGTGGCCACTGAGTATAATGACATTGGACGAGCCATTAGGCGACTATATGATGTCTCACGGTAGCTCCATTCCTTGTCCATACTCGATTGTTGTCGTTGGTGATATAGTGTCAATCGAGCATGGTGACATGGAATGGGCATCTTGTGAGGCCTCATCTCATTGATGTCACAGTTTGGCCTAATTGCTTGTACTCGCCTTGTCTATACTTTGTTGGATATATCCGGTGACATGGTGGCCACCGAGTATGACAACATTGGATGAGCCATTAGGCAATTTTATGATGTCTCATAATAGCTCCATTCCTTGTCCATACTCAATTATTCTCGCTGGTGATACGATGTCAGTCGAGCACGATGACATTGAATGGGCATCTCGTATGACAGCATCTCATTGACATCAGCTTGACCCAATTGCTTGGACTCACCTTGTCTATACTTCATTGGTTCCAGCCGGTGATACGGTGGCCAATGAGTATAATGCCATTAAACGAGCCATTAGGCGATGATCCGATGTCTCATGGTAGCTCCATTCCTTATCCATACTCGATTGTTCTCGCTAGTGATATGGTGTCAATCAAATATGATGAAATTGATTGGGCAACCCATTCTAATTGTCGTGACATCTTGGCCCAATTGATTGGACTGGCCTTGTATGTACTTCATTGGTTCTAGCCGGTGATACAGTGGCCACTGAGTATAACATGGACAAGCCATTTAGCGATGAAATGATGTCTCACGGGAGCTCCGTTCGATGTCCATACTCGATTGTTCTTGCTGGTTATACGACGTCAATCGAGCATGATGACATTGAATGTGCATCTTGTAAGGCCTAATCTCATCGATGCCATAGTTTGGCCTGATTGCTTGGACTCGCCTTGTTTGTACTTAGTTGGCTCTAGCTGGTGATGCGGTGGCCAAAGAGTATAACGCCATTGAACGAGCCATTAGGTGACAATACTATGTCTCATGGTAGCTCCATTCCTTGTCGAAACTTGATTGTTCTCGCTGGTGATATAGAGTCAATTGAGCATGATGACAATGAATGGCCATCTTGTAAGGCCTCATCTAATTGACATCACAGTTTGATACGATTGCTTGCACTCGCCTTGTCTATACTTCGTTGGTTATAGTAGGTGACATGGTGGCCACCGAGTATAACAACATTGGATGAGACAGTAGGCGATGATATGATGTCTGACAATAGCTCCGTTCCTTGTCCATAGTCGATTGTTCACGTTCGTGATACGGTCTCAATCGAGCATGAAGGCATTGAATGAGAATCTCGTTCTAGTCGTCATGATAGTTTGGCCCAATTGATTGGACTCGCCTTATATATACTTCATCGGTTCTAGCCAGTGATACAGTGGCCACTGAGTATAACGATATTGGACGAGCCATTAGGCGATGATATGATGTCTCACGGGAGCTCCATTCCATGTCCATACTCGATTGTTCTCGCTAGTGATATGGCATCAATCGAGCATGATGACATTGAATGGACATCTTGTAAGGCCTCATCTCATCGATGTCATAGTTTGGCCTAACCGGCGATGCGGTGGCCAATGAGTATAACGCCATTGAACAACCCATTAGGCGACAATACGATGTCCCACGGTAGCTCCATTCCTTATCCATACTTGATTGTTCTCGCTGGTGATATAGTGTCAATCGAGTATGATGACAATGAATGGCCATCTTGTAAGGCCTCATCTCATTGACATCATAGTTTGATCCGATTGCTTGCACTCGCCTTGTCTATACTTCGTTGGTTATAGTAGGTGACATGGCGGCCGTCGAGTATAACAACATTAGATGAGCCGTTAGGCGATGATATGACTTCTCACAATAGCTCCATTCCTTGTCCATAGTCAATTGTTCTTGTTCGTGATACGGTGTCAATTAAGCAGGATGACATTAAATGAGCAACCCGTTTTGTTCGTGGTGACAGTTTGGCCCGATTGATTGGACTCACCTTGTCTATACTTTGTTTGTTCGAACGAGTGATACGGTGGCCACTGAGTATCATGACATTGGACGAGCCATTAGATGACGATATGATGTCTCACGGTAGCTCCATTCCTTGAACATACTCGATTATTCTCGCTGGTGATACGGTGTCGAACGACCATGATGACAATTAATGGGCATCTCGTAAGGCCTCATCTCATTGACATCATAGTTTGACCCAATTGCTTGGACTCACCTGGTCTATACTTCATTGGTTCTAGCCAGTGATACGGAGGCCAACGAGTATAATGCCATTAAATGAGCCATTAGGCGACGATCTGATATCTCACGGTAGCTCCATCCCTTATCCATACTTGATTGTTCTCGCTGGTGATATAGTGTCAATCGAGCATGATGACAATGAATGGCCATCTTGTAAGGCCTCATCTCATTGACATCACAGTTTGATCCGATTGTTTGCACTCGCCTTGTCTATACTTCATTGGTTATAGTAGGTGACACGGTGGCCGCCAAGTATAAGAACATTGGATGAGCCATTAGGTGATGATATGATGTCTCATAGTAGCTCCATTCCTTGTCCATATTTGATTGTTCTCGTTCGTGATACGTTGTCAATCGAGCATGATGATATTGAATGAGCAACCCGTTCTAATCATCGTGACAGTTTGGCATGATTGATTGGACTCACCTTATCTATACTTTGTTAGTTCTAACCAGTGATACAGTGGCCACTGAGTATAATGACATTGGATGAGACCTTAGGCGATGATATGATGTCTCACAGTAGCTCCGTTCCTTGTCCATACTCGATTGTTGTCGCTGGTGATATAGTGTCAATCGAGCGTGGTGACATCGAATGGGCATCTTGTAAGGCCTCATCTCATTGACGTCATAGATTGGTCTGTTTGCTTGGACTCGCCTTGTCTATACTTTGTTCGATATATCTGGTGACATGGTGGCCACTGAGTATAACGATATTGGATGAGCCATGAGGCAATGATATGATGTCTCACAATAGCTCCATTCCTTGAACGTACTCGATTATTCTCGCTGCTGATATAGTGTCAATCGACCATGATGACATTGAATGGGCATCTCGTATGTTCTCATCTCATTGATGTCACAGTTTGACCCAATTGCTTGGACTCACCTTGTCTATACTTCATTGGTTCTAGCCGGTGATACGATGCCCAATGAGTATAATGCCATTAAACGAGCCATTAGGCGCTGATCCGGTATCTCACGGTAGCTCCATTCCTTATCCATACTTGATTGTTCTCACTAGTGATATAGTTTCAATCGAGCTTGATGACAATGAATGACCATCTTGTAAGAACTCATCTCATTGACATCACAGTATGATCTGATTGTTAACAATCACCTTATCTATACTTCGTTGGTTGCAGTAGGTGACACTGCGGCCACCGAGTATAACAACATTGGATTAGCCATTAGGTGATGATATGATGTCTCACAATAGCTCCATTCCTTGTCCATAGTCGATTGTTCTCGTTCGTGATATGGTGTCAATTGAGCGTGATGACCTTGAATGAGCAACCCGTTCTGATCATCGTGACAGTTTGGCATGATTAATTGGACTCACCTTTTCTATAATTTGTTGGTTCTAACCAATGATATAGTGGCCACTGAGTACAATGACATTGGACGAGCCATTAGGCGACTATATGATGTCTCATGGTAGCTCCATTCCTTGTCCAGACTCGATTGTTGTCGTTGGTGATATAGTGTCAATCGAGCATGGTGACATGGAATGGGCATCTCGTGAGGTCTCATCTCATTGATGTCACAGTTTGGCCCAATTGCTTGTACTCGCCTTGTCTATACTTCGTTGGATACATCTGGTGACATGGTGGCCACTGAGTATGACGACATTGGATGAGCCATTAGGCAATTTTATGATGTCTCATAATCGCTCCATTCCTTGTCCATACTCAATTATTCTCGCTGGTGATACGGTGTCAGTCGAGCACGATGACATTGAATGGGCATCTCGTAAGACATCATCTCATTAACATCACAGCTTGACCCAATTGCTTGGACTCACCTTGTCTATACTTCATTGGTTCTAGCCGGTGATACGGTGGCCAATGAGTATAATGCCATTAAACGAGCCATTAGGCGATGATCCGATGTCTCATGGTAGCTCCATTCCTTATCCATACTCGATTGTTCTTGCTAGTGATATGGTGTCAATCAAGTAAGATAAAATTGATTGGGCAACCCATTCTAATTGTCGTGACATCTTGGCCCAATTGATTGGACTCGCCTTGTATGTAGTTCATTGGTTCTAGCCGGTGATACAGTAGCCACTGAGTATAACATGGACAAGCCATTTAGCGATGCAATGATGTCTCACGGGAGCTCCGTTCGATGTCCATACTCGATTGTTCTTGCTGGTCATACGACGTCAATCGAGCATGATGACATTGAATGTGCATCTTGTAAGGCCTAATCTCATCGATGCCATAGTTTGGCCTGATTGCTTGGACTCGCCTTGTCTGTACCTAGTTGGCTCTAGCTAGTGATACGGTGGCCAAAGAGTATAACGCCATTGAACGAGCCATTAGGTGACAATACGATGTCTCATGGTAGCTCTATTCCTCGTCCAAACTTGATTGTTCTCGCTGGTGGTATAGAGTCAATTAAGCATGATGACAATGAATGGCCATCTTGTAAGGCCTCATCTCATTGACATCACAGTTTGATCCGATTTCTTGCACTCGCCTTGTCTATACTTCGTTTGTTATAGTAGGTGACACGGTGGCCACCGAGTATAACAACATTGGATGAGACAATAGGCGATGATATGATGTCTCACAATAGCTCGGTTCCTTGTCCGTAGTCGATTGTTCTCGTTCGTGATACGGTCTCAATCGAGCATGATGGCATTGAATGAGCATCCCGTTCTAATCGTCATGATTGTTTGGCCCGATTGATTGGACTCGCCTTGTATATACTTCATCGGTTCTAGCCAGCGATACAGTGGCCACTGAGTATAACGATATTGGACAAGCCATTAGGCGATGATATGATGTCTCACGGGAGCTCCATTCCATGTCCATACTTGATTGTTCTCGCTAGTGATATGGCATCAATCGAGCATGATGACATTGAATGGACATCTTGTAAGGCCTTATCTCATCGATGTCATAGTTTGGCCTAACCGGTGATGCGGTGGCCAATGAGTATAACGCCATTGAACAACCCATTAGGCGACAATACGATGTCTCACGGTAGCTCCATTCCTTATCCATACTTGATTGTTCGCGCTGGTGATATAGTGTCAATCGAGGATGATGACAATGAATGGCCATCTTGTAAGGCCTCATCTCATTGACATCATAGTTTGATCCAATTGCTTGCACTCGCCTTGTCTATACTTCGTTGGTTATAGTAGGTGACATGGCGGCCGTCGAGTATAACAACATTGGATGAGCCGTTAGGCGATGATATGACTTCTCACAATAGCTCCATTCCTTGTCCATAGTCAATTGTTCTTGTTCGTGATACGGTGTAAATCGAGCAGGATGACATTAAATGAGCAACCCGTTCTGTTCGTGGTGACAGTTTGGCCCGATTGATTGGACTCACCTTGTCTATACTTTGTTTGTTCTAATCAGTGATACGGTGGCCACTGAGTATAATGACATTGGACGAGCCATTAGATGACGATATGATGTCTCACAGTAGCTCCATTCCTTGAACATACTCGATTATTCTCGCTGGTGATACGGTGTCAAACGACCATGATGACATTGAATGGGCATCTCGTAAGGCCTCATCTCATTGACGTCATAGTTTGACCCAATTGCTTGGACTCACCTTGTCTATACATCATTGGTTCGAGCCAGTGATACGGAGGCCAACAAGTATAATGCCATTAAATGAGCCATTAGGCGATGATCCGATATCTCACAGTAGCTCCATCCCTTATCCATACTTGATTGTTCTTGCTGGTGATATAGTGTCAATCGAGTATGATGACAATGAATGGCCATCTTGTATGGCCTCGTCTCATTGACATCAGAGTTTGATCCGATTGTTTGCACTCGCCTTGTCTATACTTCATTGGTTATAGTAGGTGACACGGTGGCCGCCAAGTATAACAACATTGGATGAGCCATTAGGTGATGATATGATGTCTCACAGTAGCTCCATTCCTTGTCCATTTTTGATTGTTCTCGTTCATGATACGTTGTCAATCGAGCATGATGATATTGAATGAGCAACCCGTTCTAATCATCGTGACAGTTTGGCATGATTGATTGGACTCACCTTATCTATACTTTGTTGGTTCTAACCAGTAATACAGTGGCCACCGAGTATAATGACATTGGACGAGCCATTAGGCGATGATATGATGTCTCACAGTAGCTCCGTTCCTTGTCCATACTCGATTGTTATCGCTGGTGATATAGTGTCAATCGAGCGTGGTGACATCGAATGGGCATCTTGTAAGGCCACATCTCATTGACGTCACAGTTTGGTCTGATTGCTTGGACTCACCTTGGCTCTACTTTGTTGGATATATCTGGTAACATGGTGGCCACTGAGTACAACGATATTGGATGATCCATGAGGCAATGATATGATGTCTCACAATAGCTCCATTCCTTGAACGTACTCGATTATTCTCGCTGCTGATACGGTGTCAATCGAGCAAGATGACATTAAATGAGCAACCCGTTCTGATCGTGGTGATAGTTTGGCCCGATTGATTGGACTCACCTTGCCTATACTTTGTTTGTTCTAACCAGTGATACGGTGGCCACTGAGTATAATGACATTGGATGAACCATTAGATGACGATATGATGTCTCACGGTAGCTCCATTCCTTGAACATATGATGTAGATATGGCCCGATCTTCCGAGAGGTAAGGGGATAAACTCGCATTTGGGGAACTCGGCGTCGATGACCCGGCTCGAATCAGACAAGATCCAACTCCACAACCGTTACACCAAGCACAACTTGATTGTTCCTGCAAGCGAAATCGAGAACACAAGCAAGAGAGGATAAACACATAATCTGAAATTGCACATATGGATGAAGTGAATCACAAGAAAAGGTTCAAGCTCTGAACACAAAAGGACTAATCGCCACAGTGGTGTAGAACAAGAACAGGGGCCCTGGATTACTGTAAACGGACTTGTCGCCACAGTTACAATAATTCGATCAAGTTTATCTCTGGAAAACTGAACTAAACAAAACCCAAAACTAAAAGACGGCGGCTATTGAGTTTATGTAGGAAACAAAGAAGTCCTAGGGTTGGGGCGACCAGGGGGGCGCCCACAACATGGGCTTAAGGCCCGACATGATACATGGCCAAGTTGGCCCAAAATAGGTGGCACAGCACCTTGTCATGGTCACATATTATGACTCATGACCGTTCTGGAGCTAGGACCAGAACCAAAACGACAGCGTCGTCGTCCCCTTTCCAACGCATCAAAGAACACCTCGTTTGGACGTCGGATGTGGGAGATATCATCAAAACCATGAAGGGGTGTCGGCTGAATCCGGGACGAACGCGGCGACCGAGTTGGTGACGACCTGTAACTTGGGGAAGGCCATGATATGCGTGTATCCAGCATGGTGATGTCCTCATCATCCTCCCCTTCTTGAATTGGAGTCGCCCTCGACTCCAACTTAGCATCAATCTCCTGCAAAAGGTTAGTACTAGCAGAATGCAAAATACAAGATACATGATCATCGATAGAAGATATATCATGACAAAGCATAGTATAGCAAGGTGCATCGTGATTATCACAAAGATCAGTAACAGTAGATGTTATAGCAAGAAAAGCACCTCCCTTTAACTGAATAGCCTTATGTTTAACATCAGAAAGTTGTTTGTTATCATGTTTTTTCTCAGTATTTTCAGCAAGCAGTTTAAAATGATTTCTAATATCAGCAGGCAATAACGGACGCAAAGTAATATTCCTGTCCTTATGCACGAATGTATATGTATTTGTTCTACCATGGTGGGCAGCATCCGTATCATATTCCCATGGACGGCCTAATAAAAGCGAACTTGCTTGCATAGGTACAACATGAAAATCAGCAAAGTCTTGATAAGAACCTACTGAAAAGTGTATGCGTGCTGATCGAGTTACCTGTGCCGTACCACTATTGTTGAACCATTTGATGTGGTAGGGCTGATGTAGTGCATGCGTGGTCAAGCCAAGTTTGCTTACCAAATCAGAACTTACCAAGTTGTTACAGCTCCCAGTATCAATGATGGTGAGAACACGGCGGTCCGCAACAATGAGGTACATATAGAATAAATTGTTGCGTTGTTGTTCTTCCTCTTGTCCCACCCGAGTGGTCAACACACACTGTACAATGAGGCTAGGAAAGCCCGCGGTGGCAGCAATAGAATCAATGGCGGTAATCTCCTGCTCCTCGTCGAATCTGCAACAAGGTTAGGCATACGAGCAAATTCATCTTCAATATCACTAGAACTTTCATACCCATCAGCGGTAGCGCTAAAAGCACGCCGACTAGGGCAATCCTTCATGACATGTCCCATGCCCTTGCAGCGGTGGCAAATAATGGTGGTGGAGGAGCCACTCCTAGTACCGGAAGTAGTAACCTTCTTCTGGTGTTGGTGCTGCACACTAGACGATTGCGCTGCAGAAGTAGGCGCAAGTGGAAAAGTTGTTGCTGGTGTCTTAGCAATATGACTCTTCAAGTTCTCTACTCCAGTGCGTTGCTGGAGATATTGCTCAGTGTTGGACCTGCAAGATTGTTGTGGAAGGCGTCCCTGTACTTCTCGTTCAGCCTTAAGAGCAATATGATACAATTGACTGAACCTATTCCACTCTTTATGGTCAACAATATTCTGGATATCACGGTTCAAACCACCAAAAAATCTAGCACTAGTTGCAAGATCATCTTCATGTATATCACAACATGCTAAACCAATAAGCAATTCCTGATAATATTCCTCTACTGTTTTAGTACCTTGTGTTAACGATTGTAATTTCAAACGTAAATCACGTTGGTAATAAGGAGGAACAAAACGAGATGTCATGCGTTGTTTCAAAACAGGCCAAGTGGCAGGTATAGCAGCATTAGTATTGCAAAGATCATTCCACCAAAAGAGAGCAAAACATGTAAACTCACTAGTAGCAAGTCTAACTCTATGCTCAGCAGGAACTAAATGAGAATTAAATTTCTGTTCAACAGCAAGTTCCCCTTCTAAGTATGCTTCAGGGTCAGCACTACCGGCAAAAGGTGGTATGTTAAATTTGGGCTTAACAAAAGTATCAGTATTACCACGATTGTTATTACATCCCATACCGTGTCGATTACGGTGAAGACGGTCTGCATCACGGTCAAAATCATCATCAGCAGCAGCTCGGTGAGGTGGAGGTTGTCGTTCAACATCCTCAATGCGGTGGACAACAGTGTTGGTGTGACCCATCAACTCGGCAAACTTTGTTTCCATAAATGTACGCTGGTCCGCAAGAAGCTTCGTGAGCTCGGCCTTGGAGACACAATCATTGAAGTCTGTAGGGGACTCCAACTCTCCAGGTGTCCCTTTCCCTTTCTCTGACGTGGTTAAAAGCAAAAGACAATACTAAACAAAAAGATTAGCCCTATCAACTAGCAGGCAGCAGAGGGTGTAGAAAGTGGAAAACAATATCAGAAGCAATGTATCACAATCATGCAAGTATTCTTACCAAAGCTAAACAAGTCGACACAATCTGTAGTTGAGATTGGGTGTAACAGTTGCAAGGAAGAAACCTGTGCTACAATATGTATAGCTTGGAAGGCTACTATGTATGTCACTGGAACACAATTCAATAACAGATCGTAGCACTGAATAAATATCCAAAGCAGTGTCCTAATTGCTGGCGAAAGAATCGTGTTCAAAAACAGTTGTGACAGCAAGAACAATGGCAAAGAACAATGACAAAGGCAGCAAGGATCAAAACAGCCTTCCCAGACTTAGGATTTTCAGGGCGGGGGGGGGGGGGGGGGTGCAAATCAAAATCTTGATTTTTTTGTATGATTTTTCTACTATTTTTCTGTGATAGAGGAACACAAAGGAAGGAACCACAAGAAGTTTCAACTGAAACAGAGGGAAAATAAAGGGTAGGCAAAATCAAATTTTTTTTCTATTTTGTCCTGATTTTTTTTTGAATTTTTTGACGAGGGCACATAGGGCGGAGCCGAGTGTGGGTCACCTCAACTTTGAGTCAAGAATCTACTGTAAAAATTTCAGCCCAATCGGAGCAACGAGCGAAAAGTTATGCCTGTTTTATCGAAGGTATGTCAAGATAGGGTTTGAGGGGTGAGGGGGGGGGGGGGAACCGAATCGGGTAGGGTTTTTTTGTTGGCAACAGATTGTGGGTGTGGTGGGTGGGTGAAACGATGGTGAATCCAATGGAAAACACGATGGTGATGGTGGTGTGCAGCGGAGATCAAAACACAAACCGAATTGAAACACAAATTCAAACCAGCAACTGAACTTGACTAGGACACAAACTCAACACTACGGACTCTGAAATTAAATTATGTAAAGGCTAAACAGTGTCTGGGATGGTGGAGAAATTTTTTTGTAGGCTTTTTCGTGGACAAAAGGTGATGAACACAAACGAATCTAAAGACAAGAACACGATAATACCTCACGGGGAACCTGGAAATCTGATACCACTTGATGTAGATATGGCCCGATCTTCCGAGAGGTAAGGGGATAAACTCGAATTTGGGGAACTCGGCGTCGATGACCCGGCTCGAATCAGACAAGATCCAACCCCACAACCGTTACACCAAGCACAACTTGATTGTTCCTGCAAGCGAAATCGAGAACACAAGCAAAAGAGGATAAACACGCAATCTGAAATTGCAAATATGGATGAAGCGAATCACAAGAAAAGGTTCAAGCTCTGAACACAAAAGGACTAATCGCCTCAGTGGTGTAGAACAAGAACAGGGGCCCTGGATTACTGTAAAAGGATTTGTCGTCACAGTTACAATAATTCGATCAAGTTTCTCTCTGGAAAAATGAACTAAACAAAACCCAAAACTAAAAGACGGTGGCTATTGAGTTTATGTAGGAAAAAAAGACGTCCTAGGGTTGGGGCGACCAGGGGGGGCACCCACAACATGGGCTTAAGGCCCGACATGATACATGGCCAAGTTGGCCCAAAATAGGTGGCACAACATCTTATCATGGTCACATATTATGACTCACGACCGTTCTGGAGCTAGGACCAGAACCAAAATGACGGCGTCGTCGTCCCCTTTCCAACGCATCAAAGAACACCTCGTTTGGACGTCGGATGTGGGAGATATCATCAAAACCGTGAAGGGGTGTCGGCTGAATCCGGACGAACGCGGCGACCGAGTTGGTGACGACTTGTAACTTGGGGAAGGCCATGATATGCGTGTATCCAGCATGTTGATGTCCTCATCAACATACTTGATTATCCTCGCTGGTGATACAGTGTCAAACGACCATGATGACATTGAATGGGCATCTCGTAAGGCCTCATCTCATTGACGTCATAGTTTGACCCAATTGCTTGGACTCACCTTGTCTATACATCATTAGTTCTAGCCAGTGATACGGAGGCCAACAAGTATAATGCCATTAAATGAGCCATTAGGCGATGATCCGATATCTCACAGTAGCTCCATCCCTTATCCATACTTGATTGTTCCTGCTGGTGATATAGTGTCAATCGAGTATGATGACAATGAATGGCCATCTTGTAAGGCCTCATCTCATTGACATCACAGTTTGATCCAGTTGTTTGCACTCGCCTTGTCTATACTTCATTGGTTATAGTAGGTGACACGGTGGCCACCAAGTATAACAACATTGGATTAGCCATTAGCTGATGATATGATGTCTCACAATAGCTCCATTCCTTGTCCATAGTCGATTGTTCTCGTTCGTGATATGGTGTCAATTGAGCATGATGACCTTGAATGAGCAACCCGTTCTGATCATCGTGACAGTTTGGCATGATTAATTGGACTCACCTTTTCTATAATTTGTTGGTTCTAACCAATGATATAGTGGCCACTGAGTATAATGACATTGGACGAGCCATTAGGCGACTATATGATGTCTCACGGTAGCTCCATTCCTTGTCCATACTCGATTGTTGTCGTTGGTGATATAGTGTCATTTGAGCATGGTGACATGGAATGGGCATCTCGTGAGGCCTCATCTCATTGATGTAACAGTTTGGCCCAATTGCTTGTACTCGCCTTGTCTATACTTCATTGGATATATCCGGTGACATGGTGGCCACCGAGTATGACGACATTGGATGAGCCATTAGGCAATTTTATGATGCCTCATAATAGCTCCATTCCTTGTCCATACTCAATTATTCTCGCTGGTGATACGGTGTCAATCGAGCACGATGACATTGAATGGGCATCTCGTAAGACGTCATCTCATTGACATCACAGCTTGACCCAATTGCTTGGACTCACCTTGTCTATACTTCATTGGTTCTAGCCGGTAATACGGTGGCCAATGAGTATAATGCCATTAAACGAGCCATTAGGTGATGATCCGATGTCTCATGGTAGCTCCATTCCTTATCCATACTCGATTGTTCTCGCTAGTGATATGGTGTCAATCAAGTATGATGAAATTGATTGGGCAACCCATTCTAATTTTCGTGACATCTTTGCCCAATTGATTGGACTCGCCTTGTATGTACTTCATTGGTTCTAGCCGGTGATACAGTGGCCACTGAGTATAACATGGACAAGCCATTTAGCAATGAAAGGATGTCTCACAGGAGCTCCGTTTGATGTCCATACTCGATTGTTCTTGCTGGTTATACGACGTCAATCGAGCATGATGACATTGAATGTGCATCTTGTAAGGCCTAATCTCATCGATGTCATAGTTTGGCCTGATTGCTTGGACTCGCCTTGTCTGCACTTAGTTGGCTCTAGCTGGTGATGCGGTGGCCAACGAGTATAACACCATTGAATGAGCCATTAGGTGACAATACGATGTCTCATGGTAGCTCCGTTCCTTGTCCAAACTTGATTGTTCTCACTGGTGATATAGAGTCAATTGAGCATGATGACAATGAATGGCCATCTTGTAAGGCCTCATCTCATTGACGTCACAGTTTGATCCGATTGCTTGCACTCGCCTTGTCTATACTTCGTTGGTTATAGTAGGTGACACGGTGGCCACCGAGTATAACAACATTGGATGAGACAGTAGGCGATGAAATGATGTCTCACAATAGCTCCGTTCCTTGTCCATAGTCGATTGTTCTCGTTCGTGATACGGTGTCAATCGAGCATGATGGCATTGAATGAGCATCCCGTTCTGATCGTCATGATAGTTTGGCCCGATTGATTGGACTCACCTTGTCTATACTTCATTGTTTCTAGCCGGTGATACGGTGGCCAATGATTATATCGCATTGAACAAGCCATTAGGCGACGATATGATGTATCACGGTAGGTCCATTCCTTTTCCATAATCTATTGTTCTCGCTGGTGATATAGTGTCAATCGAGCGTGGTGACATCGAATGGGCTTCTCGTAAGGCCTCATCTCATTGACATCACAGTTTGGCCTGATTGCTTGGACTCGCCTTGTCTATACTTTGTTGGCTATATCCAGTGGCACGGTGGCCGCCGAGTATAAAGATATTGGATGTGCCACTACAAAATGATATGATGTCTCATAATAGCTCCAGTCCTTGTCCATACTTGATTGTTCTCATTGGTGATACGGTGTCAATCGAGCATGATGACATTGAATGGGCATCTCGTAAGGCCTCATCTGATTTATGTCACAGTTTGACCCGATTGCTTGGACTCACATTGTCTACACTTTATTGGTTCTAGCTGGTGATACGGTGACCAATGAGTATAATGCCATTGAGTGAGCCATTATGTGACCATACGATGTCTCACGGTAGCTCCATTCCTTGTCCATAGTCGATTGTTCTCACTGGTGATATAGTTTTAATCGAGCATGATGATATTTAATGGGCATCTCGTAAGGTCTCATCTCATTGATATCACAGTTCGGCCCGATTGCTTGGACTCACCTTGTCTATAATTCGTTTGTTATAGCTGGTGACATGGTGGCCGTCGAGTATAACGACGTTGGATGAGCCATTAGGCAACGATATGATATCTTACGATAGCTCCATTCCCTATTCATACTTGATTGTTCTTACTTGTGATATCACTACAAGGTTTCAGGTCTATTGCAAGGCCTTGAAAATGTTTCCATATGGGTATTTTTGTTGGTGATAATAAACTATCACAATGATGTTGTGTCGTTAGGATGCGTCGCAAGTACTCGCACTGCGATAGCACATTGCATCAATTTTTTGTAACGTTATGGTAGCTATGGCTTGTTGCAATGACATGTGGCGTTGCATATAGGTGATATGACAATGACAGTTGTGTTGCATTAGGACGGGTTTGCAACTACACGTATCATTGCTATAATGGCTATTGCATCAACGTTGCCTAGATGTAAATATGTAATATTGCAACGCTCGTGAGGTGTAGCGAATGACGCAATTGCCATGCTGGTGCTCATCGCGATATCTGACCCAAACTGCAACAACCTCCTCCGCGTTGCTATACGTTGAGCTACAATCGTAACACCAGTCGTGTCGTTGCTATAGGATCACCTGCAATCACGACGAAAGGATGTGCCGTTGCTATACACCCAAACAGAATTGCAATGCCTATCGTGTCATTGCTATATGCTCACCTGCAATCACAATGAAAGGACATGCGGTTGCTATACACCATAACAGAATTGCGATGCCTATCGTGTCATTGCTATATGCTCGCCTGCAATCGTGATGGAAGGATGTGTCATTGCTATACGCTTAATTGGAATCGCAACGATAAACGTATTGTAGCTATTTGCTAAACTACAATCGCAATGACTAACATGCCATTGCTAAATGCTCAAAGAGAGTTGCAACGGCGAACGTATCATTGCTATACACTAAACTAGAATCGCAACAGCAAACATATCGTTGCTATACCGCCAAAGGGAATTGCGACGACGTACCTGTCTTTGCTACAGGTTTAAAGGGTATCACATTGGAATAATAGTAGCTGCTATATAGATAGAGGGTATCGCATCAAAATATCAGTCGTGGCAATCTCCGTTTAGTGTATCGCAATGAAATGAATAGCATACATCAATCCAATATTATTGTTAGTTACATCAATCCAATATTCACTCATACAACCCATTCAAATCCAGAACTGCAATTGTATCCACAAAAATTTCTGCATGCCAAAATGATAACAATGAAGGAAGAATTAATGTTGCTTCGCACCAAGGTACTAAGCAATTCTGAATGTTGTATATCGCCCCGCCAAATCTCAATGTTCCTGACCAAATAAGAGACATATAGGGTTTCTAGTGAGATGAGAATTACAGCTTGTGAAGCTATATAGAAATGCATTAATAAAAATTAAGGCAATTATGAATGAAGGTCTATTTCCAGTGATTACATGTTGATTCCTTTTGCCTCCACACGTTCTACTTAGAACTATCAGCTCATTTCAAGAGATGAAGCTGTCACATTACAAAGATCAGTTTTAAAAGTAGCGGAAGATAACGTGATTAAACGTCTAAAATATACAACTCGACGATAACATCAGTTGTGATAAATTCGAGCCCATACGAATTATTACCTAGCATCACACAATAGCAGCGGCTACTCAGTCTCCCAATGGGCTGACCATCCCTATGGAATAGACATATCCCACGGAAGTACAGCCAAAGGTAGCTCATATGCAGCAGTGTTATTACCTGAAAAGTTAAAACAACAACATGGCAAAGACTGAGTAACTAAGCTCAGCAAGTCTTACCTGACAAGTATTAAATCTAGATATGCATAGGCTCAGAGATGGATAAAAATAAATTTAGTGAACATTCTAGTATCTATAATAGTGTAAAGTAACTAGCATATAGAGATATAAAGCACAACAAGCAATCTGAAATTTAAATCTTGTACAAAATATATCAAGTTCAGATTCACTAAAAACACAACATTATTCATCCAAATATTCTATTCATTATTATTAGTGAAGTTCTTAAGCTACGTTGTGACGCAGTGAACAATCGGTACTCATTACTGCGAGAGACAGCGATTACAATCGTTTTACACAGCTGAAAAAAACCCGAAGTACACGACATACGCATCATTTAAGAACATATATGACAACTTTTCACAAAATCATAATACATGTCGATCCAAATCTAAAAGTCCCGAGTGGACAACTATTCCACACTATGTCGGGAATCTGTCCACTCCTACTGGATCACATGACCAAGAGTTTTAAGTTGTCATCCAAGCAAGTATATGATAATGCTACATCAGTTTACTAGTTCCCATATACTAGCATGTATTCGGTACTGTTCAAAACTTGCTCAATAGGACCGACAACTAATGGGTCCTTGATCGACACAGGCAGGGCTACAGCCTTGCATAACATGTCCTTTGAAGGCACATGATCTTTACCCTTTCACCTATTATAGGGCCTGTCTATATCTCAAATTTTAGTTATTAACATCAACGGACTGCCACCTTACGAGACAAACTTTATAAGTCCTTTTGCTTTGCCCTTTCCAAAACAGACCCGTTTAGTCCAATTTTTAATATTTTTACTTGGCCAGGTGAATATCATCATTTCACAAAATATTCCAAATACTATAATATTGCATTTAAATTAGAATTATTTGGTCAAAAAATGCAATTTGTTATTTTAGCAACACTATAACATCTTACTGGACATGGTTGATCTACTGATGATATATATATATATATATATATATATATATATATATATATATATATATATATATATATATATATATATATATATATATATCATCAATTTCACCAGTTTTCACATTTATTTTATGAGCAACTTATCAACAATGCATTTAACTAAAATTTTAACTAAACAAATTCTAGTAAAACATGAATAGAAGATAAATTCCTAGAAATATTTATCATGATACATCATAATGAGCATGATTTATATGCACAAGCTCAAAACCTAAAAGTTCACAGAAATTACTTTAATACAATTCTAAGTATTTCAAAAATAAAATTATATAAAATTTGATGTCTAGAAACTAGGGTCTTCTAAATATATTCTGGAAGGGCATGTCAATAGAAGTCTAAAACAATTTAAGTTGCCATTTAATCATATATACAACTAAGCATATAAATTTATTAAAATCTATAGTAAATAAATCATACATCAAATATTTACATGACAACCATATACACTAGTATACTCAAAGCATAGATCTCATCACAAGAAAACTAACAAAATTTACTTTACTATTTTAGGGGCTCTAAATCTCCAGATATGAATTTTACAAGATTTAAGCAATTTTTGTAAATTCATTTATAACTTAGAATTATTTACAAAACTGCCATCGCGCGTCTTCAACATCTGTTCAGTGAGCTTGCGGCCAGAAACTTGCAAACTGCTACGTTTCCCTTGGATAAATCAAAGAACAAAGAGGTCAGGGAGTTGCGCACGTAATGGATCAAGAATTAGACTTTGGGACTCACAAAAGGCGGAGTATTTTGCGTCGGCACCGAAACTATTCAACGGAGAGCTCCGGGGAAAGATGGTTTCGATTCACTCGATTCAGTGAAGGAATGGCCGATGTATGTACATGACAAGCTAGAGGAGGGGCCGACGCATCTGCTATTACACTCGACTGGGCTGGGGACAGCAGGAGACGGCGGAACCACGAGCTTCAATGGAGCTCGGCCATGGCGGCGGAAATGGCGAGGAAGGGAGAGAAAGGTCGAGCAGAACGATGAAACTGAGGATGAGAGTAGCGGGAGTGACTCGAGGCAATGGTGTTGAGTAACCCAGGCGTGGGCGGCGATGACCAGACGAGCGACACGGGGGTGCGACGTGTCCTGCGCGCAAGGTGTTAGACTGCAGCGTGAGAGAGGAAGAAAGGGAGAAGAGAGACTGATAGGTGCGTCCTATAAAAGTACAAACATCCTATACATACTAGTATGGATCATACAAGTCAATACAATTTCTATGCACTTCTAGTGATCAAGCACACTAATGCAACTTCTACTCATACTAGTCATCAATTGCGGAAGCTTAAACAATACTAGTAAGTAAAGAGCCTAAACATGCAAGTCTACAAGATAGTCAAAAGGAACTAATAGAACACACAAGCATGAATAACACGGTATGTAAATGTGGAAAGTAAAGGAACATAGTGAGGAGTAGAGTAAGGGGTGGCTCATGATTTTTTTCCCAAAGTCTCGAGAGGATGACGCCTTCCCCTAATCCTCGTTGGACCACTCCCGCTGGAGTCCCGATCCCTCCTGCCACCAACTGGAGTTCTCGCCCATAATCCCGCAGTCACTCCTAGAGTGAAGACACTGTGTGTGTCACCGCTTCACAAAGCGCAAGCTCACCTCCCTCGAGAACTTGCCAGACTCCCCGATCCGACACGGACGCTCATTGGTGATGCCACTTTCAACGGTGGGCTCAATCCGTGTACAAACGTGTGATGGCCTTCATAACCGATCACGATAGGCTCGATCATCAACACATAACCGGTCTAGATCTCACCAAAGACCAAGAGTAACAATCTAGATCACACCCTCAAGTACACCCTAGCCTTAGATGTGCAAGATGCTCAAGCTACTCTTCTCTAGCACTCTCGAGATATGCAATATCTCCTCCTAGTGCTCTCCTCTTTTCCTATTGTACCTTACCAAATGCTCTCAGGTATTCCACTGGCCAAGAGAGGTCTCCAAGACCCCAGCAACGAAGTTATATAGGCTCCCAACCTCAAACTAGCCGTTGCTCAAAGAAATTGCCTTTTTGGACACTCTGACCGGACTGTCCGGTCTCTGCCTAACCGGACCGTCCGGTCACTCTATAATGGCTCTCCCCAGCCGTTAGCCTCTTCTGTCCAGGCAATCTCTTGTACTGACCGGACTGTCCGGTCCACTTTCTCTGTATAGTCCAGGAGCCTCCGTGAAATGCACCTCCTCTGCCGTTCCTGCACTCCTACTGACCGGACCGTTCGGTCTATATAGAGTCACCTACTGACAGAGTCCTGCTTCTTGCTCTAAGTCCTGGACAATTCCTCATAGTGACCGTACAGTTCGGTCTCTACAGACCCCTCAATCCGGTCTCTATGTCCAGAAGCCGAAACTTGTCGTCCTCACTTGACTTCGTTTTCTAGCTTCCCCGAACAGCTCCTTGTCTTCTAGACATGACCTAAGAGAATCACCTAGTGCCTGTGATTTCACCGAGTAACCTTGTGCATCACCGACTAGACATGACCTAAGAGAATGACCTAGACCCCCTTGATAGTCCGGTTGTTCCTATGGACTCAAAGCTCTAACAACTACTCAAGTGTTCCAAACACTTGCACCATAGCTTGTTCTCCACTTTGATCCATCTTCATCAACCCTTGGACTCCATCAAGTTCACAAGCCTCATGCTTGTGGTCATTATCATCAATCGCCAAGGCAACCATCGATAATCATCATAAGATATAAAAGGTATCCTACACGGACAACACTCGTGTAGATATTAGTCTCATTTCATGTTTGTCATTCATCACCAAAACACCATACCTTGGGGTGACCTCAATGGTCATGAACCTTACAATCTCCCCCTTTTTGGTGATGAATGACAACCACTACTTATGATGATCCAAATCGGACAAGCAAGAAAGAACCAAAGGAAAAGAAAAGATTGAAAATCATACCTTTGTTCTTACCTTGAAAGTAGTCTCTCCCTTGGAATATGCTAGGTGTGGAGGGAGAACTACCCGAATATGTAGTGCACTTGATATTGAGCTTGAGTTGAGTATGCGCCTACCTTGGTGCCATGGTAGTTGATGTAAACACACACCAAGGTCGTAGATGCTCATGTCGGTGAAGGTGTTCCTTGTCGCCATGGACATGCACCATCGTTATTCTTCTTCATCGTAGATGTCCATCTTGATGTGATCTTCATGTTCCATCTCATCGCATTTCTTCTTCATGTTTGCCTTCCCCTTTGAGATATCGATCATCTTCATGTTTCTTCTCCCTCCTTGGTTTAGGGTTGGCTTTAGGATCTTCATGTTCTTCTCCCCCTATTTTTTTTTGATATATACTAGGCTTTTGGATCTTCATGTTTCTTCTCCCCCATTGTCACCTATCACCAAAAACTACACAAAAACATAACAAAACCAAGAGGCATAAAATAGTTGGCAAGAGTTAGAATAACTCACCCTTTCACGGTGCTCCTTCTTGGTCGAAGTGACGTTTCGCTGTAGCTCCCCCTACACTTATGATTCAACAAAAGATTTTTTCAAATGTGCAAGGGTTGGTCATTATAGAGGTGGGAATGTATGAGCCACTTGTCTTTGAGCCGTGCGAGTAAATTTAACCTCGGAGCTCGGTCGAACATGGCTCAATAGGCATGAAGCACAAATATCACTATTTGATTATCTAGAGAGTCATGTACTCACATTGTAAATGAGTAACTCCCCCTAGACACATGCTTGGAGGCATGCATGGTATCATAAAGCAAGGATGCATAAATGCAACAAGTACACAATGCATGATGCGATGCTTAAAGAAAAGAGAGAGAACCGCTACAAACCAAAGTGTCAACTTCGAGTTGTCCCCTTCTCAAGCTTGCTCACAATGGACCATTATTCAAAGCCTTGGGTACAACCTGAACCACCTTCCCAATCTTAACCTGTGTTGATTGCTATCTCAAGAAGGTCCAAAGTCAACCTACAAAAGAAAAGAAAGAAGCACGAACAAAACACAAACAAGAACAACCAAAACACTACACATATGTACAAAGGACAAGCTCAATGGTTACTCATGTGAAGTTGGAGAGGTCGAGAACATTGAGTTCTCCCCTTAGCTTGTTGAAGGTCTTCTCATCAAGTGGCTAGGTGAAGATATCCGCCAATTGTTCATAAGTTCGCACGCTCACCAACTCAATGTCCTTCTTCTCAACATGGTCTCTTATGAAGTGATGCCTCACTTGAATGTGCTTTGCCTGACCATGATCTCCCGTATTGAGAGCCATCTTGATTGTCGCCTCACTATCACAATATAGTGTAATTTGAGTATAGTTTAGGCCATAGCCCGAGAGTGTTTGCCTCATGTAAAGGAGTTTTGCACAATATGCTCGTGCCGCCATATACTCCGCTTCGGTGGTAGATAGAGCCACCGAGTTTTGCTTCTTTGAGCTCCAAGATACTAGAGTTCTTCCAAGGAATTGGCAATCTCCCGATGTACTCTTTCTATTCACTTTGCAACCCGCGAAGTCCGAACCCGAATACCCAAGCAACTCAAAGTTTGTTCCACTAGGATACCATAAGCCCATGGTAGGTGTATACTTGAGGTATCTCATTATTCTTTTTACGGCCTTCAAGTGTGACTCCTTTGGATTTGCTTGATAGCGTGCACATAAGCACACACTAAACATGATGTCCGGTCTCGAAGCGGTGAGATAGAGCAAAGACCCAATGATTGACCTATATAGCTTGGGGTTCACCGGTTTTCCTGACACATCATCATCCAAGTGTTTGCTAGTAGCCATAGGTGTGTGCAAAGGCTTGCAATTTTCCATGTTGAATCTCTTGAGAAGGTCCTTAGAATATTTCTCTTGATAGATGAAGTTTCCCTCTCTGAATTGCTTGACTTGAAATCCAAGGAACATATGCAACTCTCCAATCATTGACATTTGGAATTCCCTAGCCATCATCTCCTGAAACTCTTCATTGAACTTTTCATTGGTTGACCCATAGATGATATCATCCACATAGATTTGGCACCCAAAAAGATCCTTCCCATCATGCCTCGTGAACAAGGTGCTATCAATTCTTCCAATGGTGAATCCATTGTTTAGTAGGAAGTTCCTCAAATGTTCATACCATGCCCTAGGTGCTTGCTTGAGGCCATTGAGAGCTTTCTTCAATTTGTATACAAGTCTTGAATGTTTTGGGTGCTCAAACCCCGGAGGTTGTTCCACATAGACTTTCTCATTGATCTCTCCATTCAAGAAAGCACTCTTGACATCCATTTGAAAGAGCTTGAAACCATTGTGTGAAGCATAGGCAAGTAAGATCCGAATAGCTTCAAGGCGGGCCACGGGAGCAAAGGTCTTTACAAAGTCAATTCCCTCCACTTGAGAATATCCCTTAGCCACTAGACGGGCCTTGTTCTTGACAATTGCTCCTTTCTCATCTTGCTTGTTCTTGAAGACCCACTTGGTGCCAACTATATTATGATGCTTGGGCCTCTCAACCAATTTCCATACTTTGCACCTCTTACAGTTGTTCAACTCTTCTTGCATGGCAATAACCCACTTGTGATCATCTATAGCCTCATCAATTGTAGTGGGCTCAATCATAGAGATGAAGGAGAAGTTCTCAATCTCAACATTTGCCTCATCATCATCCTCTTCACTCATATAGTTGGGTTTATATTGATTCCTCCTTATTTTTATCCCTTGAGATGGACTCCTAATGATCATGTCTTGTGAGTGGTCTTTGTTGATGGCTTTGGGTCTAGATGGTATTTTCTTTGAGTGGGAGAAGCTCTAGGTGAAATATCTTGTGCATCATTGATTGTTTGCTCTCTTGATATATGAGTGTCTTGTATCCTAAGAGAGGTGGAGGAGTCACTCTTATGCTTTCTTGTTTTGGGCTTTGAGCTTGAGGTGGATGGGAGGGTATCTTGTGAAGAGCTAGGAGAAGTGGCTTGTGGTGAATTAAGTGGGGAGGTTTGTGGCTCACTTCTCACTTGGTTTTCCTCATCATTTGGTGAGTGTACTCTCAATGAATCTAGGAGGAGCTTATGGGGGTATTTATGGCATATTGGGTTGTTTGTTGTATCTCGGAGGAGGGAGTTGGTTGAGGTGGTGGAGTGGAGGGCTCATCAATTTCACCATCATTGACCTCGTGGGGTAAAACCTCGCCCACGGGCATTCTTCTCAAGGCCTACCTCATAGGCTCATCTCCAATGTTCACTTCATGAAATTCATCCTCCTTTTGGGACCCATTTGACTCATCAAATTGCACATCATAGGATTCTTCCACACATCCTGTGGCTGATTTATAGACCCTATAGGCTTTAGAAGTCCGAGAGTACCCAACAAGAATGCCTTCATAAGTTCTGCTTTCAAACTTCCTGGGCTTTCCCCTCTTCTTGAGAATGTAACACTTGCATCCAAACACTCAAAAATAGGAAACATTGGGTTTCTGTCCCACCAATAGCTCATATGGCATGTTCTTCAACAACTGGTGGAGATAGACACGGTTGGAAGTGTAGCACGCCATGTTGATTGACTCCACCCAAAACCTCTCATGAGTTCCATACTCATCTAACATGGCACGAGCAAGAGTGATGAACGTCTTGTTCTTCCTCTCCACTACTCCATTTTGCTCGAGAGTATATGTAGCGGAGAATTCATGTTTAATCCCCTTCTTGTCACAATATTCCTCCACTATGGTGTTTTTGAACTCCGTCCCATTGTCACTCCTTATCTTCACAATGCTAGCATTGAACTCATTCTTTGCCCTCTTGACAAACTTTCTGAAGATACCACTAGCTTGAGATTTGTCCACAAGAAAGAAGGTCCAAGTGTATCTCGTGAAATCATCAACAATCACCAAGCAATATAGATTGCCTCCTAGACTCTTGTAATGTGTTGGTCCAAATAAGTCCATGTGCAAGAGCTCTAGAGGACGAGATGTAGACATGAATGACTTGGTGGGATGTGAAGATGCAACTTGTTTTCCTGCCTGACAAGCACTACACAGTCTATCCTTCTCAAAGGCCACATCCTTGATCCCTTCAACTAGATTCCTCTTGACAATCTTCTTGAGCTGATTCACTCCAACATGTGCCAGTCTTCTATGTCACAACTATCCCATGGATGCCTTAGTGAATAGGCAAGTGCTTGGTGGCATGTTGCTTGACTTGAAGTCCGTGACATACAAGTTCCCATACCTTACTCCATGAAATACTAGTCCTCTCTTGTCATTCTCAATGTTTGCACCGTCCTCATCAAATGTACACTTGAAACCCATGTCACATAGTTGACCAATAGACAGAAGGTTGAAGTTAAGAGATTCCACAAGAAAGACCTTGGAGAGATGGAGGTCATTTGTGATGGCCACCTTGCCCGAGCCTCTGACTCTCCCCTATGAGTTATCCCCAAAAGTCACCTTCTCACTATCTTCGTCTTCATCAATGATGGTGAACATGGTTGGCTTCCCGGTCATACGTTGAGTGCACCCACTATCAAGAATCCAATGAGTGCCTCCACTCTTATAGTTGACCCTGGTGGTAGCCATAAGGCAAGCACTAGAGGAAGAGGGTTTGGTATCCAAAGCATTACTTGATTGACTAGCACTAACCTCATCGTGTCGAGCAATAAGACCATCTTCATAGATAGGAATTCTTGCAATCCCATCCAGTAATCTCCTCCTAATGGGGTAGTGAGGAGCATGGGACCTCCAATGTCCATGACCATCTCCCATGTGCATATTGTCAAGGTTGATGTAGTAATGGGGAGGATCATAGAGTCCAGTGATATGCTCAAGTACATGCCCCACTTGTGTATGGAGCACAAGTATCATCTCCATTGCTCTCTCAATTGAGAGTTCATGTCTCCTGTTGACTACCTCCTCAAGTAAGAAACCCCTCTCAGGAGTTGTGATTTGTTGGAGGAGTTTTTCAATCACTTCATGTGGTGCAATCCTCCAAAGTCCCCTGAAAGAGTTTATCCTACACACAAGATCATAGATACTCAATAGATTTTCACAAAGATCAACATTCAGATTTCTCACAAATTCACCGAGTTCAAAGAAGAGATCCTATTGGTGAGCTCGACGAAGACGCCAAAGGTGATCTTGTGGTGGAGGGGGTGGAAGAGGTGGAGGCGCCGGAGCTGAAGCCGCAAGATTGATCATATCAAATGATCGAGAGAGCATTGTTGTTGGTGCTCCCCCTACGCCAATGCTCGGTCCACTCAAGGTGCTTGGAGTAAAACTTGAAATGGCACTTGAGGTAGAGCTTGACGAAGCACCCGAAGAATGTCTTGCCCTGAAGGCGAGGTTGTTTCAAGACAATCTTGTGGAGGGATCAAAGAAGTTTGAGCTCGAAGCTACTTCTTTCCCTTTACTTGAGGCTGCTTCATGGTTCGTCTTGAATGTCTTCTTCCACACCATGCTCGCGGTGATCTCCTGATCCTTGAAGCTACTTCTTATTTGCTTGCTACTCGGAAGCAAGGAGAGGATCTTCTCAACTATCACAATCTTGGGAAGCTTAAAAGAAGTTGCCCTAATCCTGTCCACAATACCTCGCAAGCGAATAAAAGAGTCAAGTAAGTCCTCATTACCATTAGCATGAAAAGTAAAGAACTGCTCAACAAGAGAACTACTAGCATGATCAATAGGAGGCTCACAAACATCATCAATGCTACTAGAGCAAGCAAGATCAAGAGACACATCATTATCAATCATCGTGTTAGGCACGCTAGTAGAGCAACCTATCAAGTCATTGCTAGAAGAATCTAGGCACTCACTAGTACAAGGCACATCCACACCATCATCATAATCATCATACATATGATCATCGGTAAATGTATTGGCAAAGTCCACAAGAGTGTCCATCAACTCATCCGAAATCATGACATTTAGGGCATGTTTGGACCCATGGCAAATGGCTAAAACTAATAGGTTTAGTTCTTCTTTTTGCCAAATGGATCCAAACATGTCGGCAAATGATAGTAACACAAAATAGTAAATAGCTAAAAAAAATTGGTACTCAAGAGGCCCTAAAAGGTGCTAAACCTTAACCCACTCACTCATGCATGTGCTAAAGTTTAGCCATTTGCTATGGATCCAAACATTTGGGGGCTAAAGTTAAGGAGCTAAAGTTTAGCCCAACACTTTTAGCACCTAAACTTTTGCCCATGGCAAATGGATCCAAATAGGGCCTTAGGTAGCTTTTAAAGCGATCCTTCCATGAGCCATGACCCATCCTCGAATGGATGACATCCCAACTCAATGCGGTCACTACTCAAGACGGTTAAGCCTTATGATGAGCACTTGGCTCTGATACCACTTGAAAGGATCATAGTGACCGAGAGGGGGGGGGGGGTGAATCGGGAACTACCACTATGAACCAATTTTACCAAATACTTAACACCGATAGCACTCAAAGCAACTTCTACTCAAATCTAGTAGTGATCACACTAACAATATAATCCTATGAAAGGAAAGACATCCTGTGCATACTAGTGGATCACACAAGTCAATACAACTTCTATGCACTCCTAGTGATCAAGCACACGCAACTCCTACTCATACTAGTCATCAATTGCGGAAGCTTAAACACTACTAGCAGGTAAAGAGCCTAAACATGCAAGTTTACAAGATAGTCAAAGTGAACTAATAAAACACACAAGCATGGATAGCACGGTATGTAAATGCGGAAAGTAAAGGATCATAGTGAGGAGTAGAGTAAGGGGTGGCTCATGATTTTTTTCCCGAGGTCTCGGAAGGATGGAGCCTTCCCCTAATCCTTGTTGTACCACTCCTGCCGGAGTCCCGATCCCTCCCGCCACCAAGTGGAATTCTCACCCACGAGCCCACAATCACTCCTAGAGTGAAGACACGGTGTGCGTCACCACTGCACAAAGCACAAGATCGCCTCCCTCGAGAACTTGCCGGACTCCCTGAGCCGACACGGGCGCTCACTAGCAATGGCCCTTCCAATAGCGGGCTCAAACCGTGTACAAACATGTGACGGCCTTCACAACCGATCATGATAGGCTCGATCACCGACACCTAACTGGTCTAGGTCTCACCATATACCAAGAGTAACAATCTAGATCACACCCTCAAGGACACCCTAGCCTTAGATGTGCAAGATGCTCAAGCTACTCTTCTCTAGCACTCTCAAGATATGCAATATCTCCTCCTAGTGCTCTTCTCTTTTCCTCTTGGACCTTACCAAATGCTCTACGGTATTCCACTGGCCAAGAGAGGTCTCCAAGACCCCAACAACGAAGTTATATGGGCTCCCAACCTCAAACTAGTCGTTACTCCACGAAATTGCCTTTCTGGACACTCTGACCTAACTGTCCGGTCTCTGCCTGACCGGACCGTTTGGTCACTATAACGGCTCTCCCCAGCCGTTGGCCTCCTCTGTCCCGGCAATCTCATGTACTGACCGGACTGTCCGGTCACTGGACCGGACCATCCGGTCCACTTTCTCTCTCCAGTCCAGGAGCCTCTGCGAAATGCACCTCCTCTGTCGTTCCTGCACTCCTACTGACTAGACCGTCCGGTCAGCAGACCGGACCATCCGGTCTGTATAGAGTCACCTGCTGACAGAGTCCTGCTTCTCGCTCTAAGTCCTAGACAATTCCACATAGTGATTGTACAGTCCAGTCTCTACAGACCCGTCTGTATAGTCTCTATGTCTAGAAGCTGAAACTTGTCATCCTCGCTTGACTTCATTTCCCGGCTTCCCCGAATAGCTCCTTGGCTTCTCCACTGTCACCTAGTGCCTGTGATTTTACCGAGCAACCTTGCACATCACCGACTAGACATGACCTAAGAGAATGACCTAGACCCCCTTGATAGTCCAGTTTTTCCTATAGACTCAAAGCCCTAACAACTACTCAAGTGTTCCAAACACTTGCACCATAGCTTGTTCTCCGCTTTGATCCATCTTCATCAACCCTTGGACTCCATCAAGTTCACAAGCCTCATTCTTGTGGTCATTGTCATCAATCGCCAAGGCAACCATCCACAATCATCATAAGATAGAAAAGGTTTCCTACACGGACAACACTCGTGTAGATATTAGTCTCATTTCATGTTTGTCATTCATCATCAAAACACCACACCTTGGGGTGACCTCAATGGTCATGTACCTTACAGAATCGACCGAGTCGACTTAGAGCTCAAGGCAATTATAGATAGACTTTCCATGTACCCCCTATCGACCGGATATATAAGGCGGCAGGGGACCCTCCCATCGGGGACACACAAGTACAAGCAATAAAATCCATGAAAAACAGGACGTAGGGTTTTTACTCTCCTCCAGAGGGCCCGAACCTATATAACTTGGCGTCTTTTGCAACCATCATAGTTCTTAGTCTCAATGTAGCCCTATAAATATATTGCCGAGATCAAGTCTCGATAGTTGGCGCGCCAGGTAGGGGACAAGGCTCGCCAGGATTCTTCATCGATTATGATGACCGAAACCCACAACATCCAGTACTCGCCGAACTTCAATATCTCCTTCGGATCGCTCGACTTCAACGTCAACACCAACGGAGAGAAAGGTCTAGAGAATCACCGATCTGACTCGATCGTGGCCGATTCTGTGGCACAATCACCAAACTCTTCAGGTTTGATCCCAGCGTTGGTCCCATTCAGATTCGACGAAATAGATCTATCCTTCAGGTACGACACAAAGTCATGAAACAGATCTATCCTTCGAGTACGACATAAAGTCGGTCTGTTTCTTTGACGAGGATTCAGTCGGATCTGCCTCATTATACCCTCTGACCATGAACATGGTCGATATAGAGGAGAATCCATCAGGGAACGATGATGAGGAGGGTGACAGTGAAGACAGTCACGAAGAAAATGGCCATGCAAAAGAAGGCCATATGGAAGAAAACCCTCCAGGCGACAACCTGTTAGAAGGACACCGCCGCCGATCGAGAGGATCGCGTGGATCTCGCCTTGCACAGTGGCTGGACTGATGAGGACATCACCATGCTGGATACACGCATATCATGGCCTTCCCCAAGTTACAAGTCATCACCAACACGGTCGCTGCGTTCGTCTCGGATTCAGACGACACCCCTTCACTGTTTTGATGATATCTCCCACATCCGACGTCCAAACGAGGCGTTCTTTGATGCTTTGGAAAGGGGACGACGACACCGTCGTTTTGTTTCTGGTCCTAGCTCCAGAAGGGTCGTGAGTCATAATATGTGACCATGACAAGATGCTGCGCCACCTATTTTGGGCCAACTTGGCCATGTATTGTGTCGGGCCTTAAGCCCATGTTGTGGGTGCCCCCATTGGTCACCCCAACCCTAGGACGTCCCTGGTTCCTACATAAACGTTCAGTTTTCCAGAGAGAAACTTGATCGAATTATTGTAACTGTGGCGACAAATCCTTTTACAGTAATCCAGGGACCCTGTTCTTATTTTACACCACTGTGGCGATTAGTCCTTTTATGCTCAGATCTTGAACCTTTTCTTGTGATTTGCTTTATCCATATTTGCAATTTCAGATTGCGTGTTTATCCTCTCTTGCTTGTGTTCTCGATTTCGCTTGCAGGAACAATCAAGTTTTGCTTGGTGTAACGGTTGCGGGGTTGGATCATGACTGATTCAAGACGGGTCGTCAACGCCGAGTTCCCCAAATTCGAGTTTATCCCCTTACCTCTCGGAAGATCGGGCCATATCTACATCAAGTGGTATCAGAGTCTAGGTTCCCTGTGAGGTATTATCGTGTTCATCCCTTTAGATTCGTTTGTGTTCATCACCTTTTGTCCACGAAAAAGCCTGCAAAAAAAATATTTCCCCACCATCCCAGACATTGTTTAGCCTTTGCATAATTTAATTTCAGAGTCCATACTGTTGAGTTTGTGTCCTAGTCGAGTTCAGTTGCTGGTTTAAATTTGTGTTTCGATTCGGTTTGTGTTTTGATCTCCACTGCACACCACCATCACCATCGTGTTTTCCATTGGATTCACCATCGTGTCACCCACCCACCACACCCACAATCTGTTGCCAACAAAAAAATCCTACCCGATTCGGTTCCCCCCCCCCGTCACCCCTCAAACCCTATCTTGACATACCTTCGGTAAAACAGGCATAACTTTTTGCTCGTTGCTCGAATTGGGCTGAAATTTTTACAGCAGATTCTTGACTCAAAGTTGAGGTGACCCACACTCGGCTCCACCTTGTGTGCCCTTGTCAAAAAATTCAAAAAAAATGGGAAAAAATAGAAAAAAAATTATGAAGTCAAAAATAGCGCTTTCGGTGAAACTTTGTGATTTCGCCTACCCTTTGTTTTCCCTCTGTTTGAGTTGAAACTTCTTGTGGTTCCTTCCTTTGTGTTCCTCTATCACAGAAAAATAGTGGAAAAAACATACAAAAAAATCAAGATTTTGATTTGCACCCCCCCCCCCCCCCCCGCCCTGAAAATTCTAAGTCTGTTAAGTCTGTTTTGATCCTTGCTGCCTTTGCCATTGTTCTTTGCCATTGTTCTTTCTGTCACAACTGTTTTTGAACATGATTCTTTTTCCAGCAATTAGGACACTGCTTTGGACATTTATTCAGTGCTACTATCTATTATTGAATTGTGTTCCATTAACATACATATTAGCCTTCCAAGCTATACATATTGCAGCACAGGTTTCTTCCTTGGAACTGTTACACCCAAGCTCAACTACAGATTGTGTCGACCTGTTTGGCTTTTGGTAAGAACACTTGCAAGATTGTGATACATTGCTTCTGATATTGTTTTCCACTTTCTACACCTCTAATATTGATGATTTCCACATGTAGTGTCGTTTTAGTGCTTTATTGCAGAAACATGTAAAAAGACGACAAAATGGCTCTTATATGAGAAGTACTGATATGAAGCCTGACTCGACATGCAATGAAGGCTTCCCACTAGCCGAAGAAGCTTATAAGACACACCTGGACATCCATGATGTCCAATGTGCAAGCCCAAGGTCGAGGCCCAATGCCTAAGGATTTCTAGAAGGTTTATCCAGAAGGAAAGTTAAATTCGCGGAGTCCAAAAACATCACTGTATTGTCACGCAATTTTGGACCCCAAGATCGTCCAATAGGAAAACTCAGAATACCAAATTTGAAGATCTCGTTGAGAGCTTTCCGAAACATATATGATTTGCATTTATTGGACTCCGGAGCTGGGAGATATGGGCCCTGGAAGGCAGGATGCGCAGAGGAATCCGAATCAGGACTGATATTTTGGCATCGCAATTCTGGGTATCTAAACATCCGAATATGAGGATCCAAATAGTACCAAAGTTGTAGATCTTTTCAAGGGCTACTAGATAGAGTCCAGTCTTGCTTCATTTGGACAATAGAAGCATCGGTTATTATTAAACTAAGTCGGTGTTGTTTATGGAAGGTATGGAACCGACTTGGTTTCAATCTCTATGAGCTAAACTTGGAGGCCAAGCAATGGAGGGCGTGATCAGAGGCTATATAAACACCCATATGACGTCCAAGACTGGAACAAGCTACAAATGAGGGGGAGGGTTATGCTATAGGAGCCGATGCACATCGCCAGGAGGCCGCCGGAGTTGAAGAGCCACCAAAATGAAGAGATATAGTCTAGTTGGGTAGGGACCCTGTGTAGTGCACTACACCAGAGCTAGGAGAAGTAGAGCCATGTATGCATCAAGGTGGCACTGATCGATGCACCAGTTGAGCCGATTGGCGTGCCCTTGATGATGATGAATATTGGTATAAGTTATCGATCTTTATGTTATCTATCTTAGTTCTATCTTTGGCTAGAATTTGTGTTCATCTGGATTGATTGATCTTACATGTGCTTATTCAATTACTTAGTTCTAGGCTAAGTATTTAGATACTCTCTTAATCGTGGTGATTAGGCTAGTATTTGGATCTTGTATGAATCACGATTGCTTGATGATGCTAGGGTGTGGTTTAGTTGTGACAGAGCTAAGCTTGCGCAACACTTTTAGGTTGTCAATTAGGGTTAAGATACTCGCGCGATTAAGGGCTTCCTCTCGACAGCGATAGACCCGCTCGAAAAGCAGGGTGGTCTTACTCATCTTCGATGTTTACCGATTGTTTAAAGCGCCATGTAAGCTAGGATTAAGATGATAACGACTACTGCTTCAGTGCCGATCGGCATAGCCTTTCTCCGACCGCTAGATGCATATAGGCTAACTCCAAGTGATACTCCTTGGTTGATGTGTATGCTCCTACTCCCACAAGCCTTGGCTAACTAAGCATCAGGCGCACTTTGGCTCAGGTTTGCAACTTCAATCTTCACCTCTTTTCATGCTCATGTATGTGCAATATGTACTTTATGCTAGGATTGATTTGTTAGATGAAATAGTAAACTCTAAACATGGTTCTCTTGCTGATCCCTGTGGTTTCGATTAAACCTTGGAATACTCAAAGGGAAAAAGTGCTACAATGTACACCGTCCTCTTGCGATATATAAGTGGGTGCGTAGTAACGACCAACAATCACTGGGGCTAAAACATTGCTCAACGGCTTGATGGCTGATGCAGCATATCAGACCCCCGTGATGCATAAGGCGTTGGCTAGGCTCAAGGCTGCTGCGGCCCAAGATGCGGCCAGGGATAAACCACAGTTAGTGGCGAGTTCTAGTCACGCAACCTCACGAGCTCAACGAAGGCTTGAGGATATAAGAAATTCCCTCAGCATCGGAGACGATCGGGACACCATCAACTCCCACTAAGAGGAGCGGGCTTGGGTCAACCGACGTTATGAGGAGGAGCGTCGTGATCGGAGGACCAACACCCAAAGGGAAGACCGACATGACCCACCTCCAAGAAACAATCATGATGACCGACATCGATGTGATGATCGGGACTGTCTTGAGAATAATGATGAAGACAATCAGCATCATCGCCATGACATTGATGTCGGCCCACGACATAGTCGTCGCTGGTCTCCGTCTCCTGACCAATGTAGAAGGTCACCGACTCCGAGCGATGAAGAGTTTGAAGGCATTAAGGCCTATGTCCTTGAGCTTCGTATAGCTCGATGGCCTAAGGGATTCAAGTCGGTTCCCATTGAAAAATACAATGGTCAGACCAATCCCCAAGAGTGGCTACAGCTCTACAGTACGGTGATTCAGTTGGCCGGGGGCGATCCTTATGTAATGGACAATTACCTACTGGTCTGCCTCGACCTGGCTCTTCAGATTTGGCTCACATCTCTTCCAGAGAAATTGGTCACCTCTTGGGGAGACCTCAATAAGAAGCTCATAGAAAGTTTCCAAGCTACTTGCAATCGACAATCACTTCGACCTCACTCGAATCAAGCAAAAGTCAGATGAGCCCCTACATGACTACATCAAGCGGTTCTGCGCCAAGAAGACCGAGACTCCTAATGTTCCAAATCAATAGATCATCGCGGCCTTCCAAGGAGGCATACGCAGTGATGACCTGGTCTAGGAGATCGATCAGAGGAATCATGATCTCAGGTAAACTGCTCAGGAGTGCTTCAAAATGGCTGATAAGTTTGTGTCAGGTGAGTTGGTGTTGGATGACATCCGTGGTAAGAGTAAGGAGCAGCGCTCGGACAAGCCATAGTCCTCCAAGAAGGACAAGAAAAGGAAGTGTGACAACATGGTCGCTACGGTAGACCGATCTCAGAAGAACCCTCAAAAAAATTAGTCGACCATGGATGACTTGCTCAGTGGCCCGTGCCTATGGCATCCAAAGGAGAACCACAAAGCAAAGGATTGTAACCAACTGAAGAGCTTTGCGACTATAGCACTCAAGGTGGCCAAGGATCTGCCTAGGTGCAATGGAAAAGACATGGCTAAAGATGGTAACAACAAGGACAAAGAAGGAGAGTTACAGGAGCCCCGGAAGGAAGTCAACTTCATCTTCAGAGGCCCGAACGCCTACGTGTCCAAGCGCAAGCAGAACCTGGAGCTACTAGAGATGAACTCTGTAGAGCCTGCATTGCCTGTATACATGAGGTGGTCTAAGGTACCAATCACGTTTCATCGGTCGGACCACTCCAAGCACCTGCCCAAGCTAGGTTGCTACCCATTGGTACTAGAGGCCACTATGAAGGAGGTTAACTTCATCAAAATACTCATCGTTGGAGGAAGCAGTCTAGACCAGATCTTCACCATGACCCTCATGGAGCTAGGCCTGTCAGTCAACGACCTCCAGCCTTGTTCCTCACCCTTCCATGGGATTGTGCCTGGCAAGACCTCGGTTCCTATTGGACAGATCGTTTTTCCTGTTACCTTTGGAACTCGTGAGAACTTTAGGACCGAGCGTATTCTCTTCTAGGTGGCCGACTTCGAGTCAGCCTATCATGTTATCCTCGACAAACCGGCGACGGCAAAAATCATGGAGGTCCCACACTACTCATACTTTACTCTCAAGATGCCAGGCCCCAAAGTAATAATCTCCCTCCACTCTAATCTTTGGAATTCTTTCGACTGCGATATGCAGAGTTGTGAGATGGTTGACCAACAGCTGATGCTGTCCAATTGGCTAGAGATCCAGAATGCGGTTGGCAATGAGGTGTAGACCGATGTGGATGTCCCCATGAAGAAGCCCACCAAGGACAAGATACAGATGGATGATGTCCCTACTAAGGAGATCGTGCTCGACCGAGAAGACCCTGCTAAGGTCACTTATGCAGGGTTCAACCTCAATAAGAAATAGGAACTCGCACTCACTCTTTTCATCCAAGAAAATAGGAACATCTTTGCATGGAAGCCTTCTGACATGCCGGGCGTTCCTAAGGAAAATATTGAGCATGAATTAAGGGTACCTCCCGGGGCCACCCCTGTCAAGCAAAGGCTTAGAAGGTTTGTCAAGGCCGCAAGGACGCCATCAAGAAAGAGATAGCTAGGTTGTTAGATGCTAAGTTTATAAAGGAAGTGTATCATCTAGATTGGCTGGCAAATCCAGTCCTTGTACCCAAGAAGAATAAAGAGTGGAGAATGTGTGTGGATTATATTGATTTGAACAAGGTTTGTCTTGAAGATCCTTTCGCTCTACCATGTATCAATCAGATTGTAGACTCGATAGCCGGGTGTGAGCTTTTAATCTTTCTGGATGGCTATTCAGGCTATCACTAGATCCCACTGAAAGTCAGAGATCAAATCAAGACTTCCTTTATAACTCCATTTGGCGCATACTGCTACATTACCATGCCGTTCGGTCTAAAAAATGTTGGCGCGACTTACCAACATGGTATTCAACGCTGCCTTGAAGCTCAGATCGGTCGGAATGTAGAAGCATATGTAGATGACATCGTGGTAAAAACTCGGAGCATTGAAGAACTTCTCTCTGACCTGGCAGGGACGTTCGACAATTTGAGACATTACTCGATGAAGCTGAATCCTAAGAAGTGTGTGTTTGGGGTTCCTTCGGGAAAGCTTCTTGATTACATCATTTCAAAATGTGGTATAGAGGCTAACCCGGATAAAATCAAGGCAATCCTTGATATGGGGCCACTCAATTCTCAGAGGGATGTCCAGAAGCTGACCGGTTGTATGGCATCCTTGAGTCGCTTTATTTCCTGACTCGAGTCAGGGGTTTGCCATTTTTAAACTGCTCAAGAAGCAGAATAACTTCATCTGGATGGCGGAAGCACAATTGGCATTGGACAAGCTGAAGGTCCACCTCAACAATATCCCAGTTTTGGTGCCTCCGTGGCCGCAAGAAAAAGCTTCGACTTTACATATCGGCCACAACTCAAGTTGTGAGTACCGTTTTAACGGTCGACCAAGAGGAAGAGGTTTATGTACAAAAAGTACAACACCCGGTCTACTTCATCAGTGAGGTTCTTAGTTCCTCCAAGACATGATATCACCATATTTTGAAGCTGTTGTATGCGATCACCTCAAGGAAGTTGAAGCATTATTTTCAAGCTCATCCTATCGAAGTTCAAACATCTTTTTCACTCAGCATGGTCCTTCACAACTGAGAAGCCGATGGAAAGATCTCTAAGTGGGCAGTCAAACTTGGTCAGTATACCATCACATTCGCACCTCGCTCAGCAATCAAAGGACAGGCGTTGGTTGACTTCGTTTCCGAGTGGACAGAGATTCAATGACCGCCTGCACCACAGGATGTCGAGTACTGGAAAATAGTATTTCGATGGATCCCTCCACTTACCCAGAGCTGGTGCAAGAATCATGTTTATCTCACCTACAGGAGAGAAATTACGACATGTCCTCTAGATCATGTTTTGTGCATTTGATAACGCTGCAGAATATGAGGCTCTTCTGCATAGTCCACGCATTGCTGTCTCACTCGGCATTCGGCATCTTGACATCTTTGGTGAGTCGGCTCTGGTCATTAACCAGGTCACTAAGGATTGAAACTGTGTTCACGACAACATGGGTGCTTACTGCCAAGAAGTAAGGAAGCTCAAAGACAAGTTCGATGGAGTGAAGTTCATGCATGTTCTTCGAGATAACAATCAAGCGGTTGATGAATTAGCCAAAATGGGATTGTCTTGATCAATTATCCCACCCGGTGTTTTCCTACACACCCTAGATTCCCCCACTATTTCTCCTCGGTCAGATGTTCTAGGGACCGATGTTGCTGAACCCGTAAGTGATGACAACATAGAGACCGACTGGCGTGACCTGATTGTCCAATTTTTAAACAAGGGCACACTGCCTATGGATCCTAATGAGCAACAGAGTTTGAAGGCTAAATGTCAAGGTTACTTGATGGTGGCCGATCTATAGAAGAGGAGGATCGAACATCTTGATGCGATGCATCTCCATTCTAGAAGGCAAAGTGTTGATGGAAGAAATTCATTCAGGAATATGTGGCAATCATGAAGCTTCCAAGACTTTGGTCGGCAAGGCTTTCCAGCAAGGGTTTTATTGGCCTACGACGGTCGAAGATGCACACCATGTTGTTCAGAAGTGTGAAGGTTGTCAATTTTTTGCTCAACAAACACATGTTTGTCCTACGACGGCCTTTTGCAATCTAGGGCCTTGATATTGTTGGTCCTTTCAAGAAAGCTCTAAGTGGGTTCACATTTTTGTTTGTTGCTATTGACAAATTCACCAACTGGATTGAAGCAATGCCGGTCGATAAGATAACGTCAAAGAAAGTGATCGAGTTTGTCAAAGATGTCTTTATTCGGTTTGGGGTTCCTCATGAAATCATCACCAATAATGGTACTCAGTTTACATCTGAGGAGCTCCATGACTTTTTCGATGACATGGGAATAAAAATCCACTTTGCATCAGTGGCTCATCCTCAAAGCAATGGGCAGGTCGAACGGGCCAACAATATGATTCTTCAGGGGTTGAAGCCCCGGATATTTGATAGGCTCAAACCTTATGCCGGTCGGTGGGTTTGAGATCTGCCTTCAGTTCTCTGGGGGCTGCGTACTAATATCAGTCGGGCTACTGGCCAGTCACCTTTCTCATTGGTATACAACTCAGAGGCTATGCTGCCGATCGAGGTCAACCTCGTATCAGCGCGGGTCAAGGGATATGATGAGAAGCTTTCTGAGGAGAGCCGAGAAATTGATTTGATTATGGTAGAGGAGCTGCATGATCACGCTCTATTTCGGTCGGCGATATACCGGCAAGGCTTGTGACGTTATTGTGATAAGAACGTATGTAGTCACCAATTTCAAGTTGGGGATTTAGTGTTGCGCCGAGTGCAATCAACTGTAAATTGGCACAAGCTTTCTCCTAAGTGGGAAGGACCTTATGTGGTCAAAGATGTCACTCGGCCAGGGGCTTACCGACTGATGTATGAAGATGGCGACGATATACCAAACTTCTAGAACATAGATCAGCTACGTAATTTTTATACTTAGTCTATCTTTGGTATTCTCATGCATTTTATTAGTGAATGAAACTTTGGTCTTTTTGATGAAGGATTTATTGATGATTTTCATTCTTATTTGTCTCTATTTCTTAATTTATCATATTAAACAATTGAGCCAGATGGATAGTAATAATGTCCTACTATGCCTTAACCTTGATAAATTCTTGTTTTGGATTTTGTTCAACTGATTTCTCATATTTTGATTCGGTCTTAAGATTTTTTGGTCCAACGCCCAACATTATGGTTATTCAATTCATACTACACAACAAACTACCACTACACTAAACTCAGAGCCAAAGAGCGAATGGTCATGTGTCGATTGGTCTATTTTGCTTGTTACGCAGTTATGGGTTACAACTAATATGCTAAGGCAGACCGATGCAACTTTTGTTTCTATCTCTGAAAGACTTATGGTAAAATGATCTAAATGCTAAAGCGCGATAATGCAACTAAGTATTGATCGTTTGTCTTTAAGTGACAGGAGATTGCCTTATGATTACTTTCTCGATCTTTTAACTTGTTTATTAACTAAGCAAGCATAAGAATTATTATTTGCAAAAATATAGTATTGTCTTCCTACACAAATACTACTAATGTTCTCTGACTTTATAGATATTACAACTCCTTTGAAGGAGAAGAGGAATCATCTTGCAATTCCAATTCCATAGATGCTGGAGGAGTTGGCGCAGTCGGATCAACCACTACATTGTCTACCAAGGCACGAGAGGTTTCTAGCATGGAGTCCATAAGCAGTTGGCATTGGTCAATTGTCAAGTCTGGGTTGTAGCTGATGTGGACAAGGGTTCCCGATCTTTCGAAAGGTTCTTGGTAAGTTGATTTGGTCGGAGGCGACACACAAATCGATCCGGCTTCAGAATAGCACGTTCTAAACCCCGCAATCGCAGCACGACGTCTCCTCTGGTTATCAACCGTCCAAAAGACGATTGACCTCGCCGAGAAGGCTAATCCCTGCCTGCGAATCAAGAACACAAGCAAGAACAACGAAGAATGCAACACAATTGCAGATGTATGATTAAACTCTCGAAGTTGGGGTCTCACAAACCGATGAACGGCAAAACTGTTTATGAACAGAATTGATCTAAGCAAAACCCGAACCCTAATGGTGCGGCGGTGGCTGTATATAAAGACCCTAGGGTCGTGCAAGACCCTCTGGACGCGCCCTGAATTGGGCTCAACTAGATACAAGGCCCAAAGACAAAAAATAAGCGACGCAGCACCGACACAGATTCTGGACTCTCTCTTGTTTTGACGATTCTCGATGACTCCGGATGAATTTTGACATGAGGCGGGCGGCATTGGAAAGGTTTTCTCCTTATCTTTCCGTGCATATGTAGAACGTCCAAATCCGAGTCCGTATGCGTCCTGGGCGACCGTTTTAGTACAGACTGGTCCTGGGCCCCGAAACAGACTCGAAGTCGGTTTTGATTGGGCCTCCACTTTGGCTTCCAAGCCCTTGCTGGCCCTCCACGTTTCCAAATCCTTCTCCCATCATCTCCTGGTCCTCTCCATGGTTTCTAATCATAAAATAATCATTAGATAGCAAACCATTCTCAAAAGTAACATATAGCAAAGAACGTAGGAACGAGCTCACCTCTAAATTTAGTTGTCGTGCACGAGCTCTAGTCATTGGACCTTGCAAGTCCAGATTTGGAGGAGTGTTGTGTGTATCCATAGAAGTGATGTCCTCATCATCCTCCCCCTCTTGAAGTGGAGTCGTCCTCGACTCAAGCTCATCCTCTTCTCCCAAGTATGGTTTCAAATCTGAAATGTTAAAAATAGGACTAACCCTGAACTCGGGAGGCAACTCAAGTTTGTATGCATTATCATTAATCTTCTCTATTATTTTGAATGGACCATCAGCTCTAGGCATTAGTTTAGACTTTCTCAATTCTGGAAATCTATCCTTCCTTAAGTGTAACCACACTAAATCTCCTACATCAAGCTTTACTTCCTTTCTTCCCTTACTACCAGCAATTTTATACTTTTCATTCATCTTTTCAATGCTAAGTCTAGTGGTCTCATGTATTTGCAAAATAAATTCAGCACGCTCCTTAGCATCAATATGAACTCTCTCATTAATAGGTAGAGGAAGTATATCAAGTGGAGTACGGGGATCAAAACCATACACTACCTTGAATGGACTTACCTTGGTAGTAGAATGTGTTGCCCGATTATAAGCAAACTCAACATGAGGTAAGCATTCTTCCCATTGCTTCAAATTTTTCTTCAAAACAGCTCGCAACATAGTACCCAAAGTGCGATTCACAACCTCAGTTTGTCCATCAGTTTGTGGATGACAAGTTGTAGAAAATAACAACTTTGTACCCAACTTATTCCAAAGCGTGCGCCAAAAATGACTCAAGAATTTTGCATCACGATCTGAAACAATAGTAGAAGGCATACCATGCAAACGTACAATTTCTTTGAAAAAAAGATCAGCAATATAACTAGCATCATCAGTTTTATGACATGATATAAAGTGTGCCATCTTGGAAAAACGATCCACGACAACAAAAATGCTATCGCTCCCCCTCTTAGTCCTAGGCAGTCCTAAAATAAAGTCAATAGAAATATCCGCCCAAGGAATAGAAAGAACAGGAAGTGGCATGTATAAACCATGTGGATTCAATCGAGACTTAGCTTTTTGACATGTAGTGCAGCGAGCAACAAAACGCTCAACATCTTTCCTCATCCTTGGCCAAAAGAAGTGTGTGGCCAAAATATCCTCTGTCTTCTTAGCACCAAAATGACCCATCAATCCACCTCCATGCGCCTCCTGCAACAACAAAAGACGAACGGAACCAACTGGAATGCATAGGCGGTTAGCTCTAAACAAGAATCCATCATTCAACACAAATTTGTGCCAAGCACGACCTTCTTTACAGTGCAGCAATACATCTTTAAAATCGACATCAGCAACATATTGTTCTTTAATTGCCTCAAGTCCAAAAATTCTACAATCAAGTTGAGACAACAAAGTATATCGCCTCGATAAAGCATCAGCAATCACATTATCCTTCCCTTTCTTATGTTTAATAATATAAGGAAAAGACTCAATAAACTCAACCCATTTAGCATGTCTACGGTTCAAATTGCCTTGAGAACGAATATACTTAAGTGATTCATGATCAGAATGAATAACAAATTCTTTGGGCAACAAATAATGACGCCACGTTTCTAAAGAACGTACAAGTGCATATAGTTCCTTATCATACGTGGAATAATTCAAAAGAGGCCCAGTAATGGTGCATGTGTAAAGTATGCAACAGGTTTACCATCTTGCATCAGAACACCACCAATGCCTATACCACTAGTATCACATTCAAGCTCAAAAGTCTTATCAAAATTGGGTAATTGCAGCAATGGTGCATGTGTAAGTTTGTCCTTCAAAGCATCAAAAGACTCATGATGTACCTTACCAAAATGGAAGTCAACGCCCTTCTTTGTCAACTCATGCAATGGTGCAGCAATGGTGCTGAAATCTTTGACAAAGCGGCGGTAGAAACCTGCAAGACCAAGAAAACTCCTCACCTGTGTGATAGTTTTTGGTACAGGCCAGCTCTTTATGGCTTCAATCTTCGCCTCATCCACCTCAATTCCCTGTGGAGTCACAACATAGCCAAGAAAAGAGACTCGATCCGTGCAAAAGGTGCACTTCTCAAGGTTACCAAATAAACGTGCAACTCGCAAAGCATCAAAAACAGCACGCAAATGAATCATATGATCATCCGTGGATTTGCTATAAATCAAGATATCATCAAAGTAAACAACCACAAATTTGCCAATAAAAGGTCTTAAAACCTCATTCATCAAACGCATGAAAGTACTAGGTGCATTAGTTAACCCAAAAGGCATTACTAACCACTCATACAACCCGAATTTGGTTTTGAAAGCTGTTTTCCATTCATCTCCAAGTTTCATTCTAATTTGATGGTAGCCACTACGCAAATCAATTTTAGTGAAAATTATAGCACCACATAACTCATCAAGCATGTCGTCTAGCCTAGGAATAGGATGACGATACCTAATAGTAATGTTATTAATGGCTCTACAATCTACACACATACGCCAAGAACCATCTTTCTTAGGAACCAAAAGTACAGGAACAGCACAAGGACTAAGTGATTGACGAACATACCAACGATCCAAAAGGTCTTGGACTTGTCGTTGTATCTCCTTAGTCTCCTCAGGGTTGGTCCTATAAGCAGCACGGTTTGGTAAAGTAGCACCAGGAATCAAATCAATTTGATGCTCAATCCCTCTCAAAGGTGGCAATCCCGGGGGTATCTCAGCTGGGAAAACATCCTCATACTCCTGCAAAAGGTTAGTGACAGCAGGAGGCAAAGCACTAGAAGCAATATCACCAAGCAAAAACAAGGCTTGTTTGCATATCAAAGCATAGCAAATATCATCAGTAGAAATTTCAGCAAGCTCAGATTTTGTGGCAAGACATGAACGACCTTGTAATTTAATTGCAGCACCCTTAGAACATGAAGAATCATTAACATTACTTGGTGTAGAAGCAGAATTAACAGGTTGCTGAATTTCAGGGCGTTTATTTTTCAAACTAGCAGCTCGTTCTAAATCAGCTTGTACAATTTCAGCAGGGGTCATTGGTAACAAAGTAATTTTAGTTCCTTTATACATAAAAGTGTACTTATTACTTTTACCATGGTGTACAGCATCATTATCAAATTCCCAAGGTCTACCCAATAAAAGTGAACAAGCTTGCATGGGTACAACATCACAATCAACAGAATGCACATAGGAACCAATGGAAAAAGGAACTCTGCAAGTTTGTGTTACTTTAGCTTTTCCAGAGTCATTTAACCACTGAATGTAGTATAGATGTGGATGTGGGCATGTGGTCAAATCAAGCTTCTTAACTACATCAGAACTCACCAAATTGTTGCAGCTTCCTCCATCAATGATGACACGTGCCCGACGGTTCTTGATGACGAAGAAAATCTGGAACAAGTTATGTCGCTGCATCATCTCGGGCTGCTGGACTTGTGTGCTAAGCACACGCTGCACAATAATATTCATATAGCCCGTGGTATCTCCGCCTCCAAGGACGAGGTCACCGCTGGTGGCAGCGACATCCTCCTCCTCATCCTCCACATCGGAGGCGCTCATGTAACCGCCATCATCTGTCGCCACATATGCCCGCCTACTTGGGCAATCTTTCTGCACATGGCCAAGACCATGGCAGCGGTGGCACTGAATCCCTGTAGTGCGTCCCGTCGAAGCAACAGAGGAGGCACTACTAGCCGGTACCTGCACAGAATTTTTACCTGAGCGCGTAGAAGGGGCAGGGGCTGATCTTGGTGCTGCAGAAACAACACTAGCTGGTGGGGGCGGCCGGAAAGATGGCTTGGGCAGCCCCGAAGTCCCCGTCGGCCGTGGTGGGTAGAAATTCCTGGACTTGCTGTACTCCTCAAAAGCCTGGAAAAGTCCCTGTGATTCTTTCTCTGCAAGCATAGCATACTGGAAACACTGGTTGAGGGTATAAAATTCTTTATAATCAAGGATGTCCTGAATTTCTTTTCTCAAACCAGAATAAAAGCGGCAAATCTGATCCTCTACTTTTTCAACCACAGCACAACGAATCAAACCCTTCTGAAGCTCACTAAAATACTCCTGAACAGTTTTATCTCCTTGATCTAAACACTGCAGTTTATTACGAATTTCTCTATAAAAAGGAGGAACAAAACGATCACGCATTTCTACCTTAAGTTCTTCCCATGTAGTAGGCAAATCGGTTTCAGCAGCTAGACCACTCCACCAAACAATAGCAAAGTCCTTAAACTCACTAGTGGCTTGTCTAACTCTATGTTGTTCAGGAACAAGGTGGGCATTAAATTTTTGTTCTACCGTCATTTCCCAATCAAGGTAAGCATCACCGTCGTATTGACCCGAAAACGAAGGAATTGAAAACTTAATTTTAGCATACGGATCATCTGGAGCATAGTTACCTTGTGTGCGACAGGTGTGGTTGTGGAAACCACCCATACCTTGAGGGTTTGCAAACGGCGTCGTAACCTTGCGGTCCTTGTAGCTGACCTATCGACGGTGCCATCAGCCTTATACACCGTTGCTTCATCATGATCGCCTTCAACGTCGCTGTTGGTGTTGTTGTTGGTGTTGTTGTTGTTGTTGTTGTTGTTGTTGTTGTTGGTGTTGGTCTTGTGAGCGGTCTCCAATTCGACAACCTGATCGGTAATTTAGAGACTCTCTTATCCAACCGCTCAATGCTTTCTCCCAGGTGAAGCTTGGTGACGGCGTCGGTGACGGCCCTGGTGATCGTTTCTGCCAAATCACTCTGAACCGCCTGCAAAGCCTTCTGTAACTGATTTTGGCTCACGCACTCATCCAATTTTGAGGGTGAAGTGCCCTCCCCGTCGCTTCCTGACATCAGACACACCAAAATAGGAAACAAAAAAGTGAAGGTTATCCCTACAAAACTACTAAGCAGTGGTGTCTCTCAACACAGCAAAAGTAAGCTTCTTGCAAAGCTCTTACAAAGTTCTGAAAACAACAAAGCGAAGGATACCAGGGAGAAGTGTTCCACGATTGCAAGGGTCACCAAATAACCTATGTGCTGTCCAGAAGAAGTATGTAGAGCTAGGAAGGTCAAAAATGTATATATGAGTGGCACACAAATCAAAAACAGATAGTAAAGCTGAATAAGTGCCCAAGTAACTTGTCCCTAGTTGTTGGTCTAACTATGTCCTAGAACAGTAGTGATAGCAAAGAAGAAACAAGGAGACAAAGGGACACAACCGATAGCAGGGGGCTTAGTGTAAAACAGCCAAACTCAGAAATTTCAGGGGGCTAGATGGAGCACTAGTAGGAATCCCAAATTTCTTTTTTTTTGATTTTATTTTTTTGATATTTTTTTCCAACTGACTAGCAAACAGGGAGAAACCACAAAAAATTTCAGCTCAAACCGAGCTAGGACGTGGCCTACAGAAAATCTTGAAGTTTCAGAAAACATCGGGTTTCAACTTGAATGAATTTTTTCTTTATCTTCCCGATTTTTTTTTGAATTTTTTGACGAGGGCACACAGGGCATATCCCAGTGTGGGTATGCTCAACTTTTCATCTAGAATCTCCTGTAAAAATTTCAGCCAAAACGGACAACCGAGCGAAAAGTTATGGCTGTTTTACCGAAGGGGTGTCGGAATCGGTTTTGAAGAACCCGGTGGTTTCAGTGAATTCCGAGTCGGGCTTGGCGAGGTGGATGCAGCGGAAAGTGGGATTTATGAAAATTGGTCCGAGGTGGTGAGGGTAGGTTTAGGGTGGGACTAGGGTGGGCGTGTTGATCAATCAACCCTAGCACACAAAGCCGACAAAACCGAGGATGGTGAGGGGGATGGCGGCTAGGGTTGCAAGGGAAACACTACTGACGACAAAAACACAAACTAAACCAGCGACTAAACAAGAACTAGGGCACAAACTCAACACTACGGACTCTGAAATTGAAATATGCAAAGACTAAACACGTGGTTATGGGCGGGGAAATTTTTTTTTTGGTATTTTCAGTGGACGATAGGAAGAACACGAAAACAAAACTAAAGGGTAGTATGAACCTCATGGTGCACCTGAAGCTCTGATTACCACTTGATGTGGACAAGGGTTCCCGATCTTCCAAAAGGTTCTTGGTAAGTTGATTTGGTCGGAGGCGACACACAAATCGATCCGGCTTCAGAACAGCACGTTCTAAACCCCGCAATCGCAGCACGACGTCTCCTCTGGTTATCAACTGTCCAAAAAACGATTGACCTCGCCGAGAAGGCTAATCCCTGCCTGCGAATCAAGAACACAAGCAAGAACAACGAAGAATGCAACACAATTGCAGATGTATGATTAAACTCTCAAAGTTGGGGTCTCACAAACCGATGAACGGCGAAACTGTTTATCAACAGAATTGATCTAAGCAAAACCCATACCCTAATGGTGCGGTGGTGTCTGTATATAAAGACCCTAGGGTCGTGCAAGACCCTCTGGACGCGCCCCGAATTGGGCTCAACTAGACAAAAAATAAGCGACGCAGCACCGACACAGATTCTGGACTCTCTCTTGTTTTGACGATTTCCGATGACTCCGGATGAATTTTGACATGAGGCGGGCGGCATTGGAAAGGTCTTCTCCTTATCTTTCCGTGCATATGTAGAACGTCCAAATCCGAGTCCGTATGCGTCCTGGGCGACCGTTTTAGTACAGACTGGTCCTGGGCCCCGAAACAGACTCGAAGTCGGTTTTGATTGGGCCTCCACTTTGGCTTCCAAGCCCTTGCTGGCCCTCCACGTTTCCAAATCCTTCTCCCATCATCTCCTGGTCCTCTCCATGGTTTCTAATCATAAAATAATCATTAGGTAGCAAACCATTCTCAAAAGTAACATATAGCGAAGAACGTAGGAACGAGCTCACCTCTAAATTTAGTTGTCGTGCACGAGCTCTAGTCATTGGACCTTGCAAGTCCAGATTTGGAGGAGTGTTGTGTGTATCCATAGGAGTGATGTCCTCATCAGTAGCCCTCCTTTATTTGATCCATTGGCAATGCTAGAGACCAAGACTGGCAAATAGCCAACACTTGGTTCCCGGCCTCGGTCGCCACCCTCTGGGTGTTGTTAGCAATTGCTTTCGATGCGTGCTCTAGCAGATATTCGAAGGAGTGGCCGGTCTTCTCTGCTTGGTTAGCATGGATATAATCCAATGCTTTCTAAGCACCATAGGATAGTGCTCCAAAATATTTTTAGAGCGTCAAAATCAGAAGTCGGCACAAAAGAATAATAAAGATATGATGGAGAGCTTACTGGCAAGATTACATTTGAAACATTTGGAGATGCTCTTAGCCTCTTCTATCTTTCATTCGGCTTCTTCCAGTTCCTTCTTCAGTAGAGTGATTTTAGTGATTTGCTCTCAGACCGACTTGGAGAGGTCATCCTTCTCAGCATTTAGAGCATCATAGAATCTCTGCTGGTTTGAAGTTAACTTCTCCAGGTCGGTGACTTTTTGATCGCGAGCTAAAGACATGTATAAAATTTTTCACGATAGAGTGAACAAAAAGTATATGAAAGTTGGTATGCGATCTTACCAACGACATCAGCACGGCTTTGCTCTAGAGCCTTGGCCATCTCCTTGTGGTCGGTCTGCAACCTGCCAATTTGTTTTTTGGCTAGGGAGAGCTGATCACCGCTAACTAGCAAGCTTCCAATAATAAGTAAATATCTTGAAGAAGAGATTTAATGTGGGAAAAGAATATGAAACTTACCAAAACTTTTGGCCTCGAGGTACTTAATCCTGGACTACTTCTCTTAGCACTTCCCAAGTGCCCCTTTTATATGTGAATATCACCCCAATTAGAGTATAATTGATACTAATTTAGGCCATTTACCTATGATATTACCTATATATTTGTATATGTGTTGTTTTGGATCTTTATTGCAGAAACAGGTAAAAAATTGGCTATTAAAGTGATGCTGGACAAGACAGGAGTCCAGAACCGACGAAAAGCACTGAAGAAGCCCAGTGCGCCGATCGGCACAGCTCATGAGCCGATCAGCGCAAGGGTATTTTGGCCCACAGAAGTGACCAAGGCCCATTCCGATGGAAGTTTATCTGATGTTTATGGAAGTTTATCTACGCAAGATACTTGGAGATATTTGCTTAGAAGATTTATGGAACTTCAAGATCTCGATGTGGGGTACAAGACTTTATCTCGAAGGAAAAGGCCCACATGGCAGCTGTGGAAGACAGAAGAACCAACTCATAGCATAAACCAGAGAGAACACGGCTTGCACCGATCAGTGCAATCCTACGCTGATCGATGCAACCGACTTATTTGCTAGAAACCGAGTTCTTCACGAGTAGAACCCCTATATATACTTGTAACCCCTAGCCGTGATGAGAACTCCGGGGGGCGGAGGCAACAGAGGGACAACAGATTCGTGAGTTAGAGCCACCGGGGCTTGTCCTGATAGAATAGATCTCTAGTTGAGTTGCAAGAACCATTCGTGTAAGAGTTGATCCGTCAAGGTAGGCCATCTCGATAGTGATGAATCTTACTCTATGTATCTCAAGGATGATTGAATACGTTGATGATGGTTTTGGTGATTTGTCTATCTTGATTCTATAATCATGCATGTGCTTATTCTCATTGCTTAGTTCTAAGCTAAGTAAGTTGATATTATCTTAATCGTGGTGATTAGGATAGTATTCAGACATTGTATTGATTATAGTTGCTTGATGATGCCGGTAGTGTGGTTTAGCGATGACAGCACTAAACCTACGCAACACTATTGGATAGTTGAGTAGGGTAAGATACTCGCGTGAGTAAGGGTTTCCTCTCGGCAGCGATAAAACGGGAGCCGCTCGGAAAGCAGGGTGGTATTATTCATTATAGGTTTTCATTGATCCATGTAATTATCCATTATGATGGTGTTTAATTAGACTATCTGGTTATGATCTCACTAGTAGATATCTGACTACTCACCAAATAGTTTTAGCTTTGGCTTTGACTTGCACTCTAGTTCAACTTCACTGGTGTACCGATCGGCTCAACACCTACGCCGATCGGCTCAATAACTTAGATCCGCAACAGTGCCGATTGGCTCAACCCTGCGCCGATCGGCGCAATGACAGAATTGTTGTCTGGCGCACCTTTGCGCTGGCCAGTCTCCCCTTCATACAACCTGAACTTGACAGTAGCCTTGATTAGATCTTTTACTGTTAACTTTGTTAATTTATCCCTATGGTCTCAGTGGTTCGATAATACCTTGGAATACTCTAAGGGAAAAAGTGCTACAACGGTACACCGTCTTCTTGTGGGATATAAGTGGGTGCGTAGTATTGACCAACAAGCATATTTTTCTGCCGCCGTTACCGGGGACCATAGCAGGTTTTTAAACATTGTTTGATGTATTAGTATTTAGTCATTGTGCTTTACTTGTCTTTTTAGTACATATATGCTATTAAGTGAAATTAACAGGTATGGACGGTCCTAAGTCAAACAAACCCTCTAATTACACCGATGATCCAGAAAAGCTCTTACGCAAGAAGAGAATAGTGGAAAAGAGGAGCAAGTCACTTGGAGATTTAGCTGAAGAACCAGTCAGTGCCAGCCCTTGAGTATTATTCACAATTGCAGATCTAGAAGCAGGAGCGATGGCAGACCAGTCCTTGGTTAATAGTTTCAAGCCTCAATTGGATAAGGTTGCCAAGACAGATTTCCAAGAAGCTCAAGACCATGCTCCATATCAACTAGAGAGGTATGTGGGATTAGTGGCACAACAACCGTTCACAGGTTCGGATTAGTGGCACAACAACCGTTCACAGGTTCGGAAGATCCCAAGTGTGTAGTACATTCAAAGTAGCAGGATTAACCGAAGATCAAGCACGTGTGCGGCTGTTCCCCTTCTCTCTAGTTGGACGCCCTAAGCAATGGTACAATAGCTTGGAAAACGCAGTAAAGACTGCATGGGAAACCTTAGCAGTTGCATTCTTAGCCAAATACTTCCCTCCTAGTAAGACTCAAGCTTTGAAGAATAAGATTCTTGGATTTACGCAGAATATTGATGAGAGCATTGGAGAAGCTTGGGAAAGATACAATGAATATATGATGCATGCCCTCATCATGGTCTTACAGTTGGTGAAACTGTTGAGAGATTCTACGTTGGATTGAATATCCCCTCCCGTCAACACTTAGATGCTTCAGCTGCGGGTTCATTCATGTCAAAGACTCCCACTCAAGCTAAGGAATTGGTCAAATTGCTAGTTGAAAATCAATCATGGGATAGTGAGAGAAGTTCAAGGAACCTACAACCTTCTAAAGGAGTAGCAAAGAGCATGATTGAGAGGACTCATGAAGACTTGGTTATGGATCGCCTTGATGCTATTCAAAGAAGGTTGGACAATAATTCTCATATCCCTAAGGAAGAGTCACTCAGGCTAGCAGAATCACTCTCCACTTGTGATGAGTGTGGAGAATTTGGTCATGTACAGAAAGATTGCCCTGAAGAGATGAAGATGCTAGAATATATAAAGAATAGTGGATGGAAACCCCAATATCAGCAACAAAGGAGTTCTTTCTCTCCTAGTTCGTCCATGCAAAACTATATCTCACTTCGTCTCCAAATTCATCAGTTCTTTCAAGCTCAAGAAAAGATCAACAAGGACAATCAAGCTAAATTCAAGGAGGTTGATCGTGTTCTTGAAGGGATTAATGACAAGGTGATAGAAATTGGGAGCTCCAATGAGCAGATTTTTGAAACATACCAAGATTATGGAGCAACAGATGGGACAGTTATCACAGGCCATTCAAGGCAACAAAGGGGTTATTCCTAGTAATACAATGTATGCAGAGTAGTTAAAGGCAATAGCTACACAGTCAGGAAAGCAAACAGAAGATCTAGAGCACTCTACGGGAGCAAGGAAGACCCGCTCTGATCGGTGTGATGGTACTGTTAGCACCGATTGGCTCACTCATTGCGCCGATCGGCGCGAGGAAGAGATTGACCTCTCTGGACCAAAAATGGGTATGGAAATAGCGGAGCATGGCCCTACCACATTCTTGGATACTCAACTGCTGACAAAGACAGAGAGAGTGCGGCAACATGATAAGCAATTTGCAAGGTTCGTCGATATTATGAAGAAGCTTTGCATCAATGTCCCTTTTGTTGATGCTATTCAAGTACCTACCTATGCCAAGTACATTAAGGACATGATGCAAAACAAGAAGTCTCTAGCTTCCGAAGAGGTTGTGAAGGTCACTAAGGAACTTACGGCGGCGATCAATGATGTTGCACTTGAGAAGAAACCTGACCCTGGATCACCAAGAATCAAATGCATAATTGGAACAAGGATATTTGATAGATGCTTGTGCGATCTTGGAGCAAGTGTAAGTATTATGCCCCATCATATATTCACAAGTCTCAATTTGCCTGAATTGGAGCCTTCGAGTATGTGTTTGGAGTTAGCCGACCAATCTGTATGCTTCCCTGATGGAATTGCTGAGGATGTGCCTATTCAAATTGGAAATCACATCGTCCCTGTTGATTTTATTGTGCTTGATATGGATAAGAGGACGAGAACCCCGTTGATCTTAGGCAGACCCTTCTTGAGGACAGCAAAGGCAAGAATTGATGTTGGGAGTGGTGAGATAAGCTTCGATATAAGTGGAACTCCCTACTCTTTCAAATTTCGCCCAAGGGGAGAAGAGTGTCGTGCTATTGATGAAGTGAAGAGGTACAAGACACCGAGGCAACGTGGCATCAAGAGTGATTGGAGAGGATGTAAGGATAGGTCGTCCGAGGTATATGAGCTATGAAGATAAGTGAACCTTATAGTGTCGCGGTCTTACACCCCGCACTGCGACACTAAGGATTGATTGCTCGCGGGGAGGTCAAGCTCTTTGACCTCTAAATAACTAGAGCGCTCTTGGAGGCAACCCAATTGTTGGAAGATTTAGAAGTTGTTTAGTGCTTGCGGAAGGGCAACCCGTCTCATTTAGTTAATTAATGCTACCCGAGAGGGCAACCCGTTGTTTTTAATTTGCTTTCTTGTACTAAAAACAATCTCCTGAATAAAAGAATTAGAAAAAGTGTATGCTTAATTCTTGTGTGCTCCTATGTTGTCTGTTTATTTGTGCAAAACTATGTGCATATATATTGTAGACTTACAACGCAGGAATAAAAGAAATAGACCAAAAACAGGAAGGAACAGAGCTTGCACCGTTCGGCGCACTCATGCGCCGATCGGCGCATTGATAACAAGTCAGGACAGAAGGCTGATGACGCCCAGAATGGAAGAGGAGCCAAAAGCCAACCAGCACATCAATTTTCAGAAATAGATCTAGTTTCAAGATGAAGAGCGACATCTAGAGAAGAAGGGAGGGGCCAGGAGCAAAAGTGGACACCACGCCGATCGGCGCGAGACGTTGCGCCGATCGGCGTTGTCACTAGATGGGCCCCACTTCACATGCTAATGCTGTAGGAACTTTGGGAAGAGTGGATATTAGGTGAAAGAAATGAACATGAGGCATCAGGATCAGAGCCAGAACAGAAGACAAGGTGCAAGGAACTTGTGCCGTTCGGCGCGCTTCTACGCCGATCGGTGCTGGTACCCATGTTGCGCCCAAATTGGCGACATATTCGGCAGGCACTGATTCTTAGGAACAGGTATGATTTCTATGTAGGTTTCCAGTGCAGAGGAGACATGGAATTGAACAAAAGATGAAAAAGAGACAGCGTGCCGATCGGCACTGGCCAGAGCCGATCGATGCAGTCAATCAAGACAACGGGATTCTGTGTTGTTCCCCTGCCAGCCGACATGGTGTACCAGGAAAAGACGAAAAGGATGGAAACAATGAAAGGGAGGAGAATCAAGAACCAGAGCGGTTAGAGAATTCAAAATTTGAAATGTGCCGATCGGCACAGTGACCACGCCGATCAACGCAACCCCAAATTTTGGAAATTTTGGGCGGGTCCTTCTCCTGGAAGTTTCCGACACTATAAAATGGAGGTCATGCGCCCCCAGTTCGGCACACCATCCCGATAATCTCTCCACCTTCCCCACTACCCACGATCTCGCACATGTTCCGCATTTCTCGCAGATGGATCGTCTCCGCTCCTCCGTCAGCAAGTTGGCCAAGAGGCTGTGCCGGGGAAACAGTTCTGGCGGCAGAGGCGAATCGAGCGGTGACTCCTCGTCTAGGGGAGGGGCTCCGGCACTCGCGATGACATGTCAGTGGGTGCTGCATCCACCGGCTCAGCAGCGGCAACATATGAGATCCGTGCCCGCCACTCTGTCTGTGGTGTGCCCCTTTTGACGGGGCGTGCTACGAGGAGCCAAACGGAGGGAAGCCATGGAGTTCCCAGATCACCACCATCACTGTCATTCGTGCCGCGAATGGTGGAGGAGGGCTTCACCCTCCTGAGCAAGGAGGAACAGCAGCACTACCTCACGGTGAGGGGAAGGTTCGTCCCCAACTTCGACATGGACGAGACCTTCCTCACCATGATCGGCATGTGGGAGGACACAAGGAGGATGCTAGACAACCTTGGCTGGGTGGACTTCAACCATCTCCCCATGGACTTCAACATTGACATCGTCACCGAGGTTGCCTCTACAATGAGGCTCAGCTCCGACGACTATGGCAACGAGGCCATCAACTTCCACGTCCACGACATTAGCTACATGGTGACCATGGAGGCGGCGGCTCAAGCCTTCGGCTTTGACGCCAACGCCGATGTGGTCGGCATCTTGGGACATGGGGAGTTGGACTCCTTTTGGAGGCGGCTCTCGTTCGTCAAAGAGATGAAGCGCGACAACATTTGTAACCCAACCATTCAAATCTTCCATCGGTGGTTGGTGGCGTGCACATGCGACAAGGTTGACTCCCGCAACGTCACCGATGCGGACTTGCAATGGCTATTCAACGCCATCGTGAGCCCATCTCACTGCAACCCTATGTCGGTGATGGTGCGGGGTTGGTTCGAGAAGAGGGGCAAGAAGAGCAAGAAGTTGGCCTTTGGGGGCTATCTTCAATGCCTGGCAGCCCACGTCTGTGGTGATGACGGACCGGGAGTACGCGTAGACAAGTGGGAGCTCGTAACAGAGATCGGCAAGAATATGACTCATGGCAGCATTGTCACGGGAAGTGTTCACACCGGCTTCCATGTCGATGGCACCAACATTAGGCTCCCGTGTGCGGAGCTAGGAGTTTTTCTCCCTCACAAGCTAGAGGGAGGAAATTGGCTTGAGGAAGGTCTCCTGGGGGGGGGGTGCAAGTTCTCAGGGACCGCCGTGGGCAGATTTGATAACCGGCGACATCTACAGCAGCCGACAGTGAGTGGAACTCATGGGGGTCATGCCAAGAGCCTCAGCAGTATCAGATAGGGTGGAGCGACGCAGCGGGCGGTTCATAGCCCACTGCGCCGGTCGGCATAGGCGACGCACCGGTCGGCGCATCCTACTTCAGCATAGGCGTTAATTATAGGTACCAAGGACGGGTACCTGTGGTGCCTCCGGTGCCCGGTGCAGACTTCTTCGAGCCCATGCAGGGGTACCACAACAACAACATGCACCATATAGAGCACGTGGAGGACGCCACATCCCAATGGAGGAACAATCACGACGCGATGGTGGAGGAGTTCGAGCGACTCAAGGCGCGGTGCTATGGCTTTGATCAGCCATCGTCTCCACCTCCGCTTGATTAGAGTGTGATGTACATATGGCCCGATCTTCCGAGAGGTAAGGGGATAAACTCAAATTTGGGGAACTCAGCGTCGACGACCCGGCTCGAATCAGACAAGATCCCAACCCCACAACCGTTACACCAAGCACAACTTGATTGTTCCTACAAGCGAAATCGAGAACACAAGCAAGAGAGGATAAACACGCAATATGAAATTGCAAATATGGATGAAGCAAATCATAAGAAAAGGTTCAAGCTCTGAACACAAAAGGACTAATCGCCACAGTGGTGTAGAACAAGAACAGGGGCCCTGGATTACATTAAAAGGACTTGTCGCCACAGTTACAATAATTCGATTAAGTTTCTCTCTGGAAAACTGAACTAAACAAAACCCAAAACTAAAAAACGGTGTCTATTGAGTTTATGTAGGAAACAAAGATGTCCTAGGGTTGGGGGCGACCAGGGGGGGGCGCCCACAACATGGGCTTAAGGCCCGACATGATACATGGCCAAGTTGGCCCAAAATAGGTGGCACAACACCTTGTCATGGTCACATATTATGACTCACGACAGTTCTGGAGCTAGGACCAGAACCAAAACGACGGCGTCGTCATCCCCTTTCCAACGCATCAAAGAACACCTCGTTTGGACGTCGGATGTGGGAGATATCATCAAAACCGTGAAGGGGTGTCAGCTGAATCCGGGACGAACGCGGCGACCGAGTTGGTGACGACTTGTAACTTGGGGAAGGCCATGATATGCGTGTATCCAGCATGGTGATGTCCTCATCATCCTCCCCTTCTTAAATTGGAGTCGCCCTCGACTCCAACTCAGCATCAATCTCCTGCAAAAGGTTAGTACTAGCAGAATGCAAAATACAAGATACATGATCATCGATAGAAGATATATCATGACAAAGCATAGTATAGCAAGGTGCATCATGATTATCACAAAGATCAGTAACAGTAGATGTTATAGCAAGAAAAGCACCTCCCTTTAACTGAATAGCCTTATGTTTAACAACAGAAAGTTGTTTGTTATCATGTTTATTCTCAGTATTTTCAGCAAGCAGTTTAAAATGATTTCCAATATCAGCAGGCAATAACGGACGCAAAGTAATATTCCTGTCCTTATGCACGAATGTATATGTATTTGTTCTACCATGGTGGGCAGCATCCGTATCATATTCCCATGGACGGCCTAATAAAAGCGAACATGCTTGCATAGATACAACATGAAAAGTGTATGCGTGCTGATCGAGTTACCTGTGTCGTACCACTATTGTTGAACCATTTGATGTGGTAGGGCTGATGTTGTGCATGCGTGGTCAAGCCAAGTTTGCTTACCAAATCAGAACTTACCAAGTTGTTACAGCTCCCAGTATCAATGATGGTGAGAACACGGTGGTCCGCAACAATGAGGTTCATGTAGAATAAATTGTTACGTTGTTGTTCTTCCTCTTGTCCCACCCGAGTGGTCAACACACGCTGTACAATGAGGCTAGGAAAGCCCGCGGTGGCAGCAATAGAATCAATGGCGGTAGTCTCCTGCTCCTCCGTCGAATCTGCAACAAGGTTAGGCATACGAGCAAATTCATCTTCAATATCACTAGAACTTTCATACCCATCAGCGGTAGCGATGAAAGCACGACGACTAGGGCAATCCTTCATGACATGTCCCATGCCCTTGCAGCGGTGGCAAATAATTGTGGTGGAGGAGCCACTCCTAGTACCGGAAGTAGTAACCTTCTTCTGGTGTTGGTGCTGCACACTAGACGATTGCTCTGCAGAAGTAGGCGCAAGTGGAAAAGTTGTTACTGGTGTCTTAGCAATATCACTCTTCAAGTTCTCTACTCAGTGCGTTACTAGAGATATTGCTCAGTGTTGGACCTGCAAGATTGTTGTGGAAGGCGTCCCTGTACTTCTCGTTCAGCCTTAAGAGCAATATGATACAATTGACTGAACCTATTCCACTTTTTATAGTCAACAATATTCTGGATATCACGGTTCAAACCACCAAAAAATCTAGCACTAGTTGCAAGATCATCTTCATGTATATCACAACGTGCTAAACCAATAAGCAATTCCTGATAATATTCCTATACTGTTTTAGTACCTTGTGTTAACGATTGTAATTTCAAACGTAAATCACGTTGGTAATAAGGAGGAACAAAACGAGATGTCATGCGTTGTTTCAAAACAGGCCAAGTGGCAGGTATAGCAGCATTAGTATTGCAAAGATCATTCCACCAAAAGAGAGCAAAACATGTAAACTCACTAGTAGCAAGTCTAACTCTATGCTCAGCAGGAACTAAATGAGAATTAAATTTCTGTTCAACAGCAAGGTCCCAATCTAAGTATGCTTCAGGGTCAGCACTACCGGCAAAAGGTGGTATGTTAAATTTGGGCTTAACAAAAGTATCAGTATTACCACGATTGTTATTACCTCCCATACCGTGTTGATTATAGTGAAGACGGTCTGCATCACGGTCAAAATCATCATCAGCAGCAGCTCGGTGAGGTGGAGGTTGTCGTTCAACATCCTCAATGCGGTGGACAATAGTGTTGATGTGACCCATCAACTCGACAAACTTTGTTTCCATAAATGTACGCTGGTCCGCAAGAAGCTTCATGAGCTCGGCCTTGGAGACGCAATCATTGAAGTCTGTAGGGGACTCCAACTCTCCAGGTGTCCCTTTCCCTTTCTCTGACATGGTTAAAAGCAAAAGACAACACTAAACAAAAAGATTAGCCCTATCAACTAGCAGGCAGCAGAGGGTGTAGAAAGTGGAAAACAATATCAGAAGCAATGTATCACAATCTTGCAAGTATTCTTACCAAGCCAAACAGGTCGACACAATCTGTAGTTGAGCTTGGGTGTAACAGTTGCAAGGAAAAAACCTGTGCTACAATATGTATAGCTTGGAAGGCTACTATGTATGTCACTGAAACACAATTCAATAATAGATAGTAGCACTGAATAAATGTCTAAAGCAGTGTCCTAATTGCTGGCGAAAGAATCGTGTTCAAAAATAGTTGTGACAGCAAGAACAATGGCAAAGAACAATGACAAAGGCAGCAAGGATCAAAACAGCCTTCCTAGACTTAGAATTTTCAGGGGGGGGGGGGGGTGCAAATCAAAATCTTGATTTTTTTGTATGATTTTTCTACTATTTTTCTGTGATAGAGGAACACAAAGGAAGGAACCACAAGAAGTTTCAACTTAAACAGAGGCAAAATAAAGGGTAGGCAAAATCTCAAAGTTTCACCGAAAGCGCTATTTTTGACTTGACAATTTTTTTTCTATTTTTTCCGGATTTGTTTTTGAATTTTTTGACAAGGGCACACAGGGCGGAGCCGAGTGTGGGTCACCTCAACTTTGAGTAAAGAATCTACTATAAAAATTTCAGCCCAATCGGAGCAACGAGCGAAAAGTTATGCCTGTTTTACCGAAGGTATGTCAAGATAGGGTTTAAGGGGTGAGGGGGGGGGGAAACCGAATCGGGTAGGGTTTTTTTTGTTGGCAACAGATTGTGGGTGTGGTGGGTGGATGAAACGATGGTGAATCCAACGGAAAACATGATGGTGATGGTGGTGTGTAGCGGAGATCAAAAGACAAACCGAATTGAAACACAAATTCAAACCAGCAACTGAACTTGACTAGGACACAAACTCAACACTACGGACTCTGAAATTAAATTATGTAAAGGCTAAACAGTGTCTGGGATGGTGGAGAAATTTTTTTTTGTAGGCTTTTTTGTGGACAAAAGGTGATGAACACAAACCAATCTAAAGGGAAGAACACGATAATACCTCACGGGGAACCTGGAAATCTGATACCACTTGATGTAGATATGGCCCGATCTTCCGAGAGGTAAGGGGATAAACTTGAATTTGGGAAACTCGGCGTCGATGACCCGGCTCGAATCAGACAAGATCCAACCCCACAACCGTTACACCAAGCACAACTTGATTGTTCCTACAAGCGAAATCGAGAACACAAGCAAGAGAGGATAAACACGCAATCCGAAATTGCAAATATGGATGAAACGAATCACAAGAAAAGGTTCAAGCTCTGAACACAAAAGGACTAATCACCACAGTGGTGTAGAACAAGAACAGGGGCCCGGGATTACTGTAAAAGGACTTGTCGCCACAATTACAATAATTCGATCAAGTTTCTCTCTGGAAAACTGAACTAAACAAAACCCAAAACTAAAAGATGGCGGCTATTGAGTTTATGTAGGAAACAAAAACGTCCTAGGGTTGGGGGCAACTAGGGGGGCGCCCACAACATGGGCTTAAGGCCCGACATGACACATGGCCAGGTTGGCCCAAAATAGGTGGCACAGCACCTTGTCATGGTGACATATTATGACTCACGACCGTTCTGGAGCTAGGACCAGAACCAAAACAATGGTGTCGTCGTCCCCTTTCCAACGCATCAAAGAACACCTCATTTGGACGTCGGATGTGGGAGATATCATCAAAACCGTGAAGGGGTGTCGGCTGAATCCGGGACGAACGGGGCGACCGAGTTGGTGATGACTTGTAACTTGGGGAAGGCCATGATATGCGTGTATCCAGCGTGGTGATGTCCTCATCAGAGTGCCTAGGAGTGGGAATATGTATCGGTTTCCTGGTTTGTGTTTTCTTTTATCTTTTGCAATCTTTTTTGTTTATTTGCTTATGTGTATGTGAGCGGGTTGGGAAACCATGTATCGGGTGTGTTTATTTTCATGCAGGTGTGTTAGTAGTAGTTTTATTTTCATGCAGGTGTGTTAATAGTAGTTTTATTTTCATGCCTGTGTGTTAGTAGTAGTTTTATATTAATGCAAGTGTGTGTGAAAATCGTCACCATGTATTCAAGTTTTGATCTTAATATAATGGTGGCGGTTATGCTCTTTTAGAAGAATTGAATTACCTATTCTTTCTTGAAAAGTGTTGATGGAGATCAAATAATGTTGAGCATTGAATAAAATTTCAAACTTACACTTAATGATTATTCAGCAAATATTTCTTATGTGGAGCAATTCTGGATACCCATGTGCTTCATTTGCATTGTTTAATTCGTGATGTTAACTTAGTACCAATCTTTTTATAAATAAATTTTCATGTTGTGAACTTTGGAATTTATTGTTTCCAAGATCCTCACCTACCACATCCTATGTTTCTGGCTGTATTTGAACTTTGAATAAATTTTGAAGCCAAATGAATCAAATACCAACAAAAGCTGGTAAATTCAGGTTGAGAGCCGATCGGCGCCGTTTTGAACCGATCGGCGAAGCAGAGACTAAAAAAAATGCTCTGCTGATTGCTAAGGGACTAGCAAAATTTTAAGTGTGGGGGTTGGTATATGACATGATTATTCTCGAAATTCATTCTAATATAGCCTCGAATCATTCCAACCATGTGCAATCTGATAATGGGAGTTCCTTTTTCTTCCAAGATCAAATTTTTGATGCACATGTCCACATATTCAAAGTGTGAGTCCTTTCTTAAATTTTCTTTGGCCATCTTTTTATGTTTTTAATTCCAATAAAGAATAATCTCCGAGCTTTACAATATATTGTTGATTTATGTTTGCAATCCTTGAATTATCTCACCTAGCTACTCATATAAGCCTTACATTAATATTATTTGATCATTATGATGTAGTATATAGGTTGAGTGATTTGAAAGATGAGTTATTGCCTTGGATTATTTGGAAGATAGATTCTTTATGTTCACAACAATCTTTTAAGTGATTTACATGTGTCAAAAAGTTATAATTTGTGAGTTGAACATAATCTTTTGCTTTCGGGAGAAACTTTGAGCTTTATGCCCATATTTGAATTATTTTTCTAAATACCAGTATGAAATACACTACAATAGAACAATGCTCAACATTTGCTGATGTAAGATATCTTTCATGATAAGAAGAGTATGTTCTTTGCTTTTTCTCTCTTTTACTTTACTCGGGACGAGCAAAGATTTAAGTGTGGGGGAACTGTTGGCACTTCCCAAGTGCCCCTTTTATATGTGAATATCACCCAATTAGAGTATAATTGATACTAATTTAGGCCATTGACCTATGATATTACCTATATATTTGTATATGCGTTGTTTTGGAGCTTTATTGCAGAAACATGTAAAATTGGCTATTAAAGTGATGCTGGACAAGACAGGAGTCCAGAACCGACGAATAGCACTGAAGAAGTCCAGTGCACCGATCGGCGCAGCTCATGAGCCGATCGACGCAAGGGTATTTTGGCCCACAGAAGTGACCAAGGCCCATTCCGATGGAAGTTTATCTGATGTTTATGGAAGTTTATCTACGCAAGACACTTGAAGATATTTGCTTAGAAGATTTATGGAACTTCAAGATCTCGACGTGCGGTACAAGACTTTATCTCGAAGGAAAGGCCCACATGGCAGCTGTGGAAGACAGAGGAACCGACTCAGAGCAGAAACTAGAGAGAACACGGCTTGCGCCGATCGGCGCAACCGACTTATTAGCTAGAAACCGAGTCCTTCATGAGTAGAGCCCCTATATATACATGTAACCCCTAGCCACGATGAGAACCCCAGGGGGAGGAGGCAACAGAGGGACAACAAATTTGTGAGTTAGAGCCACCGGGGCTTGCCCCGTTAGAATAGATCTCTAGTTAAGTTTCAAGAACCATTGGTGTAAGAGTTGATCCATCAAGGTAGGCCATCTCGACGGTGATAAATCTTACTCTATGTATCTCAAGGATGATTGAATATGTTGATGATGGTTTTGGTGATTTGTCTATCTTGATTCTATAATCATGCATATGCTTATTCTCATGGCTTAGTTCTAGGCTAAGTAAGTTGTTATTATCTTAATGGTGGTGATTAGGATAGTGTTCAGACATTGTATTGATTATGGTTGCTTGATGATGCCGGTAGTGTGGTTTAGCGGTGACAGCACTAAACCTGCAGCACTATTGGATAGTTGAGTAGGGTAAGATACTCGCGTGATTACGGGTTTCCTCTTGGCAGCGATAAATCGGGAGCCGCTCGGAAAGTAGGGTGGTCTTATTCATTATAGGTTTTTATTAATCCATGTAATTATCCATTATGATGCTATTTAATTAGACTATCTGGTTACGATCTCACTAGTAGATATCTGGCTACTCACCGAATAGTTTTAGCTTTGGCTTTGACTTGCACTCTAGTTCAACTTCGTTGGTGTACCGATCGGCTCAACACGTGCGCCGATCAGCTCAACAACTTAGATCCGCAACAGTGCTGATCGGCTCAACCCTGCGCCGATCGGCGCAATGATAGAATTGTTGTCTGGCGCAACTTTGCGCTAGCCAGTCTCCCATTCATACACCCTGAACTTGACAGTAGCCTTGATTAGATCTTTTACTGTTAACTTTGTTTAATTATCCCTAAGGTCTCAGTGGTTCGACAATACCTTGGAATACTCTAAGGGAAAAAGTGCTACAACTGTACACCGTTCTCTTGCGGTATATAAGTGGGTGCATAGTTGCGACCAACAGCTTCCTCTCTATAAGAGAATATATTTTCTGAACGAGAAGGAGGACATTAGGCGAAGGATTAGGTCCATGGAAATAAAAAATTGGTATTGATGTACTTGTTGGCCACTCGGTGTTGACGGATTGTCTCTATATCTTTGACTTCAGGCTGACCCATTAAATCTTCAATCGATGTGGCCTTTCCCTTGTTGAGAGGGGAAGAAACACCAGTCGGGGAAGGATTGATGGTTTGAAATGTTGTTGCTGGTGTCGACGTACGAGCTGAAGCCTTGGGAGACATCCTCGGCTCGGTCAGCCCACTTGACGGTGTGCAGACTTGTCGAGGCAAGTCGGTCGGACGAGGAGCAGGGGCTGATCGGGTGTCTTCAGACCCTTGGGTGCTCTGAGCATCACTCGACCGACCGCTATGATCATCAAAGAGTATAACATTACAGAAGAAAATATGGTTATCAACTACAGAGTTGAGGAATCGAAAATGCAAAGAAGTATACCTAGAAGCTTTTGATTTTGATTCGGCAGACTCTCTTCTTTGAGGAAGCGGTCTGTGAGTCAGTCTCCTTTCTCTTCTAAGAAGAATTGCCAACTTCATCGGTCTTCTTCACTGCTCCTGCATCACTCACTGTTTTGCTCGGGGGCTCTGACCGATTTTATGGTCGGTCGGAGTGAGCAGGGGTTGAAAGACCGGCGTCTTGGGGGAGCTCCTCCTCATCATGATCCTTGTCTCCCACATATTGTCGATGGCAATGGGCGGTCTGCTTCACTCATTGGCTTGGGGAGGGCAAGATGATAGGAGATAGGGTAGTAATGCTTGCGGCGGCCCCTATGGATGGCCGTGCGCTCGAGCTAGAACCTCCAGCACCGGTCTGCGGTGGCTTCTCAACATAGTCCGGTCACTGGGAATCGGTCAGAGGGAGCAGAGGGTGTGAAACAAAGGTGTCCAAAACCTACAGATACATGAAGATAACATATGTTATGATCAGTCTGACAAAAAGAGCATCAGAAGTATTCAGAATGATCGAAGCTTACTCAGGCCCGCATAGTGCCCATGTTGTATGCCTTTGCTATCAAGAAGTGATCCTCAATAATTTCTCCTTCAAACATCTTTGAAAGTCGTGACTGATGAAGAGTTGAGTTCGGAGGATTAGGCACTTCCCTTGTCTCATCATCAGAGACATACATCGAGGCGGGGTGGCTCTGTTGCTTCAAGGGTTGCACTCGGCAAACTATAAAGCTCTTCGCTATAGTGATGTTGTCCACCCCATAATTCTTTAGTTCTGCAATCTTTTCTAGTAGACAGACCACCTAGGGGTCGGTGGATTCTGGTTTCTCCGACCACCGCGCTAGAGGACTGGCTTTGGCACCAGAGAAATCAGCAAGAGAACAGGGATGATTGTCGCAATAGAACCACTCATCCCTCCAATTCCTATTCTCGGTGTTCAGAGGCACATTGATGTAGACCTTTTTCCTGTGCAACTAGAAGCCAACTCCACCAATGGTGACATGGTTTTCCTTAGTTAGCAGCGGTCGAAGGACAAAGAGATGGTGGAACAGAGTGAAGTGGGCCAGAACGCCCAGAAAAGCTTTGCACATATGCATGGAGATAGCAATATGGAGGATGGAGTTGGGATTGAGATTGATAAGTTTGATCTCATAAATAAATAGAAACCCGTGCAGAGAACTGCAGTAGGGAACTCCGAAGCTATGCTCAAAGAACGAGCGGAAAACTACAATCTGTTTATGGATTGGAAAGGGGTGAGTCTCTTTCAGTACCTTCCAGTCGATGCGAGCTTGCTCTGGGAGGATGTCGTCCATCACCATTGTGTTCAGATTGGCAGTAGAGAGGCTTCTCTTGGAGAACTCCTGTAGTTTCTCCGAGATCCTTGGTTCCGAGGAGGAGGATTCAGCAAAGGCGGCGGCCTTCTCGGATGATTTTCGAGGAATCTTTGAGGAATGGAGAAATGTGGTGGATCTAAACCCTAGCTAGAGCTTGGGGGCATGAGGGCAATGAAGATCTACGGCGGCGATGGGAGAAAGCACTAACCCTAGCTCCGGGAGTAGAAGAGTCGCAAGAACCAGGGAGGCATGAGGAAGAAGAAGCTCTGTGTGAAAATGGCGGCGTGATTTGGAGTCAATAGCCCTCTGCCTTTTATACCTTCGCCTTTTGACCTAGTCTTTGCATCCCATGGGCTGGTATGGGTCGCACAGTGACAACCTATTCCGGTAAAAATGTAAAAGGCTTTATTCTTTAAAAAGAATTAGAGTTATCCACCTTGAGAAATAATATCGTGGGCTTCTTTGATGAGAACAGTGGTAAATCCACTTAAAAAAACTTTTTGTATCTATGTGATTTGATGACCATATAACAGAGGACTTGATGGTCGTACGGATATAAATTCAAAAGTTAAGTCATTGATTGATGACAATAACTAATTACCAAAATTGGACTTGTATTAAATCGAGTGACAATTCATTAAGGAAAAGCTATACTATGATTAATGTCATTTAGCTTAGTATTGTTATATGATTGATGTCATATTCTTTTATATGGGCTAAAACATGATTGATATCATGAAATTTAGATCCACTAGTCACTCAGACAGGAGTGTGCATCACTTGGCCTTTCTATTAATCGGTCGGCACGATTGATGTCTTGCTAACTGACCTCCTGGTTTGATGATTAGAGGTTTATTTAAGCTCAAATTTGATGGTTTGAGTGGATTATATATAACAAAATATTAAGAGCTAATATTATTAGACTCTTGCATTATTTGTTAGTCTCCAAATTATACAAGAGTCGGGGGCTACACCTGATCAGGTGCACCTAGTCGACGCATCAGATCTATGACGAATTTTGATCATGAGGTCATCCTAATTTATGACCTTCTTGTATCAACGCTGAAGATCACTCGACAAGTCAAGGTTCAAAATCAGGAAGCACTCGGGGGCTGCTGTGGAATACTTACCTTCGGGGTATCCATAGTTATGCTTAAGTCAGTAACCGATCAGGTATCTCATCAATAAGGGAACCGACTGAGTCGACTTGGAGCACAAGGCAATTAGAGATAGACATTCCATGTAAATCCTTGTGGACTAAGAGTAGGACTCTTCGTGTACCCTCTGTTGACCGGATATATAAGGCGATAGGGAACCTCCCATCAGGGACACACAATTACAAGCAATACAATCCACAAAACACAGGACGTAGGGTTTTTACTCTCCTCGAGAGGGCCCCAACCTGTATAACTCGGCGTCTTTTGCAACCATCATAGTTCTTGGTCTCGACGTAGCCCTATAAATATATTGCCGAGTTCAAGTCTCGACAGAACATTTTCTTTTTGTGTTGTGATAATGCTTCTTGTCTCAATCTGGTATAAAGACATCGGAATATTGTTTGCTATAATCCAAGCATGACATCATCATGATTGCCATACTTGTTCAAAACCATTACCTGCTCCAGCTCGAGTGTTTGAACAGTGTTATGCACTGGTGTTGCATCAATGTTGTCCTCAGGGTTCCTAGCTTCACGTTCTGTTGCATTGTAGCTTATGAAATTGTTTGTCCCTTCATTGGTCTCCTCAACAATTATGCTATCAGTGGTCCCTAATGCAATGTTGGTTTCATTGTTATCTACTACAATGTTGCCATCACCGTTTCTAGTGTTTCTAGCTACATTGCTCTCTAGTACATTGCTGGTTTGGGGGTAGCAGCCTGCAAATTACAAAACAGAGAACAAATTACGTAATATGACACATTTAAAAATAGTCAAGATTTTGACTACATTCTATGTGAGAAAATTTAGAAAATTTAGGAGTATTATGAATCTTTAATTGACAACAGAGCTTAGCAATGGCAGAGCTAGGCCCATGTTCTAGATTGGGACAAAGGAAAAAATGCCAAAAATGGAAGCAAAAAATGTATCTTTCAAATTTGAGGGTGGGCATGAGAGTGTTACCTCCAGATTGCAGTTTGTTGGAAACATTGTTGGAAACTTTTGCAACAATTTTTCTTCAAGTTTGGCCATGAGTCACTCCTCCTCTTCTTCCTTCTCGGCAGCTTGCTTTGCAAGAAGTGCTTTTATTTGCTAAAGCTCAATAGCTTGTTCTTGGACTCTGTCCTTAAGCAGTTGCTTTTTATTTGGATTACGCATGTAACCTTGCCCACGTATCTTGCTTGATTTAGCGCTGGTTGTTTCCATGTACGATTGGTGCAGAGCAAGGCCCTCTTTACCACGTGCAGATGTGTTAGTTCTTGCTTCGTCAGAACCCAATTCAGATAATTCAGCCATATGCAATCTCCTGGCTGCATTGCTCTGAGGAAAAGAAGCCCGACACCACCCATTCCACTACTTCAGTGAGGGGAAGCAGAAGCCCAGCTTGGACGAGGCCCTCCAACTCACCGTGGAGCATGTGAACACAGACATGACGGTGGCGAGGTAGTTGCAGTGGAGAGGTGAGGCGACAGCTGCCGAACAGCGCAACCGACGAGAGAATATGGGGGAGAAGACAAAGGGTAGAAAGGGAGACGGTTTAGGTCGGACTTAAATAGATGGCGTGCCTAGGGAGTTATGATCCGTTTTGATCACTGGGTCCAGCCACCACCTGCACGAGGTAAGGGAGTTAACTTCTCACCACACCTCCCACGGTGTGGTTCTCGTCACAACCAGCCCCACTCCCTCTTTCCCTTGTGAAGTCTTCGGGTTCCGTTCCACTCCTCGATGCCTTAACTCGGTGGCCCCACTACCCTCGCTCTTTGAACGGGGCGCGCCTGCCCATGATCCCCACATCAACGGAGATGAAGCGACCTGACGACTCAACCGGGACCACCGTAACGCACGCATGAGGTAAACACGCCGACTTTACCTTAAGAAGTGGGGAGACGGATCAGAACCCACCAAAAATCCCATGCCCCCCTTTACTCCACCTAGATTTAAGGGAACAGGCCCGCGGAAAATCCGGCCGACTCCCCTCACGCTCCACGTGAATAGTAAGTGGGACGGGCTAAGCCATAGGTGACGCGTATGTGCCAACTAACCATATCTTGCAGCCATGTCTTGATCGACCCCCTTGGCTCGATCGACAACGACCGAAGAGCCAGCATGATAGACCATGACTCACTCGACCCGACTGGGATCGGCGGGTGCAGGTAAGACAGGATAAGAGGCTGAAAACTACCTAGATGGCCCGATGGCGCCGAGGTTCTAAGGCTGGCCCCGCGGAAGGGTTCGACAGCTGCCTAGTGCATAAAATAAGAGGGGCACGAGCGATGGGCACAGCTAGCAGCCAATACCCTAAACCACGAAGGTCAAGGGCATCGTGGAGTCATGTTTGAGTCCCGTTCTGACTCGTCCGTTGGTATCTCCCCAAAGAGAGGCAGCCAGCCGTAGAGACCCTGTCGACGAGGAACCAGAGATCTCACTCGAACAAGCCCGATAGCAGCTCACCGAGCAACCATGTTTCAGCCACCGAGGCAAAAACGTGGCCCGGCTCTATCCTCCGTCTCACGAACGGGACATAGAAGGAGAAAACAAAAAAGTCGAAATGACCACTCGGCCGATCCTTTCACATCAAGCGGGGACGCGAGGGTCGGCATTGCCAAACGAGACTCAACGACGGGGTCACATTTTTATCCCTTACTAACAAGACCACTTAAGGCCGACTTACACAAAACTCTCTCTCTCCTTTTTCTTTACAAAAGCGAGTGTCAATGACTTAGAAAATGAAGAGTAAGAGAAAGGGAAATTGACCTAAGGGGTCTATTACGGGTGTATTCGTTTCCACCCCTCTGATTTTTAGACATGTTCCATCGAATATTGTGATACTAATTAGGAGTCTTAAGTATAGATTACTGACAAAACCCAGTCCATAACCCTCCCTCTGAATGATGAGACAAATCTATTAAGACTAATTAGGTCATGATTAGATAATGTGATTCTACAGTAAACATGTCTTAATGATGACTTAATTAAGCTTAATGAATTTGTCATGCTGATGCGTATTCAACTCCGTAATTAGTTTTATATTTAATATATACTTAATAATCTTATGTAGCATTTTAATGATTGATATGATCCCACTAAAATTTAGACCCCAAAAAATGAACACACCCTACAAAGGAAAGTGTGGGATACTTGCTTTACGGGTATCCTCATACAAGACTAAGTCGGTGGCCGACCAGGTACTTCATCACAAAGGAAGCCGACCGGGTCGGCTTGGAGCACAAGGCATTTAGAGACAGACTTACTATGTAAATCCTTTAGGGTTACAACTAGGATTCTTCATGTACCCCCCAGCCAACCAGATATATAAGGCGGCAGGGTACCCCCCATCAGGAGACAGGCGATACACCAGATTACAATCAATACATAGAACACAGGACACAAGGTTTTTACTCTCATCGAGAGGGCCCGAACCTATATAACTCGGTGTCTTGTGTAACCATCATAGTTCTTAGTCTCGACGTAGCCCTATTTATTTATTGCCGATCTTAAGCTTCAATAGTTGGCGTGCCAGGTAGGGGAAAAGGCTCATCGGGATTCTCCGTCGACTACGACGGCCAAAATTCCCATCATTCAGTTCTCACCGGAGTTCAAGATCTCCTATGGATCACTTGACTTCACGATCGGCGACAAGGGAGCCCTAGGTTTGGAAAACCACATATCTGACTCAGCCGCAGCCGTCTCCATGGCGCGATCACCGAGTTTGTCTCACATGATCCCCGCATTGGTTCCACTCAGATCCGAGGAAGAAGGTCCTTCCTTCGGGAATGATTCAAAATCGGATTGGTCCTTTGATGAGGACTCGGTTGGATCTGCTTACCGATATCCCCATACTGTCAACATGGTGGATATAGCAGATCCTGCGGATAGAGAGCAAGATGGTGACCAAGATGGTGAACAAGAAGGTAACCCCGTCGATGGCCACCCAAAGCAATTAGCCGAAGGAGGTCAATAGGAGGAGAACCCTCCAGTTGATGACTTATCGGTCGGTCACCGCCGTCGACCAAGAGGGTCGCGTGGTTCACGTAACGCACGCCGACTAGATCTCGGTCCAGACCTCGAAGTGGATGGCATCAAGATATACCACAGTTCTCATAATAACATCGTCAGGGCCAAAACTTTGCTCGACACTCTAATTGTCGATGCGAATTATCAGACCCCTGCGATGCAGAAGGCGGTGGCTATGCTTAAGGCCGCTACGGCTTAAGAGGCCACAAAATCTTAGTCGATCACAAGTTCTAGTCACACATCTTCACGAGGTCGGCATAGGCATGAAGATCTAAGAAATTCTCTCAGTGTCCATGATGAACGAGTTACCATCAACTCTCACTATGAAGAACACGCTCGGGACAACCGACGCTATGAGGAAGAATGTCGTGATTAGAGAACGGACGACCGACAGGATGACCAACGGGACAACCGACGAGAGGACCGTCAAGATCCTCCTCCAAGAGACAACCGAGACGACCTTCATCGACATGATGATCGGGATCGGCGCGATAACGATGATGAGGACCATCAGCGACGTCCTCATGATGATGATGTTGGTCCGTGACACAGCCACCATCCAATTTCGCCTCTAGACTGGCATAGGCGGTCATCGACGCCTACCGATGACGAGATCGATGGCATCAAAGCTTACATCCCTAGGCTTTGCATAGCTCGATGGCCAAAAGGATTCAAGCCGGTCCCCATCAAAAAATACAATGGTCAGACTAACCCCCGAGAGTGGCTGTAGCTCTACAGCAAGGCGATTTGGTTGGCTGGAGGTGATTCCTATGTAATGGCTAATTACCTTCTGGTCTGCCTGGATCTAGCCATTCGGATATGGCTCACATCTCTTCTGGAGGAGTCAATCACGTCTTCGGGAGACCTCGACAAGAAGCTCATAGAAAGCTTCCAAGCTACCTGCAATCAACCGGGCAAACACTTCAACCTCACTCGAATCAAGCAGAAAACCGATGAACCTCTTCGTGACTACATCAAGCAATTTTGCGGTAAGAAGACTAAGATCCCCAATGTCCCAGACCAACAAATTATTGCTGCCTTCCAAGGAGGGATCCACAGCGATGATTTGGTTCGAGAGATCGGTCGGAGGAATCATGACCTCAAGCTGACTGCTCAAGAGTGCTTCGAGATCGCTGACAAGTTTGTATCTGGTGAGTCGGCATTAGATGACATCCGGGGAAAAGGCAAGGAGAAGTAGTCAAACAAGCTCGAGTCCTCCAAGAAGGACAAGAAGAGGAAGCCTGACAACATGGTTCACACGGTGGACCGATTTTAGAAGAACCCTCAAACAAACCAACCATCCATGGATGAGCTACTGTGTGGCCCGTGCCTTTGGCACCCAAAGGGTAACCACAAAGCAAAGGAGTGCTATCGACTGAAGGGTTTTGCAACAGCTGCGCTCAAGGTGGCTAAAGATCCCTCGAGGCACAATAGCAAAGACAAGACCAAGGATGATGGCAACAAGGATGATTCAGGAGAGTTCAGGAGCCCCGCAAGGAAGTCAACTTCATCTTCGGTGGCCCGGATGCCCATGTGTCCAAGCGCAAGCAGAAGATGGAACTTCGAGAGATCAACTCGGTGGAACCAGCTGCGCCTCATTTCATGAGGTGATCTGAGATGCCAATCTGAGAAACCATGTGGAATTGTGCCATGATATGCTATACTTGTGATGAGTAATTGACTTGAGCGGATTTGGTGTTTGAGTTGAAATGCAGGAATCCAGGGATTGCATGTGTTTGCATATCATGGTTATGACTAACTGGAGTTGGTGGAGATATTGGTCATGTTGCAGGAGATGGGAAATGTGTTTGCTTGTCTCATGATGTGTAGGTCACTGGAGTCGACTTGGCGGTCAACGGCGAGAGGATCGGGCACAAGTAGGGGACTTGGGGCCAGACGATCGGGATGTCCCAGAGTCAAGTAGGTAAAATCCGCAAGCGCACGGAGAATACCGCTGTAGCATTTCACCCGGAAGTATTCAGGGTATCGTATTTGTTTATCCCAAAGGAAGGGTATGATCAAGAAGCGTTACTAACATATAAGATCATGTTAACAATTAGCAAGGATATCTAACCAAGACAGGCGGATATATGATAATAACCGGGTAGTGTGACACACACAGAAGATTCCTACTAAATAAATAAAGTCTAGTGGAGGAAAGACTAGGCTAAGCTACTCCTACTATACATTCCTATACAGTTGCATAGCCTAAGTAGAATACATACAGACCCACACTCAGGTTCAGCAGTCAATAATATAGCACTTCAGGCACGGACTTACCCCTGCATCCACAGGCGACTTCCGCCAAGAGCCTACGCACTAGCCTAGCGGGGAGGATTTCAAAGGACGGACAGGGCTGTCACCACCTGCCGCCTACCTCAACGAACCAGTAGACTAACGAATAATTGATGCAAATCAGTCACCCAAATACCATACTTGCATGACCAAAGAGCACTCTGCCCCTCCGCGATTACTATTAACGAGGCAGAGCTACCGTACGAATACGATCACCAAACCCATGCTATACTTTATCAGCTAAAACTAAGCATAGAGACTATAACATATAAACTAGACTATAGTGACGGTATATAACTAGCATGACAATAGTAGTATAATAAATATAAACTACTATCACACAAGTAGACTATACTATCACATATATGGATCACAATATCAAACAAGAAACTCATGACCCAAGCACAACTATATAGAAAAGATATATATATTGATAAGAGCAAAGTCTTACAAAAGGGAAAAGATACAAGAGCCATACCAATTCCAAGTGAAGACTTGGGACTAGAGAGCTCTAGACTCAGCCTAACTCCACTAAAACTCCAAGAACTACTACTAGCAAGAGAGAAATGCTTCTTGTGGTGTGTGTTGAGTGTGAAGGCACACCCTCCTATTTATAGCCTCAATAGGTCGGCAAGGGAGAGTAACCGCCACGGAAGGCATCTCAAACCGTCATCAGGAGTCGCGGAGGAGCCAACACGTGGAAGCCCAGGCGGAGAGGGCGCCCGGCCGGGTCGGCCGACCTGACCAGGTCGGCCGACCTGGGGGTGGCCCCTCCTGGCCTGTGCTTTCTCCAGGTGGCTGTCCTATGGGCCCTGACGTCGGGTTGCGCGGTATTACAGGGAGTTACGTCGGTTAAGTGCTGCAAATGGGCCCTTCAATCCGTGTGACGTCCATGTGGCACTCTCTGATTGGTCGAAAGTGTGTTTTCTTGCCTTTTGAGGTGTTTCCTTCACATTTCCTCCTGCATGCACAAAGTTCTCCAAGTACAAGTGGAACTATATTATTGTGCTAAAGCATGCGTGTATGAAATGCCAAATTCTCCTTTATTTGAGTATAGTTGACGGTAAAAAATGGTACTTAACAGCCGTCAACAGTTATGCCCCCGGTGGTAGGTGGGTGTGTTATGTAGGTCAAGGGTAGAGTGGTCATGTGGACAATAGACCCTAGGCCTATATAAGGAGAGGTGTGGCTAGTGGGAGAAGTGCCTCTCTTCCATTAGCCTTGTGTTAGGACTCTATTCAAGTGCTAGGAGAGGACTTCATGTTTGAGAGGAGAGTAGTGGGTGTGTGAGAGATATCTCTTGCTCTTCCAAATAGTAGGAGGAAGAGGGTGGCTTCCTAGCCTTGTACCTATAAATCTTGTAAGCACCTTTCTATGATATGATAAGTATTTTAGTGCTCAAGATTTCACTCTTCACTTGAATCCCGAAATTCCCTTTTTTCTATTTTCGGAAGCATTTTTGTGGTGATTTTCGATCTCACTTTTGGACGAGTTTTTGGCCCGGATTTCTTGAGAAACTTGTTGCTAGGATGAGCTAGGATAATCCTCTATGGATCCTTGATGGAATTATTGGCTCTAGCACCTTCGATTTGAAGGATTTCTCAAGTTTCCCCTTTTTGGTGTTCTTGGCATGAGATTTGAAATTCGTGATGATTTCTTGAGCCAATTGAGTTGATCTCCTAGGATTAGGGTCGTGATGTGATGAGGATCCACTGGTTCAAAAATCGCATCATTTGGAGTTCGTTTGATTGAGTTTTGGCGAAGTTTTGGGAAGATCCCGAGAGATTTTCTGTTCTGTCGGGGGTCCACCGGCATTGCCGATGACCAGGACCGACACTGCTGATCGGTCTAGTCTGTAGGCTCCAGTGCGATAGCATCCCGCACTGGCACTGCTGATAGATGGGACCGGCACTGCCGATGACGCACACCAGCACTGCCGATGACGCACACCAACTGTCGATGACGCACACCAGCACGCCGGCAGGGATCGACACTGCCGATGGGAGTTCAGTTCTGAACTGTTGAGGGTTGCTTCCTCCCTTTTTGTTTCCGCTGTGTTTCTTTTGTGTGGTTGATCACTCCTAGGGCTAGTACACCACAAGTTGGTGTGTGTAGTCTTGGTGATCGATTTGGAGGATGGCTTGGGTTGTTTTTGGGATATAGGCCAAGTTCTCTTGGAGAATTTTATTTGGCTCCCATTCACCCCCCCTCTGGTCACCTTCTCGGCCCTTCAATTGGTGTCAGAGCCGGTTTGATCACTAGTTGACCTTCACCAGCTTTGTGATCCGAAGGCGACTTGGAGAAGCGTGTTGTCAAGCTGTGGATGTTCAATGGAGAGGACTTCCCCTACTGAAAGTCACAGACCGAGGCGTATCTGCTAAGTCAAGGACATGCAATTTGGGAGATTGTTGATCAGGAGTATGCTATACCACAAGACCTAAACATTGCCTCTGCAGGTGAGTTACTTAGGTATTAGAACAACTCCAAAGCTGTCAATATTCTACTCTCTGTACTTGGTAGGAGTGAACATGATAGGGTTGCACACCTTGACACTGCTCATGCTATTTGGGATAAGCTCTGCACTAACCATGAGGGTACCAACCAAGTCAAGTCTATGCGTAAGGATTCTCACAATAGAAAGTACCAAACCTTTGCACAGAAACCGGGCGAGTCACTAGATGACACTTTTCGTAGGTTTCAGGCAATCATGTGCAACTTGCGGGCTTGTGGTACCGTTGTGTACAATGCCAATGATAGATCTAAGCAACTGCTGTACTCACTTGATGAAAATGTTTGGGGGGTTAAAATTGTTGCTCTAGAAGAAACTGCTGAATTCAATACCCTGAACTGTGAGCAACTGTATAGCAAGCTGAAATCTCATGAACTGCCTAGGAAATCTCATCCTAATCTCGCTATTCCTGCTTCTAGCATGGCTTTGCTTTCTAGTTCTCAGAATGGTGATCACAGTTGTGCTTCTTATGGAACTAACCCCTCACTTGACAAGTCTTCTTTAGAGTTTGCTTTGTCTTCTCTTGTTGCATCTTCCGATGAACAGAGGGAGTGCGTTCCTAATGAGGAGCTGTCCTTGCTCACAAGGAAGTTCAGGAAGTTCTACAACAACCGGAAGGAGAGAAGAGGAGGTGGTTCAAGAACCTGCTTCGAGTGTGGTGACCCGGGACACTTCATCACTGATTGTCCTAAGAAGAAGAAGAAGGCCGGGTACCGCGACAACAACACTGAAGACATCAAGCAGAAGAAGAACCGCTTCTACAAGAAGGGCAAGAACTCCAAAAAGTTCGCCAAGGCCATTGCACGTGCTTGCATTGCCGCCTTGAGCGATGTCGACCTCACATCAAGCGAAGGCCTTACAAGCTCGGAGGAGGAGGTTGAAAAGCCACGAGTCAAGAGGAAGGATGACTTCACCGGACTTTGCTTCATAGCAAAGAATGACCACGACACCGACTCTGGATCTGACTCTGACACAAGCGAGGTATCTCCTACTCTCGATGAGCTCTCTTCTGAACTTGATCATTTGCGTGATGTTTTGCTCATGCAATATGATAAGCTTTGCAGTGCTGTTCATGAGAGTAGAGAGCTTAAGTCTAAGTTGGAGAGTGCTGATTTTGAAATTGCTTCGCTTAGGTCCAAGCTTGCTCATGAGGACATTGTTGTTGAGTGTGAGTCTTGTCAAGTTGTGATGAGTGATCTTGCACAGAGGGAGAGTGTGCATGCTCAAGTTGCCAGTCAGCTTGAGAGTGCCCTCAAGGAGCTTCATGAGTTCAAAGCTAAACCAACTCTTTTGGGTGCATGTCAGAAGTGCCCCAAGCTCACAGATGAGTTGGAAGCTCAGTCCCTCAGTCAAAGAGCTTGAGTCCAAGTTGCTTCATGAGACTCGCTCTAAGGTCCTTCCACCACCTTGTGAGGTGTGTGTCTCTCTTAAGGACAAGCTTGTAATCACTAGGGAGAAAAACAAAGCCCTAGTCCAGGAAAATGACTGTCTTGTGTCTATGCTCCAGAGAACCCTAGTGAGTGGAGAGAAGATTGAGAGTGATTTGGCAAGAGTGAAGCATAGTGCTTCTAGATCAACCTATAACTTGAGTTTGGGATTTGAGAGGTGTGATAAGGAGAGTGAGAATGTGGGTAAGTTTGTACCTAGCTCCAGCTACAAGGATGAGGAAAACACCATCAAACCCACTGACACATACTATCCACCCAATCCAAAACCCTCCTTCAACCCAAAGCAAATAGAGAAGCCAAAACCCAAACCTGCAATGCAAACCAAGCCTAATCATAAGGGTGTCTACATTTGCATGTTTTGTGGTCGCAAGGGCCACTTGGATGAATTCTGTTATAGGCGTAAGAGGATTGGGAGGAAGCAAGCTGAGTTGACTAGGGATGCTTTTTATGATGATTTTGCTGACTTTCAGCCTTGCTCCTTTTCTCGCGCCTATCGTGGACAGGGTCATTCCTCATATGGCTTTGATTCACGAAACAGAGGCTTTGCGCAGTAGCGCTTTGGCGCCCCATGTTTTCCCCATCATGGTGAGTGTCACTCGCGTGGGTTTGGCTTTCACACAGATGATTTTTATCCTCACAACTCAAGGGTTGAGTCGAGACGCTTTGACAGGCCACGTTTTCCCCATCGTGGTTCTCGTCCCATGCGTTCGAATGATAAAGTTCAAAGAACTGTGATGACTACTATAGGTCGTATGGTTAAGTGCTGGATTCCTAAATGCTTTTTAACTAACCCCAACACTGAGCCATCGACTTTCACTTCTCGTTCTTTGTAGGCAGCAGGTGGAGGCTTGGAGAACAAGTGGTTGATGGATTCCGGGTGTTCGTGCTACATGACCGAAAATGCAAAGTGGTTCTCCAGCCTCACTCCCTTGAAGCGTCGGGAGTATGTGACCTTTGGAGATGACAAGAGAGGAAGAGTGAAGGGAAGGGACGCGGTAAAGGTAAATGAGAACTTTACTCTCAATGATGTTGGTTTGGTTGAGTTTCGCAAGTACAATCTCCTCTTTGTCTCAGCTTCTTGATATTGGTTTGGAAGTGCGCTTTAAGTCGAATTCTTCTTGTGTTCTTGATCCGAGTGGTTCCTTGGTTTGTGGGATTTCTCGCATTGGCAGAGTTTTTCAGGCTGATTTTGCTGGTTCTCCTGGTTCTCACAAGTGCTTGTTTGCTCAATCTTCTTCTGAGCTCTGGAAATGCCATAGGCGACTGGGTCACATGAGCTTTGACTTGTTATGTCGCTTGAGTGGCCTAGGTATGATCCGAGGATTGCCTAAGCTCAAATTTGATAAGGTTTTGGTTTGTGCTCCTTATCGTCATAGGAAAATGATTGCCGCTTCTCATCCACCAATCAATTTGGTGATGACTGAACGCCCTGGAGAGTTGCTTCATATGGACACTGTTGGTCCTTCTCGGGTTCGTTCGACGGGTGGGAAATGGTATGTTCTTATGATTGTTGACAACTACTCTCGCTACTCTTGGGTCTACTTTCTTGAGAGCAAGGATGAAGTGTTTCATCACTTTCGGAGCTTAGCTTTGAGGTTGTTCAAGGAACTCCCTGGTGCATTATGACCAATTCGCAGTGATAATGGCACCAAGTTCAAGAACACCTCCTTTGATGCTTTCTGTCTTGAGCATGGTATTGAGCATCAGTTTTCAGCACCTCGGGTTCCCCAGCAGAATGGTGTGGTTGAAAGAAAGAACAGAAACTTAGTGGAGATGGCCCGGACGATGCTCGATGAGCATAGGACTCCGAGGCGGTTTTGAGCTGAGGCCATTAGCACTGCTTGCTATGTTTCCAATCAGATTTTCTTGCGCTCAATTCTTAATGTGACTTCTTATGAGCTGCATTTTGGGAGAAAGCCCTCAGTTTCTCATTTGCGTGCCTTTGGGTGCAAGTGCTTTATTCTCAAGCGTGGCAATCTTGATAAGTTTGAGTCAAGATCTTCCGATGGAATCTTTCTTGGTTACTCTCTTCATGGTCATTCCTATAGAGTTTTGAATTTGGAGAATGACACCATCGTAGAATCCTGCGATGTAACCTTTGATGAATCAAACTCTTGTGCAAGGAATATGGTTGAGTCTATAGGTGACACGGAGATGAAGGAGAGCATCTTTGTAGAAGAGGACCTACAGGGATTTGATGATGATGATGATGATGATACACTTCATCTCTCATCTGAGCTTGTTCCTACTGCTACCACTACTCCAGCAGAGGGTCCAGAAGCTTCTACATCAACTTCAGCAGCTGTCGAGCAAGCTCCAGCTCTGGTTGAGGGGGAGGTACACTCTGAGAGAGAGAGGCTCCTCACCACATTCAGCGTCAACATCCACCTCAACAGATGATCGATAATCTCTATGAGAGGACAACAAGGTCAAGGTCTACACATCTTGCTTGCTTTACCAATTCTCTCTTTGTTGCAACCTTTGAACCCCGGGATATTGGACACGCACTATCTGATGAACATTGGGTAAATGCCATGCATGAGGAGTTGGAAAACTTTGAGAGAAACAAAGTCTGGACCCTTGTAGAGCCTCCTGAAAATGTCAATGTCATAGGAACCAAGTGGGTGCTCAAAAACAAACATGGGGAGGATGGTGAGGTTGTGAGAAACAAGGCTAGGCTAGTTGCTCAAGGTTTTAGCCAAGTGGATTGCTTAGATTATGGTGAAACCTTTGCTCCTGTTGCTCGCATAGAAGCCATTAGGATCATGCTTGCATTTGCTGCCTCCAAGGGCATTAGACTCTATCAAATGGATGTCAAGAGTGCTTTCCTAAATGGTTTCATAGAGGAAGAAGTGTATGTGAGGCAACCCCCTAGCTTTGAGCACTACAAATACCCAAACCGTGTGGACAAGCTTCAGAGGGCTTTGTACAGGCTAAAGCAAGCACCTAGGGCACGGTATGCTAGGCTTAAGACCTTCTTGCTAGAGCGTGGGTATGTCATGGGGTGTGTTGATAAAACCTTGTTCACTCTCAAGCATGGTAATGACTTTTTAATGGTTCAGATTTACGTGGATGATATCATCATTGGTGGTTTCTCTCATGCTCTTGTGTCCAGGTTTCAGGAAGCTATGGAGAATGAATTTCAGATACCGATGATGGGAGAGCTCACCTTCTTTCTTGGGCTTCAAATCAAGCAGTGCAAGCAAGGAACTTTCATACATCAAGCCAAGTACACGAAGGATCTCCTGAAGAAGTTCGACATGGTCAATGTGAAGCCGTTGTCTATACCAATGTCCACTACAATAGCTCTTGACCCTGGTGAAGACTGTGAAGCGGTGGATCAAAGGGAGTACAGGAGCATGATTGGCTCCCTCTTGTACCTGACAGCGACAAGACCTGACATACACTTTGCGGTGTGTCTTTGTGCTCGCTTTCAAGCTTCCCCAAGGGTGACTTATCGCAAGGCTGTCAAGCGCATCTTCAGGTATCTCAAATACACCCTTGAGTTCGGTCTTTGGTACTCTGCATCTTCATCTCTTGATCTTATTGGGTATTCGGATGTGGACTTTGCTGGGTGTAGAATTGATAGGAAGAGCACTTCTGGTACTTGCCATTTCTTAGGTACTTCTTTGATCTGTTGGTCTTCTCGAAAGCAGTCGAGTGTTGCCCAATCAACCATAGAGGCTGAGTATGTAGCTGCTGCTAGTTGCTGCTCACAAATCCTATGGATTGTATCTACCATGAGAGACTATGGGTTGACTTTTAAGGGTGTTCCACTCATGTGTGATAACTCCAGTGCCATATGCTTAGCCAAAAACCCAATCCAACATGGTAAGGTCAAACACATCAATGTGCGATTCCACTTCCTGAGAGACAATATTGAGAAGGGAGATGTTGACCTCCAATACATTGATACCAAAAACCAACTAGCCGATATCCTCACCAAGCCCCTAGATGCTTCGAGACATGCTTTTCTTCGGGGGGAACTTGGTGTTTGTCATCCCTATGGCATCATTTGAGGGGAGATGGTTTTCTCTTCTATATATGTATCTTACCATTTTTGCATTGCATCTCATATGTAATATATGCATTGGTAGATGAGCTTTGATTCTTATGCTTTCTTGCATTTCTCTTTGCTATGATTGAGCTTGAGCTAAGTTGTGTGGATGTGATGGTAATCTCTCATGCTTAGATTTTCTAGATGGCTTGTTATAAACTCATGTGAGCAACTTGCTAATCTTAAAGGTAAACTGAGCATCTTGTGAATCTTACGATCTAATCTTGCTAAAACTTGCTCACCATGTGTATAATTGCTTTTATCCTTGTTGAAACTTGCGTTGAGGCTAGTCTAGAGGATGTCTTGGCTTTGGCACCTTGTGTTTGCGAAATGGAAGGCTTTGTAAATGTTTAGCTCATGATGAAACATTGTGGGAACGTGTGTTCCTTTTGCCGCAAAGGCATGCTCTTTTGTCTTGTGCATAATCTTGAAAAATCTGCTAAGTGCTTTGATCAAGAACTACTCAATAATGCTAAATCCAAACATTGTGACTTGAAGCCTCGAGGTGTTTGCCGTACCCAGTCGTGCGACCCTCCGCATGGATAAGAGAACACATGAGGATAAACTATAATCACTTGATCAACTGAGTCTTTGTTTCATATGTGAACGTTTGTAGAACTCATTTTATACGAGTGCTTGTTGTCCTTGTTGAGATTAAAACTGCCTAGATTCTTGTGATTCACTTGGTGCTTGTTTTGTCTTGGATGAGAGTACTTACACATGTGATGGCAGATTTTCTCATGATAAGCAAAATTTGATTCTATCTAAGCTAGTCAATCTTTCTGCTTAGCCTGTATAGCTCATGGTGTTTATGCGTTGCTATCTATTTTTGATCTTTGCATGATTGGGAGCTATTGCCTTTACACTTCATGGCACTATGGTTATGGTTAGCAAAGTTAAATGCTTGTTTGCATAATTATTGAAGCTCCTTAGGTTTGCATTTTCATGCATTGCATGTTTTCTTGTTATTTTGCCTCTTTGATGAGTTCATTGCCAAAGGGGGAGAAAATTTTGGGGTCATGCACAAATAATGCTAAGAAACTCATATGATCCGTTTTGCACTACATGAGACCTACCACAACTTGAGGGGGAGCATATCATGATCTTGAGCGGTTTCTTGCGCTTTTCACATTCTTTGCGTCTCAAGTCGCTTTCTTTGCCAACTCTTGGTTTTGTGATCCCTACTTGCTAGATGGCTTGTTTTCACCTTTCTTTGGGTTTGGCCATTTGGATGTGCTTATTCGGCTTCGCATTTCAATCTCTAATCTTTGTGCATTTGGTGTTGTCAATGTACTCATCAAGGGGGGAGATTGAGAAACCATATGGAATTGTGCCATGGTTTGCTATACTTGTGATGAGTAATTGACTTGAGCAGATTTGGTGTTTGAGTTGAAATGCAGGAATCTTGGGATTGCATGGGTTTGCATATCATGGTTATGACTAACCGGAGCTGGTGGAGATATTGGTGATGTTGCAGGAGAAGGGAAATGTGTTTGATTGTCTCATGATGTGTAGGTCACTGGAATCGACTTGGCGGTCAACGGTGAGAGGATCGGGCACAAGTAGGGGACTTGGGGCTAGACGATCGGGATGCCGGGTGAAGTCAAGGGTGATCCACACCGTACATGTGGAGAGGCAAGAAGCACGGACGGTTTGGCATTTTAGCCTCAAAACCGTGGTGGTGATGAAGACGGCGTGTTGACCAAGTCAAGGCGAACGGGATGCCGGTGCAAGTGACAAGGGGGCCCAATGGACAGGGACTGGGAGAGACTTGCCGCTGGTCAGGATCACGGGACAAGGTGAAACGCGTCGACATCGAGAAGTCACGCTTTGAGAAGCGTGTAAGGCGGTTTCCCGGGTTGGCCCTCAAAACTGGTGGCGGTGGTTGGTGGTGCACGTGGCACCATCACGGAGCTTGCTTCGAGATGAAGCAAAGACGTGAAGCGTCCGATGGCATTTGGGCGATGAGGAAAAAGATGGACAGTTATGCCCCCGGTGGTAGGTGGGTGTGTTATGTAGGTCAAGGGTAGAGTGGTCTTGTGGACAATAGACCCTAGGCCTATATAAGGAGAGGTGTGGCTAGTGGGAGAAGTGCCTCTCTTCCATTAGCCTTGTGTTAGGACTCTATTCAAGTGCTAGGAGAGGACCTCATGTTTAAGAGGAGAGTAGTGGTTGTGTGAGAGACATCTCTTGCTCTTCCAAATAGTGGGAGGAAGAGGGTGGCTTCCTAGCCTTGTATCTATAAATCTTGTAAGCACCTTTCTATGATATGAGAAGTATTTTCGTGCTCAAGATTTCCCTCTTCACTTGAATCTTGAAATTCCCTTTTTCCTATTTTCAAAAGCATTTTTGTGGTGATTTTTTATCTCACTTTTGGACGAGTTTTTGGCCCGGATTTGTTGAGAAACTTGTTGCTAGGATGAGCTAGGATAATCCTCTATGGATCCTTGATGGAATTATTGGCTCTAGCACCTTCGATTTGAAGGATTTCTCAAGTTTCCCCTTTTTGGTGTTCTTAGCACGAGATCTAAAATTCGTGATGATTTCTTGAGCCAATTGGGTTGATCTCCTAGGATTATGGTCATGATATGATGAGGATTCACTGGTCCAAAAATTGCATCATTTGGAGTTCGTTTGATTGAGTTTTGGAGAAGTTTTGAGAAGATCCCGAGAGATTTTCTGTTCTGTCGGGGGTCGACCGGCACTGCCGATGACCAGGACCGGCACTGCCGATCGGTCTGGTCTGTAGGCTCCAGTGCGACAACATCCCACACCGGCACTGCCGATAGGTGGGACGGGCACTGCCAATGACGTGCACCGGCACTGCCGATAGGCGTGACCGGCACTGCCGATGCCCACCGGCACTACCGATGGCAGGGATCGGCACTGCCGATGGGAGTTCAGTTCTGAACTGTTGAGGGTTGCTTCCTCCCTTTTTGTTTCCGCTGTGTTTCTTTGGTGTGGTTGATCACTCCTAGGGCTAGTACACCACAAGTTGGTGTGTGTAGTCTTGGTGATCGATTTGGAGGTTGGCTTGGGTTGTTTTTGGGATATAGGCCAAGTTCTCTTGGAGAATTTTATTTGGCTCCCATTCACCCCCCCTCTGGTCGCCTTCTCGGTCCTTCACAATCACCTTTGATCGGTCGGATCATCCCAAGCATATACCAAAGCCGGGTCGATACCCACCAGTGCTTGCTGCCACGATGAACGAGGTAAAGTTCAACAAAGTACTCATTGATGGAGGAAGCAGTTTGGACTTAATCTTCACCAAGACTCTTAAAGAGCTCAGTCTGTCAGTCAATGATCTTCAGCCGAGTTCTTCACCTTTCCATGGGGTTGTGCCTGGCAAGACTTTGATTCCTATTGGACAAATTAGACTGCCGGTCACCTTCGGTACCCGTGAGAACTTCAGGACTGAGCACATTCTTTTCCAAGTGGCGGATCTCGACTCGGCATATCATGCTATCATCGGTCAACTGGCGATGGCTAAATTCATGGATGTCCTGCATTATCCATATCTCACCCTCAAAATGCCAGGCCCTAACGGAATAATCTCCCTCCATTCTGATCTTTGGAATTCTTTCGATTGCGATATACAGAGTTGTGAGATGGCCAATAAACAGTTGATGCTGCCCGACCAGAAGGAGATCCGGAAGGCAGTCGGCATGGAGGAACAGACTAAAGTGGCGGTTCTAGCAAAAAAGCCTACCAAAGACAAGATTCAGACCGATGACATCCAAACCAAGGAGATCAAGCTCCATCCTGAGGACCCCGATAAGGTAACTTATGCTGGGGCCAATCTCGACAAGAAATAGGAACTCGCGCTCACTCTTTTCCTCCAGGAAAATAGGGACATCTTACATGACGGGAGTTCCTAGGGAAAAGATTGAGCATGAGTTAAGGGTACCTCCTAGGGCTACCCTCGTTCGACAGAGGCTTAGAAGATTTGCACAAGACCGCAAGGACGCCATGAAGAAGGAGATAGTTAGACTATTAGATGCTAAGTTTATAAAGGAGGTGTATCATCCCGACTGGTTAGCAAATCCAGTCCTTGTACCCAAGAAGAATAAAGAGTGGAGGATGTGTGTTGATTATACCGATCTCAACAAGGTTTGTCCTAAAGACCCCTTCGCTCTTCCTCGTATTGATCAAATTGTAGAATCAACAGACGGGTGTGAGCTCTTAAGCTTTCTAGATGCCTATTCAGGCTATCGCTAGATCCCACTGAAGGTCGAAGATCAAGATTAAAACTTCCTTTATAACACCCTTCGGCACCTATTGCTATATCACAATGCCTTTCGGTCTGAAGAACGCTGGCGCGACTTACCAACGGGGTATTCTACGCTACCTTGCTACTCAGATCGGTCGGAACCCAAAAGCTTATGTTGATGACATCATTATCAAGACTCAGAACATTGAGAAACTTTTTGCTGACTTGGCAGAAACCTTTGACAATTTGAGGCATTATTCGATGAAGCTGAATCCTAAGAAATGTGTTTTTGGGGTTCCTTCGGGAAAGCTACTCGGCTACATCGTTTCAAACCGAGGTATAGTGGCCAACCCGGATAAAATCAAGGCGATCCTTGATATGGGGCCACCTAATTCTCAAAGGGACGTTCAGAAGCTGACCGGATGCATGGCGTCCCTGAGTCGCCTTATTTCCCGACTTGGGGTTAGAGGGTTACCACTTTTCCGATTGCTTAATAAGCAGGAGGACTTCGTTTGGACCGAAGAGGCGTAGTTGGCATTGGACGAGTTGAAGGTTTATCTCAGCAGCATTCCAGTATTGGTGCCTCCGGAGCTAGGAGAAAAACTTTAACTTTACATATCGGTCACAACTCAGGTTGTGAGTACTATTTTAACAGTCGACCGAGAAGAAGAAGGACATATACAAAAAGTACAACACCAAGTCTATTTTGTGAGTGAGGTCCTTGGTGCCTCTAAGGCATGGTATCAATAGATCTTGAAGTTATTGTATGCATTGTTGATCACCTCCAGGAAGTTGAAGCATTATTTTTAAGCTCATCCAATCAAAGTCCAGACTTCCTTCGCACTCGGCACAGTGCTGCACAATTGAGAAGCCGAAGGAGAAATTGCCAAGTGGGCAGTCGAACTTAGTCAATATACCATTATGTTCGTGCCTTGGTCGGCTATAAAGGGACAAGCGTTAGCTGATTTCGTTGCCAAGTGGACAGAGATTCAAAATCCACCTACTCAACAAGATGTGGGGTATAGGAAAATGTACTTCGATAGATCTCTTCAATTACAAGGTGCTGGTGCGGGAGTCATGTTTGTCTCACCCATTGGAGAGAAGCTTTGATATGTCCTTTAGGTGATGTTTTCCGCGTCCAATAACGTTGCGGTGTATGAAGCCCTTCTACATGGTCTGTGCATTGCCGCGTCACTCGGCATCAAGCGCCTTGATGTCTTTGGTGACTCGGCTTTGGTCATTAATCAGGTCACTAAGGATTGAAACTGTGTCAAGAAGTAAGGAAGCTCAAAGACAAATTTGATGGATTGAAGTTCATTCATGTTCTTCGAGACAATAACCAAGCGGTATATGAATTGGCCAAAATGGGATCATCTCGGTCTGCGGTCCCGCTAGGTGTTTTCTTACACACTCTGGATTCCCCCACGATTTCTCCTCGATCGGATGTATTAATGAGTGTTGTCACTGATCTTGTTGGTGATGACAACATGGAGACCGATTGGCGCGACCCACTCATCCAATATTTGGACAAGGGAACGATGCCTTCGGATCCTAATGAGCAACGGAGGTTAGAGTCCCGATGCCAAGGATATCTATTGGTGGGAGACCAACTCTATAAAAGAGGAGGTTCAAACATCTTGATGAGATGCATTTCGATACCAGAAGGCCAAAAGTTGGTAGACGAAATTCATTCCGGGATATGTGGCAATCATGCGGATTCCAAGACTTTGTTCGGCAAAGCTTTCTGGCAAGGGTTTTATTGGCCCATGGCGGTTGAAGATGCACACCAGGTAGTTCAGAAGTGTTAAGGTTGTCAATTCTTTGCTCAACAAATGCATGTGCCTTCATATCAACTTCAGATGATACCTATGACTTGGCCCTTTACTGTCTGGGGGCTTGATATTGTTGGTCCTTTCAAGAAAGCGCTAGGCGGGTTCACTTATTTATTTGTTGCTATTGATAAATTCACCAAGTGGATCGAAGCGAAGCCGGTTGGCAAGATAACATCGAAGAAGGCAATCGAGTTTGTCAAGGATATCTTCACTCGGTTTGGGGTTCCTCATGATATCATTACTGATAATGGCACTCAATTCATGTCAGTGGAGTTCCGTGACTTTGCCGATGAGATGGCAATAAAAATCCACTTTGCATCAGTGGCTCATCCTCAAAGCAATGGGCAGGTCGAACGAGCCAATGGTATGATTCTTCAAGGATTGAAACCGTGGATATTCGACAGTCTTAAGCCTTATGCCGGTCGGTGGGTCAAAGAATTACCTTCAGTTCTTTGGGGGCTTCGCACAAACACCAGTCGGGCAACTGGTCAGTCACCTTTCTCGTTGGTCTGTGGCTCAGAGGCTATGCTGCTGATCGAGGTCAGTCTTGTTTCGGCACCGGTTCAGGCGTATGAGGAACAACTTTCTGAGGAGAACCGAGAGATTGATTTGATTGCAGCAGAGGAGTTGCGTGATCGCGCTCTGTTTCGATCGGCACTTTACCAGTAAGGCTTGCATCGATATTATGATAAAAACGTACATAATCGCCACTTCCAAGTTGGAGATTTAGTGTTTCGTCGAGTGCAGTCAACAATGAACCAGCTTAAGCTTTCTCCAAAGTGGGAAGGACCATATGTGGTGAAGGAAGTCACTCGCCCGGGGGCTTACCGACTGATGTATGAAGATGGCGATGATATACCAAATTTCTGGAACATAAATCAGCTACGTCGTTTCTATACTTAGTTATTCTTTTGTATACTTATACATTATTTATGAATGAAACTTCGGTCTTTTTAATAAAAGATTTTTTGATGATTTTCATTCTACATTGTCTTGATTCCTTAATTTATTTTATTAAACAATTGAGCCAGGGGGCTGGTAATAATGTTCCACCTTGGTCTAACCTTAATTTGGTTTTGGACTATTTTCTGACCAATTCCTTATCTTTGAATACTGTCTTTACTTTTTTGGTCTAATGTCTATACATCATGGTTATACACTTTATACTGCACATCAGACTACCACTACACTAAACCCAGAGCCAAAGTACGAGAGGTCATGTGTCGATTGGTCGAATCTGCTTGTTACGTGGTTACGAGTCACAACCTAATATGTTAAGACAGACTAATGCAATTTTTGTTTCTCAATAACAGAAACATATTTATAATATTTTTATCAGTCTTTTAAGCTATTAAGTAGGAAATTAATTTACACATAGCAAACATCATATCAGATCATAGATACTACTAATGTTCTCTAGCATTGCAGGATTTACAGCTCCTTTGAAGGAGATGAAGAGTCAGCTCGTAGCTCAACTTCTGGAGTTGCTGGAGGAGTATGCACGGTCGGATTGATCTCTATGTTGTCGACCAAGGCTCGGGAAGTCTCCAGCATGGAATCCAAGAGCAGCTGGCAATGGTCGTCGGTCAAGTCTGGGTTGAAGCCCTCCTTGATCTTGTCCAATGGCAGAGCAGGAGACCAAGATTGGCAAATCGCCAGAACCTGACTCCCGGCCTCGGTCGCCACTCGTCGAGTGTTATAAGCTATAGCTTCCAATGCAGGCTCGAGCAAGTAATCCAAGGAATGGCCAGTCTGCTCCACGCGGTCGGCATGAACATAGTTCATTGCCTTTCGAGCAGCATAAGATAGAGCTGCGAGTGATGAGTTTTGGTCAGTATGATCAAAAGAGGATTCAAGCAGATGTGAGAAATAATGAAGGGCTTACTAGCAAGATTACATTTGAAGGATTTGGACACGCTCTTAGCATCCTCTATCTTGGCGTCAGCCTCCTTCAGCTCCTTCTGTAGCCGAGTGATCTCAGCCTTCTGGTCCTCGACCGACTTGGAGAGGTTTTCCTTCTCAGCATTCAAGGCGTCAACAAACCTTTGCTGATTGGAAGTCAACTTCTCTAGGTCGGCAATCTTCTGATCACGAGCTAAAGACAAACATTTGAACTTTTAGCGCTAGAGTGATTAGTTGATAATTTAAACACAGATGGTAAGTGATCTTACCTGCTATATCTGCACGGCCTTGGTCTAAGTCCTTGGTCATCTTTTGTTGGTCAGTCTGCAACTTATCAGTCTCCTTTTGAGCCTTGGAAAATCACTGATCGGATACTGGCATAACACCAACAATGTGTTAGTTTTGAACATAAAGACATAAAGGCAGAAGAATTTAGGGCATACCAAAGGTTTCGGCTTCAAGGTATTCCACTCTACCCTGTTTCCTCTCCACAAGAGCATATATTTTCTGCATATAGAAGATGGTTAAGCTTAACGATGAGATTGAGACAAAGCTAAAACAAGGTATTGAAGTACCTTGTTGGCTTCTCGATGTTGATATATTATCTCCGAGTCCTCCACTTCGGGTCGACCAAGTGTATCTGCAGACAATGTTGCCTTACCTTTGTCAAGAGGTGAAGGGACGACGGCTGGAGCAGGTTGGGGTGCAGGCGCCAGAATGGAGGCAGGAATTGTCTTATCAGATGGCTTATTCACCTCGGTCAGCGTATTTGAGGATTTGCCGACCGGTTTAGATAGATCAGTTGGACGAGGAGGAAGAGCCGACCAAGTGTCCTCGGACCCTTGAGCGCTTTGAGAATCGCTCGTCCGACTACTGTCAAAACAATGATGGAGGAGTTTAAAATGTGTTATGATTGGCAATAAGAGACAAGGAGTATAAGGTTAAAGAATTAACCTAGGGGCCTTCTTAAGCTTGATTGGGCACATCCTCTTCTTCGAAGAAGTCGACTGAGAATCAGTCTCCTTCCTCTTCTCGGAAGATTTGCCTGCCTTGTCGGTCTGTTCCACCACCCCAGCATCACTCTGAGTTTGGCTTGGGGGCTCTGATTGGCTTGAAGGTCGGTCGGAGGGAGTAGGGGTGGGTTGACTGGCATCAACGGACGACACTTCATCATCATCACCCTGATCCCCAACATAGGGTTTGGACACTGCGCAAGAGTCAAGATATCAAGTAGGACATCAAGACAAGAAAATAAGGGATTGCTCAAAGTAGACTAAGGCTTACTCGGGCTCACATAGTGCCCTTGTTATACGCCTTTTTCATCATGAGTGATCCTGAAGGATATCCCCTTCAAACATCTTCAATAGGCATTTCTGACCAAGTTCACCATTCGGCGGGTCGGGCACCTCCCTGGTTTTGTCATCATTAACATAGTTCCACATCGGGTTACTTTGAAGCTTCAGGGGCTGCACTCTACGTACTATGAAGCTTTTAGCGATGGTGATTCCGTTAACACCTTCAACCTTCAAGTCAGCTATCTTCTTCAATAGAGCGACCACCTAAGGGTCGGTCGGATCAGGCTTCTCAGTCCATTGCGCCACCTGATGGTCGGTCGGACCACGGCACATTGATGTAGGCTTCCTTCTTGCGTAACTGGACGCCAACGCCACCTATAGCTACTTGATTGTCCTTGGTTGGCAGCGGTCGAAGGACAAACAGATGGCGAAATAGATTGAAGCGGGGGAGAGTGCCCAAAAATGCTTCGCACATATGCACGAAGATGGTGATGTGAATAATAGAGTTGGGATTGAGGTTGACAAGCTCAATCCCATAAAAGAATAGGAGCCCATGCAAGAAGCTGGAGCAGGGGACTCCAAAACCATGATCGAAGAACGAGCGAAACACAACGATCTGTTATCAATGGGGATGGGGCAAGATTCACGGGGTACCTTCCAGTCAATCCGAACTTGCTCTGGAAGGATGTCGTTGACCACCATCTGGTTCATATCAACTTGGGAGAGGCTGCTCTTTGAGAACTCCCGAAGCTGCTTTGGAATATCGACCTTTGACGAAGAGGACGCGGCAGTGGCAGTGGAAGTAACTGGAATGGAAGAGGAAACCTTCTTGCGCCCCATCGCGATGATTGTTTTCGGCGCGACGGATCAAGTGCTGAAGCTTAGCAAAAGCTCAGGAGCTAAGTGCGGCAAGATCTACGGTGGTCGGAAGCAAAAGCGCTAACCCTAGCCAGAAAGCAGAGGAGTCGCTGAACAGAGGAGGCGCAAGGAAGATGAAGAGTTCATGCGCAAGTGTGGCATGGACTGAGGGTCAACTTGACGCTACCCTTTTATACTCCTGCTTTTTGACCTAAGGGTCCCATGGGCCGGAATGGGCCGTACAGTGACGCAACTTTTTGATTAATCAGAAGATTAATTAAGGGCCTTGAACATATTTAGAATTTAAGACCTTGAGAAGTAAGGCTCAGGGGCTTCTTTGATGAGAAGCATTTAAAAAAATGTTTAATCGTATCTATATGATTTGATAATCATGTAGCAAAGGACTTCATGGTCGTACGGATATAATTTCAAAGGTTATAGTATTGATTGAAGTCAACAACTAAGTTGCCAAAATTGGACTTATTAAAAGATAGAGTGAACAATTATTAGGGAAAAGCTATTTTATGATTGATGTCATTTAGCTTAATACCATTATATGATTGATGTCATGTCATTTTACATGGACTGAATATGACTGGTGTCATACAATTCATACCATCAAATCACTCGGAAAAAGTGTATATCACTCGGCCTTTTTTATAATCGGTCGACAAGGTTGAAGCCTTGCAAATTGGCTGACTGGTTTGATGATTAGAGGACTGCTAAACTCAGACTCGATAGTTTGAGTAAATTATATACAAAATAATGAGAGCTAATATAATTAGACTCTTGCATTATTTGTCAGTCTCCAAATAATACAAAAGTCGGGGGCTACACCTGATCAGGTGCACCTGACCGGTGCACCAGATCTATCAGGAATTTTGAAGAGGTCTTCCAGATTTATGATCTATATTTGAAGATCACTCGGAGAATCAAAGCTCAAAATCAGAAAGCACTTGGGGGTTGTTGTGGGATACTTGCTTTACGGGTATCCTCATACAAGACTAAGTCGGTGGCCGACCAGGTACTTTGTCAATAAGGAAGCCGACCGAGTTGCCTTAGAGCACATGGCATTTAGAGATAGACTTCCTATGTAAATCCTTTAGGGTTACAACTAGGATTCTTCATGTACCCCCCTACCGACCGGATATATAAGGCGGTAGGGTACCCCCCATCAGGGGATGGGTGATACACCAGATTACAATCAATACACAGGGCACAGGACGTAGGATTTTCACTCTCATCGACAGGGCCCGAACCTATATAACTCAGTGTCTTGTGTAACCATCGTAGTTCTTAGTCTCGACGTAGCCCTATATATTTACTGCTAATCTCAAGCTTCGACAGAAAGGGTGGTACCCGCACTTTAGCGGGTACATACGAGGTGAAGCACCTGTAATGCTTCCTCGTTGGGGAAAGATGCCCTTCTATGAGGCCGGCTTTTTCCATCAAGGAGGAAGGCGAGCACCTTGGCCACGCCGTACGGCTGTTGCTGGAGCTGCCTCTTGGGACTAAGGACCCCTCCGCCAGCAGGGAGTTCGGTCTGGAGCTTCTTCATGGCCTTGCTCCTACGGACGCTGCTATGGATGAACACAATGGGACCTAATAAGCCATGGTAACCTTCCATGCGAAGGCCCCTTTATCTCCACCTCTCCCGAATAAGGTGAGGAGACAATAGGAATTGAGCCAACTGTCCCACGACTGGCAAGGCAACCACACCAGAACGGTTGGGACTTATCAACAGCAGGTCTTCATCCCCGTCCTCGTCACTAGGGGCATCACCACCTTTCGGAGCCATAAGGACAACGGTCCTCAAAGCGCAAGTCGCTCGTGTCTCGGGCGCCCCGGAACTCAATGTGTAAGCCTTAGGCAGGGGGATGAAGTGGGACGCTGCTCCGCCATGCCCTTAAATAACCGAGATAGGACTGGGCCTTGGATACCCTACCAGTGCGTTGAACCTGGTGCAGGTTCACGAGAGACTCTGGCACACCACGTGAGGACAAGAGCCTAACACCGCTGACAGTACCGCGTGCTATGCCCCATACGACGGGAAACCCGCCTCGGACAGAGCCGTTGGCCGTAGGCCTCCCGGACACATAGCACGTTAGACCCGGGACCCACAAGAAGATGCCCCTGCTCGCTGCACGCCGAAAGAAGACAAGAAGCCTGCTGCTCAGGCAGCATCATGTCACACATTTTTAGGCAAAACAAGACGAAACACACTGCGAGGGCACTACGGACAAAACCCCCTCTGCAGGCGCTCCGTGTTGCCTGCTCGGCCTAGGACACGGGGCCCGAGGGTAACGGGTGCCACAATGCCCTCGTAAACTGCATCTGACAAATAAAGCCAAAAAAACAAGTCCACACGGACTCCTTCTCTGGCTCGGGGGCTACACCCGATGGATGCGCTCGCGCGCACCTCCTTCGCGTGACAAACTAACCATCTTCAGTTGTATTAAGCCGAGGCGCAAGTTCCACAAAAACTCGCCCCCTGGCTCGGGGGCCACACCCATCGGGTGCACTCACGCGCACCTCTCCCACATGAGCCGGGCAACCTGCTGACAACCTCGCACCCTTCGCCCGCGCCAGCGTGAAATCCCCCAAACAACTCTACGACTCGCTCGGGGGCTCGGGGGCTATTGTTGAGGGCAAGGATCGGGGTACCACATGGCACCCCACAAAGGCCCACATGAGTCCAAACTAAGGGACCCATAGGCTCACCATTGAGGCACCATCCTATGGACCCCACCAGAGGGCACTCGCATGATAGTAATGCCTTAGCCGCAAAAGTAGCGCTGCTGCCTGGGCTCGCTCGACTCTCAAGCAAGTCGAGGGGCCAGTTCCGCCTCGCTCGACACCTCGGTGAGGTCGAGCGATTCACTACGCCTCACTCAACCCCTTAGTGGGGGTCTAGTGATTCGTTGTGCCTCGCTTGACTCCTTAGAAGGGGTCGAGGATCAATCGACTCACCCGATAGAACTCGAGCATGTCTTGAGGATGACATGGCCGCACAACCAACCCTATCCACCCTGGAGCAAGGGCGGACCTTCTATTGCCGCTTTGTTCATGACAACATGCCCCCCCCCCACACACACACAATCATTGGGAAAGACCTGCTTCATCCTGTCTCCATCGCCAGGGATCGAGACCCGGACGTGATGGGGCAATGAAACCCTGGCCGAGCCCGAAATGGCAGAGTGGAGAAGCTCGATTGCCCTACCAGGACATGACAGATTCCAACTCTAAGTGGGCCTAGGCAACTCTAACCCGACATTACGATCCCGCACGTGTATAACACCACTCTCTTCTCTCTCTCCCTCTCTGTAAGCGGGCCCGTTCCCTTGAAGTATAAAAGGGGAGGCCCATTCTTTTCTGGGGGGACAGTAGCATCCACACACATTCGACTTTTCGCTCGCACCCGAGACTTGGAGGCCTGTCCTCTCTCACCACCATTGTACTTGCACTAGAGCAAGTAACACGAGCAGGTTAGAGAACTAGACGTAGGGGCTTTCCTCAAACCAGTATAAACCCCTGTGTCCTCTTGCTTAGCCATCACCGAGCCTAAAATGCGCACCCCCATGATGAAATTCTACTAGCCAGTGATCTAAGCACCGACAGTGATACAGACTTACCCTTTGGGTATGACTCAAAATTGGTCCGCTCCTTTGATGAGGATTTAGACGGATCTCCTTCCCTATACCCTCTGACCTTGAAGGTGGTTGAAATAGAGGAGATTCCTTCAGGAGATAACGATGAGGAGTGGGATCACGAAGACAGTCACGAAGAAGATGGCCGCGAAGAAGAATGCACAGAAGAAAACTCCCAAGACACTAACTCGTCAGTAGGACATCATCATCGACCGAGAAGAACGCATGGACCTCGCCTCGCACGACAACTGGACCTTGGGCAACTTGAGATCGAAGTAGGCGGCGTCAAGGTCTACGGTACCTCGCAGAACAACATCATCGGGGCTAAAACATTGCTCGATAGCTTGTTGGTGTTGGTCATAACTACACACCCACTTATATACCGCAAGAGTACGATGTACGATTGTAGCACATTTTCCCTTTATTTGAGTATTCCAAGGTTTATTGTATCCACTGCGACCTTAGGGATTATTAAACAAAGTTAATAGTAGAGGATCTAGTCAAGGCTACTGTCGAGTTCTAGTTGCATGAGAGGAGACTAGACAGCGCAAATATGCGCTAGACAGCAAATCTGCCGTTTGCGCCGATCGGCGTAGAAGTTGAGCCGATCGACACACTACTGAATATGTGATCGTGCCGATCGGCGCTGGAGTTGAGCCGATCGGCACACAAATGAATCTAAGCCAAAGTGCGCCAGACACCTCGTAAACCTAAGCTGTTAAGTGAGTACCCAGATATCTACTAGTGAGATCGTAACCAGATAGTCTAATCAAATAGCATCATAATGGTAATTACATGGATCAATGAAAACCTATAATGAATAATACCACCCACCTTTCTGAGCGTCTCTCGATTTATCGCTTCTGAGAGGAGAGCCTTAATCACGTAGGTATCTTATCCAACTCAACTATCCAATAGTGCTACGCAAGTTTAGTGCTATCACCGCTAAACCACACTACTAACATCATCAACCAACCATAATCAATACAATGTCCGAATACTATCCTGATCACCATGATCAAGATAATATCAACCTACTTAGCCTAGAACTAAGCAATTGGAATAAGCACAAGCATGATTACAGAATCAAGATAGACAAATCACCAAAACCATCATCAACATATTAGATTATCCTTGAGATACATTGAGTGAGATTCATCACCGCCGAGATGGCCTATCTTGATGGATCAACTCTTACTCCAATGGTTCTTGAAACTCAACAAGAGATCTATTCTAATGGGGCAAACCCCGGTAGCTCTAACTCACTAATCTGTTGTCCCTCCGACGCCTCTTCTTTCATGACCAGGGGTTTACAAGTATTTATAAGGGTTCTACTCGTAAAGGACTCGGTTTCTAGCAAATAAGTCGGTTGCGTCGATCGGCGCAAGTCGTGTCTCCTCTGGTTTCTGCTCTAAGTCGGTTCCTTTGTCCTCCACAGCTGCCATGTGGGCCTTTTCCTTCGAGATAAAGTCTTGTACTGCAAGTCAAGATCTTGAAGTTCCATAAATCTTCCAGGAAAATATCTTCAAGTGTCTTGCGCAGATGAACTTCCTTAAGCATGTGGAATGGGCCTCGGTCACTTCTATGAGCCAAAACACCATTGCGCTGATCAGCTCATGGGTTGCGCCGATCGGCGCACTGGGCTTCTTCAGTGCTTTTCATTGCTTCTGGACTCCTGCCCTGTTCTAGCATCACTTTAATCACCAATTTTACCTGTTTCTACATCATAGCTCTAAAACACCGTATATACAAATATTTAGGCAAAATCACATGTAAATGGCCTAAATTAGCATCAATTATGCTCTAATTGGGGTCATATTCACATATAAAAGGGGCACTTAGGGAGTGCCAACAGATGCCTGACATAGCATATCTTACCCCCGCGAGGCAGAAGGCGGTGGCTATGCTTAAGGCCGTTGCAACCAGAGATGCAGCCAGGGACGAACCCAAATTGGTAGGAAGTTCCAGTCACGCGACATCACATGGTTGACGAAGGCATCAGGATCTGAGAAATTTCATCAGCATCCGCAACGGTCGGGACACCATTAGCTCCAATTACAAAGAGAGGGCTCGGGATGACTGACACCACGAGGAGGAGCGCCATGATCGAAGGACCGATAATCGTCGGGAAGACGGACGTGATCCGCCTCCAAGAGAGGACTGGCAGGATGGCCGACGGGATGACCAGTAGGATGAACGATGGGAAGACCGACACGATCCACCTCCAAGAGACAACCGTGATGACTGACATCGATGAGACAATCGGGACCAGCGCAAAAATCATGATTAAGATAATAGGCATCGCCGGCATGACGATGACATTGGTCCTCACTAGAATCACTGCCAGTCTTCATTTTCTGACTAGCATAGAAGGTCAACTACTCTGAGCAATGAAGAATTCGATGGCATGAAGGCTTATGTACCTGAGCTTTGCATAGCTCGGTGGCCAAAAGGATTCAAGTCAGTTCCCATCGAGAAATATGATGGTCACACTAACCTCCGAGAGTGGCTTCAGCTATACAGTATGATGATTCGGTCGGCTGGGGGTGATACTTTTGTGATAGCTAATTACCTACCAGTATGCCTTGACCCAGCCATTCGGATTTAGCTCACATCTCTTCCAGATAAATCGATCACCTCTTGGGGAGACCTCAATAGGAAGCTGATAAAAAGTTTGCAAGCTACTTGCAATCATCCGGGAAATCACTTCGACCTCACTCAGATCAAGTAGAAGCCAGACGAGCCCCTACGTGACTACATCAAGCAGTTCTACGCCAAGAAGACCGAGATCCCTAATGTTCTATATGAGCAGATCATTGTGGCCATCCAAGGAGGCATACGCAGCAATGACCTTGTCTGGGAGATCGGTCGGAGGAGTCACGACCACAAGTTGACCACTCGGGAGTGCTTCGAGATTATTGATAAGTTCGCATCAGGCGAGTTGGCACTAGATGACATCCGTGGCAAAGGCAGGGAGTAGCGCTCAGACAAGCCGGAGTCTTGCAAGAAGGACAAGAAAAGGAAGTCTGACAACATGGTCACTACGGTGGACCGATCCCAGAAAAATCCTCAGACAAACTAGCCGACCATGGACGACTTGCTAAGTGGCCAATGCCTATGGCATCTGAAGGGGAACCACAAAGTAAAGGACTGATACCGACTGAAGGGCTTCGCAACAGCAGCACTCAAGGTGACCAAGGATCCACCAAGGTGCAATGGCAAAGACAAGGCTAAAGATGGTGACAACAAGGATGAAGAAGAAGAGTTCCAGGAGCCACAGAAGGAAGTCAACTTCATCCTGGGAGACCCGGACGCCTACCTGTCCAAATGCAAGAAAAAGCTGGAACTCCGTAGAGCCTGCCACACCCATATACATGAGGTGGTCTGAGGTACCAATCACAATTGATCAGTCAGATCACCCAAGGCACCTGCCTAAGCCAGGTCGCTACCCATTGGTGCTAGCGACCACGATGAAGGAGGTCAAGTTAAACAAAGTACTCATCAACGGAGGAAGCGGTCTGTATCTAATCATCACTAAGACCCTCGTGGAGCTAGGCTTATCGGTCAATGACCTCCAGCCAAGCTCCTCACCCTTCCATGGGATTGTGCCCAGCAAGACCTCAGTTCCTATTGGAAAGATCATTTTGCCTGTTACCTTTGGAACCTGGTGAGAACTTGAGGACTGAGCGTATGCTCTTCCAGGTCGCTGACTTCGAGTCAGCCTACCATGCTATTCTTGGCAGATCGGCGATGGCGAAGTTCATGGCAGTGTCGCACTACCCATACCTCGCTCTCAAGATGCTAGGACCCAAAGGAACAATCTACCTCCACTCTGATCTTCGGAATTCTTTCGATTGTGATGTGCAGAGTTGTGAGATGGTCGACCAAAAGTTGATGTTGTCCAACCAGCTGGAGATCCAAAAGGTAGTTAGCAATGAGTAGCAGACCGATGCGGAAATCCCCATGAAGAAGCCCACCAAGAACAAGATACAGACGGACAACAACCTTACTAAGGAGATCGTGCTCAACCTAGAAGACCCTACTAAGATCACTTATGCAGGGGCCAACCTCGACCAGAAGTAGGAACTCGTGTTCACTAAAAATGAGTTCACTAGGTTATTAGATGCTAAGTTTATAAAGGAAGTGTACCATGTGAATTGGCTGGTAAATCCAGTCCTTGTACCCAAGAAGAATAAAGAGTGGCAGATGTGTAACAAGGTCTGTCTGAAAGACCCTTTCGTTCTACCATGTATCGATCAGATCATAGACTCAACAACCGGGTGTGAGCTTTTATGCTTTTTGGATGCCTATTCAGGCTATCACCAGATTCCACTGAAAGTCAAAGATCAAATCAAGACTTCATTTATAACTCCCTTTGGTGCCTACTGCTACATTACCATGTCGTTCGGTCTAATAAACACTGGCACGACTTACCAACGTGGTATTTAACGCTACCTCGAATCTCAGATTGGTCGGAATGCAGTACATAGATGACATCGAGGTAAAAACTCAGAGTATTGAAGAACTTCTACCTGACCTGGCAGAGATGTTCAACAATTTGAGGCATTACTCGATGAAGCTGAATCCTAAAAAGTGCGTGTTTGGGGTTCCTTCGGGAAAGCTACTCGGTTATATTGTTTCAAAATGAGGGATAGAGGCTAACCCGGATAAAATCAAGGCGATCCTTGTATGGGGCCACCTAATTCTCAGAGGGTTGTTCAGAAGCTGACCGGATGTTTGGCATCGTTGAGTCACTTTAGTTCCCAACTAGGGGTTAGGGGTCTTCTGCATTTTAAACTGCTCAAGAAGCAAGATAATTATGTCTAGACAATGGAGGCGCAATTGGCACTGGATGAGTTGAAGGTCCACCTCAGCAATATTCCAGTCTTGGTGCCTCTAGAGCCATTTTAACGGTCGACCAAGAGGAAGAGGGTCGCATACAAAAAGTACAACACCTGGTACACTTCATCTGTGAGGTTCCCAGTGCCTAGAAAACATGATATCACCAGATCTTAAAGCTGTTATATGCGCTCCTGATCACATCGAGGAAGTTAAAGCATTATTTTCAAGCTTGTCCTATCGAAGTTCAAACATCTTTCTCACTCGGTGCAGTCCATCACAACCGAGAAGCCAATGGAAATATAGCTAAGTGGGAGGTCGAACTTGGTCAGCGTACCATCATGTTGGAACCTCGCATGACAATCAATGGACATGCGTTGGTTGACTACGTTTCCTAGTGGACAGAGACTCAAATGCCGCCTGCACCGCAAGATATTGAATACTAGAAAATGTATTTTGATGGATCGCTCCAGTTGCTTGGAGCTGATGTAGGAATCGTGTTCATCTCACCCATAGGAGAGAAATTACGATACATCCTCTAGATCATGTTTCGTGTGTCTAATAATACTGTGGAATATGAAGCTCTTCTGCACAGTCTACGCATTGCTATCTCACTCGGCATTCGGTGTCTTGACATCTTTGGTGACTCAGCTCTGGTCATTAACCAGGTCACCAAGGATTGAGATTGTGTTGATGGCAACGTGGGTGCTTACTGCCAAGAAGTAAGGAAGCTCAAAGACAAATTCGATGGACTGATGTTCATGCATGTTCTTCGGGATAACAATCAAGCGGCTGATGAATTAGGCAAGGTGGGATCGTCTAGATCGATTGTCCCACTCGGTGTTTTCTTACACGCCCTAGATTCCTCGACTATTTCTCCTCGGTTTGATGTCTTGGCGACCAAAGTTGATGAACCCATAAGTGATGTTGATATACAGATCGACTGGCATGACCCGATTGTCCAATTTTTTAGTAAGGGTACACTGCCTACGAATCCTAATGAGCAACAGAGGTTGAAGGCTTAATGTCACGGATACATTATGGTGGATGATGTGCTTTATAGCACAGGAGGATCAAACATCTTGATGCGGTGCATCTCGATACCAAAAGGCAAAGTATCGATGGAAGCAATTCATTCCAGAGTATATGGCAATCACGCACCTTTCAAGACTTTGGTCGACAAGGCTTTTCGACAAGGGTTTTATTGGACTACGGCGATCGAAGATGCACACCAGGTCGTTCGGAAGTGTGAAGGTTGTTAATTCTTGGCTCAACAGATGCATGTGCCTTCGCAATAACTTCAGATGATACCCATGACTTGGCCTTTTGCAATCTGGGGGCTTGATATTATCGGTCCTTTCAAGAAAACACTAGGAGGGTTCACTCATTTGTTTGTTACTATTGACAAATTTACCAAGTGGATTGAAGTAAAGCCGGTTGGCAAGATAACTTCAAAGGAAGTGGTCGAGTTTGACAAAGCAGTCTTCACTCGGTGTGGGGTTCATCATGATATCATCACCGACAATGGTACTTAGCTTACATCTGAGGAGTTCCGTGACTTTGGCGATGAGATGGGAATAAAAATTCACTTTGCATCAGTGGCTCATCCTCAAAACAATGGGCAGGTCGAATGGGCTAACGGTATGATTCTTTAGGGGTTGAAGCCCTGGATATTTGACAGACTCAAACCTTATGCCGGTCGGTAGGTACGTGAGCTACCTTCAGTTCTCTGGGGGCTGCGTACTAACATCAGTTGGGCTACTGCTCAATCACCTTTCTTGTTAGTCTACGGCTCCGAGGCTATGCTGCCGACTGAGGTAAACCTCGTATCAGCATGGGTCAAGGGATATGATGAGAATATTTCTGAATAAAATCGTGAGATTGATTTGATTGCGGCAGAGGAGTTACGTGAACACCTTTGAGAAACCATGTGAATATATGCCATGGTTTGCAATATGTGATGAGTAATTGAATTTGGTTGATTCGGTGTTTGAGTTGAAATACGGGAATCTAGGAATTGCATGAGTTTGTGTATGTCATGGTTTTTTGACTAACCGGAGTTGGTGATTGAGTTGGAGAAGTTGCAGGAGTTTGTGTATGTCACTGAAGTCGACTTGGTAGTCAATGACGAGTGGATCAGGCACAAGTAGGGGACTTGGGGGCTAGACGATTAGGATGCCGGGTGAAGTCAAGGGTGATAAACACAGTACGCGTGGAGAGGCAAGAAGCACGAACGGTTTTGCGGTTGAGCCTCAAAACCATGGTGGTGATGAAGATGGTGTGTTGACCAAGTCAAGGCAAGCGGGGTGCCAGTGCAAGTGACAAGGGGGCTCGATGGACAGGGACCGGGAGGGACTTGCCGGTGGTCAGGATCACGGGACAAGGTCACACGCGTCGACATTGAGAAGTCGTGCTTTAAAAAGTGTGCAAGGCGGTTTTCCAGTTTGGGCCTCAAAACCAGTGGTGGCGATTGGAGGTGCATGTGGCATCATCGCAGAGCTTGCATCGAGGTGAAGCAAAGATGTGAAGGGCCCGATGGCATTCGGGTGAATGAAAAAGAGATGGACATGTTTGCCCCCGATGGTAGGTGGCAATGTTATGTAGGTCAAGGGTAGTGTGGTGTTTTAGACAATAGGACCCTAGGCCTATATAAGGAGAGGTGTGGTTGGTGGGCGAGGAGCCTCTTCCCATTAGCCTTGTGTTAGGAACTCATTTTAAAGTGCTAGGAGACGTCTTCATGTAATAGAGGAGAGGAGAGGGTGTGTGAGAGACATCTCTTGCTCTTCCAAGTAGTGGGACAAAGAGGGGGGCCTCATAGCCATGTATCCATGTATCTTGACTTCATGAATCAATGATATGAGATTCAAATTTGTACTAAAGTTCTTCCGCTCTCCCTAAATCCTGAATTTCTCTTTTTCCCTATTTTCGGACCTATTTTCGTGGTGATTTTATATCTCAATTTTGAGTGAGTTTTGGGATGGATTTTGTGGGGGATCTTGGTGCTACGATGTGCTAGAACAACCCTATATAGGTCCTTGACCGACAAAGGCACGAGCACCTTCGATTTGGAGATTTTCTCAAGTTTCCCCTTTTTGGTGTTCTTGGCACAAGATCTAAAATTTATGATGATTCCTTGTGGTTTTTGAATGGATCTTTTTAGAGGAGTATCATGACATATTGAGGATGATCTGGTCCAAATTTCGTGATTTTTGGAGTTTGTTTGATAGGGTTTGGCAATTTTCTTTCCCAAACGGAGCTCCTGTTTTGCCCAGGACAGAACTTCCATGGCTAGGACAGAACTTCCATCACCGTGAAGGAAATTCTATCAAGAAGCATGGAACTTTCGTGAGTGATAGTACTCCCATCGCCTAGAACTTCTGTCATTGATAGAATTTCTGTCAGGGACTTCGGAACTTCCGTCGGGGATCATGGAACTTCCATCAAGCTTAGTTTTGTGATTTCTTGGATCTTCCTTTTTTCCCTTTTTGCTCCTCTTGTACTTCCGCTATGTGTCCTTTTGGTTTGAGTCATTCCTAGAGTTAGCACATCACAAGTTGTTGTGTGTAATATTGGTGACTCTGTTAGAGGTTGGTTTGGTTTGTAGTTGGGACATAGGCCAAATTCTTGAGAAGAATTTTAATTGGCTCCCATTCACCCCCCCCCCCTCTCGTCGCCTTCTCGGTCCTTCAATTGGTATCAGAGCCAGTTTGATCACTAGTTGACCTTCATCGACTTTGTGATCCGAAGGTGACATAGAGAAGCGTGCAATCAAGCTCTGGATGTTCAATGGAAAGGACTTTCCCTACTGGAAGTCATGGACCAAGGCTTTTCTCCGGAGTCAAGGACGTGCTATCTGGGACATTGTCGAGCAAGAATACAACATACTTCCCGATCTCAACACTGTGCCAGTAGGTGAGTTGAACATGTATGAAAACAACACCAAAGTTGTTAATATTCTACTCTTTGCACTTGGTAGGAGTGAACATGATCGTGTTGCACACCTTGACACTGCTCATGCTATTTGGGATAAGCTTTTCACATACCATAAGGGTACCAATCAAGTCAAGTCTATGCATAAGGATTCTTACAATAGACAGTACCAAACTTTTGCACAGAAACCTGGCAAGTCACTAGATGACACTTTACGTAGGTTTGAGGCCATTGTATGGAACTTGTAGGCTTGTGGTAACCTTGTGTACAATGATAATGATAAAGCTAAGCAACTGCTGTACTCACTCGATGAAAATGTTTGGGGGGTTAAAATTGTTGCTCTAGAAGAAACTGCTAACTTCAATACCTTGAACTCTGAGCAACTATATAGCAAGCTGAATCTCATGAACTATCTAGGAAATCTCATCCTAATCATGTTAGTCCTGCTTCTAGCATGACTTTGCTTTCTAGCTCTTAGAAGGATAGTCACAGTGATGCTTCTTATGGAACTAACCCCTCACTTGGCAAGTCTTCTTTGGAGTTTGCTTTGTCTTGTCTTGTTGCAGCTTCCGATGAACAGATGGTGTGCATTCCTGACGAGGAGTTGTCCTTGCTCACAAGGGAGTTTAGAAAGTTCTACAACAACCACAAGGAGAGAAAAGGAGGTGGTTCAAGAACCTGCTTTGAGTGCGGTGACATGGGACACTTCATTGATGATTGTCCCAAGAAGAAGAAGAAGACCAGGTACCATGACACCAACACCGAAGACTTCAAGCAGAAGAAGAACCGCTTCTACAAGAAGGGCAAAAACACCAAGAAGTTTGCCAAGGCCATTGCACGCGCTTGCATTGCCGTCTTGAGCGATGTCGACCTCACATCAAGCGAAAGCCTTACAAGCTCGGAGGAGTAGGTACAAAAGCCACGAGTCAAGAGGAAGGATGACTTCACCGAGCTTTGCTTCATGGCAAAGAACGACCGCAACACCGACTCTGGATCTGACTCCAACAGAAGTGAGGCAGCAGGTGGAGGCCTGGAGAACATGTGGCTAATGAACTCCAGGTGTTCGTGCCACATGACCGGAGATGCAAAATGGTTTTCCAACCTCACTCCCTTGAAGCGCCGGGAGTATGTGACCTTTGGATATGACAAGAGAGGGAGAGTGAAGGCAAGAGGTGCGGTAAAGGTAAATGAAAACGGTTTTCTAGCCTCACTCCCTTGATTCAAATGGCTCTTTGGTTTGTGGGATTTCTAGCATTGGAAAAAATTTTCAGGTTGACGTTGCTGGTTCTCCTGGTTCTCACAAGTGCTTGTTTGCTCAATCTTCCTCTAAGCTCTGGAAATGGCATAGGAGACTAGGTCACATGAGGTTTGACACTTTATGTCGCTTAAGTGGCCTAGGCTTGATCCGAGGATTGCCTAAGATCAAATTTGATAAGGATTTCACTTGTGCTCCTTGTTGCCATTGGAAAATTTGATAAGGAAGTCGACCGGAAGACCGTAGGCCTAGAGTGCTTCTCCACTGTCTTCATCTTTGTACCATCCTTCTCCTGTAGCTGAGCAGCAATGTGGTACATAGCAAGGGTGAGTACGTGTCATACTCACCCTTGCTATGTACCACATTGCTGCTCAGCTTCAGGAGGGGGAAAGATGACATGAGGCTAAGACAAGGAAGGCTTTAAAGAGGTTTGTTGCATGAGCTTTTAATAACCTATGCAACCTAATTACTAAGTGGGGTCATCCCAACCCTCCATCCATAGGGTACTATCCATGCCAAGTCCGAACCATCCAACCATCCCAACCATTCCAAACCATTCCAACCCATAAACCACAAACTAATCTTGTGAGGATTACAGGCCGCTCTTGACCATGAGCACGGCTATCATGATAGTTTGATACTCTGCAGAGTTTGTACCACTTTACCCACAAGTCGTGATTTTGTCCCCTGTGGACTAGAGTCTCCATGTTGCCATGCTGGCCAAGCACTAGCACACTTCCTTAGGTGTGCGGCCAGGAGATCACTACGAGGCTTTTACAAAGGGTCTCCCAGTACATGCTAGCCACTAAGGTTCCACTCCCGTCCATAAGTGATAGCCCATCACTAAGCAGCTCATCACCCGAGGAGCCCCCTCTTGAGCCATTCGGATCCAAGGACAGTCCTCTTGACTTCCATTCCCCGCTCCACCAAATGCTGCACCGACACTGGGAGAACTCCTAATTAATCAGCCAAGCTATTCCATAGCAGCCTTATGATGGCACTGTTGTCCTGGGTCATTGCTCCAAGAACCGGTTCCTAGGATCTACAACAAGCCTACCACCACCAACCATGTGCCCACGGCGCCACATCCATTCCATCCGGCTTGCATGGATCCCTAAGTCCATGTTGCTAACATGAATTATCATTCCACCCATGAAGTGACATAGTTCATTAATCAAGATTTATATCAACCCAACATCCCACAAGCAACGTAAGCATTCTCTACCACAACCATCCAACCAACTAGTTCAAGGCGACAAGAGAAAGGATAAAGCAATACTAGGGAAACCCTAACAATAGGTACCCATTCAATTTGACACAAGCATGCAGTTCTATAATAAATGTTATAATAGGTACAAGATGCATCAAGGACACTTGCCTGGAAATAGGTGTTGCTGCTCAGGTCTTCAAGTCATGCTCTTGCGATTGCAGGAACAACCGGTTCTCTAATTAACGTCACGTAGGCACAACATGCACACAATCATATAAACAAACTAAGAAATAGTACACCAGACAATAATAAAATACTTTAAAATAAATTTCAAAAGATAGTACTCGTTGCTATGATCGCGTGAGCGCAAGAATCATCTAAATTGGAGTTACGAGTAAAAAGTTACAAAAGATAAAAGGTGTAGGGTTAAAATAGTAATATTAGCAAATTATGATAAGACTATATAAATAAATAATATTAATCACTACGATCACGTTGGCGCAAGAATTACTTAAATCTGGGTTACGGATGAAAAGTTTTGAAGGTTTGAAGTTTTAGGGCTAAAATAGTAAAAATAGATAGGTTTAGGGACCTAAATGTAATTTTAGAAAATTACAGGGACTAAATTGTAAAATCAAAGGGTGAAAATATAGTTTACAAAAAGTTTAGGGACTAAAATGTAATTTTTGGTGAACTCTAGGGGTTAAAGTGTAAAAGATAGGACTTAAAAATAATTAAAATCAAGTCCAGGGTTGTTTCTTTAAAATTACATGGCCAAAATAATAATTTGAATAAAGTACAGGGGTGTTTCTACAAAAATACAGTGTTTAAAATAATTATGTGAAAAGTTAGGGCTCTAAATATAATTTTATAAAGGTTTTCCAAAATTTTCAGGATTAAACTATAATTAAAATAAAGAGGAGGGCCTAAATATAATTAAATAAAGTTTCTGCTGAAAAACTAGGTTTGAAATATAATTTAAACAAAACTTAGGAGCCTAAAAATAATTAAATAAAGGTTCTCGATAAAAATTAGCTCTTAAATATAGTTTTAATAAAACTCAGGGGCCTATTTGCAATTTTATAACATTATGGGGACTAAAGTGTAAAATATTAGGATTGAAAAACAATCACCAAAAAGTATAAGGTTGTTTTTACAAAATTTTAGGACTTAAAAATAATTTTATTTAAGTATAGGGGCCTAAGTGTAAAAAGACAGGGTTGAAATTATAATTCAAAATAAGTTCAGGGGGTTCTATAAAATTCTAGGGCTAAAATAATATTTATAAAAAGCCCAGGGGTTAAAACATAAACTACTAAAGGTTCTGCAAAAAGATTGGGGTTAAAATCTAATTAAGACAGAATACAGGGGCCTAAATATAAAACTTCCATTATCCTGGAATTTTCATGATTTAATTTAAATGCTAAATTCGGTGGACCGGGTCCATAGGTCCCGTGGACCGGCGTTGATCGAAGGGTCCATGGTCCATGGTGGACCAGGGGGCATACCCTTTCGATCTTCTAATCCAGGCCGCAGATAAAGGATCGGACGGCTCATGGGGGGTCCAGCGGGCAGGCGGCGCCCAGCGGCGGCTAAACGGCGGCGGTGGCGGGTACCTCGCCGGAGATTGGCCGGAATGGCGCTCCGGTGGTCCTTTTCTTGCCGCGAGTAGACGAGGAGCAAGAGGGGAGAGAGGCGGTTCTCAACGTACAGTCGCGCGGGCGCGGGGAAGGCCGGGAGGTGGTCGGCGGCGGAGGAAGGCGGCGGCCGGGGTCGATGCTCGACGGGGAGGGTCTAGGGGGGCGGTCGCGAGCAAGCGTGAGAAGTGGGGGAGAGGCGGCGGAAAAAGGTGGTGTCAAGGGGGTTTTATAGGAGGGGACAGGGAGAGGAGGCGAGCGGGCTCGGGTTCGCCGGGGTAACGGCCGGCGGCGGCCGTTTGAGCGAGGAAACACGCGCTAGTGCGCATTTAGGGCGCGGGAGTGGGGAGAAGGGGGAGCGGAAGGGTGCGGCGTGTGCGGGCGCCGGTTTCGGAAGGCGGAGAGGCGAGGGGGAGGGAGATCGACGGCGGGGTCGTCGGTTTCCGGCGACGGGGAGAGAGAGAGGCGGGAGGAGGGAGACGGGCAGGGTGGGGTCGAGCCGTCAGTCAGAGCGGTGCAGGAGTTGGGCTATGGGGGAGTTGGGCCGCGCAGGGAAGGGAGAGGCCCAAGCTAGGGCAGGCGCGCACGGGTGGGAGCTGGGTCGCGGGAGCGAGTGCGCTGGGCTGGCGAGGCCAGGGAAGAGGTGGGCTGAGCAAGCGTGCTGGGCCAAGCCGGCCTAGGAGAGAGTGGGGAGGGGGAAAGGGAAGGTGGGCCGGGGGAAGGGGGAGGTGGGCCAGGCGGGAAGAAATGGGAGAGGGGAGAGGGAAAGAAAATGGGCCTTGGAAGAGAGTTGGCCCAAATGAAGAGAAAATTCTCTCTTTTTTTTCTCCAATTATAGTTTTAAAATTCGAACTAAATGGTAAACGATTTCTACTCAAAATTTCAAATACATTTTCCACCCAATAAAAATCTCTACTACCAACTACTCAGCATGAATACAACAAACAATAATAATAATAAACTAAATTAATTAATTTAATTTAGAAAATAGCACTTTTATCTAAAATAAATTATAATTATCTAATTAGCTTAAAATAAAATTTTAATCTATTATAAAAAAATATTGAAGTTTAGTGGAATTAGGTCACAAACTAAAATTTGAAATTTTGGGGTGTGACAGGTGGGAAGTGGTATGTTCTTGTGATTGTTGACAACTACTCCCGCTACTCTTGGGTTTACTTTCTTGAGAGCAAGGATGAAGTGTTTCATCACTTTTGGAGCTTAGCTTTGAGGTTGTTCAAGGAACTTCCTGGTGCATTACGAGCAATCCACAGTGATAATGGCACCGAGTTCAAGAACTCCTCATTTGATGCTTTCTGTCTTGAGCATGGTATTGAGCATCAGTTTTTAGCGCCTTGTGTTCCCCAGCAGAATGGTGTGGTCGAATGAAAGAAGAGAACCTTGGTGGAAATGGTCCGGACGATGCTCACTCGATGAGCATGGGACTCCGAGGTGGTTCTGGGCTGAGGCTATTTGCACTGCTTGCTATGTTTCCAATCAGATTTTATTTTGCTTAATTTTTAATGTGACTTCCTATGAGCTACATTTTGGGAGGAAGCCATTTGTTTCTCATTTGCATGCCTTTAATTGCAAGTGCTTCATTATCCAGTGTGGCAATCATGATATGTTTGAGTCTAGATCTTCTGATGGCATCTTTCATGGCTACACTCTTCATGGCCGTTCCTACAGAGTTTTGAATTTGGAAACTAACATCATCGTAGAGTCCTGTGATGTAACCTTTGATGAATCAAACTCTTGTGCAAGCAGTATGATTGAGACTGCAGGTACTAAGGAGATGGAGGAGAGCATCTTTGTAGAAGAGGACCTACAAAACTTGGATGATGACGATGACGAGTAATTGCATCCCACATCCGACCTTGTTCCTGCTGCTACCACCACTCTAGCAGAGGGTCTAGAAGCTTCTACATCTACTTTAGTAGCTATCGAGTGAGCTCCAGTTGTAGTTGAGGGGGAGGTACACTCTGAGAGAGAGGCCCCTCACTACATTTAGCGTCAACCCCTCACCACATTCAGAGTCAACATCCACCTCAACAGATGATCGGTAATCTCTATAAGAGGACAACAAGGTCAAGGTCTGCACATCTCGCTTGCTTTACCAACTCTCTATTTGTTGCAACCTTTGAACCCCGGGATGTTGGACACACATTATCTAATGAACATTGGGTTAATGCCATGCATGAGGAGTTGGAAAACTTTGAGAGAAACAAAGTATGGACCCTAGTAGAGCCTCCTGTTGGTGTCAATGTCATAGGAACCAAATGGATGTTTAAAAACAAACATGGGGAAGATGGTGAGGTTGTTAGAAACAAGGCTAGGCTTGTTGCCCAGGGTTTCAGTCAAGTGGAGGGCTTAGACTATAGGGAAACCTTTGCTCCTGTTGCACGCATAGAAGCCATTAGAATCTTGCTTGCATTTGTTGCCTCTAAGGGCATTAGACTTTATCAAATGGATGTCAAGAGTTCTTTCCTAAATGGTTTCATGGAAGAAGAGGTTTATGTAAAACAACCACCTGGCTTTGAGTACCATAAATACCCAAACTATGTGTACAAGCTTCCAAATGCTTTGTACGGGCTAAAGCAAGCACCTAGGTCATGGTATGCTAGGCTTAAGACCTTCTTGCTAGAGCACGGATATGTCATGGGGTGTGTTGAAAAAACCTTGTTCACTCTCAACATGGCAATGACTTTCCAATGGTTCAGATTTACGTGGATGATATCATCTTTGGTGGTTGCTCTCATGCTCTTGTGTCCAGATTTCAGGAAGCCATGGAATGTGAATTTTAGATGTCGATGATGGGCAAGCTCACCTTCTTTCTTGGACTTAAAATCAAGCAGTGCAAGCAAGGCACCTTCATACATCAAGCCAAGTCTGACATGGTCAATGCGAAGCCGTTGTCTACACCAATGTCCACTACAACGACACTTGACCCCGATGAAGACTGTGAAGCGGTGGACCAAAGGGAGTATAGGAGCATGAGTGGCTCCCTCTTGTACCTGACAGCGACAAGATTCGACATACACTTTGTGGTGTGTCTTTGTGCTCACTTTCAAGCTTCCCTAAGGGTGACTCATCGCAAGGCTGTCAAGCGCATCTTTAGGTATCTTAAATACACCCTTGAGTTTGGTCATTGGTACTATGCATCTTCATATCTTGACCTCATTGGGTATTCAGATGCGGATATTGCTGGGTGTAGAATTGATAGGAAGAGCACTTCTGGTACTTACCATTTCTTGGGTTCTTCTTTGATCTGTTTGTCTTCTCATAAGTAGTAAAGTGTAGCTCAATCTACCGTAGAGGCCGAGTATGTTACTGCCGCTAGCTGCTGTTCACAAATCCTATGGATTGTATCCACCATCAGAGACTACGGGTTAACCTTTAAGAGTGTTCCACTCATGTGTGATAACTCCAGTGCCATCTGCTTAGCCAAAAACCTAGTCCAGCATGGTAAGGTCAAACACATCAATGTACGATTTCACTTCCTGAGAGAGAATGTTGAGAAGGGGGATGTTGAGCTCAAATACATCAAAACTAGAAACTGATTAGCTGATATCCTCACCAAGCCCCTAGACGATTCGAGACATGCTTTTCTTCGGGGGGAGCTTGGTGTGTGCCACCCTTATGGCATAATTTGAGGGGGAATTGGTTCTCTTGTATATATGTTTCTTACCTTTTATGCATTGCATCTCATATGTAATATATGCATTGGTAGATGAGCTTTGATTCTTATGCTTTCTTGCATGTCTCTTTGCTATGATTGAGCTTGAGCTAAATTGTGTGGATGTGATAGTAATCTCTCATGCTTAGATTTTTTAGATGGCTTGTTATAGACCCTTGTGAGCAACTTGCTAATCTTAAAGGTGAACTTAGCTTCTTGTGAACCTTATGAACTAATTTTGCTAAAACTTGCTCACCATGTGTATAATTGCTTTTATCCTTGTTGAAACTTGCATTGAGGCTAGTCTAGAGGATATCTTGGCTATGGCACCTTGTGTTTGTGAAATATGGCTCTGCAAATATTTAGCTCATGATGGAACATTGTGGGAATGTTTGTTCCTTTTGCCACAAAGGCATGCTCATCCTTATGCTTTTAATTTGCAAATAAGTTGATTGTGCTTTAAAGCCTCGGGGTGCTTGTCATACCCAGTCGTGCGACCCTCTGCATGGATTAGAAGTAAAATAAAAATGCTAAATCCAGAAATTGTACTTCAAAGCCTCGGGGTGTATGCCGTACCTAGTCGTGCGACCCTCCACATAGATTAGAAGCTACATGAGGATAACATAAGAATTATGCTTTTCTCTTTTCTTATGAGTCTCTATTGCATATGTGAGCGTCTGTAGAGCTTATTTTTTCTATGAATTCTTGTTGCCCTAGTTGAGATTGAAACTAGCTAGACTCTTATGATTCACTTGATGCTTGTTTTGCCTTGGATGGAAGTACTTACACATGTGGTGTCAGCTTTTCTCATGATAAGCAAATTTGATTCTATCTAAGCCAGTCAACTTTCTGCTTAGCTTGTATTGCTCTTAGTGTTTATGCCTTGCTATCTATTTTTTATCTTTGTATGGTTGTGCACCATTGCTTTTACACTTCATAGCACTATGCTTGTGATTAGCACAGTTAAATGCTTGTTTGTATAATTGTTGAAGCTCCTTAGGTTTGCATTTTCATGCATTACATGTTTGCTTTTTCTTTTGCCTTTTTGATGAGTTCATTGCCAAAGGGGGAGAAAATATTGGTTCATGCACAAGTAATGCAAAGAAACTTAAAATGATCCATTTTGCATTACATGAGACCTACCACAAGTTGAGGGGGAGCATATCATGATCTTGAGCGTTTTCCTACACTTTTTACATTCTTTGTGTCTCAAGTCGCTTTCTTTGCCAACTCTTGGTTTTGTGATCCCTACTTTGCTAGATGGCTTGTTTTCACCTTTTCTTCGGGTTTGCCCATTTGGATGTGTCTATCCAATTTCGCATTTCAAATCTTAATCCTTGTGCATTTGGTGTTGTCAATGTACACATCAAGGGGGAGATTAAGAAACCATGTGGATATGTGTTGTGGTTTGCAATATGTGGTGAGTAATTGACTTTCGTTGATTCTGTGTTTGAGTTGAAATGCGGGAATCTAGGGATTGCATGAGTTTGTGCATGTCATAGTTTTGACTAACCAGAGTTGGTGATTGAATTGGAGAAGTTGCGTGGGGAAATATGTTTGCTTGTCTCATGATGTGTAGGTCACTGGAGTCGACATTGCGGTCAACAGCGAGAGGATCGGGCACAAGTAGGGGACTTAGGGCCGGACGATCGGGATGCTGGGTGAATTCAAGGGTGATCCACACCATACACGTGGAGAGGCAAGAAGCACGGACGGTTTTGCAGTTGAGCCTCAAAACCGTGGTGGTGATGAAGACGATGTGTTGACCAAGTCAAGGCAAGCGGGATGCCGGTGCTAGTGACAGGGACCGGGAGAGACTTACCGGTAGTCAGGATCACGGAACAAGGTGACACACGTCAACATCGAGAAGTCGCGCTTTGAGAAGTGTGCAAGGAGGTTTCCCAATTTGGGCCTCAAAACAGGTGGCGACGATTAGAGGTGCATGTGGCACCATCGCGGAGCTTGTGTCGAGGTGAAGCAAAGATGTGAAGGGCCTGATGGCATTCGGGTGAAAGAAAAAGAGATGGGCAAGTTTGCCCTCGATGGTAGGTGGCAATGTTATATAGGTCAAGGGTAGTGTGATCTTTTAGACAATAGGACCCTAGGCCTATAAAAGGAGAGGTGTGGCTGATGGGTGAGGAGCCTATTCCCATTAGCCTTGTGTTAGGAAGTCATTTCAAAGTGCTAGGAGAGGTCTTCATGTAATAGAGGAGAGGAGAGGATGTGTGAGACACATCTCTTGCTCTTCCAAATAGTGGGAGGAAGAGGGTGGCTTCTGTAAGGATCATGACAATTGAGGTCACCCCATGGTATGATGTTTTGGTGATGCATGACAAACATGAAATGTGACTAATATCTACATGAGTGTTGTTCGTGTAGGAAACCCATTCTATCTTATGATAATTGTCTACGGTGTCCTTGGCGATTGATGACAATGACCGGAATCATGGAGGCTTGTGAACTTGCTGGAGTCCAAGGGTTGCTAGAGATGGATCATAGAAGAGGACAAGCTATGGTGCAAGTGTTTGGAACACTTGAGTAGTTGTTAGGGCTTTGAGTCCATAGGAAAAACCGAACTATCAAGAGGGTCTAGGTCATTCTCTTTGGTCATGTCTAGTCGGTGATGTGCAAGGTTGCTCGATGAAATCACAGGCACTAGGTGACAGTGGAGAAGCCAAGGAGCTGTTCGGAGAAGCCGAGAAACCAAGTCAAGCGAGGACAACAAGTTTCAGCTTCTGGATGTAGTGACCGGACAGAGGGGTCAGAGGTGACCGGACCATACGGTCACTATGTGGAGTTTTCCAATACTTAGCACGAGGAGCAAGGACTCTGACTGCATGAGACTCTATACAGACCGGATGGTCCAGTCTACTGACCGCACGGTCTGGTCAGTAGGAGTGCAGGGATGATAGAGAGGTTGCAATTTGCGCACCTTCCCGGAATGGAGAGTGAAAGTGGACAGGATGGTCCGGTCCAGTGACCAGACAGTCCGGTCAGTAGGAGTTCAGCATAGGGCAGAGAGCCGTTGAAGCTCAGTTTGGAGTGACCAGACGGTCCGGTCAGGCGGTGACCAGACAGTCCGGTCAGGCAGTGACCGGACAGTCCGGTCTGGAGGCCCAGAAAGCTGATTTTGTGGAGCAACGGCTAGTTTGAGGTTGGGAGCCTATATAACTTCGTTGCTGGGGTCTTGGAGACCTCTCTTGGCCAGTGGAATAGCTGAGAGCATTTGGTAAGGTCCAAGAGAAAAAGAGGAGAACAATAGGAGAGGATATTGGATATCTTGAGAGTGCTAGTGAGAGTAACAAGGAGCTACCTTGCACATCTAAGGCTAGCGTGTCCTTGAGGGTGTGATCTAGGTTGTTACTCTTGGTCTATGGTGAGACCTAGAATAGTTAGGTGTCGATGATTGAGCCTATCGTGATTGATTGTGAAGGCCATCACAAGTTTGTACATGGTTTGAGCCCGCCATTGGAAGGGGCATCAATAGTGAGTGCCCGTGCCAGCTCGGGGAGTTTGGCAAGTTCTCAAGGGAGGCGAGCTTGTGCTTTGTGCAGTGGTGACGCACACCATGTCTTCACTCGAGGAGTGATTGCAGGCTCGTGGGCGAGAACTCTACTTGGTGGCGGGAGGGACCGGGACTCCGGTGGGAGTGGTCCAACGAGGAGTAGGGGAAGGCGCCATCCTTCCAAGACCTCGAGAAAAAAATCATGAGCCATCTCTTACTCTACTCCTTACTATGATGCTTTACTTTCCGTATTTACATACCGTGCTATTCATGCTTGTGTGCTTACCTTACTCTAGTTGACTACCTTGTAGACTTGCATGAATAGGCTTCTTTACTTGCTAGTAGTGCTTGGCCTTCATACTTGTTCACTAGCATGTATAGGAGTTGCTTGGCTTGATTGATCACCTTAGTATGTATTGTGCTACTCATGCATGTATGCTTTCTATATGCTTGTTGATCTAGTAGCTTTGCTTGAGTAGAACTCCTTGCTAGCTAGTTGTTTGCTTCCGCGTATCTTTGGTAACTAGCTTGCATACGAGTTGTATTGTGTTTGTGTGATCCATGAGTATGCTTAGGTTGTTGTTCCTTTCATAGGTTCATTATCTTGCTAGTGTGATCATCACTAGGATTGTGTAGGAGTTGTTTTGAGTGGTCGGTTTTAGGAATTGGCGAATTTGGTACTTAGTGCGAGTTCCTGATTCACCCCCCCCCCTCTCGGTCACTCGGACCTTTCAAGTGATATCAGAGCCAAGTGCTCATCATAAAGCTGAACCGCCTTTAGTCGTGACCGTATTGAGTTGGGATGTCATCCCATTCGGGGCCGGGTCATGGCTCATGGAAGGATCGTTTTTGAAGCTACCTATATGCAATGATTCTGGATGAGTTGATGGACACACTTGTGGACTTTGCCAATACATTTACCGATGATCATGTGTATGATTGTGATGACGGTGTGGATGTGCCTTGTACTAGTGAGTGCCTAGATTCTTCTAGCAATGACTTGATAGGTTTCTCTACTAGTGTGCCTAGCATGATGATTGATAATGATGTGTCTCTTGATCTTCTTTGCTCTGCTAGCATTGATGATGTTTGTGAGTCCCCTATTGATCATGCTAGTAGTTCCCTTGTTGAGGAGTTCTTTGCTTTTCATGCTAATGATAATGAGAACTTACTTGACTCTCTTATTCGCTTGCGAGTAATTATTGACAAGATTGGGGCAACTTCGAGAAGATCCTCTCCTTGCTTCCGAGTAGCAAGCTCTTCTACATCACTCTTGACCTTCTCATGGAGAAGGGTCTCTCCGTCGAGGACGTGATTGAGCTACTCTTCAAGGATGAGGACATCACCGCGAGCATGGTGTGGAAAAAGACATCCAAGACACACCATGAAGCATCCTCAAGCAAAGGGAAAGAAGTAGCTTTGAGATCAAACTTCTTTGATCCCTCCACAAGATTGCGTTGCAACGACCTCTACAACCTCAAGTGTCATTCCTAGTGCAAGACACTCATCGGGTGCTTCATCAAGCTCTACCTCAAGTGTCATTCCTAGTACTACTCCAAGCACATTGGGTGGACCAAGCATTGGCGTAGGGGGAGCACCAACAACAATGCTCGCTCGATCATTTGAGATGATCAATTTTGCGGCTTCGGCTCCGGTGCCTCCACCTCCTCCACCACAAGATCATCTTTGGCATCTTCGTCGAGCTCACCAACAGGATCTTTTCTTTGAACTCGGTGAACCTGTGAGAAATCCTAATGTTGACCTTTGTGAGAATCTATTGAGCATATATGATCTTGTGTGTAGGATTAACTCTTTCAGGGGACTTCGGAGGATGGCACCACATGAAGTGATTGACAAGCTCCTCCAACAAATCACAACTCCTGAGAGGGGTTTCTTACTTGAGGAGGTAGTCAACAGGAGACATGAGCTCTCAATTGAGAGAGCAATGGAGATGGTACTTGTGCTCCATTCACAAGTGGAACATGTGCTTGAGCACATCACTGGACTCTATGATCCTCCCCATTACTACATCAACCTTGACAATGTGCACATGGGGGATGATCATGGACATTGGAGGTATCATGCTCCGCACTATCCCATTAGAAGGAGACTATTGGACGGGATTGCAAGAATCCCTATCTACGAGGATGGTCTTATTGCCCGACACTATGAGGTTGGTACTAGTCAATCAAGTAATGCTTTGGATACTAACTCCTCTTCCTCTAGTGCTTGTCTTATGGCTACTACTAGGGTCAACTACAAGAGTGGAGGCACTCATTGAATTCTTGATAGTGGGTGCACTCAACATATGACTAGGAAGCCAACCATGTTCACCACCATTGATGAAGACGAAGATAGTGAGAAGGTGACTTTTGGGGATAACTCAAAAGGGAGAGTTAGAGGCTCGGGCAAGGTGGCCATCACAAATGACCTCCATCTCTCCAAGGTCTTTCTAGTGGAAACCCTCAACTTCAACCTTCTATCTATTGGTCAACTTTGTGACATGGGTTTCAAATGCACGTTTGATGAGGATGGTGCAACTATTGAAAATGTCAAGAGAGGGCTAGTATTCCATGGAGTGAGACATGGGAACTTGTATGTCAAGGACTTCAAGTCAAGAAATATGCCACCAAGAACTTGCCTATTCACTAAGGCATCCAAGGGATGGTTATGGCATAGAAGACTAGCACATGTTGGAATGAATTAGCTCAAGAAGATTGTCAAGAGAAACCTAGTTGAAGGAATCAAGGAAGTGGCCTTTAAGAAGGATAGCTTGTGCAGCGCTTGCCAGGCGGGGAAACAAGTGGCATCCTCACATCCCACCAAGTCATTCATGTCTACAGCTCGTCCTCTAGAGCTCTTGCACATGGACTTGTTTGGGCCAACACATTACAAGAGTCTAGGAGGCAATCTATATTGCTTGGTGATTGTTGATGACTTCACGAGATACACTTGGACCTTCGTTCTTGTGGACAAATCTCAAGCCAGTGGTATCTTCAGAAAGTTTGCCAAGAGAGCAAAGAATGAGTTCAATGCTAGCATTGTAAATATTAGAAGTGACAATGGGACGGAATTCAAAAACACCATAGTGGAGGAATATTGTGACAATAAGGGGATCAAACATGAATTCTCTGCTACATATACTCTCGAGCAAAATGGAGTAGTGGAGAGGAAGAACAAGACGCTCATCACTCTTGCTCATGCCATGTTGGATGAGTATGAAACTCATGAGAGGTTTTGGGCGGAGGCAATCAACACGGCTTGCTACACTTCCAACCGTGTCTACCTTCACCGGTTGTTGAAGAAGACGCCATATGAGCTATTGGTGGGATGGAAACCCAATGTTTCCTATTTTTTAGATTTTGGTTGCAAGTGCTACATTCTTAAGAAGAGGAGAAAGCCCAGAAAGTTTGAGAGTAGAAGTTATGAAGGCATTCTTGTTGGGTACTCTGGGACTTCTAAAGCAAATAGGGTCTACAACTCAGCCACAGGATGTGTGGAAGAATCCTATGATGTGTAATTTGATGAGTCAAATGGGTCTCAAAAGGAGGATGAATTTCATGAAGTGAACATTGGAGATGAACCTATGAGGGAAGCATTAAGAAACATGGCCGTGGGCGAGGTTTTACCCCACGAGGCCAATGATGGTGATGTTGATGAGCCCTCTACTCCACCACCTCAACCTACCTCCTCCTCCGAGGTACAATAAACAACCCAAGATGCCACAAATACTCCCACAAGCTCATCCTAAGATTCATTTAGAGTACACCCACCATATGATGAGGAATCGAAAGAGAGAAGTGAGCCACAAACCTCCCCACATACTTCACCACAAACCACTTCTCCTAGCTCTTCACAAGATACCCTTCCATCCACCTCAAGCTCAAAGTCCAAAACAAGAAAGCATATGAGTGACTCCTCCGCCTCTCTTAGGATACAAGACACTCATATATCAAGAGAGCAAACAATTCATGATGGAGACATTTCACCTAGAGCCTCTCCCGCTCAAAGAAAACACCTTCCTTGACCCAAGGGCATCAACAAAGATCATTCACAAGACTTGATCATTGGGAATCCATCTCGAGGAATAAAGTCAAGGAGAAATCAATATAAGCCCAACTATGAGAGTGAAGAGATTGATGATGAGGCCAATGTTGAGGTTGAGAACTTCTCTTTCATCTCTATGATTGAACCCACTACCATTGATGAAGCTATGGATGATCACAAGTGGGTAATTGCCATGCAAGAAAAGTTGAACAACTTCAAGAGGTGCAAAGTATGGAAATTGGTTGAGAGACCCAAGAATCATAATGTCGTTGGCACCAAGTGGGTCTTCAAGAACAAGCAAGATGAGAACAGAGCAATTGTCAAGAACAAGGCTCGCCTAGTGGCTAAGGGATATTCTCAAGTGGCTGGGATTGACTTTGATGAGACCTTTGCTCCCGTGGCCCGTCTTGAAGCTATTCGGATCTTACTTGCCTATGCATCACATAACGGCTTCAAGCTCTTTCAAATGGATGTCAAGAGTGCTTTCTTGAATGGAGAAATCAATGAGAAAGTCGATGTGGAACAACCTTTGGGGTTTGAGGACCCAAAACATCCAAGACATGTATACAAATTGAAGAAAGCTCTCTATGGTCTCAAGCAAGCACCAAGAGCATGGTATGAACACTTGTGGAACTTTCTACTCAAGAATGGATTCACCATTGGAAGCATTGATAGCACCTTGTTCATGAGGCATATTGGGAAGGATCTCTTTGTGTGCCAAATCTATGTGGATGATATCATCTATGGGTCAACCAATAAGAAGTTTAATGAAGAGTTTTGGGAGATGATGGCTGGGGAATTCCAAATGTCAATGATTGGAGAGTTGTACATGTTCCTTGGATTCCAAGTCAAGAAATTGAGAGAGGGAAACTTCATCTATCAAGAGAAATATACTAAGGACCTTCTCAAGAGATTCAACATGGAGAATTGCAAGACTTTGCACACACCTATGGCTACTAGCAAACCCTTGGATGATGATGTGAAAGGGAAACTGGTGAACCCTAAGCTATATAGATAAATCATTGGGTCTATGCTCTATCTCACCACTTCGAGACCGGACATCATGTTTAGTGTGTGCTTGTGTGCACGATACCAAGCAAATCCAAAGGAGTCACACTTGAAGACCGTGAAGAGAATAATGAGGTACCTCAAGTACACACCTACCATGGGCTTATGGTATCCTAGAGGATCAAACTTTGAGTTACTTGGGTATTCTGATTCCGACTTCGCGGGTTGCAAAGTAAATAGGAAGAGTACATCGGGAGGTTGCCAATTTCTTGGAAAATCTCTAGTATCTTGGAGCACAAAGAAGCAAAACTCCGTGGCTCTATCTACCTCCGAAGCGGAATATATGGCGGCGGGAGCTTGTTGTGCACAACTTCTCTACATGAGGCAAACACTCTCGGACTATGGCCTCAACTATAGTCATATGCAACTATATTGTGATAGTGAGGCGGCAATCAAGATGGCCCTCAAGATGGGAGATCATGGTCATGCAAAGCACATTCAAGTGAGGCATCACTTCATAAGAGACCATGTTGAGAAGAAGGACATCGAGTTGGTGAGCCTGCAAACTCATGAAGAATTGGTGGATATCTTCACCAAGCCACTTGATGAGAAGACCTTCAACAAGCTAAGGGGAGAACTTAATGTTCTCGACCTCTCCAACTTCACATGAGTAACCCTTGAGCTTGTCCTTTGTAAATATGTATAGTTCTTTGGTTGTTCTTGTTTGTGTCTTTGTTTGTACTTGTTTCTCTTCTTTTGTAGGTTGACTTCGGACCTTCTTGAGATAGCAATGGACATGGGTTAAGCTTGGGAAGGTGGTTCATGGTGTACCCAAGGCTTTGAAGAAAGGTCCATTGTGAGCAAGCTTGAGGAGGGAACAACTCGTTGTTGACACTTTTGTTTGTAGCGGTTCTCTCTCTTTTCTTTAGCATCGCATCATGCATTGTATACTTGTTGCATTTGCATTTGTTGCATTTATGCATCCTTTGCATTGTGATACTATACATGCTCCCAAGCATGTGTCTAGGGGGAGTTGCTCATTTACAATGTGAGTACATGACTCTCTAGATGATCAAATAGTGATATCTGTGCTTCATGCTCATTGAGTCATGTTCGACCGAGCTCCGAGGTTAAATCTACTCACGCGGCTTAAAGACAAGTGGCTCATACATTCCCACCTCCCTAATAACTAACCCTTGCACATTTGAGAAAATCTTTTGTTGAGTCATAAGTGTAGGGGGAGCTACGATGGAATATCACTACAACCAAGGAGGAGCACCGTGAAAGGGGGAGTTATCCTAACTCTTACCAACCTCTTGGTTTCGTTATGTTTTTGTGTGATTTTGTGTGATAGGTGACAAAGGGGGAGAGAAAACATGAAGATCCAAAAGCCAAGTCATCTAAGATCAAAGTGGGAGAAGAAGCATGAAAAGATGGACGATAACACAAAGGGAGAGGAGAACATGAAGATTCAAAAGCCAAATCCATGAAGATATGGAACATGAAGAAGAATGATGATGCATGTCTACGGCGACAATGAACACCTTCACCGACATGAGCATCTATGTCCTTGTGTTCTACATAAGATGAACATCTACACCAACATGAAGAAGAACAATGATGATGCATGTCTACGGTGACAATGAACACCTTCACCGACATGAGCACCTACGTCCTTGGTACGTGTCTACATCAACAAGATCAACTACCACGACACCAAGCTAGGCGCAAATTTGACTCAAGTTCAATGTCTAGTGCGCTACATAATTGGGTAGTTCTCCCTCAACACCTAGCACATCTCAAAGGGGAGACTACTTCCAAGGTAAGGACCAAGGTATGCCTCTCAATATATCCTTTTCCCTTGGTTCTTTCTTGCTCGTCCGTTTTTGGATCATCATAAGTAGTGGTTGTCATCCATCACCAAAAAGGGGGAGATTGTAAGGATCATGACCATTGAGGTCACCCCAAGGTATGATGTTTTGGTGATGCATGACAAACATGAAATATGACTAATATCTACACGAGTGTTGTTCGTGTACCCTTTCTATCTTATGATGATTGTCTACGACGTCTTTGGTGATTGATGACAATGACCGCAAGCATGAAGGCTTGTGAACTTGATAGAATCCAAGGGTTGATGGAGATGGATCAAAGCGGAGGACAAGCTATGGTGTAAGTGTTTGGAACACTTGAGTAGTTGTTAGGACTTTGAGTCCATAGGAAAAATTGGACTATCAAGAGGGTCAAGGTCATTCTCTTAGGTCATGTCTAGTCGGTGATGTGCAAGGCTGCTCGGTGAAATCATAGGCACTAGGTGACAGTGGAGAAGCCAAGGAGATGTTCGGAGAAGCCGGGAAACCAAGTCAAGCGAGGACAACAAGTTTCAGCTTCTGGACGTAGTGACCAGACAGAGGGGTTAGAGGTGACCGGACTGTACGGTCACTATGTGGAGTTTTCCAGGACTTAGCACGAGGAGCAAGGACTCTGACTGCAGGAGACTCCATACAGACCGGACGGTCCGGTCAGTAGGAATGCAGGGATGACAGAGAGGTTGCAATTTGCGGACCTTCCTAGAATGGAGAGAGAAACAAGACCGGACGGTCCGGTCCAGTGACCGGATAGTCCAGTCAACAGGAGTTCAGCACAGGGCAGAGAGCCGTTGGAGCTCAGTTTGCAGTGACCGGACGGTGCGGTCTGGCAGTGACTGCACAGTCCGGTCTGGAGGCCCAGAAAGCTAATTTCGTGGAGCAACGGCTAGTTTGAGGTTGGGAGCCTATATAACTTCATTGCTGGGGTCTTGGAGACCCCTCTTGGCCAGTGGAATACCTGAGAGCATTTGGTAAGGTCCAAGAGGAAAAGAGGAGAGCACTACGAGAGGATATTGGATATCTTGAGAGTGCTAGTGAGAGTAACAAGAAGCTACCTTGCACATCTAAGGCTAGGGTGTCCTTGAGGGTGTGATCTAGGTTCTTACTCTTGGTCTATGGTGAGTGATGTGGACAAGGGTTCCTGATCTTCCGATAGGTTCTGATAATCTTGATTAAGGTGGAGGCGATACATAAATTGATCCGGCTTCCGAACGACACGTACTGAACCCTGCAATCGCAGCACAACGTCTCCTCTGGTTATCAACCATTCAAGAATGATTGACTTCGCCGAGAAGGCTTATCCTTGCCTGCAAATCAAGAACACAAGCAAGAACAAAGAAGAATGCAACCAAATTTGCAAGTATACGATGAATCTCACAAGTTGGGGTCTCACAAACCGAGCAAACGGCAAAACTGTTATCAACAGAATAATCTAAGCAAAACCCCCTGGACGAAACCCTAAGTGGGCTCAACTCGATACATGGCATAAAGGCCGATTACGGTGTCGCAGCACCAGGAAAGATTCTGGACATCGACTTGTTTTGACGATTGCTAACGGCTTGCGAAGAATTTTGATATAGGACCAGTTGGGTTGGAAAGATCTTTTCGTTATGTTTCCAGGCATATGTAGAACATCCAAATCCGAGTCCGTATGCGTCCTGGGCATCTGTTTTAATGCAGATTGGTCCTGGGCCCCGAAACAAACTCGAAGTCGGTTTTGGATTGGGCTTCCACCTTAGCTTGGACGTCCTTGCTGGCCCATCACGCCTCCAATCACCTCCTCAGCTATATCATCATTATCTCCATGGTTCCTAACAATAATTAAATCATTAGGTAGCAATCTATTCTCAAAATCACATAAACAAAACATTAGAAACGAAGTCACCTGTAAATTCAGGTGATGCACATGAACTTTAATCGTAGTTGGAGGAGTGTTGTGTGTATCCATAGGTGTGATGTTCTCATCAGTGAGACCTAGACCGGTTAGGTGTCGATGATTGAGCCTATCGTGATTGATTGTGAAGGCCATCACAAGTTTGTACATGGTTTGAGCCCGCCGTTGGAAGGGGCATCAATAGTGAGCGCCCGTGCCGGCTCGGGGAGTTTGGCAAGTTCTCGAGGTAGGCGAGCTTGTGCTTTGTGCAGTGGTGACGCACACCGTGTCTTCACTCGAGGAGTGATTGTGGGCTCATGGGCGAGAACTCCACTTGTTGGCGGGAGGGACCGGGACTCCGGTGGGAGTGGTCCAACGAGGAGTAGGGGAAGGCGCCATCCTTCGGAGACCTCAGGAATTTGAATCTCATATCATGAGCCATCTCTTACTCTACTCCTTACTATGATGCTTTACTTTCCGTATTTACATACCGTGCTATTCATGCTTGTGTGCTTACCTTACTCTAGTTGACTACCATGTAGATTTGCATGAATAGGCTTCTTTACTTGCTAGTAGCGCTTGGCCTTCATACTTTATCACTAGCATGTATAGGAGTTGCTTGGCTTGATTGATCACCTTAGTATGTATTGTGCTACTCATGCATGTATGCTTTCTATATGCTTGTTGATCTAGTAGCTTTGCTTGAGTAGAACTCCTTGGTAGCTAGTTGTTTGCTTCCGCGTATCTTTGGTAACTAGCTTGCATAGGAGTTGTATTGTGTTTGTGTGGTCCATGAGTATGCTTAGGTTGTTGTTCCTTTCATAGGTTCATTATCTTGCTAGTGTGATCACCACTAGGATTGTGTCGGAGTTGTTTTGAGTGGTTGGTTTTAGGAATTGGCAAATTTGGTACATAGTTCGAGTTCCCGATTCACCCCCTAGCCTTATATCCATGTATCTTGACTTGATGAATCAATGATATGAGATTCAAATTCATGCTCAAGTTCTTCCTCTCTCCCTAAATCCCGAATTTCTCTTTTTCCCTATTTTCGAAGCTATTTTCATGGTGATTTTTTATCTTGATTTTGAGTGAGTTTTGGGATGGATTTTGGTGGGGGATCATGGTGCTATGATGTGCTAGAACAACCCGATATAGGTCCTTGACCGAATCAAAGACTCGAGCACCTTCAATTTGAAAGTTTTCTCAAGTTTTCCCTTGTTGGTGTTCTTGGCAGAAGATCTGAAATTCATGATGATTCCTTGGGCTTTTTGAGTGGATCTCTTTGGAGGAGTGTCGTGATGTATTGAGGTTGATCTGGTCCAAACTTCATGTTTTTTGGAGTTTGTTTCATAGGGTTTTGGCAATTTTCTTTCTCGAACGGAGCTGCTGTTTTGCCCAAGACAGAACTTCCGTGGCTAGGACAGAACTTCCGTCACCGTGATGGAACTTCTGTCACGAACCATGGAACTTCCGTGAGTGACAGTACTCCCGTCGTCCGGAATATCCGTGATTGAAAGAACTTCTGTCGAGGACTTCGGAACTTCCGTTGGGTACCACAGAACTTCCGTCAAGCTCGGTTTTGTGATTTCTCAGATCTTCCTTGTTTCCCTTTTTTTCTCCTCTTGTGCTTCCGCTATGTGTCCTTTTGGTTTGAGTCATTCCTAGGGTTAGCACATCACAAGTTGGTGTGTGTAATCTTGGTGACTCGGTTAGAGGTTGGTTTGGGTTGTAGTTGGGACATAGGCCAAATTCCTGAGAAGAATTTAAATTGGCTCCCATTCACCCACCCTCTGGTCGCCATCTCAGTCCTTCATGCTCTATTTTGGTCGGTAGTATATCAAAAGGGCCTGTGATGTTATTATGATAAGAACGTACGTAGTCGCCATTTTCATATTGGGGATTTAGTGCTACGCCGAGTGCAATCAACGAAGAATCAGCATAACTTTCTCCTAAGTGGGAAGGACCTTATGTCATCAAAGAAGTCACTCGGCCAGGGCTTATCGACTAATGTATGAAGACGGCGATGATATACCAAACTCGTGGAACATAAATCAGCTATGTTGCTTTTATACTTAGTTTATCTTTTGTATTTTCATACATTATTATTGAATGAAATTTTAGTATTTTTGATGAAAGATTTATTGATGATTTTCATTCTTATTTATCTCGAGTCCTTAATCTATAGTATTAAACAATCGAGCCAGTGGGCTAGTAATAATGTCCCGTTACTCCTTAACCTTGATAAATTTTGGTTTTGGATTTTGTTCGACCGATTTCTCATATCTTGATACAGTCTTAAGATTTTTGGTCTAACGCCTAACATCATGGTTATACAATTCATACTGCGCAACAGACTGCCACTACACTTAACCCAGAGCCAAGGAGCGAGAGGTCATGTGTCGATTGGTCGACTCTGCTTGTTATGCCGCTATGAGTTTCAACCAAATATTTTACAACAGACCGATGCAACTTCTGTTTTTATCTCTAAAGGACTTGTGGTAAAACAATCTAAGTGCTAAAGCGCAATAATGAAGTATTGATCGTTTTGCTTTAAATAACATGATATTGCCTTATGACTACTTTGTCAATTTTTTAACTTGTTTATAAACTAAGCAAGCATATAAATTATTGTTTACATGGAGATAATGTTGTCTTCCTACACAAATACTACTAATGTTTTCTAACTTTACAGATATTACAACTCCTTTGAAGGAGAGGAGGTGTCATCCTGCAGTTCTACTTCTGGAGTTGCTGGAGGTGTCGGCGCAATGGGATCAACTTCAACATTGTCGACCAAGGCATGGGAGGTCTCAAGCATCGAGTCCATAAGCAATTGACATTGATCTATTCTAAAGTCTAAGTTGAAGCCCTTCTTGATCTTATCCAATAGCAATGCAGGAGACCAAGATTGGCAAATAGCCAGCACTTGGCTCCCGACCTCGGTCGCCACCCTCTTGGTGTGTTTAGCGATCACCTCCGAAGCATGCTCCAAGAGATATTCCAAAGAGTGACCGGTCTTCTCCACTTGGTTAGCATGGATATAATCCAATGCTTTCCAAGCGCCATAAGATAATGCAGCAAAAGATTTTCAGAACGTCATAATCTGAAGTTAACAAGAGAAGTAATGAATATACGATGGAGAGCTTACCGGCAAGATTTCATTTGAACGATTTGGAGATGCCCTTAGCCTCCTCTATCTTCTATTCGGCTTCCTCCAATTTCTTCTTCAGCCGAGTGATTTTGAAGTTTTGTTCTCCGAACGACTTGGAGAGGTCATCCTTCTTAGCATTCAGAGCATCTAAGAATCTCTGTTGGTTTTAAGTCAACTTCTCCAGGTCGGTGACTTTTTGATCGCGAGCTAAAGACACATATAGAATCTTTAGATATAGAGTGAGCAAAAAGCAAATAAAAGTTGGTATGCGATCTTACCGACGACATCAGCACAACTTTGCTCTAGAGCTTTGGTCGCCTCTTTGTGGTCGGTCTGCAGCTTTTCTATTTGTTTCTTGGCCAAGGATAGCTGCTCGACGGTAACTAGCAAGATTCCAACAACAAGTCAATATCTTGAAGAAAGGATTTAATATGGAAAAAGAATCTGGGGCAAACCAAAAGTCTCGGCTTCAAGATACTCAATCCTGGCCTGCTTTTTCTCCATAAGAGAATATATTTTCTGAATGAAAAGAAGGGTATGGTTAGTTGAAAGAATGAGTCAAGGAAAGAAAACTTGGTATTGATGTACCTTGTTAGCCTCTTGGTGTTGATGGATGATCTCCATATCATCAGCTTCAGGCTGACCCAATGAATCCTCGACCAACACGGCCTTACCCTTGTAGAGAGGGGAAGAAATACCGGTCGGGGAGGGATTGATGGTCTGAGGTGTTGGTGTTGGCTTTGGTGAGGGTGCTGGAGCATTGGGTGACTTCCTTGGCTCGGTCTCTGCACTTGATGACGTGTGGACTGGCCAAGGCAAGTCGATTGGACGAGGAGTAAAAGTTGCTCGAGTGTCTTCAGACCCTTGGGTGCTCTGAGCATCACTTGACCGACCACTATGACCACCAAAGAAGCATAACATCCAAATATAGTTATTAACTACAGAGATGAAGAATTGAATGATGTGAAGAAGTTTACCCAAAGGCTTGTTTGATTTTGATTCGGCAGACTTTCTTCTTTGAAGAAGTGGTTTGCGACTCAATTTCCTTCCTCTTCAGGGAGGACTTGTCGACTTCATCGGTCGTCTTTGCCACTCTTGCATCACTCGCCATTTTGCTCGTGGGCTTTGACCGACTTGATGGTCGGTCAAAGTGTGCAGGGGTTGGTAGACTGGCGTCTTGGGGGAGCTCCTCTACATCATCATCATCTCCCACGTATTACCAATGGCGGTGAGTGGTCTGCTTCACTCATCGACTTGGGGAAGGCAAGTTGATGAGAGATGATGTAGAGAGGCCTGCGATAGTCCCTGCGGTTGGCCGTGCGCTCGCTGAAGAGCTTGAGCACCCATACCGGTCTGCGGTGGCTTCTCAACGTAATTTGGTCCCTCAGAATCAGTTAGAGGGAGCGGAGTGTGTGAAGGACCGAGAAGGCAACCAGAGGGGGGGGGGGGTGAATGGGAGCCTATTAAAATTCTTCAAGAGAACTTGGCCTATATCCCAAAAACAACCCAAGCCAACCTCCAAATCGATCACCAAGACTACACACACCAAGTTGAGGTGTACTAGCCCTAGGAGTGATCAACCACACCAAAGAAACATAGCGGAAACAAAAAGGGCAGAAGCAATGCTCAACAGTTCAGAACTAAACACGTATCGGCAGTGCCGGTCGGCATCGGCAGAGCCGGTCACGCCTATCGACAGTGTCGGTGCGGGCCATCGGTAGTGCCAGTAATGTCTTTCGGCAGTGCTGGTGCAGGACACAAACTCTCTGGAACCTACAGAGAAGACATATCGGCAGTGCCGGTCCTGGTCATCGACAGTGCTGGTCGACCCCCGAGAGAAGAGAAAAACTCTCGTGATCTTGTCAAATCTTCTCCAAAATCTAATCAAACGAGCTCCAAACAATGTGATTTTTGGACCAATGAATCCTCATCACATCACGACCCTAATCCTAGGAGATCAACTTAATTGGCTCAAGGAATCATCACGAATTTCAGATCTTGTGCCAAGAACACCAAAAAGGGGAAACTTGAGAAATCCTTCAAATCGAAGGAGCTAGAGCTATTGATTCGATCAAGGATCCATAGAGGATTGTTCTAGCTCATCCTAACAACAAGTTTCTCAAGAAATCCGGGCCAAAAACTCGTCCAAAAGTGAGATCGAAAATCACCACGAAAATGCCTCCAAAAATAGGAAAAAGGGAATTTCGGGATTCAAGAAAAGAAGGAAATCTTGAGTATGAAAATACTTCTCATATCATGGAAACATGCTTACAAGATCCATAGGTACAAGGCTAGGAAGCCACCCTCTTCCTCCCACTATTTGGAAGAGCAAGTGATGTCTCTCACACACCCACTACTCTCCTCTAAAACATGAAGCACTCTCCTAGCACAAAAGGAATGAAACCCACAAAGCTAGTGCAAGAGGCTCACCTCTCCCACCAGCCCTACCTCTCCTTATATAGGCCCAAGGGTTGTCCACATGACAACTCTACCCTTGACCTACTTAACACTGCCACCTACCACCAAGCGCAAATCCGTCCATCTTTCTTCTCATCGCCCGAATGCCCTCGCGGTCTTCACGAATTTGCTTCACCTTGAAGCAAGCTCCGTGATGGTGCCACGTACACCACCAACCACGCCACCGGTTTTGAGGCCCAAACCGGGAAACCGCCTTGCACGCTTCTCAAAGCACGAATTCATGCTCACTTCCACCGAATCAAGACTTTATGATCTTGACGCGTGTCACCTTGTCCCGTGATCCTCCTTGCCGGAAAGTCTCTCCTACCTCCGGTCCATTGGAAGCCTCTACTTGCACCGACACCCGATCACCTTTGACTTGGTCAACCATGTCGTCTTGATCATCACCCACAGTTTTGAGGCTCAACCACGAAACCGTCCGTGCTCCTTGCCTCTCCATGTGTACAGTATGGATCACCCTTGACTCCACCCGGCCTCCTAATCGTATGGCGCCAAGTCTCCTACTTGTGCCCGATCGTCTCGCTGCTGACCGCCAAGTTGACTCCAGTGACCTACACATCATGAGACAAGCAAACACATTTCCGAACTCCTGCAACATCTCCAACATCTTCATCAACTCTGGTTAGTCACAAAGACAACCAAGCACAAACTCATGCAATCCCTAGATTCCCGCATTTCAACTCAAACACCAAATCCGCTCAAGTTAATTACTCATCACAAATATTGTAAACCACGGCACATATCCACATGGTTTCTCAATCTCCCCCTTGATGAGTACATTGACAACACCAAATGCACAAAGATTAGAGTTTGAAATACGAAACCAAATAAGCACATCCAAATGGCCAAACCCAAAGAAAAGGTGAAAACAAGTCGTCTAGCAAAGTAGGGATCACAAAACCAAGAGTTGGCAAAGAATGCAACTCGAGACGCAGAGAATGTGGAAAGCGCAAGAAAACGCTTAAGATCATGATATGCTCCCCCTCAACTTGTGGTAGGTCTCATGTAGAGCAAAATGGATCATTTTAAGTTTCTTAGCATTATTTGTGCATGACCCAACAATTCTTCCCCTCCCCTTAGGCACTTATTTCTCCGCCCTTTGGCAATGAACTCATCAAAGAGGTAAAAGAACAAGAAAACATGCAATGCATGAAATGCAAACCTAAGGAGCTTCAACAATTATGCAAACAAGCATTTAACTTTGCTAACCATAAGCATTGAGCCATGAAGTGTAAAAGCCATGGCGCACAACCATACAAAGATCAAAAATAGATAGCAAGGCATAAACATCAAGAGCTATACAAGCTAAGCAAAAATATTGACCATCTTAGATAGAATCAAATTTTGCTTATCATGAGCAAAACTGCCACCACATGTGTAAGTACTCCCATCCAAGGCAAAACAAGCATCAAGTGAATCAAAAGATACTGGCTAGTCTCAATCTCAACTAAGGCAACAAGCATTCGGAGAAATGAAGCTCTACAAATGCTCACATATGCAACTGAGACTCATAAGAAAAGAGAAAAGCATTATTCTTATGTTATCCTCATGTAGTTCCTAATCCGTGCGGAGGGTCGCACGACTGGGTATGGCAAACACCCTGAGGCTTCGAAGTACAATGTTTGGATTTAGCATTATTATGTCACTTCTAATCCATGCGGAGGGTCGCACGACTGGGTACGGCAAACACCCCGAGGCTTCAAAGCAGAATCAACTTATTTTTCAATTTAAAAGCATAAGGATGAGCATGCCTTTGCGGCAAAAGGAACAAGCGTTCCCACAATGTTTCATCAAGAGCTAAACATTTGCAAAGCCACATCTCGCAAACACAAGGTGCCAAAGCCAAGACATCCTCTAGACTAGCCTCAATGCAAGTTTCAACAAGGATAAAAGCAATTATACACATGGTGAGCAAGTTTGAGCAAGATTAGATCATACGGTTCACAAGAAGCTCAGTTTACCATTAAGATTAGCAAGTTGCTCACAAGAGGTTATAACAGGCCATCTAGAAAATCTAAGCATGAGAGATTACCATCACATCCACACAACTCAGCTCAAACTCAATCATAGCAAAGAGAAATGCAAGAAAACATAAGAATCAAAGCTCATGTACCAATGCATATATTACATATGAGATGCAATGTGAAAATGGTAAGATACAAATATACACAAGCATCAACTCCAAGAGCAAAAAGCAACTCCCCCTCAAATGATGCCATAGGGATGACAAGTACAAAGCTCTAAATCATCAAATTACAAGAGCAACTAATCTCAAAGATTCAACAAGGAACAACTCCCCCTTTGTAACACCCTACTTTTGCAAATTCTAAAAATGCCAACTATTAGCATTTAGGAGTTTAATTAAATAACCTAGGACAAATTATTTTTATAAAAATTAAATTAAATTATTGCATTTGCATAACATGTCATATTCATATAGATTTTCATTGCATTATGCATTTAGTTTAATTATTATTTATTTACAAGGAATATTAGGAATAGAATTAGAATAGAAATTAGACAAGGAAAAGAATTGAGTAAGAAAAAGAAAAGAAAAGGAGGAACTAGAACAGTGGGCCGAAACCCACCATTCAGCCCACCCCTCCCCTCTCCCCACCTCCTCCTTTCGGCCCAGCCGGCCAGGCCGCCTCCCCTCCCTTCATTCTCTCCCCCGCGGCCCACCTTCCCGGCCGGCCCAGCGTGCACGGCCCGCTCCTCCCGTGCTCTCTCTCTCTCTCACTAACACATGGGCCCCACCTGTCATCCCCTCCTCCGCCTCTCTCTCCCGTCGCCGGAAACCGACGCCGCCACCGCCGTCAATCTCCCTCCCCCGATCTCCCCGGCTCCCGAAACCGGCGCCCGAGCGCGCGCGACCGCCTCCACTTCCCTTCCCCCCCTAACTTTCGGCCGTTTCGGCCGTTACGAACCCCCGCGCGCATCAATGGCGCTAGTGGCCATTGATGGCCGGAGAGCCTCGCGCCGGCTCAATTCGCCTGCCTCCGCGCCTATAAAGCACCCTCTCGGCACCGCCCTGCTCCGGCGCCACTCCTCCGCTCTCCCCCGCTCGCTCGCGACCATCGGACGACCTCCCCCACCGAGCTCCGACCACCGCCGCCACCGAGCCGCGCCGCCGACCCCCTCCCGGCCTTCCCGCACCCGCGCGACATGCCGGTGAGACTCCCCTCCCTCCCCTCTCTCTCCCGGGACTCTCGCGGCGCGGAATGGCCGACCGGAGCGCCATCCCGGCCGGTCTCCGGTGAGCCCCGCCGCGCGCCGCCGCCTAACCGGCCACCGGCGACGACCTTCCCCCGCCCTTTAATTCTGGCTGTTGGATCTTGATCCAACCGTCCAGATTACATACCCCTTCGGGTTATGTAATCGGTCCACCGTGAACCAGTGGACCAATGGTCCAGAGAACCTATAGAACCGGTCCACGCATTTCTAGTTTAAAATTAATTCAATTAATTCCTGGATATTGTGGCAGTTTTGTATTTTAGCCCCTGTGCTTAGTTTAAATTAGGTTTAGGTCCCTGTTTTTGTGCAGAACAAATAAAAATTTGTTTTTAGGCCCCTGAACTTTATAATAATTATTTTTAGCACTACATTTTTACAAAAAAACCCCTATACCTTTAAGAAATTATATTTTTGCCCTATAAATTGTAGAAAACCCCTGGAATTGTTTTAAATTATATTTTAATCCAGTCTTTTTATATTATTAATGGTATAAATATTATTTTAGCCCTAAAAATTTATAGAAACACCCCTATGCATTATTTAAATTATTATTTGACCTTGTAATTTTATAAAACACCCCTGGACTGATTTTAATTATGTTTTAGTCCCCAGAATTATTTTAAAATTATACCTTAATCCTTATTAATTGTATAAATATTATTTTAGCCTTAAATTTTTACAGAAACATCCCTGTACTTAATTTTAATTAGATTTTGGCCCTGTCTTTTTACACTTAAACACCTGCACTTAGTATTAATTATGTTTGAGTCCTAGAATTTTTGCAAAAAAAACAACCTTATACTTTTAATAACTACTTTTCAGCCCTAATAATTTACACCTTAGTCCCTGTAATTTTATAAAATTACACATAGGTCCTTAAAAGCCTCTGTTTTTACCCTTTTGCCCCTAAAACTTCAAACTAGCATAACTTTTTACTCATAACTCCAATTTAGGTGATTCTTGCGCCAAAATTCTCGTAGGAGCATAACCTTTGCATCCCTTGCATCTACATACTGTTTTTCCTCTGTTGCATATAGTGTATTGATTTTGTATGTTTTGCTTGTATTGGTATGTCGTTACATAAAGGCGAGCATACACAAGGACCACCCTACGAGGATTTTCAAGAGCAGGAATTTGAAGGGTTAGAGCAGCCTTCTGCGCAGGACGAAGGCAAGTGTCCTTGATGCATATTACACCTATTGAAATGTTACTATAGAATTGCATGCTTGTGTCAATTTATTGAGAACCTATTGTTAGGGTTTTCCTTAGTAATTGTTTTACCCTGTTCCTTGTCGCCTTGAACCAATGGGTGAATTGTGGGTAGAAAATGCTTAAGATGGCTTATGGGATGTGGGTTAATATTAATTTTGATTAATGAACAATGTCACGTGGGATATGTTTGGTGAATCTTTTAGTAACATGGTGTTGACTTTTGCTAAGCCATATTAATAAATCATTCCCGGCACGGGGCCAGAAACGGTTCACTAATATGTCCCAGAGTCAAGTAGGTAAAATCCGCAAGCGCACAGAGAATACCGCTGTAGCATTTCACCCGGAAGTATTCAGGGTATCGTATTTGTTTATCCCAAAGGAAGGGTATGATCAAGAAGCGTTACTAACATATAAGATCATGTTAACAATTAGCAAGGATATCTTAACCAAGACAGGCGGGTACATGATAATAACCGGGTAGTGTGACACACACAGAAGATTCCTACTAAATAAATAAAGTCTAGTGGAGGAAAGACTAGGCTAAGCTACTCCTACTATACATTCCTATACAGTTGCATAGCCTAAGTAGAATACATACAGACCCACACTCAGGTTCAGCAGTCAACAATATAGCACTTCAGGCACGGACTTACCCCTGCATCCACAGGCGACTTCCGCCAAGAGCCTACGCACTAGCCTAGCGGGGAGGATTTCAAAGGACGGACAGGGCTGTCACCACCTGCCGCCTACCTCAACGAACCAGTAGACTAACGAATAATTGATGCAAATCAGTCACCCAAGTACCATATTTGCATGACCAAAGAGCACTCTGCCCCTCCGCGATTACTATTAACGAGGCAGAGCTACCGTACGAATACGATCACCAAACCCATGCTATACTTTATCAGCTAAAACTAAGCATAGAGACTATAACATATAAACTAGACTATAGTGACGGTATATAACTAGCATGACAATAGTAGTATAATAAATATAAACTACTATCACACAAGTAGACTATACTATCACATATATGGATCACAATATCAAACAAGAAACTCATGACCCAAGCACAACTATATAGAAAAGATATATATATATTGATAAGAGCAAAGTCTTACAAAAGGGAAAAGATACAAGAGCCATACCAATTCCAAGTGAAGACTTGGGACTAGAGAGCTCTAGACTCAGCCTAACTCCACTAAAACTCCAAGAACTACTACTAGCAAGAGAGAAATGCTTCTTGTGGTGTGTGTTGAGTGTGAAGGCACACCCTCCTATTTATAGCCTCAATAGGTCGGCAAGGGAGAGTAACCGCCACGGAAGGCATCTCAAACCGTCATCAGGAGTCGCGGAGGAGCCAACACGTGGAAGCCCAGGCGGAGAGGGCGCCCGGCCGGGTCGGCCGACCTGACCAGGTCGGCCGACCTGGGGGTGGCCCCTCCTGGCCTGTGCTTTCTCCAGGTGGCTGTCCTGTGGGCCCTGACGTCGGGTTGCGCGGTATTACAGGGAGTTACGTCGGTTAAGTGCTAAAAATGGGCCCTTCAATCCGTGTGACGTCCATGTGGCACTCTCTGATTGGTCGAAAGTGTGTTTTCTTGCCTTTTGAGGTGTTTCCTTCACATTTCCTCCTACATGCACAAAATTCTCCAAGTACAAGTGGAACTATATTATTGTGCTAAAGCATGCGTGTATGAAATGCCAAATTCTCCTTTATTTGAGTATAGTTGACGGTTAAAAATGGTACTTAACAGCCGTCAACATCAATCATGCATTCCGCGGGTGACACCCTAATCTTCTTAACCATGGCATAAAGTATTTTCAATTCATCTTGCCGGACAACCCTAATGTCACCTCGAGGAAACAAGGTCATAGCCAACCACACATGCATAAATCTAAGTGTAGGATTATGGATGGCACTTGTTCTAGGCTTGGGACCCCACTCGTTTCCGGAAATCTTTTTCCAAAAACTTTCTTTATGGAACCCCTTTAGCGCTTTATCTAAGTCTAGCCTACATTTAGGATTTAGACCTAGCATAGCATGAAGATCACCCCATGTGACCAAGCGCTTTTGCCCAAACAAGCGAAAAGAAATGCCTTCATCATACTTTCTAAGGGTGCATAAAAACTACATAGTAAGCAAACGAGAACCCGGCTCATCTACTTCTACGAAATTTAGCCAACCCATAGTGCGAAAAATAGAGGCAAATTCTTCTCTCATACCTATTTTCTCGAGGAAGTCCGGATCGAAGCGTCGGGTGTGGGCGAATGGCCGTTCTCTCATGAGCGCGATGGCTTGGCCCTCGCGGTCATCCTTGATGTCGAGATGCTCCTCGGTGATGAGCAAGGCCAGCCTTTCCTCCGGAATTTCAGCTTCGGGGTCACCATGCCCCGGACTTGGTGTGAGCTCGACGGAGGATGCTTGACTCGTGCTTGCACGAGTGCTTTTTCTCCGCTTGATTCTGGCGACTTGCTTCATTCGTTTGAACATGGCTGCACACAAGAACAAACACAAGACAAGAACAAAAACAAGATCGAACAAGTGTTCGGGTGAGCGTTAGTGAAAACGACAAACCCGAGCTTCTCCGAAATTGGTTTTCTTCTCACAACAACTTGCAAATGCACTAAAATAAAGGGGAAATATTTTTTTGGGTTTTTGGGGCTGTAGTAAAGTTGAAGAACACGAAATTTTGGGAGAGCAACAAGTGAGCAAAGGAGGGGAGTCAAAGATGAGCTTGGAATGGTGAAGCTCCTCCTCCTGGGCGGTTTTAATAGCAAGATGGCCGTTAGAAAGGGATAGAGCAACGGCCATATAGCCTTTTGGAGAAAGGAGCACAGGAAAAGGTGGGGCCAGGGGGTCGGCCGACCTCACCAGGTCGGCCGACCTGGCAGGTGGGCCTCCTGGCAGCCCCCTTTTTCCTATGTGTTCCCCAACGGCTAGGGGATTTGTCCCCTGCTGCCTTTTTGCTCAAAAAGCTCGACAAAAAATCTTTTCAAAATGGAAAGCCCAAAAACCTATTTTCTAAATTTTCAGAAATGCAAATGAGTTTTGAAAAATTTCAAGGTGGCTGGAAAAATTCAAAAATGCAGAAATGCAGTGGTCGGAAAAAATCAAAATGTGGTGGAAAGCAAATATGCAATTAAAAGAGCAAATATGGATAACTACCGGTTTAACCTCCCGGCGAGGACTCACCTTTTAAAGTCCGACGAGCGGGACTTTTCTCCGGCGTTCAGCTCGATGAAGCGTTGTCCGGTCCCGGAGATGAAGACACGGATGATGCTTCTTGTTTCACTCGCCACACCTTCTTGGTCTTTGTTGCGGCCGGTGGCTTCTCGGGCTTCGGAGGCTGCGCTTTTGCAGGCTTCACAGCCTGTCTCTTTGCAGACCTCGGAGGTTGCTGCCCTGTGGACTTCGGAGGCTGTTGCTTAATGTGTGACCTTTGCCCCCTTGCCTTCATCAGTTGTTGTTGTGCAACCTTTTCCTTCTCAAGGAAGTTCTTCATGAATGTGATGAGGCTGTCCTTCTTTGGCGGAGTGACCTCCACTTCCTTGATGTTGCTTGGGTTCGGCCCGTACTTGATACGGATCATGTTGCACTGTTCTTTCCGTGGCCGAAAGTCAAACTTCTCCTCCTTGCCATTGACGTGGAAGCGGATTTCTCCGGCTCCTACATCGATGCGAGCATCCGCAGTGCTGAGAAATGGGCGTCCCAGGATGAGCGGTGTGCTCTTCCCGACGTCCATGTCAAGCACTACGAAGTCGACGGGGATGAAGCAATCCCGGATTTTCACCGGAATATCTTCGGCGACCCTGCCGGATAGCGGACCGTTGAATCGGCCAGCTGCAGCTGCATCGGCGTGGGGGATAGTGTGGTGTAGTTGAGCTTGTCGAAGACATCCTTCGGCATGACGCTCACACTTGCCCCAAGATCACATAAGGCATGGTCGAAGTTCTATGTCCCGATCGAGCAGGTGATCGTGGGACACCCCGGATCTTTCTTCTTCTCAGGAAGCCGGTTGAGTATAGCAGCGCTACACTCTTCCGTCAGCTTGACAATTTCTGTGGTCGGTAGTGGGCGCTTGTTGCTGGTAAGATCCTTGAGGTAGCGAGCGTACGTGGGTACTTGTATCGCATCCAGCAAGGGCACGTTGATGTGCAGCTTCTGGATCACCTCAACGAAGCGTGTGAACTGCTCGTCCACGGTGGGCTTCCTTCTTCTTTCAGGAAACGGCATGAGGTTCGTGTCATAGAACTCATGTGGGGCCGTTTTCCTGGGCGGCAGTTCTTCTTCTTCTGCCGACTTCTCAGCTGATGTGTCCTTTCCTGCATGGTTAGGGTATGGCGGATCCCGAGTGGACTTACCTCCTCTCGTGGTAACCGCATTAACATTTTCTAAGGGGGTCTCGGGTTGCCCCGGGATTTTCCCCGACTCAGCAGTAGGAACAGCAGCAGCTAACTGAGCTAATTGGGTTTCTATCATTTTATTAAAGCTCAGCTGATTCTTGAGAGCAGAGGAAACACCCTCTATCTTAGTGTGGATGCTCTCAAGAGTCCTATCAGTGGTGGCAAGCTTTTTACTGATGTTATCATTAACCTTAGCTTGACCAAGCACAAGATCTTTCAAGGAGGGCTGATTATAACCGGAATTAAAACCAGAGAAGTTGCCAGAGTTACCTCCTTGGTAGTTGGGACGTGGTGGACCCCAACTTTGACCTCCTTGTGGACGGTAGCCGTTGTTGTTGTTGTTGCCCATGAACATTGCGTCCTCACGGGTCTCAGGGCAGTCATTGCCCGAGTGTCCCGTGTTGCCACAAACCTCGCAAGTCATATGAGCGTCTAGGGTTTTCACTTCTCCATTGGCTTGTTCGTCCATCTTCTTCATGAGAAGGTCAATCTTGGCGGCGAGCATGTCAACCTCCTTGACGGAGTGCATGCCTCGCTGGCGAGGTTGGAGGCGCTCTTCATTCCAACCTTGGTTGGACACCATCTTCTCGATCAAATCTTTTGCCTTGCTCACAGTGAGCGAGAAGAAGGCTCCACCAGCAGCAGCGTCGAGGTGGTCGCGGGCCGACGGAGTAAGCCCGTTGTAGAAGTTCTGGATGATCAGCCAATCATCCATCCCGTGGTGGGGACATGCCTGGATGTACTCCTGGAGCCTCTCCCATGCCTCAGGAATCGATTCCTTCGACTCCTGCTGGAAGCTTGAGATCTTTCCGCGGAGGGCATTGGTCTTGCCCAGCGGGAAGAACTTTGCATGGAACGCAGCTGAACACTTCTCCCAAGTGTTCATAGCTTCAGGGTTTGCGTAGAACCACTGTCTCGCTCTCCCAAGGAGAGAGAACGGGAACAGTCGAAGGCGAACAGCGTCGGGGGTGACGTCCTTCATTTTGAACGTGTTGCAAATCTCCAGGAATTGCTGGAGATGAGCACTAGCGTCCTCATTGGCTTTCCCACAGAATGGGCTAGCCTGCACCATGGTGATGAGACCGGTCTTGATCTCGAAGTTCGCATCTCCCACATTGCCAGCTGGTCCCGTAGGGATGTTGGCAGCGGAGGGGGCGGAGAACTCACGGAGGGTCTTGTCGGCCATTTGCTCAGAGCTTGATGGTGCGGGAATGACAGGTTCGATTGGCCGAGTCTCCTTACGAGGAGGGGTGAGCCTAGCTCGTGTCCTTCTCAGGAGTGACTCAGGATCTTCAGTGAAGTTTGTCGGCAAGTCGAAACCAGTCATACACTACCCTGTTTTCATACAAAATGCAGAAAACAAAGCAAGGTTAACCTGCTTAGGAGATAGCCTTAATAATTGCAACACTACTATATACATTAGTAATTTTTCTTGAATCATACGCCTTCCCCGGCAACGGCGCCAGAAATGCTTGTTGACTTTTGCTAAGCCATATTAATAAATCATTCCCGGCACGGGGCCAGAAACGGTTCACTAATATGTCCCAGAGTCAAGTAGGTAAAATCCGCAAGCGCACGGAGAATACCGCTGTAGCATTTCACCCAGAAGTATTCAGGGTATTGTATTTGTTTATCCCAAAGGAAGGGTATGATCAAGAAGCGTTACTAACATATAAGATCATGTTAACAATTAGCAAGGATATCTTAACCAAGACAGGCGGGTACATGATAATAACCGGGTAGTGTGACACACACAGAAGATTCCTACTAAATAAATAAAGTCTAGTGGAGGAAAGACTAGGCTAAGCTACTCCTACTATACATTCCTATACAGTTGCATAGCCTAAGTAGAATACATACAGACCCACACTCAGGTTCAGCAGTCAATAATATAGCACTTCAGGCACGGACTTACCCCTGCATCCACAGGCGACTTCCGCCAAGAGCCTACGCACTAGCCTAGCGGGGAGGATTTCAAAGGACGGACAGGGCTGTCACCACCTGCCGCCTACCTCAACGAACCGGTAGACTAACGAATAATTGATGCAAATCAGTCACCCAAGTACCATACTTGCATGACCAAAGAGCACTCTGCCCCTCCGCAATTACTATTAATGAGGCAGAGCTACCGTACGAATACGATCACCAAACCCATGCTATACTTTATCAGCTAAAACTAAGCATAGAGACTATAACATATAAACTAGACTATAGTGACGGTATATAACTAGCATGACAATAGTAGTATAATAAATATAAACTACTATCACACAAGTAGACTATACTATCACATATATGGATCACAATATCAAACAAGAAACTCATGACCCAAGCACAACTATATAGAAAAGATATATATATTGATAAGAGCAAAGTCTTACAAAAGGGAAAAGATACAAGAGCCATACCAATTCCAAGTGAAGACTTGGGACTAGAGAGCTCTAGACTCAGCCTAACTCCACTAAAACTCCAAGAACTACTACTAGCAAGAGAGAAATGCTTCTTGTGGTGTGTGTTGAGTGTGAAGGCACACCCTCCTATTTATAGCCTCAATAGGTCGGCAAGGGAGAGTAACCGCCACGGAAGGCATCTCAAACCGTCATCAGGAGTCGCGGAGGAGCCAACACGTGGAAGCCCAGGCGGAGAGGGCGCCCGGCCGGGTCGGCCGACCTGACCAGGTCGGCCGACCTGGGGGTGGCCCCTCCTGGCCTGTGCTTTCTCCAGGTGGCTGTTCTGTGGGCCCTGACATCGGGTTGGGCGGTATTACAGGGAGTTACGTCGGTTAAGTGCTGAAAATGGGCCCTTCAATCCGTGTGACGTCCATGTGGCACTCTCTGATTGGTCGAAAGTGTGTTTTCTTTCCTTTTGAGGTGTTTCCTTCACATTTCCTCCTGCATGCACAAAATTCTCCAAGTACAAGTGGAACTATATTATTGTGCTAAAGCATGTGTGTATGAAATGCCAAATTCTCCTTTATTTGAGTATAGTTGACGGTAAAAAATGGTACTTAACAGCCGTCAACACATGGCTCAGGGATCTATGCAAGCCAGGTGGAAAGGATGTGGTGCCGTGGGCACAAGCTTGTGGTGGTAGGCTTGTTGTAGATCCTAGGAACCAGTTCTTGGAGTGACAACCCAGGAAAACAGTGCCAACACAAGACCGACATGGGTAAGGCTTGGCCTAGTAATTAGATGTTCTCCTAGTGTCGGTGCAGCATTTGGTGGAGCGGGGAATGGAAGTCGAGAGGACTATCCTTGTATCCGAATGGCTCAAGAGGGGGCTTCCGGGGTGATGAGCTGCTTGTTGAAGGGCTATCACTTATGGACGGGAGTGGAACCTTAGTGGCTAGCATGTACTGGGAGACCCTTTGGAAAAGCCTCGTAGTGAAACCCTGCCACACACCAAAGGAAGTGTCTAATGTGGGTCGCGTCCACGGGCACCAAGGGAATCACGACTTGTGGGTAAAGTGGTACAAACTCTACAGAGTATCAAACTATCATGATAGCCGTGCTCACGGTCAAGAGCGGCCTGGAATCCTCACATGATTAGTTGGGGGTGGGTTGGTATGGTTGGAAAGGTGGGATGGATTGAGACTTGGTTAGTACAGCACCTTGTGAAAGTAGGGTTGGGATGACCCCACTTAGTAAATAGGATGCTTAGGTTAATTAAAAGCTCATGCAACCTACTCTATAAAGCCTTCTCATCTTTTCCCCCACTTGCTGAGTACGACATGTACTCACCCTTGCTATACCACGTTGATATTCAGCCCAAGGAGAAGATTGGAGCCAATACTAAGAGGAAGGAAGCGAGTACTAGGCGATGATCCTCCAAACGATGCCTGTGGAGTTTGGGATGTCTACGCTAGATACTTTCCGCTGCATTGATGTATTTTTCTTCTAGACCCACAGGTCCTTTTGTAATAAAGATATGATGTAATAAATAAAGGATATGGATAATTATTTTGTTTACCATTGATGATGTACCGTATGTGTATGTAACTTAATCCTGGGCACCGGCTACACCCATTTTGTTTCTTAAAATGGGTGTTACAGAAGTGGTATCAGAGCCATATCGACTGCAGGACGTCAGCCTAGTTAGCCATGGACGCATTTTGGGATCCTATTTTGTCTTACATCAATACAAACTATTTTAACAAAATACTAATCCTTGTCGTTTCTCATTTTGTTGCTTTTGTTGAATTTCAGATTTCTTTAACCATTGCTTATTCATGCCTTGTGATTTTAAAATATAGATGGCCCGCACTAAGCAAACCGCTCGTAAGAGTACGACTAGACGCCACTATGGACTCCTTGCCTCTAGGCGTGTTCAAAAGGAAGAAAGTGAAGAAGCAAATCAACCTAAACACGAGAAGACCCCAGTAAGGAATGAGACGTTTCCAGAGGAACCGCAAGAGGACCCTGAGGAACCTGAAGAGGAAGAAGAACCAGAAGAGTATGAGCAAGAAGAGGACCCTGAGGAACCTGAAGAGGAAGAAGAACCAAAAGAGCCCGAGGACCTCGAAGAGCCTAAGAATGATGATAACTCGGATGAGGACGAAGACCTAGCCGTCTGTATGGCCGAGAAGTATCGCTCTTTTGGACTAGAGGGTGAGACCTTCTCCAAGACTTTGCGAAAGCTACTTGAGAATATTGGCATCACCAACAAGCCTCAGTACTTCATCAAGAGAGTGGATCATCCTTCTCGTGAGGAATGGACAGCGGAGATCAACATCTACGACGGCGACTGCGTCATATCTACGCACCGTGGCCGCACCCCTAGGGCTACTCGTGGGGCTGCAATAGACGACGCTGCTTGGAGGGCTCTCACTAGCCTCTGCTACACTCACCGCCATGGAATAGCAAGGACAAGTTTTGCACACATTCCCCGTCGGAAGCCAAGCACGGAGAAGTACACCGTCGCTCCTACAGAATGGTATGTGAGTACCAGGGAGATGGACGAGACTCAGGGAATAGCGGTGGACTTAAGCCGCACTATAGAGGCACTACAGAGGGAGAACCACGCCCTTCGGAAGAGGCTGCACGATACTGAGGATTACATAAAGCGCGACCAGCGAGTCAAGATGGGCGAGCAGAGTGACCTCTACTCATCGGGTATCCGCACTTGGACTGCAAACTCCCCGAAGCACGCAAGTTCCATACCTTCGATCTCCGACGAAGTGAACTCCCATGCCTAGGAGATTCCCTTACCCGTGAATAAAGATTGTAATAATCAAACGCTTACATCGATTTACTTTCATGGTGTGATGTAATGAACTCGTTGGCTTGCTTAATAAGTGTGCTTGATGTGGGTTGTAGAATGCCTCGGCACCTTGTCCACAATCTCATCGTTTGTTTGCTTATTAAAATAAACTATCTTTTACTTATCACTCCTTGATACATTTAGATGGGGATCTTTCTTTTCGTTATTACCACACCTTGTTTCACACTACTTCCACCACCTACTCTAATCAGATGGTTCGCACTAGAGGCCACGCTGGAGGTAGCAATCAGAACAACGAGGAGGGCAATAATGCTTCGAACCTTGAGCAATTCTTGGCCGTACAGACTCAGCTCATGCAAACAATGATCCAAACTTTGGGCGCTATACAGCAGAACCACAACAACCAGCAGAACCACAATGCACCTCCACCTCCACCCCAGAATAGATTGGGGGAGTTCCTATGGACTAAGCCACCTACCTTTTCCCAATCTAAGGATCCGATGGAAGCTGACGATTGGCTCAAGGCAATCGAAAAGAAGTTGATAATCGCTCAATGCAATGATCGAGAGAAGGTTCTCTTTGCAGCTCATCAGCTGTATGGTGTAGCCGCAGACTGGTGGGAAGCTTATTGCAATGCTAATGCTGATGTGGAAAGCATCACTTGGATTGAGTTTAAGGATAATTTTCGCTCCCACTATATTCCTACGGGCATCAAATTGCTGAAAAGACAGGAATTTCAGGACCTGAGACAGGGGGACATGTCAGTAAGTGAATACTTGAATAGGTTCATCCAACCGTCCAGGTATGCTCCTGAGGATGTGAACACCGATGGGAAGAAGCAATACATGTTCATGAGGGGACTGCAGAATGACATCCAGTTTTAGTTGATAAACAATGACTATGTCAACTTCTAGAAACTGGTGGACAAGGCCATTTTTGTGGAGAATAAGCGCAATGAGATTGAGAGGGAAGGCAAGAGGAAGATGCCATTCCAAGGACAATCATATGGTAGCAACACTCGCCCCCGCATGATGCCATCTTCTAACTCATACTACCGTGCTCCCAGCACTGTTAGGCCACCCATGCAAGCTCCACGCCCAAACTTTCCAATGCAACGTTCCAACTACCAGGCACCCTGCCCTAGCCAGCAGCAGGCACCTCATCCCACCTATCAGCAAGCACCCCGCCCCACAGCCCCAACAGCTCCACAAAACCAGAACCGCCCCACCGCTGGAAACACTAATGGTGTGAAGCGCGGATGTTATCACTATGGACAGGAAGGTCACTTCATGGGACAGTGTCCTCAACGGAACAATGCACCAAGGCAAGCTTCAACTAACCTGCCCTCAGGCAATCGAGGACAACAGAATTACGCTCGATGGCGCGTCAATCATGTCACTACGGAAGAAGCTAAGCAAGCTGTAGATGTGGTGCTCGGTATGTTCTTAGCTAACTCTCAACCTGCAACCATTTTGTTTGATTCGGGAGCATCGCATTCATTCATAACATCCACATATGTGGCAAAGCACAACTTACCGATTGCTCTTATGAAGCGTACCATGCTAGTTAGCTCTCCTGGTGGAGAAATGAGAACCAATCAAATATGCCCAAAGGTCGCCCTTAAAATAAGGGGGGTGGACTTCTCAGCTAATCTCATAATCCTAGACTCCAAGGGGATAGATATAATACTTGGAATGGATTGGTTACGCAAGTATGATGGAGTGATACAGTGCGCCAAGCAGTCGGTACAACTGACTAGTGCAGAGGGTACTAAGGTTGAATTCATAGCAGCCAACTCTACTACCAAGGAAGTTATACTAAACCAAACCACCGGCACACCCATAGAAGAGATACGAGTGGTTTGTGAATTCCCTGATGTCTTTCCTGAAGAACTTCCAGGTATGCCACCAGACCGTGACATAGAGTTTGTTATCGACTTAATACCAGGAACTGCTCCTATATCTAAGAGGCCCTATAGGATGCCAGTTAATGAGTTGGTAGAACTAAAGAAGCAATTACATGAGATGCTAGAGAAAGGTTTCATTCGCCCTAGTTCCTCACCTTGGGGAGCTCCAGTAATCTTTGTCGAGAAGAAGGATAAGACTCAGAGGATGTGTGTGGACTATCGTTCTCTTAATGATGTAACCATCAAGAATAAGTATCCACTACCACGGATTGAAGACTTGTTCGATCAGATGAAAGGAGCTTGTGTGTTCTCCAAGATTGATCTACGATCCGGGTATCACCAGTTGAAAATCAGACCATCAGACATACCCAAGACGGCTTTCAGAACAAGATATGGGTTATATGAGTATACGGTAATGTCATTTGGGTTAACCAATGCACCGGCTTACTTCATGTACCTTATGAATAAGGTGTTCATGGAGTACTTGGATAAGTTTGTTGTGGTTTTCATTGACGATATCTTGGTGTTTTCGAAGAATGAAGAAGAGCATGAGGGACACCTCAGGCTAGTTCTAGAGAAGCTACATGAACACCAGCTATATGCCAAATTAAGTAAGCGCGAATTCTGGATGAAGGAGGTAGCATTTCTTGGTCATGTGATCTCTGCTGGAGGAGTGTCAGTCGATCCAGGCAAGGTAAAGGACGTTCTAGATTGGAAACCACCACAAACAGTAAAGGAGATTAGAAGTTTTCTTGGATTAGCTGGATACTATCGACGATTCATAAAGGACTTCTCCAAAATAGCAAAGCCAATGACGACACTGTTAGGGAAGGACAAGAGTTTCGAATGGACTCAGCGTTGTCAAACCAGCTTTGAAGAATTGAAGAAGAGATTAACGTCAGCCCCTGTCTTAAGCTTACCTGACATCAGTAAGAGTTTTGACATATACTATGACGCATCCAGGCAAGGACTAGGATGTGTGCTCATGCAGGAAGGTCACGTTGTGGCATATGCCTCTAGGCAGTTACGGAAGCATGAAGAGAAGTACCCAACACACGATTTGGAGTTAGCGGCAGTGGTACATGCTCTGAAAATTTGGAGGCACTACATTCTTGGTCATCGTTGTGAGATCTATATGGATCACAAGAGTCTCAAGTACATATTCACTCAGACAGAGTTGAACCTAAGACAATGACGTTGGTTAGAGTTGATTAAGGACTATGATGTGGGTATTAACTATCATCCAGGGAAAGTGAATGTTGTTGCAGATGCCCTGAGTAGAAAGATCTATTGTAGTCAGTTAGTCGTAGAAAGGCTACCGCCAGAGCTCTATAAGGAGTTTGAGCGACTGAACCTTGGATTTGTGAATGAGTTAGAGGCCGTGGCAATGGAAGTGGAACCAACTCTCGACGAAGAAATTCGCAAGGGACAGCTAGAAGATGAGAAGCTAAGTGAGATCAGAACGCTCATCAAGGAAGGCAAAGCTACCGACTTTACAGAAGATGAGAAGGGTATTATATGGATAGGTAAAAGAATATGTGTGCCAGACAAGAAGCCCCTTCGTGACATAATCCTACGAGAAGCACATGATTCTGCATACTCCATTCATCCAGGAAGTACTAAGATGTATCAAGACTTGAAGACTCGTTATTGGTGGCATGGCATGAAGCGCGATGTCGCAGAGTATGTTGCGGTATGTGACACATGTCAACGTGTCAAGGCAGAACACCAACGACCCACCGGACTACTTCAAGCTCTAAAGATTCCTGAGTGGAAGTGGGAACAAGTCGGTATGGACTTCATCGTTGGATTACCCCGTACACAGTCGGGATATGATTCTATATGGGTTATAATTGATCGTTTAACCAAGGTGGCACACTTTATTCCCGTCAAGACAAATTATAGTGGTGCGAAGCTGGCAGAACTATACATGTCAAGGATAGTGTGTTTACATGGAGTCCCTAAGAAGATAGTATCTGACAGAGGCTCTCAGTTCACCTCGAGGTTTTGGGAGAAGGTACATGAATCTCTTGGCACCAAGTTGAACTTCAGCTCTACGTATCACCCTCAGACTAATGGACAGACCGAGAGGACGAACCAAATACTAGAAGACATGTTGAGAGCTTGTGCTTTGAAATATGGCAAGAGTTGGGACAAGAGTCTACCCTACGCAGAATTTTCCTATAACAACAGTTATCAAGCAAGTATAGGGATGGCGCCTTTCGAGTTCTTATATGGAAGAAAGTGTAGGACACCTCTGTTCTGGAATGAGACAGGAGAGAACCAAGTCTTCGGACCTGAGATACTACAAGAAGCAGAAAGACTAGTTAAGATGGTACGTGAGAACCTAAAGGTTGCACAGTCAAGGCAGAAACGCTATGCCGATCGTAGGCGAAGAGACCTATCCTTCGAGATTGGAGACTTCGTATATCTCAAGGTATCACCCATGAGGGGTGTTAGACGCTTCAAAGTAAAAGGAAAGTTAGCACCACGTTACATCGGCCCTTTCAAGATTCTTGATAGAAGAGGAGAAGTCGCATATCAGTTGGAGCTACCCTCACATCTCACGGATGTGCATGACGTGTTCCATGTGTCCCAGTTAAAGAAGTGCTTAAGAGTGCCTGAAGAACAACTCCCTGTTAAGGAAATAGACCTTCAGAAAGACCTCACATATACGGAACAACCAGTCAAGATCCTAGAAGTTGTTGAGAGAGTTACCAGAAATAAGGTGATCCGGATGTGATAGGTGCTCTGGAATCATCACACGGAAGAAGAAGCCACCTGGGAGTGTGAAGAAGAATTAAAAGCCGAGTTTCCCCACCTCTTCATCAATCTTTCCGAATCTCGAGGGCGAGATTCATTTTAAGGGGGGTAGGTTTGTAACACCCTACTTTTGCAAATTCTAAAAATGCCAACTATTAGCATTTAGGAGTTTAATTAAATAACCTAGGACAAATTGTTTTTATAATAAATTAAATTAAATTATTGCATTTGCATAACATGTCATATTCATATAGATTTTCATTGCATTATGCATTTAGTTTAATTATTATTTATTTACCAGGAATATTAGGAATAGAATTAGAATAGAAATTAGACAAGGAAAAGAATTGAGTAAGAAAAAGAAAAGAAAAGGAGGAACTAGAACAGTGGGCCGAAACCCACCATTCAGCCCACCCCTCACCTCTCCCCACCTCCTCCTTTCGGCCCAGCCGGCCAGGCCGCCTCCCCTCCCTTCATTCTCTCCCCCGCGGCCCACCTTCCCGGCCGGCCCAGCGCGCACGGCCCGCTCCTCCCGCGCTCTCTCTCTCTCTCACTGACACGCGGGCCCCACCTGTCATCCCCTCCTCCGCCTCTCTCTCCCATCGTCGGAAACCGACGCCACCACCGCCGTCGATCTCCCTCCCCCGACCTCCCCGGCTCCCGAAACCGGCGCCCGAGCGCGCGCGACCGCCTCCACTTCCCTTCCCCCCCCCCCTAACTTTTGGCCGTTTCGGCCGTTACGAACCCCCGCGCGCATCAATGGCGCTACTGGCTATTGATGGCCGGAGAGCCCCGCGCCGGCTCAATTCGCCCGCCTCCACGCCTATAAAGCACCCTCTCGGCACCGCCCTGCTCCGCCGCCACTCCTCCGCTCTCCCCCGCTCGCTCGCGACCATCGGACCACCTCCCCCACCGAGCTCCAACCACCGCCGCCACCGAGCCGCGCCGCCGACACCCTCCCGGCCTTCCCGCACCCGCGCGACCTGCCGGTGAGACTCCCCTGCCTCCCCTCTCTCTCCCGGGACTCTCGCTGCGAGGAATGGCCGACCGGAGCGCCATCCCGGCCGGTCTCCGGTGAGCCCCGCCGCGCGCCGCCGCCTAACCGGCCGCCGACGACGACCTTCCCCCGCCCTTTAATTCTGGCCGTTGAATCTTGATCCAACCGTCCAGATTACATACCCCTTCGGGTTATGTAATCGGTCCACCGTGAACCAGTGGACCAATGGTCCACAGAACCTATAGACCCGGTCCACACATTTCTAGTTTAAAATTAATTCAATTAATTCCTGGATATTGTGGCAGTTTTGCATTTTAGCCCCTGTGCTTAGTTTAAATTAGGTTTAGGTCCCTGTTTTTGTGCAAAACAAATAAAAATTTGTTTTTAGGCCCCTGAACTTTATAATAATTATTTTTAGCACTACATTTCTACAAAAAAACCCCTATACCTTTAAGAAAATTATATTTTTGCCCTATAAATTGTAGAAAACCCCTGGAATTGTTTTAAATTATATTTTAATCCAGTCTTTTTATATTATTAATGGTATAAATATTATTTTAGCCCTAAAAATTTATAGAAACACCCCTATGCATTATTTAAATTATTATTTGACCTTGTAATTTTATAAAACACCCCTGGACTGATTTTAATTATGTTTTAGTCCCTAGAATTATTTTAAAATTATACCTTAATCCTTATTAATTGTATAAATATTATTTTAGCCTTAAATTTTTACAGGAACATCCCTGTACTTAATTTTAATTAGATTTTGGTCCTGTCTTTTTACACTTAAACCCCTGCACTTAGTATTAATTATGTTTGAGTCCTAGAATTTTTGCAAAAAAACAACCTTATACTTTTAATAACTACTTTTCAGCCCTAATAATTTACACTTTAGTCCCTGTAATTTTATAAAATTACACATAGGTCCTTAAAAGCCTCTATTTTTACCCTTTTGCCCCGAAAACTTCAAACTAGCATAACTTTTTACTCGTAACTCCAATTTAGGTGATTCTTGCGCCAAAATTCTCGTAGGAGCATAACCTTTGCATCCCTTGCATCTACATACTGTTTTTCCTCTGTTGCATATAGTGTATTGATTTTGTATGTTTTGCTTGTATTGGTATGTCGTTACATAAAGGCGAGCATACACAAGGACCACCCTACGAGGATTTTCAAGAGCAGGAATTTGAAGGGTTAGAGCAGCCTTCTGCGCAGGACGAAGGCAAGTGTCCTTGATGCATATTACACCTATTGAATTGTTACTATAGAATTGCATGCTTGTGTCAATTTATTGGGAACCTATTGTTAGGGTTTTCCTTAGTAATTGTTTTTACCCTGTTCCTTGTCGCCTTGAACCAATGGGTGAATTGTGGGTAGAAAATGCTTAAGATGGCTTATGGGATGTGGGTTAATATTAATTTTGATTAATGAACAATGTCACGTGGGATATGTTTGGTGAATCTTTTAGTAACATGGCTTAGGGATCTATGCAAGCCAGGTGGAAAGGATGTAGTGCAGTGGGCACATGCTTGTGGTGGTAGGCTTGTTGTAGATCCTAGGAACCAGTTCTTGGAGTGACAACCCAGGAAAACAGTGCCAACACAAGACCGACATGGGTAAGGCTTGGCCTAGTAATTAGATGTTCTCCTAATGTCGGTGCAGCATTTGGTGGAGCGGGGAATGGAAGTCGAGAGGACTATCCTTGTATCCGAATGGCTCAAGAGGGGGCTTCCGGGGTGATGAGCTGCTTGTTGAAGGGCTATCACTTATGGACGGGAGTGGAACCTTAGTGGCTAGCATGTACTGGGAGACCCTTTGGAAAAGCCTCGTAGTGAAACCCTGCCACACACCAAAGGAAGTGTGTAATGTGGGTCACGTCCACGGGCACCAAGGGAATCACGACTTATGGGTAAAGTGGTACAAACTCTACAGAGTATCAAACTATCATGATAGCCGTGCTCACGGTCAAGAGCGGCCTGGAATCCTCACAAGATTAGTTGGGGATGGGTTGGTATGGTTGGAAAGGTGGGATGGATTGAGACTTGGTTAGTACAGCACCTTGTGAAAGTAGGGTTGGGATGACCCCACTTAGTAAATAGGATGCTTAGGTTAATTAAAAGCTCATGCAACCCACTCTCTAAAGCCTTCTCTTGACTATAGCCCCATGTCATCTTTTCCCCCACTTGCTGAGTACGACATGTACTCACCCTTGCTATACCACGTTGATATTCAGCCCAAGGAGAAGATTGGAGCCAATACTAAGAGGAAGGAAGCGAGTACTAGGCAATGTTCCTCCAATCGATGCCTGTGGAGTTTGGGATGTCTACGCTAGATACTTTCCGCTGCATTGATGTATTTTTCTTCTAGACCCATAGGTCCTTTTGTAATAAAGATATGATGTAATAAATAAAGGATATGGATAATTATTCTGTTTACCATTGATGATGTACCGTATGTGTGTGTAACTTAATCCTGGGCACATGTACGGCTACACCCATTTTGTTTCTTAAAATGGGTGTTACACCCTTAACCATGCCAGTCTCCCCCTCAACAAAACAAATGAAGAATCAACTGAAAAGAGGGCAAGAAGACTATAGAAAGAGCACAACTGGTGACTCGTGAAAAGGTAAGGGAGGCATTAATATGATGGCATAAGAAGCACAAATTTCAAGAGGGAAGCACAAGTGCAGATTTTGCAAAGCATCAAATGATACAACATGGGTCACACTAGGTTACATGAATCTATGATGAAAAAGACTAGAGCATTTACAAAGCTTGCAAGCCACAAGATAAGTGAATCATGATATACAGATGCTAGCCAGAACAATATGCATACAAAGCACAATCTAGGGCAAGAGAGAACTAAAGCATCACACAAGATATACATGCCAAGATGATGAGTGAGTACATGAACAAATATCTCACACCACAAGTAGTGTACATGAAGGGAAAAGGGTGAGTGTATGAGAAAGCTCACAAAGTAGGTGAAGACATACAAGCCTTTTAGAGGCCATGTATAAGGGTACGAAGAACCATCACATCTCAATCATGCAAAAGACCAAGATCCATCAACCTCATGTTCTCCATCCCGCGTCCCCAAACCTACATATGAGAAGAGAGAGGTGCCCTAGTCTTGGATCCCGAAGGGTTAGTATGCAAATACTTGGGAACCCATAACTTGGACACACGAGCAATAGATGTACTCAACTTATCATGAGGGTTAGCATGATGCAAATTATGATTCGAATGAGAAGACCTTAAGTCACCCTTAGAAGCAAACCGCAAATTTGCAACTCGAGAAGAAAAATGAGTGCAACCACTAGAATCACGGTGAGAACCTCTCAAGGGGACAACACAAGAAGAACCAATAGAAGCATCATGAGAACAATGTCATGAACCAATACAAGAAGTAGTAGAAGCATGTCCACGAGCTTGTCCTGACCCACAAGAAAAGGAGTCATAGAATCCATCAATAAAGCAATGTCTCATGCTAGGCTCATGAGTGTTCATGCTATGAGAAAAGCTATGATCACCCGAAGAGTAAGAAGCACGAGATTGGCGCATGTCTCTGGCATGCCTAAAGCAGAACTCAAATTGATGTCCATCCTTCCCACAATATGAGCAATAGAAAAAAAGCCTATGAGGATGCACAGTTTGAGAGGTTGAAGCACCACTCTCGCTCATGTGAGAAGTCCTTCGAGACTTGCAAGAAGAACCAGAAGCATATTTCAACTTAGGTTCACACATGTCATGAAAAGGACCATGTGTGTTCCTAAAAGCTTTAGCATGCACTCTACGCTCATGTTTGACGCGGCAAAAGCAATACTCAATGACATGCCCATCTTTCTTACAAAAGGTGCAATGGTACTTTTGTTTAGGGGGTGATGTACCATTTGAGCAAGAAGCACCTTTGTCAATTGAAATCCCTTGGGTAGCACCAGAAGAGCCAACAAGCTTGGAAGTAGCCAAAGAAGCTTTGTCCAAAGCAATAGCACTCATCTCATTGTGCTCAAACAACTTGGCGCTCATATCATCGCACATTAGCTTCAAAGCCTCAATCTTGCTTTTCAAAGCATCACAAGAAGTGCAAGAAATGAAAGACACAACACTTGTATGCATGTCATGCAAAGCATCAAGATTATCACAAGAATCTGGACAAGCATCATCATGCAAAGCAGAGGAACAAAAGCTAGAAGTCAAAGAATGAATTGCAACAATTTCAGCCCTAGCATTTTCAAGTTGCTCTACACAAGTGGAGTAGTCTAGTTTTAACTTCTCATTTTCAGCTTTCAAGTGAGCAAGAGAGGCATTCAATTCATCAAACTTTTTGACCGAGGCATCACATTTATCACAAGGCAAAGAGGTGCTAGACTTGCAAGAAATAGGAGCACACACATCAAGTCTAGACATCGAGCACACATCACTAGGCATGGAATTTCTCAACTTCTTTCTAAGCTTTGTGATGGACACATCATAAGCACTGTCTCTAAGGAATAGACTCTCAATGCCCATGATGAGGTTACCTTTGGTCATCTTCTACAGCTTCAGGATAACATCCCCGAGCGCAAGCTCTTCATCCTTGTAAAGCTTGAGAAGATCCAACACTTCAAGATCATTCTTCTCAAAGCCAACTGCATCCTTCTCCTTTTGGATTTGCTTCTTGGCATCCTCGATAGCAATTCCGCACATGTCAGAACCTGAGGACAACAATATACAAGATCAAACACTTGGTGCCATTGTAAAAGCACCATCAGAGTTAGCAAACAGCCGAGGCAGGAAAAAGCTCTTTCTCAATGTTGCCTTCAGATCACAAAGCCGGTTAAGGTCAACTAGTGATCAAACCGGCTCTGATACCAATTGAAGGACCGAGAAGGAGACCAGAGGGGGGGTGAATGGGAGCCTATTAAAATTCTCCAAGAGAACTTGACCTATATCCCAAAAACAACCCAAGCCAACCTCCAAATCGATCACCAAGACTACACACACCAACTTGTGGTGTACTAGCTCTAAGAGTGATCAACCGCACCAAAGAAACACAGCGGAAACAAAAAGGGCAGAAGCAATGCTCAATAGTTCAGAACTGAACACCTATCGGCAGTGCCGATTCCTGCCATCGACAGTGCTGGTGCGGGCCATCGGCAGTGCCGATAATGTCTTTCGGCAGTACCGGTGCGGGACACAAACTCTCTGGAACCTACAGACAAGACCAATCGGCAGTGCTGGTCCTGGTCATCGGCAGTGCCGGTCGACCCCCGACAGAACAGAAAAACTCTCGGGATCTTGTCAAATCTTCTCCATAAACTAATCAAATGAACTCCAAACAATGCGATTTTTGGACCAGTGAATCCTCATCACATAACGACCCTAATCCTAGGAGATCAACTCAAGTGGATCAAGGAATCATCACGGATTTCAGATCTTATGCCAAGAACACCAAAAAGGGGAAACTTGAGAAATCCTTCAAATCGAAGAAGCTAGAGCTATTGATTCTATCAAGGATCCATAAAGGATTGTTCTAGCTCATCCTAGCAACAAGTTTCTCAAGAAATCCGGGTCAAAAACTCATCCAAAAGTGAGATCGAAAATCACCACGAAAATGCCTCCAAAAATAGGAAAAAGGGAATTTCGGGATTCAAGAAAAGAAGGAAATCTTGAGCACGAAAATACTTCTCATATCATGGAAACATGCTTACAAGATCCATAGGTACAAGACTAGGAAGCCACCCTCTTCCTCCCACTATTTGGAAGAGCAAGTGATGTCTCTCACACACCCACTACTCTCCTCTAAAACATGAAGCACTCTCCTAGCACAAAAGGAATGAAACCCACAAAGCTAGTGCAAGAGGCTCACCTCTCCCACCAGCCCTACCTCTCCTTATATAGGCCCAAGGGTTGTCCACATGACAACTCTACCCTTGACCTACTTAACATTACCACCTACCACCAAGGGCAAATCTGTCCATCTTTCTCCTCATCGCCCGAATGCCCTCGCGCTCTTCATGAATTTTCTTCACCGTGAAGAAAGCTCCGTGATGGTGCCACGTACACCACCAACCATGCCACCGGTTTTGAGGCCCAAACCGGGAAACCGCCTTGCACGCTTCTCAAAGCGCGAATTCATGCTCACTTCCACTGAAGCAAGACTTCATGATCTTGATGCGTGTCACCTCGTCCCGTGATCCTCCTTGCCAGCAAGTATCTCCCGTCTCCGGTCTATTGGAAGCCTCTACTTGCACCGACACCCGATCACCATTGACTTGGTCAACCCCATCGTATTGATCATCACCCACTGTTTTGAGGCTCAACTGCAAAACCGTCTGTGCTCCTTGCCTCTCCATGTGTACAGTATTGATCACCCTTGACCCCACCTGACCTCCTGATTGTCTGGCCCCAAGTCTCCTACTTGTGCCTGATCCTCTCGCCGTTGACCTCCAAGTTGACTCCAGTGACCTACACATCATGAGACAAGCAAACACATTTCTGAACTCTTGCAACATCTCCAACACCTTCATCAACTCTGGTTAGTCACAAAGATAACGAAGCACAAACTCATGCAATCCCCAGATTCCCGCATTTCAACTCAAACACCAAATCCGCTCAAGTCAATTACTCATCACAAATATTGTAAACAATGGCACATATCCACATGGTTTCTCAGTGTGTGACACAAAGGTGTACAAAACCTGCAGAAATATGAAGACATCACATGTTATAAACAGTTTGTCAAAAAGAACATCAGAAATACTTAGAATGACCAAAGCTTACTCGGGCTCGCAGAGTGCCCACATTGTATGCCTTTTCTATTAAGAAGTGGTCCTGAGTAATGTCTCCTTCGAACATATTCGACAGTCGTGACCAACACAGAGTGGAGTTCGGAGGATCAGGCATTTCCCTTGTTTCATCATCAGAGGCAAACATCCAGGTGGTGTGGCTCTGCTACTTCAAGGTTGCACCCCGCGAACTATGCAGCTCTTCATTATAGTGATACCGTCAACCCCATCATTCTTTAGCTCTACAATGTTTTCTAGCAGAGTGACCACCTGGGGGTCGACTGGATCCAGTCTCTCAGACCACCATGTTTGAGGGCTGGCTTTCACACCAGAGAAATCCGCAAGAGCAGGGGGAGGATTGTCACAATAGAACCACTCATACCTCAAGTTCCTGTTCCCGATGTTCAGAGGTACATCGATGTAGACCTCCTTCTTGCGCAACTGGAGACTAACTCCACCAACAGCGACTTGGTTCTCCTTAGTTGGCAGCGGTCAAAGGACGAAGAGATGGCAGAACAGAGTGAAGTGTGGCTCTGCTGCTTCAGGGCTTCGCACAGATGCACGAAAATAGCAATGTGCAGAATGGAAATGGGGTTCATATTCGCGAGCTCAATCCCATAGAAGAAAAGGAGCCCACGTAAGAAACTGCAGCAGGGAACTCCAAAGCCATGCTCAAAAAAAGAGTGAAAAACTATGATTTGTTTATGGATTAGGAGAGGGCGAGTTTCTTTTGGTACCTTCCAATCTACGTGTGCCTGCTCTAGGAGGATGCCATCCATCACCATTGAATTCAGACCGGTGGTGGTGCTGCTCCTGGAGAACTCCCACAGCTGTTCCGGGATCTCCAATTCTGAGGACGATGATTCGGTGACGGTGGCCTTCTTGGATGACTTGCGAGGCTTTGTCGACGAGAAGGTGGAACGCTGGATTTGGAGACGGGGAGCTAACCCGAGCAGGAGCTCAGAGCTTGCTAATGGTGAAGATCTATGGTAGCGAGGGAAAAAGGGTTAACCCTAGCTTTGAAGCAGGGGAGTGGTGAAGTAGAGGTGGTGTGAGGAAGACGAAACGCTATGAAATGACAGTGTGGAGTTGCGTATACCTTCGCGTTGACCTAGTCTCCAACGGAGCCAAGCGGGCTATATGGGTCGTACAGTGCTTGGCCACATTCCAGTTTAATTAAAATGAAGCAATGATTTTTAATAGATCTCATGTTAATGGAATCAGGTATTAAACCCGGGGGCTTCTTTGATGAGAAGCTTCATTCTAAAATTATATATCACTCATATCTATGTGATTTGTTGATCATATAGCAGAGGACTTGATGGTCATATGAGAATAAGTTCATATCCTATGAAGCTGGTTAAAGTCAGCTCCAATATAAAGATTTGACTTATATCATCCGAGTGATAGTTATTAAAGGAAAAACTATACTATGATTGATGTCATTGTAGTTCAGTACTTAGTTATGATTGACGTCATAACTCTTTCTTTGAGTTTAGATGTGATTGGTGTCAGTATATATTGAAATGAAAGATCACTCGGTTAAGAGTGTATACCATTCTGCTTTTTGAAATCGGTCGGCTTAATTGATGTCTGGTTTGATGACCAAGATAATAACTGCTCGAATTTGATGATTTCAGTTTATCTCATATAACAAAATGTGGAGAGCTAAAATTATTAGATTCTTGCATTATTTGTTAGTCTTAACATTATACAAGAGTCGGGGGCTACACGTGATCAGGTACACCTAGTCGGCGCACCAGATCTATCAAGAACTTCAAACAAGAGGTCTTCCTAATTTATGACCTGTTGGCATCAACATTGAAGATCACTCGGCAAGTCACAGCTCAAAATCAGAAAGCATTCGGGGGTTGCTGTGGAGTACTTACCTTCCAGGTATCCATAGATATGCCTAAGTCGGTAGACGACTAGGTGGCCCACCATAAGGGAACCGACCGAGTTAGCTTGGAGCATGAGGCAATTAGAGATAGACTTTGTATGTAAATCCTTGTAGACTATGAGTAGGAATCTTCATGTACCCCCTACAGACCTGATATATAATGCGGCAGGGAACCCCCCATCGGGGACACGAAATCTCAAGCAATACAATCCACAGAACACAGGATGTAGGGTTTTTACTCTCATCGAGAGGGCCCGAACCTGTATATTTTGGCATCTTTGCAACAATTGTAGTTCTTAGTCTCGACGTAGCCCTATAAATACATTGCTGAAATCAAGTCTTGACATTAAACACAATGCACACATAGATGGCATGAAAGTGGGTTTGCAATTAATATTTGGCCATGGTATGAATTTTTCTATCATAGGGAAGATGTGCACCAAGTAGGGGTGTTTTAATTGCAGCATGGTTTTGAAAGAGATCATTGGAATCTAATCATGAGGAAATCATAGGCTCATCCAAAACGTGCCATGTCATAATCTCCAACAACTAGACTTGGCGTTTTAATAGTCATTTTGCACCCACTAGAACATAGAGGGAGTAGCATTATCATAATGTCGATCTACCAGCACCCACAAAAATGAGGAGTAGAGGTTGTATACTTGAGACTCAAAGGGATCTAGTAAAGAAACTATTCATCATATCCATAGGCAAGGTAGAGACCAAGTTCTCAAATTTTATTCAAAAAGGGGAATCTATTTGTTTAGTTTCACAAATTTTTATGGTTTTCTTTGAAAGCTAAAGTCTTTTTGGATTTTCCTAAAGTTTATCAAAACTGAAAATCTTTTTGGGTCTTCTTAAACAAAGCAACTTAACTACAGAAAGAGGGCGAGAGGGTAGAACAAATGGTGCACCTTGTTTTGCATACCTCCCCAAGCTTAAGTCTTTGCAAGACTTAAGCTTAGATGGCGTTCACTGCAGTGGTTGATACTCGATGTTGAAGTAGCCAAATAGGTTGTCCATCATGGAGATGTTTTTCTGAAGTTGTTCTGATGTTTGTTGCTGCCATTCTTGTCCTTCCTTTATGGCTGCTTGTATTTCTTGAGTTCGTATGTTGGTCTCATAGGCATTTGCATCTAGATATTGAATATCTTCTTGCAACTCCAAAAAGTTGTATGATGTGAATCGGGTAGAACGAGAAGTTCCTACGCCTCCATGAGGTTGATGGTTACTCCCCGTCCCATTGGGATTAGGGGCCTCATAGTTGTCATAGGAGGAAGTAGTGTAGTGGGTTGATGAACTCGCAAAACCGGGAATTATGGCTGCTCCCAATTATATTGGGGACCTCCCGATCCACCCATTTGAGGCGTGTTCATCGAGGTTCCTTGTTGTTGCTCTTCCAGATGGAGTTGTGCTCTTGTTCTTGGTCGATCCCCTGCAACACTATGCTGTGCATGCTGCAAGGAAGCTTGCAATTTGTGCATAAAGTTCAATTTCTATGTCATACCCCACATAAGGCATGAAAAACCTATTGTTTTCCTATTTCAACAAGTGTACTTGCAAGAAATGTTCCTCTCCTAACAAAGGAGCGCTAGGGAGATGATCTATTCTAGCTCGGTGAAGTGCGCCAACCTTTCTAGCAATTCTAGTGACAAAAGGGCTAAAAGTAATGGGTACTTGTTGCCTGAATGCTAAGGTGAGCCAATGGTTGATGAGGAAAAATATGGGGTTCATTTCAATCTTTTTTATTGCAGCATTGAGATAGGCTTTATCCAAACTATTCACCGAACTGATATCACCTCGAGGGCTTTATCCAAACTATTCACCGAACTGTAATGTCACTACTGCATTCTTGCCCCGTAATGGGATTCCCTATCTTTGCCCAAAGTCCTTGTGGTGTGAAACCTTTAAGTTTATCAATGTCTAGGGTGGCCTTACAGTCAAAACCAAGATAAGTACTCATTTCTTTTTAGGATCGTTCATAGGTTTCACCAAAAAGACGAAATTCATAGAGAGTGCCTATTTTGTTTGATTCATGGGCATGAACTTTCAATGTGCAAAGAAATTCGATAGTAAGCCATTTAGATTCATATTCATCAGGGCGATAGAAATCATACCAACCGGTTGTGTTGAGCGTGTACTAAAAATCAGCGAGGACGCCGATTCGCTCGAGGAAGTCGTGGTTGAACATGCGCACGGATGTGAACTCCCGGTCTTGAATGGAAGTGAACTTGCTTTGCTTGTCGAAGTTGTTGAACACCATGTTCTCTTCACTCTTCATGAATTCTCGAATTCTTCATCTTGCATAGTTTCCACCGTTAGGTTACTTGGACACAATACCCGAAGGACAATATGATAATAATAGTTAGCGGTTAGTCATTCGGTTAGTAGTCCAAGTGTTAGTCGTTCAAACATGCAAGAGAAACATCAAACTTCCTCTAGTTGGTTTTATTGCAGCACACTTTTGTTCATAAGTTAAAAGTGCACTTACAAAGAAACTAGTGAAAAGAGAGAGGAAGTGCAAAAGAGAGAGAGATGTGAGGGAGAGATGAAGTTTCAGCTGAAGGAAGAGTGGTGGAGAAATGAGTGAGAAGGCACATGGTATTTATAGACTCGAGGGGGAGCCATGGAGCAATTTTTTTTAGGGTGGGTGGCGGGACACGCCGGGCGGCAGCCCATGCCAGTTGACAGGCCTTTTTCCTCCACTTGCTCTATTATTCCTTCGGTGGTGACGGGAGAGGGCTAGGTCCATTTGCCATGTGATCCACTTGCTCACTTTGTTCAGAATTATGTTGAGAGTGTAGAGAGCAAGGATAGAGTGATGGGATGGCCAAAGCTGTATGTTTGCAATGAGTATCCTACAACTCATGAGGCCTAGGGGAGTAGGATGGCAGGTGAGAGTGGCTGATTGGAGTGTGATTTGAGTGGCTCTCCTTCACTTGCTTTTACTCATGGTGGGGGCCTTTGGTGAGCATTTGGAATAAAGGGAAGGCTGTCCACACCTCCTCCTCTCATGGCCATGATCTATGTAGTAGATGTGCAAGGAATCTGAGGAAATCCATGGTCGGGTAGCATAACTTTCCGGGCGGCACTGAAATCACCAAGCCGGGTGGCCATTTTTCATGAAAAATGACCTCCCGGGTGCTGAAACTGGACTAGGTTATTTCAGGCCGGGTGGCTCAAAAATTACCTAGCCAGGTGGTCATTTTTCACCGAAAAATGACCTCCCGGGTGCTAAAATTTGACTGGCCCGGTTAGACCCCTGGATACGCAACCGGGTGGTCTTTTTGACCCAAAATTGACCTCCCGGCCGGGAAACTTGGCCGAGTCATCACGAAATTTTTTTTCAAATTTAATTTTTATCTCTTTTCTTTTATAGCCTAATTTAAAGGTCTAAAGAAGGAAATAAAAGCAACCTAATTTAGTGGATGTACAAGAGAAAGGGGGGATAAATACCAGTTACCTTCCGATAAGGGTCTGGATTTATTGTCTTGGACAAGATGTCCTCCGTGTTCAATTTTTCATGGTGCCCTTCGTGGATGGAGAATTTTCCACGATCGGTGCAACTTCTTTCTTCTGCCATACTTGTTTGATTCTCTTTGGCTTGGCTAGGACCTTTTTCTTCATTTCCTGTGGTTCATTCTTCTTCTTGGGCAGCGGTGGTGCGCTCTTGACATTTACCACCGGTGGACCCAATTTTGGTGGAATTGGGTACACCTCAACTTTCTGCACCGTGTTAGGATTTTTTTCATAAAAGATGCGTACTTGATTGCATTGTTCCGTTCTGGGCTTGAAGGTGAACTTTTCACCATGCCCATTAATGTTAAGGTGATTTCTCTAGCCCCAACGTCAATGTTGGAATTTGCGGTGCTAAGGAACAACCTTCCTAGTATAAGAGGTGTCTTTGCATTAGCCTCCATGTCTAGCACCACATAGTCAACGGGAACAAGATACTCGTCGGGTACCCGACTGATTGGTTGGCGAGCTGCAAGCATATTGCAGTAGGGGATAATGAATAGACATTAAGATTGTCGTACACAACCTTTGGCATGACGCTCATGCTTGCCCCCAGATCATAGAGGGCGTTGTTGAATTATTGCATCCCAATGGAACATGGGATGGTTGGGCATCCCGGATCTTGCTTCTTTTTCTAGGAGGGAGTTCAAGATAGCGGCGCTGCATTCTTCTGTTAATTTGAAAACCACTATAGACGGCATTGGTTGTTTGTTGTTGAGGATATCCTTTAGGTACTTGGAGTAGGTAGGAACCTGCATAGCATCAAGTAGGGGTATGTTGACATATAATTTCTTTATTTCTTTATTACCTCCACAAACTTCCGGAATTGTTCGTCCACCATTGGCTTCCTCTGGCGAGAGAGAAATGGCAGCATCGGGGTATCATAGAACTCATGTGTTGCCTTCTTGAGAGGCGCTTTTGTCTCCTCAACTTTAATTTCCTCCTCTCCTTCTGACTCTTCATCGGTTTCCCTGGTCTTTCCTGCAGTGTTAAGATTTGGTGGGTCCTGTGTAGATTTTCCGCCTCTAGTTGTGAGAGCATTAACATTTTCTTTGGGGCAAGCTTTCGGCTGATCGGGAAGCTTGCCTGAGTTAGGCTTAACAATAGAAGCGGCCAGGTGAGCCATTTGTGTTTCTAACATTTTATTGTGGCTAAGCTAGTTTTGCAGAGAGGTATGAAAGTTTCCATATGAGAATCTATGCATTCTAGGACTTTATCAGTACCAATAAATTTTCTACTAATACTTTCATTGATTTTAGATTGTCCTAAAACAAGATCACGGATGAAAGGTTCATTATGAGTGAAGTTTCCAGAGTTACTTGTGTTCTTGTCAAAGGAGACATTTGTCTTGAACTCCCATCCGAAGTTGTTCGTACGGGGCCTAAACGCGTTGTTGTTGTTGTTGTTGAGGTAGTTCACTTCTTCTTCCTAAGTTTTTGGGAAGCGGCTACCCGTGTGTCCATCATTGCCGCAGACTTCGCAAGTCATGCGAGAGTCTAAGGATTGGGCAGTCTGTGGCCAATCCATCTTCTTCCAAAGTTGATCCATTTTGATTGCTAACATGTCAATACCATCAACTTGGTGGACTCCCCTCATCTTAGGTTGTGGCTGGCTCTGCCTCTCACCATAGCCATGGTAGTTGGCGACCATCTTTTCTATGAGAGTTTGAGCTTCTTTGATCTCCAGGGAGAAGAAAGAACCTCCAGGGGCAGCATCTAGGAGCTCACGAGCGGGATGATTGAGCCCATGGTAAAAGCTTTGGATTAACAACCAATCATGCATTCCATGATGTGGGCACGCCAAAGTGTACTCTTGGAAGCGTTCCCATGCCTCAGGGATGCTTTCATCGGTCAGCTGTTAGAAACATGAAATTTTGTTCCTCAGGGCACTGGTTTTGCCGAGTAGGAAGAACCTGGCAAGGAAGGCATTGAAGCACTTGTCCTATGTGGTGAGTTCTTCTTGATTGTTGTAGAACCACAGCTTGGCCTTCCCCAAGAGTGAGAATGGGAAAAGGCGAAGGCGAATGGATACAGGGGTCACGTCCCTCATGGTGAAAGTGTTGCACACCACCAATAATTGTTGGAGGTGGGCATATGCGTGTTCTGATGCCTTGCCACAGCAAGGACTGGCCAAAACAATGTTGATTAAGGCCGATTTCAGCTCATAGCCTCTGTTCCCCATGTTCGGGTTCGGTCCAGTGCGGATGTTGTCTGCAGATGGGGCGGAGTAGTCATGGATCATCTTTTCAGCCATGGTTGGTTGAGTGGACGTAGACAGATTTGTGGCGCCACTTCCCGGAAGATCGAGGTCCCGAAGGTGCTAATAACACATACACTTGATAATACAACATTTGTCCAAATTTAAGTTGAATATTACATCATTAAGGTTATCAGAGTGCAACGAAATAGTACAAGTTCATGAATTTGAAAACAACGGAAGCAATAATGTTAAGAAAACTACGAGCTCGACGATACAGCGTAGTAATGATTCATGCCCAAATAACCATCACTCTAGCAGCACACAACGGTCACTGCGGCAGCAGGTCAGACTCCCAGTGGGTAGTCCAACCCTCAGGGACTTGCACGTCCCAAGGCATCACATCTACAGACAATTCTATTACTTCATTACCTGAAAAACTATAATGGCACACAGCCTGAGTACTAATTACTCAGCAAGACTTACCCGTCGGACACCTAGACATGCAATGGCTCTAATAGGCGGCTTGTTTGAAAAGACTCGCACTAAGCAACCTATTAGTTCTATCAAGTTTTATCTATCAAATTAAATGGGTTGAGCTGAAATGTAACTTTAGTTACAACAATAAGATAATAAAATAATACATAAAGTAAATACAACATAAGAGCAATAATAGTAACATCAACAATAAACATCATAATCAATTTCCAAGTACCATGTGCAACTACGTGATTGGTGCGGGGACCAACTGGTACTCATTACTGCAAGGGACAGCAATTGCAATCAATTTACACCAGCTGGGAAAACCCGAGATACACGACACATACGTACCAATTAAGGTCGTCTATGGCAACCTTTCACAAGAAAAGCACATACACCTCAGCCCGGGTGTGGTGACGTCGAGTGGGCATGCCGTTCTCCCAATAGTACTTCATGGTATGAACCGCCCACTCCAGCAGCAGGAGGGTCAATGACCAATGAACCTTAACCATCCTCAATGCAAGTGATCTTGAATGCTACATCGGTTTCCTACTGCCCATAAACTAGCATGCATTTGGTACTGTTTAATACTTGATCAAGGGGCCGACCACGGACGGGACCTAGGTTCGACAAGGCAGGGCAACCGTAATCAACACCCATATGTTGCTGCAAACATACACATGCATTATCCCTGCCCGGTCATAACATCAAAAGTAAACTTCTTTTAATAATTCTTGTTCCAGTGGTCAAGTTCATTGCTTAGTAATAATAATATCTAGCAAGACTAGTAATTACTAAGCATAGCATCATAGTACCGATTCTACTAAAGTTCTAAAGACAGTAGCATAGGTCATTTGGATATCATCCAAGGTGGGTTTCAATCAACTCGTAGGACCTAATGCAACAATAATCATAGACACTAGTAATGATATAATCTAGCAAAATTTTATAAAAAGGCGAATGTAAACCGGGGCTTGCCCGGATCAATGTTAGTGTTAGCAACTACAACTTCTTGCTCTTGAGGGTCAACGTCCTTCTGAAGGTCTTCCTCTTGCTCCTGATGGTCGTTACCTATATGATGGAATTGAGTTAACGGCATTGTCGGAACACCGTTTATGCAATGATATGATGCATGCAAGCACATTCGTGTTTTAATATCAATTAAGTTATTATTATGTTCTCGAAGCCATATGCTTAGAAGTGGGGTTGTTATTTAAATTGTTATATATATTCTCTATGCAATTAAATAGGGTAAATAAGTGATATGAACAATTAAATTAATTAATATAGTAAATTTATGTTTCTGGAAATATGTGATTTACTGTGAACAGAGGCTTATATGAGTGATTTTTATGCCAAGTAGCAAGGGTAAATTATTTACAGAATAATTACTAGAATTAATCTAAGCATACACACTAAATAAATTCCAGAGCCTAAAATAATTCATATTTTACCAAACCAAAATTTGTGGTGGTAGATAATCATGTTTTTACTAAGCATGCTAAAAATTAGGATTTAATTTTATTCCTAACATTTCTGGTTAATTATTTAGTGTTTAGGCAATTTAATCTTTTAATAAAAATGCATGTACAGAGACAGTGATTTATCATTTTACTAAAATAGAACACTATGCACAGTGATTTATCATTTTACTAACATTTTGGGGGAGGCCACGTATGCGACACGTAGGCGCCATGTAGATGACATCGGATGCCAGTGTGCAGGGGTCAACGGCTTTCGGGGACTCACCGGAGCGTGGCCAACGCTCGCCGTTGGCGGCTGCACGCAAAGAAACCTTGCCACGGGACCACACACATGACGCGCACATCGAGGCGAAGGGCTTGGTGGGGTTTGCGAGGACGGGGGCTCACCGGGAGGCGGTTGGCGACGAGACACAGCGGAGTGGAGGTCTTCGACTACGTCGCGAGAACGGCAGGGAGCACCAAATCTGTTACGGTCAAGCCCTAGAGCTTCACGGGGGCGAGGCTATCATCAGCATCGAGTTGGTGTTGGACGAGGAGGGCTAGAGGTGGGAGCTCGTTGTGGAGGCAGCGCCGGTCAACCAGAAACAGAACAGTGGAGGGGGACAAATCGGAATGCCGTCAACTCCGGTGGAGGGAACAAAGGGGAAACGGGTCAGGGAAACACGTAGATGGGTTGCGCGCATGGGAGAAGTGGAAGGAGGGGATGAGGCTTACCAGGGGTGAGGAATTTTTTGCCCGTGGCAGAGGAGGTCGTCGGAGGGGTTCACCTTGGTTTTTCTTCGATCCAGCCAAGGGCGTGCTCGAGTTCAGCTGGGCAAGCACGTGGGGAGGGGGAGTGGGTTTGTGTGCAGCGATTTGCATCTCTGGCTCGTTTCAGGGAGCAGGGGAGTAGTGGGGGCTTAAGCTCAAGCGTGGCTCTGTTAATGGCGGGTGAGGAAACAGAAACAAGAGAGAGAGCAGAGGAAGCGAGGGAAGGAGTGAGTCTGGGGGCTGGCGGTGTGCTTTGAGTTGCGCAGAGGGGAGAGGAGCAAGTTGGGTTCAGGAGCAGAAGAAGGGGCGGGAATTGAAGTCACCGGCCGGTCATGTCGATGGTGTGCAGAGAGAAAAGGGGAGAAGCAACTTCGTTGGGCGAGCTCGCGGCGGGATCAGAGGGGATGGCACAGCACGGCGAGGAAGAGGGGGTAGGTGCGCTGTAGCTTGCGAGGAGTCCCAAGGCGGGGAGGGTGCAGGCGGTGGCGTGCAGGGAAGAGGAACGCATTGGCAGGGGGAGAAGCTCTACGCCAGTGGAAGGAGAGGGAAAAAGATTTTGCACTGGACCCCCTATACTATTTGATTCTTTGTATCTAGGTCTATGGTCACAGATATTTCCAAAACAAATAGCTAGGGCCCTCCTATAATTATGGGATTTTGCACAAAGGTCCTTGGTGATATTCCTGGTGCTCTGGTGGCACCCAATTGGTCCGAATATTTATAATTATTTTATAATTAATTCCCCATTATGAAAGGTTTCTATGCTTTAATTAATTATTTGGGGTATTTCCACAAAAGGTAAAATGCTCATTAAATTCATAAAATTCCATTTTATTATTACCAATATGATTATGAATTTATTTGTCACATGTTATATAACAAAATTTCATTTGGCTCACAATTTATTTGTAGGGTTTTTAATTGCCTTGGATAATTTAAATAATTTGAGTGAGGCTTTATTATTTCATGCTATAATTTTCATGATTTGTACTTTTTCATGTTATTTAAGTAAAAGTGAGACACCGGGGTGTCACAGCCCTCCTTCCTTAAAGAAATCTTGTCCCGGGATTATGAACAAGGCAAAGTAGAGGGAAGTACGGTGGTCAAAGTTTACCTGCATATGACGACCAAAATTTCGGGTAATGCATACTCGGAAATTCTTCAGGATCCCAAGTGGATTCATCTACCGAGTGATTACTCCATTGAACTTTATAGAATTTGAGTGTTCTTTTACAGGTTGTGCGCTCTTTCTCATTGAGGATCCTTATTGGTTGTTCGGAGTATGTGAGGTCTGGTTGAAGGTGACCATACTCTTCCAAGATTTTGACAATGGGTGGCTTGAGACACCGCTTTAGCTGAGAGACGTGGAAGGTGTTATAAACTCCAGCCAAGTTAGCAGGTAACTCTAGCTTGTAGGCTACGTTTCCACATCGTTCCAGAATTTGGAATGGTCCAATATAATGGGGAGCTAACTTCCCTTTGACTCCAAACTGTTGGATACCCTTCATAGGCGATACTTGGAGATAGACATAGTCACCTTTACTGAAATATAGTGGTCTACGTCGTCTGTTTGCATACTTCTCTTGACGGCATTTAGCAGCCTTAAGATTTGCCTGAATGATTCGAACTTTTTCTTCAGCGTCCTTTACAAGATCAGGACCAAATGTCACTCTTTCTCCAGATTCAGACCAGTTTAACGGTGTTCTACAACTGCGACCATAGAGTGCTTCAAATGGTGACATTTTCACACTCTCCTGGTAACTATTATTATACGAAAATTCCGCATAAGGTAGATACTCATCCCAATTACCACCATGTGTTAAAACACAACCTCTAAGCATATCTTCCAAAATTTGGTTGACACGCTCTGTTTGTCCGTCGATAGCAGGATGGTAAGCGAAACTACGAATTAATCCTGTACCCAAAGATGCATGCAGCTGTTCCCAGAAACAAGTGACAAACTACAAACCACAATATGAGATGATGGTCTTGGGTACTCCATGACGATACGGAATTCTTGCAATGTATAGCTCTGCATATTGCCGTATGTTGTATCCACTATTAACGGGCAGAAAGTGGGCAGATTTTGTGAGTCTGTCCACAATGACCCAAATTGAATCATGCTTCCAAGAGGTGCGAGGGAGACCAACAATAAAATCCATGCTGATGTCTTCCCATTTCCAGGCAGGAATTCATGCCCGAATAACCATCACTCTAGCAGCACACAACAGTCACTGCGGCGGTAGGTCAGACTCCCAGTGGGCAGTCCAACCCTCAGGGACTTGCACGACCCACGGCATCACATCTACAGGCAATTCTATTACTTCATTACCTGAAAAACAACAATGGCACAAAGCCTGAGTAATAATTACTCAGCAAGACTTACCCGTCGGACACCTAGACATGCAATGGCTCTAATAGGTGGCTTGTTTGAAAAGACTCGCACTAAGCAACCTATTAGTTCTATCAAGTTTTATCTGTCTAATTAAATGGGTTGAGCTGAAATGTAACTTTAGTTGCAACAATAAGATAATAAAACAATACATAAAGTAAATACAACATAAGAGCAATAATAGTAACATCAATAATAAACATCATAATCAATTTCCAAGTACCATGTGCAACTACGTGATTGGCGCGGTGACCAAGTGGTACTCATTACTGCGAGGGACAGCAATTGCAATCGATTTACACCAGCTGGGAATATCCGAGATACACGACACATACGCACCAATTAAGGTCGTATGTGACAACCTTTCGCAAGAAAAGCACATACACCTCAGCCCGGGTGTGGTGAGCTCGAGTGGGCATGCCGTTCTGCGAACATTACTTAGTCGTATGAACCGCCCACTCTAGCAGCAGGAGGGTCAATGACCAACGCACCTTAACCGTCCTCAACGCAAGTGACCTTTAATGCTACATCGGTTTACTAGTGCCTATAAACTAGCATGCATTCGGTGTTGTTCAATCTTGATCAAGGGGCCGACCACGGACTGGTCCTAGGTTCGACAAGGCAGGGCTACCGCAATCAACACCCATGTGTCCTACACATGCATTATCCCTACCCGGTCATAACATCAAAAGTAAACTTCTTTTAATAATTCCTGTTCCAGTGGTCAAGTTCATTTCTTAGTAATAATAATATCTAGCAAGACTAGTAATTACTAAGCATAGCATCACAGTACCGATTCTACTAAAGTTCTAAAGACAGTAGCATAGGTCATTTGGATATCATGCAAGGTGGTTTTCAATCAACTCCTATGACCTAATGCAACAATAATCATAGACACTAGTAATGATATAAACTAGCAAAATTTTATAAAAAGGCGAATATAAACCGGGGCTTGCCCGGATCAATGTTAGTGCTAGCAACTACAACTTCTTGCTCTTGAGGGTCAACGTCCTTCTGAAGGTCTTCCGCTTGCTCCTGATGGTAGTTACCTATATGATGGAATTGAGTTAACAGCATTGTCGGAACACCGCTTTATGCAATGATATGATGCATGTAAGCACATTCGTGTTTTAATATAAATTAAATTATTATTATGTTCTCGAAGCCAAATGCTTCAAAGAAGTGGGGTTGTTATTTAAATTGTTATATATATTCTCTATGCAATTAAATAGGGTAAATGAGTGATATGAGCAATTAAATTAATTAATATAGTAAATTTATGTTTCTGGACATGTGTGATTTACTGTGAACAGAAGCTTATATGAGCGATTTTTATGCCAAGATGCAAGGGTAAATTATTTACAGAATAATTACTAGAATTAATCTAAGCATACACACTAAATAAATTCCAAAGCCTAAAATATTTTACCAAACTAAAATTTGTGGTGGTAGATAATCAAATTTTTACTAAGCATGCCAAAAATTAGGATTTAATTTTATTCCTAGAATTTCTGGTTAATTATTTAGTGTTTTGGCAATTTAATGTGTTAATAATAATGCATGTACAAAGACAGTGATTTATCTTTTTACTAAAATAGAACACTATAAGATGAACCTAACAAAATTTGTTTGAGCCTCATTGGATTTGAATTTGATTTACTATGAGTTTTGGAAGCTTTTAGCATTTTCTGGGATTTTTCTGGTATATTCTGGTTTGGGGGAGGCCACGTATGCGACATGTAGGCGCCCCGTAGATGCCACATCGGATTCCAATCGGATGCCAGTGTGCAGGGGTCAGCGGCTATCGGGGACTCGCCGGAGCGTGGTCAACGCTCGCCGCTGGCGGCTGCGCGTGAAGAAACCTTGCCGCGGGACCACACACATGGTGCCCACGTCAAGGCGAAGGGCTTGGTGGGGTTTGCTAGGACGGGGGCTCACCGGGAGGCAGTCGGTGATGAGAGGTGGTGGAGCGGAGGTCTTCGGCTGCGTCGCAGGAACGGCAGGGAGCACCAAATCTATCACGGTCAAGCCCTAGAGCTTCACGGGGGCGAGGCTATCATCGACATCGAGTTGGTGTTGGACGAGGAGGGCCGAAGGTGGGTGCTCGTCGTGGAGGCGGCGCGGGTCGGCCGGAAACAGGGCAGCGGCGGGTGAAAAATCGGAATGTCGTCGACTCCGGTGGAGGAAACAAAGGGGAAACGGGTCAAGGAAACGCGTAGATGGGTTGCGCGCATGGGAGAAGTGGAAGGAGGGGACGAGGCTTACCAAGGGCGAGGAATTTTTGGGCCGCGACGGAGGAGGTCGCCGGAGGGGTTCACCTCGGTGTTTCTTCGATCCGGCCAAGGGCGCGCTCGGGTTCAGCTGGGCAAGCATGCGGGGACGGGGAGTGGGTTTGTGCGCAACGATTTGCATCTCTGGCACGGTTCAGGGAGCAGGGGAGTAGTGGGCGCTCAAGCTCAAGCGCGGCTCTCTTAAGGGCAGGTGAGGACACAGAAACGAGAGTGGGAGAGCAGTGGAAGAGAGGGAAGGAGTGAGTCTGGGGGCTGGCGCTGTGCTTTGAGTTGCGCAGAGGGGAGAGGAGCAAGTGGGGTTCACGAGCAGAAGAAGGGGCGGGAATTGAAGTCACCGGCCGGTCATGTCGATGGTGTGCAGAGAGAAAAGGGGAGAAGCAGCTTCGATGGGCGAGCTCGTGGCGGGATCAGAGGGGATGGGACAGCACAACGAGGCAGAGGGGGCAGGCGCGCTGTAGCTCGCGAGGAGTCCCGAGGCGGGGAGGGTGCAGGCGGTGGCGTGCGGGGGAGAGGAAGGCGTCAGCAGGGGGAGAAGCTCTGCACCAGTGGAAGGAGAGGGAAAAAGATTTTGCACTGGACCCTCTATACTATTTGATTCTTTGCATCTAGGTCCTTCGTAAAAGATATTTCCAAAACCAATATCTAGGGCCCTCCTAAAATTATGGGATTTTGCACAAAGGTCCTGGGTGATATTCCTGGTGCTTTGGTGGGACCCAATTGGTCAGAATATTTATAATTATTTTATAATTAATTCCCCATTATGAAAGGTTTCTATGCTTTAATTAATTATTTGGGGTATTTCCACAAAAGGTAAAATGCTCATTAAATTCGTAAAATTCCATTTTATTATTACCAATATGATTATGAATTTATTTGTCACATGTTATATAGTAAATTTTCATTTGGCTCACAATTTATTTGCAGGGTTTTTAATTGCCTTGGATAATTTAAATAATTTGAGTGAGGCTTTATTATTTCATGCTATAATTTTTATGATTTGTACTTTTTCATGTTATTTAAGTAAAAGTGAGACACCGGGGTGTCACAGCCCTCCTTCCTTAAAGAAATCTTGTCTCGGGATTATGAACAAGGCAAACTAGAGGGAAGTACGGTGGTCAAAGTTTACCTGCATATGACGACCAAAATTTCAGGTAATGCATACTCGGAAATTCTTCAGGATCCCAAGTGGATTCATCTTCCGAGTGATTACTCCATTGAACTTTATAGAATTTGAGTGTTCTTTTACAGGTTGTGCGCTCTTTCTCATTGAGGATCCTTATTGGTTGTTCGGAGTATGTGAGGTCTGGTTGAAGGTGACCATACTCTTCCAAGATTTTGACAATGGGTGGCTTGAGACACCGCTTTAGCTGAGAGACGTGGAAGGTGTTATAAACTCCAGCCAAGTTAGCAGGTAACTCTAGCTTGTAGGCTACGTTTCCACATCGTTCCAGAATTTGGAATGGTCCAATATAATGGGGAGCTAACTTCCCTTTGACTCCAAACTGTTGGATACCCTTCATAGGCGATACTTGGAGATAGACATAGTCACCTTTACTGAAATATAGTGGTCTACGTCGTCTGTTTGCATACTTCTCTTGACGGCATTTAGCAGCCTTAAGATTTGCTTGAATGATTCGAACTTTTTCTTCAGCGTCCTTTACAAGATCAGGACCAAATGTCACTCTTTCTCCAGATTCAGACCAGTTTAACGGTGTTCTACAACTGCGACCATAGAGTGCTTCAAATGGTGACATTTTCACACTCTCCTGGTAACTATTATTATACGAAAATTCCGCATAAGGTAGATACTCATCCCAATTACCACCATGTGTTAAAACACAAGCTCTAAGCATATCTTCCAAAATTTGGTTGACACGCTCTGTTTGTCCGTCGATAGCAGGATGGTAAGCGAAACTACGAATTAATCCTGTACCCAAAGATGCATGCAGCTGTTCCCAGAAACAAGTGACAAACTGCAAACCACAATATGAGATGATGGTCTTGGGTACTCCATGACGATACGGAATTCTTGCAATGTATAGCTCTGCATATTGCCGTATGTTGTATCTACTATTAACGGGCAGAAAGTGGGCAGATTTTGTGAGTCTGTCCACAATGACCCAAATTGAATCATGCTTCCAAGAGGTGCGAGGGAGACCAACAATAAAATCCATGCTGATGTCTTCCCATTTCCAGGCGGGAATTCATGCCCGAATAACCATCACTCTAGCAGCACACAACAGTCACTGCGGCGGTAGGTCAGACTCCCAGTGGGCAGTCCAACCCTCAGGGACTTGCACGACCCACGGCATCACATCTATAGGCAATTCTATTACTTCATTACCTGAAAAACAACAATGGCACAAAGCCTGAGTAATAATTACTCAGCAAGACTTACCCGTCGGACACCTAGACATGCAATGGCTCTAATAGGTGGCTTGTTTGAAAAGACTCGCACTAAGCAACCTATTAGTTCTATCAAGTTTTATCTGTCTAATTAAATGGGTTGAGCTGAAATGTAACTTTAGTTGCAACAATAAGATAATAAAACAATACATAAAGTAAATACAACATAAGAGCAATAATAGTAACATCAATATTAAACATCATAATCAATTTCCAAGTACCATGTGCAACTACGTGATTGGCGCGGTGACCAAGTGGTACTCATTACTGTGAGGGACAGCAATTGCAATCGATTTACACCAGCTGGGAAAATCCGAGATACACGACACATACGCACCAATTAAGGTCGTATGTGACAACCTTTTGCAAGAAAAGCACATACACCTCAGCCCGGGTGTGGTGAGCTCGAGTGGGCATGCCGTTCTGCCAACATTACTTAGTCGTATGAACCGCCCACTCTAGCAGCAGGAGGGTCAATGACCAACGCACCTTAACCGTCCTCAATGCAAGTGACCTTTAATGCTACATCGGTTTACTAGTGCCTATAAACTAGCATGCATTCGGTGTTGTTCAATCCTTATCAAGGGGCCGACCACGGACTGGTCCTAGGTTCGACAAGGCAGGGCTACCGCAATCAACACCCATGTGTTGCTGTAAACCTACACATGCATTATCCCTACCCGGTCATAACATCAAAAGTAAACTTCTTTTAATAATTCCTGTTCCAGTGGTCAAGTTTATTCCTTAGTAATAATAATATCTAGCAAGACTAGTAATTACTAAGCATGGCATCACAGTACCGATTCTACTAAATTCTAAAGACAGTAGCATAGGTCATTTGGATATCATGCAAGGTGGTTTTCAATCAACTCCTATAAGCTAATGCAACAATAATCATAGACACTAGTAATGATATAAACTAGCAAAATTTTATAAAAAGGCGAATATAAACCGGGGCTTGCCCGGATCAATGTTAGTGCTAGCAACTACAACTTCTTGCTCTTGAGGGTCAACGTCCTTCTGAAGGTCTTCCGCTTACTCCTGATGGTAGTTACCTATATGATGGAATTGAGTTAATGGCATTGTCGAAACACCGCTTTATGCAATGATATGATGCATGTAAGCACATTCGTGTTTTAATATAAATTAAATTATTATTATGTTCTCAAAGCCAAATGCTTCAAAGAAGTGGGGTGGTTATTTAAATTGTTATATATATTCTCTATGCAATTAAATAGGGTAAATGAGTGATATGAGCAATTAAATTAATTAATATAGTAAATTTATGTTTCTAGACATGTGTGATTTACTGTGAACAGAAGCTTATATGAGCGATTTTTATGCCAAGATGCAAGGGTAAATTATTTATAGAATAATTACTAGAATTAATCTAAGCATACACACTAAATAAATTCCAAAGCCTAAAATATTTTACCAAACTAAAATTTGTGGTGGTAGATAATCAAATTTTTACTAAGCATGCCAAAAATTAGGATTTAATTTTATTCCTAGAATTTCTGGTTAATTATTTAGTGTTTTGGCATTTTAATGTGTTAATAATAATGCATGTACAAAGACAGTGATTTATCTTTTTACTAAAATAGAACACTATAAGATGAACCTAAAAAAATTTGTTTGAGCCTCATTGGATTTGAATTTGATTTACTATGAGTTTTGGAAGCTTTTTGCATTTTCTGGGATTTTTCTGGTATTTTCTGGTTTGGGGGAGGCCACGTATGCGACATGTAGGCGCCCCGTAGATGCCACATCGGATTCCAATCGGATGCCAGTGTGCAGGGGTCAGCGGCTGTCAGGGACTCGCCGGAGCGTGGTCAACGCTCGCCGCTGGCGGCTGCCCGTGAAGAAACCTTGCCGCGGGACCACACACATGGTGCCCACGTCAAGGCGAAGGGCTTGGTGGGGTTTGCTAGGACGGGGGCTCACCGGGAGGCAGTCGGTGTTGAGAGGTGGTGGAGCGGAGGTCTTCGGCTGCGTCGCAGGAACGGCAGGGAGCACCAAATCTATCACGGTCAAGCCCTAGAGCTTCACGGGGGCGAGGCTATCATCGGCATCGAGTTGGTGTTGGACGAGGAGGGCCGAAGGTGGGTGCTCGTCGTGAAGGCGACGCGGGTCGGCCGGAAACAGGGCAACGGCGGGTGACAAATCGGAATGTCGTCGACTCTGGTGGAGGAAACAAAGGGTAAACGGGTCAAGGAAACGCGTAGATGGGTTGCGCGCATGGGAGAAGTGGAAGGAGGGGACGAGGCTTACCAAGGGCGAGGAATTTTCGGGCCGCGACGGAGGAGGTCACCGGAGGGGTTCACCTCGGTGTTTCTTCGATCCGGCCAAGGGCGCGCTCGGTTTTAGCTGGGCAAGCATGCGGGGACGGGGAGTGGGTTTGTGCGCAACGATTTGCATCTCTGGCACGGTTCAGGGAGCAGGGGAGTAGTGGGCGCTCAAGCTCAAGCGCGGCTCTCTTAAGGGCAGGTGAGGAAACAGAAACGAGAGTGGGAGAGCAGAGGAAGAGAGGGAACGAGTGAGTCTGGGGGCTGGCGGTGTGCTTTGAGTTGCACAGAGGGGGGAGGAGCAAGTGGGGTTCTCGAGCTGAAGAAGGGGCGGGAATAGAAGTCGTCGGCTGGTCATGTCGATGGTGTGCAGAGAGAAAAGGGGAGAAGCAACTTCGTTGGGCGAGCTCGCGGCGGGATCAGAGGGGATGGCACAGCACGGCGAGGAAGACGGGGCAGGTGCGCTGTAGCTTGCGAGGAGTCCCAAGGCGGGGAGGGTGCAGGCAGTGGCGTGCAGGGGAGAGGAACGCATTGGCAGGGGGAGAAGCTCTACGCCAGTGGAAGGAGAGGGAAAAAGATTTTGCACTGGACCCCCTATACTATTTGATTCTTTGGATCTAGGTCCTTGGTCACAGATATTTCCAAAACAAATAGCTAGGGCCCTCCTATAATTATGGGATTTTGCACAAAGGTCCTTGGTGATATTCCTGGTGCTCTGGTGGCACCCAATTGGTCCGAATATTTATAATTATTTTATAATTAATTCCCCATTATGAAAGGTTTCTATGCTTTAATTAATTATTTGGGGTATTTCCACAAAAGGTAAAATGCTCATTAAATTCATAAAATTCCATTTTATTATTACCAATATGATTATGAATTTATTTGTCACATGTTATATAACAAAATTTCATTTGGCTCACAATTTATTTGTAGGGTTTTTAATTGCCTTGGATAATTTAAATAATTTGAGTGAGGCTTTATTATTTCATGCTATAATTTTCATGATTTGTACGGGCCTAGTGTCACACAGATCTTGCTGCTGAGCTAGTGTGATCGGAGGTGCTTCAAGAGCAAGTACGGGCCAAGGAGGGGTGAGTCATTGACGTGCTCTCCTCAACAAAGCCTCCGGATCGTTGTTGTAGATGTCTGGTAGTTTGAAACCAGACATAAAGCATCCTGTTTACACCACAAATAAACAGAACAAGGGTAAGCCTAAAAAGAAAGCGGTAACTTCTTGATAGAGATATCAATGTTAAATTTCTGATATCTTAGCCTATTGCTTCCCTGGCAACAGCGCCACAAATGCTTGTTGACACTTCTTAACGTCACATAAAGAATTACGCTATTCTTGGTACGGTGCCAGAAGTGATCGTTGATGTTTGTTATTCTTTAAGAATAAAGTGAATTAATCCGCAAGCGCATAGAACACTATTGTAGCATTTCCTCAGGGAAGCTAGGCGTAAGATTATCTTGGTTTAACAAAGAGATAACTATAAGAATTCTACCAACTAACCAAACACGGGGGTAAGGATGTTCAATGATAAAAGTGGGGGCAGTAACACAAGAGAAATCAACGCTAAGATAAATAAAGAGATCGGTTAAGCTAGCCGAGAGTACAGCAAGTCTAAGTCTAAGATTCCTAAAAATATATCTTCCTAATATATCTAAGTCAAGCGTCAAATCCTAGTTACTCGGGTTCAGCACTTACACCATGAAAACGTTCCACTAATTTGGGTTGGTACAAACCTCTGTACTAGTGGGTACGCTATCGCTACACAACCCTGCTTGAGACTTCTCGAGCATTGTGGATTACTAAAGGGAGCGACACGGTTGTCACCACCTTCCACCTACCACACAGCCAGTGGGGACGAATGCAAATCCAGCTAGCATTAACTTAGGCACCGCGCCTATGACTTCACTAGATATTCTTCCTTTGGCATAGCGGAAGAATAGTCAGGGAATAACCAAGTCTTAATTCTAGAAAGAATTATACTTAATTAAATCCTAGTTGGGAAACCCGTGAACTATGATACAATGTTTTTCCTGATAATTGTAACTTGAGGGAATGACTAAATTAAAATAAGTACTTGACAATATATAAAAGTAAAGACATTCATAATGATAAGAATAAGTCTTACATAATGAGAAAAGATACAAGAGAGCTCACACCAAGACTCCAAGACAATTCTGGAATCCCGAGCGATGCTCTCGACTAGACTCTAACTCCCGACAAACTGCCCTACTCTACTAAGTAGCACAAGTAGTGCTAAATGAACTCCTTGTTGTGTTTCTTCCATGCCTCCTCTTTTCTACCAAATTCTGCCTCTATTTATAGGTGGCAATGGGCAGGGGGGTACTTGTAGGTGAAGAAGAGTCAGTAGGCAAAAGTTGGTCTGTCGGGCGGTGCGCAAGACCGGGCGGCCACGTGTGCCGGGAGGCCTAGCATGCCAGGCGGCATGCACCTCCGGGCAGCAGCACAGGCCAGCGGCCCTTGAATCATGTCGGTTCCCGATCGACTTCTCTTGGATGGCTTGGATTTCATCCCGAAGTCGGTTGTTCTTTCGGTTCCCACCGACTCCTTCATTTTAGGGCTGGTAGGCCTCATGGGCTGGCCACCCTGGGTCACCAACCCAGGCCGGGTGGTGGCCTAGGCCGGGTGCCAACCCCCTCCGGGTCACCCCTTAACTTCTCCCAGTTAGGCCACTTGTTGGGCTCTTTTCCTTAGCCATATTTCATCACTTTTGGCCCGGAAGCAGAAAACGGCATCATGGTGTAGTGTTTTGCAGACTCAGCCAGGTCGGATGATCAGCTGGATAATGATTCCGGTTTGATCAGCCAGGTGGCTGATTTCAGCCTTAAACGACCCTGTCGACTGGGTCCTGATTTCAGCTGTAATGACCCTGTCGGGCGGGTCTTGATTTCAGCCATAACGACCCTGTCGGCCGGTGGAAAACAGTTGTTTTATAGTCGTGATCGGTCGATAGGGTGTTTCTTCATGTTTTTGCATATTTTGGCCCTTTTGTATCTGCAAACACATATTTCACCAAAACTCATCGAACTTTATTAGTTTAAGCAAATATTTATTAAATTTTGGTCTTTATCTTGCATTTCCCGACCGATTAATGGTCGATTATGGGTTTTATCGGCCGCCAATAGAGGCCATGAACAAGGAGTGGTTGAAGGAAGATAGACATTCTCCAAAGGAAATCCATATATGTTCTCCTTCCTCTACCATTCTCTGTTATATAAAGGGAAATGTCGTAGAAGCCCTTCACGGTCCCACCATAGGAGCGACTATCATCCCTGAGTACATTGCTAGGCAACTTATGAATGATATACCTCTGGAGCCAAATGACATACTCCTCAAGGATACCTTGGAAGTAATCTTTCCATGTCAGGGGATCGCGAGGGCTATACCTATTGAGATGGACAAAGTGAGTCATAATATGTGACCATGACAAGGTGCTGTGCCACCTATTTTGGGCCAACTTGGCCATGTATCGTGTCGGGCCTTAAGCCCATGTTGTGGGCGCCCCCCCTGGTCGCCCCCAACCCTAGGACGTCTTTGTTTCCTACATAAACTCAGTAGTCGCTGTCTTTTAGTTTTGGGTTTTGTTTAGTTCAGTTTTCCAGAGAGAAACTTGATCGAATTATTGTAACTGTGGCGACAAGTCCTTTTACAGTAATCCAGGGCCCCTGTTCTTGTTCTACACCACTGTGGCGATTAGTCCTTTTGTGTTTAGAGCTTGAACCTTTTCTTGTGATTCGCTTCATCGATATTTGCAATCAAGTTGTGCTTGGTGTAACGGTTGCGGGGTTGGATCATGTCTGATTCAAGCCGAGTCGTCGACGCCGAGTTCCCCAAATTCGAGTTTATCCCCTTACCTCTCGGAAGATCGGGCCATATCTACATCACATTTGGTCTTCTCTATGTGACACCCCAGGTGTCTCACTTTAATTTAACAAACATGAAGAGCACAAATCATGAAAATATAGCATGAAATGATAGAGCCTAACTATTGAATTATTTTCAAGTAATTAAAAACCCTGCAGAACAAATTGTGAGCCAAATACAAATTTTATTATAAAACATATGCCAAATAAATTCATAATCATGTTACTAATAATAAAATAGAATTTTATGAATTTAATGAGCATTTTACCACATTTAGAAATACCCCAAATAACTAATTGAAACCTAGGAACCTCTCAAATTTGCAATTAAATTCAAAAATCTCTAGAACAATTCTGACCAATTGGGTCCCACCAGAGCACCACAAATATCTCCAAGGACCTATGTGCAAAATCCCAAATCAATTGGAGGTCCCTAGCTATTTTAATTGGAAATACAATTGACCAGGGACCTTTTTGCAAGAGATCAGAAAGTTTACGGGGCGCAGTGCAAAATCTTTTTCCCTCTCCCTCCACTGGCGCAGAGCTCTCCGGCGCAGCGGCTCTCCTCCGGCACGCACGCGATCACCTGCACCCTCCCCGCCTCGGGACTCCGCGCGCGCACAGTGGCGCTGACCCCCCTCAGCTGTCCTATCCCCTCTGCCTCGGCCGCGAGCTCGCCCAACAACCTCTTCCCCCTCCCTGCACGCCATTGCAATGGCTGACCCGCCGGACTTCAATTCTCGCCATTTCTCCCGCTCCCGTACCCCCCCCCCCCACTTACTCCTCTTCCCTCTACGCAACTCAAAGCACCCTAGGAGCAAACTTTCTCTCATTTCTCCCATTCCCTCTGCCCTCTTCCTCTCCCGCTCATTTTCTCCTTACACCCCACCATTACCAAGCGCAAGCTCGAGATTGATCTCCCCTGCTCCCCTGCTTCCCGAGCCCAGCCGAGAGCACCCACGCACCCGTCCACTTCCCCTCTAGCTCCCCAGGACACTCACTTGGCCACTCCCTGCGCGTGCTAACCCAATTGGAGGGAAAACCGAAGCAGGCAACTCTAGTGACCTCCTCCGTCGCCGGCTAGAATTTGGTACTCTCGGTGAGTCTCATCACATATCCTTGTTCTCCCACACGCGCGAACCACCTACGCGCCTCCCTGAACCCTTTTTCCTCTGTTTCCTCCACTCCAGCTATCGGCATTTGATTTTCCCCCCGACTCTGCTCCGGCACTGGCACAGATCAAGCCACCTCCACAACGAGCTCCCACCTCTGGCCCTCCTCGTGGAACTCTAGCTCAATGCCGCTCTTCTCCGCCCCCTCGTGAAGCTCTGAGCGAAGTCGGAGTCCAAGTTTGTGCCCCGCCGAAGGAACGCGACGCCGCCGAAGACCCCCGCTCCGCCGCCTCTTGTCGCCGACCACCTCCCGGTGAGCCTCCGTCCTCCCGAACCCCACCCAGCCCTTCGCCTCGTCGTACGCATCATGTGTGTGGTCCTGCGACGAGGTTTCATCACGCATTCACGCCGACGGTGAGCTCTGACCGCTCGCCGGCAAAGTCTCCGGCGCTGCTGACCCGTGCCTACTGGCATCTTGCATGGCACCTACGTGTAGCTGATGTGGCGCACACGTGGCCCCTCCTAAAACCAGGAAATGCCCAGGAAATTACAAGAAAGTGCTAAAAACTTTGAAAACTCAGTAAATCAAATTCAAACCCATTTTTTCTCAAACAAATTTTGTTAGATTCACACTGAGGTACTCTAATTTAGTAAAATGTCAAATCAATGTCTTTGTTCATATAATTTTATTGATTCATTTAATTGTCCAGACACCAATTAATTCACTAGAAATTCTAGGAATGGAATTAAATCCTGATATTTGGCATGCTAAGTAAACACATGAACATCTACCACCCCAAATTTTGGTTGGTAAAAATATGAATTATTTTAGGCTCTGGAATTTATTTAGGGTGTTGGCTTAAATTAATTCTAGTAATTACTCTTCAAATTATCTGCCCATGCCACTTGGCCTAAAATTCACTCATATAAGTCTCTGTACACAGTAATCACACAAGTCCAGAAACATAAATTTACTTAAGTAATTAATTTAATTGCTCATATCACTCTTTTACTTTGTTTAAATGCATAAAAGAATATATATATATACCTAAATTCTTAATTAACAACCCAACTTCTCTGAAGCATATGGCTTCGAGAACATAATAATAATTTTAATTGACATTAAAACACAATGTGCTTGCATGCATCATATCATTGCAATCAATGGTATATCGATAATGCTGTTAATACAATTCTATCATATAGGGAACGATGACCAGGAGCCAGAAAAGGATTTTCAGAAGGACGTTGACCCTCAAGAGTAGGAAGTAGAAGTTGCTAACACTAGTGTTGAACCAGGCAAGCCCCAGTTTTCATTCGCTTTTTTCTCAAAACTTGCTAGTTTATCTTACTAGTGTCTATATTTATTGTTGCATTAGGTCATAGGAGTTGATTGAAACCCACCTTGTATGATATTCAAATGACCTATGCTATTGTCTTAGAACTTGGTAGAATCGGTACTGTTATGCTATGCTTAGTAATTGCTAGTCTCGTTAAGAAGGTATTATTATTACTAAGGAATGCATGTGTAGGTTTGCAGCAACACATGGGTGTTGACTGTGGTAGTCCTGCCTTGTCGAACCTAGGACCCATCCGTGGTTGGCCCCTTGATCAAGTATTGAACAGTACCGAATGCATGCTAGCCTATAGGCACTAGTAAACTGATGTAGCATTAAAGGTCTCTTGCATTGAGGACGATTAAGGTGCGTTGGTCATTTGACCCTCCTGCTGTTGGAGTGGGCGGTTTAGACCATGAAGTACTGTTGGCATAGCGGCATGCCCACTCGACGTCACCACACCCGGGCTGAGGTGTAGGTGTTTTTCTTGCGAAAGGTTGCCATATACGACCTTAATTGGTGTGTATGTGTCGTGCATCACGGGTTTTTTTCCAGCTGGTGTAAATCAATTGCAATTGTTGTCCCTCACAGTAATGAGTACCGCTTGGTCACCGCGCCAATCACGTAGTTGCACTTGATACTTGGAAATTGATTATGACATCCATTGTTGATTATGATTATTGCTACTCTTCTGTTGTACTTACTTTACATATTATTCTATTATCTTATTGTTGCCACTAAAGTTACATTTCAGTTCAACCCATTAAATTGGCAATTAAAACATGATAGAACTAATAGGTCGCTTAGCGCGAGTCCTTTCAAACAAGCCACCTATTAGAGCCTGTGCATGTCTAGGTGTTCGATAGGTATGTCTTGCTGAGTAATTAATAGCCATGCTTTGTGTCATTGTTGTTTTCAGGTAATGAAGAAACAGAGTTGCTTGTAGATGTGCTGCCTTGGGACATGCAGGTCCCCGAGGGTTGGACTGCCCACTAGGAGTCCGACTTGCCGCCGCAGTGATGTTGTGTGTTGCTAGAGTGATGGTTCTTCGGGCATGAACCATTACTATGTTGTATCGTCGAGCTCATAGTTCTTAACGTTATTGCTTCCGCTGTTTTTAAAACATTCATGAACTTGTAATATTCCGCTGCACTCTGAACTATCGTATCCATGTAATATTCAACTTAAATTTGGAGCAATGTTGTATTATCAAGTGTCTGCGCTATCAGCACCATCGGGACCTCGATCCTCCAGGAAGGGGCGCCACAGCTGGTATCAGAGCCATAGTCCATGATAATACAACAAATAAATCGTATTTTCAAAACTACGATGTTTGCGAGTGAGCATACGTTAGTATTGCCCATGTAGATAATAGGGTGGTGACAAAGCTAACCTGGGTTATGATTGTTTATATTACTTGCATCTACGGCTTCTTCAACGAAGGTACGTGCGTGCTTAACCAACACACGTGATATCGGTGTCTGTGCTCTCAGGCGGATATGAGACACTGTTGACTTGTGACTTATCACGGGGCGATCCATTTCCATGGATCGTTACTAGTAGATTTGTGCTTATTTTTGTAGTTTCTTTTGAATTTGATGTATTGTTTCTGCAATGGATCTTCTGCAGGTACACTAACGCTGTTAGTATAACACTTAGATTGACTTACGTGTTGAGCGCGGGTCGTCACCAAATATTTGTGCCGCTAAAAAAAGTAACAGCAAAATTATGCGTTGTGTTGAGAGGAACGCTAGGATTATAAAATGAAAATTTTGCATCATGCATCCCAAAATAACTAAACTAAAATTTGGTTCTCTCCTTGCTCACCAACCTCTGAATAAAAAATTTTATAAGCATGATAAGTATAAAATTCTAAATTACAAGATTAATAAGAATCTATCCTGTTTTTAGCTCCCAACTTCAAATTTTCATAACTATTAATTTACTCAACCAAGTAAGGCATACAAATACTTTTCAGAAAGGTCTCAACATCCCCTGTCATAGAATTTTAATTAAAATTCGATCATAACAGTAACAACCTCAGAAACAGAGAACAAGCATAATCTGTTGACTCACTATTTTCAGCATGACCTTGAACTTAAAAATTTCATAACTAAAGTTGTACTTCGAATCTGCAAGAGTTTGAACCCAATCTGGAAAGACCTTAAAGTCTATTTTCATCTACAATAGGTTTCATAATTTTGTTGTGCTCCCTCTGTCCAGTAGATCCAAAACACTCAGCCTCTGTCATCCCGAACCAGAATCTGCCAACCTGAACTTGCAAAATTCATAAGTCCAGATTTACTTGGGATTTTTGAGAATATAAATACAATCTGGAAAGATATCAAAGTGTAGAATGACTTGGTTCTAGCCATCAATTTTTAAGACCTTGTTTTCTGTTCAAAATACCCACTTTTCTGACTGTGGTACAGTCAAGACAGAATCCGTTTTAAAACCCATTGCCGTATTATTGCCCCTTGAGACTGGAAAATGTGAACTAAGAACATGGTTTCTGTATTTCATAGTACGTTATATGAAATGCATCTTTACTGTAGGGAAAGTTTGACTCAATCAAATTGTTGTGATGTAGTTTTGCTATCATTACCAGCACCATGACAATTGTTAGTGATATGCATTTTGCCCATGGAACATTGTACTCACCATTGGGTTTTTGTTCCAGATGGGTGACCACGGTTTTGAGGAGCTTTCACACGACGGGTGGCACTATACCATTGGACTCCACCACCGTGGCTTTCCTACACTTTTATGGGATCTGCTAGACTTGTTGGGCTAAGACGAGCCGCCCTCCTATAAGGGCCATGAGATCCGCCGCCACGGGGTGACCCTTGCTGAGGTGCACATCCGCGTGCCCACTCACCCACGCAACCTCGACATAGCGGGGATGGAGAGCACGGCGACTTGTGGGAGCCTCCGTGAGGGCATGGAGAGAGTCGCCTATAGGGCTCTCACTCACTTCTGCGGGCACCACATAGCAGCGCTCTCTGGGACTCCGTTTGAGATGATTCCCATCTGGCACCAGGCCAACCCGATCTGGCAGAGGCGCGTGAGGCACATCGCCCGTGATGACTACCCGGCGTATCACGCGGGGTACCACCGTATGTCCCACTACTCCGAGTACCTCCTCAACTTGGATGAGGAGGCTACCAGCCACAGCAGGATTTTACTGGCTAACGCTAAGCAGGTCTAGGTGCAGAGGAATGATCTACAGACACAGGTTGACACACAGCAGAGGGAGATTCAGCGGCTGGCCGCTGTTGTTGAGGTGATCAAGACTCGCGTTATTGAGGTCACTGGACAACGCGACACCCTCGTGCAGGAGGTTGACAGGTGCGGCGTGATTATGCAGCAGCGCGCCAACCACAACGAGCATCTGCAGCATCAGTTGACGGTTGCACAGCACGAGATGGAGCTCATGGGAGAGGATCTAGAGACCCTGGCTCACGAGAACCAGGGCCGGTAGCAGCAGCTAGAGGCGGTCCTGGCGCCACCGGCAGCACCCGAGGAGGATCCAGACGAGGACATGGACGAGGAGTCTGATATGGACTACGAGGCACCAGCGAGAGATCTGATGTGGACTACTTAGGGGATCGTGATAGACTGGGCTAGATCGTGTAGGCAGGACAAGATGGGTAGGTAGCTTTTGCCGACCACGCGAGGTTGTGGTATTTTGGGGGGTCACTGTGTGAGATGCTTTTGTAACTCGATGGTCGCATATCCCGAATTCATGTACTTAAGACTATGTTGACTTATGATATGTATTAGTTGTACCCTTCTTCGCTGCTATTGTTGCACCAAAGTTTCATAAGAATTCTAGCTTGATCGTACTCTTTGACTCAATCGAAGTACTTTCCTTGTAGATGGCTGAAAACACCAATCAACCACCACCAGGTTGGGAGATCACCGACGGCCTGGAGTTTGAAGGGATGGTTCACCTATTTTGGAGAGTTCTCCAGAGATTCGGATATTCCATTCCTCCCACCTATGTTGGCAAGTAAATTCAGGAGCATGGAGTCCCCTCATGTGTCATCCATGTGGCGGTTCCCGCCAATTACTCGGTCATTCCCGCATGGGAATCTTGGACCATTAGCATCATCGGGATAGATCTGCCTTCCACCTAGAATATAGCTGCATTCAAGGCACTTACTCAGTTCTGTGAAGACCACAAGAATGATGTTGCTGGAACACTCGTCGCCTTGCTGCCTATAAATGATGTGACGGACTTTGAGTGGATTAGGCATGTGGATTTCATCTTTGATCCAAACCAACGCCACCATGATCCTATGCTGCCCATAATAGAGTATTATGGCCTATCCACTTTCGCCTTACGCACAAACTTGTGCCGGCGTCTGGATGTGTTTCATGCTGCACTTCAACTTTCTGAAGTCGAAAAACAAGCTAAGGATGAGGAAATTGCAGAACTGAACCAACAAATTCAAGCAAAGAATGAAGAGATGGATGCAATTATAGAAGAACATGACCAAGCCTTGCTGGATGCAGCAGATCTTGAGCATGATATGATTGAGGCTCAAGATGACTTGGATGCATTCAAGGCTGCCCACCTTCCTATTGAAGGAAATTGGGATGAGATCATCATGGAGTATGGATAACAAGGGGATGTAGAGATGGCGTCGGTCGGTATTAATGATGTGGAAATGATGGATCTGGAGGAACCAGAAGAGCCTAAGGAACCAGAAGAACTAGAAGAGTTGGAAGACATAGGCCAGGAGTAGTTGGATCGCTACACCCCAATGTATGGTTGTGTAATATAAGTATTCCTAGTTTGATGTAGGAGTATGAATCTTGCACTAAGTGTCCGCAATACCGTAGCTAGGCGTTGGCACGTATGTGTAAGAAATCATACGATGATGTCCACTTAACAACTGTGTGGTCTGAATTGAATTAATGGAGATGGTTGTCATTCTGAAATTTTCTTCGTGCCTCTTGCAAATTTATATTCTTGCACATGTGTTTTTATGGATTATTTTGAGGAATAACTAATGTGCAACCGTATAAATTGCAGCATGGTGTGTACTCAGAATCAGGATGACTCTGAAAGCTCTCAGCAAGGAGCTCATACTGAACCCTCGCTAGCTGAGGTGTTGGCTGCTGCACTCAACCAGTAGCAAAATGACTCTAAGATTCTTCGTCGGCTAATGGATATCACGTCCCACCTAGCTGGACAGGGAGGCCACCGTAACAACAACAATCAGCCTCGACAGAGCACCTACTCAGATTTTCTAGGTACTCATCTGCCAACCTTTGAGCGTGCTAGAGAACCTCTGGATGCCGATCATTGGCTACGCCAGACCGAGTCAAAGTTTGGGCTGCTGGAATGCACCGAGCACCAGAAGGAGCTATTCTCCACCCAACAACTCCAGGGCTCTGCTAGCGCCTGGTGGGCAAACTATGAAGCTTCTCTTCCCACTAGACGCCACGTTGAATGGAATGAATTCAAGACTACATTTCATGCTCATTTCATCCCAGCCGGCCTCATGCAAAGGAAATTTTCAGGAATTTATGGATCTGAAACAAGGAGGGAGGAATGTCCTCCAGTATTCTGAAGCTTTTAATCATCTGGGTCAGTATGCTACTGAGTATTTCAATACTGAGGATAAAAAGAGATATGCATTTCTGCGTGGTATGAATGCCACCCTTAAGGAGCGCCTGACTTGGCAAACAACCGGCACATACAACAACTTGGTCAATCTGCTATTGTCCAGGAAGGCGCTATGCGCCAAGTTGAAGAAGAAGATCACAAAGGAAAGGCCCCTGCTAGTGCCTCTGCTGCCCCACAGGCGAAGCACTGCCTGATTTACACTTCACCTACCGGACAGCGTTTCCGGACATCTCCACAGCAGCCGTATCAGCGGCGATATGGACAGAACTACTCGAGGCCACCCCAGCAGCAAAACTTCCCACCTCGTGCACTGTATCAATAGCAGAACAACCAGTACCATGCACCATATCAGCCGCAAGGAAACCAGAATGCTCATGCCCCACAGCCTACTGATCGAGGAAGCAACTACCCATGCTACAACTATGGTCGTACCGGCCATTTTGCTAAGAACTGCACTGCACCTAGGCACAACAACAACAACCACAATAGCAACCAGCATCAGAACCAGAGCAGGAATGTGAATGCACCGTCTCGTGGTGCCCAAGTGAAATACACCAATTCTGAAGATATTCCTCAGGGCGAACCCGTGCTAACAGGTACACTCTCGCTCTATCACCAGCCTGTCCTTGCACTTTTTGATTCTGGTGCTACGCATAACTTCATTAGCAAAGCTTATGTGTAGAAACATAAACTCCACACCACCATCATAAATAGATGCTACACCATCCGCTCTCCTACTGGACAAACTCTTGCTAACGAAGTAGTGTGTAAGGCTCCACTAGAAATTAATCAAAAGATCTAACCCACTGATTTTATCATGCTCAAGGACCAAGAGATCGACCTGATCATAGGTATGATCTGGATGAAAACCCATAGAGCCATGCTAGACATTGAACCTCGCATCGTTCACATCAACTCTCCCTTGCATGGGAAGGACACACTTTCTCTAAATGCCAATTCATCAAAAGCCTTGGTTGTCCATCACTTGGAAGAGCAATCACTCGAGAGTATTCCTGTTGTTCGTGAGTATCCGGACGTGTTTCCCAAGGACATCTCTGGTCTACCGCCTGACCGTGACGTGGAATTTAAGATAGAGCTACAGCCAGGAACTTCTCCGATATCCCGTCGCCCATATAGAATGGCCCCGAATGAGCTGGCTGAGTTGAAAAAGCAACTGAATGAGTTATTGAAAAAAGGATTCATTCGCCCAAGAACTTAACCCTGGGGCTGCCCTGCTATTTTTGGGAAGAAGAAGGACAAGTCCTTGCGCCTTGTCGTTGACTATCGGCCTCTTAACGAAGTTACCATCAAAAACAAATATCCATTACCCCGTATAGATATCCTCTTCGACCAATTGGTTGGTGCTAAGGTCTTTTCAAAGATTTACCTCCGTTCGGGCTATCATCAAATCAAGATCAGTGCCGAAGACATTCCGAAGACCGCCTTCTCTACTAGATATGGATTGTTTGAGTATCTAGTAATGTCATTCGGATTGACAAATGCCCCTGCCCATTTCATGTACCTCATGAATTTGGTATTCATGCCTGAGTTGGAAAAATTTGTGGTAGTATTCATTGATGACATCCTCGTCTATTCTAAGTCAAAGGAAGAGCATGCTGAACATATTTGCATTGTTCTTCAACGTCTCCGAGATTACAAGTTGTATGCAAAATTCAGCAAGTGTGAATTTTGGTTGGACCGTGTGCCATTTCTTGGTCACATAGTCTCTACGGAAGGTATCTCGGTGGATCCTAGCAAGGTTCAAGATGTGTTAGATTGGAAGTAACCAAAGACGGTTCATCAAGTATGCAGTTTCCTCGGGCTAGCTGGATATTATCGTAGGTTCATTCCAAATTTTTCTCGGCTGACCAAACCCATCACGGAGCTATTGAAAAAGGATAAGAAATTCAATTGGAATGATAGTTGTGAAGAAGCATTTCAAGCATTGAAGAAATTATTGACCACTGCCCAGTACTGGCTCAACCAGACATCATCAAGCCGTTCGACGTGTATTGTGATGCATCTGGGACAGGACTTGAATGTGTGCTCATGCAGGAAGGTCGTGTCATTGCCTATGCATCTCGACAACTACGAAAGCATGAAGAGCACTATCTAACTCATGATTTAGAACTAGTTGCGGTTGTACTTGCACTAAAAATATGGAGGCATTATTTGCTCGGAAACTTAGTGCACATCTACACGGATCATAAGAGCTTGAAATATATCTTTACCTAGACTGATCTGAACATGAGACAGCGTCGGTGGCTAGAACTGATTAAGGATTATAACCTGGAAATTCATTATCATCTAGGCAAGGCCAATGTAGTCATTGATGCGTTGAGTAGGAAGGTACACTGCCATCACTTAGTACTAGAATATCAGAACAACGGCAACCACGTCACTATTTCAGAACCCAGTCTTCATGTTTTGCCTGCTATAGTGATTAGCAACCTTAGTGTACATTCTACTATTCGTGAATAAATCATTGCTGCATAGAAAAATGACATTGTTATGAATCATATCCGTCGAAACATTAAGAAGGGTAAAGCAAAATGCTTCACTCAAGACTCCGACGGTACCCTATGGTTCAATAACCATTTGGTAGTACCAAAAGACTTTGAACTAAGACAGAAAATCTTGGATGAAGCACATCACTCCAAGTACTCCATCCATCCAGGTAGTAATAAAATGTACCAAGATCTGAAGAAGAATTTTTGGTAGACAAGAATGAAGCGAGAAGTGGCTCGATATGTGGCAGAATGTGATACTTGTCAGAGGGTTAAGGCTGACCATTTGAAACAAGCCGGATTGCTTCAACCATTGAGCATTCCCGCCTGGAAATGGGAAGACATCAGCATGGGCTTTATTGTTGGCCTACCTCTCACTTTGCGTAAGCATGATTCTATTTGGGTCATTGTGGACCGACTCACCAAATCTGCTCACTTCTTACCGGTCAACAATAGATACAGCATAAGGCAATACGCAGAGCTATACATTGCAAGAATTCAATGTTCTCATGGAGTACCCAAGACCATCATCTCAGATCGTGGTTCGCAGTTTGTCACTCATTTCTGGGAACAACTGCATGCGTCTTTGGGTACAGGTCTAATTCGTAGTTCTGCTTACCATCCCGCGATCGATGGGCAGACAGAGCATGTCAACCAAATTTTGGAAGATATGCTTAGGGCATGTGTTTTAACACATGGTGGTACTTGGGTTGAGTATCTACCCTATGCTGAATTCTCATATAACAATAGTTACCAGGAGAGTGTGAAAATGTCACCATTTGAAGCACTCTATGGTCACAGTTGTAGGACACCGTTAAACTGGTCTGAATCTGGAGAAAGAGCAACCTTTGGTCCTGACCTTGTCAAGGATGCAGAAGAAAAAGTTCATACCATTCAGGCAAATCTTAAAGCTGCCAAGTGCTGCCAAGGGAAGTACGCAAAACAACGATGTAGGCCAATGTATTTCAATAAGGGTAACTACGTCTATCTTCGAGTGTCACCTATGAAGGGTATCCCACGGTTTGGAGTCAAAGGAAAGTTAGCTCCCCGTTATATTGGGCCATTCCAAATTTTGGAGCGATGTGGAAAGGTAGCCTACAAGTTGGAGTTACCCACTAATCTATCTGGATTCCATCCCACCTTTCACATCTCTCAACTAAAGCGGTGTCTCAAACCACCCATCGACAAAATCTTAGAAGACTATGACCAACTTCAACCAGACCTCACATACTCCGAACAACCAATAAAGATCCTCGATGAGAAAGAGCGCACAACCCGTAAAAGAACACTCAAATTCTACAAAGTTCAATGGAGTAATCATTCAGAAGACGAATCCACTTGGGAATCAGAAGAATTTCTGAGAACCCATTACTGGAAATTTTGTGCATTGATTTAATTTTCCTATAACAAATTGATAAAATCTAAACATGAAAATTATAATCAACCTTTATGACCTCCCAATTATTCAATGCTTTCCATGGTTGGCGTGCATGCTCTTTATTCCTTGCTCATATGCCAATACTAGTGGACTAGATTCATAGGGACTGCATGCTATCTAGGTAGTTGGCTAGTGTGATATGGTTTGATAAAGTGATTTTTTCTCACTTATGCATAAAGTACTTGGGAATCCTTTTTGAAAATTAAAATTTGTAAACTTACTCCTCAATGATTTGGAATATCCCACCAGAGCCATATGATAGAGTCACTTGATAAACCTTATGCATATGCTACTTGTACCGTCATGAACCTTGTCAAATTGTTGTGACCCTAGTGAGATGCTTGTTATGCATTGTTGATCAAGTTCATGTGCACTTTCCCTAGTATGTTAATGTGGGATATATGTAGCCGGGATACCTAACCACTCGGCCATATGGCCGAGTGGGCCAGGGGTTTAGTTTTAGATATATTCGGCTTAGAGATATTTATGTAGATATTTGTTTGAGTAAGCAGCAAGTTAGATTTACAGATATGTTAGTTAGATAGAATCTATTGTAACCGACTCGGATGTTACCTTGTAAACCCCTGCCCTTTGGATATATAAGGAGGGCAGGGGGCCTTCGTCGAGGGGCAGACTCATATTGGAACCCTAATTCTAGTGTGAACCTTAGCAATACAATAACACCAAACATGACGTAGGGTTGTTATCCTTCGAGAGGCCCGAACCTGTATAAACTCTGCGTCCTGTGTCCATCGATCTTACTTACTCATACGCATACCTGAATCTACTCTCGAGAATATCTCTCGACAGTTGGCACGCCAGGAAGGGGCTGCGTTGAGCATAGCATCGTCAAAATTGATGGCTTTCGTCGACATCAAGTTTCGCCCAGGAGACAAAATCTGCTTCAGACCCGTCAGCCTCGTCGCCGATCCGCACGGGGACCTTGTCGAGGAGGAACGTGTTGCTGATAAACGAAATTTAGCCAGCCGACTCCCGCTCGGGTTCTACAACTCGGCGGCAACTTTCTAGGCGGAAACCCTCTCGGGTGACAACTCAACGTTGCCCACAACACCCCGATCAACAACCTTGGTTGATTCGGACTTCACTGCGATCGATCTCCCGGCTCATCAGCCGGACGTAGATCTCAAACTTTTCGACGAATCAAGGTTCGTTGCAACAATCGGTCTTGGAAGTGAGTCACTCCTGGACTTGATTGAAGAGCCGAGTTGATGTGGACAAGGGTTCCCGATCTTCCGAAAGGTTCTGGATACGTTGATTTGGTCGGAGGCGACACACAAATCGATCCGGCTTCAGAACAGCACGTTCTAAACCCCGCAATCGCAGCACGACGTCTCCTCTGGTTATCAACCGTCCTAAAACGATTGACCTCGCCAAGAAGGCTAATCCCTGCCTGCGAATCAAGAACACAAGTAAGAACAAAGAAGAAAGCAACACAATTGCAGATGTATTATGAATCTCACGAAGTTGGGGTCTCACAAACCGTGATGACGGCGAAACTGTTATGAACAGAATAATCTAAGTAAAACCCAAACCCTAATGGTGCGACGGTGGCTGTATATAAAGACCCTAGGGTCGTGCAAGACCCTCTGGACGCACCCCTACTTGGGCTCAACTAGATACAAAGCCCAAATGCCAAAAACAGGCGACACAGCACCAAAACAGATTCTGGACTCTCTCTGGTTTCGACGATTCCTGATGATTCCGGACGAATTTTGATATGAGATCGGCGGCATTGGAAAGGTCTTCTTCCTATCTTTCCGTGCATATGTAAAACGTCCAAATCCAAGTCTGTATGTGTCTTGGGCATCCGTTTTAGTGCAGACTAGTCCTAAGCCCCAAAACAGACTCGAAGTCGGTTTTGGTTGGGCCTCTACCTTGGCTTCCACGTCCTTGTTGGTCCTCCACGTCTCCAAGTCCTTCTCCCATCATCTCCTGGTCCTCTCCATGGTTCCTAATCATAATATAATCATTAGGTAGCAAACCATTCTCAAAAGTGACATATAATGAAGAATGTAGGAACGAGCTCACCTCTAAATTTAGTCGTCGTGCACGAGCTCTAGTCATTGGACATTGCAAGTCCAAAATTGGAAGAGTGTCGCATATATCCTTAGGAGTGATGTGCTCATCACGAGTGATTCAGAAAGCTGCTCCTTGGACTTCCACGAGGTGTTCATGGTGGCACCCGCTGCTCAAACTGCAGATGACGAAGAAACATCTGCCGCGGCAGCCGCACGCGGCACCGCGCCACGTGTAGACGGAGAAGAGACAGATACCGAAGACGGTGACCCAGATGCGGTCACCCCCTCACTCCGCAGACCAGATGCCCAGCACAGATCCGGCATCGTCCAAAACTTAGACATGGGCGACAGCACCTTAAAACATGATGGTGAGGATGTCTATACAACCCCAGAGCATAATATCACGGCCGCGGCAGCCCTCCTGAAAACCATAGAGCCCTTGCTCCAAGTCTCCCCAGCATTGACACCTTAGGTCAACCAACTGAAAGCACACACCAGGGCCGCGGCGGTGCTGGAGATGAATGCAGCAAGACCAGCACCGAGTCGGTCAGCTTCTGGGGCCGCTAGTTCGATGCCCAGGGAGGAAAGAAGAAATCGACAGTGTTCCAACCGGGAGGCAACACCGCCTACTGCCCCCAGATGCAGGCCCATCGTAGAGTTCCATGATCGGCATCCAAGCGCCAACTTGCGCAACGGCATACCACCACATGACGCGCGGGTCCAACTAGATAGCAGGTACCAAGAGCGCGATGACGCGATCCGCAGAGCACATGAAGATGAACAACACCGACACGGAGATGTTATCTATGAGCGTGATGACAGGCGGCCGGTATATCGGGACGAGTATTACCGTGATCGACAGGACGAGGGCCATCGTGATGATAGGCCCCGCAAAGATACTGGCCGCGAGCAAGAACGATCCCCGATCATAGATGACTATGATGAGGAGGCTGGTATTCAGGCCTTCACTTGGGAGCTTCGAACCGTCAGCTGGCCGGTTGGTTTCAAACCAGTCGGCATTGAGAAGTACGACGGCAAGACGGATCCGCGTGACTGGCTCCACGTCTACTCAACAGCCATATGGGCCCTCGGCGGCGATAGTTTTGTTATGGCCAACTACCTACATGTTTGCCTAGCCCTAGTCGCAAGAACTTGGCTCACTAATCTGCCCGACAGCTCCATCAGTTCCTGGGCAGATCTTTGTCGGCAGTTTGTTGCCAACTTTCAAGCAACCTTCGACAGGCCAGGAAATCACTGGGAACCAAGCCGCATCAAGCAGCGAGACTGGGAGCCGCTTCGAGATTACATCCAACGCTTCTGCCGAGTGAAGAACACCATCTCCAAGCAGGGCTTCGTGACGATGATTTGATCAAAAAGATTGGAAGGTTGGACGCGGCCGGTGGACTGACAGCTAGAGATCTGTTCACCATGGCTGACAAATATGCCTCCGGCAATTCGGCACTATTCAGAGTCCGATAGTACAAGGAGACGACCCCAAGGAACCAGTCGGGTCCGACCGACTACAGCAAGGATGGTGACCGGAAGCGCAAGCACGACCGCACAGTAGCCAACACTGAGCGCTCATCCAGGAGGAAACCAGTCACTCAGGATGATTTTGACAAGATGCTTGACGGTCCTTGTCTGCTTCACAATGGCGCTCATAAAGCAAGGGAATGCTTCAAGTTGAAGAACTTTGCCCATCACGCCCTGAAGGTCTATAAGGAGCACCCCTGGGTCCCCAAAGGCACTAAGAAAGACTCGGACAAGGATGACCAAGACGAGGATAAGGAAGACTACCAGGACCCCGAGCGCGAGGTTAATTATATCTGTGGCCGCTCCATATCAGATTCCAGGTGCCAGCAGAAGATTCTTTATAGAGAGGTTCACTCGGTCTCACCAGCAGTACCTCAGTATCTGCGATGGTCAGAGGTCCTGATTACCTTTGATCGCTCGGACCACCCAAACCACATCCCTAGGCCCGAGAAATACCCTTTAGTACTTACGCCGACTGTTAACCAAGTCCGGCTAAACAGGGTACTAGTAGATGGTGGCAGTAGTCTTGACATCCTCTTCGTCAAGACCTTCAAAGAGCTCGGCATACCCTTGACCGACCACAAGCCAACCCGATCGCCGTTCCATGGCGTGATACCAGGCATGCAAACAGTTCCTCTCGGGCAAATCACTCTGCCTGTAACCTTCGGCACTCGGGAGAACTTTAGGACGGAGCGTATCACATTCGAGGTCGCTGACCTCGACTCTGCTTATCATGCCATTATAGGGCGGCCAGCCATCGCTAAGTTCATGGCAGTACCTCATTATCCTTATATGACGATGAAGTTGCCAGGACCAAACGGAGTCATTTCACTTCACTAGGATGTGAGGACATCATACGACTACGACAACAGTAGCTGTGAGTTGACTGAGAAGATAGAGGCGGCATCAGCATTAGCTGAGTTGAAGGAGGCGATCGCAACAGCTGAGGAGGGCATGCTCGACCCTGCTCTCAAGAAGGCGTCAAAGATCACGGTTCATACGGACGCCGTGGATTCCAAGAAGATTAGCCTAGATGATAGTGATGTAACAAAGACCACTAATATTGGGGTCAAGTTAGGTGATAAATAGGAAAGTGTGCTCATCCTTTTTCTTTGAAACAATAAAGATATATTTGCATGGAAACCTTCTAATATGCCAGGGGTTCCAAGGGAAAAGGCTGAGCACAAACTTCACGTCCGTGAGAATGCTAGGCCTATAAGGCAACGACTTAGATGATTCTCGCAAGATCAAAAGGATGCGATTAGGAAAGAAATCGGTCGACTGCTGGCAGCTGGTTTCATTAAAGAAGTTTTTCACCCCAACTGGTTGGCTAATCCGGTTTTGGTACGAAAGAAAAATAAGGAGTGGCGGATGTGCGTGGATTACACCGACCTAAACCAAGCTTGCCCAAAAGATCCATTCACCCTTCCACGCATTGATCAGGTGATCGATTCGACGGCTGGATGCGTATTATTGTGTTTCTTAGATGCCTATTCAGGGTACCATCAGATTCCCTTAAATGAATCCGACCAGCTTAAAACCTCATTTATCACGCCATTCAGCGCGTTTTGTTATACAACTATGCCCTTTGGCCTAAAGAACGTCGGCGCTACCTATCAGCGGACCATGCAACGGTGCTTGGATAGCCAAATCGGAAGAAACGTCGAAGCCTATGTGGATGATGTGGTAGTCAAGACTTGGCTTTCCGCCGACTTAATATCTGACCTATAGGAAACATTCGGGAATCTTCAGAAATACAATATGAAGTTGAATCCGGACAAATGCGTCTTCGGGGTCCCATCAGGAAAAATACTCGGTTTTTTAGTATCACATAGAGGGATTGAAGCTAATCCGGAAAAGGTTACTACCATATTGCGGATGGGACCTCCACATTCGCAAAAAGACATCCAAAAACTCACCAGTTGCATGGCAGCACACGGCCGGTTTGTCTCACGATTAGGCGTTCGAGGGTTGCCCTTTTTTCGGTTGCTCAAGAAGCAAGAATCATTCACCTCGAATGATGACGCTCAGAAAGCTTTGGATGATTTTAAGTCCTATATTAGTGGTCCTATGGCGCTAACCCCTCCAAAACCAAAGGAACCCTTGCAGCTGTACATCTCCGCAACCACACACATTGTTAGCACCGCGTTGGCGGTGGAACGGGATGAAGATGGCAAGGCTCAAAAGGTGCAGAGGCCCGTCTATTTCGTCAGTGAGGTCTTATCTGAGTCCAAGGTATGATATTTCCAGCTTCAGAAGCTAATTTATGCATTATTAATGACATCTCGGAAGTTGAAGCATTATTTTGAGGATCACCCGATCGAGGTCCACACGTCGTTTGGCCTAGGCGAATTGCTACATAATAGAGAGGCCACTGGAAAAATTGCTAAATGGGCTGTTGAGTTGGGATCGTATGATATCACCTTCAAGTCCCGTGATTCGGTCAAATGTCAGGCTTTGTCAGACTTTGTTGCCGAGTGGTCAGAATGCGAGTTATCGCCTAGCCCGCATGAATTAAGCTATTGGCAAATGATGTTTGACGGTTCCTTACAACTGGAAGGCGCCGGGGCAGGTGTTGTATTAACATCTCCTGAAGGGGCCAAGCTGCGATACGTTCTTCGTATGCACTTTCGCGCGTCTAACAATGCTGCAGAGTACGAGGCACTACTTCATGGGCTTAGAATGGTTGTTTCACTCGGAGTTCAGAGATTGAGCGTCTCTGGTGACTCAGCGCGGGTGATTAATCAAGTAACAAAGGAGTGGTGTTGTTCCCACGAAAGCATGACAGCGTACTACACTGAAGTTCGGAAGCTAGAAGACAAGTTTGATGGTATTGAGTATAAACACGTCCTTCGTAAGTATAATGAAGAGGCGGACGAACTAGCCAAACTTGGGTCTAGTAGGTCTAAAATACCTAACGGAGTATTCCTTGACGATCTCTATAAACCATCTGTACTAACCCAGCAAACTATTGAGCAGTCGGCACCGAAGGCGGGACCAACACCACATGTCGCTATCATTATAGTAGATTGGCGAACTCCTCTCATCGAGTACCTGGATGGTGGTACACTACCGACTGATAAAGACGAAGCCCTGAGGATTATTCGCAAGTCTCGGTCGTATTGTATTGTTGACCATGGTCTGTACAAACAAAGCCCACATGGGATGCTGATGAAGTGCTTGTCTCAAGACGAAGGAAGAGTCGTGTTAGGGGACATCCATGCTGGCATTTGCGGGAACCACGCAGGCCCATCCACAATTGCATCCAAAGCAATGAGACAAGGTTTCTATTAGCCGACTGCTGGTGCCGATGCCAGGGAAATTGTACGAAAGTGTGAGGGTTGCCAATTGATGTGGACAAGGGTTCCCAATCTTCTGAAAGGTTCTCAATACGTTGATTTGGTCAGAGGCGACACACAAATCGATCCGGCTTTAGAACAGCACGTTCTAAAACCCGCAATCATAGCACGACGTCTCCTCTGGTTATCAACCATCCTAAAATGATTAACCTCGCCGAGAAGGCTAATCCCTGCCTGCGAATCAATAACACAAGCAAGAACAAAGAAGAAGGCAACACAATTGCAGATGTATTATGAATCTCACAAAGTTGGGGTCTCACAAACCGTGATGACTGCAAAACTGTTATAAACAGAATAATCTAAGAAAAACCCAAACCCTAATGGTGTGGTGGCGGCTGTATATGAAGAACCTAGGGTCGTGCAAGACCCTCTAGACGCACCCCTAATTGGGCTCAACTAGATACAAAGTCCAAAGGCCAAAAACAGGCGACGCAGCACCGAAACAGATTCTGGACCCTTTCTTGTTTCGATGATTCCCGATGACTCCGGATAAATTTTGATATGAGACCGGTGGCATTGGAAAGGACTTCTTCTTATATTTCTGTGCATATGTAGAACGTCCAAATCCGAGTCCATATGCGTTCTGGACATCCGTTTTAGTGCAGAATGGTTCTGAGTCCCGAAACGGACTCGAAGTCGGTTTTGGTTGGGCCTCCACCTTGGTTTCCACGTCCTTGCTGGTCCTCCACGTCTCCAAGTCATTCTCCCATCATCTCCTGGTCCTCTCCATGGTTCCTAATTACAATATAATCATTAGGTAGCAAACCATTCTCAAAAGTAACATATAATAAATAACGTAGGAACGAGCTCACCTCTAAATTTAGTCGTCGTGCACGAGATCTAGTCATTGAACCTTGCAAGTCCAGAATTGGAGGAGTGTTGCATGTATCCTTAGGAGTGATGTCCTCATCACCAGTTCTTTACCCGCCAGATGTGATGAGGACATCACCATGCTGGATACACGCATATCATGGCCTTCCCCAAGTTACAAGTCGTCACCAACACGGTCGTCGCGTTCGTCTCGGATTCAGACGACACCCCTTCACGGTTTTGATGATATCTCCCACATCCGATGTCCAAACGAGGCGTTCTTTGATGCGTTGGAAGGGGGACAACGACACCGTCATTTTATTTCTGGTCCAAGCTCCAGAAGGGTCGTGAGTCATAATATGTGACCATGACAAGGTGTTGCACCACCTATTATGGGCCAACTTGGCCATGTATCGTGTCGGGCCTTAAGCCCATGTTGTGGGTGCCCCCCCTGGTCGCCCCAACCCTAGGACATCCCTGGTTCCTACATAAACTCAGTAGCAACCGTCTTTTAGTTTCGGGTTTTGTTTAGTTCAGTTTTCCAGAGAGAAACTTGATCGAATTATTGTAACTGTGGCGACAAGTCCTTTTATAGTAATCCAGGGCCCCTGTTCTTGTTCTACACCACTGTGGCGATTAGTCCTTTTGTGTTTAGAGCTTGAACCTTTTCTTGTGATTTGCTTCATCCATATTTGCAATTTCAGATTGCGTGTTTATCCTCTCTTGCTTGTGTTCTCGATTTCGCTTGCAGGAACAATCAAGTTGTGCTTGGTGTAACGGTTGCGGGGTTGGATCGTGACTGATTCAAGATGGGTCGTCGATGCCGAGTTCCCCAAATTCGAGTTTATCCCCTTACCTCTCGGAAGATCGGGCCATATTTACATCAAGTGGTATCAGATTCTAGGTTCCCCGTGAGGTATTATCGTGTTCATCCCTTTAGATTCGTTTGTGTTCATCACCTTTTGTCCACGAAAAAACCTACAAAAAAATATTTCCCCACCATTCCAGACATTGTTTAGCCTTTGCATAATTTAATTTCAGAGTCCGTAGTGTTGAGTTTGTGTCCTAGTCGAGTTCAGTTGCTGGTTTGAATTTGTGTTTTAATTCGGTTTGTGTTTTGATCTCCACTGCACACCACCATCACCATCGTGTTTTCCATTGGATTCAGCATCATGTCACCCACCCACCACACCCACAATCTGTTGCCAACAAAAAAACCCTACCCGATTCGGTGCTCCCCCCCCTCACCCCTCAAACCCTATCTTGACATACCTTTGGTAAAATAGGCATAACTTTTCGATCGTTGCTCCGATTGGGCTGAAATTTTTACAGCAGATTCTTGACTCAAAGTTGAGGTGACCCACACTCGGCTCCACCCTGTGTGCCCTCATCAAAAAATTCAAAAAAAAATGGGAAAAAATAGAAAAAAAATTGTGAAGTCAAAAATAGCGCTTTCGGTGAACTTCGTGAGACCCGTTGTTTTTCCTCTGTTTGAGTTGAAACTTCTTGTAGTTCCTCCCTTTGTGTTCCTCTATCATAGAAAAATAGTGGAAAAATCATACAAAAAAATCAAGATTTTGATTTGCACCCCCCCCCCCCCCCCCCCCCCCGCCCTGAAAATTCTAAGTCTGTGAAGTGTGTTTTGATCCTTGCTGCCTTTGCCATTGTTCTTGCTATCACAACTATTTTTTAACATGATTCTTTTGTCAGCAATTAGGACACTGCTTTGGATATTTATTTAGTGCTACTATCTGTTATTGAATTGTGTTCCATTGACATACATATTAGCCTACCAAGCTATACACATTGCAGCACAGGTTTCTTCCTTGCAACTGTTACACCCAAGCTCAACTACAGATTGTGTCGACCTGTTTGGCTTTGGTAAGAACACTTGCAAGATTGTGATACATTGCTTCTGATATTGTTTTCTACTTTCTACACCCTCTGCTGCCTGCTAGTTGATAGGGCTAATCTTTTTGTTTAGTCCTGTCTTTTGCTTTTAACCATGACAGAGAAAGGGAAAGGGACACCTGGAGAGTTGGAGTCCCCTACAGACTTCAATGATTGTGTGTCCAAGGCCGAGCTCACGAAGCTTCTTGCGGACCAGCGTACATTCATGGAAACAAAGTTTGCCGAGTTGATGGGTCACATCAACACTGTTGGCCACCGCAATGAGGATGTTGAACGACGACCTCCACCTCAACGAGCTGCTGATGATGATGATTTTGACCGTGATGTAGACTGTCTTCACCGTAATCAACATGGTATGGGAGGTAAAAACAATCGTGGTAATACTGATACTTTTGTTAAGCCCAAATTTAACATACCAACTTTTGCTGGTAGTGCTGATCCTGAAGCATACTTAGATTGTGAACTTGCTGTTGAACAGAAATTTAATTCTCATTTAGTTCCTGCTAAGCATAGAGTTAGACTTGCTACTAGTGAGTTTATAGGTTTTGCTCTCTTTTGGTGGAATGATCTTTGCAATACTAATGCTGCTATACCTGCCACTTGGCCTGTTTTGAAACAACGCATGAAATCTCGTTTTGTTCCTCCTTATTACCAACGTGATTTACGTTTGAAATTACAATCTTTGACACAAGGTAGTAAAATAGTAGAGGAATATTATCAGGAATTGCTTATTGGTGCTTATTGGTTTAGCACGTTGTGATATACATGAAGATGATGTTGAAACTAGTGCTAGATTTTTTGGTGGTTTGAACCGTGATATCCAGAATATTGTTGACTATAAAGAGTAGAATAGGTTCAGCCAATTATATCATATTACTCTTAAGGCTGAACGAGAAGTACAGGGACGCCTTCCACAACAATTTTGCAGGTTCAACACTGAGCAATCTCTCCAGCAACGCACTGGAGTAGAGAACTTGAAGAGTCAGGTTGCTAAACCACCAGCAACAATTCTTCCACTTGCGCCTACTTCTGAAGCGCAATCGTCTAGTGTGCAGCACCAACACCAGAAGAAGGTTAACACTTCTGGTACTAGGAGTGGCTCCTCCACCACCATTATTTGCCATCGCTGCAAGGGCATGGGACATGTCATGAAGGATTGCCCTAGTCGTTGTGCTCTCATCGCTACTGCTAATGGGTATGAAAGTTGTAGTGATGTTGAAGGTGAATTTGCTCGTATGCCTAACCTTGTTGTAGATTTGACGGAGGAGCAGGAGACTACCGCCATTGATTCCATTGCTGCCACCGCGGGTTTTCCTAGTCTCATTGTACAGCGTGTGTTGACCACTCAGGTGGGATAAGAAGAAGAACAACAACGCAACATTTTATTCTACATGTACCTCATTGTCGCGGACCGCCGTGTTCTCACCATCATTGATACTGGGAGCTGTAACAACTTGGTAAGTTCTGATTTGGTAAGCAAACTTGGCTTGACCACGCATGCACTACATCAGCCCTACCACATCAAATGGTTCAACAATAGTGGTACGGCACAGGCAACTCGATCAGCATGCATACACTTTTCAGTAGGTTCTTATCAAGACTCTACTGATTTTCATGTTGTCCCTATGCAAGCATGTTCTCTTTTATTAGGCCGTCCATGGGAATATGATACGGATGCTGCACACCATGGTAGAACTAATACATATACATTCGTGCATAAGGACAGGAATATTATTTTGCGTCCGTTATTGCCTGCTGATATTAGACATCATTTTAAACTGCTTGCTGAAAATACTGAGAATAAACATGATAACAAACAACTTTCTGATGTTAAACATGAGGCTATTCAGTTAAAGGGAGGTGCTTTTCTTGCTATGACATCTATTGTTACTGAACTTTGTGATAATCATGATGCACCTTGCTATACTATGCTTTGTCGTGATATCTCTTCTATCAATGATCATGTATCTTGTACTTTGCATTCTGCTAGTACTAACCTTTTGCAGGAGATTGCTGATGAGATGGAGTCGAGGGCGACTCCAATTCAAGAAGGGGAGGATGATGAGGACATCACCATGCTGGATACACGCATATCATGGCCTTCCCCCAGTTACAAGTCGTCACCAACACGGTCGCCGCGTTCGTCTCGGATTCAGACGACACCCCTTCACGGTTTTGATGATATCTCCCACATCCGACGTCCAAACGAGGCGTTCTTTGATGCGTTGGAAAGGGGACGACGACGCCGTCATTTTGTTTTTGGTCCTAGCTCCAGAAGGGTTGTGAGTCATAATATATGACCATGACAAAGTGCTGCACCACCTATTTTGGGCCAACTTGGCTATGTATCATGTCGGGCCTTAAGCCCATGTTGTGGGTGCCCCACCTGGTCGCTCCAACCCTAGGACGTCCCTAGTTCCTACATAAACTCAGTAGCCGCCATCTTTTAGTTTCGGGTTTTGTTTAGTTCAGTTTTCCAGCGAGAAACTTGATCGAATTATTATAACTGTGGCGATAAGTCCATTTACAGTAATCCAGGGCACCTGTTCTTGTTCTACACCACTGTGGCGATTAGTCCTTTTGTGTTTAGAGCTTGAACCTTTTCTTGTGATTTGCTTCATCCATATTTGCAATTTTAGATTGCGTGTTTATCCTCTCTTGCTTGTGTTCTCGATTTCGCTTGCAGGAACAATCAAGTTGTGCTTAGTGTAACGGTTGCGGGGTTGGATCGTGACTGATTCAAGCTAGGTCGTCGACGCCGAGTGCCCCAAATTCGAGTTTATCCCCTTACCTCTCGGAAGATCGGGCCATATTTACATCAAGATGCACGTGCCTGCCACAGAGCTTCAAAATATCCCAATAACATGGCCATTTTCAGTATGGGGTCTAGATATTGTCGGGCCTTTCATGAAGGCTCAGGGGGGTTTCACTCACCTTTTCGTGGCAGTAGACAAGTTCTCTAAGTGGATCGAGGTAAAGCCAGTCGGAAAGATTTCAGCAAAGAAGGCCGTCGAATTCATGACTGAAATAGTCACTCGGTTCGGTGCACCCCATAAGATCATCACTGATAACGGCACTCAGTTTACAGCGGAGGAGTTCAAAGAATTTGCGAGCCGAGTGGGTTTTAAGATTGGCTATGCCTCGGCTGGCCACCCGTAGAGCAACGGCCAAGTTGAACGTGCAAATGGCCTCTTGCTATCTGGAATTAAGCCACGTATATTTGACCGGCTAGAAAAATATGCTCGACGTTGGGTTCGGGAACTGCCAGCAGTACTGTGGGGGCTTCGAACTAATGTAAGCCGCGCCACAGGGCATTCTCCTTTCTCCTTGGTTTATGGGTCGGAAGCCATGTTACCAACTGAGATTTCATTCACCTCCCTCGCGTGGCTTCGTATGAAGAAGAAACTTCCAATGACCACAGATGTGACGACTTGTTCCTACTAGAGGAGAAGCGTGATGCCATGTTACTGCGATCGGCAAAGTACCAACAAAGCTTGTGGCATTATCACGACAAAAATGTCAGAGTGCGAGGCTTTTCAGTCAGAGACTTAGTCTTGAGGCAGGTCCAGTCCACGGTAGGCAAGCACAAACTCTCGGCCCAATGGGAAGGACCCTTTATTGTAAAGGAAATCACTCGGCCGGGTGCGTACCGTTTGATGCGCGAGGATGGGTCAGACCTTCAAAGTTCCTGGAACATATCACAACTATGTCGTTTCTATGCTTAGTATTTATAGTTTTTTGTAATTACCTTTATTTGACTTTGTATAAATTATGGTCATGACAACTGGTTTGGCAATTTTCGAATTTTTATGGATCATTGTTGTTGTCGTTTAAGTCATGATTTAAATTTGGACACTTGGTACCACCTCAACTCATGCATGTTGACCAAGCGGGTTACTTAGTCCCCAGGGTTCTTGCCGTCTGTTGGGGACCAAGACAATTCTCCCAGTTCGCATATGTTTGACCGAGTGAGTTCTTAGTCTCCATGGTTCATATCGGTTATTGGGAGCGTTGTTTAGAGGGCTGACGAGAGTTATGTATTGGTTGTGAGTGTTTAACACGAGTTCATACAATACATATACGAAGCAGCGCAACTCAAGCATTTGTTACAATCCTGGTGACAAATCTAGACTTTCATAGTCTATTGCACAGATGTTACATTACCACAACAGAAATGTAACATGGTCTTTTAAATTTTACAATACCTTACATTATTCTCTGCATGCACATAAATCTCCAAGGACAAGTTAAATCTTATTAATCCTAGCTAACATGCATGTATGAAATGCTAAGTCTTCCCGTATTTACGGCTGTATTGACGGTCAGAATTGGTATTTAACGACCGTCAACACTATCCTCGAATATGAATGGCGAGTCAGAGGGTGAGGGCTCCTCATCCTCTGAGTTGGGTGGTTCGGACAAGGTTTCTAAATTTGAGTCTAAGGATGTAGAGGCTTGTTGATGGTCACTAAGTACCTAATTTAGACCGTCAAATACCTGCATGAAAGCAATTAAATGAACAACCAACATAGTGATAGGAGTTTATTACTATCAAATTCTACAAGTCTTGGTAAATATATGTTGCAGGTGATTATTCTATGGAATTAATGGAAAATCCACATCATCAAGGGAGAAAACACACTTCCGGCCAATCAGAGCCGAGCACATAGATCTATTGGCCGACTTTCAGAAGGAAACCGACATAACCCACAACCCATGTTCGGTCGAACATGGGTATTCGGCCAAAGGTGGGAGTCCATCCCTGGTGCATGGTCGCCACATGTCATCTCCTGGTGCCTCCCCAAGGTCGGTTGTGCACATTAGAAGGAAGATACCGCCTTTGGGCCCTATATAAGGAGGGGAGTGGCTCCACCCTCAACACACTTCAGGATTAGTTTAGTGCTTCATTTCTCAAAGGCTTTAGCACTGCCAAAGTGCTTAGATAATTAGGAGAGAGTGAGGCGAAGTCCGGAGAAGGAGTGGGCCTGTCCTCCTCTTCTCCACGCCTATACCTTGACAGATGCTTGCCATATTTAGTAAGTCTTTGTGATTCCTTTCTTGGTATTTAAGTTTCCTTTTTTAGTAAGTTTTATACTTAGTTGCTTTGCTCGCTCAACACTCTAGTTAGTTAGAGACCTTAGTTTTATATCAACGCACGTGGAGATTAAGGGAGTAGTCGAAAGTATAGATGTGGTGTCTAGGTTGTAGGTTACCTTTGTTTGTTGCGTAGTCCACGGATTGCTTGAGGTAGGCAGTAGGTGGTGATAACCCTGTCTGTCCTTTGAAATTTTTCACATTCAGCTACGCAGTAGGCTCTTGACTGGAACCGTACTATGGATGCAGGGGAAAACCGGATGCCCAATGCAAGAAACAAAGTAGTACTCTTACCTTGATTAGGACCTTATAACCATTGGAAATCATCTCTACCCAAAGCCACATTTATCATGGTGTCCTTGGTCGAACTAGAACCAAAGATTAGGCACACACATTCCCTATGGATTCGATACCTTGGAATACTCCAGGGTGAAAGCTACTTTGGTATCTTTACGCTTGCGGATTTATTCTGTTATCATTAAAATACCCAACAAGGCTACAAGATCAGGCTCAGTAGGATTTTGGACCTCGTCATTGGATTTTACGTGTTCCATTGGTGGTTCTTCATCTTCGGCCAGGAAGGATGTATTTTCGATAATACACTCAAGAATCTCCCTTCCTTTGGCTGATGTTTTATGCACGAATGGTTCTCCCGCGGATATGTCAAGATATAGGGCATATTCCTTGTCCAGAACCGTACTAAAATGCTATAAAAGTACGTGGTTGGGAATGGACGAGTCTAGGCCAGAGCGGATTAACAACGTAAATCTTACCCAGGCTGCACCTATAGGCTCCTCTCTCTGCTGGAAGCAAAGGACTTCCAAACGAAGAGTGGTGATACATGACAATAGGAAGAACACAAGATAGAATCTATCTCGTAGTGTCTCCCAATTACCTTTCACTCTACCCACGGTATGTGTGTACCATTGATTCGCTCTATCCATGAGGGAAAAGGGAAATAATTTCCACTTGAGAGTTTCTTGTGAAATACCCCTGAGTTTTAGGCATGCGCATAGTAGCTCAAATTTGCGTAGGTGTAAATACGGGCTTTCACTAATAAGCATGGAGAAGGGTTGTTCCCATACCATGGCTAAAAAGCCAGGGTTGAGTTCAAAATAATTTGCCAGGATCGCCTTTCATGAGAAAGAAGGTTCATAGAACTCACCCTTGGGGGTGGATAGACTGCATATAGAAGGTCAGTCCATGGTATAAAGGAAAGAAATAAAAGAAAATGAAAAACAGATACAAGGACGACTAGGGTTCTAGGATAAATTGACAACCGTTCCCTGGCAACGGCACCAGAAATGCTTGTTGGTATTTCTTAACATCCACGGATAAATCCGGAAGTGCACGGAGAATACTGCTGTAGCACTTTCTCACGGAGTATTCCAAGGGTTATCAATCCAAGGAACGGTATGGTAAATCCTAAAGTACTAGTCGGTCCAAGGTTTTGGTGCGGTTCTCTACCAGGGACAAGGCGCTTTGGCCTTCTTCAGCAGACCGATGGCAGCTCGTCATGTTTTCCTTGCTGCATATGAGATGGAACTCATTGGATTCGTATTGAGCAGTATAGTCTCAAGTATTTGCTAGATCAACACCTGGCCACCATTCCATAGACTCAGTGGCTCAGCAAGTTTTTAGGATATGATTTTTCAGTGGAATATCATCCTGGATGTCTCAATGTGGTGGTTGATGCTCTCTCCAGACACGCCTTTTCAGATTAAACTTTGATGGCCCTGTCAGCCCCCAGCTTTGATTTTTTTCTCCGGCCCATGCCAATTCATTTTTTCTAGTGAGGAGATAAGCACATTACTCTTACGCATTCAGCAAGGTACACTTTCAGCACCCTGGTCCTGCAATCATGAATTCATTCTTTATAATCATAAAATCTACATTCTGACATCATGCCCTCTCATCCAACAATTTTTGGAGTCTGTCCATGGATCTTCTCATGAAGGGGTTCAAAAAATGCTACATCGGCTCTGGTCGGACTTCCACATTCCCAATGCTCGACACATTGTTCAGGATTATGTTCGGGATTGTTCGACATGCCAACGCAATAAGACATCTCATCTCCATCCCGGCGGATTATTGCAGAATCTAGAAGTTCCCACTCAGATTTGGGAAGATATTGCTATGGACTTTGTTGATAGTTGACCTAAGGTGGGAGGTAAATCAGTTCTTCTTACTGTGGTGGACCGATTCTCCAAGTACGCTCATTTCATTCCACTCGCCCATCCTTACATGACTACTTCAGTTGCCAAAGTTTTCTTTGGTGAGATTGTCAAACTCCATGGTATGCCTCATTCAATTGTCAGCGACCAAGATGTTATCTTCACCAGCACCTTCTGGAAGGAGTTATTCCATCTTTCCGGCGCATAGTTAAAGATGAGCTCCGCATACTATCCTCAAACAGATGGCCAGTCAGAGGTAACCAACGCATTATTGTTACGTACTTAAGATGCCTGACGGGTGATAAACCCAAGGACTGGCTTCGTTGGCTTCCTGGGGCTGAATACTGCTACAACACTTCATATGCTACAACACTTCATATCAATCATTCCTCAAGGAGACACCATTCTGAGTGGTGTATGGCCGCGACCCACCATCCTTATGGGCGTATGATGTTGGTACGGCTCGTGTTCCATCGGTGGATACTCCTTTGGAGGAGCGTGACTTATTCTTGGCCTCGGTACGGCATCATCTTCTACAAGCTCAGCAGTATGCCCAACAGTAATACAATGAAAAGCACACCGAGATCACTTTCAATATACGCGACTGGGTGTGGCTCGGGCTCGTGACGCTCACAGCTGTGGCCATTGTCGTTCGTCCCAAGGGCAAGCTTTCTCCAAAGTTCTATGGACCTTATATGATCGTTGATAAGATTGGGACAGTAGCTTATCGCTTGGAACTTCTATCGACTGCTCGCATTCACAATGTTTTTCATGTTGGACTCCTCAAAAAGTTCCATGGTACTCCACCAGATATTATTCCTCAGTTACCGTCCATACATGAAGGCCGCGTCACTCCGGTACCAGAAAAGGCACTCCGTTCGAGACTTTACCGCGACATTCTTCAGGTTCTGATTAAATGGAAGGATTTACCAGATTCGGACTCTTCTTGGGAAGATGTTTCATCTGTAAGGGAGCTTTATCCAGCATTTCAGCTCGAGAACGAGCTGATTCTTCAGGCGGGGGGAGATGTTATCATGGGCCGCCACTATATATAAGCACCGCCCTAGAACTGTTAGGGATTAAGCCCTCTTAGTTAATTTAATGTAATGGACCTAGTGCCGCTGCCTGTTGCTGCTCTGCCGCTGCTGCCAACTGCTGCTGCCGTCGCCGCCTTCCTCCCTCACTCTTCCCCTCAATTTATGCACATAACACTACTTTTGAAAAGACGAACTAAACGGAGGATCAGTATTGTAAATATGTAGTTTTTTTAAAAAAAATCCCAGAACAAGGACCTGATCTCTGCAGCAATTGGTGCGGCGGAGCAAAACAGGCCACATGAATGAAAATTTGACTGCCTCGGCTCATCTGAATCAGATGGATTTAATCTATATCAACGATTGACCCATACTCCTTCAAATGATTTGTCTTTATTATTTACCCTATCATTTCACTCTGCGCCACAGTCCATACAGGGTATCAGCATTGAAACATTCAGTTTCCGAGAATGGAGGCCCAGCACGAGCACAATAAAAAAAACTTGACTCACATAGAGTAAGACCATCCCTAAGTCATTGCATTAAGAAGAACACCTTTTCAGGCCGAGAAAACGAAAACCCCCGAGCCCTTCTCTGTCCCTTACACGAGTGCCACGTGACCCCTGTGAGAGCCGGACTAGCGCTTGACACCGTTACCCGCGACCGGACTGGGTCTTAACTCAGTGCTTTGAGATTGCGGAGAGTCGGGCCGACGCTTAGCATGAGCACAATAAATGATGTGAGAAAACATAATTTTATCGAATCAGCTGTTTTAACAAAAAAAAAACAATCAGCTGATTTCATATATGAGCAGTGCATGCTTGATACCGATAAGAAACTACCCAAACGAGGTTCAATTTTTAATCCTAGTGCATCTTGTAAAAAATATTTGGAACTTTGTTTTTTTTCAAAAAAAACTTATGAACTAAATGGTTGGTGATACATACACAAAAGCAATCGGCACTCAGTCCTTGGGCTTCTGGCAGCAGCAGAATTTGTTACATACAGACAAATCTAATGACAGGTAGAAAAAGAGGAAACATGACACTGGATAATTATAGTTAATAGAAATTGTATGCTGATTTTCCATACTACCAATTTAACATAGTGTTCCCTCTGCATATCTGGTACAACCTTGTAACAGCACAATACTTGGCAGGCTGTTTTTACATGACAAGGATGTCAGTTTTCAACTCCTTATAGGTGCAATCACCTCTGCACTTTCAGTGTTCTTGTCCTGTATATGCATGATTGAATTTGACCTAAAAGAAACATCTTCGTCCAAATATCCAGAAACGTAGGACACGACTAATGAGAAGTGGTTACTCAAACAAAATGCATAAACATGGCTCCATCAGCCACCAGACATTCAAAATTATATGAAAGAAACACAGTATGATGAGGATGGCAACACAGCAGAAGCTCCATAAATTGCTCGGTTTCAGAAATAATCAGCTGACATCATTGCCGCAGACTGCAAGAGTGCAACACTTACAATCTCATTATATAACTCTGTTGACCAAAGTGCAGACCGAGTCATCTCCTAAACAGCTTGGAGTTCCAGTGACATTCAATACCATTGTCATTTGTTTTTCCTGATTTTTACAGCAGCTACTCTCCAAGCTGTTAGAAATCGCTCTATTACAACATGAATCCAGGTAAACACTCAGAGAACAAATGGAAAACTCCATCACTCAACTCGATCTAGAAAAGTCACCGCTTGGTCCATTCTGATGACCCGTTCTTCCAATATTACTATCTGGTTTCCTATTCCACCAAGCATTCACTTTTCTTTTCCGTTACCTGAAAGTAACATGTCAGGAAATCAGTTATGTATTCTTTTAAACTGATTAGATGACTAATGCATGAATAGTTTATAATGTTGTGAAGTCAGTGTGGAAATTGTGGGCATGCATCTTAAACTTAGTATGATTAATGAAATTCTCTTTCGTGGGTGGACATTTGACAAGTACTGCAGAAGTAATTCCATTAACTTAATTGGACACTGAATTGATACTTTTAAGAATAAATGTGTACCTCCTGATAACCGTTCCAAAGAATGAACATATTTATGAGTTGAGAACTCCTGAAACAGAATAGATGAAGTCCAGGAAACCAGTCCCCTTCAGAAAACCTTTTCCAGTCAACAGTTCGAAGTCAATCAACAAGAGAAAGCCAATTATAGCAGCTTTCCCATTTATCAGTTCATTTGTACTAGTGAAACCAAAACCTCCTACGTCCTCATCAACAATCATTCTCACCTGAAAATGAGAAGGGATATAAGTTACTTGTAATGTCCAGTGGAATCCTCATTTCGTAAGCAGACTAAACCAATAAAATTCAAAAACCATATAGAAGGAAAAACGACGTTTAAAAACCATCTTTAGAGTAAGTTTAATGGATCATATAGGGGAACAATGATACCTCTTGCACATTGACATCAGACGCAGTAACCCCAGGTTGAGCTTTCCCACTGAAAACAATCTCTGCTGATCCGACATTATTAGCCCCACTGATGCTGATATATATGTTTTCATCATCTGTTTTCACACGGTACACATATAATTTCCTCAAAGCAGGTGTCAGGGCCCTTAAAACTGGATTTTTCGGGTACCATTCTTTTATTTCCCCAGTACAAAGATCAAATGTACTATCTGTTGATGGGCAAACAATACAACCATCCTGAAATACAAAAGAAAAAAAAATGAAAATTATCTGACATGGAAGTCAAACCTGCTGACGAGAAAATGAAAAGAGCTTTCTTCACAAAAATCGACAAAAAAAGATGGCATGCTTGCCAGGCACTCAGACTATGCATAATGTCTGTAACTTGGAGTAGATGTAGTACATGAAAGAAATCTTTAAGAACTTTCAGCATCAGCAGTTTGAAGACAAGTGGAGTATTATCTGAAGACATGGGAGATTCTACATCAGCAGTTTGAAGTAAACAATGCACGGCAGAAACTTTTGATGGTAGATTTTATGAAGTTAAAGGTCGACAAGAATGAATGGAGAAGTATCTCAAACATCCAAGATGTATAACAAAAGTAACAATGCAATAGGCAAGACAGGAAGGAAGGTACAGGTTCAGTTTGTGCTAAATGGCATGCTAATTTATCTTGTGATGGCCACGGATCTACCTGTTTCAGCACAAAAGGAGCTGAGTAAAATACAACGTGCGTAGCGAAAGGGCCTATAGCCTAGTGGTTATAAGAGCCTCAGTATTTCGTAGGATTTAACGGTATTATGCTTTCAGTGGTAGGCGACGCTCCCGTCAACAGCGAGGCGCCAGTGGTGACTTCGTCAATCCAGAGGATTTGCCGGCTCAGTCTTCGAAGATCCTCATAGGGGTAGGGTTTACGTACATGTGTTCATAGGGATGAGTGTGTGTGCGTTGTGAGTGTCTAAGTTGTAATGTGTAATCTCAAAAAAAAAAAATACAACATGCGTATTTGTTGAGAGGCCGGAAGGACGCCAAGGGCGGACATTGTCTAGTGGCTTGGGATATAGTCTGTCGCCCCTATGAGCTAGGTTGCCTTGGTATCTCAAATCTCAAATTCTTAGGATGGGCTCTTCGTATGAGATGGTTGTGGTTGCAGCACACTGGGCCGCAACGCCCCTGGAATCAGCTTGGAGTGCAGGTCCCTGAACAAGTGAAACCGCTCTTCTCGGTTGCGGTGAATGTGGGGTTGGAAATGGATTGCGAACCTTGTTCTGGTCTGATAAATGGATCCATGGACAAAGTATTATGGAGTTGGCGCCCAACCTGGTGGCAACAGTCCCAAAACGGATCATCTGGCTCCGTACAGTGGAGGAAGCATTCCAGAACAGGCAGTGGGTGCATGACATTCAGGGGGCATTAACAGTCAGGGTGATCTGGGAGTATCTACAGCTATGGGATTTGATATATAATGTGGTGCGTAGAGCTGACAAGCAGGATTCTTTCCTATGGCGACTGGCGGCCAATGGCAAATATTCAGCGAAATCTGCATATGAGTCCTTCCTCCTAGGTTCCACTGATTTCAGACCGTGGCAGCGCATATGGAAATCTTGGGCTCCGCAAAAATGCAGGTTTTTCTTGTGGCTAGCGGCCCATGATCGGTGTTGGACCTCAGATCGTCTAGCACGGCGTGGACTCCCACATTGTGAGAACTGCCCTCTGTGTGATCAAGAGGACGAAACAATCACTTGCTTGTTGGATGTGTGTTTGCTAGACTATTTTGGTACCACATTCATATATGTGAGTTGACCTCCAGGACGTCTCACCACAACCTGATGATACTATCTTCGATGTTTGGTGGGAACAGGCAGTGGAGGTTTGTGATCAAGAGAAGAAACAAGGGCTTAACTCCCTCATTGTTCTTGGAGCATAGACCCAGTGGAAACATCGCAACCGATGTTTTTTTGGTGGGATTGCTCCAAACCTCCTTGAAACACTTTCTCGAGCCAAGGAAGAAAGTAGAATGTGGAAGATGGCAGGGGCACGGAGCATATCCCGCTTGCCGTCTCCACCACTTGGGTAGTAGGGAGAGAGTGTTTGTGTTGGTCCTAGGGTCGCTTGAACACGTAAGACGGGCGCGAATGTAATCTAGAAATCAGTGAGGTGTGGTGTAATTGTGGTTGTGAGTGTGTGAGTGTGTGTGTTGTGCTGCGTGGGTGTGTTGGGTGCCTGTACCGGCTTCTTATCCTGTTTTCTTCTTAATTTAATGAAACGCAACTCTCCTGCGTTTTTGAGGAAAAAAAAAGTTTTTCATTTCAAGGAATGACATTGGGTTTCTGAAACTGGCAAAGCTCTAATCTCCTCTAGCCTCTACGAAACCGAAGTGTCTCTTTTGTGTTTGCCAATAAGAAATGACAGAAATTTTGAATTTTCGTGAAGAGCATGTGGCATGAGCGTGTTGATGGATGCAACCATGAGGGACATCAATTCCAAAACTTCAGTTAAAAGCACATTCCGTACTGACAAAAACAGGTGTAAAGTAGATACGTCGTCAAACTCAGCACACAATTTAGAAGCTCTGTTCAGAGTTTCTATAATCAACAAGGGTGCTACAGAGGTTCATTGTTGTCTGACTATATACTTTGGGGCGAAATTCTGCAAATTAGAAGTGCATGTGATACCTGCTGAAGTATTTTGTACTAGATGGGTATTCTGCATCACTACAAGCAAGCCTTGTATTTATGGGAATTCCATAAAGAGAGGAAATCCACCTTCACTGGACATGGGATTTCCTTCCAATCCAAACGGAAATTCAATGTTTCAAGCAAACTACCCTGTTTCATCTGCCTCAAATTTCTGTCCATATACTCCCAATAAGCACTACAAACACCAAGGCAATCGCCACTATAGGACATAGGCACGAAGCTACCAGAGCAGCAGTCAGGCATTCCGTCGAGCAGGTGATGATGGAGCATGAGTGACACACCTGGGTTAGCTTGGCGTTGAGGAGGCCCTCGGTGTAGGCGCCCTCCGCTGGAGATCGGTTCTCGACGGCGTAGACCTGGTCCTTGTACCAGAGCAGCAGAATCTCCTCCCCGTCCTGCACGATCACGCGCCGCTCCCCACGCGGCAGCGCCGCCAGCGGCACCACCGGCACCCACGACGCGCCTCCGGCCTGCGGCGGCGCGGAAGGCTCGGCACCGGACACCTCGGCGGCGCGGCAGGCGAGCCTAGAGGGGCGGCCGTGCAGCGACGGCGCGCGGAGGGAGACGACGAGCGGATAGCGGGCACGGGCGGTGGTGCGGCGCTGGAGGAAGGTGGACGAGGAGGTGGCGGAGGCGGTGGTGATGGTCGCCATGAGGAAAGCAGTGCGGGGAGGGGTGGACGTGCGTGGGGGGTTGGGCTAGGGTTTGAGGAGGAGGAGGAGGGGGTGATGATGCGCTGTGGATCGTCCATGGCCACAGGTTGGGGATAAATCCAACTTGGGGAAGAGAAGCGGACACATTTATAGGTTCCCGTCCAGAATAGCAGTGCGCGCGCAATTTTGAAGCGTTTTGTCCTCTCGAAGTTTTATGAATCTTTGATTGATGAGTATTAAACTCTGAAAAAATTACTCAGAACTATATTTTGAAGGGTTTTATCCTTTTGGAGTTTTACAACAGAACTTTATTGAATGAATCTTATATTCGTTTGTATGAAGTTTTTCTCAGTCATTCCTTGATATTGTGACTAATTTAAGTACTCCGAAAGTAATTCTGTGCTCACAAATAGTATCAATTTACTAAAATGGTTCCCTTGCAAAAAAAATTTTTTTTACTAAAATGGTTGTAATACAGTTTCAAATTTTCTTACCTTTGAATTAAATATGGTACATATGATATCTTACCTTTTGTTGAAATTTGGCTCATTTTATATGGCTCATTCAGGAGAAATTCCAAAGCAATAAGTGGCTGTTGGTTTTAGTACCATCCTGCTAGTCTATGCTGGTTCACACCAACTGAAATAGCAGCACTCGTATCCATGGCTGAATAAAGAAAGTTTTGAGTGAGAAAGAGAGCATTGCAATGAGTACACACTCACGCGCACGCGCGCATATACGTGCTTTTTCGCGTGTTGTCCCGCGTGACTTATGACTTGTGACGGTGCGTGACGTGTCTGTGAGTCTAAGTAATTTTTGTCACTCGTATCCTCTATAATCCTGAATCGTCATGTACTAATAAAGAGAATTCATACACAATTAATTGCCATAATTAGAGTTAATAGGCCAGTCTTGCTATTAACTACTAATTAGTGAGCGCAATTAGAGAGGAAACGACACCTGAAGGGCAGCCGAGCCTATATAAGGCCCCTGGAGACATCCAGGTTTCTAGATAAGAGAAAAATCTCTTCCAGTTCTTCTTCTTCTTCCTTCCTTTGAAGAGCTGTGCTGTGGTGTTGAGCTGCTTCTATCTCACCGACCCTATTCCTTGGCGTGCATCGAGTAAAAGGGTGAGCGGAATCTACGTATCTCTGCCGCCGTGAAGCCTGCACGAGGGGCGACAATAAGCTTTCTAGGCAGCGCATCTGCGCGACCGCTCGAGACTGATCCGCGATGTTCTGCGTTGACTCTTCGATGAGCTACCAAGTCTACATCGATGGTCTGCTTTGTCTACAATTTACGTTGTATTAAGTGCCGATAAACCCATCGCGAGTTCTAATAGCTCCCCTGATTATTACTGTGTTGCTCTGTCTGCTGCATGTGTTAGTTTGCATCTCAAATTTGAATTGTTATGAAATTTGCCTAAAACTAAAATCTGAAATTAGAATAACACGCCTATTTCCAACAATCAAGAAACCTTACTGTTGCATTTATTCTATTATTCTAGCAATGGCTGGTGCTTCGGATGCAATGAAACTTGAGAGGTTTGATGGTGGTGAAAACTTCTGTCATTGTCAGACTAAGTTAGATTCTGGCTTATGCCAATGGGACTGTGGTGGGTGATCCACCCAGTGATGCCATTCATGGTTGAGCAGACCACTACTTTTCCCACAGTGCACGATTCAGACGCTTGGCTGCATCTTAACCCTGTTAGCGAATAATTTATATGATGTTCATATGAATTATACCGATCATATTGAGTTGTGGGACGCACTTGAGCACAAATATACCGTCTCTAAAGTCGGTCGCCTGTTGTACACGTGTGAGCAACTTTTTGACTTCGGCATTGTTGCTGCAAATTCGATAGTGTCTCAAGCTCACGAGTTAAAACTTCTAGCCGGAGAGATTCCAAGTTTGGGATTGTTGGTCGTAATTACGCACCCACTTATATACCGCAAGAGAACGGTGTACGATTGTAGCACTTTTACCCTTAAATTGAGTATTCTAAGGTTTATCGAATCCACAGGGACCTTAGAGGTAATTAAATAAAGTTAATAGTAAAAGATCTAATCAAATCTACTATCAAATTCAGGTTGCATGAGGGGAGACTGCCAGCGCAAAGGTGCGTTAGACAGTAAATTTGTTGTTGCGCCGATCAGCACAAGCGTTGAGTCGATGGACACTAGTAACTCTAAGCCAAAGTGCGTCAGATACCTTGTAAGCCTATGCTATTAAGTGAGTACCAGATATCTACTAGTGAGATTGTAACAGAAAAATCTAATTAAATAGCTTCATAATGGGTAATTACATGGATCAATGAAAACCTATAATGAGTAAGACTACCCTGCTTTCCGAGCGACTCCCAATTTATCGCTGCCGAGAGAAAACTCTTAATCGTGCGAGTATCTTACCCTACTCAATTATTCAATAGTGCTACATAGGCTTAGTGTTGTCACCGATAAACCACACTACTACCATCATGGAGTAACCATAATCAAGACAATGACTCAATACTATCCTAATCACCATGATCAAGATAATATCTACTTACTTAGCCTAGAACTAAGCAATTGGAATAAACACATGCATGAATATAGAATCAAGATAGATAAATCACCAAAACCATCATCAACATATTCAATCATCCTAGATATATAGAGTAAGATTCATCCCCGTCGAGATGGCCTACCTTGACGGAATAACTCTTAACACCATTGGTTCTTGAAACTCAACTAGAGATCTATTCTGACGGGATAAGCCCCTGTGGCTCTAACTCACGGATCTATTGTCCCTCTGGCACCTCTTGTCGCCTGCGACCAGGGTTTAGAAGTATTTATAGAGGTTCTACTCGTAAGGGACTTGGTTCCTAGCAAATAAGGAGGTTGTGCCGATCGGCGCAGGATTGCGCCGATCGACACAAGCCATGTCTTCTTTGGTTTCTTCTCCGAGTTGGTTCCTCTGTCTTCCACAGCTGCCATGTGGGCCTTTTCTTTCGAGATAAAGCCTTGTACTGCACATCGAGATCTTGAATTTCCATAAATCTTCTAGGCAAATATATTCAAGTGTCTTGCGCAGATAAACTTCCATAAACATGAAAAATGGGCCTCAGTCACTTCTGTGCGCCAAAACACCCTTGCACCAACGGCTCATGGACTGCACCGATCGACACACTGGGCTTCTTCAGTGTTTTTCATCGGTTCTGGATTCCTGTCCTCTCCAGCATCACTTTAATCACCAATTTTACCTGTTTCTGCAATAAAGCTCCAAAACAACGCATATAAAATATAGAGACAATATCATAGGTAAATAGCCTAAATTAGTATCAATTATGCTCTAATTGGGGTAATATTCACATACAAAAGGGGCACTTGGGGGAGTGCCAACAGTTCCCCCACACTTAAACCTTTGCTCGTCCCGAGTAAAGTAAAAGAAAGAAAAATCAAAGAACATACTCTTTCTATCCTAAAAGATATCTTAAATCAGCAAATGTTGAGCATTGTTCTATTGTGGTGTATTTCATATTGGTATTCAGCAAAATAGTTCAAATATGGGCATAAAGCTTAAAGTTTCTCTCCAAAGTAACAAATCATGTCCAACTGACAAATTATAACTTTTCCACACATGTAAATCACTTAAAAGATTGTTGTGAACATAAAGAATCTTTCTTCCAAATAATCCAAGGGAACAACTCATCTCTCAAATTACTCAACCTATATTCTATATCATAATGATCAAATAATATTTGTGTAAGGCATATATGAGTAGCTAGGTGAGATAATTCAAGGATTGCAAACATAAATCAACAATATATTGTAAAGCTAGGGGATTATTCTTTGTTGGAATTATAGAAACTTATAAAGATGGCCATTAAGAATGAAAAATTTGAGAAATGACTCACACTTTGGATATGTGGACATGCGCATAGCAAAAATTTAATCTTGGAAGAAAAAGAACTTCCATTATCAGATTGCACATGGTTGGAATGATTCATGGCTATATTAGAATGAATTTTGAGAATAAGCATGTCATATACCATCCCCCCACACTTAAAAATTTGCTAGTCCCTTAGCAAACAGTAGAGCTGTTTCTCTCTTTTTCCCCCTTTTTTTATTTTGCTCTCTGCTACACCGATCGGTTCAGGGTGCGCCGATCGGCTATCAACCCAAATTTACCAACATTTGCTGGTATTTGATTCGTTTGATTTCAACATTTATTCAAGAATTAAATATAGCCAGAAATATAGGATGTGGTCAAGGAATGATACTCAACAAGATATTTTGGGTTTATGGTAGGACTCAGCGGAATTGAATTTTTGCATGAGTGATTCAAGGCAAGAAAAAGATACACAAAGATTTGCCATCTTAGTAAAGTTCATACAAAAAAGAATTAAATCCTAACCGAACTCAACCATCAATTTAATGTTTATCTATAAATCAAAGGTTCATGAGAATTGCTCAAAATATGGCATTGGTAGGTAAGGATCTTGAAAAGAATAAATTCCAAAGTTCACAACATGAAAATTTATTTATGAAAAGATTGGTACCAAGTTATCATCACAAATTGGACAATACAAATGAAGCACATGGGTACTCAAAATTGCTCCACATAAGACATATTTGCCAAATAATCATTAAGTGTAAGTTCGAAATTTTATTCAATGCTCAACATTATTTGGCCTTCATCAGCACCTTTCAGCATAAGCACCACCATTATATTAAGATTGAAACTCGAATACATGGTGACGATTTCTGCACACACTCGCATAAAAATAAAACTATTACTAACACACTTGCATGACAGTAAACACCCCCGATACATAGTTTCCCAACCCGCTCACACACACATAAGCAAATGACAAAAAAGATTGCAAAAAATAAGAGAAAACGCAAACCGGGAAACTGATACATGTGCCAACTCCTAGGCACTCTAGTCAAACGAAGGTGGAGGCGGTGGCTGATCGAAGCCATAGCACCGTGGCTTGAGTCGCCTCGTGGTTGTTCCTCCATTGGGACGTTGCATCCTCCACGCGCTCGATGTAGTGCATGTTGTTGTTGATGTACCCCTGCATGGGCATGAAAAAGTTTGCACCAGGCACAGGAGGCACCATAGGCACATGTCCTTGGTACTTGTAGTCGATACCCGCGTTGAGGTCGGGAGCGTTGACCGGCGCAGAGGGCTGTGAACCGCCCGCTGCGTAGCTCCACCCTGGCTGGTATTGTTGAGGCTCCTAGCGTGAATTGCAGGAGTCCCACTCGCCGCCGGCTGCTGTAGATGTCACCAGTTGTCGAACCCGTCCATGGCGGTCCTTGAGAGCTCGGCCCCCTCCAGAAGACCTTCCATAAGCCAATTTCCTCCCTCCAGCTTGTGATGGAGGAAAATTCCTAACTCCACAAATGGGAGCTTGATGTTGGTGCCGTCGACATGAAAGCCGGCACGAACATTTCCCGTGACAATATTGCCACGAGTCAAATTCTCACCGATCTCGGTTGCGCACTCCCACTTGTTGTCGTGCCCTCCCGTTCCGTCGCCTTCACAGACGAGGGCTGCTAGGCATTGAAGATAGGCCCCGAAGGCCAACTTCTTGCTCGCCTTGCCCCTCTTGTCGAGCCAACCCCGCACCATCACCAACATGGGGTTGCAATGAGACGGACTAACTATGGTGTTGTAGAGCCACCGCAAGTCCGCATCGGTGACGTTGCTAGAGTCGACCTTGTCACCTGTGCGCGCTGCCAACCACCGATGGAAAACTTGAATGGTTGGGTTGCGGATGTTGTCGTGCTTAATCTCTTCCATGAGCGAGAGCCGCCTCCCAAAGGTGTCCAACTCCCCACGTCCCAAGATGCCGGCGACATTGATGTCGGTGTTGAAACCGAAGGCTTGAGACGCCATCTCCATGGTCACCGTGTAGCTGATGTCGTGGACGCGGAAGTTGACGGCCACGTTGCCGGCTTCGTCGATGCCAAGCCTCATCGTAGAGGCAACCTCAGTGACGACGTCGAGGTTGTAGTCCATGGGAAGGAGGTGGAAGTCCACCCAGCCGAGATTGTCAAGCATCCTCCTTATGTCCTCCCACAAGCCGATCGTGGTGAGGAAGGTCTCATCCAAGTCGAAGTTGGGGACAGACCTTCCCCACACCGCGAGGTAGTGCTGCTGTTCCTCCGCGCTCCGAAGGGTGAAGCCCTCCTACACCATGCATGGCACGTATGCCAGCGGTGGTGGTGATGTGTGAACCCCACGGCTTGCCGCCGTTTGGCTCCTCGTAGCATGCCCCGTTGGAAGAGGCGCGCCGGAGATGGAGTGGCGGGCGAGGATCTCATAGTTCGCCGCCGCCGAGCTGGTGGATGCATCAACCACTGACATGTCATCACGAGCACCGGAGCCCCTCCCCCCCTCGCCGAGGAGTCACCGCTCGACTCGCCACTACCGCTGGAACTGCTTCCCCGGCGCAGCCTCTTGCCCAACTTGCCGACGGAGGAGCAGAGACGATCAGATCATGGGTAGTGGGGAAGATGGAGAGATTACTAGGATGGTGTGCCGAACTGGGGGCGCCTGACCTCCCTTTTATAGTGTGGGAAACTTCCAGGAGAAGGAACTGCCAGAAATATCAAAATTTGAAAGCATGTCGATCGGTGCGATGGTGCGCCATTCGGCACAATTCAAATTTTGAATGCTCTGACAACTGTGGCGCTTGATTTCCATCCTTTAGGTCGCTTCCCGGTACATCATGTTGGTTGGCAGGGGAACAACTCGGAATCCTGATGTCTTGTTGACTGCGCCAATCAGTGCAGGCCTGCGCCGATCGGCATGCCATCTCTTTTTCAGCTTTTGGTCAATTCCTTATCTCCTCTACACCGCACACCTGCATAGCAATCATACCTGTTCCTCAAAGTCAATGCCTGCCGCCTTTGTCACTCATTCGGGAACAACATGGGTACCTGCGCCGGTCGGCGCAGTAGGGTGCCAATCAGCGCAAGTCCCTTGCACCTCGTCCTTTGGACCGGCGCTGATCTTGATACCTCGTGTTCATCTCCTTTACCTAATTTTTCACTTTTACCAATGTTCCTGTAGTATTGACATACGTAGCGAGGCATATCTAGTGACCGCGTCAAACGGTGCTGATGCGCGCCATTCGGTGCGATGTCCATTTTTGCTCCTGGCCCCTCGCTTCTTCATTAGATATTACTCTTCATCCTTTCCTACGTCATTTAGCAACCATTTTGTACACAAAAATTAATTCAAATTTTTTTTAATTACCTTGAAAATAGCTCTATCTCTGAAAATTACAGTGCTAGTTGATTTTTAGCACTCCTTCAATTCAGGATATCGTCAGCCTTCTGTCCTGACCTGGGCAATAACACGCCGATTGGCGCAGATGTGCGCCGGTCGGCGCAAGCACTGTTCCTTTCTGTTTTTGGTCTTTTTTTGTTTTATTCCTGCGTTGTCAGTCTATAGTATGTATATATACAATTTTGCACAAATAAACAGACAATACAAGAGCACACACTTTTTCTATTTTTTTTATTCGGGAGATTGTTTTTATTATAAGCAAGCAAATTAAAAACACCGGGTTGCCCTCCCGGCCAGCACTAATTAACTAAATGAAATAGGTTGCCCTCCCACAAGCACTAGACAACTTCTAAATCCCCCGATCATTGGGTTGCCTCCCAAGGGCACTCTAGTTATTGAGAGGTCAAAGTGCTTGACCTCCCCGCAATCAATCAATCCTTAGTGTCGCGGTGTGGGTTGTGGGGCCATGACACTACAAGGTTCTCTTATTTCCATGGTTCATATAGCTCGAACGACCTATCCATACATCCCCTCCAATTACTCTCGATGTCACATTGCCACGGCGTCTTGTATCTCTTCACTTCATCAACAGTACGATACTCTTCTCCATTTGGGTGAAACTTGAAAGAGTAGGGAGTCCCACTTATATCCAAGCTTATCTCACCACTCCCAACATCAATACTTGCTCTTGCTGTCTTCAAGAAGGGTCTGCCTAAGATCAACGGGGTCCTCGTCCTCTTATCCATATCAAGCACAATTAGGGATGATGTGATCTCCAATTTGAACAGGCACATCCTCAGTAATTCCATCAGGGAAGCGTACCGATTGATCGGCTAACTCCAAACACATACCCGTAGGCTCCAATTCAGGCAAATTGAGACTTGTGAATATATGACGGGGCATAACACTTACACTTGCTCCAAGATCGCATAAGCACCTATCAAATATCCTTGTTCTAATCATGCGTTTGATGCTTGGTGATCCAGGGTCGGGTTTCTTCTCAAGTGCAACATCATTGATTGCCGCCTTAAGCTCCTTAGTAACCTTCACAACCTCCTCAAAAGCTAGAGACTTCTTGTTTTGCATCATGTCCTTAATGTACTTGGCATAGGTGGGAACTTGAATAGCATCAATAAAAGGGACATTGATGTAAAGCTTCTTCATAATATCGATGAACCTTGCGAATTGCTCATCGTGTTGCCGTGCTCTTTCTGTCTTTGTCAGAAGTTGAGTATCTAGAAACATGGCAAGGCCATGCTCCTGTGTCTCCATGCCCGTTTTCAGACCAGAGAGGTCAACATCCTCCTCGCGTCGATCAGCGCTTTCAGGGAGCCGATCGGTGCCGTGGGGACCGTCGCGCCGTTCGACGCCAGGTGTGCGCCTATTGGCATGGGGCTTCCTTGCTCCCGCGGGGTGCTCTGGATCTTCTGTTTGTTTTCCTGACCGCGTAGCTATTGCCTTCAACTATTCTGTGACACCCCAGATGTCTCACTTTTATTTAACCAACATGAAGAGCTTAGATCATGAACAACATAGCATGAAATTATAAGACTCACTCCCTTTTTAATTAATTCTAGGCAAATAAAAACCCTGCAATCAAGTTATTGAAGCAATTCAAAAATTTCAATACAACTCATGCCAAATAAATTCATCATCAATTTGGTAATAATAAAATAGAATATTATGAATTTCTTGGGCATTTTATCTGCTTGGCAAGACCCTTAATTAAATAACTGATTCTAAAGTAACTAATTAATGCATTTAATTAATTCTAAAAATATGTTTACGAACATTTCAAATAAAATTCACCAAGGTGTTCTCCACCATTTAAATAGTCAGTCCACCAATTTTCACTAATTTAGGAAGTCCCTAGCTATTTTATTTTGAATTAATGAAAATCAGCTTTGACTAGGGACCTGTTTCCACTAAATCTAAAAGATCAGGGGGCGCAGTGTAAAATCCCGCTCTTCTTCCTCCTCACTGGCGCAGAGCCTGCCGGCTCCTCTCTGCCGCCGGCGCACCGCCCGGACCCCCTTCACTCCCAACCTCGGAAACGCGCGCGCGCTACAGCATCAACGCCTGCACCTCTGCCCTCCGCCCTGTCCCCTCACCGCGAGCTCGCCCAACCTTTTCTTCTCCCTCTCTATACGCCATCGCCGTGACCGGCAAAACATCAATTTCCCGCGCCCTCGCTGCTCTCACTCACCCCACTCACTCCTTCCCTCTCCGCAACTTGGAAGCGAACCTGCAAGCTCACGAAACACTCTCACTCGCCCTCTGCCTCTGCTCCCTCTCATTTCTCTTTGCCTCTGTTTCTGCTTCTCCCCGCCATTACCGCACTCCGCTTGACCTCGCTGCCCTACCGTTCCACCGCCTCCCGAGCCGAGCCTAGTACACAAACGGCCGCACCCGACGTTCCCCTCACTTTCTTGTTCACCGCTCGACCACCCTCCGCTCGAGATGGAACAATTTTGAACAAAACCGAAGTTAGCATTTCCGGCAACCTTCACCGCCGCCGACTGAAATTTGTTGATCACGGTGAGCCTCGCCACCCATTCTTTATCTCCTCGCACGCGCAACTTCCCGGCTCACCTCCTTGACCTCCTTTCTCTGTGTTTTCCAACGAGGAGTCACCGGCATCTCACGATTCCCCGGTCGCCGCCTCTGCTCTGCCGAAACCCGAGCCGCCCCCCACGACGAGCTCCTACTTTTGGCCATCCTCGTCCAACGTCGACTTGATGCCGCTCTCCGTGGTGCTCCCGTGAAGCTGTAGGAGCCGACCCCGCCCGTTTTTTCGCTCCGAGCCGTCCCCGCGACCTCGCCGAAGATCTCTGCTTTGCCGCCTCTCATCGCCAACCATCTCCCGATGAGAACACCACCTTGCGAAGCCCTCCATCCCCTCCGCCTCGGTGTGCACATCATTTCTTGGCTCCCGTGGCGAGCTTTCTCCCCACGCAGCCGCCGGCAGCGAGCTCTCCGGCCGTGAGCCACCCCGCTCCGGCGAGCCCACTGGCGCCTACTGGCAGCCGAGCTGGCTCCTACATGGCCTTACTTGGCACCCACGTGGCTCCAACGTGGAAACCCCCTAAAAACAGAAAATTGCCAGAAAATGTTTAAATCTTTGGAAACTCATAGTAAATCGAGTTTAAACCCAATGAAGCTCAAATAAAATTTGTTAGGTTCATTTTGAATTGCTCTATTTTAGTAAATTGATAAATCATTACCTCTGTACTTGAATTTTTATTAATTCATTTAATTGTCCAAAAATAGAATAATTCACCAGAAATTCCAGGAACCAAATTTAATTCTGATTTTTGGCAAGCTTAATAATTACATAATTATCTATCACTGCAATTTTTTGTTTAGTAAAATATGAATTATTTTCGGCTCTGGAATTTATTTAGTGTGTTTGCTTAAATTTATTCTAGTAATTATTTTATAATTAATTGGCCCCTACCACTTGGCACAAAAATCACTCACACAAATCTCTGTGCTCAGTAAATTACACAAGTCTAGAAACATAAATTTACTTAATTAAATTAAATTAATTGCTTATACCAGTATTTTAGTTTAATAAATACTAGTAATTAGAATAAATATATCCAGAGGCTGTAAATTGGTAAAAATACAATTCATCTTTGTCCCTATTCATGATAAATCACTCAAGATCAGAATTGATTGGTTACTATTGTAATTACTTGATTATTTTGAAAAGTCATAACATCCCTAATAAATGATTAACACACATAAAATGATGAAACTTTACTTGTTCCTTTGAAGCATATGTCTGCCAGAACTCATTAATAAAATAAGTCATCACATTAATTTCATAAAGTTATACATACTAATTATATTGATGACAACTCTTTTTCTCTGAAGCATATGGCTTCAAGAACAATGAGTAATTTTATTAACATTACACCACAACCAAACTTTTCTGAAGCATATGGCTTTGAGAACATAATAATAATGTTAATCAACATTTAAAGACATTATGCATCATATCATTGCATTCTACGGTATTTTGATAATATCGATAATTCAATTCTATCATATAGGCAATGACAACCCGGAGCAAGAAGAAGAGGATCTTCAGAAGGATCTTGATCCCCAAGAGCAAGACGTTGTAGTTGCTAGCACTAACATCGATCCAGGCAAGCCCCGGTTTTCATTCGCCATTTTATAAAGTTGATAGTTATCAATATTACTAGTGTCTTGATTATTGTTGCATTAGGTCATAGGAGTTAATTGGAACCCACTTGCATGATACCCAAATGACCTATACCACTGTCATTAGAACTTTGGTAGTATCGGTACTGTGTCGCTTCGCTTAGTAACTACTAGGCGCGATAGATATCATTACTAAGAATGAACTTGACCACTGGAACGGGACTTATAAAACAAGTTTATTTTGATGTCATGACCGGGCAGGGATGATGCATGTGTAGGTTTGCAGCAATATATGGGTGTTGACTGCAGTAGTCCTGCCTTGTCGAACCTAGGACCCATCCGTGGTCGGCCCCTTGGTCAAGTATTGAACAGTACCGAATGCATGTTAGTCTATGGGCACTAGTAAACCGATGTAGCATTGACGCGGCAATGAGGACGGTACCTAGTACAGTGGTCGTTGACCCTTCTGCTGCTGGAGTAGGCGGTTCATACCGCGAAGTACTGATGGCAGAACGGCATGCTCACTCGCTGAGACTGGACCCGGACCGAGTTGTTTTTCGTCCTTGCGAAAGGTTGCCATGTACGACCTTAATTGGTGCATATGTGTCGTGTATCTCGGGTTATCCCAGCTGGTAAAAATCAATTGCAATTGCTGTCCCTCGCAGTAATGAGTACCACTTGGTCACTGAGTCGTCACGTAGTTGCACATTGTACTTGGGAATTGATTATGATGCTTATCGTTGTTGTTACTATTATTGCTCTTATGTTGTACTTACCTTATGTATTGCTTTATTAGCTTATTGTTGCAACTAAAGTTACCTTCTGCTCTACCCAGTTAATTTGAGAAGTAAAACATGATAGAACTAATAGGTTGCTTAGTGCGAGTCTTTTCAAACAAGCCACCTATTAGAGCCATTGCATGCCTAGATGTCTGATGGGTAAGTCTTGCTGAGTAATTAGTACCCAGGCTTTGTGCCATTGTTGTTTTCAGGTAATGAAGATGTAGAATTGCCTGAGAATGTGCTGCCCTGGGACATGCAAGTTCCTGAGGGTTGGACTGCCCACTGGGAGTCCGACTCACCGCCGCAGTGTTGATGTGTGTTGCTAGAGTGATGGTTCTTCGGGCATGAACCATTAGTATGCTGTATCGTTGAGCTCTTAGCTTCTTATAGCGATTTGCTTCCGCTGTTTTCAAAACATTTTGAACTTGTAATATTCCGCTGCACTCTGGGAACTCATTGATGTAATTTTCAACTTAAATTTGAACCAGTGTTGTATTATCAAGTGTCTGCATTATCAGCACCGTTGGGACCTCGATCCTTCGGGAAGGGGCGCCACATGTTCTGCAGACTTCGTATTGCCAAGAATAGCCCCTTTGTTGCTTTGAATGGCTTGCGATAACTGTCCCATCTGTTGCTCTATAATCTTGGTATGCTTTAAAATCTGCTCATTGGAGCTCCCAATTTCTATCACCTTGTCATTAATTCCTTCAAGGACACGATCAATCTCCTTGAATTTAGCTTGATTGTCCTTGTTGATCTTTTCTTGAGCTTGGAAGAACTCATGACATTGGAGACGAAGTGGTATAGAATTTTGCATGGACGAACTAGGAGAGAAAGAACTCCTTTGCTGCTGATATTGGGACTTCCATCCACTATTCTTCATATATTCTAGCATCTTCATCTCTTTAGGGCAATCTTTCTGCACATGACTGAATTCTCCACACTCACCACAAGTGGAGCATGATTCCGCTAGCTTGAGTGGCTCTTCCTTAGGGATATGATGATTATTGTCCAACCTCCTTTGAATAGCATCGAAGCGATCTATAATCAAGTCTTCATGAGTCCTCTCAATCACATTCTTCGCCACTCCTTTTGAAGGTTGCAAACTCCTTGAACTTCTTTCACCATCCCATGATTGATTTTCCACTAGCAACTTGATCAAATTCTTAGCTTCGATGGGGTTTTTTTGACATGAATGAACCTGCAGCTGAAGCATCCAAGTGTTGACAAGATAGGAGATTCAATCCTGTGTAGAACCTCTCAACAACTTCTCCAACCATCAGACCATGATGAGGGCATGCATCCATATATTCATTGTATCTCTCCCATGCTTCTCCAATGCCCTCATCAACATTCTGTGTAAATCCAAGAATCTTATTCTTTAAAGCTTGAGTCTTACCAGGAGGGAAGTATTTGGCCAAGAATTCAGCTGCTAATGTGTTCCACACCATCTTCACTGGGGTTTCCAATCTATTGCACCATTGTTTGGGGGCGTCCAACTAGAGAGAAGTTGAACTGCCACACATGTGCTTGGTCTCCGGTCAATCCCGCTATCTTGAATGTGCTGCAAACCTCAAGAAAGTGTCGCAAGTGATGATTGGGATCTTCCGAACCTGTGAACGGTTGTTGTGCCACTATTCCAATATATCTCTCCAATTGATACGGAAGTTGATCTTGAGCTTCTTGGAAATCTGTCTTGACAACATTAGTCAATTGAGGCTTGAGATGATTTACCACAGTTACCTCTGCCATCTCCTCTTCTTCTTGATCTAGGGCTTCTACTGTGAATAATGTTTGAGGGGTGGCACGGACTGCTTCTCTAGCTAAATCTCCAAGTGACTTGCTTCTCTTCTCTGATGTTCTCTTCTTATGAAAGAATCTTTCTGGATCATCGGTGTAATTAGAGGGTTTGTTTGACATAGGAACGTCCATACCTGTTAGTTTCACTTAACAGAATATATGTACTAAAGAGACGAGTAAAATAAAGCACAGTGACTAAACACTAATACATCAAACAATGTTTAAAAACCTGCTATGGTCCCCGGCAACGGCACTAGAAAAAGGGCTTGTTGGTCGTAATTACGCACCCACTTATATACTATAAGAGGACGGTGTATGATTGCAGCACTTTTTTCAATGACTTGAGTATTCCAAGGTTTATCGAATCCACAGGGACCTTAGGGGTAATTAAACAAAGTTAATAGTAAAAGACATAATCAAAGCTACTGTCGAATTCAGGTTGCATGATGAGAGACTGCCAACGCAAAGGTGCGCCAGATAGTAAATCTGTCATTGCGCCAATCGGCGCAGGCGTTGAGCCGATCGGCACACTAGTAAGTCTAAGCCAAAGTGCGCAAGATACCTTGTAAGCCTATGCTATTAAGTGAGTAGCCAGATATCTACTAGTGAGATCGTAACCAAAAAGTCTAATTAAATAGCATCATAATAGGTAATTACATGGATCAATGAAAACCTATAATGAATAAGACCACCCTGCTTTCCGAGCGGCTCCTGATTTATCATTGTCGAGAGGAAACCCTTAATCACGTGAGTATCTTACCCTACTCAATTATCCAATAGTGTTGCGCAGGCTTAGTGTTGTCACCGCTAAACCACACTACTAGCATCATCGAGTAACCATAATCAATATAATGTCCGAATACTATCCTAATCACCATGATCAAGATAATATCTACTTACTTAGCCTAGAACTAAGCAATTGGAATAAGCATATGCATGATTATAGAATCAAGATAGACAAATCACCAAAACTATCATCAACATATTCAATCATCCTTGAGATACATAGAGTAAGATTCATCCTCGTCGAGATGGACTACCTTGATGGGTCAACTCTTAACACCAACGATTCTTGAAACTCAACTAGAGATCTATTCTGATAGGGCAAGCCCCGGTGGCTCTAACTCACGGATCTGCTGTCCCTCTGTCGCCTCTTGTCGCCTGCGACCATGGTTTCCAAGTATTTATAGAGGTTCTACTCGTAAGGGACTCGGTTTCTAGCAAATAAGGCGGTTGTGCCAATCAGCGTAGGATTGCGCCGATCGGCGCAAGCTATGTCTTCTCCGAGTTGGTTCCTCTGTCTTCCACAGCTGCCATATGGGCCTTTTCCTTCGAGATAAAGTCTTGTACTACACGTCGAGATCTTGAAGTTCCATAAATCTTCTAGGCAAATATTTTCAAGTGTCTTGCACAGATAAACTTCCATAAATATGTGGAATGGGCCTCAGTCACTTCTATGGGTCAAAACACCCTTGCACCGACCGGCTCATGGACTACGCCGATCGTGCACTGGGCTTCTTCAGTGCTTTTCGTTGGTTCTGGATTCCTGTCCTCTCTAGCAGCACTTTAATCACCAATTTTACCTGTTTCTACAATAAAGCTCCAAAATAACGCATATACATATATATAGACAATATCATAGGTAAATGGCCTAAATTAGTATCAATTATGCTCTAATTGGGGTAGTATTCACATATAAAAGGGGCACTTGGGGAGTGCCAACAGGGATGTCCTCTACCCGATCGAGTTGTGGCAGTGGACATTGTTGCCAAACTCCCTGCATCATGGAGAGATTTTGCCACGAGCTTGAAATAAAAGAGGGAAGATATCTCAACTAAGAATCTTATTATAGCCCTCGATGTGGAAGAAAAGGCAAGGGCTACAGACGCTCCTAGCACTTCTGTCGCCGCAGAGAATGGTGCTAGTGCAAACGTTATAGTTGAAAAGAAAACCTACTACAACAAGAACAAGGGAAAGATGCAGGCCAGTGGAAAGCCTAAGAAAACCACTAACTTTAAGAAGAACAATGCAAAAAAGAATAACAGATCCTGCTATGTGTGTGGCAAACCATGGCACCTTACGAAAGATTGCCACCACCGTAAAGATCCTGCTATAATCTGAATGCTGCATCCATGATTAATAAAAATATTTGTGAGGCTGATGTGTGGCACTCATGTTTTTGTCATATTGGGTTTGACACCATTGCTAGAATGTCCAGATTAGAACTTATTCCTAAGTTTAATATTATTGAAGGATCAAAGTGCCAATCTTGTGTGCAAGCAAAACAACCTCGAAAACCACATAAGAGTTTAGAGGAAAACCAAACTTGGCACCATTAGATCTTATTCATTCTGATTTGTGTGAAATGAATGGATTATTGACAAGAGCAGGCAAGAGATATTTCATGACTTTTATTGATGATGCTACTCATTTTTGCTATGTTTACTTGCTTAAAACTAAAGATGAAGCTTTACAATAATTTAAAATTTATAAGGCCGAGGTTGAGAACCAACATCGAAGGAAAATCAAATGATTACGTGATGATCATGGAGGAGAGTATACCTCAAATGATTTTTCTCAATTCTATCCTGAACATGGTATTATCCATGAAGTGACACCACCAAATTCATCTCAAGCGAATGGGGTGGCTGAGAGGAAAAACCGAACTCTAACAGATTTGGTGAATGCCATGTTAGAGAGTGTTGGTATGCCCTATGAATGATGGGGGAAAGCTATCTTGATAGCTAATTTTGTCCTAAACAGGGTAGTGACTTAAAATAGAGAAGTCACTCCCTATGAAGGATGGAATGAGAGAAAACCCAATATCAATTTCTTAAGGACTTGGGGCTGTCTAGCAAAGGTTAATTTACCTGAGCCGAAAAAGAGAAAGCTTGGACCCAAAATAGTAGATTGCATATTTTTGGTATATGCACATAACAGTACGGCCTATAGCTTCTTAGTAGTTAAATCTAATACTCCTGAACAAAATGTGAATTCTATCATGGAGTCGAGAGATGCTTCATTCTTTGAGGATATATATCCTATGAGAGCAGCAGGTAGCACTTCTCAGAGTGAGAATTATGACAATCATGTGAATGCTCCTGAGGATGACACACCACCATGTGAGATAAACGATGAATCGTGCACACCATGTGAAGAAGATGACAATATCATCAATGAAGCTCCTTGTAGGAGCAAGAGACAAAAGATTGCAAAATCTTTTGGTGATGATTATATTGTTTATCTTGTGGATTATGTGCCCAATACTCTTTTAGAAGCATATGCATCTTTAGATGCAGAATATTGGAAAGAGGCAGTCCGTAATGAGATGGACTCTATCATGTCAAATGGGACTTGGGAGATCACTGAGTGTCCAACCGGGTGCAAACCAATTGGATGTAAGTGGATCTTTAAATAGAAATTGAAGCCTGATGGTACTATTGAAAAGTACAAGGCTAGACTTGTGGCCAAGGGATTCACACAAAGAGAAGGAGAGGATTTCTTTGATACATACTCTCCTGTTGCCTGAATTTCCACCATTAGAGTGCTCCTTGCTTTTGCAACTTCTTATGGTTTGCATATCCATCAAATGGATGTAAAAATTGCTTTCCTTTATGGAGAGTTAGAGGAAGAGATATATATGGAGCAGCCAGATCATTATAAAATTCCTGGGCAAGAGAATAAAGTGTGCAGATTAATAAAATCCCTATATGGACTTAAGCAAGCACCCAAACAATGGCATGAGAAATTTGACACCACTTTAACATCTGTTGGATTTAGCGTAAATGAGGCAGATAAGTGTGTGTACTATCATTATGGTGGGGGTGAGGGACTAATATTGTGCTTGTATGTCAATGACATATTAATTTTTGGAACAAGCACAAGAGTAATTGATGAGATCAAAACTTTCTTGTCAAGGTGTTTTGACATGAAAGATTTGGGACCAGCGGATGTGATCCTAAATGTGAAGTTAATCAAAAGCGAAGATGGGATTACATTGAGTCAATCCCACTATGCAGAGAAGATACTTAGCCATTTTGCTTTGAGGATTGTAAAATCTCTCCAACTCCCTATGATGCAAGCATCAAGCTTTGAAAATTCGAAGGAGAGGGAAAAATATCAACTGAGATACACACAAATAATTGGGTCCCTCATGTATCTTGCGGGTGCCACGAGACCTGACATCTCCTATGCTGTGAGCAAACTAAGTCGGTTTACATCAAACCCAGGAGATGATCATTGGAAGACACTTGAGCAAGTGTTGCGCTATTTAAGAGGCACAACCTCACTCGGAATTCACTACTCGGGATATCCACCAGTGTTGGAAGGATATGGTGATTCCAATTGGATCTCGGATGCAGATGAGACCAAAGCCACGATTGGCTATGTGTTTACGCTTGCAGGTGCTGCAGTTTCATGGAGGTCTTGTAAACAGACCATGTTAACAAAATCCAGGTGTGAAGCATAACTTGTAGCACTAGAAACAGCTACTACTGAGGCTGAATGGCTAAGAGAGCTATTGATGGACTTGCTTTTCGTGGAAAAGCCAGTACCGCCTATCCTAATGTATTGCGATAACCAATCAATGCTAGCTCAGGTTAATATAAGGGATAACTCAAAGTCCAATAAACATATCAAGCGTAGACTAAAATCTATCAAAAAGATGAAAATCTCCGGAGTTATAGCTTCGAGCTATGTGAAAAGTGAAAATAATCTGACAAAACCATTTACAAAGAGATTATCACGGAATGTGATTACCGTGATGTCTAAGAACATGGGTATGAGGCCCATCTAAAAGTTACACCACAATGGTAACATGTCCTTTTGATCGCAGATCCCGTGACTAAGGTAACAAGAAGAACAAGTTGATTGGTGTAACTAAAGAGTACATTATGAATAAATAAAATATACCCATGTTCAAATGACAAAGCGTAGTACTCTTGATTGTATGGAAGGTTGGCATTAAGCCTTAATATGTTCCATTGTAAAAGATATTAGCCTACAGGATATCTTGAAGGAAAACACCTACTTGAGCTCAACTGTAGGTCGCAGTTCGTGAGAATAGGGCATTCTCATAAAAGCTCATGACAAGATTTCGGAGCAGACCATTAACGCTCTGTTAGGCGAGGTTGTTTTGGCAGCCTAGTATTAGTTTGATTTCAATTGAAGTCTGCCCACACAAAGCTGAGAATTTAAGGCCTAGTCCATTCTTTAGCTGTGGAAAGATGAATATTGATATTCTAGGTTTAAGTTCAACCCGTACAGAACTTTTATCGAAAGACTGGTATATTAACAATACTACAGCACAGTGATCCTTTGACCTCTATTCCTTGCTTTGGAATTGGTGGGGGATTGTTGGAATTTGGCCCATTTTATATGGCCCATTCAGGAGAAATTCCAAAGCAATAAGTGGCTATTGGTTTTAGTACCACCCTTCTAGTCTATGGTGGTCCACACCAACTGAAGTAGCAGCACTCGTACCCATGACTGAATAAAGAAAGCTTTGGAAGAGAAAGAGAGCATTGCTATGAGTAGACATGCACTCATGTGCGCGTGTATACGCGCTTTTTCGCGTGTTGTCCCTCATGACTTGTGACTTGTGACGCGTGACCGTGGTGTGGCGTGTCTGTGAGTCTAAGTAATTTTTGCCACTTGTGTCCTCTATAATCCTGAACCGTCATGTACTAATCAAGAGGATTAATACACAATTAATGACCATAATTAGAGTTAATAGGCCAGCCTTGCTATTAACGACTAATTAGTGAGCGCAATTAGAGAGGAAACGGCTCCTGGAGGGCAGTCGAGCCTATATAAGGCCCTGGAGACGTCCAAGTTTCAAGGCAAGAGAAAAATCTCTTCCACTTCTTCCTCTTCCTTCCTTTGGAGAGCTGTGCTATGGTGTTGAGCCGCTTCCATCTCGCTGGCCCTATTCCTTGGTGTGCACCGAGGAAAAGGGTGAGCGGAATCTCCGTACCTTTGCCGCCGTGAAGCCCGCACGAGGGACGGCAATAAGGTTTCTGAAGAGTGCATCAACACGACCGCTCGAGACTGATCCGTGACAATCTGTGCTGCCTCTTCAACGAGCTACCACATCTACATCGACGGTCTGCTTCGTCTACAATTTGCGCTGTATGAAGCGCTGACAAACCAACCGTGGGTTCTAATGGCTCCCCTGGTTATTATTGTGTTGCTCTGCTTGCTGCATGTGTTAGTTTGCATCTCGAGTTTGAATTGTTATGAAAATTGCGTGAAACTAAAATCTGGAATTAGAATAACACGCATATTTCCAACACCTTCCAATTAAATATGGTAAATATGATAAATACCAGCAAAACATTGTTCCAGTATATATGGACAGCGGACATGGACAAGAGCTTCTAAGATGCCGGGTAGAAAGTTGAACAAGGTCCAAGTTCCCCAAATATATATATGCAGATGTCCACTAGCTGCGTAAATGAAACATCGACATGATCAGGAAATGTAACATGGTTGCGCATTAGAAAAACCATAGTACACAAAGCCTTTTTGTTTTTGAACATTTAATCTCACATAATTTTTTTCTTCTACACGAGAAAAAAATTTGGATATAAAGTATAATAAATTAATTATCATTGATAATATTATTGTGCAGTTCAGCACATTCTCCAGACAAACTTTACTATAAGTGCCACACAATTGGACACAATTTTTAAATTATTTGGGATAAGTCTCAGATTTTTCTTTAATACAATGATACTTTGTTTCAAGTGTTTTACCATATATGGTATACGTACAGATAATCAGTCAAATTCCTATTCAAGATGACTTTATTGTAGGTGGCTATATGAAAACCCCCCTAACATGTAAGTGGGTTTTGTAATTTTCCCTTTACTCTATTGGTTAGTGGTTACTAACTAGACATAAGTTGAGGTAACGTCTTTGTTATCCTTTTTATGAGATTTCAGGTCTTTCTTATTTGTGAATTATTGTTTTGGAAAAATATATAAAGTATTAAGTGCTGAAACTGTTATGCAGCATCAATTCAAGTTTTTGAGCATTATTCTAGATTCTTTTTCCTTTGCTTTCATAGCAATCATCTTGATTGTACAGATAGAAATAAGATATCTCGTGCATAGTTGACTCTCCCGTTGGAATGCACAACCACCTTGCTAGTGAATCTTATAATGTAAGGTAGTGTTTGGTTGTTTTAGGATATGTTTGGTTGGATGACAAGATTGGAATCATTCCATCTGTATTTTTAAGGATGAATCCTTCCACAATATCAATTCAATTTTTTATTGGGTTTGGTGGATTAGTGTTGCAAAGGATGATTCATACTTTTGTTTGGTTGGGCGTATAGTGTTATATTTTTGATATAATCACCTCGTTCTCGTTTTGGTGAGGTTACCTACCTATTTTCATAAATGACATTGGCTGGTATGAGCTCATCCTAAATGGATAGGTCCGGTATGAGATGATCACGTGTGAGATGGTACAAATAAAATGTTTGCTTAGCTATATAAGGTGGTACATGATTCCTTTTAAACAATATGGTGGTACATGATTGTGTTTGCTTAAAAATTTAAAACCTGTGAGGTTGTGACACCTGGTGTCACTTTGTTAAGGCAATAACTAACCATAGACTGCCAAGAAAAATAACAATTTAAAAACTCAAATTTGAACTTTATTTGAATTGCGGTCAAATATGGTTTGAACTAGAATTTCAGATTTTCTAATATAAGCGATCCAAATAAATTTCATAATCTTGATCTATATCCTAAATTAGAAGTTTGGAGAATTTTTGATAATTTTATCTCACAGGTAAGTGGGTTGAATAAATCAAACAAAACCTAGAAACAATGTCAATTTAAAAATTCACATTTCAAATTTTATATATGAACATTGAACCAGATCATACCCCTAAATTAGATCCAATCTTTGTGAACAACATATAATTTTAGCAATACAAGTTTGAAAATAAAGTTCAAATTTAGAAACCAAGCTGAGTCACCTTGTCACTTGAGCCTATTTGAAATTCAATAACTTCTAATCAGTTTCACTTCTTGGACTACGTCTTCCAGGGTGAGGTACTACAAATATTGGTCTTCCCGTAAACCAAGTATCGTCTAATGTGGACTTCATTTGATACCCCAAATCTTGGTTGCAATTTGCTTGGGTTAAACTGTGACACCCCAGGTGTCTCACCTTAACTTAGCAAATATGAAGATCACAAATCATGGAAATTATAGCATAAAATGATAGAGCCGATCTCTTAATTTAATTTCAGGCAAATAAATACCCTGCTACCAAGTTATTGAAGCAACTCAAAAATTTCAATACAACTTATGCTAAATAAATTCATAATCATATTGTTAATAATAAAATAGAATTTTATGAAATTATTAGGCATTTTATCTGCTTGGCAAGACCCTTAATTAATTAATTGATTCTTAAGTAACTAATTAATACATTTAATTAATTCTAAAAATATGTTTATAAAAATTTCAAATAAATTTCACCAAAGTATTCTCCACCATTTAAATAGTCAGTCCACCAATTTTCACTAATTTAGGAAATCCCTAGCTATTTTATTTCAATTTATTAAAAACCATAGTTGACCAGGGACCTTTTTGTGAGGATCTTGAAAGATCCGGGGGCGTAGTGCAAAATCCCCTTCTTCTTCCTCTCACTGGCCTTCCCCCCCTGTCGACGCCGGTGCACCGCCCGGGCCACCTTCACTCCCCCTCGGAACCCCGCGCGCGCTACAGCATCCGCTCTGCCCTCTGCTCCTCCGCTCTGTCCCCTCACCGCGCGTCCGTCCAACGGCCTTCGCTTTCCTCTTCTCTCCTCTGCACGCCACTGAGTGACCCGGCCGGACTTCAACTCCGCTCCTTTTCTTCCCCACTCACTCTCTTCCCCCTCTGCGCGACTTGAAAGCACGATCGCAAGCTCCCGATCACGCCACATCTCTACCCACTGCTCCCCACTCTCTCTCTCCATTCTCCCTCTTCCACTCCGCGCTCTGCTTCTCCCCGCCATCACCGAACCCGAAGATTGAGCTCGCATTCTCACCATCCTAGCCTTCCTTGAACCCAGCCAGAGCACCAGTAGTTTCGCGCACACCTCTTCTCTCTTCCTAGCATGCCGCTCGACCACCCTCCGCTTGAGATGGAACAATTTTGAACAAAACCGAAGTTAGCGTTTTCGGCAACCTTCACTACCGTCGACTGAAATTTGTTGATCACGGTGAGCCTCACCACCCATTCTTTATCTCCTCGCACGCGCAACTTCCCGGCTCACCTCCCTAACCTCCTTTCTCTATGTTTTCCAACGAGGAGTCGCCGACATCTCACGATTTCCCGGTCGCTGCCTCTGCTCCGCCAAAACCCGAGTCGCCCCCACGACGAGCTCCTACTTCCGGCCATCCCCGTCCAATGTCGACATGATGCCGCTCTCCGTGGTGCTCCCGTGAAGCTGTAGGAGCCGACCCTGCCTGATTTCCTGCCCCGAGCCATCATCACGACGTCGCCGAAGATCTTCCTCCACTGCTCCTCACCGCCGACGGTCTTCTGGTGAGAACCACACCTCGCGAACCCCTCTATCCCCTTTGCCTCATTGCGCACGTCGTTTATTTGCTTCCGCGGCGAGCTTTCTTCCCACGTAGCGCCCGGCGGCGAGCCCTCTGGCCGGCTCTGCCCGCTCCGGCGAGCCCACTGGCAATCCTCCTGGCAGCCTGCGTGGCGCTTATGTGGCGCCTACGTGTAACCTAGGTGTTGCCTACATGGCAATCCTTTAAACCAGAAATTGCCTAGAAATTGCCAGAAATTGTCAATAACTTTGAAAAATCATATCAAATCGAATTCAAATGCTAGTAATTAGAGTAATTATATCCAGATGCTATAAATTGGTAAAAATACAATTCATCTATGTCCCTGTTCATGCTAAATCACTTAAGATCAGAATCAATTGGTTACTATTGTAATTGTTTAATTATTTTGAAGGACTATAACAACCCTAAATAAATGATTAACACACATAAAATGATGAAACTCTAATTTGTTTCTTTGAAGCATATGGCTTCGAGAACATAATAATAATGTTAATCAATATAAAAGACATTGTGCATCGTATCATTGCATTCTATGGTATTTTGATAATACCGACAATTCAATTCTATCATATAGGCAACAACAACCCGGATCAGGAAGAAGAAGATCTCCAGAAGGACCTTGATCCCCAAGAGCAAGACGTTGTAGTTGCTAGCACTAACATCGATCCAAGCAAGCCCCGGTTTTCATTCGCCATTTTATAAAGTTGCTAGTTTTCAATATTACTAGTGTCTGTGATTATTGCATTAGGTCATAGGAGTTGATTGGAACCCACTTGCATGATACTCAAATGACCTACGCCACTGTCATTAGAACTTTGGTAGTATCGGTACTGTGTCGCTATGCTTAGTAATTGCTAGACCCGGTAGATATCATTACTAAGAAATGAACTTGACCACTGGAATGAGAACCTAAAAAGAAGTTTATTTTACTGTTATGACCGGGCAGAGAAGATGCATGTGTAGGTTTGCAGCAATACATGGGTGTTGACTGCGGTAGCCCTGCCTTGCCAAACCTAGGACCCGTCCGTGGTCGGCCCCTTGGTCAAGTATTGAAAAGTACCGAATGCATGCTAGTCTATGGGCACTAGTAAACTGATGTAGCATTGGTGCAACAATGAGGACGGTACCCAGTACAGTGGTCGTTGACCCTTCTGCTGCTAGAGTGGGCGGTTCAAACCATGAAGTACTGTTGGCAGAACGGCATGCCCACTCGCTGAGACTGGACCCGGACCAAGTTGTTTTTCGTCCTTGTGAAAAGTTGCCATATACGACCTTAACGGGTGCGTATGTGTCGTGTATCTCGGGTTATCCGAGCTGGTGTAAATCAATTGCAATTGTTGTCCCTCGTAGTAATGAGTACCACTTGGTCATTGCATCATCACGTAGTTGAACCTGGATTGGAAGTAACTATGATGCTTATTGTTGGTGTTACTATTATCGCTCTTATGTTGCACTTACTTTATGTATTGCTTTATTATCTTATTGTTGCAACTAAAGTTACATTTCTGCTATACTCAATTAAATTGAAGAATAAAACTTGATAGAACTAATAGGTTGCTTAGTGCGAGTCTTTTCAAACAAGCCACCTATTAGAGCCGTTGCATGTCTAGGAGTCCGATGGGTAAGACTTGCTGAGTAATTAGTACTCAGGCTTTGTGCCACTGTTGTTTTCAGGTAATGAAGAAGTAGAATTGCCTGTAGATGTGCTGCCCTGGGACATGCAAGTCCTGAGGGTTGGACTGTCCACTGGGAGTCCGACTTCCCACCGCAGTGATGATGTGTGATGCTAGAGTGATGGTTCTTCGGGCATGAACCATTACTACGCTGTATCGTCGAGCTCGTAGATTTATCGTATTTGCTTCCGCTGTTTCAAAACAATTCAAGAACTTGTACTATTTCCGCTGCACACTGATAACTATTTGATGTAATATTCAATTTAAATTTGAACCAATGTTGTATTATCAAGTGTCTGTGTTATCAGCACCGTTGGGACCTTGATCCTCCGGGTAGGGGCGCCACATAAACAATTTCAGACTCGTGGTCATTTAACACTTTTCAAAATTCCTTAACATCCATCCTATGGTATCCCTTGAACTACATCATCCATGGTTTGGTTTTATAAATATTTCACTTCATGTCTACCAAGATCCTTGCACCTTTGACATTGTTTGATGCCTCATTTGAATTTCTCATATTACACATGTATTTATCTTATCCAGACCTCAGAAAAAAACCGCTAAGTGCCCTAAGCCCTGTAGTCATCTTCAGAAATGAATATCTCATAGATCTGACCATAAATGTTCTACATGTCTTCATAGTTCTGTTCCCCATTCTTTTCTCTAGAGAATAGTGTCACTAAAACATTTGAAACAAATTCATTTATTGCTCGAAATACTGGCTCCAAAATGTCTAATTACCCAGTATTCTCGAGATTTTGAACTAACCTGGCCCCACCTGTCATCAACTCCTCGAGTTTTGGACCTTTTCACCACCCGTTCTATCGAGTCGACCGACGCCTCATGGCCGGCACCGAGCGGTCTTGCCCCCACCTGGTCGGGAGACCAGCTCCAAAACCACGGTGTCGTTCCTAGTTTTCCCCTCCCCAATGCCTCCCTATCTCCCTTCTCTCTCTCTCTCTCTCTCTCTCTCTATCATGTTCATGGCCACCATATAAAAAAATCAAGCTTGCTCCGCCACTCTGCTTCAACCCAGCTCGAGCCAATCCCAGCCACAACTGCGGCTCACCCTCCTCTAGCCCTTCATGGCGATGATCTACTAGGTTATGGCATGCAACGAGCGAATCAAGCCAATTGTTGACGCGAGGTCATCCTCGAGCAACCTCATAGTCATCGCAAAATTTTAGCTCCACAGTGAGACGTTTGATTTTGTCCTTGCTTTCTCGTGTGCATAGCTTGCTTATGGACCTCGCTAATCTTTCCTCCTTTGAATTGGCAACATGTGATGGTCGTCTGAAAGTGCCTATAGGGGGGGGGGGTGAATAGGCAATTATCACTAAAAATGACTTAATGAGAAAAGTTAAATGCACACTGTCGGACTTGTCCGATGATCATGAGTAAAGTGCACCAACTTGTTTGATGGTACAAGATAGAAAAGTAGATCAGCCAATTAAAACTTCAAGCTAGTACAAGGCAAGTTAAGAGCTAGTGATTGCAAGCTAGAGGAAGCTGTAGAAGTAAAGGAAAAATCTAGCATGCAACCTACACAGGTTAATTTAAGAAATACGAAGCAAACCCTAACTAGCAAGTTTATGAGCAAGAACAAGTAATAGAGCACAAAAGAGACATGAAATTTTTCACCGAAGCTCAGCTCCACGAAAAAGCCTACGTCTCCGTTGAGGGATCCACAAAGGACCGGGTCTCTTTCAACCCTAAACCTCTCCAAGTGATCACTAAGATCAAACTCGGTATTCCACTAGCAACTCCACAAAGGATGGGTCAATACAAACTTCCTGAGGTGTCACCACATGAGTTGGGAGCTCAATGGGTACTTCTAACCGTCTAGGGGATGAATCCCCAAGAATAACAAACACAAGAGTTGTCGACGGTGAGGATGAACCAAGTGCTCAAGAGGATGGAAGCTTGGAGGTGATGGAGCTCTTCAATCTTCTCTCAATCCCTTCACAAATCAAGAGTGGAAGAAAAGGAAGGAGAGTTGGGGAGAGCACAGTGAGCCCGAGAGTGTTTTTGGATGGAATGAGTGACAAACCGGCCAAAGGGCGAGATGGGGGTCTATTTATAGCCTATGGAGAAAAAGAGCCATTTAAGGGGATATTTCTTAGATATGTATCAGACAAGTCCGATGATCATCGGACAAGTCTGATGAATCAAAGTGGCACAGTTACTGGAGTCTGATGGATATGCCCGATGCCTTGGACAAGTGTTGTCCATCAGACAAGTCCGATGGTCATCGGACATGTCCGATGGCACAGAGGAGGCGGAGGAACTGGAGTCCAATGAAATAGTCTAACATGTCAAACTTTCCCAATGAACATCGAACTTTCCCTGTGATCATCGGACAAGTCCGACGACCCTAAGTGGCAGCCATACTGGAGTCCGATGGACTTGTCTGATACGTTAGACAAGTCCGATAATTTGGCACTGGAAAAGATATTTTGGCCTAGAAAGGGAAATTTTGGCACTTGGATCATTTTTGCTTTGAACTCTTGTGTCCCTCTTAATAGTATGACCTTCCTATACTCAAGATTGTTGGTTGTTACTATGCACCCACTTATATACCGTAAGAGGACGGTGTACATTGTAGCACTTTTTCCCTTAGAGTATTCTAAGGTTTAATCGAATCCATAGGGATCAGAAGAGAACCGTGTTTAGAGTTTACTATTTCATCTAGCAAATCATTCCTATAATGAAGTATATATTGCACATACGTGAGCATGAAAGAAGATGGAAATTGGAGGTTGCGCCGATTGGCTCAAATGGTGCGCCGATCGGCGCGAAGTCTTACCTGAGCCAAAGTGTGCCTGATCCAAAGCTTGGGGAGTAGGAGCATACACATCGACCAAGGAGTATCACCTGGACTTAGCCTATATGCATCTAGCGGTCCAAGAAAGGTTGTGCCAATCGGCGCAACTGGTGTGTCAATCGGCACTGAAGCAGTAGTCGTTATCATCTTAATCCTAGCTTACTTGGCAATTTAAACAATCAGTAAACATCAAAGATGAGCAAGATCACCCTGCTTTCCGAGGGGCTCCTGATTTATTGCTGCCGAGAGGAAACGCTTAATCACACGAGTATCTTAACCCTATTTGACTATCTAAAAGTGCTGCGCAAGCTTAGCTCTGTCACAACTAAACCACACCCTAGCATCATCAAGCAATCATGATTCATACAAGATCCGGATACTAGCCTAATCACCACGATTAAGAGAGCATCTGAATACTTAGATGTACCTCTAAGCAATTAAATAAGCGCATGTAAGATCAATCAATCCGGACAAACACAAATTGTAGCCAAGCATAGAATCAAGATAGATAACATGAATTGATAACTGTACCGATATTCATCACCGTCAGGGACGCGCCATTCAGCACAACTGGTGCACCGATCGGCGCAGCCATGATGCATCATTGATGACTCCTAAGGTACATGGCTTTACTTCTCCTAGCTCCGGTGTAGTGCACCACGTAGGGTCCCTACCCGACTAGAGTACATCTCTTCAATTTGGTGGCTCTTCAACTCCGGCGGCCTCCTGGCGATGTGCAGCGGCTCCTATAGCCTAATTCTTCCCTCTTGTCTCGTCGTGCGTCATATGGGTGATTATATAGCCTCTGGTCACGTCCTCCCTTGCTTGGCCTCCAAGTTAAGCTCATAGAGATTGAATCCAAGTCAGTTTTGTACCTTCCATAACCTGATGCTTCCGGAGTCCAAATGAGGCAAACCCAGACTCTATCATGTAGCCCTCAAAAATATCTACAGCTTTGGTATTATTTGGATCCTCAGATTCAGACGTTTAGATACCCACAATTGCGATACCAAAATATCTGTCCTGATTCTCCTCTATGCAGCCTGCTTTGCGGGGCCTATATCTCCCAGCTCTAGAGACCAATAAATGAAAATAATATATGTTCCGGAAAGCACTCGATGAGATCTTCAACTTTGGTATTCTGAGCTTTCCCATTTGACCAAATCTTGGGGTCCAAAATCCCGTGACAATACAGTACTATTTCTGGACTCTGCAAATTGAACTTTCCTTCCAAATAAACCTTCTAGAAATCCTTAGGCATTGGGCCAGGACCTTGGGCTTGCACAGTGGACCTCATGGACGTCCAGGTGTGTCTTGTAAGTTTCATGGGCTAGTGGGAAGCCCTCCTTGTATGGCGAGTCAGGCTTCATGTTGGTACTTCTCATATAAGAGTCATTTTGTCGTCTTTTCACCTGTTTCTGCAATAAAGCACTAAAACGACACTATATATGGAAATCGTCAATATTAGAGGTAAAACACATGATTATGATAAGAATATGGTACGATGTTGGTGGTATTGGCATCTAAAACGGGTACATAGGAACCACCAACAGTTCCCCCATGCTTAAACCTTTGCTCGTCCTCGAGCAAATAAATCACCCTCAAGGAGAGATCAGCGTTGCAACCATTATCTTCACTCGCATTCATCAAGGCACATGCATATCTAACCCGCTTTAAAAGTGTAGCACAAAAAGTTTTTATGTTGCACCAATTCTACTACTCAAAGATACTAGTGGGGAACAGAAAATGACTAAGATCCAACCACAATGATCAAATAAAGTAGCTTCAACTCTCAAATCAGATTGCTCCTCAAACTAGGCCTTAAATGATAAAATTTTTCCAAAAATTTAGTCTTATTTATCCAAACAAAAATGCTCTCTTGCAAAGAATCAAGGCAACACTCATTTTACAAATCTCACAAGCCAATCAACTAGAAGTGATCCTATCTACAAATATTTGATGGAAGGCTTTATGTGTAGCTTGGTAGGAAAACAACCAGCAACAATGTAACACAGAGTATTGTCAAATCAAGAGATAGTTCTAATTGGTTTTACAAAGACTTGTCAAAAAGGCCATTGGAAAACATTATGAAGAACAGGAAAAATACATGCTTTTGAAAGGTGGACATGTGTAAAAGGGAAAGAATGATCTCAAGACAGAAATGAAGTTCTCAAAATCGGATTGCACATGGTTGGAGTGATAGAGTTTCAGTCAATTTGAATGCACTTACTTGAAGAATAATGGTTTATGCACAAATCTTGTGAATTCCTCTCTTGCAACTTGATATAACTTGAAACATCCTTGATCTTCCTTCAACAATATTTGAAGTCCATTAGCTAGTGCTTCGGAATGATGAATGACGTCCATCCCCCCATGCTTAAACATTGCTCGTCCTTGAGCAAAGGGAGTGATAAAAGATAAGCACTAGCTAAATCCTTTATTTCTTCTCTTCAACCATCTAGAACACATACAATTAATTTCTAGAGATAATAGAGCGCTTTTTATTTCTTGCGCCAATCGGCATGACACCTGCGCCGATCGGCACACATATGATTCTGCCTTGTCTTCTCCTTCTATTGATGCTTTGCATTTCAGAGAGTCTTCAGAGGTGTTTATTGATGAAAATCATCATCAGCAGCAAGAGGTCTTGATAATTTGTGCATAAAACCATATAAATAGTGCAACGGCTCGACGAGAAACTCATATCACAGGTTGTGAACAAGGAGAGGACATCACCAAAGGAAATATGGGTTTACAGGAGGGAATATTCAGCGAGCATTGCTAAATATGAAGAGGCTAGCAAACAAGTGATAGTTATGCAAACAAAATGGCCAACTTCTAAGTCTCATACCAAAATAACACAAACTTGAAACGACTCACCAAATTACATGTTGCAATCTACAGGTTTATCATATAAGTGTAGCAGATTTGGCTTTGGTAGGTATGATCAATACAAGAGAGCAAAATTTGCAAGGTTTAGAGACCACATGTAACAGTTTTCCACAAATTATTATGTTCACTAGCTATATTGGAGTTTTCTTCTTAGAGAGCAAAGCATATTGTCATGAAGAATAATTCAACCATATGGGGTCTTTATCAAAACATCTGTCAACATATACCACCACTAAAGCAAATATAGTTCATAGAATTGGTGCTTAGTTGAAAATTAAGCGGTGGATAATTATGTGCAATGAATCATGCAAGTTCCAATAACAATAGCAACTTTCTTCATATCTCTAGCAAAGATCCTCATCATACTTATGCATTTATTCATAGTGAAAGCATTATAAGACAATGGTGATGACACAGACAAGCTCCCCTTGATAAATTAATGACATTTGGTCACCCTAAGGTAGCTATTAGGGATATGTCATTGTCCATTCTATGTGCTAAGTGACAAATTACAAATAACCTTTCGCATGAACAAAACAAAAAGGGTATCACAAAAAGAAAAAGACAGAAAATTCCCAAGTTGAAAGCAGACAGAAGTGAAGAATCAAAGGGATGTTGCCGCATTTTAATCGATTGAAGCTCAGCTTGTGCCTCCCCCATGCTTAAAATCTTGCTAGATTGCACGAGAGAAGGGTGATAGTAGGGGCAGCGAGGGTGCGCCGATCGGCACGAGGATGCGCCGATCGGCACAGACGGTTGTGCCTCTTGTCATCTCCATCTCCAGCCTTGATGTGCTGTCCCAATGCTCCCTCTTGTATATGCGGCTATTGTCACCTCGTTTCCTTCAACTGTCCTCGTTCAAGAGTACTTCTTTCATTCCTGCAAAACTTTGAAATGCACATACTACCCCCGATATGATGGTCGGGGATAGAACAATATATACCGTCTAGCAACAACCTCAAAAGTTCAACTTGTGGCATGTTAATTCTAGCAGCAAAAAGAAAACAAAATCCTAATGGGTGTTCGTGTGTGCACAAGTGTGGATGCATGGAGTTAATATCACAATGTTAGCAAAGACACAAGACTATAATCAATGTTGTTCCACAATTTCATCTAAACACCACGTTCACATAAAATTGCTAAATGAATGTGTCAAGTACACAATTCTAGGATCAAAATGCTTTCATCATTTAGTCTTGAAGCAAAGCAAACGAGCATGTTAGCAACGAACGTTAGCGGTGTGGAAGCTAAACAAAAACAATGTTTACACCTAGCTCTAAGCACCATGCTTACAATGAGATTGCTAGCAAGCTAAACAAAATTCGTTAATAACCAAAGTCTAAACACCATGTTTATGTGACTTAGCGATTGCAAAACCCCGTTGGACTAGATAGATAGCGCAATGAAAAAGATTAGCAACCAAGCAATGCAAATGATGCAAAACAGAGCAAGACTAATGAACTATCCAATGTTGTTCAACAAATAAGCATAAACACCACGTTTACACCTAAATTTGCTAAGGATATTGTGCGCAAGCCAATTAACTGCTCATTATCAAGTTCAAACCAAGCTATTATGAGTGGGAAGGTGAATATGAACATGCAAAGTTAGAGGTTTGGGCGAATCAAAACAAAAACATGTTAGGTGGCAGTGAAGGAATACTTGGAAAAGCATTTGGGTGTTGTGCCGATCGGCAATGGATATGTGCTGATCGACGCATTTGGAATTGGCTATAGAATTTCATGGAAAATAAAGGGTGGGAGGCTTAGATGGGCTGAAGTTAGATGGTTAAATGCACGCAGGCAAAAACATCATGCAAAAATAAAAACAAAAACAAAGCAAGTGCTCACAAATATGCATGCAGTGGATGATTTTTGCAAATGAAACACAAAATGATGGTGGTGGTGGTCTAAAAATAAAAAGTTAATCTAGAACTAATTTGCCACAAGTGAATCAATTGAGTTGGGTTATTCTCACGATGCAAAAATTCTAGGTTGCCCTCCTAGTAGCACTAGTCAATCCAAACAAAACAAAAAGAAACACAAAAACACGGGTTGCCTTCCAAAAAGCGCTTCAATTAGAGTCATGTAGCTAGAATTCTTATATACCTTGTTGTTGCGAAGCCATGATTCTTGGTGTAAGATCCAAAGATTTCCATGTAGCTTGTACTTATGCAATCTTCATCGTGATTTGCTCATTGCCCATTTTCATTGTGTTGCATAATGCTCAATGTGTGTATGTGATATAATGCTCTAGAATCTTCAATCTTGTTCAACTTCTAATCATTTGTTTGTAGGAGAATTGCTCGAGCTATCCTTGTTGTCATCTTCATCTCCAATTTTGTCATTGATAATCTGCAGATCCTCTTCTCTCTGAATTTCACCTTACCAATAGGAAAGAACAGGGACAAAGACCTATACCATCTTGTAGGTTGCAAAATTATCTTTCCAACGAGTGCTCATACACTTCAAACGGACATGGTATGTGGGATTTATGATATTTTTGCTCCAGGGCTACGTGCTGTTGACAGATTGCATAGCGTCCAATGATGTACTCATAAATCCTTGTTGAAAAATCCAAATCTAGCACCGTTTGTTGTGTTTGGAAAGAAGACTTGAAGCTCTATTCAGATATAAAATTTTTATCCAATGGTCAGCATAGGAAGTATACAGAATTACCAATGATTTCAGCTTCTAGCTTTATTTTCCGGAGAATCTTGATGACTTCGTCTTTTAAGCACTGGAGCATATGTCGGCTTGTCCTTTGATATGTGAATCTTGATCTTTGTTGCACCAGTAAGTATTGATGATGAAGAGTGGATGCAACTTCTCAATTCTTGTCCAATGATCCATAAAGTTGACGGTGAAGAAATCCGAAGAAATCTGTTGTTGCTTCTCTGAACCGACATCTTGTTTCGGATATTGCGCCACGACTAGAAGGAATTAGAGGCTGAAACCTGTGCCATTGTGTCGGGCATCAAATCATATTTCCAAGGAGTGCTCATGGGTCCCAATCGGACTCTGTATGAGGGAGATATGGCTTTTTTTCTAAAGGTATGTCTGGCTGTCTCGCGATGAATCCGAATTGAATTCAAACTTTCCAAATATTGAAACTCCGTATTTGGAACGACTTGAATCCATGTCAATCACCAAAAGTGGGCCTCTTAAATGTCTGGAAACCCATATATCACGTGGATTTAGGACTTTAATTCCATATTTGGCTCAAACTTCCAATTGTTTGCAACTCTCGCGAGATATTTAAACAGCCTGTGCCGCGTCTCTTGTTCTAGCCATAAATCCTTGTAGGAAACTCCAAATGATATGAGGTTTTAACCGTTGGAAACTAGACTTGATGCTCTTCCACAATATCAAATTTGTAGGTCTTTCAATCCTCTGTAGAATTTCGTACACTATCTTTTGGTCAGTGGACAACATATCTACTCATGATCAAGAATGTATTCATCGCGTCTTCATTCTATGCAATTGAAATTCTTGATCTTCATGATTCTTTTCTCCCATTACTTGTTGCTGTGAACAAGACAGAATCCTTGCAAAGTATTAGTTAAAAAAATATTGACACAAGAAGCATACCTCCCTTTTCATGGACTGCCGAGGTGTCGATCGGCATGGGCGTTGCGCCGATCGGCACAAGCAAGTCTTGCATGGACATGGACTCCATAGTAGATGATGGACTACTAACAGAGTTAGCACCTACTGCTACGAAGCAACAGAGTCGATGAAGAGCGAGGTCATCAGCGTTGGCATCGATGCGGCACCGATCGGTGCATTGTTGCGCCGACCGGCGCAAGCAGCTATGTCGCCATGCTCCAATCGAGGTTGTGTGCCTAGCTTTGTTCCTGATTTTAAATGGACACACAAACAAAGAAAAATAGGGTATGCACAATAAAAAGATAAAGGATTAATTTGATAAACTAGATAGATCCCCCTAAACAGGTTCGAGTTGCCGATCCCTGGCAACGGCGCCAGAAAAAGATGCTTGTTGGTCGTTACTACGCACCCACTTATATTCCGCAAGAGGACGATGTACATTGTAGCACTTTTTCCCTTAGAGTATTCCAAGGTTTAATCGAATCCATAGGGATCGGAAGAGAACCGTGTTTAGAGTTTACTATTTCATCTAGCAAATCATTCCTATAATGAAGTATATATTGCACATACGTGAGCATGAAAGAAGATGGAAATTGGAGGTTGCGCCGATTGGCTCAAATGGTGCGCCGATCGGCACGAAGTCTTACCTGAGCCAAAGTGTGCCTGATCCAAAGCTTGGGGAGTAGGAGCATACACATCGACCAAGGAGTATCACCTGGAATTAGCCTATATGCATCTAGCGGTCCAAGAAAGGTTGTGCCAATCGGCGCAACTGGTGTGTCAAATGGCACTGAAGCAGTAGTCGTTATCATCTTAATCCTAGCTTACTTGGCAATTTAAATAATCAGTAAACATCGAAGATGAGCAAGATCACCCTGCTTTCCGAGGGGCTCCCGATTTATTGCTGCCGAGAGGAAAACCTTAATCACATGAGTATCTTAACCCTATTTGACTATCTAAAAGTGCTGCGCAAGCTTAGCTCTGTCACAACTAAACCACACCCTAGCATCATCAAGCAATCATGATTCATACAAGATCCGGATACTAGCCTAATCACCACGATTAAGAGAGCATCTGAATACTTAGATGTACCTCTAAGCAATTAAATAAGCGCATGTAAGATCAATCAATCCGGACAAACACAAATTGTAGCCAAGGATAGAATCAAGATAGATAACATGAATTGATAACTGTACCGATATTCATCACCGTCAGGGACGCGCCATTCAGCACAACTGGTGCACCGATCGGCGCAGCCATGATGCATCATTGATGACTCCTAAGGTACATGGCTTTACTTCTCCTAGCTCCGGTGTAGTGCACCACGCAGGGTCCCTACCCGACTAGAGTACATCTCTTCAATTTGGTGGCTCTTCAACTCCGGCGGCCTCCTGGCGATGTGCAGCGGCTCCTATAGCCTAATTCTTCCCTCTTGTCTTGTCGTGCCTCATATGGGTGATTATATAGCCTCTGGTCACGTCCTCCCTTGCTTGGCCTCCAAGTTAAGCTCATAGAGATTGAATCCAAGTCAGTTTTGTACCTTCCATAACCTGATGCTTCCGGAGTCCAAATGAGGCAAACCCAGACTCTATCATGTAGCCCTCGAAAATATCTACAGCTTTGGTATTATTTGGATCCTCAGATTCAGACGTTTAGATACCCACAATTGCGATACCAAAATATCTGTCCTGATTCTCCTCTATGCAGCCTGCTTTGCGGGGCCTATATCTCCCAGCTCTAGAGACCAATAAATGAAAATAATATATGTTCCGGAAAGCACTCGATGAGATCTTCAACTTTGGTATTCTGAGCTTTCCCATTTGACCAAATCTTGGGGTCCAAAATCCCGTGACAATACAGTACTATTTCTGGACTCTGCAAATTGAACTTTCCTTCCAAATAAACCTTCTAGAAATCCTTAGGCATTGGGCCAGGACCTTGGGCTTGCACAGTGGACCTCACGGACGTCCAGGTGTGTCTTGTAAGTTTCATGGGCTAGTGGGAAGCCCTCCTTGTATGGCGAGTCAGGCTTCATGTTGGTACTTCTCATATAAGAGTCATTTTGTCGTCTTTTCACCTGTTTCTGCAATAAAGCACTAAAACGACACTATATATGGAAATCATCAATATTAGAGGTAAAACACATGATTATGATAAGAATATGGTACGATGTTGGTGGTATTGGCATCTAAAACGGGTACATAGGAACCACCAACAGTTCCCCCATGCTTAAACCTTTGCTCGTCCTCGAGCAAATAAATCACCCTTAAGGAGAGATCAGCGTTGCAACCATTATCTTCACTCGCATTCATCAAGGCACATGCATATCTAACCCTCTTTAAAAGTGTAGCACAAAAAGTTTTTATGTTGCACCAATTCTACTACTCAAAGATACTAGTGGGGAACAGAAAATGACTAAGATCCAACCACAATGATCAAATAAAGTAGCTTCAACTCTCAAATCAGATTGCTCCTCAAACAAGGCCTTAAATGATAAAATTTTTCCAAAAATTTAGTCTCATTTATCCAAACAAATTTGCTCTCTTGCAAAGAATCAAGGCAACACTCATTTTACAAATCTCACAAGCCAATCAACTAGAAGTGATCCTATCTACAAATATTTGATGGAAGGCTTTATGTGTAGCTTGGTAGGAAAACAACTAGCAACAATGTAACTCAGAGTATTGTCAAATCAAGAGATAGTTCTAATTGAACTCTTGCTTTGAACTCTTGTGTCCCTCTTAATAGTATGACCTTCCTATACTCAAGATTGTTGGTTGTTACTATGCATCCACTTATATACCGTAAGAGGACGGTGTACATTGTAGCAATTTTTCCCTTAGAGTATTCCAAGGTTTAATCGAATCCACAGGGATCGGAAGAGAACCGTGTTTAGAGTTTACTATTTCATCTAGCAAATCATTCCTATAATGAAGTATATATTGCACATACGTGAGCATGAAAGAAGATGGAAATTGGAGGTTGCGCCGATTGGCTCAAATGGTGCGCCGATCGGCACGAAGTCTTACCTGAGCCAAAGTGTGCCTAATCCAAAGCTTGGGGAGTAGGAGCATACACATCGACCAAGGAGTATCACCTGGAGTTAGCCTATATGCATCTAGCAGTCGGAGAAAGGCTGTGCCGATCGGCGCAACTGGTGTGCCAATCGGCACTGAAGCAGTAGTCATTATCATCTTAATCCTAGCTTACTTGGCACTTTAAACAATCGGTAAACATCGAAGATGAGCAAGACCACCCTGCTTTCTGAGCGGCTCCCGATTTATCGCTGCTGAGAGGAAACCCTTAATCACGCGTGTATCTTAACCCTATTTGACTATCTAAAAGTGTTGCGCAAGCTTAGCTCTGTCACAACTAAACCACACCCTAGCATTATCAAGCAATCACGATTCATACAAGATCTGGATACTAGCCTAATCACCATGATTAAGAGAGCATCTAAATACATAGATGTACCTCTAAGCAATTAAATAAGCGCATGTAAGATCAATCAATCTAGACGAACACAAATTGCAGCCAAGGATAGAATCAAGATAGATAACATGAATTGATAACTGTACCGATATTCATCACCGTCAGGGACGCGCCGATCGGCACAACTAGTGCGCCGATCGGCGCAGCCATGATGCATCGTTGATGACTCCTAAGGTACATGGCTCTACTTCTCCTAGCTCCGGTATAGTGCACCATGCAGGGTCCCTACCCGACTAGACTACATCTCTTCAATTTGGTGGCTCTTCAACTCCGGCGCCCTCCTGGCGATGTGCAATGGCTCCTATAGCCTAATTCTCCACTCTTGTCTCGTCGTGTGTCATATGGGTGATTATATAGCCTCTGGTCACGTCCTCCCTTGCTTGGCCTCCAAGTTTAGCTCATAGAGATTGAATCCAAGTCGGTTCCATACCTTCCATAAATTGATGCTTCCGTAGTCCAAATGAGGCAAACCCAGACTCTATCACGTAGCCCTCGAGAAGATCTACAACTTTGGTATTATTTGGATCCTCAGGTTCGGACGTTTAGATATCCAAAATTGCGATACCAAAATATATGTCCTGATTCGGATTCCTCTGTGCAGCCTGCCTTGCGGGGCCCATATCTCCCAGCTCTGGAGTCCAATAAATGTAAACAATATATGTTTCGAAAAGCTCTCAACGGGATCTTCTACTTTGGTATTCTGAGATTTCCCATTTGACCTCGTCTTTGGCTCTAAACTCACGTGACAATACAGTGCTGTTTCTAGACTCCGTGAATTGAACTTTCCTTCCGGATAAACCTTCTAGAAATCCTTAGGCATTGGGTCATGACCTTGGGCTTGCACATTGGACCTCATGGATGTCCAGGTGTGTCTTGTAAGCTTCATGGGCTAGTGGGAAGCCCTCCTTGTATGGCGAGTCGGGCTTCATGTCGGTATTTCTCATATAAGAGTCATTTTGTCGTCTTGTCACCTATTTCTGCAATAAAGCACTAAAACGACACTACATATGGAAATCATCGATATTAGAGGTAAAACACATGATTATGACGAGAATATGATACGATGTTGGTGGTTATTGGCATATAAAACGGGTACATAGGAACCACCAGCAAAGATAAAATAAAAACTTTATAATCTTCATCCTTGAGCATATTTTTTAATTTTAGCTTTGAGCCACTTTGTCATCTTCTTTTCTCCTTTTTTTCTTTTATGCATTTCTTTCACCAAACCTTGAAGTGTTATTTATACACATGCTCAATAAAATATTAGTACATTCTTAATTGTATTGATGCCAATCACCAAAATAAAATTAGGGACCTAGATGCACTTTTATCGTCATTGCAGTTTTCCTGCGCCATCAGTGTGTCATCCTATGCATGCTCCATGAATGTTCATCTTGCAGCCTTCCTGGTTGCCAACTAGACCCAGGTTGTTATTCCTTAGTTCACGATGAAGCTCCAGCATCAAGAACCCGAAGAAATTGACCACCTTTTAGGGTTTGTTTGGGAACCCCGATTTCTCTAGGGAATTCGGCCCAATCCCCAGGGGTATTACGGCCCATGTCTTTCATCCCCCATCCAGCCGACCCGGCTTTTGGATGTTCATTGGATAGAATTTCCATCGGTCCTTCTAGCCCCACCCCACATCGATTGTTGGGCAAAAGAAAAATCACCTGCCGACTCTAGGAGATTTTCCCCTATCTCAGCCCTGACATCGTTATACCCTTGATGCCGCTCTCATCGCCACCTCGCCCTAGTCGCCATTGTTGTTGCTGCGCCACCCTGCCCCACCCCAGTCGCCACCGCCTCCTCCTCACGTCTCCACCTCTCCTATTGAACCTAAGTTTGCGTTGCCTCCGCCATACGCTCGATGGTGCGACCTCATCGGCTGGAGAGGGAGCTCCTCATGTCGACCAGTTGATACGAGTGGCTTGCGGATTTTTAGCATAATGGTTATATGGCCATATGGGCCTGGGTGTTCTGGCTGCACAGGCCTGTTGGCACTACAACAAAACTATACTGTAGCGGCGGGTCAAACAGTACTATAGTGGCGGGTACAACACACCACCGCCACCTAAGCGTGGCTCAAAATATGACACAATAATGGCGGGTAGAGGTTACCCGTCATAAAAGAGAAACTCTGTAGCGGCGGGTGTCAAAGTCACCCGTCGCTACGAATAAAATGAGAAAACAAAAAAAAGGCCTAGCCCGCAGCTCCGGCCACTGAGCCCTGGGACGACTCTCCCAGCCGGATCCACCCCACGCCTCCGGAGAAGGAGGGGCACCGCGCACGGCCATCGGGGGAGAGGTCCTGCACCGTGCATGGCCGCCAGGGAAGAGGGCCCGCTAGAGGGAGTGGCAAGGGAGGGGAAGGCCGGATCTGCCACCCTCGTGCGCCATCGTTGAGCCACTGTGCAGATCCGCCAGGGGAGGGGCCTGCGCTGGAGGGCGCAATGTTGGAGGGTGCGGCCCTGGAGGGAGTGGCGTCGGAGGAGGGGGCCCGCGCTCATCCTCGCCTGCCCCATGCAGATCCGCTAGAGGGGGCGGCGTCAGAGGAGGGGGAGGCCGGATGTGCCGCCCTCGCGCGCCATTGTTGAGCCATCGTGCAGATCCGCCAGAGGAGGGGGCTGCGCTGGAGGGGGCGGTGCCTGAGAAGGGGGTGGCGTCTAAGGAGGGGGCAGCTCCGTAGAAGGGGGAGGAGGGGGTGGCTGAATCTGTCACCCTCGCACACCGTAGTGGGGTCTCTGCCCAGATCCACCGAAGAAAGGGGCGGCGCTAGAGGGAGCGACGTCAGAAGGGGGCGGCGCCAGAGGAGGGGGCAGCACTGGGTGGAGTTCTTGGTGAGAGAGAGAGAGAGACAGATGGGGGGGGGGGAGAGAGAGGGTGATGAGAAGGGCGGTGGTGGTGGGTTGAGGGACACCCACCGACTACTGTTTGGTGTATATAGCACTCACGGGTGATTGTGGGTCAAATGGGCCACGAGAAAATACATAGCGACAGTTGATTTATTGGGCCACCGCTATAAAGTATAGTTGTGGCGGGTGGTTTATTGGGCCGCTGCTAAAAAAATATAATAACAGCGGGTAGCAAACTAGGCCGCCGCTAAAAATGATTCTAATTTATAGTGATGGCTCATTTTAGCTGGCCCCGCTATTGGCCCATATTGTTGTAGTGTGGATCTCCTGTGCACTGACCCCTTTAGTGGTCTAGGATAGATGACTTGTGCGGCAAGGACCTCTTGGTGATGGTGTTTCTATAAACCCTAGAGATCCTTACCTATATATGTATCCCATGCTTTGCACATCATAATGAATCTATTCTTCCCGGCCATATTGCTTTCATGGTATCACGAGTCTTGGTCCTTGCCCTGATTCATTCTCTTCCACTACTCTAATCCTATATGTGCCCTCTCTTTGCCTGCACCCCTCTATGGCTAGGTCTCCTCCATAGTCCCCCACAGCATCTACCGCCACCACCATAGCAGAGAAGTAGTGCCTGGAAGCTATTGAAGCCGATCATGTCAAGCGCTAGGAGGCACGCGACATCGCCCTTGACGAGGCCACCAAGGTTGAGCGTGAGGTCGCCAATGCTGCCAAGGAGCTCGATGCCATCGCCACCCGCCAACGCGCGGCCCTGCAACATGCTTCAGAGGCATGCAGGACCACCACCGCGCGTGATGATGATATGCTTGACTCCGACGTTGAATCCCTTCCTTTGGACCATGATTCTAGCGATCTTCATCAGGCCATGCTTCAACATGAAGCTGCTGCTATGATCAATTTGCACGCCTAGTGGGTGGGTGTCTACAATATCCGAATCCTCGTCCACTCCATCCTTGATCTTGCCATCGGCAATTACGTCCGATGGCACGATTAGTTCCTCCTCATCGTTGTCAAGTATTCCCTAGAGGGTCACTTCCTCCTCGACTCGCTGACTTTGAACTTACCCGATTGGGTGTGCATGGATTGTGTTGTCAAGTCGTGGCTTGCTGGCACCATCTCCACCGATCTGGTCAAGACTGTGCTGGATCGTGATGCTATTGCATGCGCCATTTGGCTTGCCCTGGAATCCCAATTCCTGGGAAACCAAGGGAGTCGTGCCCCCACCTCGATGCCCAGTTTTGAAACTTCATCCAGGGTGACCTCTCCATCTCTGACTACTACCGCCAGCTCAAGAATATGGTAGAAGGACTTGCTGCCCTTGGTGAGTCGGTCACCGACCGCACCATGGGACCCAATGTCATCCGAGGCCTCAACAAGCGCTTCCAAGACATCGGCCACTATCTCCGCCGCACTCGCCCCTTCTCGCCGTACAAGGACATCGTCTTCGAGCTGTCTCTCGAGGAAATGACCATGGCTTAGCAGTCACCAACACCTCCCACCACCCTTGTCGCTACCCCGAGCAAGTCTTCTACCTCCTGCTCCGGTGGGCGATCCTCTAACCAGTGCAGCAGCTCCGAGGACGCATGCACCAAGCCCAAGCAACAGCAGTGCCAGAATAGCAGGCCTAGACCCAAGCCATTTGGCCCTGCCTTGCCTGCCTCGGGTGGCACCTCCACCTCTGCTAGTGATCTTGGGTCGGCCAAGGGCAGGCTAGCTTCTCCCTGGCCCTTTCTTTGTAACCCGTGGGCTAGATCCATTCAAATGGGGCCCAGTCAGTGGCGTCCTCTGGAATCCCTGCTCCTCCCAGCTGGCATGCTGCAGCAATAAGCACTGCTGGCTCAGGCGCAGGCTTACGTCGTGCAGTAGAATGCCCATCAACAAGCACAGATTGAGGCCCAACTCCAGGCGCAACAACTCTAGGCATAGCAGCTCCAGGCACAAGCCCAACTCCGGGCGTAGGACAACTCCAATGGGCACCACCAGGGTTTCAAAACCCCCCTGTCATCCCCTCCTCCTGGGATCAGCAGTCCTTGGCCTCAGCATACAACACCATGAGTCTTCAACAGTCATTGATGAATGACTTCTATCTCGACTCAGGTGCTTCTTCCCATATGGCTTATCCTAATTTACTCTCACACACTTTTATTACGTGGTACCCTAATCCTTTATATATCATTATCGGTAACGGTTTTCTTATGCCTGTCATAGCCATAGGTTCTATACAGCTGCCTGGTACTATCTTTCTTAAGAATGTTCTTACTTCACCTTTGCTCATTAAGAATCTTATCTCTGTGTGTCGTTTTACTACTCACAACAAAGTTTATGTGGAGTTTGACCCTTTTGGCTGTTTTGTGAAGGACTTGCGCACCGCTCTACCCCATTAGCTGGCCGCCAGCCACAACCCTTCTCAGTGACATCGTCTCCTCCTTCACTCACATTTGGCATCAACATCTAGGTCATCTAGATCATGAGGCGTTATCCAAGCATGCTTCTATCTTACATTTATGAAACAAAGAAGCTACATACTTGTTGTGTCATGCGTATCAGTTAGGCTGACATGTTCGCCTACCTTTTCATACTTCATCCTCTCATGCATCAAACAATTTTGATCTTATACATTGTGACCTTTGGACATCACCTGTTATTAGTGTCTCAGGTTACAAATTCTACTTGGTCATCTTGGATGATTGCTCGCACTTTTTGTGGACTTTTCCACTTCACCTGAAGTCTGACACGTTCCCTACCATTGCTAATTTCTTTGCCTATGTAGCTACTCAGTTTGGAACCTCTGCTAAAGTTGTACAGTGCGACAATAGGCAAGAGTTTGACAACTCCAGCTCCCGCTCCTTTTTCCACACTCATTGCGCTCATCTTCATATGTACTGCCCCTACGCCTCGCCCCAGAACGGTAAAGCTGAGCGTATCATACGTTCCACCAATAATATCACTCACTCGCTTTTGTTCCAGGCTATCATGCCACCGTCCTATTGGGCCGATGCACTCACCACTACCACAAACTTGCTAAACATCCAACCCACCAAAACAATGCACTTTATCACGCCATATTTTGCTATTTATGGCACTATGCCATCCTACGACCATCTATGCATTTTTGGGTGTGTTTGCTATCCAAACCTCTCCACCACACCTAGCCACAAGCTCGCACCTCGCTCTACCAAGTGCATCTTCCTCAGGTTTTCTCCTCATCACAAAGGGTACCGTTGTCTTGGCACTATTTCTAACCGCATCATCATCTCTTGTCAAGTCACCTTTGACGAGACCGTGTTTCCCTTTGCTAAGGAAACTCCTTGTCCCTCTTCAGCGGACATTGACTTCCTTGATGATTCCACTAATGCTTCGCCGGCGCCCGTCGGGCCGGTGAAGCCTCTGTTACCTGCAAGTCCTAGCGTCTCCTTACCCGCATAGGCACATACGGTTGATCCACCTCCCATAGAGCCGACATCCTTCTTGGAGTGCCCCCAACCAGCTTCCCGCCTGGCGCACCCCCAACCACCTCCCCGTCCGGTGCCGCATGCCCGGCCCCGACTGGAATGCCTGGTCTGTCCTCGACCCCACCGTCCATCAGTTTGACTGCACCTGAGCTAATCCACACTGGCTGTATTCCCGGCCGGGTTGATCCTCACCGATCGATCGATGCCTTCCGTCACATCTACACTCGACAACAACGGACTGGGCTCGATCCCATGCTATGCTCCCCCAGCGGGGCTCCTGGTCAGGCGCCTCAACTTAAGGGTGTTGTGCCTATTTTGCCCATGGTCGACCAACATCGAATGACCACCCGGGAAAAGCACGGGTTTAAGCTGCCGTCCTTGTATCATGTGGCGACCCTCTCTCCTATCCCGAGGACTTTGAAGAACCAAGAAGGCGACTATAGGGGTTGGGGTGACGGGAGCCAATTAATATTTTTCTCAAGAACATGGCCTGTGTCCCAATTACAACCCAAGCCAACATCTAAACAAATCAATAAGGTCACACATACAAACTTGTGATGTGCCGAACCTAGGAATGATCAACACCAGCAGAGAAGTACAGCAGAAACAAAAGGTGAATAGCCAAACTCAAACCAATGGAAGAAACTCACACAAAAACATGCAGTTCTATCAGAATATCAGTAATGTTGATCGGCATTTGAGATAGAGCATCGATAGTGCCCATCGAATTGTCGATAGTGCCGATTGATAACGTATAGAAAACAAAATTCCTGATTAAGACATCAGCAATGCCGATCTGATTTCAATCGCACACCGGCAGTGCCATTGCAAAGATCAGTAGTTCTAATCGACCCTCGAGAGAACAGAAAATGCTCTTAGGATTCGGCAAGGAAATTAGCAAAACCGAATCAAATGAACACATAGAATCATGAAACTTGGACAGAAGATGTCTCATGTAGGACGTTTCATTTCGAAGTGGAATCACACGAAAAGCTCAAGAATTTATCACAAATTTAAAATTCTACTGAAAAGCCTAGGGTTTGAATGTTCTTGAGGAAATTCACGAAATCAAAGGTGCTCTTGCCTAGGATTCAATCAAGGATCCATCAAGGAATGTTTAGGCATGTCCTAACACCAAGATCACCCAAGATATTCATCCCAAAACCCAATCAAAACCGAGATGGAAAATACCCACAAAAATAGCTCTAAGAATAGGGAAAAAGAGAAATTCGAGATTTAGGGAGAGGAGAAGATCTTGAGCACGAAATTGAATTTCATATCATTGATTCTTGCATACAAGATTCATGGATACATGGCTAGGAAGCCACCCTTTTCCTCCCACTCTTTGGAAAAGAAAAGATTCTCTCTCACACATTCTCTTCTCTACACTACAACATGAAGCACTCTCCTAGCTATATGGAATGAAAACCTAACACAAGGCTAATGGGAAGGGACACCCTCTCCCACCAGCCCTACCACACTACTCTTGACCTACATAGCATTGCCACCTACCACCAAGGACAAACTTGTCCATCTCTTTTTCCTTCGTCGGACGATCGGGATGCCAGGTGAAGTCAAGGGTGATCCACACCGTACACGTGGAGAGGCAAGAAGCACAGATGGTTTCACGGTTGAGCCTCAAAACTATGGTGGTGATGAAGATGACATGTTGACCAAGTCAAGGCGAGTGGGATGTCGGTGCAAGTGACAAGGGGCCCAATGGGAAGGGACCAGGAGAGACTTGCCGGTGGTCAGGATCGCAGGACTAGGTGACATGCGTCGACATTGAGAAGTCATGCTTTGAGAAGCGTGCAAGGCAGTTTCCCAATTTGGGCCTCAAAACTGGTGGCAGTGGTTGGTGGTGCACGTGGCACCATCACAGAGCTTTCGTCGAGGCAAGGCAAAGTTGTGAAGGGCTCGACAGCATTTGGGCGACGAGGAAAAAGATTGACGGTTGTGCCCCTGGTGGTAGGTGGCAGTGTATTTTAGGTGAGGGGTAGGATGGTCTTTAGGACAATCCCTAGACCTATATAAGGAGAGGTAGGGGTGGTGGAAGAGGTGCCTCTCTTTTCCATTAGCCTTGTGTTAGGTTTTCAATCAAAGTGCTAGGAGAGGTCTTCATGTTTTAGTGGAGAGGAAAGTGTATGTGAGAGACAAACTTTTCTCTTCCAAACAGTGGGAGGAAGAGGGTGGCTTCCTTGCCATGTATCCATGATTCTTCTATGCAAGGATCAATTATATGAGATTCAATTTCGTGCTCAAGATCTTCTCTTCTCCCTAAATCCCGAATTTGTCTTTTTCTCTATTTTTGGAGCTATTTTTATGGGGATATTCAATCTCTATGAAACCATGTGGATATGTGCCACGGTTTGCAAAATGTGATGAGTAATTGACATTGGATGATTTGGTGTTTGAGTTAAAATGTGATAATCTGGGGATTGCATGAGTTGTGCATGATTATGGTTTTAACTAACCAGAGTTGGTGACTGAGTTGGAGAAGTTGAAGGACTTGGGAAATGTGTTTGCTTGTCTCATGATGTGTAGATCAATGGAGTCGACTTGGCGGTCAACGGCGAGAGGATCGGGCACAAGTAGGGGACTTGGGGCTGGATGATCGGCATGCCGGGTGAAGTCAAGGGTGATCCACACCGTACACGTGGAGAGGCAAGAAGCACGGACGGTTTCACGGTTGAGCCTCAAAACTGTGATGGTGATGAAGATGGCATACTGACCAAGTAAAGGCGAGCGGGATGCCGGTGCAAGTGACAAGGGGTCCCGATGGACATGGACCGAGAGAGACTTGCCGGTAGTCATGATCGCGGGACAAGGTGACACGCATCAACATCGAGAAGGCACATTTTGAGAAGTGTGCAAGGCTGTTTCTCGGTTTGGGCTTCAAAACTGGCGGGGGTGATTGGAGGTGCACGTGGCACCATCGCGGAGCTTGTGTCGAGGCAAAGCAAAGTTGTGAAGGGCCCGATGGTGTTCGATGAAGGAAAAAGAGTTGGGTGGTTTGGCCCCTGATGGTAGGTGGCAATGTAATATAGGTCAAGGGTAGAAGTGTCTTGGACCCTAGGCCTATATAAGGAGAGGTGGCTGGTGGGAGAGGTGCCTCTTCCAATTAGCCTTGTGTTAGGAACTCATTTCAAAGTGCTTGGAGAGGTCTTCATGTAATTGAGGAGAGGAGACGGTGTGTGAGAGATATCTCTTTCTCTTCCAAGAAGTGGGAGGAAGAGGGTGGCTACCTAGCCTTGTATCCATGGATCTTGTAAGCATGTTTCAATGATATGAGATTTATTTAATTGCTCAAGATCTTACTCTCTCCCTAAATCCCAAATATCTCTTTTTCCCTATTTTTGGAGCTATTTTCATCAGAATTTTTTATTTCACTTTTGGTTGAGTTTTTGAGGTAGATTTCTTGGTTATCTTAGTGCTATGATGAGCTAGAACAATCCTATATGGGTCCTTGACCAAATCAAGATCTAGCTCCTTCAATTTAAAAGATTTCTCAAGTTCTCCCTTTTTGGTGTTCTTGGCACAAGATCTAAAATTTGTGATGATTCCTTGAGCCAATTGAGTGGATCTTTTAGGATTAGGGTCGTGATGTATTGAGGATTATCTGATCCAAAAATTGCATGTTTTGGAGATCATTTGGTAGAGTTTTGGGGAGATTTTGGGGGAAAATCATGACAGTTTTGTTCTCCGATCATGTGGCGCGAACACCTGGAGTCCATCAACCATTTGTTCTAGGCCTCCACCTGCTGCCTCACTTGTGTCAGAGTCGATGTCGTGGTCGTCCTTTGCCATGAAGCAAAGCCCGATGAAGTCATCCTTCCTCTTGACTCGTGGGTTTTCAACCTCCTACTCCAAGCTTGTAAGGCCTTCGCTTGATGTGAGATTGACATCGCTCAAGGTGGCAACGCAGGTGCATGCAATGGCCTTAGTGAACTTCTTGGAGTTCTTTCCCTTCTTGTAGAAGCGGTTCTTCTTCTGCTTGAACTCTTCAGTGTTGTTGTCATGATACTATTGGTGGTTTCTAGATGCCTATTTTATCTTCCAAAAAGGGATGTTTTGCATCTTAATTTGGTGGTTTGGACTAACAATTAACCCCACATTTGTATATATTTGTAGTTGTTCTGTTTTGCATGTAATCTCAGGAAACAGGTGTAAAACAGGGCAATTATGGATAAAGAACTAAAGAGAAACGAAGATGGACCAGATGTGGAGCCGCGCCGATCGGCGCACGAAGGAAAAGATGATGAAAACACGACCCAGTCCGGGAAAGACGAAGGCCCAACCCAGTAGGAGTCAGAGTCGGTGGAAGTTGACCTAATCCCGTCGGGTATAAAAGGAAGATAATTATCAAGAGCCAAGACGGATGACAGAAGACAACAATCACGAGAATCAGTTATTAGAACTAGAGTTCCAGGATATTGGCGGCAAAGGTCGGTCAACACCGACGAGATCCACCAGAAGGGAGGTCGCGCCAATCGGCGCGAAGCTAGCACCGATCGGCTCGTGCGCGTTCCAGCGCTATTTCTCATCCCTCTGCTACGTCTAGCGGAAGGATGAGTGAGTAGTCTCATATTCTCTTCTCTAGTGTGGGGATCTGGTCATGTAACTCTCATACTATTGATACTCTCTGGATGAATTCAATCTATGTGATGAACTAAATTGCACATCTATTTATCCTTTTCGTTAGTGTCTTGTACAATAATAGAGTCATCACTCGAGTTGATAAGAACAAGGTTGCATGCCAGTGCACCAATCCTAAGGAGAGAATCCTTCATTGTCCTGTTACCTCTTCAATAACATTCACCCACCATTCTCTCACCGTCATCATTCACACCAACAAACCCATTGCAATTTGTTAGTAACCCTTTAATAGTAATAGTTCCACTCGTTTCTTGTGGGTTCGATAACCTTGGAATACTCTGAGGGAAAAAGAGCTACAACTGTACACCGTCCTCTTGCGGTATATAAGTGGGTGCATAATTACGACCAACAAGCTACCTTTTTCTGGCGCCATTGCCGGGGAGCAAGCGAGTTCTTTTACTATTAATATTTTACTAACGTCTAATCCTCTCTTTACTAGTTGTTTTTCTTTTTGTGTTTTGTGTGAATTTTTAGAATGAGTAAGATAGGACCTTCTCTAACGCTCAGGGAGCTTTCTCTACCATCTCCAGACGTGCTGGTGCCTCAATCATCAGATGAGAAGGCCACAGCCTCCTCATATGTGTTGAACCCCATTATTATTAGCATGGCTGAAGGAAACAAGTTCTTTGGAGCGAAAGAGGAGAACCCCTATACTCACTTACAAGATTTGGAGGCACTTTGCCAAACATTCTATCATGAAGGAGTACCTCAGGATCTTTAGAGGTGGCTGCTTTTCCCATTCTCTTTGGGAGGAAAAGCCAAAGAGTGGCACAAAGCAGCATCTCGATAAGCAAAAGGTAAGTGGAGTGAGTTAGTTGGAAATTTTTGTCTCCACTATTTTCCTTTGCCAAAGGTGCAGAAGTTGAGAAGAGAGGTGGTGAATTTCTTACAAAAAGATGAAGAATCTCTCGCAGAAGCCTGCACGCGTTTTCAAATATTGTTGAAACAAGGACCTGACCTCGGCATTGATGAGAATATGTGTGCTCAAACCTTCTACATGGACATAAACAAGGCATCAAGGATGCATTTGGATGGATCGGCCGGAGGAAGTTTTCTGAGATCGACAGCCAAGGCAGGGATCAAATTGTAAGGTAAAATTGCCAAAAATGAAGCTTTGCACAAGCATTGGGAAGAATATCTGGAACCAAATCGTCAATACCCAGAAGTTATGCAGAAGGAAGAGTCGTCGGTCGAACAGATCTTGATGTCCGAGAGTAGAGCAATGATTACTTCAGATCATAAATTCAAAGAAATAGAGCTCATCAGACCCGCCTCTGTGGATCTGACGTGTGCACCGATCGATGTAGTCTCTGAGCCGATCGGCGTAGTTGCAATGACAGGAGAACCAATCACCCTGATGACTCCATTGAGTTGCAAGGAATATACCAAGATAAAAGCTGCAATTCTGGACAACCACCTGAAGGAATTTGAAGGCAACTTTGCTAAACCAAAGGGGGATAGAACATTGGTGAATGCTAAACCACTTGATGAATTTGAGCTGATGGACTGGATTCCTATTTATTTTTTGCGTGAGTTGCTCAATATGAGAAGATCCTTCAGCCCGTACGATGCTTCTGAAGCCGGAATTGAGTATAATTTCTCAAGTAATCATCGGAAATTTTCGATCAAGAGATTATTGGGAGATTTTTAAGGAAGCTTTACAAGGATGATATAGAGCTTGATGGAACGGAGGTGAACACAAGCGAAGAGATTGCTAGACAGTTGATTTAAGCCATCTCCCTATGAAGAATTATGTGGTGTGTATGTTGTAAGTCTCACTGAAGAGGAAGAAGAAGAACCATACATACCATGTGAGATATCGGGGAAGAAATTTCCAAAAGCCTTATGTAACTTTGGTTCTCGTGTCAACTTGATGACTTATGATGCATTCATGAGCATGCCTTATGAGACTCAACAACGTCTGATGGGGACTGAACTTGAGCTAATCATGGTGGATGGAGGGAAGACCAAGCCACTAGGAGTGATCAAGAATGTTGAAATTGAGACCAGCTCAAAAACAATATCGATAGATTTCTTCGTTCTAGACAACAAAGAAACTTGGATTGAAGATATCATTCTAGGAAGGCCATTCTTAAGATTAGTATAAGCTATTCTGGATGCTAGGAAATGTCAAATTACGCTACTCCTAGGAGAGGAAGAAGTGCAATTTCAATTTAATGATCCGTCTGATCAAGCCCCTTCTTACAGTCAGGAATTCTACCTAGAGGAAGACGAGAAGATAGGGATGGATATGGGAGACCCACTGGACCACATCCTACGCGGATCTCACAAGCATACTGCCAGTGCCGATCGGCGCAACAACTACGCCAATCGAATCAACCAGGAAAATCCCGCCGATCGGCGCAACGCCTGTGCCAATCGGCTCAAGCAGGGAAATCCTGATTTTGAACCTCTCAGGGAGCTGGATCCAGATGGAGCACCAGAAGTGGAATAGAAGGAACTTCCAAAGGAGCTATGCTATGAATATCTAGGGAAGAATAGAACATATCCAATTATTGTGAACAACACCCTAACGAATGAAGAAACAGAGAAGCTACTTGCTATGCTCAAAAGGTATAAGAAAGCCATTGGTTACACATTGGATGACATCAAGGGAATCAGCCCCGCATTTTGCACCCACAAGATTAACCTGGAGGAGAATGCTAAACAAGTGGTTGAAGGGATGCAAAGGTTGAAGGAATCAATGAAGCCAGTGGTTAAAAAGGAGATTTTGAAACTGCTTAATGCAGGCATGATCTATCCTGTTGTTAATAGTGAAAGAGTTAGTCCAGTACATTGTGTGCCCAAGAGAGGAGGGTTGACAGAGTGCCTAATGAGGACACTGAGTTGATCCCTCAAAGGATTGTAACTGGATGGAGACTGTGCGTAGATTACAGAAGTTTGAACAAGGTGACAAAGAAATTTCACCGGTAAGACCGGTAAGACGAGATGCTTGAAACGTTAGCAAAGAATTCATACCTTTATTATTTGGATGGATATAGTGGTTTCTTTCAAATATCGGTAAGACCAGAAGATCAGCAGAAAACTACTTTCACCGGCCCTTTTGGGACATATGCATATAGAAGGATGCCATTTGGTCTTTGCAACACGCCTGCCATATTTCAAAGATGCATGAATGCAATGTTTGCCGAATTCATATAAGACATTGTGGAGGTATTTATGGATGACTTCACCGTGCATGGTGCTGATTTTGATTGTTGTTTGGAGAATTTGGAGAAGGTTTTAAAAAGGTGTGTTGAATGCGACTTAGTTCTTAATTGGGAGAAGTGTCACTTTATGGTAACAGAAGGGATAGTACTTGGTCATGTCATATCTAATAGAGGGATAGAGGTTGATAAAGTAAAAGTATCTATAGTTGAGAAATTACCTCCCCCTACTGATCTCACAACTTTAAGGAGTTTTCTTGGACATGCCAACTTCTATCATAGATTTGTTAAGAATTATTCGAAGATTGCTAAGCCCCTGATAGAATTACTGAAGCAAGATACAAAATTTGTCATGAACGATGCAAGACTCTTTGCCTTTAGAAGATTGAAGGAAGCTCTATGCTCTGCACCCATTATGCAGCCACCTGATTGGAGTTTACCTTTTGAAATTATGTGTGATACAAGTAATTATGTAGTTGGAGCTGTTCTTGGACAATGGAAGGAAGGTAAAGTGCATGCTATTTATTATGCTAGCAAAACATTGAATGAGGCGCAGATCAATTATACAACAACTAAAAAAGAGATGTTAGTTGTTATCTTTGCTTTTGAGAAGTTTAGATCCTACATTCTAAATTCTAAGGTGATTGTATATACTGATCATGCTGCTGTAAGATACTTAGTTTCAAAGAAGGAGTCTAAGCCTCGGTTAATGTGATGGGTATTGATGCTGCAAGAATTTGATTTGGAGATAAGAAATATGAAAGGAGTAGAAAATTCTGTAGCAGATCATTTATCTCATCTTGAATCATTATCAACTGAGCCAATCAGAGATGAAATGCAACAAGAGCAGTTGTTTGCCGCATTTGATCGTAGAGAGAATTGGATCATGGATATTATCAAAGATTTCAAGGGACAAACATATATGATGAATAAGAACACGAGGAGAAGAGTTAAGAGTGAAATAAGAAAATTTATATGGGCCGACCCATACTTGTATAGGTATTGTGAGGATGGAGCTGTACGGAGATGTGTACCCAGAGAGGAAAGAGCGAGCATTTTAGCAAAGTGTCATTCTTCGGATTATGGGGGACATTATGGCTACTTCAGAACACATGCAAAGGTATGGGCAAGTGAATTCTATTGGCCTACAATGCATGAAGATGCAAAGAGGTATGTTGCAACATGTGCTCAATGCCAACAAATCGGGAATGTTAATAGTAGGTGTTGAGGACATCACCATGCTGGATACGCTCATATCATGGCCTTCCCCAAGTTACAAGTCGTCACCAACTTGGTCGCCGCGTTCGTCTCGGATTCAGCCGACACCCCTTCACGGTTTTGATGATATCTCCCACATCCGACGTCCAAACGAGACGTTCTTTGATGCGTTGGAAAGGGGACGACGACGCCGTCGTTTTGGTTCTGGTCCTAGATTCAGAAGGGTCGTAAGTCATAATATGTGACCATGACAAGGTGCTGTGCCACCTATTTTGGGCCAACTTGGCCATGTATCGTGTCGGGCCTTAAGCCCATGTTGTGGACGCCCCCCCCTGGTCGCCCCCAACCCTAGGACGTCCTTGTTTCCTACATAAACTCAGTAGCTGCCGTCTTTTAGTTTCAGGTTTCGTTTAGTTCAGTTTTCTAGAGAGAAACTTGATCAAATTATTGAAACTGTGGCGACAAGTCCTTTTACAGTAATCTAGGACCCCTGTTCTGTTCTACACCATTGTGGTGATTAGTCCTTTTGTGTTTAGAGCTTCAACCTTTTCTTGTGATTCGCTTCATCCATATTTGCAATTTCAGATTGCGTATTTATCCTCTCTTGCTTGTGTTCTCGATTTCGCTTGCAGGAACAATCAAGTTGTACTTGGTGTAACGGTTGCGGGGTTGGATCGTGTCTGATTCAAGCCGGGTCATCGACGCCGAGTTCCCCAAATTCGAGTTTATCCCCTTACCTCTCGGAAGATCGGGTCATATTCACATCAAGTGGTATCAGAGTTTCAACCTTTTCTTGTGATTCGCTTCATCCATATTTGCAATTTCAGATTGCGTGTTTATCCTCTCTTGCTTATGTTCTTGATTTCGCTTGCAGGAACAATCAAGTTGTGCTTGGTGTAACGGTTGCGGGGTTGGATCGTGTCTGATTCAAGCCGGGTTGTCGACGCCGAGTTCCCAAAAATCGAGTTTATCCCCTTACCTCTCGGAAGATCGGGCCATATTCACATCATGTGGTATCAGAGCTTGAACCTTTTCTTGTGATTCGCTTCATCCATATTTGCAATTTCAGATTGCGTGTTTATCCTCTCTTGCTTGTGTTCTCGATTTCGCTACTAGTGAGTTTACAGGTTTTGCTCTCTTTTGGTGGAATGATCTTTGCAATACTAATGTTGCTATACCTACCACTTGGCCTGTTTTGAAACAACGCATGAAATCTCGTTTTGTTCCTCCTTATTACCAACGTGATTTACGTTTGAAATTATAATCTTTAACACAAGGTAGTAAAACAGTAGAGGAATATTATCAGGAATTGCTTATTGGTTTAGCACATTGTGATATACATGAAGATGATATTGAAACTAGTGCTAGATTTTTTGGTGGTTTGAACCGTGATATCCAGAATATTGTTGACTATAAAGAGTGGAATAGGTTCAGCCAATTGTATCATATTGTTCTTAAGGCTGAACGAGAAGTACAGGGACGCCTTCCATAACAATCTTGCAGGTCCAACACTAAGCAATATCTCCAGCAACGTACTGGAGTAGAGATCTTGAAGAGTCATGTTGCTAAGCCACCAACAACAACTTTTCCACTTGCGCCTTCTTCTACAGCGCAATCGTCTAGCGTGCAGCACCAACACCAGAAGAAGGTTACTACTTTCGGTACTAGGAGTGGCTCTTCCACCATCATTATTTGCCACCGCTGCAAGGGCATGGGACATGTCATGAAGGATTGCCCTAGTCATCGTGCTTTCATCGCTACCGCTGATGGGTATGAAAGTTCTAGTGATGCTGAAGATGAATTTGCTTGTATGCCTAACCTTGTTGCAGATTCGACGGAGGAGCAGGAGACTACCACCATTGATTCTATTGCTGCCGCCGCGGGCTTTCTTAGGCTCATTGTACAGCGTGTGTTGACCACTCGGGTGGGACAAGAGGAAGAACAACAACGCAACAATTTATTCTACATGTACCTCATTGTTGTGGACCGCCGTGTTCTCACCATCATTGATACTGGGAGCTATAAAACTTGGTAAGTTCTGATTTGGTAAGCAAACTTGGCTTGACCACGCATGCACTACATCAGCCCTACCACATCAAATGGTTCAACAATAGTGGTACGGCACAGGTAACTCGATCAGCACGCATACACTTTTCAGTAGGTTCTTATCAAGACTATGCTGATTTTCATGTTGTACCTATGTAAGCATGTTCGCTTTTATTAGGCCGTCCATAGGAATATGATACGGATGCTGCCCACCATGGTAGAACTAATACATATACATTCATTCATAAGGACGGGAATATTACTTTGCGTCTGTTATTGCCTGCTGATATTAGAAATCATTTTAAACTGCTTGCTGAAAATACTGAGAATAAACATGATAACAAACAACTTTCTGATGTTAAACATAAGGCTATTCAGTTAAAGGGAGGTGTTTTTCTTGCAATGACATCCACTGTTACTGATCTTTGTGATAATCATGATGCACCTTGCTATACTATGCTTTGTCATGATATATCTTCTATCGATGATCATGTATCTTGTACTTTGCATTAGGCTAGTACTAACCTTTTACAGGAGATTGATGCTGAGATGGAGTCGAGGGTGACTCCAATTCAAGAAGGGGAGGATGATGAGAACATCACCAAGCTGGATACACGCATATCATGGCCTTCCCCAAGTTACAAGTCGTCACCAACTCGGTTGTCGCGTTCGTCTCGGATTCAGCCGACACCCTTTCACGGTTTTGATGATATCTCCCACATCCGACGTCCAAACGAGGCGTTTTTTGATGCGTTGGAAAGGGGACGACGACGCTGTCGTTTTGGTTCTGGTTCTAGCTTCAGAAGGGTCGTGAGTCATACTATGTGATCATGACAAGGTGCTGTGCCACCTATTTTGGGCCAACTTGGCCATGTATCATGTCGGGCCTTAAGCCCATGTTGTGGACGCCCCCCTGGTCGCCCCAACCCTAGAACATCCTTGTTTCCTACATAAACTCAGTAGCCGCCGTCTTTTAGTTTCGGGTTTTGTTTAGTTCAGTTTTCTAGAGAGAAACTTGTTCGAATTATTATAACTGTGGCAACAAGTCCTTTTACAGTAATCCAGGACCCCTGTTCTTGTTCTACACCACTGTGGCGATTAGTACTTTTGTGTTCAGAGGTTGAACCTTTTCTTGTGATTCTCTTCATCCATATTTACAATTTCAGATTGCGTGTTTATCCTCTCTTACTTGTACTCTCGATTTCGCTTGCAGGAACAATCAAGTTGTGCTTGGTGTAACGGTTGCGGGATTGGATCGTGATTGATTCAAGCCGGGTCGTCGATGCCGAGTTCCCCAAATTTGAGTTTATCCCCTTACCTCTCGGAAGATCGGGCCATATTCACATCAAGTGGTATCAGAGCTTGAACCTTTTCTTGTGATTCGCTTCATCCATATTTGCAATTTCAGATTATGTGTTTATCCTCTCTTACTTGTATTCTCGATTTCACTTGCAGGAACAATCAAGTTGTGCTTGGTGTAACGGTTGCGGGGTTGGATCGTGTCTGATTCAAGCCGGGTCGTCGACGCCGAGTTCCCCAAATTTGAGTTTATCCCCTTACCTCTCGGAAGATCGGGCCATTTTCACATCAAGTGGTATCAGAGCTTGAACCTTTTCTTGTGATTCGCTTCATCCATATTTGCAATTTCAGATTACGTGTTTATCCTCTCTTGCTTGTTTTTCTTGATTTCGCTTGGTGTAACGATTGCGGGGATGGATATACATGAAGATGTTGAGGTGGAGTTTGAGGTCGTTGTTCAACGTCCTCAATGCGGTGGCCAACAGTGTTGATGTGACCCATCAACTCGACCATCTTCGTTTCCATGAATGTACGCTGGTCCGTAAGAAGCTTCGTGAGCTCGGCCTTGGACACGCAATCATTGAAGTCTGTAGGGGACTCCAACTCTCTAGGTGTCCCTTTCCCTTTCTCTTACATGGTTAAAAGCAAATGACAAGACTAAACAAAAAGATTAGCCCTATCAACTAGCAGGCAACAGAGGGTGTAGAAAGTGGACAACAATATCAGAAGCAATGTATCACAATCTTGCAAGTGTTCTTACCAAAGCCAAACCGGTCGACACAATCTGTAGTTGAGCTTGGGTAACGGTTGCGGGGTTGGATCGTGTCTGATTCAAGCCGGGTCGTTGACGCCGAGTTCCCCAAATTCGAGTTTATCCCCTTACCTCTCGGAAGATCGGGCCATATTCACATCAGTAGGAATGCGATGCCTCTTAAGTACAATCTCAAGTCGATATCTTTGATGTTTGGGTATGGATTTTATGGGGCCCTTTGTGAATTCTCATGGTTTCGAGTATATATTGGTCGCTATTGATAATGTCTCCAAGTGGGTTGAAGCAATGGCATGCAAGGCCAATACTACAAGAGAATCAAGGAGTATACTTCAGGAGCAGATATTTCCTAGGTATGGAGTACCAAGAATAATAATTATAGATGAAGGATCCCATTTTATAGGAGGAGAATTTACTAGGTTTTTAGCTAAATCTGGTGTTGAATATAGAATTGGAATAGCCTACCATCCCCAGACAAATGGACAAACAGAAACATCAAATAAGCAATTAAAGGGAATTCTGCAGAAGATTGTTACAATCAGTAGGGCCAGCAGTTGGGGCATGCCGGTGACAGCAGCAGCTCTGGTGGAGGCGGACAGGAATGGCGCGGTGCAAGTGGTGGTCAGCAGTGCGGCGGTTTGGATCTTCTCGGGTCCACCCCCCAGGCCGACACCACCGTGAGCACACAGCAGCTCGGCGACTCTCAATACCGCCAGCAGATGTTGCTGCAAGGCGATGCCTAGTTGATGGATACCAGTGCCTCCATGTACATGCACTCCTCTGAAGGTATACGCCTCCCCGGCTACTGATTCTTCGATCATAATAGGCAGTGGTGCACATATCCCTGTCACGACTCATGACCCTCGACTCCTTGATCCTTGACACCAATTCCGCTAAATTCATTTTGAACAACATCCTTGTCACTCCTTCCATAGTTTGTAACATATTATATGTTTGCCAGTTTACCCGCGATAATGGTGGTTCGATTGAATTTGACGCTTTTGGTTTCTATGTCAAGGAATCGAGGACGGGGCACATGATTCTTCGCTGCAATAGCTCGGGTGACCTCTACACCCTCTCACTAGTTGCCCAGTCCACTGCCAGCGCCCTTCTTGTAGCCTCCTCCTCCGTGTGGCATCGTCGTCTCGGCCATCCCGGTACAACGGTCTTAGCTAGTCTTAAGAAAAAACAACTTCATCTCCTGTAATTGCCATGCCTGTCAGCTCGGCAAACATGCTCATCTACCCTTTAGCTCATCTACTTCACACATTGTTTCTCCTTTTGAAATAGTTCATTGCGATGTTTGGACATCCCTCGTTACTAGTATTTCTGGCTGCTCCTATTACTTGGTTTTACTAGACGATTTCACTCATTTTTGCTCCACGTTTACCCTCAAGCACAAGTCTGAGGTTTGTCAGCACATTGCTGATTTTATCCCCTACATTCGCACATAATTTAGTTCCACCATTAAATGTTTCCAGGCTGACAATGGGACCGAATTTTTTAGCCATGCAATGGATGATCTCCTTGCTGCCCATGGGATTGTCTATCATCTCTCATGTCCCTACACTTTACCATAAAATGGTAAGGCTGAACGTGTTCTTCGCACCCTCAACAACTCTGTGCGTACCTTGTTCCTCCATGCGTCCATGCCACCCAAGTACTGGGTTGAGGCCCTCGCAGCTGCCACATACTTGCTTAATCGCTGACCCTCCTCCTCCATCCACAATGAGATTCCATACAGCCGTCTGTACAAAATGCCCGCTTCCTATGAGCACCTGCACGTCTTCGGATGTTTTTGTTATCCTAACTTTCAGGCCACATCCCCGCATAAGCTTGCCCCCTAGTCTGCCACCTGTGTCTTCTTAGGATACCCTTCTGCTCACAAGGGGTATCGCTGCCTGGATCTCTCCACGCGCCGGATTATTATTTCTTGTCATGTTATCTTTGATGAGCTTAGTTTTCCATTCGCTCATGACTCCCCCACACCCGCAAGCTACTTTGATTTCCTTCTTGGTCGCGACTTGGATATTGCACCTTGTTTTACCTATCATGCAGCTGGTAGCCCTTCTCCCGCTGATGCTCTAGGTGAGCACCTGCAGCCTTCACTTGGTGGGCGTGGTCCTGTGCCCCCACCAAGCCTTGATGTCTCCTCGCCTGGTGGGCATGGCCCTCTGCCCCTACCCGGCATCTTCTTCTCTGGAGGACGTGGTTCTGCACCCCCATCCGACACTTCGGATGCTCCTACTCCGGGCGGGTGTGGTCTCGTGCCCCTGTCAGGATCCCTCGATGACATAGGAGCTGCTGCTCCGAGCAGCTCTAGGTCAGACGCTCACCATCGATACCAGTGCCCAGTCAGCCCGTCATCATCTACAGTAGGCGACAGCCGTGTCCAGCGCCCTCGTCTCCTGCTGGCTCCCCACCTGCGCCAGCACGTCCAGTAGCTCCTGCTCTGGGTCCGGCACTAGCACCGTCCTGTCCCGCGATGTGCACACAGACTGGGACGATCTAGCATGTGTCATACAAAAACCTATCTACTATGATTCCTTCGCTGGTCCTGACAAATTATCGTAGTGGACTGGCGGACCATTACTGGTGGGCGGCTATGGTTGACGAGTACGAGGCGCTAATTGACAACGGTACCTGGCGCCTTGTACCTCGGCCACCTGGTGGTAATGTCGTCTCCGGGAAGTGGATCTTCAAGCATAAGTACCACTTTGATGGTACTCTTGCTCGTCACAAGGCGCGCTGGGTGGTCCATGGCTTCTCCAAGCAGCACGGCATCGACTATGATGAGACATTCAGCCCGATCGTCAAACCACCGACTATTTGGGCTGTTCCGAGCATCACTGCTTCTCGTTCCTGGCCGATTTGATAGCTGGATGTGAAGACCACCTTCCTTCACGGTCATCTGGAGGAGATAGTCTACTGTCAGCAGCCGCTCGGCTTCATCGATCCAGCGGCTCCTGACCATGTTTGCCTCCTTCAGCGCTCTCTCTACGGCCTGAAGCAAGCACCGCAAGCTTGGTACCAGCGGTTCGCCTCCTACATTCGCCAACTCATGTTCACTGCCTCAGCCTCCAATGTCTCACTCTTTATGTGTACAAAGAGGGTGGGGACATGGCCTACTTGCTGCTGTACGTCGACGACATCATCCTCACCGCCTCTTCGATAGGTTTCCTTCAGCACATCATCGACCGGCTCCACTCCGAGTCTGCCATGACGGATCTTGGGGATCTTCATCACTTCCTCAACGTCTTTGTTCAGCGCTCCTCCACTGGCATCTTCTTGTCTCCATGGCAGTACACCGTTGAGCTTCTTCAGCGTGCAGGCATGGCTGAGTGTCACTCCACGTCAACTCTTGTTGAAACTCATGCCAAATCTCCGTGACCGATGGTGCACCAGTCGCTGACCCCTCCATGTATAGAAGCATGGCCGGTGCCCTCCAACATACATGGTTTAGTAGGTGTGCCTCTTCATGCATGACCCGCGTGGATTTTGTGCTACTTGAAGGACACGCTCTCCTCCAGCCATCACCTAGGCGTCAGCCCGTTCAGTCCCTCACCGCATATTCAGATGCGGATTGGGCCGGATGTCCTGACTCCCAGCGCTCCAATTCAGGCTACTGCATCTACCTCGGTGACAATCTCATCTCTTTTTCCTCCAAGAGACAGACCATAGTCTCTCGGTCCAGCGCGGAGGCTGAGTACCGGGCCGTTGCACACGCTGTTGCTGAATGTTGCTGGTTATGACAACTTCATTAGGAGCTTCACATCTTAGTTGCTTGTGCGATTGTCGTCTATTGTGACAACGTGAGTGCTGTCTACATGACAGTTAATCCCGTTCATCACCGCTGCACCAAGTATATCAAGATCGATATTCAGTTCATCCACGAGAAGGATGCTTTGGGACAAGTGCGCATGCTTCATGTCCCATCTTCCCGTCAGTTCGCGGACATCATGACCAAAGGCTTGCCTGTGCAGCTCTTCAATGAGTTCTATTCTAGTCTTTGCATCCGAGACTCTCCCGCTACGACTATGGGTGGGTGTTAGACATACATATCTAGTACAGCCGTACATAGCCTATAGGCTAGTTATAGTCTTCCTTGTATAGGATATATCTTCCCTAGTTTAGGAGATTGTGTACTTGTACTCCATGCCATATTGGCTATATATATGAGAGGTCACGCCCCCTTCGGTGTGTGGTGTTTTCCCCAATTCTATCTCTCTACAACACCCTAGCCTTAGATGTGCAAGATGCTCAAGTTACTCTCCACTAGCACTCTAAAGATATGCAATATCTCCTCCTAGTGCCCTCTTCTATTCCTCTTGGACCTTACTAATTGCTCTCAGAGCTTCCACTGGCCAAGAGAGGTCACCAAGACTCCATCAACGAAGTTATATAGGCTTCTAACCTCCAACTAGCCTTTGCTCCATGAAATTAGCTTTTTGGGCCTACTGACCGGACTGTCCGGTCATTGCCTAACCAAACCGTCCAGTCACTACAACATTCAGCTCCAACGGCTCTGCCCCTGCTGACTTCTCTACTGACCGGACAGTCCAATCCATTTCTCTCTCCAGTCCAGAAACATTTCCAATGCTTGCTTCCTCGCTACCCAGAGTTACCTTGTACAGACCAGACCGTTAGGTCTATAGACCGGACCATCTGGTCCCTACAGACTTCAACTCTTGTTGTTTCCTTGCTGCTTGCTATAGGATCTAGACAGAAACCACTTAGTGACAGTATAGTCCGGTCACCTCTGACCCCTATGTCTGGTCACTTCGTCGAGAAGCTAAAACTTCCTCCTCCTTGCTTGACTTTGCTTCCCGGCTTCTACGAATAGCTCCTTTGCTTCTCCACTGTCACCTAGTGCCTGTGATTTCACCGAGCATTCATGCACATCTCTGACTAGACATGACCTAAGAGAAATGACCTAGACCCCCTTAACAGTCCAGTTTTTTCTATGGACTCAAAACCCTAACAATTAGACAAGTGTTCCCAACACTTGCTCCATAGCTTGTCCTTAGCCTTGATCCATCTTCATCAACCCTTGGAATCCATCGAGCTCATCAAGCATCCAGGCTTGTGGTCATTGTCATCAATCACCAAGGAAACCATCATTCATATGGTTTGTAATAGAGTTTAGAGATGATTCCTGCATAGACAACACCCGTGTAGATATTAGCCCACAATTTCATGGTTCTCATCTATCACCAAAACATTCGTACCTTGGGGATCCCATCATCAATGGTCATGAAGCTTACAATCTCCCCCTTTTTGGTGATTGATGACAGCCACTACTTATCATAATTTTAACAGGGAACAATAGGGCTAAAAGAGCTACACTACGATCGAGAGGAACCACAAAAGCATAAGAGAGAAAAGCACAAGGTCACTCAATCAATCATCAAGAGCTAAAAAGGAAAAGAGAGAAAAGCACACTCTAGATGATAATGCATGCATGTCATGAGAAGACATTAAAATAGCACAAAGACATGCAATGCGAGACATGAATGATGATATGCAACAGGTTAGCATGACAATGCATAAGAATCAAAAGCAAACAATCATCATCATGGAGTCACACACAAGCATATAGGGTAAATAAAGAAAGATAAACACTGCGTATGAAAATAAACCAAGTGAGATCAAGATGAGTCAAACACATATGAATGAAAAATATGACTCATCGAAACCCATGAACATCTGGATAAATCCATAAAAATAAGATCCAAATGTATCTAACTACCAAAACCAATGTACAAGTATGCTCCCCCTAGATACATGCTACTCTCGATCGCGCAGGATCATATTCCCACTCCCCCTAGACCTATGACTACTTCTCCCTCTTTGGCAACAAGCACCAAAACGTGGGGAAAAGTGACCATCTAAGCGCTTGTGGTCGAAGGAAGTGGTGCAACAATGTCCTCTGAGGGCTCTGCTCCTGGCTGCTCCTGTGCTGGATCCTGCTATGCTCCCTGAGCCTGTGCCACCTGAGCATCCATCTACTCGAAGAAGGCAAGGTCTACATGTGACTCAGACCCTCGGTCCGGCTCTACTGGTGTGACTGTGGCGGTCTCCTGAGCAATTGAAGCTTGGAGAAGAGCGAGATCCGCCACATTGTACTGTGAAAAACCTCCATGGACTAGATCCTCTACTACCTGAGGTGTGAGTGTGCTGTCTATAGCAATGGAAGGTGGAGCTGTAGCTGTAGCACACTCTAGAGCTACCCGGGTGTCTGCACATGTGATGTGGAGTTGTAGCTGTAACAGACTCCTGACTGATAGCTGTTGGGAGGTGGAGGGTCCTGCCATCTGCGAAGTAGAAGAGTGAGTTGGTAAAGTGAACAACACAGACACCAAGAAGGCGGACACGAGGGAGAACTGAGCTGGTGAGTGAGTCTATCCTGCTCCGCCTATCGGTAACACCCCTGAGTGTGACAACCCGAAGGACTGAGCTGTCATCAAAGCAGTGAAGGGACCTGGCTGTGCCGGCAGCTGTAGAAACTATGGAAGTGAAGGCTGTCCCTGCTACTGACTGGCCTATCTCTGAGTCATCTCTGCCACCTGTGCCATCAGAGTGGTTACTAGTGCCATCTGCTGTCTTTGAAGCTCTGCATGTCCCCTGATGACCTCCATCATCTGACATCTATCCTCAGCGGTGCTCTGGATGAACTCATCCAGGCGTCCTGCAAGTGCTACAATAGTGATAGTGTCCTCTGATTATGAACCTGTCAGCTGGGGAGGTGCTCCTGTACTAGCTGGCTCAGGAATCACTATCTCTGGATGAGCTGCCTGCTCGTGAGTGACTGGCGGTGGCCTGTTCCTCCTCTCCTGTCTACTGATTGCGATCCCCTTGGGACTCGAGGTGCGTAGCTGGTGGTCACCTCAGGGAATGCGTCGTAGTGCTCCTCTATCACTAGGCCCATCCTCCTTAGAAGAAAGCAAATGTAGGGAGCAAAGACCAAGTGACGTCGTCCTACCCTCTCTAAGATAACCTCCTCCATCTCTCCAATCAGTAAATCAGCCAAGTCAAATGGTTGTCTCCTCAGAATAGCAACTACTGCCCACTAGTGAAGTAGTGTAAACTCCTCTCTGTAGCCAGACCTGCGAATGATAGTCCTGGTGAGTCTCGCAGAGCCTCTCTCAAAGCCTGGAGTGTTGGGTGGTGGAAAGGTGATCGACATCATGTCATCTAGGGGTAGCTTCCCTACCTGTGGTCTACGAGGTGGAGCGAGGGTCCCATAGGCACTCTTGTGTCATGTAGAACTCTAGGACAATGTCCTCTCTATACCTGTATGGAACAGTATATATCTCTGCCACCCTATCAAGTATGTAAAGTACTACTCCATGTCAGTGTCGATGGACCTCCTCATGGCCTCGTAGGTGGTGTACTGTTGCGACACACATAGTTTGTTCTTGCCCTTCAGGCCAAGGTAGCGTCTCAGACCCTCTCTAATCCTCCTCTGGAGGCTAGTCTAGTACCTCTCTCCTGTAGTGAGATCCCTAGGGACTAGAACCCACTGCTCAAAAGGCGCGAGATGGAGTGACTTTGAAGGACCGAGAAGGCAACCAGAGGGGGGTGAATGGGAGCCAATTAAAATTCTTCAAGAGAACTTGGCCTATATCCTAAAAACGACCCAAGCCAACCTCCAAACCCATTACCAAGACTACACACACCAACTCGTGGTGTACTAGCCCTAGGAGTGATCAACCATAGCAAAGAAACACAGTGGAAACAAAATGGAACAAGCAGTGCTCAAAACAGGTCAGAACTGGATTCCCATCGGCAGTGCCAACAACAGCCATCGGCAGTGCCGGTTGGCACTATCGGCAGTGTCGGTCACTCCCATCGGTAGTGCCGATGCGGGGTTCTCAGAAGCTACATACAGGGTCCATCGGCAGTGCCGGTAATACCCATCGACAATGCTAGTGCAGGGTTCTGAAACACACCGGTAGTGCCGGTCCTAGTGTCGGTCGACCCCGACAGAACAGGAAAAAGTTTCGAGATGAAGCAAAAACTTGGTCAAAACCTAATCAAACGAACTCCAAATGATGCGATTTTTGGACCAGTGAATCCTGAACACATCATGAACCTAATCCTAGAAGATCAACTCAATTGGCTCAAGGAATCATCACGATTTTCAGATCTTGTGTCAAGAACACCAAAAAGGGAAAACTTGAGAAATCCTTCAAATCGAAGGTTCTAGAGCTATGGATTCGGTCAAGTACCTATGAAGGATTGTTCTAGCTCCTCATAGCAACAAGTTCCTCATGAAATCCACCCCAAAAACTCATCTAAAAGTGAGATAAAAAATCACCACGAAAATAGCTTCGAAAATAGAGAAAAAGAGAAATTCGGGATTTAGGGAGATGGGAAAATCTAGAGCACGAAAATAAATCTCATGTCATGGAAGCATGCTTACAAGATCCATAAATACAAGGCTAAGAAGACACTTGAATGAAGTCCTAACACAAGACTAATGGGGAGAGAGACACCTCTTCACTAACCTTACCTCTCCTTATATAGGCCTAGGGTCTATTGTTCACATGACCACTCTACCCTTGAACTACATAACACACCCACCTACCATCGGGGGCATAATCGTCCATCTTTTGCTTCATCGCCCGAATGCCATCGAGCCCTTCACGACTTTGCTTCGCCTCGAAGCAAGCTCCGTGATGGTGTCACATGCACCACCAACCACCGCCACCGATTTTGAGGCCCAAACCAGGAAACTGCCTTGCATGCTTCTCAAAGCATGACTTATCGATGTTGACACGTGTCACCTTGTCCTGCGATCTTAACCACTGGCAAGTCTCTCCCTGTCCCTATCCATCGGGCCCCCTCGTCACTTGCACCTTCATCCCGTTTGCCTTGACTTGGTCAACACGCCGTCTTCATCACACCACGGTTTTGAGGCTCAACCGCGAAACTGTCTATGCTTCTCACCTCTCCATGTGTACGGTGTGGATCACCCTTGACTCCACCCTACATTCTGATCGTCCGGCCCCAAGTCCCCTACTCGTGCCCGATCCTCTCGTTGTTGATCGCCAAGTCGACTCCAGTGACCTACACATCATGATAGAAGCAAACACATTTCCCAACTCCTGCAACATCACCAATACCTCCACCAACTCCGGTTAGTCATAACCATGACATGCACAAACTCATGCAATCCCCAGATTTCCGCATTTCAACTCAAACACCAAATCCGCTCAAGTCAATTACTCATCACATATATTGCAAACCATTGCACATATCCACATGGTTTCTCAATCTCCCCCTTGATGAGTACATTGACAACCTCAAATGCACAAGTTTAGAGAGTAAAATGCGAAACCGAATAAACTCATCCAAATGGCCAAACCCAAAGAAAAGGTGAAAACAAGCCATCTAGCAAAGTAGGGATCACAAAACCAAGAGTTGGCAAAGAAAGCGACTTAAGACGCAAAGAATGTGAAAAGTGCAAGAAAACGCTCAAGATTATGATATGCTCCCCCTCAACTAGTGGCAGGTTTCATGTAGTGCAAAATGGATCATTTTAAGTTTCTTAGCATAATTTGTGTATGACCCAATATTTTCTGCCCCTTTGGCAATGAACTCATCAAAGAACAAGCAAACATGCAAAACATGAAAAATGCAAACCTAAGGAGCTTCAACAATTATACAAACAAGCATTTAACTTTGCTACCCATAAACATAGAGCCATGAAGTGTAACAGCAATAGCTCACAATCATACAAAGATCAAAAATAGATAGCAAGGTATAAACACCAAGAGCTATACAAGCTAAGCAGAAAGATTGACTAGCTTAGAGAGAATCAAATTTTCCTTATCATGAGAAAATCTACCACCACATGTGTAAATACTCCCATCCAAGGCAAAACAAGCATTAATTGAATCATAAGAATCTAGCCAGTTTCAATCACAACTAAAGCAACAAGCATTCACAGAAACTGAGCTTTACAAACGCTCAAGTATGCAACAGAGACTCAACTGATCAAGTGTTTATTGTTTATCCTATTGTGTCCTCTTATCCATACAGAGGGTCGCACGACTAGGTACGGCAAACACCCCGAGGCCTCAAGTCACAATGTTTGGGTTTAGCATTTTAGAATTATTCTTGATCAAAAGCACTTAGCAGATTATTCATGGTTTATTCACAAGACAAAAGAGCATGCCTTTGCGACAAAAGGAACACACGTTCCCACAATGTCCCATCATGAGCTAAACATTTGCAAAGCCTTCCATTTCACAAACACAAGGTGCCAAAGTGAAGATATCCTCTAGACTAGCCTCAATGCAAGTTTTAACAAGGATAAAAGCAATTATACACATGGTGAGCAAGTTTAAGCAAGATTAGTTCATAAGGTTCACAAGAAGCTTAGTTTACCTTTAAGATTAACAAGTTGCTCATATGAGTCTATAACAAGCCATCTAAAAAATCTAAGCATGAGAGATTACCATCACATCCACATAACTCTGCTCAAGCTCAATCATAGCAAAGAGAAATGCAAGAAAGCATAAGAATCCAAGCTCATCTACCAATGCATATATTACATATGAGATGCAATGCATAAAAGGTAAGATACATATATACAAGTGAACACCAACTCCCCCTCAAATGATGCCATAAGGATGACACACACCATGTTCCCCCCGAAGAAAAGCATGTCTAGTAGCATCTAGGGGCTTGGTGAGGATATCAGCTAGTTGGTTTCTGGTGTCGATGTATTTGAGCTCAACATCCCCTTTCTCAACATTGTCTCTCAGGAAGTGGAATCACACATTGATGTGTTTAACCTTACCAAGTAGGATTGGGTTTTTGGCTAAGCATACGACACTACAGTTATCACACATGAGTGGAACACTCTTAAAGGTTAACCCATAGTCCCTCATGGTAGATACAACCCATAGGATATGTGAGCAGCAGCTAGCGGCAGCTACATACTCAGCCTCTGTGGTGGATTGAGCTACACTCCTACTGCTTACGAGAAGACCAACAGATCAAAGAAGTACCCAAGAAATGGCAAGTACCAGAAATGCTCTTCCTATCAATTCTACACCCAGCAAAGTCCGCATCTGAATATCCAATGAGGTCAAGAGATGAAGATGCAGAGTACCAAAGACCAAACTCAAGGGTGTATTTGAGATACCTGAAGATGCGCTTGACAACCTTGCGATGAGTCACCTTTGGGGAAGCTTGAAAGCGAGCACAAACACACACCGCAAAGTGTATGTCGGATCTAGTCGGTGTTAGGTACAAGAGGGAGCCATTCATGCTCCTGTACTCCCTTTGGTCCACCGCTTCACAGTCTTCATTGGGGTCAAGTGCTGTTGTAGTGGACATTGGTGTCGACAATGGCTTCATATTGACCATGTCGAACTTCTTCAGGAGATCCTTCGTATACTTGGCTTAATGTAAGAAGGTGCCTTTCTTGCACTGCTTGATTTGAAGTCCAAGATAGAAGGTGAGCTCGCCCATCATCGACATCTGAAATTCACTTTCCATGGCTTCCTAAAATCTGGACATAAGAACATGAGAGCAACCACCAAAGCTGATATCATCCACGTAAATCTGAACCATTAGAAAGTCATTGCCATGCCTGAGAGTGAACAAGTTTTTGTCAACACACCCTATGACATACCTGCGCTCTGGCAAGAAAGTCTTAAGCCTTGCATACCATGCCCTAGGTGCTTGCTTTAGCCCGTACAAAGCCTTCTAAAGCTTGTACACACGGTTCGCGTATTTGTGGTGCTCAAAGCCAGGTGGTTGTTTTACATAAACCTCTTCCTCTATGAAACCATTTAGGAAAGCACTCTTGACATCAATTTGATAGAGTCTAATGCACATAGAGGCAGCAAATGCAAGAAAGATCCTAATGGCTTCTATGCGTGCGACAGGAGCAAAGGTTTCCCCATAGTCTAAGCCTTCTACTTGACTGAAACCCTGGGCAACAAGCCTAGCCTTGTTTCTAACAACCTTACCATCTTCCCCATGCTTGTTTTTAAACACCCATTTGGTTCCTATGACATTGACACCAACAGGAGGCTCTACTAGGGTCCATACTTTGTTTCTCTCAAAGTTCTCCAACTCCTCATGCATGGCATTAACCCAATGTTCATCAGATAGTGCGTTTCCAACATCACGGGGTTCAAAGGTTGCAACAAAGAGAGAATTGGTAAAGCAAGCGAGATGTGCAGACCTTGACCTTGTTGTCCTCACATAGAGATTACCGATCATTTGTTGAGGTGGATGTTGACGCTGAATGTGGTTGGGGGCCTCTCTCTCAGAGTGTACCTCCCCCACAACCACAGCTGGAGCTCGCTTGATAGCCGCTGAAGTCGATGTAGAAGCTTCTGGACCCTCAACTTGAGTAGTGGTAGCAGCAGGAACAAGCTCAGATGAGAGATGAAGTGAATCATCGTCATCATCATCCAAGCTGTAACACCCTACTTTTGCAAATTCTAAAAATGCCAACTATTAGCATTTAGGAGTTTAATTAAATAACCTAGGACAAATTGTTTTTTATAATAAATTAAATTAAATTATTGCAATTGCATAACATGTCATATTCATATAGATTTTCATTGCATTATGCATTTAGTTTAATTATTATTTATTTACCAGGAAAATTAGGAATAGAATTAGAATAGAAATTAGACAAGGAAAAGAATTGAGAAGAAAAAGAAAAGAAAAGGAGAAACTAGAGTAGTGGGCCGAAACCCACCATTCAGCCCACCCCTCCCCTCTCCCCACCTCCTCCTTTCGGCCTAGCCGGCCAGGCCGCCCCCCCCCCCTCCCTTCTCTTTCCCCTTTTTCTCCCCCGCACGGCCCAGCTTCTCCCGGCCGGCCCAACGCGCGCGTGGCCCGCTCCTCCCGCGCTCTCTCTCTCTCTCACTGACACGCGGGCCCCGCCTGTCATCCCCTCCTCCGCCTCTCTCTCTCCCGTCGCCGAAAACCGACGTCGCCGCCGTTGATCCCCCTCCCCCCCCCCCCCCCCCCCCCCGACCTCCCCGACTCCCGAAACCGGCGCCCGAGCGCGCGCAACCGCCTCCACTTCCCTTCCCCCCCCCCCTAACTTTCGGCCATTTCGGCCGTTACGAACCCCCCGCGCGCATCAATGGCGCTAGTGGCCATTGATGGCCGGAGAGCCCCGCGCCGGCTCAATTCGACCGCCTCCGCGCCTATAAAGCACCCTCTCGGCACCGCCCTGCTCCGCCGCCGCTCCTCCGCTCTCTTCCGCTCGCTCGCGACCATCGGACGACCTCCCCCACCGAGCTCCGACCACCGCCGCCACCGAGCCGCGCCGCCGACCCCCTCCCAGCCTTCCCGCACCCGCGCGACCTGCCGGTGAGACTCCCCTCCCTCCCCTCTCTCTCACGGGACTCTCGCGGCGAGGAATGGCCGACCGGAGTGCCATTCCGGCCGGTCTCCGATGAGCCCCGCCGCGCGCCGCCGCCTAACCGGCCGCCGGCGACGACCTTCCCCCGCCCTTTAATTCTGGCCGTTGGATCTTGATCCAACCGTCCAGATTACATACCCCTTCGGGTTATGTAATCAGTCCACCGTGAACCAGTGGACCCATGGTCCACAGAACCTATAGACCCGGTCCACGCATTTCTAGTTTAAAATTAATTCAATTAATTCCTGGATATTGTGGCAGTTTTGCATTTTAGCCCCTCTGCTTAGCTTAAATTAGGTTTAGGTCCCTGTTTTTGTGTAGAACAAATAAAAATTTGTTTTTAGGCCCCTGAACTTTATAATAATTATTTTTAGCACTACATTTTTACAAAAAGCCCCTATACCTTTAAGAAATTATATTTTTGCCCTATAAATTGTAGAAAACCCCTGGAATTGTTTTAAATTATATTTTAATCCAGTCTTTTTATATTATTAATGGTATAAATATTATTTTAGCCCTAAAAATTTACAGAAACACCCCTATGCATTATTTAAATTATTATTTGACCTTGTAATTTTATAAAACACCCCTGGACTGATCTTAATTATGTTTTAGTCCCCAGAATTATTTTAAAATTATACCTTAATCCTTATTAATTGTATAAATATTATTTTAGCCTTAAATTTTTATAGGAACATCCCTGTACTTAATTTTAATTAGATTTTGGCCCTATCTTTTTACACTTAAACCCCTGCACTTTGTATTAATTATGTTGAGTCCTAGAAATTTTTGCAAAAACAACCTTATACTTTTATAACTACTTTTCAGCCCTAATAATTTACACTTTAGTCTCTATAATTTTATAAAATTACACATAGGTCCTTAAAAGCCTCGGTTTTTACCCTTTTGCCCCTAAAACTTCAAACTAGCATAACTTTTTACTCATAACTCCAATTTAGGTGATTCTTGCGCCAAAATTCTCGTAGGAGCATAACCTTTGCATCCCTTGCATGTACATACTGTTTTTCCTCTGTTGCGTATAGTGTATTGATTTCGTATGTTTTGCTTGTATTGGTTTGGCGTTACATAAAGGCGAGCATACACAAGGACCACCCTACGAGGATTTTCAAGCACAGGATTTGAAGGGCTAGAGCAGCCTTCTGCGCAGGACGAAGGCAAGTGTCCTTGATGCATATTACACCTATTGAAATGTTACTATAGAATTGCATGCTTGTGTCAATTTATTGGGAACCTATTGTTAGGGTTTTCCTTAGTAATTGTTTTTACCCTGTTCCTTGTCGCCTTAAACCAATGGGTGAATTGTGGGTAGAAAATGCTTAAGGTGGCTTATGGGATGTGGGTTAATATTAATGAACAATGTCACGTGGGATATGTTTGGTAAATCTTTTAGTAACATGGCTTAGGGATCTATGCAAGCCAGGTGGAAAGGATGTGGTGCCGTGGGCACATGCTTGTGGTGGTAGGCTTGTTGTAGATCCTAGGAACCGGTTCTTGGAGTGACAACCCAGGAAAACAGTGCCAACACAAGACCGACATGGGTAAGGCTTGGCCTAGTAATTAGATGTTCTCCCAGTGTTAGTGCAGCATTTGGTGGAGCGGGGAATGGAAGTCGAGAGGACTATCCTTGTATCCGAATGGCTCAAGAGGGGGCTTCTGGGGTGATGAGCTGCTTGTTGAAGGGCTATCACTTATGGACGGGAGTGGAACCTTAGTGGCTAGCATGTACTGGGAGACCCTTTGGAAAAGCCTCGTAGTGAAACCCTGCCACACACCAAAGGAAGTGTGTAATGTGGGTCGCGTCCACGGGCACCAAGGGAATCACGACTTGTGGGTAAAGTGGTACAAACTCTGCAGAGTATCAAAACTATCATGATAGCCGTGCTCACGGTCAAGAGCGGCCTGGAATCCTCACAAGATTAGTTGGGGATGGGTTGGTATGGTTGGAAAGGTGGGATGGATTGAGACTTGGTTAGTACAGCACCTTGTGAAAGTAGGGGTGGGATGACCCCACTTAGTAAATAGGATGCTTAGGTTAATTAAAAGCTCATGCAACCCACTCTATAAAGCCTTCTCTTGACTATAGCCCCATGTCATCTTTTCCCCCACTTGCTGAGTACGACATGTACTCACCCTTGCTATACCACGTTGATATTCAGCCCAAGGAGAAGATTGGAGCCAATACTAAGAGGAAGGAAGCGAGTACTAGGCGATGATCCTCCAATCGATGCCTGTGGAGTTTGGGATGTCTACGCTAGATACTTTCCGCTGCATTGATGTATTTTTCTTCTAGACCCACGGGTCCTTTTGTAATAAAGATATGATGTAATAGATAAAGAATATGGATAATTATTCTGTTTACCATTGATGATGTACCGTATGTGTGTGTAACTTGATCCTGGACACATGTACGGCTACACCCATTTGTTTTCTTAAAATGGGTGTTACACAAGCCCTGTAGGTCCTCTTCTACAAAGATGCTTTCCTTCAGCTCCTGATCACCTGCAAACTCCATCATATTCCTTGCACAAGAGTTTGATTCATCAAAGGTTACATCGCAGGATTCTACCATGGTGTTAGTTTCCAAATTCAACACTCTCTAGGAATGACCATGAAGAGAGTAACTAAGAAAGATGCCATCGGAAGATCTTGACACAAACTTATCAAGATTGCCACATTTGAGAATAAAGCACTTGGGACCAAAGGCACACAAATGAGAAACTGAGGGCTTTCTCCCAAAGCGCAGCTCATAAGAAGTCACATTATGAATTGAGCACAAGAAAATCTGATTGGAAACATAGCAAGCAGTGCTAATAGCCTTAGCCCAGAACCGCCTCGGAGTCCTATGCTCGACGAGCATCATCCGGGCCATCTCCACCAAGGTTCTGTTCTTTCTTTCGACCACACCATTCTGTTGGGGAACACGAAGTGCTGAAAACTGATGCTTAATACCATGCTCCAGACAGAAAGCATCAAAGGAGGAGTTCTTGAACTTGGTGCCATTATCACTGTGAATTGCTCGTAATGCACCAGGGAGTTCCTTGAACAACCTCAAAGCTAAGCTCCAAAAGTGATGAAACACTTCATCCTTGCTCTCAAGAAAGTAGACCCAAGAGTAGAGAGAGTAGTCATCAACAATCACAAAAACATACCACTTCCCAGCCGCCGAACGAACCCGAGAAGGAACAACAATGTCCATATGAAGAAACTCTCTATGGCATTCAGTCATCACCAAATTGATTGGTGCATGAGAAGCGGCAATCATTTTCCCATGACGATAAGGAGCACAAACCAAATCCTTATCAAATTTGAGCTTAGGCAATCCTCGGATCAAGCCTAGGCCACCTAAGCGATATAACAAGTCAAAGCTCATTTGACCCAGTCTCCAATGCCATTTTCAGAGCTCAGAAGAAGATTGGGCAAACAAACACTTGTGAGAACCAAGAGAACTAGCAAAATCTACCTGAAAAACTCTACCAATGCGAGAAATCCCACAAACCAAGGAACCACTCAAATCAAGAACACAAGAAGCATTCGACTTAAAGCACACTTCCAAACCAACATCAAGAAGCTGAGAGACAGAGAGGAGATTGTACTTGAGATGCTCAACCAAACCAACATCCTTGAGAGTGAATTTTTTATTTACCTTTATCGCGCCTCTTGCCTTCACTCTTCCTCTCTTGTCATCTCCAAAGGTCACATACTCCCACCGCTTCAAGGGAGTGAGGCTGGAGAATCACTTTGCATCTTCGATCATGTGGCACAAACACCCGGAGTCCAGCAACCATTTGTTCTCCAAGCCTCCACCTGCTGCCTACAAAGAACGAGAAGGAAAAGTCAATGGCTCAGTGCTGGGGTTAGTCAAAAGGCATTCGGGAATCCAGCACTTAACCATGCAGGGATGGAGTCAGTCATCCTGATGATGTCGACGGCGGTGGGATATAAGCCAAGTCCACGGTGGGAGACATTGTTCACAAGGTTCCTCCCAAGAATCTCCTTATGGATGGCTCTACCACGTGTGAGCCTCTCGAAGTCGTCCATCACCATCTTCCTCTCTTCCTTGAGCTTGTGATATTCCTTCAAAATGAATGGCTCAAGAGAAGAAACCTCAACCGAGGTGGTTAGTTCATCACACATAGTAGAAGCATCACTCTTAGATGAACTAGAGGAGGAGGGAGAGGCAATATCATCAACATTGATGGCCTCAAAAGTAAGTTCAAGGGCCTCATACTTCTCACGTAGCTCTACGTGATCTCCTTGAGTTTGTCATAACTCTTGTTTAGGGCCTCATGTCATGTGACAAGGTTCTTGAGCTCACTCTCAAGCTCATCAACATGGTTCTTAGCCAACTTATTCTCTTTTCTTACCACATACAACATTTAGGATTTCTTGACGGCGATGTCATGGGCTTGCTCAAGCATACTCCAAACCTTGGTATATGTGAGCTCCTCATCATCGCTGTCATTGCTGCTCTCATCCTCACTCTCCCCAAGTTGGCTCATGGTCATGAGGCACGTGGGAGGTGGAGGAAGAGCTCGTAGAAGTGTGGTCTTGATCATGGTTAGGCCGGCCACTTCTTCATCATCACTTGAGGAAGAAGATGTGTCACTTGAGTTGTCACTTGTCCACTCTCCAACAAGGGCCTTGTGAGAGAACTTCTTCATATAGTCTTGAGTTTTGCCCATGCCTTTGCTCTTGTCCTTGTTGAAGTTCCTTTTCTTCTTTTTCTTGGCTTTAGGGTCTTCTTCTTCTCCTTCTTCATCACTTGAGTCTTGAGGCTTAAAGGTTTTTGGCTTGGGGCAATCTCGAACAAAGTGGTTCTTGGACCCATAGTTGAAGCACTCGCCCTTGAACTTGGAGGCAAACTTGTTCTTGAAGGTCCTCATCTTCTTCATGAGAAGTGTCAAGTCCTCACTCAAGTCATCTTCATCATCATCTTCAATCACAACTTTCTTCTTGCTCTTCTTGCTCTTGATAGGCTCTTGCTTCTCAACTTGAAGAGCTAGGTTGGATGGTTGAGGATCACCTATACCTAATTGATAGCTCTAGAAGGCTATGATCTTGCCAAATACATCCTTCATGGTCTTGGTCTTGAGGTCACCTTGCAAGGTGAAGGTGATGATGGACTCATATATAGGGTCTTTGAATGCCTCAAGAATCTTCTTATTACCTTAACAGGCTTCAGCTTTAAGTCATCCCCAAAAGCATTGATCTCCTCCACTAGTATATGAAAGAGAGAATAGACAGTGTTAGCTCTCTCATGTGGTAATCTAGTGAAGTTATCATATTTGTTCTTTATCATATAGTATCTTTCTTCTTTGACATCACTAGTACCCTCATGGAGACCCTGTATCTCAGTCTAGATACCATGTGTTGTCAAACTTGCATCCAATGTAGCAAAGACATCCTTTGATATATATGCAAACAGAGCATTCTAGGCCTTAGCGTTGTTCTTAATGAAATCAGGCTCAAGTAGGTTCATATTCGCATTAGACTCGTGAGTCATCATCCATATCTCTGGATCACAGGACTCTAGGTAGGATTGCATATGAGCCTTCCAATACCCGTAGTCCTCCCCATTGAATATGGGAACACTCCCAACCTATCCCGGCATCCTTACTCAAGGCGGTGAAGCTTCAAAGATGAGCACTTGGCTCTGATATCACTTGTAAGGACCAAAGGCGTACCGAGAGGGGGGGGATCGGTAAGCCACTCATGAATCCGAATACTTCAATTCACACTACTTGAACCTAACAATCGTTACAACCTAAGCAATTCTAGAAGGCCAAGACCCTACACATGCTAGTATTCATGATGATAGCAGGCGTGGAAGCCAAACACACTAGCCTATGCAAGCCACAATTCAACCTAGTTACTAGAGCATACAATTGCGAAATAGTAAAGAGAGGGTCAAGGAATGCTCATTAATTTTTTTTGAGGTCTCGGAAGGATGGCGCCTTCCCCTACTCCTTGTTGGACCACTCATGTTGGAGTTCCGATCCCTCCCGCCACCAATGTGGAGTTCTCACCCACGAGCCCGCAATCACTCCCGGAGTAAAGACACGGTGTGCATCACCGCTGCCACCAAGGCACAAGCTCGCCTCCCTCGAGAACTTGCTGGACTCCTGGAGCCGTCACGGGCGCTCACTATTGATGCCCCTTTCACTGGCAGGTTCAAACCATGTACAAACGTGTGACGGCCTTCATAACCGATCATGATAGTCTCGATCATCGACATCTAATCGGCCTAGGTCTCACCATAGACCAAGAGTAACAGCCTAGATCACACCCTCAAGGACACCCTAGCCTTAGATGTGCAAGATGCTTAAGTTACTCTCCACTAGCACTCTTAAGATATGCAATATCTCCTCCTAGTGCCCTCTTCTTTTCCTCTTGAACTTTACCAATTGCTCTCAGGTATTCCACTGGCCCAGAGAGGTCTTCAAGACCCCAGTAATGAAGTTATATAGGTTTCCAACTGATGTGGACAAGGGTTTCCGATCTTCCGAAAGGTCCGGCTTCAGAACAGCACGTTCTAAACCCCACAATCGCAGCATGATATCTCCTCTGGTTATCAACTGTCCTAAAACGATTGACCTCACCGAGAAGGCAAATCCCTGCCTGCGAATCAAGAACACAAGCAAGAACAAAGAAGAATACAACACAATTGCAGATGCATTATGAATCTCATGAAGTTGGGGTCTCACAAGCCGTGATAACAGCGAAACTGTTATGAACAGAATAATCTAAGAAAAATCCGAACCCTAATGCTGTGGTGGCGGCTGTATATGAAGATCCTAGGGTCAAGCAATACCCTCTGGACGCGCCCCTAATTGGGCTCAACTAGATACAAAGCCCAAAGGCCAAAAACAGGTGACGCAACACCGAAACAGATTCTGGACCCTCTCTTGTTTCGACGATTTCCGATGACTCCGGATGAATTTTGATATGAGACCGGCGGCTGTAAAGGTCTTCTTCTTATCTTTCCGTGCATATGTAGAACGTCCAAATCCGAGTCCGTATGCGTCCTAGGCATCCGTTTTAGTGCAGACTGGTCCTGAGCCCCGAAACAGACTCGAAGTTGGTTTTGGTTGGGCCTCCACCTTGGCTTCCACGTCCTTGCTGGTCCTCCACATCTCCAAGTCCTTCTCCAATCATCTCCTGGTCCTCTCCATGGTTCATAATTACAATATAATTATTAGGTAGCAAACCATTCTCAAAAGTGACATATAATGAAGAACGTAGGAACGAGCTCACCTCCAAATTTAGTCATCGTGCACGAGCTCTAGTCATTAGACCTTGCAAGTCCAGAATTGGAGGAGTATTGCATGTATCCTTAGGAGTGATGTCCTCATCACCAACCTGCAACTAGTCGTTGCTCCATGAAATCAGCTTTCTGGGCCTACTGACCGGACTGTCCGGTCACTGCCTGACCGGACCGTCCGGTCACTGCAACCTTCAGCTACAATGGCTCTGCCCTTGCTGATTTCTCTACTGACCGGACCGTATGGTCCATTTCTCTCTCCAGTCCAGATACATTTCCAATGCTTGCTTCCTCGCTGCCCAGAGTTACCTTGTATAGGCCAAACCATCATGTCTATAGACCAGACCGTCCGGTCTCTATAGACTTCAACTCTGGTAGTTTCCTCGCTGCTCATATAGTTCAGTCACCTCTAACCCCTCTGTGCGGTCACTTCGTTCAGAAGCTGAAACTCCTCATCCTTGCTTGATTTTGTTTCCCGGCTTCTACGAATAGCTCCTTGGCTTCTCCACTGTCATCTAGTGCATGTGATTTCACCGAGAATTCATGCACATCTTTGACTAAACATGAGCTAAGAGAAATGACCTAGACCCCCTTGATAGTTTGGTTTTTCCTATGGACTCAAAACCCTAACAACTAGACATGTGTTCCCAACACTTGCTCCATAGCTTATCCTTAGCCTTGATCCATCTTCATTAACCCTTGGACTCCATCAAGCTCATCAAACATCCATGCTTGTGGTCATTGTCATCAATCGCCAAAGCAACCATCATTCATATGATTTGTAATAGAGTTTAGAGATAATTCATGTATAGACAACACTTTCAGAGTTTAGAGATAATTCGTGTAGATATTAGCTCACAATTTCATGGTTGTCATCTATCACCAAAACATTCATACCTTGGGGATCCCATCATCAATGATCATGAAGCTTATAGTCTGTCAATGTTAGATTGAGCCCCATCAAAGACATATGAGTTATGATGTTTCCAAATGATCCGGGCACCCAAGATGATGGCCGTCTTTAATTCCTTTCCTCTTTTCTTTCTGAGTTTTTTTTTGTTTCATTTCGCCACCATTCTACAATTAGTTTCTCATGTTGTCTTGGTGCCCTATCTTGTAAGCCCTTATGGGTTTACATTTCACTTTTTTTCATGTTTCGTTTCACCACCTGATTGAAAGTTAACCTGCTTATTTTTTTCTCTATCTATTTGTAGCATTCAAGTAAGAAAATATTATCAAGTTGATGTCTCTAATAATGGGAAAAATTTCTGTTCGCACCTTGATATTTCAAACTACATGCTAATGTATATGTATCACTCACTCTTGACTCATATATTGTTGAAGTGCAGAACATCGATAGGAAAGGGATTGCATATTGAAAACAATGGGGGCATAGTAGTGAAGCACATGTATACAAAAGTAAATTACTGAATACTTTTTTAAAAAATCTTTGTTTCCAGTTGCAATGAATATTTAACATGCACAATTATTAGGTTCCCATGAATGGGCAATTTGCATCTGACAAAATGTAGATGCAGAGTACTAATGCAAATCAGTAGTAATTATTAGTATTTGGTGAAAGGCTGCTATAAATTGGAACTTAGAGGGCATGTTTCATCTGTGCTCTTATATATACTTATATGGGTACTTTTTTTAGGCTATAGAACACCTCTATCTACACTTCTGGGTACATTTTTTTTATGAGGCTATCGAACACTTCTATCTATATACCATGTATAAACGTTACAGTTTGCAGTAAATGGGGAAGGGCTCCATTTCGTCTCTTGTCTAGCTTGCCTTATGATTTACCATAAAAGCCGGTAGAAATTGGTATTAGAGTTGGTCACCCTAAGATATTTTGTGCCCCGTTAAATCTGTTCTCATGTTGTTTTCCTTGCCCAGCTTCATATATTCTTAATCTGCTTTCATGGTATGATATTTTTCTTCCTTTTTTCTTTTATGTTTTTGTTAATTTGCAGTTACTATTTGGGCTAATTGATTTCATAAAACCAAGTCCTCCCTAAAACATGGTCAACACTGCAGTGTGGTGTTACTGCAAATCCAGAGCAGGTCATCGTTTTAAATTTCTTAAGACAGATGTTTGGGGTATTACATAGGCAAGCGAAGGTCATCTTTTATTCTTCATAAGCTGCTTGGGCAAGTGAAGGTTCAAGGACTTTGGAGCAATGTTTATCCATTCCTATGACCGTACTGATGACTATAACGGACAACAGATTTTTAGGATATTAAGTTTCCTCCTTTGACTTTGATCATTGTGCTACAGGTTATGAAAAGGAAACAAAAAATACTGTTAAAGGAAGGAGACCACGGCTGCACCAGTTATCAGGCTGGGATGATGGAGTAGAGAGATTGAGGTAGTGAGGGAGGTGGACAGATGGAGCTGTTAATACTGTTTTGTCTTTGGTTTGTAGACTACTGAAACTAGTAGTGATGCACGTGCGACACGTACCTATAAATACTTTTGAACCCAATATCATGGTCAAAGGATAGTTCCAATATTGAGTATTAGAATGTTTCACAAAACATTGATTGTCGTATTTCAAAATCAGAGATGCTCTCCCTTCAATACCTCTTAATGCGAATACTTCCAAGAGCTGTTAGAGCTGGATTGCATGTTACAAGCCCGTTTAACTTTCAATTCAACCATAATGCATGGAATGAGTGTCAAAGTTCATCTCATGTGTCAAACTGGTTTGAGTTCGTTGTTTCTACATGAAATAAGCTCGGGATCGGTGTCAAGGTTCATTCGCATGTTGCAAAGTGGTTCGGACTCTGTTTCATTCGTAGGTGTTGGTATTCAATTGCATATATTGTGGGCTTTGGCTTTTTTTTGACTCAAAACCAGGGTTGACAAAAAATTGAGGTTAACCGACAAACTGGTCCAGGCCAATTACACAAGTTGGCCGGTTAACCCCCAGTACTGATTTGAAAATGTTCAAAATTTTAAAAATTGTATAACAAATATTCCACTAAAACCTGTAAAACAGTTCGGTTAACCAGTGAAATTAGCAGGTTAACCGCCAAAACTCATAAAATTTGCATTTGAAATATGTATATGAAAATCAGTCAACAAAACTGATAAAACTGAACGGTTACCTGACAAAACCGTTCAGTTAACCGGTGAAACGGACGGATTAACCGGTCCAAAACCATCTGTCCCTCGAAACAAAATTTGTTCAGTTAACTGGCTGGTTTTATAGATTTTTCAGTTAAAAAGTCCCGACCGGTTGTACTGACCCAGCAAACAGTTATGTAAACCTTGCTCAAAACAAAAGTGGAATGGATGTGGAGTTTTCTCACATGTTCCAAGGTTTTTCGGGCTCGGTTTCTTCCTAAGCTGAATGAGCAAAGGGTGATGGGGTATAATATGTTCAAAGACTATCTGATATCGTGTGTGTGCGTGCACGCACCAAGAGAGAGAGAGAGAGAAGTTGAAGAGATGTATGATCGTGGGAAAATAATCTCAAGTGTTCAAATTTTGTCTGTCCTATTAATGTGGTAGAAAACAAATCCGATTATAAAACTATAATTGATAGTAAGAAGAAAGATAAAGTGAATCTGTGCTAACACCAAGGCAACATAAAAAAAAGGCGATACATTTTTTATGATCAAATATGGTAAGGTAAAATGAAAAATCATACACTTTATATTTTACCAGAAAGTATAATAAATGGTAATAACACTCATATCTCAGGGAAAACATATGCTCTTCCGGTCTCTTTGTTTTCACAGACACAAATTACTATAGCATGACAAACTAAAAAAGATTACTATTTATTTAATTGAGATAGATGTTACACAACCTCCCTTCCTTCAAACTTCCACATACTGCATTTCCACTTCTAACATGCATACGAAAGAACATCCCACAATTTTGGATTGATAAAATTGGTATTTAAAATCGGAACCCAGCTACATTTGTATGGATTTTAATAATTCTTGGATTTATATGTACATCTTAAAAGGATGGGATAAATTCCACATTCCCCTATCTAACTAAACCTTATTCAATCTAACTATTAGTTCCGAATGGTTTTATTTCACTTCAATCTTTTAGCCACTTTGACTATATATGCACCCAGAAAACTTATCTATGTCAAATGAATATGGCAGCAGACTTAATTACTACTAACTGATGTACCTGCACAAATTATGGGAAACAAAAATTAGGGGCCAATATAATAATAATAATAATAATAATAATAAAGATAGGTTTGCTGTTAATGTATTAAAGCCAAAAATCAGCTGCGAAAGCCATCTTTGATTGTTCCTAATGACATAGAGCCTAAATAACAAATTTGTTTTTTTAGTGAGCATGTTGTAAACAACCAAAAAGAAAATAAAATCTTGTAGAGCACGTTGTTAAACGGAGGACAACCATACATGTAAATTGCAGCGAGTCATACCTTCTTCTCTCCGTCCTGTGTAACTTAGGAGACCATAAAAACAGCATTCATCCCATTTGGTCCAAATGTAACTTCATCAAAGTCTGAAAGCTTGTTGACTTTAGCCTGAAAATATACAAATAATTAACTAGAGTGTGGCCAAAGCTCAACAACACACAACTACAAGTGAAATACATAGTGTTAGCCATCAATATAGCACCTGTTTCGGAAAGATGATATCAGTAAACAGATAAGTAACGTAGACACGTACCTGGCAAGAATAACCAACACTCTTTCATAAGAAAAGGAGCCAACATTCACCAAGACAATTGGTGTGGCGTCGACAAGCCTAAAACCCTTGATCTTCACTTCCTAACTGCCATTTGTGGCTCCATTTCCACCTTGCTGTTACAGCAGCTGTGTGGTTCCCAGGTTGCCGATCTGCACGTGCCAGTGATGCCCGGCTTTCAGCAGGCTTCGGTGAAAACTTTCTTCTTAATATATAATTTCAGAGGGACGTCGGAGCTCTGGTCGAATCTTTTTTACTAAAACACCAACTAGTAATTTAATGAATAATATTGAAATTTTATAGAGATTCTCTGCAAAGGTACTGTTGCTACAGCAAGAGGTCGTGCACTCAGCATTCAATTTAAAATATTATCAATACTACTTCTGGTTAGTGTAGCGATACTACTTCAGCAATACCTTGGAAGGTCGATGTATAGTCTCAGCATTGACTCAAGAAAGCTTGAAATAAAGTATCAAGTAACAATGCTAAGCACTGGGCTATGTGCAGGAGAACTCTTGACAGATGTGGTTTGCTGTAGAAGGCACTAATAGAATAACAAATGACAGTAGATATTGCATACCAAGAATAAGCAATATATGAAACAACACATGTATTGTGATTTTCAATAACAAACGTAATCATCGGCAAAAGTATAAAAAGAAACGGGCATATCAGTTAGCAATACACTGTACTAACTTCATATACAATAGAAAACAAACAGTATTCTGATTTGCACTGAATGAGTCCTGTAGCATAAATGGAACCACCAATACCTTTATGGCAGAGCAAAGTTTACTGTACTAACTCGGTACGGCATTGGCTGTATGGCCTCGCCTAATCCTCTCCTCCCCTCCCCTCCCCTCCCAATGATGGGTGCCTTTGTATAGCTCAAGGCTGAGCCTTCATGCTTATTTTCTGGTTTGTACAGTAGTCCTTCCAGGAATTTTGCTTCACTTTTAAATGCCACAGTAGGGGTTCTCCCCTACTCTAATGCCCTCAACAAAAAAAAAACAATATCTTATCAGTCTTGATATACAACCTAGAACAGTTCACATGGAACTACCAATGTTAAATGTTATTGGGCACATGGAAAGGCACCAAGAACAACAAGAGCATTTAACGTATTTGCACAGCTGACTATAGACTTTTAAGAAATGACTTATCACCCGAGGATTCTCTTACTACAGCAGCTGAACATCAGAACATGAATAAATAGTGCAGACTTACGAACTTTGCTCTGCATGATAGAGGTCAGTTTAAGAAATAGAGATTAATCAGAGCCCTAGCCTAGCACCAAAGTACCGAGCTCAATGAACAAACTAAGCACAAACCTAGTGTGCCCTTCGGTGCACTCTATAAACGAACAAACCAAGCAGAAACCAAATAACTGGATCAAAATCTAAGAAGTGTTTTTGTACATTCCAGAGCAGAGCTAAGCAGCAGTGCAATCAAATAATAAAATAATTGAATCAAAATATTCTAGACTGACACCATGAAAGCCAAGACAACTGCAGAGACATTGTGAAAAAATCAACTAAAGGTACCAGGACCGAGGATATCTGAATATTTGTACTTACTGCTACAACACAATGATGTGATCATTTAAACATAAAATTTCCTAGTCACAAGTTCATGAAAAGCAAGAAAAATTAGCATTGTAGCTCAAATATTTGGATATTTGGATTAAAATGATTATCTCAACTATCTCATGCACTGTCCAATATTTACAGCAAAAAAGTGATAGGAGTAATAATCACAAGGTCACAGTAAGCCTATGTGTGAACAAAGAGATGCACAAACAACGAATTTAAATTTTTACAAGCGAACCATGTTGATTAATCATTTATTTGTCCACGCTTTCCATTATCAAGTACTACACTTATCTAACAATATTATTGTATTTAACCCAAGAGAAGGATGGGAGTAGGTTTGGTCAGAATATTTTTTGGATTGTTCAAAAGTTTTTTTAAATAAATCCTTTTTTATCATGTTTAAGATATACTGCTTACATTACTTTATGATAGATAAATGAACATTTCACCAAAATTCAGATCGCAAGTTGGATAGCTCAACTGTGCAGATAACAAGAATAAAATGATTGACTAATCCCAAGACATCCAGACCGGAATAGTAATTTTAGCTTGGTCCGGATCAAAGCCATTCCAACCAAACAATACATGGGGAATGTATCGTTCTTTCATTTATCTGCAAAAGAAGAATTGAAGTGTACTCATCTTGGCAGTGGTCTCATGGTAGTAGCTCATCAGCACCCCCTGGTATGAAACCCAAACCAGTTCGCCAAACATTTTTTCATCACGGCTCACAAGTGCTGTGACCAAAATGTGAGATAGGGAGATAGTTGGCAGCCTTAGTTCAACTTGAATTCTGTGTCTAGTGCTTCATATGACAGGCTTTTAGCTGTGCCATAAGCTGTAACCAAGTGCAGGCCTACATAATTCAATTACATTCAACTAAACCAAAAATATGATACACAGGATACATCTTGACATAAAGAAAGAAAAAAGAAAGAGTAGTTTGCTAGTTGACATGCACATGTAGGAGTTTCAGCCATGCAGCATCAACAAGATCTGTGTAGTCATATATGTTTTCTTTTCAAACAAATGGAATCACTTATCTATGGCTATAATCAAATGCAGAAGCAGTTAGCCTTGACAGTGTCAGTTTATTCAACTGTAGTAGGCTATCTAGGATGTCAAAACAGTTTTCTTTGTGCCAAATTATTTGTACCAATATAAGCCAAGACAAAAAGTAAGGCTCAAAACAATACACGAACATGTCATTAGTAATTAAAGACACCACTTATAAAGAACACCATTGAACAACTTTCCACTAACTTATAATCCAACACTAAACAACAACAACAACAATAACAAAGCCTTTTTATCCCAAGCAAGTTGGGGTAGGCTAGAGATGAAACCCATGGGAACCCAAAAAAGAAGAGACAAAGGAACAAAAGCCAAAAGAAAGAGAAGAAAAAGGGAAAAAAAGAAAAGAGAGACAAAAACAAAAGGAACAAATCCAAAAGAAAGAAAAAAAAAGAATAAGCAAAGAAGGAAGGAAAAAAAAATCACGGTTTCGACACGTCTATTGCTAGTCTCCAAGCGCTCCTATCCATAGCTAGCTCCTTAGGGATATCCCATGCCTTCAGGTCTCTCTTAACCGACTCGTCCCAAGTCAAATTAGATCGGGCTCTACCTCTCTTAACATTAACATCTCTCTTTAGAACCCCACTACGCTCCGGCGCCTCCGGAGGCCTCCGTTGAACATGTCCAAACCATCTCAACCGATGTTGAACCAATTTCTCCTTGATAGGTGCCACTCCTATCCTGTCCCGGATATCTTCATTCCACATTAGGTCTCTTCTTGTATGCCCGCAAAACCAACACAACATACGCATCTCTGCTACACTCAATTATTGAACATGTCGTCTTTTCGTAGGCCAGCACTCAGCACCGTATAACATCGCCGGACGAATTGCCGTCCTATAGAATTCACCTTTTAGCTTTTGTGGCACCATCTTGTCGCATAAGATGTCGGAAGCTTGACGCCATTTCAACCAGCCCGTTGAAATTCTATGCCAAACATCTTCATCGATGTCACTGTCCTTTTGTAACATCGATCCTAAATAACAAAACGTATCTTTCTTGGCCACCAATTGTCCATCAAGGCTAAAGTCTCCATCCTCATGTCTAGTCGCGCTAAACTCGCACATCATATACTCGGTCTTGGCCCTACTAAGTCTGAATCCCTTGCACTCTAATGTGTGCCTCCACAGCTCCAACTTCCTATTAACCCCAGCTGAAGGACCGAGAAGGCGACCAGAGGGGGGTAAATGGGAGCCAATCAAAATTCTTCAAGAGAACTTGGCCTATATTCCAAAAATAACCCAAGCCAACCTCCGAAATGATCACCAAGACTACACACACCAACTAGTGGTGTACTAGCCCTAGGAGTGGTCAACCACAGTAAGAAACATAGCGGAAATAAAAAGGAAACAGTAGAGACTCAAGATAGTCAAAAATCTCACAAACTGCACCATACTGAACCACCACCGGTAGTGCCGATCAGGACCATCGGTAGTGCCGGTTGGCCCCATCGGCAGTGCCGATCTGGTCCATTGGCAGTCCTGGTGCGGGGTTTTGAGACCCACCAGCAGTGCTGGTCCTGGTCGTCGGCAGTGCCGATCGACCCCGACAGAACAACAGAAACTTTTGGAAAAAGGGAATTCTGGGATTCAAGTGAAGAGGGAAATCTTGAGCACGAAAATACTTCTCATATCATAGAAAGGTGCTTACAAGATCCATAGGTACAAGGCTAGGAAGCCACCCTCTTCCTCCCACTATTTGGAAGAGCAAGAGATGTCTCTCACACACCCTTTCCTATCCTCTAAAACATGAAGTCCTCTCCTAACACTTTGAATAGAGTTCTAACACAAGGCTAATGAAAGAGAGAAGTAATTCTCCCACTAGCCACACCTCTCCTTATATAGGCCTAGATCTATTGTCCACATGACCGCTCTACCCTTGACCTACATAACACACCCACGTACCACTGGGGGCATAACCATCCATCTTTTTCCTCATCACCCGAATGCCATCGGATGCTTCACGTCTTTGCTTCATCTCGAAGCAAGCTCCATCATGGAGACACATGCACCACCAACCACCACCACCGGTTTTGAGGCCCAAACCAGGAAACCGTCTTGCACGCTTCTTAATGTGTGACTTCTCAATGTTGATGCATGTCACCTTGTCCCGCGATCCTGACCACCGGTAAGTCTCTCCAAGTCCCTGTCCATCGGGCCCCCTTGTCACTTGCACCGGTATCCCATTCGCCTTGACTTTTCAACATGCCATCTTCATCATCACCATGGTTTTGAGGCTCAATCGCGAAACCGTCTGTGCTTCTTACCTCTCCATGTGTACGGTGTGGATCACCCTTGACTTCACCCGGCATCCCAATCGTCCTATGCTCATCGAGCATCGTCTGGGCCATCTCCACTATGGTTCTGTTGTTTCTTTCAACCACACCGTATTGCTGGGGAACACAAGGTGCTAAAAACTGATGCTCAATACCATGCTCAAGACAGAAAGCATCAAAAGAGGAGTTCTTGAACTCGGTGCCATTATCACTACGAATCGCTTGTAATGCACCAGGGAGTTCCTTGAACAACCTCAAAGCTAAGCTCCGAAAGTGATGAAACACTTCATCCTTGCTCTTAAGAAAGTAGACCCAAGAGTAGCGAGAATAGTTGTCAACAATCACAAGAACATATCACTTCCCACACCCCGAACGAACCCGAGAAGGACCAACAGTGTCCATATGAAGTAACTCTCCAGGGTGTTCACTCATCACCAAATTTATTGGTGGATGAGAAGCGGCAATCATTTTCCCATGATGACACAGAGCACAAACCAAATCCTTATCAAATTTGAGCTTAGGCAATCCTCGGATCAACCCTAGGCCAGTCAAGCGACATAGCAAGTCAAAGCTCATGTGACCCAGTCTCCTATGCCATTTCCAAAGCTCAGAAGAAGATTGAGCAAACAAGCACTTGTGAGAACCAGGAGAACCAGAAAAATCATCCTGAAAAACTTTGCCAATACGAGAAATCCCACAAACCATGGAACCATTCAAATCAAGAACACAAGAAGCATTCGACTTAAAGCGCACTTCCAAACCAACATCAAGAAGCTGAGAGACAGAGAGGAGGTTGTACTTGAGATACTCAACCAAACCAACATCATTGAGAGTGAATTTTTCATTTACCTTTACCACGCCTCTTGCCTTCACTCTCCCTCTCTTGTCATCTCCAAAGGTCATACTCCTGCCGCTTTAGGGGAGTGTGGCTAGAGAACCACTTTGCATCTTTGGTCATGTGGCGCGAACACCCGGAGTCCATCAACCATTTGTTCTCCAAGCGTCCACCTGCTACCTACAAAGAACGAGAAGGAAAAGTCGATGGCTTAGTGCTGGGGTTAGTCAAAAGAGATTTGGAAATCTAGCGCTTAACCATACGACCGGTAGTAGTCATCACAGTTCTTTGCACATTGTCATTTGAACGCATAGGACGAGAACCATGATGGGAAAAACGTTGCCTATCAAAGCATCTCGACTCAAACCTTGGGTTGTGAGGATAGAAATTATCAATGTGAAAGCCAAATCCACGCGAATGACGCTCACCACGATAGGGAAAACGTGGGGCGCCAAAGTGCTGCTGCGCAAAGCCTCTGTTTCGTGAATCAAAGCCATATGAGGAATGACCCTGCCCACAATAGGCACAAAAAAAAGAGCGAGGCTGAAAGTCAACAAAATCATTATAAAAATCATCCCTAGTCAACTCAGCTTGCTTCCTATCAATCCTCTTACGCCTATAACAGAATTCCTCCAAGTGGCCCTTGCGACCACAAAACATGCAAATGTAGACACCCTTAGGATTAGGCATGGTTTGCATTGCAGGTTTGGATTTTGGCTTCTCTGTTTGCTTTGGGTTGAAGTAGGGTTTGGGATTGGGTGGATAGTATGTGTCAGTGGGTTTTGATGGTGTTTTCCTCATCCTTGTAGCTGGAGCTAGGTACAAACTTACCCACATTCTCACTCTCCTTGTCACACCTCTCAAATCCCAAGCCCAAGTTATAGGTTGACCTAGAAGCACTCTCCTTGACTCTTGCCAAATCACTCTCAATCTTTTCCTCGCTCACTAGGGTTCTCTGGAGCCTAGAAACAAGATAGTCATTTTCCTGAACTAGGACTTTGTTTTCCTCCCTAGTGATTACTAGCTTGTCCTTGAGGGTAACACACACTTCTCACGGATGTGGAAGAACTTTCGAGCAAGTCTCATTAAGCAACTTGGACTCAAACTCTTTGTCTTTGAGAGACTGAGCTTCCAACTCATCTATGAGCTTGGGGCACTTCTGACATGCACCCAAAAGAGTTGGTCTAGCTTTGAACTCATCAAGATCCTTGAGGGCACTCTCAAGCTGACTTGCAACTTGAGCATGCACACTCTCCCTCCGTGCAAGATCACTCATCACAACTTGACAAGACTCACACTCTACAATCATGTCATCCTTAGCAAGCTTAGACCTAAGTGAAGCAATTTCAAAAGCACCACTCTCCAACTTAGACTTAAGCTCTCTACTCTTACGAACAACACTATGAAGCTTATCATCTTGCAAAAGCAGAACATCGCGCAAATGATCAAGTTCAGAAGAGAGCTCATCAAGAGTAGGAGGTATCTCACTTGTGTCGGAGTCGGATCTAGAGTCGATGTCGTGGTCGTTCTTTGCCATGAAGCAAAGCCCGGTGAAGTCATCCTTCCTCTTGACTCATGGCTTTTCAACCTCCTCCTCCGAGCTTGTAAGGCCTTCGCTTGATGTGAGGTCGACATCGCTCAAGGCGGCAACGCAGGCGCGTTCAATGGCCTTGGCGAACTTATTGGAGTTCTTGCCCTTCTTGTAGAAGTGGTTCTTCTTCTGCTTGAAGTCTTCAGTGTTGTTGTCACGGTACCTGGCCTTCTTCTTCTTGGGACAATTAGCGATGAAGTGTCCCGGGTCACCGCACTTGAAGCAGGTTCTTGAACCACCTCCTCTTCTCTCCTTCCGGTTGTTGTAGAACCTCCTGAACTTCCTTGTGAGCAAGGACAACTCCTTGTTAGGAATGCACTCCATCTGTTCATCGGAAGCTGCAACAAGAGAAGACAAAGCAAACTCCAAGGAAGACTTGTCAAGTGAGGGGTTAGTTCCATAAGAAGCATAACTGTGATCACCCTTCTGAGAACTAGAAAGCAAAGCCATGCTAGAAGCAGGAATAACAAGATTAGGAGGAGATTTCCTAGACAGTTCATAAGATTTCAGCTTGCTAAACAGTTGTTCACAGTTCAGGGTATTGAATTCAGCAGTTTCTTCTAGAGCAGCAATTTTAACCCCTCAAACATTTTCATCAAGTGAGTACAGCAGTTGCTTAGTTCTATCATTGTCATTGTACACAAGGGTACCACAAGCCCGCAAGTTGCACACAATTGCCTCAAACCTACGGAAAGTGTCATCTAGTGACTCGCCCGGTTTTTTGAGCAAAGGTTTGGTACTGTCTATTGTAAGAATCCTTATGCATAGACTTGACCTGGTTGGTACCCTCATGGTAAGTGCAGAGCTTAACCCAAATAGCATGAGCAGTGTCAAGGTGTGCAACCCTATCATGTTCACTTCTACCAAGTGCAGAGAGCAGAATATTGACAGCTTTAGAGTTGTTCTCATACCTGACTAACTCACCTGTAAAAGCAGTGTTCAGGTCTTGTGGTATAGCATACTCCTGATCAATAGTCTCCCAAATTGCACGTCCTTGACTCAGCAGATACGCCTTGGTCCGTGACTTCCAGTAGGGGAAGTCCTCTCCATCGAACATCCACAGCTTGACAGCACGCTTCTCCATGTTGCCTTCAGATCACAAAGCCGGTGAAGGTCAACTAGTGATCAAACCGGCTCTGATACCAATTGAAGGACCGAGAAGGCGACCAGAGCGGGGGGGGGGGGGGGGGGGGGGCGAATGGGAGCCAATAAAAATTCTTCTCAAGAACTTGGCCTATGTGTCAACTACAACCCAGACCAACCTCTAACCGAGTCACCAAGATTACACACACCAACTTATGATGTGTTAACCCTAGGAATAACTCAAACCAAAAGAACACATAGCGGAAGCACAAGAGAACCAAAAACCAAAACAAGGAAGATCTGAAAGGTCACAGAACAGAGCCTGACGGAAGTTCCATGGTACCCGACGGAAGTTCCATGGTGCCCGATGGAAGTTCCTTCGATTACGGAAGTTCCGAACAACAGGAATACTATCACTCACAGAAGTTCCGTGGTTCTTGACGGAAGTTCCGTCACGGTCACGGAAGTTCCATCATGGTCAAAATAGCAGCTCCGTTCGGGAAAGAAAATTACCAAAACCCTATCAAACAAACTCCAAAAATCACAAAATTTGGACCAGATGATCACGACCCTCCTCTAAAGAGATCCACTCCAAAAACACAAGGAATCATCATGAATTTCAGATCTTGTGCCAAGAACACCAAAAAGGGGAAATTTGAGAAATCCTTCAAATCGAAGGTGCTAGAGCTATTGATTCGATCAAGGATCCATAGAGGATTGTTCTAGCTCATCCTAGCAACAAGTTTCTCAAGAAATCCAAACCAAAAACTCATCCAAAAGTGAGATCGAAAATCACCATGAAAATAGCTCCAAAAATAAGAAAAAGGGAATTTCGGAATTCAAGTGAAGAGGGAAATCTTGAGCACGAAAATACTTCTCATATCATAGAAAGGTGCTTACAAGATCCATAGGTACAAGGCTAGGAAGCCACCCTCTTCCTCCTACTATTTGGAAGAGCAAGAGATGTCTATCACATACCCTTTCCACTCCTCTAAAACATGAAGTCCTCTCCTAGCACTTTGAATAGAGTCCTAACACAAGGCTAATGGGAAGAGAGGCACCTCTCCCACTAGCCACACCTCTCCTTATATAGGCCTAGGGTCTATTGTCCACATGACCACTCTCTTCTTGACCTACATAACACACCAACCTACCACCAGGGGCCTAACCGTCCATCTTTTTCCTCATCACCCAAATGCCGTCGGACGCTTCACGTCTTTGCTTCATCTCAAAGCAAGCTCCGTGATGGTGGCACGTGCAGCACCAACCACCGCCACCGGTTTTGAGGCCCAAACCGGGAAACCACCTTGCACGCTTCTCAATGTTGACGCATGTCACCTTGTCCCGCGATCATGACCACCGACAAGTCTCTCCCAGTCCCTGTCCATCAGGCCCCCTTGTCACTTGCACCGACATCCCGTTCGCCTTGACTTGGTCAACACGCCGTCTTCATCACCACCACGGTTTTGAGGCTCAACCGCAAACCGTCCGTGCTTGTTGCCTCTCCACATGTACGGTGTGGATCACCCTTGACTTCACCCGGCATCCTGATCGTCTGGCCCCAAATCCCCTACTTGTGCCCGATCCTCTCGCCGTTGACCGTCAAGTCGACTCCAGTGACCTACACATCATGAGACAAGCAAACACATTTCCCATCTCCTGCAATATCACCAATATCTCCACCAACTCCGGTTAGTCATAACAATGATATGCAAACCCATGCAATCCCTGGATTCCTGCATATCAACTCAAACACCAAATCTGCTCAAGTCTATTACTCATCACATATATTGCAAACCATGGCACATATCCATATGGTTTCACACAAACACATCATCCTTGCTCTTAAGAAAGTTGACCCAAGAGTAGCGAGAATAGTTGTCAACAATCACAAGAACATATCACTTCCCACACCCCGAACGAACCTGAGAAGGACCAACAGTGTCCATATGAAGTAACTCTCCAGGGCGTTCACTCATCACCAAATTTATTGGTGGATGAGAAGCGGCAATCATTTTCCCATGATGACACAGAGCACAAACCAAATCCTTATCAAATTTGAGCTTAGGCAATCCTTGGATCAACCCTAGGCCAGTCAAGCGACATAGCAAGTCAAAGCTCATGTGACCCAGTCTCCTATGCCATTTCCAAAGCTCAGAAGAAGATTGAGCAAACAAGCACTTGTGAGAACCAGGAGAACCAGCAAAATCATCCTGAAAAACTCTGCCAATACGAGAAATCCCACAAACCAAGGAACCATTCAAATTAAGAACAAAAGATGCATTCGACTTAAAGCGCACTTCCAAACCAACATCAAGAAGCTGAGAAACAGAGAGGAGATTGTACTTGAGATACTCAACCAACCAAATCCACACGAATGACACTTACCACGATGGGGAAAACATGGGGCACCAAAATGTTGCTGCGCAAAGCCTCTGTTTCATGAATCAAAGCCATATGAGGAATGACCCTATCCACAATAGGCACGAGAAAAAGAGCGAGGCTGAAAACCATCAAAATCATCATAAAAGGCATCCCTAATCAACTCAGCTTGCTTCCTCTCAATCCTCTTATGCCTATAATAGAATTCATCCAAGTGATCCTTGCGACCACAAAACATGCAAATGTAGACACCCTTAGGATTAGGCTTGGTTTGCATTGCGGGTTTGGGTTTTGGCTTCTCTGTTTGCTTTGGGTTGAAGGAGGGTTTGGGATTGGGTGGATAGTATGTGTCAATGGGTTTTGATGGTGTTTTTCTCATCCTTGTAGCTGGAGCTAGGTACAAACTTACCCACATTCTCACTCTCCTTGTCACATCTCTCCAATCCCAAGCCCAAGTTATAAGTTGACCTAGAAGCACTCTCCTTCACCCTTGCCAAGTCACTCTCAATCTTTTCATCACTCACTAGGATTCTCTGGAGCCTAGAAACAGGATAGTCATTTTCCTAAACTAGGACTTTCTTTTCCTCCCTGCTGATTACCAGCTTGTCCTTGAGGGTGACACACACTTCACACGGATGTGGGAGAACTTTCGAGCGAGTCTTATGAAGCAACTTGGACTCAAGCTCTCTGACTTTGAGGGACTAAGCTTCCAACTCATCTGTGAGCTTGGGGCACTTCTGACATGCACCCAAAAGAGTTGGTCTAGCTTTGAACTCATCAAGCTCCTTGAGGGCACTCTCAAGCTGACTGGCAAATTGAGCATGCACACTCTCCCTCTGTGCAATATCACTCATCACAGCTTGACAAGACTCACACTCAGCAGCAGTATCAACACAAGCCAGCTTAGACCTAAGCGAAGCAATTTCAAAATTAGCACTCTCCAACTTAGACTTAAGCTTTCTACTCTCACGAATAGCATTGCAGAGCTTATCATCTTCCAAGAGCAAAACATTGCACAAATAATCAAGTTCAGAAGAGAGCTCATCAAGAGTGGGAGGTACCTCACTTGTGTCGGAGTTGGATCCAAAGTTGGTGTCATGGTCGTTCTTTGCTATGAAGCAAAGCCCGGTGAAGTCATCCTTCCTCTTGACTCGTGGCTTATCAACCTCCTCCTCCGAGCTTGTGACGCCTTCGCTTGATGTGAGGTCGACATCGCTCAAGGTGGCAACGCAGGCGCGTGTAATGGCCTTGGCGAACTTCTTGGAGTTCTTACCCTTCTTGTAGAAGCGGTTCTACTTCTGCTTGAAGTCTTCAGTGTTGTTGTCGCGGTACCCAGCCTTCTTCTTCTTCTTGGGACAGTCAGCAATGAAGTTCCCCGGGTCACCGCACTCGAAGCAGGTTCTTGAACCACCTCCTATTCTCTCCTTCCGGTTGTTGTAGAACTTCCTAAACTTCCTTGTGAGCAAGGACAGCTCCTCATCAGGAATGCACTCCATCTATTCATCGGAAGCTAAAACAAGAGAAGATAAAGCAAACTCCAAAGAAGACTTGTCAAGTGAGGGGTTAGTCCCATAAGAAGAACAACTGTGATCACCCTTCTGAGAACTAGAAAGCAAAGCCATGCTAGAAGCAGAAATAGCAAGATTAGGAAGAGATTTCCTAGACAGTTCATGAGATTTCAACTTGCTATATAGTTGCTCATAGTCCAAGGTATTGAATTCAGTAGTTTCTTCTATAGCAGCAATTTTAACCCCCCAAATATTTTTGTCAAGTGAGCACAACAATTGCTTAGCTCTATCATTGTCATTGTACACAAGGTTACCACAAGCCTGCAAGTTGCACACAACTGCCTCAAACCTATGAAAGGTGTCATCTAGTGACTCGCCAGGTTTTTGTGCAAAAGGTTTGGTACTGTCTATTGTAAGAATCCTTACGTATAGACTTGACTTGGTTGGTACCCTCATGGTAAATACAGAGCTTAACCCACATAGAATGAGCAGAATATTGACACCTTTGGAGATGTTCTCATACCTGACTAACTCACCTGCAGATGCAATGTTCAGGTCCTGTGGTACAGCATACTCCTGCTCAACAATCTCCTAAATTGCACGTCCTTGACTCAGCAGATACGCCTTGGTCCGCAACTTCCAGTAGGAGAAGTCCTCTCCATTGAACATCCACAGCTTAACAGCGTGCTTCGCTATGTCGCCTTTGGATCACAAAGCCGGCGAAGGTCAACTAGTGATCAAACCGGTTCTGATACCAATTGAAGGACCGAGAAGGTGACTAGAGGGGGGTGAATGAGAGCCAATCAAAATTCTCCAAGAGAACTTGGCCTATATCCCAGAAACAACCCAAGCCAACCTCCAAACCGATCACCAAGACTACACACACCAACTAGTGGTGTACTAGCCCTAGGACTGATCAACCACCGCAAGAAACACAGCGGAAACAAAAAGGAAATAGCAGAGACTCGAGATAGTCAAAAATCTCACAGACTGCACCTTACTGAACCACCACCAGTAGTGTTCATCAGGACCATTGGCAGTGCCGGTTGGCCCCATCGGTAGTGCTGATCTGGCCCATCGGCAGTGCCGGTGTGAGGTTCTGAGATCCCGACAGAACAGTAGAAACTTTTGGGAATTTGACAAATCTTCTCCAAATCCTAACGAAACAAACTCCAAATGATGTGATTTTTGGACCAGTGAATCCTCATTACATCATACCCTAATCCTAGAAAATCATCTCAATTGGCTCAAGGAATCATCACAAATTTCAGATCTTGTGGCAAGAACACCAAAAGGGGGAAACTTGAGAAATCCTTCAAATCGAAGGTGCTAGAGCTATTGATTCGGTCAAGGATCCATAGAGGATTGTTCTAGCTCATCCTAGCAACAAGTTTCTCAAGAAATCCGAGCCAAAAACTCATCCAGAAATGAGATAAAAAATCACCACGAAAATAGCTCCGAATTTAGGAAAAAGGAAATTTCGGGATTCAAGTGAAGAGGGAAATCTTGAGCACAAAAATACTTCTCATATCATAGAAAGGTGCCTACAACATCTATAGGTACAAGGCTAGGAAGCCACCCTCTTCCTCCCACTATTTGGAAAGCAAGAGATGTCTCTCACACATCCTTTCCTCTCCTAAAAAATATGAAGTCCTCCCCTAGCACTTTGAATAGAGTCCTAACACAAGGCTAATGAAAGAGGGAGGCACCTCTCCCACTAGCCACACCTCTCCTTATATAGGCCTAGGGTCTATTGTCCACATGACCACTCTATCCTTGACCTATATAACACACCCACCTACCACCGGGGACATAACCGTCCATCTTTTTCCTCATCACCTGAATGCCATCGGACGCTTCACGTCTTTGCTTCATCTCGAAGCAAGCTCCGTGATGGTGCCACGTGCACCACCAACCACCACCATCGGTTTTGAGGCCCAAACCGGGAAACCGCCTTGCACGATTCTCAATGCACCACTTCTCGATGTTGACGCGTGTCACCTTGTCCTGCGATCCTGACCACCGGCAAGTCTCTCCCACTCCCTGTCCATCGGGCCCCCTTGTCACTTGCACCGGCATCCCGTTCGCCTTGACTTGGTCACCACACCGTCTTCATCATCACCACGGTTTTGAGGCTCAACCATGAAACCGTCCGTGCTTCTTGCCTCTCCACGTGTACGGTGTGGATCACCCTTGATTTCACCCGGCATCCCGATCATCTGGCCCCAAGTCCCCTACTTGTGCCCGATCCTCTCGCCGTTGACCGCCAAGTTGACTCCAGTGACCTACAAATCATGAGACAAGCAAACACGTTTCCCACCTCCTACAATTTCACCAATATCTCCACCAACTTTGGTTAGTCATAACAATGATATGCAAATCCATGCAATCCCTGGATTCCTGCATTTTAACTCAAACACCAAATCCGCTCAAGTCAATTACTCATCACATATATTGCAAACCATGGCACATATCCTCATGGTTTCTCACCAGCCCTACTCTTGTCGAGTAACACCACATCATCAGTAAAGAGCATACACCAAGTGACATCACTATGTATTTCTCGTGTGACCTCGTCCATCACCAGAGCAAATAAATAAGGGCTCAATGCTGATCCTTGGTGTAGTCCTATTTTAATCGGAATGTCATTGGTGTCACCATCACATGTCCGAACACACGTCCTCGCGTCCCTGTACATATCCTTGATGAGGGTAATGTACTTAGTTGGGACTTTGTGCTTCTCCAAGTCACACCACATGACATTTCTTGGCACTTTGTCATATGCCTTCTTGAGGTCAATAAAGACCATGTGTAAGTCCTTCTTTTGCTCCAGATATCTCTCCATCAATTGTCGCATTAAGAAAATCGCCTCCATGGTCGATCTTCCAGGCATGAACCCAAACTGGTTTTGTGTCACACTTGTCACTCTTCTTAGGCGATGCTCGATAACTCTCTCCCAGAGCTTCATCGTATCGCTCATCAACTTAATCCCACGATAGTTAGTACAACTTAGAACATCTCCCTTGTTCTTGAAGATCAGAACTACTATACTCCTCCTCCATTCTTCAGGCATCTTGTTTGACCGAAAGATGAGGTTAAAAAGCTTAGTTAACCATACTATGGCTCTGGCACCCAAGCATCTCCACACTTCGATGGGATACCATAAGGGCCCATCGCTTTACCACTCTTCATCCCCTTCAAAGCTTCCTCTATGTCTGCCTCCTGAATTCTCCTCACAAAGCGTCTGTTGTTATCATCAAATGAGTCATCCAACTCAAGTATAGGACCCTCCTTGATATATCCGGCCCAGGTAGGGTGGAACAAAGCCCGACACACCGATCCGGATTCCCTGAATCCCGCAATCTTAGCACCGCAACTCCTGTCAAAAGCCTGACACACCGACTCGATTCTAGGTCCGCAACCTGAATCCGCAGTCTTAGCACCACAACTCTGGCGCCCCCACTCAGGGAAAGGCCCAATCTCCCTAAAAGACTAGTATGATAGGGGAAGGGTGGCTCTCCCTTTTAAGGTGGCTTCCACCTCCCAAGCTAAGCAAGGTCGGATTATTCAGAGGCTCACACGGTTGTCGCCCTAGTGGGTCATAGTGGAGGATGTCCTCATTATTCTCCCCTTCTTAACAAGGGCCCAGCTCTGATACCAAATGATATATCTAGCCTAGGTAGGGTGGAACGAAGCCCAACACACCGATTCCGATTCCCTGAATCCCACAATCTTAGCACCGCAACTCCTGTCGAAAGCCCGACACACCAACCCGATTCTAGGTCCGCGACCTGAATCCGCAGTCTTAGCACCATAACTCCGGCGCCCCCACTCAGGGAAAGGCCCAATCTCCCTAAAAGACTAGTCTGATAGGGGAAGGGTGGCTCTCCCTTTTAAGGTGGCTTCGACCTCCCAAGCTAAGCAAGGTGGGATTATTCAGAGGCTCACACGGTCGCCGCCCTAGCGGGTAATAGTGGAGGATGGCCTTATCACTTCTCCTCTCCGTTAAACAACTTATCGAACTACTCTCGCCATCTGTCCTTGATCTCCTCATCTCTCACCAGGAGTCGGTCTACCCCGTCCTTGATACATTTGATTTGGTTGATGTCCCTCGTCTTCCGCTCATGTATCCTAGCCATCCGATAGATGTCCTTCTCCCCTTCCTTTGTGCCTAGTCGCTGATAAAGGTTATCATATGCCTGACCCTTTGCTACACTCACTGCTCGCTTTGTAGCCCTCTTGTCTATTTTATAGCCTTCTATGTTGTCTGCACTCTTGTCAAGATGTAGGTGCTTGAAACACTCCTTCTTCTCCTTGATAGCCCTTTGCACCTCATCATTCCACCACCAGGTGTCTTTTGCTTCTTGTTTGTCTCCCCTACTCACGCCAAACACTTCTGAAGCTACCTTTCGAACACATGTTGTCATCTTTAGCCACATGTCATCTGGTCCTTCTCCTTCCTCCCAGAGTCCCTCTCCTAGCATCCTGTCCTTAAAGGTTTGCGCCAGCTCCCCCCTAAATTTCCACCACTTCGTTCTTGCGGTCTTGGTACATTTGTCCCTGTATACACATACCCGAAAGCGAAAATCCGCCACCACAAGCTTATGTTGAGTGACGACACACTCCCCAGGTATCACCCTATAGTCCAAGCAAGCACATCTGTCCTCCCTCCTTGCAAGGATAAAGTCAATTTGGCTCGAGTGTTGTGTACTTCTAAAGGTCACTAGATGGGATTCCCTCTTCCTAAAGAGGGTATTCACTACCAACAAGTCATAAGCTAACACCCAATTAAGTATATCCTCCCCCTCCTGATTCCTACTACCATACCCGAACCCCCCATGGACCCGCTCAAACCCGACATTAGACTCCCCCACATGGCCGTTAAGGTCTCCTCCTATGTAAAGCTTCTCAATGATACGTATGGCACTAACCATGCTATCTAGATCTTCCCAAAACTGACTCTTGGTGCTCTCACTAAGACCTACTTGAGGGGCATAGGCACTAATCACATTCAGAGCCGAATCTCGAACTATTAGCCGAACTAGGATAATCCGGTCACTGTGCCTCCTAACATCTACGACTCCATCCTTAAGGCTCCTATTGATCAAGATGCCTACACCATTTCTACCCTATGTTGTACCAGTGTACCAAAGCTTGAAGCCAGTATCCTCCACCTCCTTTGCCTTCTGGTCCTTCCATTTAGTCTCTTGGATGCATAGGGTATTTACACGCCTCCTAGTTGCCACATCGACTAGTTCTTGTAACTTGCCCATTAGGGACCCTACGTTCCAACTCCCTAGATGAATCCTAGTTGGCTCGGTTAACTTCCTTACCCTTCGCACCCGTTGTTATCTAATAATGCAACTTCCACCTGGCAGGGATGGAACAAAGTAGTTTAGCACCCATAATCTTTTATGTAACAGCAGAACACAAGATTTTTTCATTCCATTAGAGGAAAACCTTTTACGATTAACCTTTCAATAGTTGCGATACAACAATCAGTTAGTTTCAAAGGAGCAGAAACTTTGCTAGATGCATTGTTTTCCCTGTTATATATTCAGCATATTATACAGTTTTTAACACACCGCTAGTGAGAAGTCAACTTCGAAAGGAGAGCAAAGCACCTGGACGTTGTTGACACCCAAGTGGAGGAGCTTCATAGAGCCTCAAGTGTCCAATAAAATTAGAGGAGTTTTACTGTCCAAAATACTTAATAATAGTTTAAAAAACTACTAGCCAATAATTTGATCTAACGATATAGATTTCATAATCTCAAATCATAACTACTGACTAGTAGTTTCTCAATTTGAGAACAATATCGGAAAAAATAAAAGTTATAGATTTTTAGTAAATAATTTTTATTGTAATAAATAAAGTTATATTAATAATCTAATTAATAACTAATGTTATATATTTTTTAAGATAAACTAATGTTTTAGTGATTTTGAAGACTTAATATTCTATCGAAAAATAAATATAAATTTATTAATTAATAGTGCAATTATAAAATTACCCTTAAACTACTGGCCAGTATTTTGGACAATAAAACTCAATTTTTTAGCTGGCCAAATCTCTACCCTTAATAATTTAGACTAGGGGAATGCCCGTGGATTGATATGGGCGTAATGTCACAAACAAATGGATAGAAAGAATCAAAATAAACTCAATAAACTTTAGCACCAATGCAACAATGTAGCTTTTACAAATGGTCTTAATAATGTGACAGGTACTGCACCCAAACAAACATTCTATCAACAAAACATCAATTCAGTAACCAGTTTCATCACAAGATACCATTGTAAAGCCACTAAAGGGATCATCAGAACAAGAATTAAATCTCCATGGCTTTTATGTGAGAAAGCCAAGCCTGAACATCACAAGGGGGGACCTCTCGTGCTTCATTGAGGTTTGATGACATAACGTTTACCAAGATTTCTCTTCGTAACATTTGAACATCCGGCACACGTGTCGATGATACATACCATCGGGGTACCTCATAGATAAGGAAAGCAAAGTAGACTCCTACTAGGATAAGAATAGTAGACCGACTAGGACTCCGCCATGTAACCCCGTCCCCCCGAATATATAAGGAGGGGTAGGGGTCCTCCTTAAGGGACAAGTCCTCAATTAGATAGGTTCCACAACGGGACATAGATTAGACAAGCACAATTAGACACAACTAGACATCCTCGTCTAGGTCTACCCTCATCTAGATCTATGATCTAGACATATCAATACAAATACCACAGAACACAAGACGTAGGGTTACTATCCTTCGGGAGGCCCGAACCTATATAAATCGGCGTCTTGTGTTACCATCGTCTCTCGATCTTGCGCAGACCCCCGTCCTACATATAAATCCTCATAGATGAACTATCCTATGTCTATTGAAGAGATTAAGTCTCGACAGTAGGCGCGCCAAGTAGGGGCAGGGCGACGGTCGGCATGTTGAGTTCGATGGCCTTAATCTATTTCAAGATTTGATTGCGATTGACCAGCGTTGAAGCGCACGAGTCATCACGTCTTCGTCAAGGCAGCATCCCACTCAGGCAACATCATCGCGACATGACGCCTCCAATGACTCGATGACATCGCTGCGACTCAATCGCTCGGCGACTACATGGACACGCTCAGGGGCTCATCATCAACCTAGCGACACCTTCAACGAGGACAACCGTTATTCGGTGACATCATCCATTACAATGATGCTTCCAACAACTCGATGCTTTGGCGAATTTTGATGACTCGGCGACATCGCCATGACTCCACAGTTTGACTGCCCACGACCACATGTACATGCCAGGGGGCTACTCCGCCTTCACCTGGCCACTCGGCTACTCGTCCGCTCGACGATGTCTTCGATGACTCAGCGCATCGGCAATCACCGCGACTCGCTGACTCGATGACATCGCCTCGACTCGGTCACTCGGCAACATCGCCTCGATTCAGTCACTCGGTGACATCGCCTCGACTCGACTACTCGGCGACATCGCTGCACTATGATGACTCGCCGACATTGCTACACTACTCGGCGATGCCGTCAATGACTTGACACTTTGGGTTTTCACCCACTCAGTTAATCGATGGTGCCTTCGACTACTTGAACAGTTTGATGTGTCGGTAAACCACTCGGCGTCTCGACGATCCGGCTACTTGGCAACACAAGCCAACCACTCCGAGCTTCGATGTCCCGGCGACATGGTGGCTCGACTTTGACATTCGACCACTCGCCAACAACATCGACACGCTTGGGGGCTTATCTTCAACTCACCAAATAACAAAGCTAAGTATCTTTATACTTTCTCGATTTACTTTTGAGGTTTTGGACTATGTCCTTCATAGTATTTTTCCCACAGCCATTTATCTCTATTTTCTAAGCAGAAGGTCGTAGGTGTTTTGATGAGTAAAGTTGGGCTTTTTAAATTAGTGCTCTTATTTGTGACTTTATTCATCTTTTTATTGCATCGGTTCTTTAATCCTTCGCATTAAACAATCGAGCCAGGGGGCTATTTGTGTATCTATACACGTGTTCTCCCACTTTTTTTGTGAATCTAGCAGTACACATGTCGGTCTGTGACCTTTCAGTAGTGCCTTGGCCCTGACACCATATGACCCATGTCAGTCGGTGAACTTTCAGTAGTGCTTCAGCCCTGACACCATATGACCCATGTCGTCCGTTTTAGTTTCACCTCTTCTTTGGCTTTTGCTTTGTCCGATACATTGCATTTTATTCGTGATTTGGTCTTATTTTTTGGACTTACGCCGACAAGCAACTAAGGAATAAAACTTCTTTGCTACGCGACAGACTGCCACTACACTAAACCCAGAGCCAAAGTTGTGAGAGGTCATGTGTCGATTGGTTCTGATTGCTACGCAAGAATAATTATGACCGATATTGTTGTGGCAGACCGAGTTTTGAGCTTTGTATATTTTGTTGTGGCAGACCGGTCTAGCTGCTAACGCGTGAATACGTCGCTCTGTGCCACTCGGTCTACATAAAGGAGAAAACCAGATATATACTTGAATTTTCAGTCAAATGATTTGTTTGGCTTATAAAAATAAGTTTTCAAACAAACAATGTTTGATTGTCAGGAACATCGATAACGGATAAGCAGATACACCACTCAAAACAGAGTGATTTTTATCGCTCTCATCAGTTGGCCACGATAGTTCCGACTGCCTTTGTCAGTCCACCGTGCCAGTTCCGACTACCTCCATTGGTCGGCTTACAACTCCGACCGCTCTCATCGGTCTGCCATGCCAGCTGCGATCGCCTTCATCGGTCGGTTTACAGCTCTAACCGCTTTCATCGGTCGGCCACGCCATCTCTGATCGCCTTCATCGGTCGGTTTATAGCTCTGACCGCTTTCATCAGTCGGCTACACCAGCTCCGACTGCTGCCATAGGTCTGCCACATCATATCTTACCGTCACCATCGGTCGGCCATAGGTCAGACTGTCGGCTTCACTCGGTCATCACGACTTTGAGTGATTGCTACTTCATCAGTGGTCGACCACTACAACAACCTTGGCTGCTTTTTTCACTCAACCTTATCGTCATGAGTTAAGTACCGCTGCCACTCGAACAATATTCTGAGTTGAGCGCGGCTATCACTCATAACTGCGATTATCTCGGGGGCTTCTTTGAAGAGAAGCACTCTCCATCAAATTTATGGTTGATGCCATAATATATAAAAATATATGATTTGATGATCATATAACCGTGACTTGATGATCACTCGGTCAACATATGCTTCTTTGAAAAGAAGTGCATTATCAAAAATGTTTGATGCCATAATCATTCAAAGCATGATTTGATGATCATGTCGCTGTGATTTGATGGTCATATATGCGAGATAATGAGCATCACTCGACTGATTGAAGTCAGTCTATAATAGTGAAAATAAAGCTCATAAATATGAATGATTAATATTTTTAAGGAAAGGTTACTTAATCATGATTGAAGTCATGGTAACTTAGTATTTGGCTATGATTGATGTCATAAGGTCTCGTTCACTCAGTTGTGATTGATGTCACCCCTGAACCTAATAGTACTCGGCTGTGATTGATGTCACCTGAGTATATTATATAGCATTTGACAATCATTGAAGTCATTGGTTTGAGTCATCTACCAGTCAGTGGTGATTGAAGTCACTCGTTTGAATCATTTATCACTCGGTAGTGATTGATGTCACTCTACAGAGTTATTTATCAGTCAGATTTCATCATTTGAGCGATTTTCCCTTAAAGAGAGCCAACACGACTATTCTTGTTTTGGACTCTGACATTATTTCCAGTTTTCAAATGATACAAGAGTCGGGGGCTACACCTAATTAGGTGCACCAACTCGGTGCACCAGTTGATTTCTCGAGAACATTTTCAGATCTTTGAGATTCTTACTAGCTCGCTGATATAAAGCTGAAGCTTTATATATGGCACGAACCAGTCAGGAAGCTACTGAAGATTATCATCCAGCTTGCAAGACTCTCGGGGGCTTGTCAATGATACATACCATCGGGGTACCTCATAGATAAGGAAAGCAAAGTAGACTCCTACTAGGATAAGAACAGTAGACCAACTAGGACTCCGCCATGTAACCGTGTCCCCCCCGGATATATAAGGAGGGGTAGGGGTCCTCCTCAAGGGACAAGTCCTCAATTAGATAGATCCCACAACGGGACATAGATTAGACAAGCACAATTAGACACAACTAGACATCCTCGTCTAGGTCTACCCTCGTCTAGATCTATGATCTAGACATATCAATACAAATACCACAGAACACAAGACATATGATGAGTCCATGGCTCATCAAATCAGTTCCACTATATATCTTTTCAATACTTGCAAATATTTGGTAAACAAAGATGATAGTGGCAAGAAGAGCTTAGTTATTCAGTTTGGTGAATTTCCTATTTCTATGAATCATTGTGTGGACAAAGAACAAAATTGTTTATCACATGGCACTGTGCAACCTGGATGCCGGAAAATATATATGGGTGTCAATTTGCACAAAGAAGTATCCTGCTCTGATACCAAATGATAAGAACATGATGACGATGTCCAGTAATTTAGGTCCAATCTTTCACAGTACTAAGGATAATAGCTCAAAATTATTTCTTAGATTTTTGCTACAATATACCTACAGTAATTTCCCTCAAAATAGCTGACGTAGTATTACAATACTAGCAGATAATTGTAATCTGTTTAATCAATTAAGCGCCAGCAGTGGTAATAGAATGTGTGCAAAAGAATTACTATCTCACAAGTAAATCAGCAAGACGCAAGATCACCAATCTCCAAACTGAGTATACCAGTAGAACTCAAGTAATTGAACTGACTCAGAATAGTTTAGCAAAGATAGAGGGATCGGCTTACAAGACTGGACTGTAACCAAACCCTAGATAAGTTCCTTCCACCCGTAGCACTGGATGCCACGATCGAAAGGATGGGATGACGGAAATAATCCGAGACGCACCTAGGCTACAATAGCGTGATCACGCACTCGACACAATCCAAAGGATGGCTTCAGTTCTTCATATCAGATGGAATCGCCATCTTGGTTATAGCTCCGCTCAACAGGGAATAAAACTCCACGATAGAAAAAACTCCTCTAATACATGAGCACGACTCTGGGTTATAAGGCACGTAGGCCACCCATAGATTCATCCTTGGACTCGGCTAATATGACTATGAACAAAACAAACTTGACCTGACCAGACTCAACATTCATGTCCGACTCGAACCAGAACAAAATAGCTAGACACATCCTAGCTAGTATGCCCACGTACTGAATGAATAATAAAATATTCTGGCCAGTGCTAATATACCTACTTAATCACATCAACACTAGCATGGAACCCACTATGATATATGGATTAGACTTCTTCTGTTGTTTCTTCTCCTTGCGTTGCAGCTCAGCTCCTTCACAATTTAGTTTGCAAGATACTTCTTTGTGCAAATTGACACCCATATATATTTTCTGGCATCCAGGTTGCACAGTGCCATGTGATAAACAATTTCGTTCTTTGTCCACACATTGATTCATAGAAATAGGAAATACACCAAACTAAATAATTAAGCTCTTCTTGCCACTATCATCTTTGTTTACCAAATATTTGCAACTATTGAAAGGGTATATAGTGGAACTGATTTGATGAGCCATGGACTCATCAACGTAGGGTTATTATCCTTCGGGAGACCCGAACATGTATAATCAGCGTCTTATGTTACCATCGTCTCTAGATCTCGCGCATACCCCCATCCTACATATGAATCCTCATAGATGAACTACCCTAGGTGTATTGTCGAGATTAAGTCTCGACAACACATCATTTAAACAATCATGTTAACTTTAATAACAGTAAGTATGGGATCATGCCAATGACTGACAATTGATTCACAAATGTATGTATATACCTTGGCCTTCACAAGTTCAGATTCTGCATTCAACCCTTCAATGACTGACAACACATGGTGCCCTGATACAGGACTACAAGTACATAAATGAATATGCTGATTAGCGATATTTGAATTTATTATGTGAAAGTGTCCCTAATAAAGGGTTTGTAGGAACTGACATTACCTATGTCTTTCTTCCCATCCCTCATTGAAGGACCGAGAAGGCGACCAGAGGGAGGAGGGAGGGGGGTTAATGGGAGCCAATTAAATTTATTAACAAGAACATGGCCTATGTCCCAATTACAACCCGAGTTAACATCTAAACCGATCATCAAGGCCACACATACCAACTTGTGTTGTGCTATCCCTAGGAGTGATCAACAATAGCAATGGAACACAACCAAAACAAAGGAGAACTACAAAGACTCGAATTTGTGACAACCCTACTCCGAAAAGTAGAGTATGCCGTACAGGATCGCCTCGGGAGATGGTTAACGAAGTAACCATACACAACATTCACACATGAACATTCATCAATTACAATATTACGTCACTTAGGTGCATAATATTACAAGTCCAGAGGTAAAATATAATTAAGTTCAGATCTGAATACATAGGTCCTTAGTACATATTACACAAATTTGCGGAAGCGGTGAAACGACAAAACACGACGTTTAGTCCTACGTGAACCATGCCGGCCCTATGGCGATGGCTCACTCCTCCAGGTTAGGAGAAGTGGGGACCCATTCGATGGTCCAGTTCTGAGGCTTCTCGCCTTCCCACACAACCTTATTACAACAATTACAATAGGTCGCTTGAGGAAAACCTGAAAAACAACATCAACGCAAAGCCTGAGTATCTAACATCCTCCGCAAGACTTACCCGTCAAAAGGTTTACTAAAACCGACTCCTAGCATACAGGGGGCTGACCGGGTTTATTTGACAATTGCATAAAAAGCTCCTATTAGTTCTATGCTGCACTTTCAATTTCCTTAAATAAGATTTTTACTTTGCTTATTGTAGAACCCAGCTACGGTGAGTCTAGCTAGCTGCTAAGACATGAATATAGCTAAAGAGCAATACATCATAGCAACATGTATCCATAGCATAAGTAAATTTCAGAAACTTAACCACAACTTTACTACTTAACACATCATTGCCGCTGCTCGAACAAGAGGTACTCATAACCGCAAGGGATGGCAATTCGAATTGATTTACATCCTGCAGGGAAAACCCAAATACAGGACATACGCATCATTTAAGAACACGTATGGCCACCGTTCACAAGATTGCTATAAAGTCGATCCGGGGCCATCGATCCCGAGTACACGTCCTCCCCGCGATACAGTACTTCGTATCCGAGGATTAACCCATGCACTCTCCAGCGGTCCTCAATCCCGTGCAACCACCGTGCTGTTCTCATCACCTCTGGATCGATGAGTATGGCCATCCAACAATACGGTGCCCAAGTTACTAGGTTTACCAATTCCCATATTAAAGGTATGCACTTGGTACGGTTCAATACTTGTTCGCGGAGTTGCAACGATAGGTGCTCCATTTTTATCAAGTTCATCAACCCATTGAACCATAGTTGAATCTATAACCTACCGTTGACTCCACTAGTTTAAGCATAACATTTGCTAACGGAAAAGCTTACTAACATACTAATCATAGGTCCTTGCTGGATTATGCAAGTGTGTTTCATCCAAGTCCTACACTTAATGCACAATACAATATTCCTACTTTTGATAAGGTAAAAAGACTCGAATGACAAAGCTGGGTGATGCACCGGGGCTTGCCTTGGGTGTGATCGTAGTTAGCGTCTTCACCAAGGTGCACTTCAGCTCCTTGCTGGTCCGGTGTGACCTCCTCGGTCTCGATCCCTATATGGAATGGACATGCATTAATGCCAAGGAATACACAAGGTTTTATGGAGTTTCCTTAACTAAAGATGGAATGCATGGCATGACAATTCATGGCACTTCCTCAGCAAATAAAAATTAATGACTAATCATTTATTCATGAATGTGTGCACACCTAAGCATGACATGGTAACTACAGAATTTTTGAAGGGGACAAACTTCTAATTACTAGAATGCAACTTTTAATTATCACAATCTTACTGTAAGTCTACTTTAACATGAGCATGGCCTAGATGTTGATTAAATGACCTCACATGCTGATGAGGATATGACAATGTAGTACTTAGGGTCAAATTTTTAGAAAGTTCATTTTTGAGCCACTTAGCTAAAGTGACCATGTGCAAACTGACACTATACCTAGACATGGCATTTTTAATTTCATCACTAGTTCTAGCTCATATAGTTAATCAAGAACCAAAGCATAGAACTGAAACATGAGAATTTGTACTGTAATGTGAAGCTGAGTTATTTTCCCTGGACTTCCAGAATTTAATTTATTCCTACTTTCCTTAAATACACACATAAAGTAACATTTATATGAAGAAATTCCTAGTTTCCTAGCAAATAATCAATTTTGACAGCAAATTTGGACTTAGGTAACTTCATATTTTTCATGGGATTTTTCATAATTGTACAAGTTCATAAGGAACAGGAATGCCAAATTTCATAATTAAATTCCTAGCCAATAATTTACATAATTTCAATTACTGAAAATGAGGATTTATGCAATAATACTAAAAATATGCATGTAAATGGAAATGTGCTTTTGCAGAAAGTTTAAGGATGCCCTGAAATGCTTACTGAGCAAATTTCATGAATTTACCATTTACACATAATTACTTATGAATTTATTAAGCAAATTAGGGTTGTGACTTTGATGGATTAAATAAATTAATTTGCTGAATAAACTTGGACTTGATCCTGTTTTTCTGGTAGAGCAGGATTTTAGGAGTTGAACAAAATTAATTTCACAATTTTTTGCCTTGTATTTCTTGAGATATTGAATTTTGAAGTTCATTCAAAGTTCACTGTTATTTACAGATTTGCTACTGGGTTCAAATTTTTCCAGGCGCACACGCGTATCCACGCGGCGGCCGACGACGGCGAGCTCGGCTCAGCGGCCGATCGGCGGCACGGCCGGGGCTCGCGAGCTACTCGCATGATCTCTATGCCGAGGGGATCTCGTGGAGGGGGTCGGAGGGGAGAGGGTCTCACCAGAGTTGGCCGGCGACGACGCGCGGCGGCAGAGGCAACACCGGCGAGGCCCACGCGACGGTGCTGAGGGAGAGGGAGGCTGGGGTTCGATCGACGAGCTTCGCGGTGGTCCGGGGACGGTCGGCGTCGAGGAACTCGTCGAGGGGGAAGGCCGGAGGGGGGTTCTCATCGGCGGGGGGGAAGACGATCCCGACGGCGGTGGCTCGGGCTTTGCAAAATCCGGTGAGCACACTACATGAGGGAGGGAGCGGGTCAGAGGGGAGTGAGGTGGTGACCTTGCGTGTCGATTTGCGAAAGAAAGAGGGAGTGGGAAGCCACCTAGTCGAAGCTGGACACGTCGGCGGTCATGGCGGGGAAAAACAGAGCCTGCTCGGGTTTTGCCGGAGAGAGAGAGAAGGGAAAATTGCAGGGGCGCTTGGCTTCGCTGGAGCAACTTGAGGAGCAGAGCGGAGCGCTTGAGAGCGAAGGGCGAGGAGGAGGGGCAGTACCGGTCTACTTTTAATGCTGATCGACCGGGAGAGCGAGAGAGAGACGGGCGGCGAGCTGTCGGCAGGGAAATGGAGGGAGGGAGCGCTGCCTTCAAGTTCCGGCCGGTGGCACAGGAGGGTTTGGCGGAGCAGTGGCCGTTCTGGTGCTCCAGTGATCGACGGCGGCTCGTACGGTGGCATCGGTGTCGAGCGGAGAATGGCCGGGGGGGGGGGGGGGGGGGGGGGGGGGGGAAGGAGAGAGAAGGGGGGGTTGACTCGGCTTGACTTGAACCTTGACTCGAGTTTGGGAAATTTCGCCACGCTTCCTTGCTCGAAACTCCACACAAATTTTTGTGTGGACTAAGCAAAACATGTGCTCCAACTTTTCTTTTGGGAGAACCAGCTGAAATGGCTTTGATAAATTATGAAAATTCCAAACCCGAAATACACATTTCTGACTTTAGGGGAATTTTTAAGGGTATTAAATGGTTACCAAAAATTCTGAAAAAATTACAAAAATTCTCTTTTAATGTGGCCATTCAGAATATGCAAAAATATTGGGGTACTTCCATGGATTTTGGTAATTTTTGTGGATGACCCATATTTGTATATTTTGTAATTTAATTAAATAGGTTTCCTCCTTTTTATTCTTTGGCACATGGATTAATTATACTCTTGCTTAGCCCTTAATTGATGTTAGGTTTAGTTAACTTCAGTTTGTGACATGGGATGTCACAGCACACCCCCCTTAAGGAAATCTCGTCCCGAGATTTGCAAAAGAACAAACAAGAGGGAGGGGTGCGGATGGTTACCGGTTTTGTGAGGTCAAGAATTCTGGAAAGTTGGCCTTCAGAAACTCCTCTTGTTCCCATGTGGCTTCCTCTTCAGTATGGTTACTCCATTTCACTTTGTAGAAGGTGATAGTGCGGCTGCGGGTTACTCGGTCCTTTTGATCGAGGATGCGAACGGGGTATTCGGGGTAGGAGAGGTCTTGTTCCATTTGCTTGGTGTCAGCGATAACCACGTCGATCAGAGGCTTCAAACATCTCTTGAGTTGGGAGACATGGAAGACGTTGTGCACCAGCTCAAGATTTTCCGGTAGTTGCAACCTATAAGCAACGGCGCTATGCTTTTTCGTGATCGGAAAAGGTCCGATATAGCGGGGTGCTAATTTCCCTTTGATTCCGAAACGAGATACACCTTTGCTGGGAGAAACCGGAAGATAGACATGATCTCCCTTATCAAAATCCAATGGACGTCTCCTTTTATTAGAGTAACCCATTTGGCGGGATTGCGCGGCCTTCATGTTAGCTTGGATTTGTAGCACCTTCTCTTCGGTGTGCGTGACCAAATCGGGACCGAAAGTAATTCTTTCTCCCGACTCTGACCAATTCAGCGGGGTTCGACACGAGTGACCATACAAAGCTTCAAATGGCGACATTCCCAAACTTTCTTCATAACTATTGTTGTAGGAGAATTCAGCGAACGGGAGGCAAGATTCCCAATTTCCATGATTGTCTAGCACACAAGCTCTTAATAAATCTTCCAAATATTGATTTACTCTCTCGGTTTGTCCATCGGTTTGTGGATGATAAGCGGAACTGCGGATGAGAGTGGTGCCAAGACAAGCGTGCAATTGCTCCCAAAAACAAGCAATAAATGTGGGGCCTCGATCGGAGATGATCGTCTTGGGCACACCGTGCGAGCATAGAATCCGCACAATGTAGAGCTCCGCATATTGCTTAGTAGAGTAGGTTGTATGGATGGGGATAAAATGAGCAGATTTGGTCAACCTATCCACAATAACCCATATGGAATCGTGCTTCTTGGGTGTGAGGGGTAGTCCAACGATGAAGTCCATAGCAATGTCTTCCCATTTCCAAGCGGGGATTTTCAATGGGTGTAAAAGACCGGCTGTTCTCAAATGATCGGCCTTCACACGTTGGCAAGTGTCACATTCGGAGACATAACGAGCAACCTCTCGTTTTATGCGTGTCCACCAAAACTTTTCCCTTAACCCGCATTACATTTTGTTGCTACCACGGTGCATGGAGTATTTGGACAAGTGAGCCTTATCCAAAATTTTCTTTCTTAGCTCCTCATTCTTCGGAACAACAAGGCGATTGTTGAACCAAAGTACTCTATCTTCATCTTGTCGAAAACATGTAGCTTATTGATGTAGATATGGCCCGATCTTCCGAGAGGTAAGGGGATAAACTCAAATTTGGGGAACTCGGCGTCGACGACCCGGCTCGAATCAGACAAGATCCAACCCCACAACAGTTACACCAAGCACAACTTGATTGTTCCTGCAAGCGAAATCTAGAACACAAGCAAGAGAGGATAAACACACAATCTGAAATTGCAAATATGGATAAAGCGAATCACAAGAAAAGGTTCAAGCTCTGAACACAAAAGGACTAATCGCCACAGTGGTGTAGAACAAGAACAGGGGCCCTGGATTACTGTAAAAGGACTTGTCACCACAGTTACAATAATTCGATCAAGTTTCTCTCTGGAAAACTGAACTAAACAAAACCCAAAACTAAAAGACGGTGGCTATTGAGTTTATGTAGGAAACAAAGACGTTCTAGGGTTAGGGGCGACCAGGGGGGGCGCCCACAACATGGGCTTAATGCCCGACATGATACATGGCCAAGTTGGCCCAAAATAGGTGGCACAACACCTTGTCATGGTCACATATTATGACTCACGACCGTTCTGGAGCTAGGACCAGAACCAAAACGACGGCGTCGTCGTCCCCTTTCCAACGCATCAAAGAACACCTCGTTTGGATGTCGGATGTGGGAGATATCATCAAAACCGTGAAGGGGTGTCGGCTGAATCCGGGACGAACGCGGCGACCGAGTTGGTGACGACTTGTAACTTGGGGAAGGCCATGATATGCGTGTATCCAGCATGGTGATGTCCTCATCACTTCTTCCTTCCCGATTTTCTGGCGGATATACTCCATTCCTTTGTCCTGCTTCTGGGCTTCCACGATTTCTTCCCGAAGAGTAGGAATGAGAGCCAAATTATATAAGGATCCGTGTGGAATGACACGAAGACTTGGTTTGCTCGGATCTGAAATCGGGCGAGCTTCCATAGAGCAAACAATCACGTGATTGCATTGGTCCCTTCGACTCAAGGCGTCGGCAACCACGTTTGCTTTTCCGGGGTGATAATGAATTTCGAACTCATAATCCTTGATGAGTTCCAACCATCTACATTGCCGCATATTCAGTTCTTGTTGAGTGATGATATATTTGAGACTTTTGTGGTCGGTGTAGAGGTTGATAAGATTACCGAGCAGGTAGTGGCGCCAAGTTTTCAAGGCTAGAACAACGGAGGCCAATTCTAAGTCATGGGTGGGATAATTTTGCTCGTGCTTCCGAAGCTATCGTGAGGCATAGGCAATGACACGACCTTCTTGCATAAGCACACAACCCAATCCGGTGCCGGAGGCATCGCAATAAACATCGAATGGTTTGGTGATATCGGGTTGAGCTAAAACCGGAGCGGTTGTCAGATGCTTCTTAAGCGACTGAAGCTTCTTCACATGCATCACTCCACTTGAACTTAGAATCCTTTTCCAGCAGCTTGGTCATAGGCTTGGCAATACTTGAGAAGTTGGGAATGAATTTCCGATAATAACCGGCAAGACCAAGGAAACTGCGAATTTGTCTGACCGATTTCGGATCCTTCCAATTCAGCACATCCTCTACTTTGCTAGGGTCCATGGCTACTCCTTCTGCTGATATGATGTGGCCCAAGAATGGAACTTGCTTTAGCCAAAATTCACATTTACTAAATTTGGCGTAAAGTTGGTGATCTCGGAGTCGTTGTAGAACAATGTGAAGGTGTTCGGCGTGTTCTTCTTCGGACTTAGAGTAGATCAGAATATCGTCGATGAATACCACTACAAACTTATCCAATTCGGGCATGAATACGGAATTCATCAAATACATGAAATGGGCTGGAGCATTGGTGAGACCGAAAGACATGACAAGATATTCGAAAAGACCATATCGGGTGGAGAATGCTGTTTTTCGAATATCTTCGGCCCGGATTTTTATTTGATGGTAACCGGATCGGAGATCAATCTTGGAGAAGACTTTAGCACCTACTAGCTGATCAAAAAGGATATCGATTCAAGGTAGAGGGTACTTGTTCTAGATGGTTACCGCGTTTAACGGTCTATAATCGACACATAGGCGTAGGGTTTTGTCTTTCTTCTTCACAAAGAGAGCGGGACAACCCCAGGGAGTTGAACTTGGTCGGATATAGCCCTTGTCCATAAGCTCTTGTAACTGATCTTTCAACTCTGCTAATTCATTAGGAGCCATTTTGTACGGCCTATGAACGATAGGCGCCATACCGGGTACGAGTTCAATCTTAAACTCAACATCCCTGTCCGGAGGCATGCCCGGCAATTCGTCTGGAAAGACGTCGGGAAAGTCACAGACCACGGGAATGTTTGCTAGCTCCTTTCCTTCCACGTGACATACTTGAGAAGTGGACGACTTGGGATACGGCAATCGGAGAATAGAAGGGCCATGTAAGGGTGAGTTCAAATGGATTTCTCGGTCCTCAAGGTGCAATACCGCTTTGTGACTAGTCATCCATTTCATGCCGAGAATTATGTCGATGCCTTGGCCATCTAAGATGATTAGGGAAGTGGGGTATATGTTGTTGGCTAGCTTAAGTGGCACTTTCCTTAACTCGAGATGAGCCCTTATTTTTCCACCGGGAGATGTAATAACGTACGGGGTTCCCATAGTGGTGGGGGAAATTTTCAGATGATTTGCACATGCTTGACTAATGCAATCATGCGTTGCTCCTGAATCAAAAAGAACCATGGCAGCATGTTGGTTGATCGAGAACGTACCCGCGAGAACGGGTTCTCCAGCTTGGGTCTCTTCGACCGTGGTATAGTTGACTCGGCCATTCTTGTGAGTGGGGGTAGACGACTAAGGACGACTCCCATTGCTGCCATTATTGTTGTTGCCGCTGTTGTGGTTGTTGTTGTTGTTCCCGGAATTGTTGGAGTTGTTGTTGTTGCTCGGGTTGCGCTTTGGAAACCGACATTCTTTAGCAAAGTGACCGGTGCGGCCACAATTGTAGCACGGCTGTGAGGAGTTGGTCTTCACCACTTGATTGCTTTGCTGCAGTGGGCGAGAACTAGAAGATTGCTGCTGGTTTCCCCCATGGAATCGCGAGTGCTGCTGCGAGAATGACAGGCGAGGTCCTCCTCCCGACGGTACCGCAGCCCGGAATTTTTGTCCGGTCGGGGAAGTGATTGCTAGCTTGTACTTGGGCGGTGCGGAGCCGGATGAACTTCCCATAGCACATTTCCTCTTCTTGTCCTCTTGATTGGCATGGATGGCATCTTCTTGCACAATGGCGGCACTTATCAAGTCATTGAATGTGCCGGCGGTGACTTGCGCCAATCGGTCTTGTAGCTTCGGGGTAAGTCCCGAACGAAAGCAGTCTTTGTTTTTCTTGTCCGTATCGGCGTGATACGACGTGTACTGGGCCAAGTAGTTGAACTTCCGTGCATACTCTTGCACGGTTCCGGAGCCTTGCTTCAAGTTGAGGAACTCCTGCAACTTGCACTTCATAAGTCCAGCAGGTATGTGGTGTGCACGGAAAGCAATGCAGAACTCCGCCCAAGTAACTTGGTGACCCGCGGCGAGAGCGGTGGTGAAGCTGGCCCACCAAGCACTTGCGGAGCCACGGAGCTGCTGCACGGCGAAGAGGGGCTTCTGCTGCTCGGTGCAGTGGAGGAGTGCGAACTTCGACTCCAACGTGCGAATGAAGTTGTCCGCTTCCAGAGGATCACCGCCTTCTCCGAAGGTGGGCGGGTGAGTCACCCAGAAGTCGGCGGAAGATGATTCCCGCTGCTGCTGTGGTGGTGGTCCGTGAGCTCCCTGACGGTCCATGTTCTCCATGAACATGCGGAACATCTCGTTCTGATTGTGGATGTGCTGCACCATAGCCGTCAGAGGTGGCGTGTTGGGCAGCGGCCCAGTTCCGCCAATGTTCAAGGTGCCAGGAGCATCACCGACGTTCTCTCCACTACGACGAGTTTGCACCATCTGACATATGAACAATATGTTAGCCTGATCATCATATGAGACAACATGATAACAAGGCTATAATATGGCGACGAAATAAAATTTCAGATTGCTCTAATGGAAATGCTGGACAATTAAACGGTGCAGACATAAGAGATAACTTAAATTCCATAATTTCCAGACCATAAGCAACATACTCATGATGAAGCCATAGATACATGTGATGCAACTTTCGATACATAGCAAGTCTTCGGTTACATCACTCGGAATACTACACCCTACGGTCTCGGAGAGCTTAGGTTACAATTTAGCATAACATTACCACACCATGTACACATGACTACGATGTCTCACGAGATTTCACCCTACGTACATAAGGCTACTTGGTCACCCGGCGTGGCTGTCACCATCGGACTCCACGTCCATAGCTGCTGGTCCCGTGGGTGCCTCGAAGTCGGCGCCGGAATCACCGTTCTCACTCAGATCGGCGTCATCGGGGGGAATCACCGCGAGTGGGATGGGTGGCTCATTGTTAAGGATGGCGTTCAGCTGGGCATTAGCAGCTTGGAGCTGTCCAATGAGCTGCTCTTGCTGTGCGATGATCACGTGAGCGTCATTGAGGTTCCCTTCCATGACATCACGCTCATCTTGAGCTTCTTCGTGTTGGGCCTGCAGCTCGCTTCGCTCCTCCAAGAGAGCGGTAACCTGACCATAAAGAGAGTAAATCTCTCCTTGGGCAGCAGTGAGCTGGACGTTGCGTTGGTGCAGCTGCTCCTGCAACACGCCGCTTGCATCATCCTCGATGATGAGCCGAGCATCATGGAGCTGCTCGAAAAGGTCAGCCTGCTCCAACTGGCTAATGTGCAGCTGGCCCACAAGGGCTGCAACCTTAGCATCACGCTCCGTGAGCTGGGCATCACGGGCAACAAGTGTGGATTGCAGCGCCTCGCGCTCTCGCTCCAACTCGAAGACGCGAGCGGCAAGGTACTCCGGGTCCAACATGCGCGTGCCATCATCCATCTGCCGGAATAAAGTTTTGCAAGGGTGAGTCAAAACTTAATATTCCACTAAGCACACATGCCCCGTATAGCATGAGGGATGATTGGTAAAAGAAAAGACACGAGATTCCCAATCCGTTCAATGACCGGTAACGACGAATTTCTGCAGTCGACGGAGTGAACCGCGGTAACGGGCAAAAACGCTTAGTTTCTAGAAAATATTAAAATTTTTGGGCTGTACTACTGTTGTGGAGAATTTCATCCTCTTTCCAACGCATACTCACACATCTCCATCCAATAAAGTCTCTGGGAGTTATGATCATCCAAAGACATAGGACAGAAATGAGGCAGTTTCTGATTTCCAGAAAAAGGCTACTGTTTTTGCAAAATTCGACCTAGTTCCCGATTTTTCTAAGACAAACTTTTTAAACCAAACATGTAGAACAAAACATCAGCTTTCCAACGAGTACTTACTCACATCCATTGAATTAAAACTGAGGAAGTTATGCTCGTTTTAGTGAAACTGACTTTTCTGGTAAGGTGGGACACTTACCGGTTAGGTTCAAATTTCTAGTTTAGGTGCAAAAAGGGGTTCAATTTCATCCAAAACCTAGTCATTTCGCATGCTCACAGTATCAATGACATTTTTACAGGTTTTTGGTAAGGTTTAATGCATATGATGTGTATGGATGTTAATGCTCGATATGACGATTTCCTACATCCTCACAAAAATAAAACTTGACCGATTATATATCTCGATCTTTTCAGTGGCACACACACCTCTCACACGCTTCTAAGCGAACTACACGGGGTTAGTGTACCTGCAAGAGATCCATTTTAGAAACAATACATCAAATTCAAAAGAAACAAGCCAAAATAACAATGACAATCTATGCCCAGGTATTCGCCACCCGGAAGGCAGCCGACGTTTAAGCGCATTCGGTCCGCGCATCAATCAAAGCCCAGGTCTTTGCCCACCTGGAAGGCATTTGGTATTTACAGCGCAACCGATCCACACACAAAGACATACCTTCGTTGAAGAGTCCGTAGTTGCAAGTAATTTAAACAAATATAACCCGGGGTTAGCTTTGCCACCTACAAGACTCTTATATGGGCACTACTAGTTCGTACCTCACCGTAACACGTAAAAACGGTTTGTTTATGTTTTAAAATGCTCATTTGTGTGTAGCTTATCTCAAGACGGCTCTGATACTAGCTGTGACAACCCTACTCTGAAAAGTAGAGTATGCCGTACAGGATCGCCTGGGGAGATGGTTAACGAAGTAACCATACACAGCATTCACACATGAACATTCATCATTTACAACATTACGTCACTTAGGTGCATAATATTACAAGTCCAGAGGTAAAATATAATTAAGTTCAGATCTGAATACATAGGTCCTTAGTACATATTACACAAATTTGCGGAAGCGGTGAAACGACAAAACACGACGTTTAGTCCTACGTGAACCATGCCGGCCCTATGGCGATGGCTCACTCCTCCAGGTTAGGAGAAGTGGGGACCCATTCGATGGTCCAGTTCTGAGGCTTCTCGCCTTCCCACACAACCTTATTACAACAATTACAATAGGTCGCTTGAGGAAAACCTGAAAAACAACATCAACGCAAAGCCTGAGTATCTAACATCCTCCACAAGACTTACCCGTCAAAAGGTTTACTAAAACCGATTCCTAGCATACAGGGGGCTGACCGGGTTTATTTGACAATTGCATAAAAAGCTCCTATTAGTTCTATGCTGCACTTTCAATTTCCTTAAACAAGATTTTTACTTTGCTTATTGTAGAACCCAGCTACGGTGAGTCTAGCTAGCTGCTAAGACATGAATATAGCTAAAGAGCAATACATCATAGCAACATGTATGCATAGCATAAGTAAATTTCAGAAACTTAACCACAACTTTACTACTTAACACATCATTGCCGCTGCTCGAACAAGAGGTACTCATAACCGCGAGGGATGGCAATTCGAATTGATTTACATCCTGCAGGAAAACCCAAATACACGACATACGCATCATTTAAGAACACGTATGGCCACCGTTCACAAGATTGCTATAAAGTCGATCAGGGGCCATCGATCCCGAGTACACGTCCTCCCCGCGATACAGTACTTCATATCCGAGGCTTAACCCATGCACTCTCCAGCGGTCCTCAAACCCGTGCAACCACCGTGCTGTTCTCATCACATCTGGATCGATGAGTATGACTGTCCAACAATACGGCGCCCAAGTTACTAGGTTTACCAATTCCCATACTAAAGGTATGCACTTGGTACGGTTCAATACTTGTTCGCGGAGTTGCAACGATAGGTGCTCCATTTTTATCAAGTTCATCAACCCATTGAACCATAGTTGAATCTATAACCTACCGTTGACTCCACTAGTTTAAGCATAGCATTTGCTAACGGAAAAGCTTACTAACATACTAATCATAGGTCCTTGCTGGATTATGCAAGTGTGTTTCATCCAAGTCCTACACTTAATGCACAATACAATATTCCTACTTTTGATAAGGTAAAAAGACTCGAATGACAAAGCTGGGTTATGCACCGGGGCTTGCCTTGGGTGTGATCGTAGTTAGCGTCTTCACCAAGGTGCACTTCAGCTCCTTGCTGGTCCGGTGTGATCTCCTCGGTCTCGATCCCTATATGGAATGGACATGCATTAATGCCAAGGAATACACAAGGTTTCATGGAGTTTCCTTAACTAAAGATGGAATGCATGGCATGACAATTCATGGCACTTCCTCAGCAAATAAAAATTAATGACTAATCATTTATTCATGAATGTGTGCACACCTAAGCTTGACATGGTAACTACTGAATTTTTGAAGGGGACAAACTTCTAATTACTAGAATGCAACTTTTAATTATCACAATCTTAGTGTAAGTCTACTTTAACATGAGCATGGCCTAGATGTTGATTAAATGACCTCACATGCTGATGAGGATATGACAATGTAGTACTTAGGGTCAAATTTTTAGAAAGTTCATTTTTGAGCCACTTAGGTAAAGTGACCATGTGCAAACTAACACTATACCTAGACATGGCATTTTTAATTTCATCACTAGTTCTAGCTCATATAGTTAATCAAGAACCAAAGCATATAACTGAAACATGAGAATTTCTACTGTAATGTGAAGCTGAGTTATTTTCCCGGGACTTCCAGAATTTAATTTATTCCTACTTTCCGTAAATACACACATAAAGTAACATTTATATGAAGAAATTCCTAGTTTCTTAGCAAATGATCAATTTCGACAGCAAATTTGGACTTAGGTAACTTCATATTTTTCATGGGATTTTTCATAAGTGTACGAGTGCATAAGGAACAGGAATGCCAAATTTCATAATTAAATTCCTAGCCAATAATTTACATAATTTCAATTACTGAAAATGAGGATTTATGCAATAATACAAAATATGCATGTAAATGGAAATGTGCTTTTGCATAAAGTTTAAGGATTCCCTGAAATGCTTACTGAGAAAATTTCATGAATTTACCATTCACACATAATTCCTTATGAATTTATTAACAAATTAGGGTTGTGACTTTGATGGATTAAATAAATTAATTTACTGAATAAACTTGGACTTGATCCTGTTTTTCTGGTAGAGCAAGATTTTAGGAGTTGAACAAAATTAATTTCACAATTTTTGTCCTTGTATTTCTTGAGATATTGAATTTTGAAGTTTATTCAAAGTTCATTATTATTTACAGTTTTGCCACTGGGTTCAAATTTTTCCAGGCGGCCGGCGACGGCGAGCTCGGCTCAGCGGCCGATCGGCGGCACGGCCGGGGTTCGTGAGCTACTCGCATGATCTCTATGCCGAGGGGATCTCGTGGAGGGTGTCGGAGGGGAGAGGGTCTCACTGGAGGTGGCCGGCGACGACGCACGGCGGCAGAGGCAACTCCGGCGAGGCCCACGCGACGGTGCCGAGGGAGAGGGAGGCCGGGGTTCGGTCGATGAGCTTCGTGGTGGTCCGGGGACGGTCGGTGTCGAGGAACTCGTCGAGGGGGAAGGCTGGAGGGGGGTTCTCGTCGGTGGGGGGGAAGACGATCCCGACGGCGGTGGCTCGGGCTTCGCAAAATCCGGTGAGCACACTACACGAGGGAGGGAGCGGGTCAGAGGGGAGTGAGGTGGTGACCTTGCGCATTGATTTGCGAAAGAAAGAGGGAGTGGGAAGCCACCTAGTTGGAGCTGGACACGGCGGCTGTCATGGCGGGGAAGAACAGAGCCTGCTTGGGTTTCGCCAGAGAGAGAGAGGAGGGAAAAGTGCAGGGGCGCTTGGCTTCGCTGGAGCAACTTGAGAAGAAGAGCAGAGCACGTGAGAGTGAAGGGCGAGGAGGAGGGGCAGTACCGGTCTACTTTTAACGCCGATCGACCGGGAGAGCGAGAGAGAGAGAGGGGCGGCAAGCTGTCGGTAGGGAAATGGAGGGAGGGAGCGCTGCCTTCAAGTTCCGGCCGGTGGCACAGGAGGGTTTGGTGGAGCAGTGGCCAACGTGTCGCTGCAGTGGCCGTTCTGGTGCTCCAGTGATCGACGGTGGCTCGTACGGTGGTTCGTCGGTGTCGAGCGGAGACTGGCCGGGGGGAGGAGAGAGAAGGGGTGGTTGACTCGGCTTGACTTGAACCTTGACTCGGGTTTGGGAAATTTCGCCATGCTCCCTTGCTCCAAACTCGACACAAATTTTTGTGTGGACTCAGGAGAACATGTGCTCCAACTTTGCTTTTGGGAGCACGAGCTGAAATTTCTTTGATAAATTATGAAAATTCCAAACCCGAAATACACTTTTCTGACTTTAGGGGAATTTTTAAGGGTATTAAATGGTTACCAAAAATTCTGGAAAAATTATCAAAATTCTCTTTTAATGTGGCGATTCAGAATATTTGAATATTGGGGTACTTTCATGGGTTTTGGTAATGTTTGTGGATGACCCATATTTGAATATTCTGTAATTTAATTAAATAGGTTTCCTCCTTTTTATTCTTTGGCACATGGATTAAGTATACTCTTGCTTAGCCCTTAATTGATGTTAGGTTTAGTTAACTTCATTTTGTGACATGGGATGTCACAGAATTAGTTAGAAATACACACAAGATAGACCTCTCTGGACTACCATCAGCAGTGCAGATCACAGTCATCGGTAGTGCCCGTGTGGGGTTCAGACCCGCCGGCGGTGCCGGTCCTGGTCATCGGTAGTTCCAATTGACCCTCGATAGAACAGAAAAATGATTCGGGATTAGGCAATATTTGACCAAAACCTAATCAAACAAACTCCAAATAATGCGATATTTGGACAAGTCAATCCTCAATACATCACGACCCCAATCCTAGAAGATCCACTCAATTGGCTCAAGGAATCATCACAAATTTTAGATCTTGTGCCAAGAACACCAAAAAGGGGAAACTTGAGAAATCATTCAAATCGAAGATGCTAGAGCTATGTATTCGGCCAAGGACCTATGGGGATTTGTTCTTGCTCATCATACCACCATGATCCCGCAAGAAGTCTGCCCAAAAACGTGCCCAAAAGTGAGATAAAAAATTCCCACAAAAATAGCTTTGAAAATAGGGAAAAAGAGAAATTCAGGATTTGGGGAGAGAGAAAGATCTTGAGCGTGAAAATGGATCTCATATCATTGATTCATCAAGTCAAGATACATGGATACATGGCTAGGAAACCACCTTCTTCCTCCCACACCCTCTCCTCTCCTCTATTACATGAAGACCTCTCCTGACACTTTGAAATAAGTTCCTAACACAAGGCTGATGGAAAGAAACACCTCTCCCATCAGCCACACCACTCCTTATATAGGCCTATGGGTTGTCTTAAAGACCATCCTACCCCATACCAACAATACACTGCCACCTATCACTAGGGGCACAACCGTCCATCTTTTTCCTTGTCGCTCAAACGCCATCGTGCCCTTCATGACTTTGCTTCGCCTCAATGCAAGCTCTACAATGGTATCATGTGCACCTCCAGTCACCACCACTGGTTTTGAGGCCCAAATCAGGAAATCACCTTACACGCTTCTCAAAGTGCGACTTCTCGATGTCGATGTGTGTCACCTTATCCCGCGATCCTGACCACCGGCAAGTCTCTTCCGATCCCTGTCTATTGGGCCCCCTTGTCCCTTGCACCGGCATCCCGCTCGGCTTGACTTGGTCAACACGTCGTCTTCATCACCACCACGGTTTTGAGGCTCAACCGTGAAACTGTCCGTGCTTCTTGCCGCTCCATGTGTACGGTGTGGATTACCCTTGACTTCACCTAGCATCCCGATCCTCCGATGCCAAGCCCCTCGTAAGGAACAAAGGTGTACCGAGAGGGGGAGGGGTGAATCGGTAAGCCGCTCACGAATCCAAATACTTCAATTTCGCTACTCAAGTCTAACAAGATAAGGAAACCTAAACAATTCTAGTAGGCCAAGACCGTACAAATGCTAGTGTTCATGATAAGATAAAATATGGAAGCCAATCACACTAGCCTATGCAAACCACAAGTCACCCTACTCACTAGAGCACAGAAATGCGGAATAGTAAAGAGAGGGTCAAGGAATGCTCATGATTTTTTCCCGAGGTCTCACAAGGATGGCGCCTTCCCCTAATCCTCGTTGGACCACTCCCGCTAGAGTCCTGGTCCCTCCCGCCACCAAGTGGAGTTCTCGCCCATGAGCCCACAATCACTCCTCGATTGAAGACACGGTGTGCGTCATCGCTGCACAAAGCACAAGCACGCCTCCCTCGAGAACTTGCCGGGATCCCCGAGCCGGCACGGGCGCTCACTAGCGATGCTCTTTCCAATGGTGGGCTCAAACCGTGTACAAACGTGTGACGACCTTCACAACCGATCATGAGAGGCTTGATCATTGACACCTAACCGGTCTAGGTCTCACCATAGACCAAGAGTAACAATCTATATCACACCCTCAAGGACCGTAGCCTTAGATGTGCAAGATGCTCAAGCTACTCTTCTCTAGCATTCTCAAGATATGCAATATCTCCTCCTAGTGCTCTCCTCTTTTCCTCTTGATCTTACCAAATGCTCTCAGGTATTCCACTGGCCAAGAGAGGTCCCCAAGACCCCAGCAACGAAGTTATATAGGCTCCCAACCTCAAATTAGCCATTGCTCCACAAAATTGCCTTTTTGGACACACTGACCGGACTGTCCGGTCACTGTCTGATAGGGTAACGGCTCTCTCTAGAAATGCGTGGACCGGGTCTATAGGTTCTGTGGACCATTGGTCCACTGGTTCACGGTGGACCGATTACATAACCCGAAGGGGTATGTAATCTGGACGGTTGGATCAAGATCCAACGGCCAGAATTAAAGGGCGGGGGATGAGCGAGGGACTGTCCGGTCACTGTCTGATAGGGTAACGGCTCTCTCCAGCCGTCGGCTCCTCTGTCCAAGCAATCCCCTTGTACTGACCGTACCGTCCGGTCTGTACAACTGTCAGACAAGTCCGACATGTCGGACATCATCATCGAACTCCAGGATGCTGGCTTCCTCTCTGCCCCGTGCTTCACCCATACAGACCGGACCGTCCGGTCTCTATGGTCCCTCGCTGTAACACCCATTTTAAGAAAACAAGTGGGTGTAGCCGTACATGTGTCCAGGATCAAGTTACACACACATACGGTACATCATCAATGGTAAACAGAATAATTATCCATATCCTTTATTTATTACATCATATCTTTATTACAATAGGACCCGTGGGTCTAGAAGAAAAATACATCAATGCAGCGCAAAGTATCTAGCGTAGACATCCCAAACTCCACAGGCATCGATTGGAGGATCATCGCCTAGTACTCGCTTCCTTCCTCTTAGTATTGGCTCCAATCTTCTCCTTGGGCTGAATATCAACGTGGTATAGCAAGGGTGAGTACATGTCGTCCTCAGCAAGTGGGGGAAAAGATGACATGGGGCTATAGTCAAGAGAAGGCTTTATAGAGTGGGTTGCATGAGCTTTTAATTAACCTAAGCATCCTATTTACTAAGTGGGGTCATCCCACCCCTACTTTCACAAGGTGCTGTACTAACCAAGTCTCAATCCATCCCACCTTTCCAACCATACCAACCCATCCCCAACTAATCTTGTGAGGATTCCAGGCCGCTCTTGACCGTGAGCACGGCTACCATGATAGTTTTGATACTCTGCAGAGTTTGTACCACTTTACCCACAAGTCGTGATTCCCTTGGTGCCCGTGGACGCGACCCACATTACACACTTCCTTTGGTGTGTGGCAGGGTTTCACTACGAGGCTTTTCCAAAGGGTCTCCCAGTACATGCTAGCCACTAAGGTTCCACTCCCGTCCATAAGTGATAGCCCTTCAACAAGCAGCTCATCACCCCGGAAGCCCCCTCTTGAGCCATTCGGATACAAGGATAGTCCTCTCGACTTCCATTCCCCGCTCCACCAAATGCTGCACTGACACTGGGAGAACATCTAATTACTAGGCCAAGCCTTACCCATGTCGGTCTTGTGTTGGCACTGTTTTCCTGGGTTGTCACTCCAAGAACCGGTTCCTAGGATCTAAAACAAGCCTACCACCACCAGCATGTGCCCACGGCACCACATCCTTTCCACCTGGCTTGCATAGATCCCTAAGCCATGTTACTAAAAGATTTACCAAACATATCCCACGTGACATTGTTCATTAATATTAACCCACATCCCATAAGCCACCTTAAGCATTTTCTACCCACAATTCACCCATTGGTTCAAGGCGACAAGGAACAGGGTAAAAACAATTACTAAGGAAAACCCTAACAATAGGTTCCCAATAAATTGACACAAGCATGCAATTCTATAGTAACATTTCAATAGGTGTAATATGCATCAAGGACACTTGCCTTCGTCCTGCGGAGAAGGCTGCTCTAACCCTGCAAATTCCTCCTCTTGAAAATCCTCGTAGGGTGGTCCTTGTGTATGCTCGCCTTTATGTAACGCCATACCAATACAAGCAAAACATACAAAATCAATACACTATATGCAACAGAGGAAAAACAGTATGTAGATGCAAGGGATGCAAAGGTTATGCTCCTACGAGAATTTTGGCGCAAGAATCACCTAAATTGGAGTTATGAGTAAAAAGTTATGCTAGTTTGAAGTTTTAGGGGCAAAAGGGTAAAAACCGAGGCTTTTAAGGACCTATGTGTAATTTTATAAAATTACAGGGACTAAAGTGTAAATTATTAGGGCTGAATAGTAGTTTTAAAAGTATAAGGTTGTTTTTGCAAAAATTTCTAGGACTCAAACATAATTAATACTAAGTGCAGGGGTTTAAGTGTAAAAAGACAGGGCCAAAATCTAATTAAAATTAAGTACAGGGATGTTCCTATAAAAATTTAAGGCTAAAATAATATTTATACAATTAATAAGGATTAAGGTATAATTTTAAAATAATTCTGGGGACTAAAACATAATTAAGATCAGTCCAGGGGTGTTTTATAAAATTACTAGGTCAAATAATAATTTAAATAATGCATAGGGGTGTTTCTGTAAATTTTTAGGGCTAAAATAATATTTATACCATTAATAATATAAAAAGACTGGATTAAAAATATAATTTAAAACAATTCCAGGGGTTTTCTACAATTTATAGGGCAAAAATATAATTTCTTAAAGGTATAGGGGCTTTTTGTAAAAATGTAGTGCTAAAAATAATTATTATAAAGTTCAGGAGCCTAAAAACAAATTTTTATTTGTTCTGCACAAAAACAGGGACCTAAACCTAATTTAAGCTAAGCACAGGGGCTAAAATGCAAAACTGCCACAATATCCAGGAATTAATTGAATTAATTTTAAACTAGAAATGCGTGGCCTGGGTCTATAGGTTCTGTGGACCATTGGTCCACTGGTTCACGGTGGACCGATTACATAACCCGAAGGGGTATGTAATCTGGACGGTTGGATCAAGATCCGACGGCCAGAATTAAAGGGCGGGGGAAGGTCGTCGTCGGCGGCCGGTTAGGCGGCGGCGGGGCTCACCGGAGACCGGCCGGAATGGCACTCCGGTCGGCGCCGCGAGAGTCCCAGGAGAGAGAGGGGAGGGAGGGGAGTCTCACAGGCAGGTCGCGCGGGTGCGGGAAGGCCGGGAGGGGGTCGGCGGCGCGGCTCGATGGCGGCGGTGGTCGGAGCTCGGTGGGGGAGGTCGTCCGATGGTCGCGAGCGAGCGGAAGAGAGTGGAGGAGCGGCGGCAGAGCAGGGCGGTGCCGAGAGGGTGCTTTATAGGCGCGGAGGCGGTCGAATTGAGCCGGCGCGGGGCTTTTCGGCCATCAATGGCCACTAGCGCCATTGATGCGCGCGGGGGGGGGGGGGGGTTCGTAACGGCCGAAAGTTAGGGGGGGAAGGGAAGTGGAGGCGATCGCGCGTGCTCGGTCGCCGGTTTCGGGAGTCGGGGAGGTCGGGGGGAGGGGGATCGACGGCGGCGGCGTCGGTTTCCGGCGACAGGAGAGAGAGAGGCGGAGGAGGGGATGACAGGCGGGGCCCGCGTGTCAGTGAGAGAGAGAGAGAGAGAGAGAGAGAGCGGGAGGAGCGGGCCACGCGCGCGTTGGGCCGGCCGGGAGAAGCTGGGCCGTGCGGGGGAGAAAAAGGGGAAAAAGAAGGGAGGGGGGGGGGCGGCCTGGCCGGCTGGGCCGAAAGGAGGAGGTGGGGAGAGGGGAGGGGTGGGCTGAATGGTTGGTTTCGGCCCACTGTTCTAGTTCCTCCTTTTCTTTTCTTTTTCTTCTCAATTCTTTTCCTTGTCTAATTTCTATTCTAATTCTATTCCTAATATTCCTGGTAAATAAATAATAATTAAACTAAATGCATAATGCAATGAAAATCTATATGAATATGACATGTTATGCAATTGCAATAATTTAATTTAATTTATTATAAAAACAATTTGTCCTAGGTTATTTAATTAAACTCCTAAATGCTAATAGTTGGCATTTTTAGAATTTGCAAAATTAGGGTGTTACAAACCTACCCCCCTTAAAAATGAATCTCGCCCTCGAGATTCGGAAAGATTGATGAAGAGGTGGGGAAACTCGGCTTTTAATTCTTCTTCACGCTCCCAGGTGGCTTCTTCTTCCGTGTGATGATTCCAAAGCACCTTGCACATCCGGATCACCTTATTTCTGGTAACTCTCTCAACAACTTCTAGGATCTTGACTGGTTGTTCCGTATATGTGAGGTCTTTCCGAAGGTCTATTTCCTCAACAGGGAGTTGTTCTTCAGGCACTCTTAAGCACTTCTTTAACTGGGACACATGGAACACGTCATGCACATCCGTCAGATGTGAGGGTAGCTCCAACTGATATGCGACTTCTCCTCTTCTATCAAGAATCTTGAAAGGGCCGATGTAACGTGGTGCTAACTTTCCTTTTACTTTGAAGCGTCTAACACCCTTCATGGGTGATACCTTGAGATATACGAAGTCTCCAATCTCGAAGGATAGGTCTCTTCGCCTACGATCGGCGTAGCTTTTCTGCCTTGGCTATGCAACCTTTAGGTTCTCACCTACAATCTTAACTTGTCTTTCTGCTTCTTGTAGTATCTCAGGTCCGAAGACTTGGTTCTCTTCTGTCTCATTCCAGAACAGAGGTGTCCTACACTTTCTTCCATATAAGAACTCGAAAGGCGCCATCCCTATACTTGCTTGATAACTGTTGTTATAGGAAAATTCTGCGTAGGGTAGACTCTTGTCCCAACTCTTGCCATATTTCAAAGCACAAGCTCTCAACATGTCTTCTAGTATTTGGTTTGTCCTCTCGGTCTGTCCATCAGTCTGAGGGTGATCCGCAGAGCTGAAGTTCAACTTGGTGCCAAGAGATTCATGTACCTTCTCCCAAAACCTCGAGGTGAATTGAGAGCCTCTGTCAGATACTATCTTCTTAGGGACTCCATGTAAACACACTATCCTTGACATGTATAGTTCTGCCAGTTTCGCACCACTATAAGTTGTCTTAACGGGAATAAAGTGTGCCACCTTGGTTAAACGATCAACTATAACCCATATAGAATCGTATCCCGACTGTGTACGGGGTAATCCAACTATGAAGTCCATACCGACTTGTTCCCACTTCCACTCAGGAATCTTTAGAGGTTGAAGTAATCCGGCGGGTCGTTGGTGTTCTGCCTTGACACGTTGACATGTGTCACATACCGCAACATACTCTGCGACATCGCGCTTCATGCCATGCCACCAATAACGAGTCTTCAAGTCTTGATACATCTTAGTACTTCCTGGATGAATGGAGTATGCAGAATCGTGTGCTTCTCATAGGATTATGTCACGAAGGGGCTCCTTGTCTGGCACACATATTCTTTTACCTATCCATATAATACCCTTCTCATCTTCTGTAAAGTCGGTAGCTTTGCCTTCCTTGATGAGCGTTCTGATCTCACTTAGCTTCTCATCTTCTAGCTGTCCCTTGCGAATTTCTTCGTCGAGAGTTGGTTCCACTTCCATTGCCACGGCCTCTAACTCATTCACAAATCCAAGGTTCAGTCGCTCAAACTCCTTACAGAGCTCTGGCGGTAGCCTTTCTACGACTAACTGACTATAATAGATCTTTCTACTCAGGGCATCTGCAACAACATTCGCTTTCCCTGGATGATAGTTAATACCTACATCATAGTCCTTAATCAACTCTAACCAACATCGTTGTCTTAGGTTCAACTCTGTCTGAGTGAATATGTACTTGAGACTCTTGTGATCCGTATAGATCTCACAACGATGACCAAGAATGTAGTGCCTCCAAATTTTCAGAGCATGTACCATTGCCGCTAACTCCAAATCGTGTGTTGGGTACTTCTCTTCATGCTTCCGTAACTGCCTAGAGGCATATGCCACAACGTGACCTTCTTGCATGAGCACACATCCTAGTCCTTGCCTGGATGCGTCACAGTATATGTCAAAACTCTTACTGATGTCAGGTAAGATTAAGACAGTGGATGACGTTAATCTCTTCTTCAATTCTTCAAAGCTGGTTTGACAACGCTGAGTCCATTCGAAAATCTTGTCCTTCCCTAACAGTGTCGTCATTGGCTTTGCTATTTTGGAGAAGTCCTTTATGAATCGCCGATAGTATCCGGCTAATCCAAGAAAACTTCTAATCTCCCTTACTGTCTGTGGTGGTTTCCAATCTAGGACGTCCTTTACCTTGCCTGGATCGACTGACACTCCTCCAACAGAGATCACATGACCAAGAAATGCTACCTCCTTCAGCCAGAATTCGCACTTACTTAATTTGGCATACAACTGGTGTTCACGTAGCTTCTCTAGAACTAGCCTGAGGTGTCCCTCATGCTCTTCTTCATTCTTTGAAAACACCAAGATGTCGTCAATGAAAACCACAACAAACTTATCCAAGTACTCCATGAACACCTTATTCATAAGGTACATGAAGTAAGCTGGTGCATTGGTTAACCCAAATGACATTACCGTATACTCATATAACCCATATCTTGTTCTGAAAGCCGTCTTGGGTATGTCTAATGGTCTGATTTTCAACTGGTGATACCCGGATCGTAGATCAATCTTGGAGAATACACAAGCTCCTTTCATCTGATCGAACAAGTCTTCAATCCGTGGTAGTGGATACTTATTCTTGATGGTTACATCATTAAGAGAACGATAGTCCACACACATCCTCTGAGTCTTATCCTTCTTCTCGACAAAGATTACTGGAGCTCCCCAAGGTGAGGAACTAGGGCGAATGAAACCTTTCTCTAGCATCTCATGTAATTGCTTCTTTAGTTCTACCAACTCATTAACTGGCATCCTATAGGGCCTCTTAGATATAGGAGCAGTTCCTGGTATTAAGTCCATAACAAAGTCTATGTCACGGTCTGGTGGCATACCTGGAAGTTCTTCAGGAAAGACATCAGGGAATTCACAAACCACTCGTATCTCTTCTATGGGTGTGCCGGTGGTTTGGTTTAGTATAACTTCCTTGGTAGTAGAGTTGGCTGCTATGAATTCAACCTTGGTACCCTCGGCACTAGTCAGTTGTACCGACTGCTTGGCACACTGTATCACTCCATTATACTTGCGTAACCAATCCATTCCAAGTATTATATCTATCCCCTTGGAGTCTAGGATTATGAGATTAGCTGAGAAGTCCACCCCCCTTATTTGAAGGGCGACCTTTGGGCATATTTGATTGGTTCTCATTTCTCCACCAGGAGAGCTAACTAGCATAGTACGCTTCATAAGAGCAATCGGTAAGTTGTGCTCTGCCACATATGTGGATGTTATGAATGACTGCGATGCTCCCGAATCAAACAAAATGGTTGCAGGTTGAGAGTTAGCTAAGAACATACCGAGCACCACATCCGCAGCTTGCTCAGCTTCTTCCGTAGTGACATGATTGACGCGCCCTCGAGCGTAATTCTGTTGTCCTTGATTGCCTGAAGGCAGGTTAGTTGAAGCTTGCCTTGGTGCATTGTTCCGTTGAGGACACTGTCCCATGAAGTGACCTTCCTGTCCACAGTGATAACATCCGCGCTTCACACTATTAGTGTTTCCTGCGGTGGGGCGGTTCTGGTTTTGTGGAGCTGTTGGGGCTGTGGGGCGGGGTGCTTGCTGATAGGTGGAACGAGGTGCCTGCTGCTGGCTAGGGCGGGGTGCCTGGTAGTTGGAGCGTTGCATTGGAAAGTTTGGGCGTGGAGCTTGCATGGGTGGCCTGACAGTGCTGGGAGCACGGTAGTATAAGTTAGAAGATGGCATCATGCGGGGGCGAGTGTTGCTACCATATGATTGTCCTTGGAATGGCATCTTCCTCTTGCCTTCCCTCTCAATCTCATTGCGCTTGTTCTCCACCACAATGGCCTTGTCCACCAGTTTCTGGAAATTGACATAGTCATTGTTTATCAACTGAAACTGGATGTCATTCTGCAGTCCCCTCATGAACATGTATTGCTTCTTCCCATCGGTGTTCACATCCTCTGGAGCATATCTGGACAGCTGGATGAACCTATTCAAGTATTCACTTACTGACATGTTCCCCTGTCTCAGGTCCTAAAATTCCTGTCTTTTCAGCAATTTGATGCCCGTAGGAATATGGTGGGAGCGGAAATTATCCTTAAACTCAATCCAAGTGATGCTTTCCACATTAGAATTAGCATTGCAATAAGCTTCCCACCAGTCTGCGGCTACACCATACAGCTGATGAGCTGCAAAGAGAACCTTCTCTCGATCATTGCATTGAACGATTATCAACTTCTTTTCGATTGCCTTGAGCCAATCGTCAGCTTCCATCGGATCCTTAGATTGGGAAAAGGTAGGTGGCTTAGTCCTTAGGAACTCCCCCAATCTATTCTGGGGTGGAGGTGGAGGTGCATTGTGGTTCTGCTGGTTGTTGTGGTTCTGCTGTATAGCGCCCAAAGTTTGGATCATTGTTTGCATGAGCTGAGTCTGTACGGCCAAGAATTGCTCAAGGTTCGAAGCATTATTGCCCTCCTCGTTGTTCTGATTGCTACCTCCAGCGTGTCCTCTAGTGCGAACCATCTGATTAGAATAGGTGGTGGAAGTAGTGTGAGACAAGGTGTGGTAATAACAAAAAGAAAGATCCCCATCTAAATGTATCAAGGAGTGATAAGTAAAAGGTAGTTTATTTAATAAGCAAACAAACGATGAGGTTGTGGACAAGGTGCCGAGGCATCCTACAACTCACATCAAGCACACTTATTAACCAAGCCAACGAGTTCATTACATGACACCATGAAAGTAAATCGATGTAAGCGTTTGATTATTACAATCTTTATTCACGGGTAAGGGAATCTCCTAGGCATGGGAGTTCACTTCGTCGGAGATCGAAGGTAGGGAACTTGCGTGCTTCGGGGAGTTTGCAGTCCAAGTGCGGATACCCGATGAGTAGAGGTCACTTTGCTCGCCCATCTTGACTCGCTGGTCGCGCTTCATTTAATCCTCAGTATCGCGCATCCTCTTCCGAAGGGTGTGGTTCTCCCTCTGTAGTGCCTCCATAGTGCGGCTTAAGTCCACCGCTATTCCCTGAGTCTCGTCCATCTCCCTGGTGCTCACATACCATTCTGTAGGAGCGACGGTGTACTTCTCCGTGCCTGGCTTCTGACGGGGAATGTGTGCAAAACTTGTCCTTGCTATTCCATGGCAGTGAGTGTAGCAGAGGCTAGTGAGAGCCCTCCAAGCAGCGTCGTCTATTGCAGCCCCACGAGTAGCCCTAGGGGTGCGGCCATGGTGCATAGATATGACGCGGTCGCCGTCGTAGATGTTGACCTCCGCTGTCCATTCCTCACGAGAAGGACGATCCACTTTCTTGATGAAGTACTGAGGCTTGTTGGTGATGCCAATCTTCTCAAGTAGCTTTCGTAGAGTCTTGGAGAAGGTCTCACCCTCTAGTCCAAAAGAGCGGTACTTCTCGGCCATACGGACGGCTAGGTCTTCGTCCTCATCCGAGTTATCACCATTCTTAGGCTCTTCGAGGTCCTCAGGCTCTTCTGGGTCTTCTTCATCTTTAGGTTCCTCAGGGTCCTTTTCTTGCTCATACTCTTCTGGTTCTTCTTCTTCTTTAGGTTCCTCAGGGTCCTCTTGTGGTTCCTCTGGGGTCTTCTCGCGTTCAGGTTGATTTGCTTCTTCACTTTCTTCCCTTTGAACACGCCTAGGGGCAAGGAGTTCATAGTGGCGTCTAGTCATACTCTTACGAGCGGTTTGCTTGGTGCGGGCCATCTATATTTTAAAATCACAAGGCATGAATAAGCAATGGTTAAATAAATCTGAAATTCAACAAAAGAAACAAAATGAGAAACGACAAGGATTAGTATTTTGTTCAAATAGTTTGTATTGATGTAAGACAAAATAGGGTCCCTAAATGCGTCCATGGCTAACTAGGCTGACGTCCTGCAGTCGATATGGCTCTGATACCACTTCTTTAACACCCATTTTAAGAAAACAAATGGGTGTAGCCGTACATGTGTCCAGGATCAAGTTACACACACATACGGTACATCATCAATGGTAAACAGAATAATTATCCATATCCTTTATTTATTACATCATATCTTTATTACAAAAGGACCCGTGGGTCTAGAAGAAAAATACATCAATGCAGCGCAAAGTATCTAGCGTAGACATCCCAAACTCCACAGGCATCGATTGGAGGATCATCGCCTAGTACTCGCTTCCTTCCTCTTAGTATTGGCTCCAATCTTCTCCTTGGGCTGAATATCAACGTGGTATAGCAAGGGTGAGTAAGTGTCGTACTCAGCAAGTGGGGGAAAAGATGACATGGGGCTATAGTCAAGAGAAGGCTTTATAGAGTGGGTTGCATGAGCTTTTAATTAACCTAAGCATCCTATTTACTAAGTGGGATCATCCCACCCCTACTTTCACAAGGTGCTGTACTAACCAAGTCTCAATCCATCCCACCTTTCCAACCATACCAACCCATCCCCAACTATTCTTGTGAGGATTCCAGGCCGCTCTTGACCGTGAGCACGGCTATCATGATAGTTTTGATACTCTGCAGAGTTTGTACCACTTTACCCACAAGTCGTGATTCCCTTGGTGCCCGTGGACGCGACCCACATTACACACTTCCTTTGGTGTGTGGCAGGGTTTCACTACGAGGCTTTTCCAAAGGGTCTCCCAGTACATGCTAGCCACTAAGGTTCCACTCCCGTCCATAAGTGATAGCCCTTCAACAAGCAGCTCATCACCCCGGAAGCCCCCTCTTGAGCCATTCGGATACAAGGATAGTCCTCTCGACTTCCATTCCACGCTCCACCAAATGCTGCACTAACACTGGGAGAACATCTAATTACTAGGCCAAGCCTTACCCATGTCGGTCTTGTGTTGGCACTGTTTTCCTAGGTTGTCACTCCAAGAACCGGTTCCTAGGATCTACAACAAGCCTACCACCACAAGCATGTGCCCACGGCACCACATCCTTTCCACCTGGCTTGCATAGATCCCTAAGCCATGTTACTAAAAGATTTACCAAACATATCCCACGTGACATTGTTCATTAATATTAACCCACATGCCATAAGCCACCTTAAGCATTTTCTACCCACAATTCGCCCATTGGTTCAAGGCGACAAGGAACAGGGTAAAAACAATTACTAAGGAAAACCCTAACAATAGGTTCCCAATAAATTGACACAAGCATGCAATTCTATAGTAACATTTCAATAGGTGTAATATGCATCAAGGACACTTGCCTTCGTCCTGCGCAGAAGGCTGCTCTAACCCTTCAAATTCCTGCTCTTGAAAATCCTCGTAGGGTGGTCCTTGTGTATGCTCGCCTTTATGTAACGCCATACCAATACAAGCAAAACATACAAAATCAATACACTATATGCAACAGAGGAAAAACAGTATGTAGATGCAAGGGATGCAAAGGTTATGCTCCTACGAGAATTTTGGCGCAAGAATCACCTAAATTGGAGTTATGAGTAAAAAGTTATGCTAGTTTGAAGTTTTAGGGGCAAAAGGGTAAAAACCGAGGCTTTTAAGGACCTATGTGTAATTTTATAAAATTACAGGGACTAAAGTGTAAATTATTAGGGCTGAATAGTAGTTTTAAAAGTATAAGGTTGTTTTTGCAAAAATTTCTAGGACTCAAACATAATTAATACTAAGTGCAGGGGTTTAAGTGTAAAAAGACAGGGCCAAAATCTAATTAAAATTAAGTACAGGGATGTTCCTATAAAAATTTAAGGCTAAAATAATATTTATACAATTCATAAGGATTAAGGTATAATTTTAAAATAATTCTGGGGACTAAAACATAATTAAGATCAGTCCAGGGGTGTTTTATAAAATTACAAGGTCAAATAATAATTTAAATAATGCATAGGGGTGTTTCTGTAAATTTTTAGGGCTAAAATAATATTTATACCATTAATAATACAAAAAGACTGGATTAAAAATATAATTTAAAACAATTCCAGGGGTTTTCTACAATTAATAGGGCAAAAATATAATTTCTTAAAGGTATAGGGGCTTTTTGTAAAAATGTAGTGTAAAAATAGGGACCTAAACCTAATTTAAGCTAAGCACAGGGGCTAAAATGCAAAACTGCCACAATATCCAGGAATTAATTGAATTAATTTTAAACTAGAAATGCGTGGACCGGGTCTATAGGTTCTGTGGACCATTGGTCCACTGGTTCACGGTGGACCGATTACATAACCCGAATGGGTATGTGATCTGGACGGTTGGATCAAGATCCAACGGCCAGAATTAAAGGGCGGGGGAAGGTCCTCGTCGGCGGCCAGTTAGGCGGCGGCGCGCGGCGGGGCTCGCCGGAGACCGGCCGGAATGGCACTCCGGTCGGCGCCGTGAGAGTCCCGGGAGAGAGAGGGGAGGGAGGGGAGTCTCACCGGCAGGTCGCGCGGGTGCGGGAAGGCCGGGAGGGGGTCGGCGGCGCGGCTCGGTGGCGGCGGTGGTCGGAGCTCGGTGGGGGAGGTTGTCCGATGGTCGCGACCGAGCGGAAGAGAGCGGAGGAGCGGCGGCGGAGCAGGGCGGTGCCGAGAGGGTGCTTTATAGGCGCGGAGGCGGTCGAATTGAGCAGGCGCGGAGCTTTCCGGCCATCAATGGCCACTAGCGCCATTGATGCGCACGGGGGGGGGGGGGGGTCGTAACGGCCGAAACGGCCGAAAGTTAGGGGGGGAAGGGAAGTGGAGGCGGTCGCGCGCGCTCGGGCGCCGGTTTCGGGAGTCGGGGAGGTCGGGGGGGGGGGGAGGGGGATCGACGGCGGTGGCGTTGGTTTCCGGCGACGGGAGAGAGAAAGGCGGAGGAGGGGATGATAGGCGGGGCCCGCGTGTCAGTGAGAGAGAGAGAGAGAGCGCGGGAGGAGCGGGCCACGCGCGCGTTGGGCCGGCCGGGAGAAGCTGGGCCGTGCGGGGGAGAAAAAGGGGAAAAAGAAGGGAGGGGGGGGGCGGCCTGGCCGGCTGGGCCGAAAGGAGGAGGTGGGGAGACGGGAGGGGTGGGCTGAATGGTGGGTTTCGGCCCACTGTTCTAGTTCCTCCTTTTCTTTTCTTTTTCTTCTCAATTCTTTTCCTTGTCTAATTTCTATTCTAATTCTATTCCTAATATTCCTGGTAAATAAATAATAATTAAACTAAATGCATAATGCAATGAAAATCTATATGAATATGACATGTTATGCAATTGCAATAATTTAATTTAATTTATTATAAAAACAATTTGTCCTAGGTTATTTAATTAAACTCCTAAATGCTAATAGTTGGCATTTTTAGAATTTGCAAAAGTAGGGTGTTAGACTCACACAGACAGATTCCTCGCTCCTCGCTGGAAGTCCCAGACAACTCCGCATAGTGACCGTACAGTCCGGTCTCCACTGACCCCTCTGTCCGGTCTCTATGTCCAGAAGCTGAAACTCGTCGTCCTCGCTTGACTTGGTTTTCTGGCTTCTCCGAACAACTCCTTGGCTTCTCCACTGCCACCTAGTGCCTGCGATTTCACCGAGCAACCTTGCACATCACCGACTAGACATGACCTAAGAGAATGACCTAGACCCCCTTGATAGTCCAGTTTTTCCTATGGACTCAAAGCCCTAACAACTATTCAAGTGTTCCAAACACTTGCACCATATCTTGTTCTCTGCTTTGATCCATCTCCATCAACCCTTGGACTCCATCAAGTTTACAAGCCTCCATGCTTGCAGTCATTGTCATCGATCGCCAAGTACACCATCATCCATATGATTTGCAATAGAGTTAAGAGATGATTCCTACAAAGACAACAATCGTGTAGATGTTAGCCCACAATTTCATAGTTGTCATCTATCACCTAAACATCCATACCACAGGGATCCAATCATCAATGGTCATGAAGCTTACAATCTCCCCCTTTTTGGTGATTGATGACAACCACTACTTAATTGAAAAACTTTAATGAATAACCGGACTAAACAAGCAACACAAAGATCGAGAGGAACCATAACAATATATGAGAGAAACGCATAAGGTCCTACCCAATCAAACATCATCTAGACATATAAGGAAAAGAGTGAAAAGCATACTCTAGATGAAACATGCATGCATGTCATGGCAATATATTGAATGAAAGCATAAGGACATGCAATGCAAGGCATAAATGATGAGATGCAACAAGTTAGCATGGCAATGCATAAGAACTAAAAACAAGCATTCATCATCAAGATATCATACACAGGCATACAAGATAATCAATAAATACAAGCACTGCATATGAAAGGAAAAAAAACCAAGTGAGATCAAAATGAGTCAAACACAAGCAACTGAAATCCATGACTCATCATAATCCACGAACAACGAATAACTCCTCAAAATAAGAACCAAATGGTCTATCTCCCAAAACCTCGTCGCTCCCCCCTAGATACAAGCTACTCTCAATCATAACAAGATCACACTCCCACTCTCCCTAGACCTAATGTCTTCTCCCCCTTTGGCAACAAGCACCAAAAAGCCAAAAAGGCGGGAAAAGATGAACATCTAAGAGCTCGTGGTCGAAGGAAGTGGTGCAGCGGTGTCCTCTATGGGCTCTGCTCCTGGCTGCTCCTGAGGTGGATCCCACTATGCTCCCTGAGCCTATGCCACCTGAGCATCCAGCTGCTCAAAGAAACCAAGGTCTACAGGCGACTCAGACCCGCTGTCCTGTGCTGCTGTAGTGACTATAGCAGTCTCCTGAGTTGAAGGCTGGAGTAGTATGAGGTCTGCCACATCCTGTTGAGAGAAACCTCCATGGACAAGTTCCTCTGCTGCCTGAGTAGTAAGAGTGGAAACTGTGGTAGTAAGAGGTGGAGCTGAAGTTGTAGCTCTCTCTGGGGCGGTCTGGGAGTCTGCACGAGAAGTGTGCACAATGTCTGAGAACAGACTCCTAACTGGTACGTGCTATAAGCTGGAGTGTCCTACCATCTATGAGCTTGACGAGTGTGAGGGTGAGACAAACAACGCTGACATAGAGAAGGCTGACACGGGAGAGAACTATGCTGAAGAGAAAGTCTGTCCTGCTCCCCTTGTCGATAAGACCCCTAAGAGTGACAGTCCGCTGGACTTTGCTGTCATCAGTGTAGTGAAGGGTCCCGGCTGAGTCTGCAGCTGCTGAAACTAAGGAATCACTGAAGGTCATGGCTGCTGACTGACCTACCTCTGAGTAAGCTCCATCATCTGAGTCACTAGAGCGGAGATAAGGGCCATCTGCTGACGCTGAAGCTCTGCCTGTCCTCTGATCAGCTCCATCATGTGACGTCTGTCCTCTGACACACTCTATATAAACTCACCCAACTGTCCTACAAGTGCTGTCACTGTGACAGTGTCCTCATACTGCGAACCTATTGGCTGGGGAGGCGCTCCTGTGCTGGCTGACTCAGGAATCACTGTCTCTGGCTGAGCTGCCTGCTCATGTAGTACCGGTATCTCCTGCTCCTCCTCTCCTGTGTGCTGGCTGGAGGTGAGTAGCTGGTGGTCACCTTAGGGAAAGCGTTGTACTGCTCCTCCGTCACTAGGCCCATCCTCCTCAAGAGATAACAGATATAGGGCCCGTAGACCAAGTGACATCCTCCAACCCTCTCATAAATGACCTCCACCATCTCTCCAATGAGAAGGTCCTCTCTGTAGCCAGACCTAGGAATGATAGTCCTAGTGACTATCGCTCTCACCACCTTGGCCTGTGCTGTGAGTCTAGTAGGGCCTCTCTCAAAACCTGGAGTGTGGGGAGATGGGAAAGCAATCGACACTAGGTTGTCTGAATGCAGCTTCCCTCCCTGAGGTCTGCGAGGTGGCTCCAGTGTACCGTAGGCACTCCTGTAAAGTTGAAAGTCTGAAGCAAGGAGTCCTAGGTTGGCGATCAGATCCTGCCTGGTGACTCGCTGTGGCTGTCCTCTGATCAAGAACCAGAACTCTGAGCGGTCTCTGGCAACCCACAACATCACGTAGAAGTCGAGGACCACGTCCTCCCTGAACCTGAGTGGAGCAGTGACTAGCTCAGCTAGTCCTGGCAGGTACGAGAAGTACTGCTCCATGTCTATGGCCGTGGCCCTCCTCATGGCCTGGTAGGTGGTGTGCTTCTGTGGTACAAGCACCCTGTCTTTGGTCCTCAAGGCCACACAACATCTCAGTCCCTCTCCTATCCTCCTCTGGAGCATCGTCCATTACCTCTCTCCGGCAGCGGGGTCTCAGGGAACTGGCACCCACTGCTCGAAGGACATGAACCAAAGTACCTTAAGGTCCTTTGCAGGAACCTTGAGGATGTCTGGCTCTCTGGCTACCTGTACCAATCTCTGCAGCCTCCTCGTGCACACCTCACAGGTGCACCTTGGGTCTCCTGCCTGGTGAGCTATCCTCTGGGAACAGTCTGCTCTGGCTCCTCCTCTAACTCCTCCTCCTGCTGCCTGGAGGATCCCTGATCTGCAGTTCTCGATGATCTCCCCTGACGGGAAACCGGAGTACGCTACAGCCATGGCGGTGGCACAACTCCGACTGCTAGAGGTGCAGTCCTCTGCCTGGTGCTCCTCCTCAATCCCTGGTCATCAGCTGGATGGCTGATCCTCAGACGGGAGCCAGATGTCCTGCGTGACTGCTCCATGGCGTCCAAGTGTTGAGCCAACCACCGGGCTCTCTGTGACTCTGGATCCAGTCTCGGTCTCTTCTTGGTCTTGGGCTTCTTAGGCATCTTCCACTTGCCCTTATCCTGCCCTGACCCTGCCATCTCTGACTGCTACTCTGCTGTCACTGCATGCACATAGGTGAAGATGGGATAAGCACAGAGTCCTAATATATCTACAAGTAAAGCACCGCTAAGAAAGAATGCGCAATAGAAACCCTAGCACTGAATGAAGGACATGATCACTAGACAATTATGCAAAGTAACAACAGTGATCATCAATTATGTGTGGCTGGTGCGAGTCATCTAGTGTACAGTCAAATAGTGGCAATAAATCTAACTATAGACTAAACAGAAAACAAACCCTAGACATACAGTTAATAGATAGCCATGGAATTAATTGCAGACTAGGTTGAGCTGATTAATTAATTAATGCAATTAACAGATGGGAATTAGTACTAATTGCATCAATTAACTAACAACTCAACAAGCAGGGCATATATCGATGAATTGGAAGAATTAGCGTGATACCCTGGGAGAACTCGACGTGCCGAGAAGAACAAACACCACGAGCTTGCTCTGATCACCGGAAAAAGATCAAGGCTTGAGCTTTGCCGGCAATGAAGAGCAAGGAGGAAATAGCAATCGATAGAGATGAGGCTCGGTGGGGTGTTTCTCGTGGGGGAGGCAATGCTGCTACTCGTGCACGCGGGAAAGGAAGTGGAGAAGGCGGCGCTGATCATCGGCGGTGGCACGGCTAGCTGCAGTGGCGGCTTTGGAGGCGTGTGGTGGCAAGGCCGAGGTGGAGTGACGCGTGCGCGGGTGTGGTGTGGGAGCAGTGCGGTGCAGCGGCTTGCACGTGTGAGTGCAGCCCTCAGGCGAGAGCAGCGGCTTGTCGATGATTAGGGACGATGGGTGCTCGACGAGGCGCGGTGATGGAGTAGGCGGCGGCGGGAGCGGGTTCTCAGCGTCGATCGTGAACGAATAAAAGACCAGCGATGGTCTGACAAAACTTGACCTAAGTCAAACGTCAGACCAACGACCGAGATCTCACAGGGATAGATCAACGGTCACAAAGAAAAGTTGAGATCGTGTTTTCAACATAGTGACCGGACGATGTTGTCTGTAGACCGGACTGTCAGGTCTGCTCTGGGTCTGCTGGTGAACCATACAGATCGGATAGTCTGGTCAGTAGGACTGTACTGTCTGGTCTCTACGACTAGACTCTCCAGAACTCTGCGCCCAAAGGGCACTGACCAGACCGTACGGTCCGAAGATCGGACTGTATGGTCACTACCAAATTTTCGCTATATCAAGGAATTTCTCCATTTTCCAAGTGCCCTCGCTAAACACACAAATACACACCGCACTTGGAATATAGAGAGAATTCTCAAACACTCTTTTTTCAAATAGTGGCACTCTATGGCCTCATAGTTTTCACAAATGCCAAAAGAAGGATCGAGCAAATAAGTACCAAGGCAAATGAAGAACCAAAGGGTATGTATGAGCCTTAGTCCACGAACCGCACGAGTAGATTTAACCTTGGAGTTCATAAGAGCTTGCTCAATGGGCATGAAGCACAATCCTTTCCTTTGGTCACATTTACAGAGATGTAATCTCATATAGAGCATGAGGCACAAATATCTTCAAATGTGACAAGCCTCCTTTGTGTTTCCTATATGATGCATGCAACAAACATTTTACATATGCAATAAAAGTAAACATGCCATGTGAATGCAAGCAATATTAAAGAACAAGACACAAAGGAAACCTAACAATGTCAAGTTTGATCCCCTCCCAAGCTTACTCACTATAAGCCATGCCCTTGCCTTGAGAGAAATCAAACAACCATCTCAAGCACTCCCCCTTGCTTATAGCTATCTTGGATGGGTTAGACATTGACTAACTTTTATGTGTTTTTCTTTTAGTTATTTACGCATGCATGGATGCGAAGCATACTAGTCACAAAGGAGTCCTAATTACCATGCAATGCACGAGAAAGAAAAACACACTACAACTACCAAGAACTAACACGGTTACCTCCCTCATGAGTAGATAGGTCATTGAGGTCCATGTCACTTGTGGTGGACTTCACATGATCTTCATGAAAGCACTCGGTCCACCACCACCACCATCTAGATCTTGTTCTTGGGCACCCACTTGTATGTAGCCGATCTCTCAAGATCAACAATGCACTTAGGCACCCATATGCTCTTGACCTTCCTCTTCTTGTTTGGTGGTCCCGAAGCCTTAGCTCTCACCTTGCCATCCTTGTTCCTAAAAAGCTTGAAATGTGGGTTCTCATGGAACAAGTTATCATTAGGCAAAACAATGGAATTTCTCACCATGGGACAATCCTTGGTGGTGTGGCCATCCTTGCAACACCTCTCGCAATAGTAGTCGTCGGCGAGAAGGGGTTTGATCCATGCGTGGATGGAACCACTTGTCCCTATGATATTGATGGCGGCGGGATATGAGCCAAGTCCGCGGTGGGAGACATTGTTCACAAGGTTCCTCCCAAGGATCTCCTTGTGGATGGCTCTACCTCGTGTGAGCCTCTCAAAGTCGTCCATCGCCATCTTCCTCTCTTTCTTTGAGCTTGTGATATTCCTTCAAAACTAGTGGCTCAAGAGAAGAAACCTCAATCGAGGTGGTTAGTTCATCACACATAGTAGAAGCATCACTCTTAGTTGAACAAGAGGAGGTAGAGGCAAGGTTCTTAACATTGATGGCATCATAAGTGATCTCAAGGGCCTTGTACTTCTCATGAAGCTCTACATGATCACCCTTGAGTTTGTCATAACTCTTTTTTAGGGCATCATGAGATGTGACAAGGTCCTTGATCTCACTCTCAAGCTCACCAACACGGTCCTTAGCCAACTTAAACTCTTTTCTAACCACCTCCAACATCTTGGACTTCTTGATGGCGATGTCACGGGCTTGCTCAAGCATGCTCCACAACTCGGCACATGTGTGCTCCTCATCATCGCTATCATTGCTGCTCTCATCCTCACTCTACCCAAGTTGGCTCGCGGCCATGAGACACGTGGGAGGTGGTGGAAGAGCTCGTGGAGGTGTGGTCTTGACCATGGCTAGACCAGCCACTTCTTCATCACTTGAGGAAGAGGACTCATTACTTGAATTATCGCTTGTCCACTCTCCAACAAGTGCCTTGCGAGAGAACTTCTTCTTGTAGTCTTGAGCTTTGCCTTTGCCTTTGCCTTTGCTCTTATCTTTGTTGAAGTATCTCTTCTTCTTGTGCTTGGCCTTAGGATCTTCTTCTTCTTCTTTACTTGAATCTTGTGACTTGAATGCTTCTTTCTTGGGCTTTGGGCACTCTCGGACAAAGTGATTCTATGAGCCACAATTGAAGCACTTGCCTCTTGACTTGGAAGCACACTTGTTCTTGATGTTCTTCATCTTCCTCATGAGAAGAGCCATGTCTTCGGTCAAGTCACCCTCATCATCATCTTCTTCATCGTCATCCTCAATGATGACCTTCTTCTTGTTCTTCTTGCTCTTGCTAGATTCTTGCTTTTTAGCCGGTAGAGCAAGATTGGATGGTTGAGGATCATCCGACCCCAATTGATAGATCTTGAAGGCGGTGATCTTGCCAACCACTTCCTTCATGGTCATGGTCTTGAGGTCACCTTGCAAGATGAAGGTGATGATGGACTCGTACTTGGGGTCTTTGAATAGCCTCAAGAATCTTCTTATCACCTCGACGGGCTTCATCTTGAAATCATCCCCAAGTGCATTGATCTCCTCCACAAGTACATGAAAATGGGAATAAACAGTGTTAGCTCTCTCATGTGGCAATCTAGTGAAGTGATCATACTTGTTCTTCAAACATAGTATCTTTCCTCCTTGACATCACTGGTGCTCTCATAGAGCCCCTAAATCTCAGTCCAGATACCATGTGCTGTTGTACTGGCATCTAGCTAAGCAAAAACATCCTTAGAAATGCATGCAAACAAAGCATTCTTGGCCTTAGCATTACACTTAACATAATCAGTCTCAAGTAGGTTCACATCCCCATCGGACTCGTGAGTGACCGACCATATCTCTGGATCAAAGGACTGAAGGTAGGCTGGCATGCGAGCCTTCTAATAAGCATAGTCCTCACCATTGAATATGGGAACATTCCTCGCCTGTCCCGGCATCCTTACTCAAGGCGGTGAAGCCTCAAAGATGAGCACAAGGATCTGATACCACTTGTAAGGACCGAAGGCGTACCGAGAGGGGGGGGGGTGAATCGGTAAGCCGCTCACAAATCCAAATACTTCAATTTCGCTAAAGTCTAACAAGATAAGGAAACCTAAACAATTCTAGTAGGCCAAGACCCTACACATGCTAGTGTTCATGATATGATAAAATGCGGAAGCCAACCACACTAGCCTATGCAAGCCACAAGTTACCCTACTCACTAGAGCACACAAATGCGGAATAGTAAAGAGAGGGTCAAGGAATGCTCATGATTTTTTTCCAAGGTCGAAAGGATGGTGCCTTCCCCTAATCCTCGTTGGACCACTCCCGCCGGACTCCCCGTCCCTGCCGCCACCAAGTGGAGTTCTTGCCCATGAGCCCGCAATCACTCCTCAAGTAAAGACACGGTGTGCGTCACCACTGCACAAAGCACAAGCTCGCCTCCCTCAAGAACTTGCCGGACTCCCCAAGCCATCACGGGCGCTCACTAGCGATGCCCCTTCCAACGGCGGGCTCAAACCGTGTACAAACGTGTGACGACCTTTAGAACCGATGATGATAGGCTCGATCACCGACACCTAACCGGTCTAGGTCTCACCATAGACCAAGAGTAACAATCTAGATCACACCCTCAAGGACACCCTAGCCTTAGATGTGCAAGATGCTCAAGCTACTCTTCTCTAGCACTCTTAAGATATGCAATATCTCCTCCTAGTGCTCTCCTCTTTTCCTCTTGGACCTTACCAAATGCTCTCAGGTATTCCACTGGCCAAGAGAGGTCTCCAAGACCCCAACAACGAAGTTATATAGGCTCCCAACCTCAAACTAGCCATTGCTCCACGAAATTGCCTTTCTGGACACACTGACCAGACTGTCCAGTCACTGCTTGACCGGACCGTCCGGTCACTCTATAACGGCTCTCTCTAGCCTTCGGCTCCTTTGTCTAGGTAATCCCCTTATACTGACTGGACCGTCCGGTCAGTAGACCAGACCATCCGGTCTGTACAACTGTCGGACAAGTCCGACACGTCGGACATTGTCATCGGACTCCAGGACGCTGGCTTCCTCTCTGCCCCGTGCCTCACCCGTACAGACCGGACCGTCTAGTCTGTAGACTGGACTGTACGGTCTCTATGGTCCCTCACACAGACAGATTCCTCGCTCCTTGCTGGAAGTCCAAGACAACTCCACATAGTGAGCATACAGTCCGGTCTCCACTGACGTTTCTGTCCGGTCTCTATGTCCAGAAGCTAAAACTCGTTGTCCTCGCTTGACTTCGTTTTCCGATTTCTCCGAACAGCTCCTTGGCTTCTCCATTGTCACCTAGTGCTTGTGATTTCACCGAGCAACCTTGCACATCACTGACTAGACATGACCTAAGAGAATGACCTAGACCCCCTTGATAGTCCAGTTTTTTCTATGGACTCAAAGCCCTAACAACTACTCAAGTGTTCCAAACACTTGCACCATAGCTTGTTATCCGCTTTGATCCATCTCCATCAACCCTTGGAGTCCATCAAGTTCACAAGCCTCCATGCTTGCGGTCATTGTCATCAATTGCCAAGGACACCATCATCCATATGATTTGCAATAGAGTTAAGAGATGATTCCTACAAAGACAACACTCGTGTAGATGTTAGCCCACAATTTCATAGTTGTCATCTATCACCAAAACATCCATACCACAGGGATTCAATCATCAGTGGTCATGAAGCTTACACCCCTACTTGTGCCCGATCCTCTCGCCATTGACCGCCAAGTCGACTCCATTGACCTACACATCACGAGACAAGCAAACACATTTCCCAACTCCTGCAACTTTTCCAACTCAATCACCAACTCTTGTTAGTCAAAACCATAACATGCACAACCACATGCAATCCCCAGATTTCCGCTTTTCAACTCAAACACCAAATCAGCCAAAGTCAATACTCATGACATACTGCAAACCATGGTGCATATCAACATGGTTTCTCAATCTCCCCCTTGATGAGTACATTGGCAACATCAAATGCACAAGTTTAGAGATTTGAAATACGAAACCGAACAAGCACATCCAAATGGCCAATCCCAAAGAAAAGTTGAAAACAAGCCATCTAGGAAAGTAGGATTCACAAAACCGAGAGTTGGCAAAAAAAGCTACTTTACATGCAAAGAGTGTGAAAGGCGCAGAAAAGCACTCAGGATCATGATATGCTCCCCCTCAACTTGTGATGGGTCTCATGCAACTTGTGATAGGTCTCATGTAATGCGAAATGGATCATTTTGTGATAGGTCTCCTGAAGGACCGAGAAGGCAACCAGAGGGTGGGGGGGGGGGTGAATGGGAGCCAATTAAAATTCTTCTCAAGAACTTCGCATATGTCCCAACTACAACCTAAACCAACCTCTAACCAAGTCACCAAGATTACACACACACACCAACTTGTGATGTGCTAACCCTAGGAATTACTCAAACCAAAAGAACACATAGTGGAAGCACAAGAGGAACAAAAAGAGAAATAAGGAAGATCCTAGAAATCACATAACTGAGCTTGACGGAAGTTCCGTGGTGCCCAACGGAAGTTCCGACATCTCCGACGGAAGTTCTGTCAATCACGGAAGTTCCGGGTGATGGGAGAACTATCACTCATGGAAGTTCCGTGGTTCTTGACAGAAGTTCCATCATGGTGACGGAAGTTCTGTCCTGGCCACGGAAGTTCTGTCCTGTTCAGAACAGCAGCTCCATTTTGGAAAGAAAATTACCAAAACCCTATCAAATGAACTCCAAAAATCACGACATTTGAACCATATCATCCTCAATACATCATGACAATCCTCTAAAGAGAACCACTCAAAAAGCACAAGGAATCATCATGAATTGCTGATCTTGTGCCAAGAACACCAAAAAGGGGAAACTTGAGAAATCCTTCAAATCGAAGGTGCTAGAGCTCTTGATTTGGTCAAGGACCAATAGAGGTTTGTTCCAGCTCATCATAGCACAAAGACCCCCAAGAAATCCACCCCAAAAACTCATCCAAAAACAAGATCGAAAAAACTCACAAAATTAGCTCCAAAAAATAGAGAAAAATTGAAATTCGGGATTTAGGCATAGAGGAACAACTTGAACATGAATTTGAATCTCATATCATTGATTCATCAAGTCAAGATACATGGATACATGGCTAGGAAGCCACCCTCTTCCTCCCACTATTTGGAAGAGCAAGAGATGTCTCTCACACACGCTCTCCTCTTCTCTAAAACATGAAGACCTCTCCTAGCACTTTGAAATGAGTTCCTAACACAAGGCTAATGGAAAGAGGCACCTCTCCCACCAGCCACACCTCTCCATATATAGGCCTTGGGGTTGTCCTAAAGACCATCCTAGCCCTTACCTATAATACACTGCCACCTGCCACCAGGGGTATAACTGTCCATCATTTTCCTCGTCGATTGAACGCCATCAAGCTAGGTGGTTGTCTCACATAAACCTGTTCCTCTTTGAAACCATTTAGGAAAGCACTCTTGACATCCATTTGGTAGAGTCTAATGCCCTTGGAAGCAGCAAATGCAAGCAAGATCCTAATGGCTTCTATGCGTGCAACAAGAGCAAAGGTTTCCCTATAGTCTAAGCCCTCCACTTGACTGAAACCCTGGGCAACAAGCCTAGCCTTGGTTCTAACAACCTCACCATATTCCCCATGTTTGTTTTTTAACACCCACTTGGTTTCTATGACATTGACACTATTGGTCATAACTACGCACCCACTTATATATCGCTAGAGGACGGTGTATGATTGTAGCACTTTTTCCCTTGATTTGAGTATTCCAAGGTTTATCGTATCCACTGGGACCTTAGGGATTATTAAACGAAGTTAACATTAGAAGATCTAGTCAAGGCTACTGTCGAGTTCTAGTTGCATGAGAGGAGACTGGCCAGCGCAGAAGTTGAGCCGATCGGCACACTACCGAATATGTGATCGCACCCATCGGCGCTGGAGTTGAGCCGATCGGCACACAAAAGAATCTAAGCCAAAGTGCACCAGACACCTCATAAGCTTAAGCTGTTAAGTGAGTAGGCAGAAATCTACTAGTGACATCATAACCAGATAGTCTAATCAAATAGCATCACAATGGTAATTACATGGATCAATGAAAACCTATAATGAATAAGACTACCCACCTTTCCGAGCGTCTCTCAATTTATCGCTGCCGAGAGGAGACCCTTAATCGTGTAGGTATCTTACCCTACTCAACTAACCAATAGTGTTGAGAAGGTTTAGTGCTGTCACCGCTAAACCACACTACTAGCATCATCAAGCAACCATAATCAATACAATGTTCGAATACTATCCTGATCACCATGACCAAGATAATATCAACCTACTTTGCCTAGAACTAAGCAATTGGAATAAGCACATGCATGATTACAGAATCAAGATAGACAAATCACCAAAACCATCATCAACATATTAGATTATCCTTGAGATACATAGTGTGAGATTCATCACCGCCGAGATGGCCTACCTTGTTGGATCAACTCTTACTCCAATGGTTCTTGAAACTCAACTAGAGCTCTATTCTAACGGGGCGAACCCTGGTGGCTCTAACTCACGGATCTGTTGTCCCTCCGACGCCTCTTCTTTTGCGACCAGGGGTTTAGAAGTATTTATAAGGGTTCTACTCGTAAAGGACTCAGTTTCTAGCAAATAAGCCGGTTGCGCCGATTGGCGCAGGATTGCGCCGATCAGCGCAAGCTATGTCTCCTCTGGTTTCTGCTCCAAGTCGGTTCCTTTGTCCTCCACAGCTGCCATGTTGGCCTTTTCCTTCGAGATAAAGTCTTGTACTGCAAGTCAAGATCTTGAAGTTCCATAAATCCTCTAGGCAAATATCTTCAAATGTCTTGCGCAGATAAACTTTCATAAGCATGTGGAATGGGTCTTAGTCACTTCTGTGGGCGAAAACACCCTTGTGCTGATCGGCTCATGGGTTGTGCCAATCGGCGCACTGGGCTTCTTCAGCGCTTTTCGTTGCTTCTGGACTCCTGCCCTCTTCCAGCGTCACTTTAATCAACAATTTTACCTGTTTCAGCAACATAGCTCCAAAACACTGCATATACAAATATATAGGCAAAATCATAGGTAAATGGCCTAAATTGGCATCAATTATGCTCTAATTGGGGTCATATTCACATATAAAAGGGGCACTTAGTGAGTGCCAACAGTTCCCCCACACTTAAACCCTTGCTCGTCCCGAGTAAAGTAATAGAAAGAAAAATTAAAGAACCAACTCTCTCTATCATAAAAGATATCTCAAATCAGCAAATGTTGAGCATTGTCCTATTGTGGTGTATTTCATATTGGTGTTCAGCAAAATAGTTCAAATATGGGCATAAATCTTTAAAGTTTCTCCCCAAAGCAAAGGATCAAGTCCAACTCGCAAAATACAACTTGTCCACACATGAAAATCACTTAAAAGATTGTTGTGAACATAAAGAATCTATCTTCCAAATAATACATAGCAACAACTCATCTTTCAAATCACTCAACCTATATCTACATCATAGTGATCAAATAATATTTGTCTAAGGCTTATATGAGTAGCTTGGTGAGGTAATTCAAGGATTGCAAACATAAACCAACAATATATTGCAAAGCTAGGAGATTATTCTTTACTGGAATTACAGAAGCTTAACAAGATGGCTATTTCAGAAAGAAAAATTTAAGAATGGACTTAAACTTTGGATATGTGGACATGTGCATAGCAAAAAATTGATCTTGGAAGAAAAAGGAACTCCTATTATGAGATTGCACATGGTTGGAATGATTCATGGCTATATTAGAATGAATTTCAAGAATGAGTATGTCATATACCACCCCCCCACACTTAAACTTTTGCTAGTCCCTTAGCAAACAACAAAGCTTTTCCTCTCTCTTTTTTAACCCTTTCTTTAACTCTGCTACGCCGATCGGCGCCTGTAGTGCGCCAATCGGTTCTCAACCCGAACACCAATCACTTGTTGGTATTTGATTCGTTTGGCTTCAATATTTATTCTAGAATTAAATATAGCCAAACATATAGGATGTGGTCAAGGAATTATATTCAACAAGATATTTTGGGTTTATGGTGGAATACTCAGCGGAACTGAATTTCTGCATGAGTAATTCAAGGCTTCAAAAAGATACACAAAGATTTGGCCATCTTAGTAAAGTTCATACCAACAAGAATTAAATCCTAACCAAACTCAACCATCAGTTTAATGCTTATCTATATATCAAAAGGCTCATGAGTATTGCTCAAAATATGGCATTGATTGGTAAGGATCTTGAAAACAATAAATTCTATTGTTCACAACATGAAAATTTATTTATAAAAAGATTGGTACTAAGTTATCATCATGAATTGGACAATGCAAAATGAAGCACATGGGTACTCAGAATTGCTCCACATAAAACATATTTGTCGAATAATTGTTAAGTGTAAGTTCGAATTTTATTCAATGCTCAATATTATTTGGTCTTCATCGACATTTTTCAAGAAAGGATGAGTACTTCAATTCTCCTAAAAGAGCATAACCGCCACCATTATATTAAGATCAAAACTCGAATACATGGTGATGATTTTTGCACACACTTGCATGAAAATAAAACGACTACTAACACACTTGCATGAAAGTAAACACACCCGATACATGGTTTCCCAACCCGCTCACACACACATAATCAAATAAGGAAAAAGATTGCAAAAGATAAAAGAAAACACAAACCAGGAAACCGATACATGTGCCATCTCCTAGGCACTTCTAGTCAAGCGGAGGCGGAGACGGTGGCTGATCGTAGCCATAGCACCGTGCCTTGAGTCGCTCGAACTCCTCCACCATCGCTTCGTGGTTGTTCCTCCATTGGGACGTGGCGTCCTCCATGTTCTCGATGTGATGCATGTTGTTGTCGAGGTACCCCTGCATGGGCACGAAGAAATTTGCACCGGGCACTGGAGGCACCACAGGTACCCGTCCTTGGTACCTGTAGTCAATGCCCGCACTGAAGTAGGCGGCGCCGAACGGAGCGCTACCTACGCTGACCGGCGCAGAGGGCTGGGAACTACCCGCTGGTTGCTCCACCCTGACTAGTACTGTTGAGGCTCTTTGCATGACTCCTAGGAGCCCTACTCGCTGTCGGCCGCTGCAAATGCCGTCGATTGTCAAACCCGCCCACGGCAGTCCTTGGAAATTTGGCCCCCCTCCAGGAGACTTTCTTCAAGCCAATTTCCTCCCTCCAGCTTGCGAGGGAGAAAAATTCCTAGCTCCGCACATGGGAGCCTAATGTTGGTGCGGCCAACATGGAAGCTGGTGCGAACACTTCCCGTGACAATATTGCAACGAGTCATCTTCTCACCGATTTTCATTGCGAACTCCCACTTGTCATCGTGCCCTCCCGGCCCGTCACCATCACATACGAGGGCTGCTAGGTGCTGAAGATAGGCCCCGAAGGCCAACTTCTTGCTCTTCTTGTCCCTCTTCTTGAACCAACCCCGCACCATCACCGTCATGGGGTTGCAGTGAGACGGGCTCACGATGGCATTGGAGAGCCACCGCAAGTCCGCATCGGTGACGTTGCTGGAGTCAACCTTGTCGCACGTGCGTGCCGCCAACCACTCGAGGAAGACTTGGATAGTAGGGTTGTGGATGTTGTTGTGCTTCATCTCCTCTACGGGCGAGAGCGGCCTCTAAAAGGAGTCCAACTCCTCATGTCCCAATATGCCGGTGACCTCGGCGTCGGCATCGAAGCTGAAGGCTTGAGCCGCCGCCTCCATGGTCACTGTGTAGCTGACGTCATGGATGCGGAAGTTGGTGGCCTTGTCGCCGTAGTCGTTGGTGCCGATCCTCATCATAGAGGCAACCTCGGTGACGATGTCAAGGTTGCAGTCCATGGGAAGTTGGTGGAAGTCCACCCAGTCGAGGTTGCTGAGCATCCTCTTCATGTCCTCCCACATGCCAATCGAGGTGAGGAAGGTCTCGTCTAAGTCGAAGTTGGGGACAAACCTTCCCCTCACCGCGAGGTAGTGCCCTTGTTCTTCCGTGCTCAGGAGGGTGAAGCCCTCCTCCACCGTGCGCGGTGCAAATGCCAGCGGTGGTGGTGATCTGGGAACCCCACGGCATGCCGCTGTTTGGCTCCTTGTAGCACACCCCGTCGGAAAGGGCGTGTCGGAGACGGAGTGGCGGGCGTGGATCACTGCCGCCGAGCCGGTGGATGCATCACCCACTGACATGTCATCATGAGCGCCGGAGCTCCCCCTCACCGAGGAGTCGCCGCTCAACTCCGCCATCGGAACCGCTTGCCCGGCGCAGCCTCTTGCCCAACTTGCCGATGGAGGAACGAAGACAATCCATCTGTGAGGAATGCGGAATGTGTGCGAGATCATGGGTAGTGGGGAAGGTGGAGAGATTACCGGAAAGGTGTGCCCAAGTGGGGGTGCCTGACCTCCCTTTTATAGCATGGGAAACTTTCAGGAGAAGGACCCGCCTTGACATTTCAAAATTTGAGAGCGTGCCAATCGACGCAATTCAAATTTTGAATCTTCTGAATTGTGGTTCCTGATTCTCCTCCTTCATGTCATTTCCAGGTACATCATGCTAGTTGCCAGGGGAACAACACGGACTCCCAACGCCTTGATTGACTGCGCCAATTGGCTCAGGCCTGCGCCAATCAGCGTGCCATCTCTTTTCCATCTTTTGGTCAATTCCTTGTCTCTCCTGCACTGAACATCTACATAGAAATCATACCTGTTCCTTGAAATCAACGCCTGCCGCTTTTGTTGCCCATTTTGGAACCGTACGGGTACCTGTGGCAGTCAGCTTAGTGGTGCACTGAACGGCGCCAGTCCCCTGCATCTCGCGTTGGGGTCCAGCGCTGATCTTGATGCCTTGTGTTCATCCCCTTCACCTAAATTTCACTTTCCCACTGCTGTAGCATTGACACATGTAGAGGGGCCCATCTGATAGCCGCGCTGATTGGTGTTGTCCTGCGCCGATCAGCGCATCGTCCATTTTTGCTCCTGGCCCCTCGTTTCTTCGCTAGATACTGTCCTTCCTTCTATGCTGGTTGTCTTCTAGCACCCCTTTCTAGGTGTTGTTAGCCTTCTGTCCCGACTTGGGCAATAGTGCGCCGATCGGCTCCAGAGTGCGCCAATCGGCGTGAGCTCTGTTCCTTCCTGTTTTTGGTCTTTTTCTTTTTATACTCCTGCATTGTTAGTCGATAATATGTATATACACAATTTTGCACCCATAAACAGACAACACAAGAGCACACAAAAATTAAGCACACACTTTTTCTAATTCTTTTATTCGGGAGATTCTTTTTATTACAAGCAAGCAGAATAATAATACCGGGTTGCCCTCCTGGCCAGCATTAACTAAATAAAGTGGGTTGCCCTCCCATAAGCACTAAGAAACTTCTAAATCCCCCGATCATTGGGTTGCATCCCAAGAGCGCTCTAGTTATTTAGAGGTCTAAGAGCTTGACCTTCCCGCAAACAATCAATCCTTAGTGTCGCGGTGCAGGATGTGAAGCCACGACACTACAAGGTTTTCTCATTTCTATGGCTCATATACCTTGGACATCCCATCCATACATTCCCTCCAATTACTCTCGATGCCATGTTGCCACGGTGTCTCATATCTTTTCACTTCATCAACAGCACGGCACTCTTCTTCTTTTGGGCGGAATTTGAAAGAGTAGGGAGTCCCACTTATATCAAAGCTTATCTCACCACTTCCAACATCAATACTTGCCTTTGCTATCCTCAAGAAGGGTCTTCCTAAGATCAATGGAGTCCTCATCCTCTTATCCATATCAAGAACGATAAAATCAACAGGGATGATGTGATCTACAATTTGAACAGGCACATCCTCAGCAATTCCATTAGGGAAGCGTACCGATTGATCAGCTAACTCCAAACACATACCCGTAGGCTCCAACTCAGGCAAACTGAGACTTGTGAATATATGACGGGGCATGACACTTACACTCGTTCCAAGATCACACAAACACCTATCAAATATCCTTGTTTCCAATCATGCATTTGATGCTTGGTGATCCAGGGTCGGGTTTCTTCTCTAGTGCAACATTATTGATTGCCGCCGTAAGTTCCTTAGTAGCCCTCACAACCTCCTCATAAATCAGTGATTTCTTGTTTTGCATCATGTCCTTGATGTACTTGGCACAGATAGGCACTTGAATAGCATCAACAAAAGGGACATTGATGTAAATCTTCTTCATAATATTGATGAACCTTGCGAACTGCTCGTAGTGTTGCTGCGCTCTTTCTGTCTTGGTCAGCAGTTGAGTATCCAATAATGTGGCAGGGCCATGCTCCTCTGTGTCCATGCCCTTTTCAGACCAGAGAGGTCAATATCCTCCTCGCGTCGATCGGCGCTCTCACTGAGCCGATCGGTGCCTACAGTACCTTTGCGCCGATCAACGCTTGGTGTGAGCCGATCGGCGCGGGTCTTCCTTGTTCCCACAGAGTGCTCTGGATCTTCTATTTGCTTTCCTGACTGTGTAGCTATTGCCTTCAACTATTCTGTAGACATCGTATTGCCAGGAATAGCCCCCTTGTTACTTTGAATGGCTTGTGATAACTGTCCCACCTATTGCTCCATAATCTTGGTATGCTTCAAAATCTGCTCATTGGAGCTCCCAATCTCTATCACCTTGTCACTGATCCCCCCAAGGATACGATCAATCTCCTTCAATTTAGCTTGGTTGTCCTTATTGATCTTCTCTTGAGTTTGGAAGAACTCATGACATTGGAGATGAAGTGGGATAGAGTTTTGCATGGATGAACTAGGAGAGAACTCCTTTGCTGCTGAAATTGAGGCTACCATCCACTATTCTTCATATATTCTAACATCTTCATCTCTTCAGGGCAATCTTTCTGCACATGACCAAATTCCCCACACTCGCTGCAAGTGGAGCGTGATTCCGCTAGCTTGAGCGACTCTTCCTTAGGGATATGATGATTATTGTCCAACCTTCTTTGAATAGCATCAAGGTGATCCATAACTAAGTCTTCCTGAGTCCTCTCAATCATACTTTTTGCCACTCCTTTTGAAGGTTGTATATTCCTTGAACTTCTCTCACTATCCCATGATTGATTTTCAACTAACAACTTGATCAATTCCTTAGCTTGGTTTGGAGTCTTTGCCATGAATGAACCCGCAGCTGAAGCATCTAAGTGTTGACGAGATTGAAAATTCAATCCCTTGTAGAATCTCTCAATAATTTCTCCAACCATTAGACCATGATGAGGGCATGCATCAGTATATTTGTTGTATCCTTCCCATGCTTCTCCAATGATCTCATCAACATTCTACGTAAATCCAAGAATCTTATTCTTCAAAGCTTGTGTCTTACCAGGAGGGAAATATTTGGCTAAGAATGCAGCTGCTAAAGTGTCCCACACAATTTATACTACATTTTCCAATCCATTGTACCACTCCTTGGGGCGTCCAACTAGAGAGAAGGGGAACAGCCGCACACGTGCTTGATCTCCGATCAATCCATTTATCTTGAATATACTGCAAACTTTTCAAGGAAGTGCTACAAATGGTGATTGGGATCTTCCGAACCTGTGAATAATTGTTGCGCCACTAATCCAACATATCTCTCCAATTGATATGGATTCTGATCTTGAGCTTCGTGGAAATCTGTCTTGACAACATTAGTCAGTTGAGGTTTGAAACAAATAACCAAGGGTAATTCCGTCATCTCCTCTACTTCTGGATCTGCGATTGTGAATAATACTCGAGGGTTGGCACGAACTGCTTCTCCAGCTAAATCTCCAAGTGACTTGTTTCTCTTCTCTGTTGTTCTCTTTTTGCATAAGAGCCTTTCTAGATCATCGGTGTAATTAGAGGGTTTGTTTGACTTAGGACCGTCCAAACCTGTTAGTTTCACTTAACAGAATATATGTACTAAAGTGACCAGTAAAGCACAATGACTAAACACTAATACATCAAACAATGTTTAAAAACCTGCTATGGTCCCCGGCAACGGTGCCAGAAAAAAGGTAGCTTGTTGGTCGTAACTACGCAATCACTTATATACTGTAAGAGAATGGTGTACGATTGTAGCACTTTTTCCCTTGATTTGAGTATTCCAAGGTTTATCGTATCCACTAGGACCTTAGGATTATTAAACAAAGTTAACAGTAGAAGATCTAGTCAAGGCTGCTATCGAGTTCTAATTGCACGAGAGGAGACTGGCCAACACAAAGGTGCGCCAGACAACAAATCTGCCATTTGCGCAGATCGACGTAGAAGTTGAGCCGATCGGCACACTACTGAATCTGTGATCACGCCGATCGGCGCTGGAGTTGTGCCGATCGGCACACAAACTAATCTAAGCCAAAGTGCGCCAAACACCTCATAAGCCTAAGCTATTAAGTGAGTAGCCAGATATCTACTACTAAGATCGTAACCAGATAGTCTAATCAAATAGCATCATAATGGTAATTACATGGATCAATGAAAACCTATAATGAATAAGACCACCCACCTTTCTGATCGTCTCTTGATTTATCGCTGCCGAGAGGAGACCCTTAATCACGTAGGTATTTTACCCTACTCAACTATCCAATAGTGCTGCGAAGGTTTAGTGTTATCACCACTAAACCACACTACTAGCATCATCAAGCAACCATAATCAATACGATGTCCGAATACTATCCTGATCACCACAATCAAGATAATATCAACCTACTTAGCCTAGAACTAAGCAATTGGAATAAGCACATGCATGATTACAGAATCAAGATAGACAAATCACCAAAACCATCATCAACATATTAGATTATCCTTGAGATACATAGAGTGAGATTCATCACCGCCGAGATGGCCTACCTTGACGGATCAACTCTTACTCCAATGGTTCTTGAAACTCAACTAGAGATCTATTCTAACGGGGCCGGTGGCTCTAACTCAAGGATCTATTGTCCCTCCGACGCCTCCCCTTTCGCGACCAAGGGTTTACAAGTATTTGTAAGCGTTCTACTCGTAAAGGACTCGGTTTCAAGAAAATAAGTCGGTTGCGCCGATCGGCGCAAGCCGTGTCTCCTCCGTTTTTACTCCGAGTCAGTTCCTTTGTCCTCCACAGCTGCCATGTGGGCCTTTTCCTTCGAGATAAAGTCTTGTACTGCAAGTCAAGATCTTGATGTTCCATAAATCTTCCAGGAAAATATCTTCATGTGTCATGCACAGATAAACTTCCATAAGCATGTGGAATGGGCCTCGGCCACTTCTATGGGCCAAAATACCGTTACGCTGATCGGCTCATGGGTTGCGTCGATCGGTGCACTAGGCTTCTTCAGTGCTTTTTGTTGCTTCTGGACTCCTGCCCTCTTCCAGCCTCAGTTTAATCACCAATTTTACCTGTTTTTGCGACATAGCTCCAAAATACCGCATATACAACTATATAGGCAAAATCATAGGTAAATGGCCTAAATTGGCATCAATTATGCTCTAATTGCAGTCATATTGACATATAAAAGGGGCGCTTAGGGAGTGCCAATAGACACCAATAGGAGGCTCTACTAGAGTCCATGCTTTCTTTCTCTAAAAGTATTCCAACTCCTCTTGCATGGCATTAACCCAACGTTCATCAGATAGTGCGTGTCCAACACCCCGGGGTTCAAAGGTTGCTACAAATAGATAGTTGATAGAGCAAGCAAGATGTGCAGGCCTTGACCTTGTTGTCCTCTCATAGGGATTACCAATCATCTGTTGAGGTGGATGTTGATGCTGGATGTGGTGAGGAGCCTCTCTCTCAGGGCGTGCCTCCCCCTCAACCACAGTTGGAGCTGGCTTGATAGCTGCTAAGGTCGATGTACAAGCTTCTGGACCCTCTACTGGAGTGGTGGTAGCAGTTTTGATATCCATTTGGTAACGTCTAATGCCCTTAGAGGTAGAAAATGGAAGCAAGATCCTAATGGCTTCTATGCGTGCAACAGGAGCAAAGGTTTTGATACATCCGACCCAGGTGGGGTGGAACGAAGCCCGACACACCGATCCGGATTCCCTGAATCCCGTAATCTTAGCACCATGACTCCTGCCAAAAGCCCGACACACCGATCTGATTCTAGGTTCATGACCCGAATCCACAGTCTTAGCACCACAACTCTGGCGCCCCCACTCAGGGAAAGACCCAATCTCCCTAAAAGACAAGTCTGATAGGGGAAGGTTGGCTCTCCCTTTTAAGGTGGCTTCCACCTGCCAAGCTAAGCAAGGTGGGATTATTCAGAGGCTCACATGGTCGCCGCCCCAGCAGTTAATAGTGGAGGATGTCCTCATCATTCTCCCCATCTTAACAAGGGCCCATCTCTGATACCAAATGATACATCCGGCCCGGGTGGGGTGGAACGAAGCCTGACACACCAATCCGATTCTAGGTCCGTGACCTGAATCTATAGTCTTAGCACCGCAACTCTGGCTCCCCCACTCAGGAAAGACCCAATCTCCCTAAAAGACTAGTCTGATAGGGGAAGGGTGGCTCTCCCTTTTAAGGTGGCTTCCACCTCCCAAGCTAAGCAAGGTGGGATTATTCAGAGGCTCACACGATCACCGCCCCAGCAGGTAATAGTGGAGGATGTCCTCATCAGGTTTCCCCATAGTCTAAGCCCTCCACTTGACTGAAACCCTGGACAACAAGCCTATCCTTGTTTCTAACAACCTCACCATCTTCTCCATGCTTGTTTTTGAAAACCCACTTGATTTCTATGACATTGACACCAACAGAAGGCTCTACTAGGGTCAATACTTTGTTTCTCTCAACGTTCTCCAACTCCTCATGCATGGCATTAACCCAATGTTCATCAGATAGTGCTTGTCCAACATCCCGGGGTTCAAAGGTTGCTACAAATAGAGAGTTGGTAGAGCAAGCAAGATCTGCAGACCTTGACCTTGTTGTCCTCTCATAGGGATTACCAATCATCTGTTGAGGTGGATGTTAACGCTGAATATGGTGAGAAGCCTCTCTCTTAGAGCATACCTCCCCATCAACCACACCTGGAGCTGGCTCGATAGCTGCTAAGATCGATGTAGAAGCTTCTGGACCCTCTGCTGGAGTGGTGGTAGCAGCAGGAATAAGGTCAGATGAGAGATGAAGTGAATCATCATCATCATCGTCAAAGACCTATAGGTCCTCTTCTACAAAGATGCTCTCCTCCATCTCCTTGGTACCTGCAGTCTCAACCACATTGCTTGCACAAGAGTTTGATTCATCAAAGGTTATATCGCAGTACTCTATGATGGTGTTAGTTTCCAAATTCAAAACTCTGTTGGAATGAGCATGAAGGGTGTAGCCAAGAAAGAAGCCATCAGAAGATCTTGACTCAAACTTATCAAGATTGCCACGCTTGAGAATAAAGCACTTTCAACCAAAGGCACGCAAATGGCAAACAGACGGTTTCCTCCCAAAATGTAGCTCATAGGAAGTCTCATTAAGAATTATGCACAAGAAAATCCAATTGGAAACATAGCAAGCAGTGCTAATGGCCTCAGCCCAGAACCACCTCGGAGTACTATGCTCATGGAGCATCATCCGAGCCATTTCCACCAAGGTTCAGTTCTTTCTTTTGACCAAACCATTCTGCTTGGGAACACGAGGTTTTGAGAACTGATGCTCAAGACCATGCTCAAGATAGAAAGCATCAAAGGAGGAGTTCCTGAACTCGGTGCCATTATCATTGTGGATTGCTTGTAATGCATCAGGGAGTTCCTTGAACAACCTCAAAGCTAAGCTTGAAAAGTGATGAAACACTTCATCCTTGCTCTCAAGAAAGTAAACCCAAGAGTAGCGAGAGTAGTCGTCAACAATCACAAGAACATACCACTTCCCACCCGCCGAACGAACCCGAGAAGGACCATCATGTGACATCCCCGATGTCACTAACAAAAATATACGACACAGAAGTTCAAATTAAATAAATTTATAAAATTCAAAAGCATTTAAACTTGATTATTTCAGAAAAATCATAAAATAAAGGTCGAATATAGTGTTTGTAGAAACCTTAAAAAAATTCAACAAAAGCATATCCATGTTTTTACACATTATTGTTGGGCATGTGAAAATATAATTTTAAGGAATTTATCAGAGTTTTTAAGAAATTATAAATGGCCCTAAAAATTCAGGAAATTGCAGAATACAGTGTTTAGTCTAGGATTTTGCATAATTTTTAGAACATAATCTCAGAAAACTTTCTATACAAAAGTTGTTCCAAATTTTATTCCCCACACCCACAAAAACTGGCAGCTCAAACAAAAATCCGGAAGACTTCGGCATTGACTGCAACAGTAGGTAGCAGAGAATTCAACTCGTCAGGACCCAATCCATTCAATCTCTTCCCATCCAAACTCCTTGCACCACCGTGCCATTCCAGAGAGCAAGCAGTGCATTTGGGCAGCAGCTAGATATTTTCCCATTGCTCTTGGTCAAGTCTTTGGCCTCCTCCATTTTCTTCTTCCTTCTTCTTCTTCTTCTGCTTCTTCTTCTTCTTCTTCTTCTTCTTCTTCTTCTTCTTCTTCTTCTTCTTCTTCTTCTTCTTCTTCTTCTTCTTCTTCTTCTTCTTCTTCTTCTTCTTCTTCTTCTTCTTCTTCTTCTTCTTCTTCTTCTTCTTCTTCTTCTTCTTCTTCTTCTTCTTCTTCTTCTTCTTCTTCTTCTTCTTCTTCTTCTTCTTCTTCTTCTTCTTCTTCTTCTTCTTCTTCTTCTTCTTCTTCTTCTTCTTCTTTCTTCTTCTTCTTCTTCTTCTTCTCTTCTTCTTCTTCTTCTTCTTCTTCTTCTTCTTCTTCTTCTTCTTCTTCTTCTTCTTCTTCTTCTTCTTCTTCTTCTTCTTCTTCTTCTTCTTCTTCTTCTTCTTCTTCTTCTTCTTCTTCTTCTTCTTCTTCTTCTTCTTCTTCTTCTTCTTCTTCTTCTTCTTCTTCTTCTTCTTCTTCTTCTTCTTCTTCTTCTTCTTCTTCTTCTTCTTCTTCTTCTTCTTCTTCTTCTTCTTCTTCTTCTTCTTCTTCTTCTTCTTCTTCTTCTTCTTCTTCTTCTTCTTCTTCTTCTTCTTCTTCTTCTTCTTCTTCTTCTTCTTCTTCTTCTTCTTCTTCTTCTTCTTCTTCTTCTTCTTCTTCTTCTTCTTCTTCTTCTTCTTCTTCTTCTTCTTCTTCTTCTTCTTTTTCTTCTCTCCCATGGAGACAACACCATGGCAAGCAAAAGCTCGAGCTCCACCCTGTAGACAAGCCACCCCGGCCAACCAGCTCCACAAGGATGCAGCGCAAGGAATGCTCTAAAGCTTCACCAAGCCCTCCAAGTCATGCGAGTCAACGTCCTTCTCCAACACCGGTGAACCGACGTGCCGCCGTGTCGTCGCGAACTTCTTCCTCCTTGGTGAGCTTCAACTCGATTAGTCCTCTGTGAAACCTTCCTCACATCACTTAGCATCCACTTGTTCATCTCCTATGAAATCCCGTTGCCGGAAGCATTAGAAATCGATTTTTTCGGGGCGCCGGCAATATGCTTTGTTCTGTTTTTACTGTTCATGTAAAAATTAGAAAAAAAAGAAAAAGTAGTTAGCTGCTTCAAAAATTCATAACTTTAAAAATAAAAGTGATAAAATCATGAAACTGATATTGTAGGTTTCCTAGTGATGATATCTATCTACTGGTCATGAAGTTGATCAGGATTTGCATATAGTTTATTGTGGATAATTTAGAGAAGATAAAGCTAAATAAAGTAATATCTCCAATTTTATTCATGGAAAAATCATGAAACTTTGCACAAAAACATCTCATGTCATGTGCAACCATCCTACAAAGTGTCATATTTTATTCATGCATATTTTTGCATTTATAACAGATTTAGTGCTCCATGTATTTTTAGAACCATTTAGTAAATTCACCTTGCATTTTTAGAACCAATAAAGGAAATACTTCAAATGAAACATCCTAATTATTTTTAATTTATTTTTTGTGAATCACATTATCATGAGCATCATGTCATTGCATGCATTGCTGTAACGAAGTTCCATATCTTCATTATATTAATTATCGTCGTGCATTGCATTCACTCAATTAGGAAACGACGAGATGAAACTAAAGGACGCCGATGTCAAGAAGACAATGATGGAGATGTCCATGGTTTTGAGAGTGCTAACATTTTCCAAGCCTAAGGCAAGCCCCAGTGCATTCCTATGTTTTTCAATGTTTTACTTTTGCTACACAAGTATAAGTGTCATGAATTGTGCATTAAGTGTAGGAATTGATTGAAACCTTAGTGGTATTATTTATCCTCTATTCCTATGGTCATAATTCAGTTTGGGTACTAACCACTCGTTAGATAATTATGCTATGCTTAAGTCTTGAGGCATCAGTAGAAGTCGAGTGGTGTGGAACACTACTCGCGAGATATAGGGTTCCTTCGGGAAAACTTTAAATTCTTGCTATCACATTATGATACTTATGAAAATGAAGGTCATATGGGAATTGCATGTGTAGGTGAGCGGCGGCAGGGTTCTTCCTTGACTGCCATACCCCGTATGGATCATTGCGACTCCGCGATCAAGTATTGAACAAAACCAAGTGCAGACCTTCATATGGGAGTTGGTAAGCTTAGTACCATGAGCATCGTAATGTTGGCCGCTCACTTCCCACTTTGTGCAAAGTGTCTGTCACGGTGGTTGCACGGGTTTATGGAAAGTTGGAGGGTGTATGGTTTAAGCCTTGGACCCGATGATGAACAGTGGTCGCAAGGGGGACATACACCCAGAGTGGGGACCCGGTCCAGCTTTATGATAATCTCGTGAAAGGTGGCCATACGTGTTATTAAATTATGCGTATGTTGTGCATTTGGGTTTCTCCTGCAGGATGTAAATCGATATACATCACCATCCCTCGTGATGAGGACATCACTCCTAAGGATACATGCAACACTCCTCCAATTCTGGACTTGCAAGGTCCAATGACTAGAGCTCGTGCACGACGACTAAATTTAGAGGTGTGCTCGTTCCTATGTTCTTCATTATATGTCACTTTTGAGAATGGTTTTCTACCTAATGATTATATTGTAATTAGGAACCATGGAGAGGACCAGGAGATCATTGGAGAAGGACTTGGAGACGTGGAGGACCAGCAAGGACGTGGAAGCCAAGGTGGAGGCCCAATCAAAACCGACTTCGAGTCTGTTTTGGGGCTCAGGACCAGTCTGCACTAAAATGGATGCCCAGGACGCATACGGACTCAGATTTAGACGTTCTACATATGCACAGAAAGATAAGTAGAAGAACTTTCCAATGCTGCAGGTCTCATATCAAAATTCATCCGGAGTCATCGGGAATCATCAAAACAAGAGAGGTTCCAGAATCTGTTTCGGTGCTATGTCACCTGTTTTTGGCCTTTGGGGTTTGTATCTAGTGGAGCCCAATTAGGGGCACGTCCAGAGGATCTTGCATGACCCTAGGGTCTTCATATACAGCTGCTGCTGCACCATTAGGGTTCGGGTTTTCTGTAGATTATTCTGTTCATTACAGTTTCACCGTCATCATGGTTTGTGAGACCCCAACTTCGTGAGATTCATAATACATCTGCAATTGTGTTGCATTCTTCTTTATTCTTGCTTGTGTTCTTGATTCGCAGGCAGGGATTAGCCTTCTCAGCGAGGTCAATTGTTTTAGTACAGTTGATAACCAGAGGAGACGTCGTGCTGCGATTGTGGGGTTTAGAACGTGTTGTTCTGAAACCGGATCGATTTATGTGTCGCCTCCAACCAAATCAACGTATCCAGAACCTTTTGGAAGATCAGAAACCCTTGTCCACATCAAGTGGTAATCAGAGCTTTAGGTGCACCGTCAGCTTCGCACTATCCTTAGTTAATTCCATTTTGTATTCATCATATCGTCCACAGAAAAGCCCAAAATTTTTTTTCCTTCCGCCCATAACCACGTGTTTAGCCTTTGCATATTTCAATTTTAGAGTCCTAGTGTTGAGTTTGTGCCCTAGTTCTTGTTTAGTCGCTGGTTTAGTTGGTGTTTTTGTCATCAGTAGTGTTTCCCTTGCAACCCTAGCCGCCATCCCCTTCACCATCCTCTGTTTTGTTGCCTTTTTGTGCTAGGGTTGATTGGTCAACACACCTAGTCTAGTCCCACCCTGATCCCGCCCTAAATACACCTTCAACAACCTTGACCAATCCCCACAAATTCCACTTTCCGCTGCCTCCACACCGCCAAAAAAAATCCTACCCGATTCCAAACCCGACCCCAAACTCGACTCGGGTTTCTGGAAAACTGACTCCGACCCCCTTAGGTAAAACGTGCATAACTTTTTGCTCTTTTGTCCATTTTAGCTGAAATTTTTACAGGAGATTCTTGACTCAAAGTTGGGCATACCCACACTGGGCTATGCCCTGTGTGCCCTTGTCAAAAAATTCAAAAAAAATCGGTAAGATAAAGAAAAATTTGATTCAAGTTGAAACCCGACGTTTTCTGCAACTTCAAGATTTTCTGTAGGCCACATCCTACCTCTGTTTGAGCTAAAATTTTCTGTGGATTCACCTCCATTGTTAGTGAGTTGGAGAAAAACATCAAAAAAATAAAATAAAAAAAAAGAAGTTTGGGATTTCTACTAGTGCTACATCTAGCCCCTTGAAATTTCTGGATTTGGCTGTTTTGCACTTAGCCCCCCTATTATCGCCTGTTGTGCCTTTGTCTCCTTGTTTCTACTTTACTATCACTACTGTTCTAGGACATACTTAGACCAGCAACTAGGGACAAGTTACTTGGGCACTTATTCAGCTTTACTATCTGTTTTTGATTTGTGTGCCACTCACATATTTATTTGGCCTTCCTAGCTCTACATATTTCTTCTGGACAGCACACAAGTTATTTTGTGACCCTTGCAATCATGGAACACATCTCTCTGGTATCCTTTGCTTTACTTTTCAGAACTTTGTAAGAGCTTTGTAAGGAGTCTCCTTTTGCTGTGTTGAGAGGCACCACTGCTTAGCTGTTTTGTAGGGATAACCTTCACTGTTTGTTTCCTGTTTTGGTGTTTGTGATGGCAGGAAGTGACGACAGAGAGATGGCTTCACCCTCACAATTTGCTGAGTGTGTGAGCCAAGAGCAGCTCCAGAAGGCTTTGCAGGCTACTCAGATTGATTTGGCAGAGACGATCACCAGAGCCGTTACTAATGCGGTCAGCAAGCTTCACATTGGAGAAAGCATCGAGTGGTTGGAGAAGCGGGTCTCTAAGTTAACCAATCAGGTTGTCGCGTTGGAGACCGCTCCCAAAACCAACGACACGAAGACCAATAACAACAACAACGACGTTGAAGACGTCCATGATGAATACATGGTGTATAAGGCTGATGGCACCATGGATAGGTCAGCAACAAGGACCGCATGATTACGACGTTGTTTGCAACATAATACTCAAGAAATGGGTGGTTTCCATAACTACAATCATCGTCCACACGGTAACTATGCTCCAGATGACCCGTATGCTAAAATTAAGTTTTCAATTCCTTCGTTTTCGGGTCAGTATGATGGTGATGTTTATCTTGATTGGAAGATGACTGTAGAACAAAAATTTAATGCCCACCTTGTTCCTGAACAACATAGAGTTAGACAAGCTACTAATGAGTTTAAGGACTTTGCTATTGTTTGGTGAAGTGGTCTAGCTGCTGAAACTGATTTGCCTACTACTTGGAAAGAACTTAAGGTAGCAATGCGTGATCGTTTTTTTCCTCCTTCCTTTTATAGAGAAATTCGTAATAAACTACAGCATTTAGAACAAGGAGATAAAACTGTTCAGGAGTACTTTAGTGAGCTTCAGAAGGGTTTGATTCGTTGTGCTGTAGTTGAAAAAGTAGAGGATCAGATTTGTCGCTTTTATACTGGTTTAAGAAAAGAAATTCAGGACATCCTTGATTATAAAGAATATTATACCCTCACCCAGTGTTTCCAGTATGCTATGCTTGCAGAGAAAGAATCACAGGGACTTTTCCAGGCTTTTGAGGAGTACAGCAAGTAAGGAACTCCTACCCCCCACGCTCGACGGGGACTTCGAGGCTGCCCAGACCATCTTTCCGGCCACCCCCACAAGCAGCTACCAAGGGAACCAGTGTTGTTTCTGCAGCCCGAAGATCAGCCCGTGCACCTTCTACGCGCTCAGGTAAAACTTCTGTGCAGGTACCAGCTAGTAGTGCCTCCTCTATTGCTTCGACGGGGCGCACTACAGGGATTCAGTGTCACCGCTGCCATGGACTTGGTCATGTGTAGAAAGATTGTCCAAGTAGGCGGGCATATGTGGCGACAAACGATGGCGGTTACATGAGCACCTCCGATATGGAGGATGAGGAGGAGGATGTCGCTGCCATCAGCAGTGACCTCGTCCTTGGAGGCGGAGATACCACGGGATACATGAACATTATTGTTCAACGTGTCCTTAGCACACAAGTTCATCAGCCTGAGACGATGCAGCACCACAACTTATTCCAGATTTTCTTCGTTATCAAGAACCGCCGAGCACGTGTCATCATTGATGGAGAGAGCTGTAATAACTTGGTGAGTTCTGATGTGGTCCACAAGCTTGCTTTGACCACACGTCCACATCCACATCCGTACTACATTCAGTGGTTAAACGACTCCGGCAAAGCTAAGGTAATACAAACTTGTAGAGTTCCTTTTTCCATTGGTTCTTATGTGGATTCTGTTGATTGTGATATCGTACCCATGCAAGCATGTTCACTTTTATTTGGTAAACCTTGGGAATTTGATAATGATGCTGTACACCATGGTAGAAGTAATAAGTACACTTTTATGCATAAAGGAACTAAAATTACTTTGTTACCAATGACCCCCGCTAAAATTGTACAAGCTGATTTAGAAAGAGCTGCTAGTTTGAAAAATAAAGGTCCTGAAATTCAACAACCTGTTAATTCTAATTCTACACCTAGTAATGTTAATGATTCTTCAAGTTCTAAGGGTTCTAGAATTAAATTACTAGGTCGTTCATGTCTTGCAACAAAATCTGAGCTTGCTGAAATTTCTGATAATGATGATATTTGCTATGCTTTGATATGCAAAGAAGCTTTGTTTTCACTTGATGATATTGCTTCTAGTGCTTTGCCTCCTGCTGTCACTAACCTTTTGCAGTAGCATGAGGATGTTTTTCCAGCTGAGATACCCCCGGGATTGCCACCTTTGAGAGGGATTGAGCATCAAATTGATTTGATTCTGGGTGCTACTTTGCCAAACCGTGTTGCTTATAGGACCAACCCTGAGGAGACTAAGGAGATACAATGACAAGTTTAAGACCTTTTGGATCGAGGGTATGTTCGTCAATCACTTAGTCCTTGTGTTGTTCCTATACTTTTGGTTCCTAAGAAAGATGGTACTTGGCGTATGTGTGTAGATTGTAGAGCCATTAATAATATTACTATTAGGTATCATCATCCTATTCCTAGGCTAGATGACATGCTTGATGAGTTATGTGGTGCTATAATTTTCACTAAAATTGATTTGCGTAGTGGCTACCATCAAATTAGAATGAAACTTGGAGATGAATGGAAAACAACTTTCAAAACCAAATTTGGATTATATGAGTGGTTAGTAATGCCTTTTGGTTTAACTAATGCACCTAGTAATTTCATGCACTTGATGAATGAGTTTTTAAGAGCTTTCATTGGCAAATTTGTGGTAGTTTACTTTGATGATATCTTAATTTATAACAAATCCATAAATGAACATATGAATTATTTGCGTGCTGTTTTTGATGCTTTACGAGAGGCACGTTTATTTGGTAACTTTGAGAAGTGCACCTTTTGCATGGATCGAGTCTCTTTTCTTGGCTATGTTGTGACTCCACAGGGAATTGAGGTGGATGAGGCAAAGATTGAAGCCATAAAGAGTTGGCCTGTACCAAAAACTATCACACAGGTGAGGAGTTTTCTTGGTCTTGCAGGTTTCTACCGCCGCTTTGTTAAAGATTTCAGCACCATTGCTGCACCTTTGCATGAGTTGACAAAGAAGGGCGTTGATTTCCATTGGGGTAAGGTACATCATGAGTCTTTTGATGCTTTGAAGGATAAACTTACACATGCACCATTGCTACAATTACCTAATTTTGATAAGATTTTTGAGCTTGAATGTGATGCTAGTGGTATAGGCATTGGTGGTGTTTTGATGCAAGATAGTAAACCTGTTGCATACTTTAGTGAGAAAATTACTGGGCCTGTTTTGAATTACTCCACGTATGATAAGGAATTATATGCACTTGTACGTTGTTTAGAGATGTGGCGTCATTATTTGTTCCCAAAGAATTTGTTATTCATTCTGATCATGAATCACTTAAGTATATTCGTTCTCAATGTAATTTGAACAGTAGACATGTTAAATGGATTGAGTTTATTGAGTCTTTTCCTTACATTATTAAATATAAGAAAGGGAAGGATAATGTGATCGCTTATGCTTTATCTAGGCGCTATACTTTATTGTCTCAACTTGATTGTAGAATTTTTGGACTTGAGGCAATTAAAGAACAATATGTTGCTGATGTTGATTTTAAGGATGTATTTCTGCATTGTAAAGAAGGTAGTGCATGGAACAAATTTGTGTTGATTGATGGCTTCTTGTTTAGAGCTAACCGCCTATGCATTCCAGTTGGTTCCGTTCGTCTTTTGTTGTTGCAGGAGGCGCATGGAGGTGGATTGATGGGTCATGTTGGTGTCAAGAAGACGGAGGATATTTTGGCCACACACTTCTTTTGGCCAAGGATGAGGAAAGATGTTGAGCTCATCAAGAGTGGGAGGTACCTCGCTTGTGTCAGAGTCAAAGCTAGAGTCGGTGTCGTGGTTGTTCTTTTCGATGAAGCAAAGCCCGGTGAAGTCGTCCGTTCTCTTGACTCATGGTTTCTCAACCTCCTCCTCAGAGCTTGTAAGGCCATCGCTTGATGTGAGGTCAACATCGCTCAAGGAGGCAGCGCAAGCATGTGCAATGGCCTTGGCGAACTTCTTGGAGTTCTTGCTTTGCTTGTAGGAGTGGTTCTTCTTCTTCTTGAAGTCTTTAGTGTTGTTGTCGTGGTACCTTGCCTTCTTCTTCTTCATTAGGCAGTCAGCAATAACACCACCTTGCCTTCTTCTTCTTCATTAGGCAGCGCAAGTGTACCGGGTCACCACACTCGAAGTAGGTTCTTGAACCACCTCCTCTTCTCTCCTTGCAGTTGTTGTAGAACTTCCTGAACTTCCTAGTAAGAAAGGATAGCTCCTTGTCAGGAATGCACTCCATCTGTTCATCAGAAGCTGCAACAAGAGAACACAGAGCAAACTCCAAAGAAGACTTGTCAAGTGAGGGGTTAGTTCCAAAAGAAGCACCACTCTGACTACCCTTTTGAGAGCTAGAAAGCAAAGCCATGCTAGAACCAGGATTAACATGATTAGGATGAGATTTTCTAGATAGTTCATGAGATTTCAGCTTGCTATACAGTTGCTCACAGTTGAGGGTATTAAAGTCAGCAATTTAACCCCCCCCCCCCAAACATTTTCATCAAGTGAGTACAGTAGTTGCTTAGCTCTATCATTATCGTTGTACACAAGATTACCACAAGCCCTCAAGTTGCAGACAATTGCCTCAAACCTACAAAAAGTTTCATCCAGAGACTCGCCAAGTTTTTGTGCAAAGGTTTGGTACTGTCTATTGTAAGAATCCTTATGCATAGACTTGACCTAATTGGTACCCTCGTGGTATGTGCAAAGCTTATCCCAAATAGTATGAGCAGTGTCAAGATGAGCAACGCGATCATGTTCACTCCTACCAAGTGCAGAGAGCAGAGTATTGACAACTTTGGAGTTTTTTTCATACCTGATCAACTCACCTACTAGCGCGGTGTTGAGGTCGGCAGGTATGTTGTATTCTTACTCTACAATGTCCTAGATAGCATGTCCTTGACTCAGGAGAAAAGCCTTGGTCTGTGACTTCCAGTAGGGGAAGTCTTCTCCATCAAACATCCAGATCTTTACTGCACGCTTCTCCATGTCGCCTTTGGATCACAAAGCTGGTGAAGGTAAACTAGTGATCAAACCCGCTCTAATACTAATTGAAGGATCGAGAAGGCGACCAGAGGGGGGTGAATGGGAGCAAATTAAAATTCTTAACAAGAACTTGGCTTATGTCTCAATTACAACCCGAGCCTACCTCTAAACTGATACCCAGGGACACAAACACCAACTTGTGATGTGCTATCCCCAGGACTGATCAACAACAGCAGTGGAATACAACCAAAACAAAGGAGAACTGCAAAGACTCGAAATAGTTAGAAACGCATACAAGACAGACCTCTCTGGACTACAATAGGCAGTGCCGATCACAGCCATCGGCAGTGCCGGTCACACCCATCCACAGTGCCGGTGTGGGGTTCAGACCCACCAGTAGTGCCGGTCCTGGTCATCGGTAGTGCTGATCGACCCGTGACAGAATAGAAAAAGGTTTCAGGATTAGGCAAAACTTGACCAAAGCCTAATCAAACAAACTGCAAATAATGCAATTTTTGGACCAGTCAATCCTCAACACATCAAAATCCTAAATCTAGAAGATCCACTCAATTGTCTCAAGGAATCATCACGAATTTCAGATCTTGTGCCAAGAACACAAAAAAGGGGAAACTTGAGAAATCTTTCAAATCGAAGATGCTAGAGCTATGGATTCGGCCAAGGACCTATGGGGATTTGTTCTAGCTCATCATAGAACCAAGATCCCCCAAGAAATCCGCCCAAAATCTTGCCCAAAAGTGAGATAAAAAACTACCACGAAAATAGCTCTAAAAATAGGGAAAAAGAGAAATTCGGGATTTTGGGAGAGAGGAAGATCTTGAGAACGAAAATGGATCTCATATCATCGATTCATCAAGTCAAGATACATGGATACATGGTTAGGAAACCACCCTCTTCCTCCCACTAATAGGAAGAGAAAGAGATGTCTCTCACACACCATCTCCTCTCATCTATTAGATAAAGACCACTCCTAGCACTTTGAAATGAGTTCCTAAAACAAGGCTAATGGAAAGAGACACCTCTCCCACCAGCCACACCTCTCCTTATATAGGCCTAGGGGTTTTCCTAAAGACCATCCTACCACTTACCTACAATACAATGCCACCTACCACTAGGGGCAAAACTGTGCATCTTTTTCCTCATCACCCGAACACCATTGAGCCCTTCATTACTTTGCTTTGCCTCGATGCAAGCTCCGTGATGGTGCCACGCACACCTCCAATCACCGCAATCGGTTTTGAGGCCCAAACTAAGAAACCACCTTGTACGCTTTTCGAAGCACAACTTCTCAATGTCGACGCGTGTCACCTTGTGTCGTGATCCTTACTACTTGCAAGTCTCTCCCGGTCCCTGTCCATCGGGCCACCTTGTCACTTGCACCGGCATCCCGCTCACCTTGACTTGGTCCACACACCATCTTTATGACCACCACGGTTTTGAGGCTCAGCCATGAAACCGTCCATGCTTCTTGGCTCTCCATGTGTACAGTGTTGATCACCCTTGACTTCACCCGTCATCTCGATCATCTAGCCCCAAGTCCCCTACTTGCGCTCGATCCTCTCACTATTCACCGCAAAGTCGACTCCATTGACCTACACATCATGAGACAAGGAAACACATTTCCCAAATCCGGCAACTTCTCCAACTCAATCACCAACTCCGGTTAGTCAAAAACATAACATGCACAAGCTCATGCAATCCCCAGATTCCAGCATTTCAACTCAAACACCAAATCAACCAAAGTCAATTACTCATCACATATTACAAACCATGGCACATATCCACATGGTTTCTTACTCATCCATGACTAGAGTATTCTAGAACCAATAATATTTGACATACTTTCTAGATAATTTAAACATAACATACTGGTGTACCGGGAATACAGTGTCTAACTTTTGGTCCCATATTTTGAATTGGAGATTTTGACTCCACAATGGCAACGGGTTGGGCTCAAACATGCATAGTTTGGTACATTTCAATTCAAAAATTAAGAGAGAATATTGCCTACCCTTGTGAAGGGGCATTACAACCTACAAATAGTGCATCAGGATTATAGAAATAAAACTATCAAATGCCATTATATACATATACAGATTACTAAATAATTGACAGAAACAAATACTTACACTTGCATATTGGGATGCATCCCCACTCACTCCATAATTGCATTTGAAGGTTTCCACCCTGTTGTTTTCTTTTTAATGATGAATACCAAAAAGGACACATGTTCTAGCAAAAGCAATTACAATGACTGAGTATACATGAAGGTTAATATCCAATTTGCTTGGTAATATTTTAAATGAAAACAAATGTGTGCATATTTTACTTACATTGAACTGTAGATCTATGTAGTGATTTCTCGTAGTAGAACTATTATTTCTGCAATTCTTCTCTGCTATCATCCTAATTCCCAATCCAAACAAATCAGTGGCATTGGTATATCTTCCCTCAAAATACCTTGTAGCTGTTCAGCAGTTAACTTCATCTTCGGTTCTACAATATTTAGGAACCACATTGCTCTGTACCAACCACTTGTAAGGACAAGATAAAGCTCAGATTAACCTATTTATGAAACAAAAGTGGAAATTGACTTACTCCAAATGCACTGGTTGTACTGTTTTCTATAATTTGCTGCACAACATCACAATATATTCAGCTCTGCTAGGCTGCACTTCTCTGATCTCTTCTGATGGAGGGGCATGATCCTCTAACTCGTCAACCCAATGATCTATATCAAACTATGTAAGGACAAATCCTCCGCCAAGGTCATGCATGTTTTTCTGAAAACTTACATTATGTTAGTATCATATATATTTTCAAATATGCTTGTGAAACCAAAAAAATGTAAAAGATCAGGATATATTCTGTACATCGATAACTACAGCCTCATCAGCACATGCCTCATCTACATGTGGTATCAGTTTTTGTTGACCTTGTTCTATTATATCATCTCCACTATCAATGTTGCTCACTACCGGGTTTCTCTTTCATTTGCAGGGTGGCTCCTCTGCACTTCCTTCAATAATTTCCTGAAACCCACCCACAGATTGACTGGGGCCCTCAATAATGCAGATATATACATATATTAATTATTAAAAGTAACTAATTTGAATTAAAAAATTTGACGTACATTGACAACTACTCGCTCATCAGCGCACGCCTCATCAACATTTAGGTTTTGTTCCATTACAACTTGTTCCAGAGAATCATGTTCACTCTTTACGTTGTGAACTACAACACAATTTTTCTTTCTTTCGCAGGGTGGCTTCTCATCACTTTCTTTAACTTCCTGAAATACACACTTGGGTTATGACCCTAATTATATAGATATAGATAAAGAAATAGCAATGCTAATGTCAAATTTGCATCTTTGGCTTACCGTCGGATTTTGAGCTTCTTCAAGATTAGTTTTTTCCAGTATATTATCAAGATTTTTTGCAAGAGCAGCAAGATCAGAGTGTAAAGCCATCCTGATTAATGCCTATACATTTTTGTACTTTGTTCATAGACTCATCATCCGTTTGCTCTTCAGCATGCTGCTCAGTATTTCAAATAATGGACCGAGGTGTATTGAATAAATCAGATTCTTTTCCCAAATAGACCATGTCATCTGAGGATGCTCATTTAACGTTAGATTTATTTTCACTGATGGGCATTCTCCTACATTATTCATACTTCTTGTAAGAAAGATCCTGACAAGTTTGGTCCTGAATTTGGTCATATCAGCCTGCACTTGTAGTTTAAAAAAATAGTTTAAGAATCTCACCTAAAATCAAGATACACACTTAAGTAATTGTAGTAAGTTTATACCTAAGAAAATATATCGGATATAGCCTCTCCAGTCCAATACTCCATGTAGTTCAACATGAATAGCCCATAAGAACAACTGCATATAACAAGCATAGATTGGTGTACTGAGAAACCATGTTGATATGTGTGTTGACGGTTCTTATGCCTCATAGGGAAATCTACAAGTGTACAGATGCCGGCGTAGCCTTCACCCGGGAGTATTCCACAGTATCGATTTTCATGGGGAACGAGAAGTGTATCCATCTAATCTATCAAGTTCAGGTGGCGTAAAATTGGAAGAGAATATTTTCTATAGGAATAACAGGTCCTCAGGCCAGACAATCTTATGTGACCAAATCTTGCTAAGTAATCTAATGAGGTCCTATTTCAATTTATCTGCTACGGGGCATGAGAACGTTACACTAATATGAGTCGGTAACTAACCTCTATACTAGTGGGTACGCTAACACTAGACCACCCTGCTTGAGACTTCCCGAACATAGTGGAATACCATATTGGACAGACAGGTTTGTCATCACCTGCCGCCTATGTGGGACGAATGCAATCCCAGGAAAACTATGTCTAAACACCGTGTTTACACTTAGACTTCCATACCAGCTCTACAATTGATAAGCATAACATATTAATGCTAGTAAGGAAATAAAAAGTTATGCATCGGGATCCCGCAGATAAAAGGATTAGGAAAACTCACTTTATTACTTGAACAGGAGTTAAACTACATGTTACCCGGCCCCAAAGACGAAGAAGACTACTCTCGCAGGAGATTCATCCTCGAGGCATAGGAGAAAGGAGCCAGCATCCTGAACACCCATTCCTACACCTTCACTCTTTACTTGGGTAAACTCTTTGATAAAAAATGTTCTACTTCCTAAAAATTCTTCCCTCCCCTGCGGCAATGAGCCGACAAGTATTTATAGGCGACGAGGAGTCGGTAGACAGAGGTCGGTCTGCCGGGCGGCCACGTGTGTCGGGCGGTCGGGCATGCCGGACGACATGCACCACCGGGTGGCAGCCTAGGACGGGCGGCCCTTAGATCATGTTGGTTCACGACCGACTCCTATCGGATGGCTCAGATTTTGTCTCGAAGTTGGTTCTTCGGTCAGTTCCAACCGCCTCCTTCATTTTAGCGCCGGTAGGCCTCGTAGGCTTCATTGGGCTGGCAACTCCGGGTGGCCAACCCAGGCCGGGTGGCAAGCCAGGACGGGAGGCGGCCTAAGCCAAGTGTTGACTCCTTCTGGGTTGGTCCTTGACTTCTCCTGGTAAGGCCACTTGTTGGCCTCCTTTTCCTTAGCCATATCTTATCATTTTTAATCTGGGAGGAGAAAACGGCATCACGGTGAAGTGTTTTTGCAAAACCGGCCATGGCTGATGATCAGCCTGAGAAACGACCCCGGTTAACCAGCCGGGTGGCCTATTTTAGCCGTATGTGATCATATCGGCCGATCCCTGATTTCAGCGTGAAAACGACTTCGGTTAACCAGCCTGGTGGCTGATTTCAGCCGTATATGACAATGTTGGTGGGTCCCTGATTTCAGCCTGAAAACGACTCCGGTTAACTAGCTCGGTGGCTGATTTCAGCCGTATATGACCCTATCGGCCGGTCCCTGATTAGAGCCTAAAAACGACCCTGTCGGCTAGAGAAAACGGCTGTTTCATAGTCGTGATCAGCCGATGGGGTGTTTCTTCATGTTTTTGCATATTATGGCTCTCTGATACTTGCAAACACATAATTCACCTAAACACGTGCAACTTTACTAGTTTATACAAATATTAATTAAACTTTGGTCTTTACCTTGCATTTCCCGACCGGTTGGTGGCCGATTATGGGTTTTATCGGCCGCCAACACCTCCCCAAAATTAAACCTTTGCTCGTCCGAGCAAATTAAAACTTAGAGGTGATGGGTTAGGAGTTGCTTTAATATTAGTGCCCTGCAAGTATCAAGTGCACAGACACATACTCCAACATAATATGGGTAAGTGTAAACCACTATAACTATGTTACTAAGTCATTATCAATGTACAACAGAACTTATTGGCATGTTATAATCTTGTCATAAGCTGTTGAAGTCTAGAACGGCTAGCTTAGACTTAGTCATGCAATCTCCTTCTTGATCATGAGTCCAAAATTTTTACAATGCTGCATAAGATTAAAAATCATCCCTCTTGGTACAGTCTTCCACTATGACTCTCATCTCTCTAAAAGCTTATTTTCTTACCAAGAGCTCATCCTACATTCTAAAAGCTTGGCTTAAATGTGGTGTTTGGTAAGAAGGGACATCTAGTACACCACAAGTTGGTGTGTGTAGGTAAGAAGGGACATCTAGCAAGCATATATTGTTAAGTTAAGAGATGGTCCTAACAAAAAGACATTCTACTTCCTCATTACAATCATTTAGAAGTAATGTTTAGCGGAGAGGGAGAGAATGGACTCACGCGAAGGAATGGACTAGCACAATTACAGAGGTCTTGGGTGTAGATTTTCCTAAAGACTGAATTTTTGTGCTAGGGCGAAAAGATGGTCTTTTATTTTTGCTTGAAGATATACTTATTTTATTTTTCAAATGAACCTTGAAGCTTTTTGATCGTGTACATCCGTGAAAGCTGATAAACTTTTCTTTCTTTCTTTCTTCTCTCATGGTGTAAAGAGGCCAATTCAAGGTTTCAAATATTTTTGCAAACTTTTTTTGAGCAATTGTCCGGGAGGACCATAATATTTGGATGGGATCAATGGCTCACAAAAATAATGATTTTTGGTTGGCATGCTTGGTGAAGTAGATGCATAATTCCGATGTGGAAACCGCACAACCAAGCATGATTGATTTGAGAACTCAAAGATGACGCGAAGGAGAATGATTGGCTTTGGAAGTCCAAGTCCCTCATAAGGATCAAATGCTAACTAAACTCAATGCACACATAGATGGCATGAAAGTGGGTTTGCAATTAATATTTAGCCATGGTAGGAATATTTCTACCATAGGGAAGATGTGCACTATGTAGAGGGTTTTGTTGCAGCACAGTTTTGGAAAACATCCTTGGACTCTAATCATAAGGAAGTCTTAGACTCATCCAAAACAAGCCATATCATAAACTCCATGAAGGACCGAGAAGGCGACCATAGGGCGGTGAATGAGAGCCAAATAAAATTCTCCAAGAGAACTTGGCCTATATCCCAAAAACAACCCAAGCCAACCTCCAAATCGATCACCAAGACTACACACACCAACTTGTGGTGTACTAGCCTTAGGAGAGATCAACCACACCAAAGAAACACAGCGGAAACAAAAAGGGAAGAAGCAATCCTCAATAGTTTAGAACTGAACTCCCATCGGCAGTGCCGATCCCTACCATCGAATGTGTCGGTGGGCATTGGCAGCGCTGGTCACGCCTATCGGTAGTGTCGGTACCACCTATCGGCAGTGCTGGTGCGGGATGCTGTCGCACTGGAACCTACAGACTGGACCAATTGGCAGTGCCGGTCCTGGTCATCGGCAGTACCGGTCGACCCCTGACAGAACAGAAAATCTCTCGGGATCTTCTCAAATCTTCTCCAAAACTCAATCAAACGAACTCCAAATGATGCGATTTTTGGACTGGTGAATCCTCATCACATCACGACCCTTATCCTAGGATATCTACTCAATTGGCTCAAGAAATCATCACGAATTTTAGATCTCGTGCCACGAATACCAAAAAGGGAAAACTTGAGAAATCCTTCAAATCAAAGGTGCTAGAGCCAATAATTCCATCAAGGATCCATAGAGCATTATCCTAGCTCATCCTAGCAATAAGTATCTCAAGAAATCCGGGCCAAAAACTCGTCCAAAAGTGAGATAAAAAAACACCACAAAAATGCTTCCGAAAATAGGAAAAAGGGAATTTCGGGATTCAAGTGAAGAGGGAAATCTTGAGCACGAAAATACTTCTCATATCATAGAAAGGTGCTTACAAGATCCATAGGTACAAGGCTAGGAAGCCACCCTCTTCCTCCCACTATTTGGAAGAGCAAGAGATGTCTCTCACACACCCACTACTCTCCTCTCAAACATGAAGTCCTAACACAAGGCTAATGGGAAGAGAGGCACCTCTCCCACTAGCCACACCTCTCCTTATATAGGCCTAGAGTCTATTGTCCACATGACCACTCTACCCTTGACCTACATAACACACCCACCTACCACCGGGGGCATAACCGTCCATCTTTCACCTCATCGTCCAAATGCTATCGGACGCTTCACGTCTTTGCTTCATCTCAAAGCAAGCTCCGTGATGGTGTCACGTGCACCACCAACCACCGCTACCGGCTTTGAGGCCCAAACCGGGAAACCGCCTTGCATGCTTCTCAAAGCGCGACTTCTCGATGTTGACGCGTGTCACCTTGTCCCACGATCCTGACCACCGGCAAGTCTCTTGCACCGGCATCCCATTTGCCTTGACTTGGTCAACACGCCATCTTCATCACCACCACGGTTTTAAGGCTCAACCGCGAAACCGTCCGTGCTTCTTGCCTCTCCATGTGTACAATGTGGATCACCCTTGACTTCACTCGGCATCCCGATCATCTCGCCCCAAGTCCCCTACTTGTGCCCGATCCTCTTGTCGTTGACCGCCAAGTTGACTCCAGTGACCTACACATCATGAGACAAGCAAACACATTTCCTATCTCCTGCAATACCACCAATATCTCCACCAACTCCGGTTAGTCATAACCATGATATGCAAACCCATGCAATCCCTAGATTCCCGCATTTCAACTCAAACACCAAATCCACTCAAGTCAATTACTCATCACAAATATAGCAAACCATGGCACATATCCACATGGTTTCTCAATCTCCCCCCTTGATGAGTACATTGACAACATCAAATGCACAAAGATTAGAGATTGAAATACGAAGCCGAATAAGCTCATCCATATGGCCAAACCCAAAGAAAAGGTGAAAACAAGCCATCGAGCAAGTAGGGATCACAAAACCAAGAGTTGGCAAAGAAAGCGACTTGAGACGCTAAGGATGTGAAAAGTGCAAGAAACCGCTCAAGATCATGATATGCTCCCCCTCAAGTTGTGGTAGGTCTCATGTAGTGCAAAACGGGTCATATGAGTTTCTTTGCATTATTTGTGCATGACCCCAAAATTTTCTCCCCTTTGGCAATGAACTCATCAAAGAGGCAAAAGAACAAGCAAGCATGCAATGCATGAAAATGCAAACCTAAGGAGCTTCAACAATTATGCAAACAAGCATTTAACTTTGCTAACCATAACCATAATGCCATGAAGTGTAAAGGCAATAGCTCCCAATCATGCAAAGATAAAACACCATGAGCTATACAGGCTAAGCAGAAAGATTGACTAGCTTAGATAGAATCAAATTTTGCTTATCATGAGAAAATCTGCCACCACATGTGTAAGTACTCTCATCCAAGGCAAAACAAGCACAGAGTAAATCATAAGGATCTAGCCAGTTTCAATCTCAAGAAGGGCAACAAGCACTCGTAGAAAATGAGCTCTACAAACGCTCACATATGAAACAGAGACTCAGTTGATCAAGTGATTATAGCTTATCCTCATGTGTCCTCTTATCCATGTGGAGGGTCGCACGACTGGGTACGGCAAACACCCCGAGGCTTCAAGTCACAATGTTTGGATTTTTCAAGATTATGCACAAGACAAAAGAGCATGCCTTTGCGGCAAAAGGAACACACGTTCCCACAATGTTTCATCATGAGCTAAACATTGCAAAGCCTTCCATTACGCAAACACAAGGTGCCAAAGCCAAGACATCCTCTAGACTAGCATCAACGCAAGTTTCAACAAGGATAAAAGCAATTATACACATGGTGAGCAAGTTTTAGCAAGTTTAGATCATAAGGTTCACAAGAAGCTCAGTTTTCCTTTAAGATTAGCAAGTTGCTCACATGAGTTATAACAAGCCATCTAGAAAATCTAAGCATGAGAGATTACCATCACATCCACAGCTCAATCATAGCAAAGAGAAATGCAAGAAAGCATAAGAATCAAAGCTCATCTATCAATGCATATATTACATATGAGATGCAATGCAAAAATGGTAAGATACATATATACAAGACAAAACCAAATCCCCCTCATATGATGCCATAGGGATGACAAACACCAAGTTCCCCCCGAAGAAAAGGATGTCTCGAAGCATCTAGGGGCTTGGTGAGGATATCAGCTAGTTGGTTTTTGGTATCAATGTATTGGAGCTCAACATCCCTCTTCTCAACATTGTCTCTCAGAAAGTGGAATCGCACATTGATGTGTTTAACCTTACCATGTTGGACTAGGTTTTTGGCTAAGTATATGGCACTGGAGTTAACACACATGAGTGGAACACCCTTAAAAGTCAACCCATAGTCTCTCATGGTAGATACAATCCATAGGATTTGTAAGCAGTAGCTAGCAGCAGCTACATACTCAGCCTCTATGGTGGATTGGGCAACACTCGACTGCTTACGAGAAGACCAATAGATCAAAGAAGTACCCAAGAAATGGTAAGTGCCAGAAGTGCTCTTCCTATCAATTCTATACCCAGTGAGATCAAAAGATAAAGATGCAGAGTACCCAAGACCAAACTCAAAGGTGTATTTGAGATACCTGAAGATGCGCTTGATAGCCTTGCGATGAGTCACCCTTGGGGAAGCTTGAAAGCGAGCACAAAGACACACCGCAAAGTGTATGTCGGGTCTTGTCGCTGTCAGGTACAACAGGGAGCCAATCATGCTCCTGTACTCCCTTTGATCCATCGCTTCACAGTCTTCATTAGGGTCAAGAGCCGTTGTAGTGGACATTGGTGTAGACAACGGCTTCACACTGATCATGTCGAACTTCTTCAGGAGATCCTTCGTGTACTTGGCTTGATGTATGAAAGTGCCTTGCTTGCACTGCTTGATTTGAAACCCAAGAAAGAAGGTGAGCTCTCCCATCATCGACATCTGAAATTCACTCTCCATAGCTTCCTGAAACCTGGACACAAGAGCATGAGAGGAACCACCAGAGATGATATCATCCACGTAAATCTAAACCATTAGAAAGTCATTGCCATGCTTGAGAGTGAACAAGGTTTTATCAACACACCCCATGACATACCCATGCTCTAGCAAGAAGGTCTTAAGCCTAGCATACCATGCCCTAGGTGCTTGCTTTAGCCCATACAAAGCCTTCTGAAGCTTGTACACACGGTTTGGGTATTTGTGGTGCTCAAAGCCAGGGGGTTGCCTCACATATACTTCTTCCTCTATGAAACCATTTAGGAAAGCACTCTTGACATCCATTTGATAAAGTCTAATGCCCTTGGAGGCAGCAAATGCAAGCAAGATCCTAATGGCTTCTATGTGAGCAACAGGAGCAAAGGTTTCACCATAATCTAAGCCCTCCACTTGGCTAAAACCTTGAGCCTCACCATCCTCTCCATGTTTGTTTTTGAACACCCACTAGGTTCCTATGACATTGACATTTTTGGGAGGCTCTACAAGGGTCTAGGCTTTGTTTCTCTCAAAGTTTTCCAACTCCTCATGCATGGCATTAACCCAATGTTCATTAGATAGTGCGTGTCTAACATCCCGAGTTTCAAAGGTTGCAACAAAGAGAGAATTGGTAAAGCAAGCAAGATGTGCAGACCTTGACCTTGTTGTCCTCTCATAGAGATTACCGATCATCTGTTGAGGTGGATGTTGACGCTGAATGTGGTGAGGAGCCTCTCTCTCAGAGTGTACCTCCCCCTCAACCACAGTTGGAGCTTGCTCGACAGCTGCTGAAGTCGATGTAGAAGCTTCTAGACCCTCTGCTGGAGTAGTGGTAGCAGTAGGAACAAGCTCAGATGAGAGATGAAGTGAATCATCATCAAAGCCCCGTAGGTCCTCTTCTACAAAGATGCTCTCCTTCATCTCCTTGTCACCTGTAGACTCAATCACATTCCTTGCACAAGAGTTTGATTCATCAAAGGTTACATCGTAGAATTCTACGATGGTGTTAGTCTCCAAATTCAAAACTCTATAGGAATGACCATGAAGAGAGTAACCAAGAAAGATTCCATCGGAAGATCTCGACTCAAACTTATCAAGATTGCCACGGTTGAGAATAAAGCACTTGCAACCAAAGGCACGCAAATGTGAGACCGAGGGCTTTCTCCTAAAACGCAGCTCATAAGAAGTCACATTAAGAATTGAGCGCAAGGAAATCCGATTGAAAACATAGCAAGTAGTGCTAATGGCCTCTGCCTAGAACCGCCTCGGAGTCCTATGCTCATCGAGTATTGTCCGGGCCATCTCCACTAAGGTTCTGTTCTTTCTTTCAACCACACCGTTCTGCTGGGGAACCCGAGGTGCTGAAAACTGATGCTCAATACCATGCTCAAGACAGAAAGCATCAAAGGAGGAGTTCTTGAACAGTGCCATTATCACTGCGAATTGCTCCTAATGCACCAGGGAGTTCCTTGAACAACCTCAAAGCTAAGCTCCGAAAGTGATGAAACACTTCATCCTTGCTCTCAAGAAAGTAGACCCAAGAGTAGCGAGAGTAGTCATCAACAATCACAAGAACATACCACTTCCCACCCGCTGAAGAAACCCGAGAAGGACCAACAGTGTCCATATAAAGCAACTCTCCAAGGCGTTCAGTCATCACCAAATTGATTGGTGGATGAGAAGCGGCAATCATTTTCCCGTGACGATAAGGAGCACAAACCAAATCCTTATCTAATTTGAGCTTAGGCAATCCTCGGATCAAACCTAGGCCACTCAAGCGACATAACAAGTCAACGCTTATGTGACCCAGTCTCCTGTGCCATTACTAGAGCTCAGAAGAAGATTGAGCAAACAAGCACTTGTGAGAACTAGGAAAACTAGCAAAATCAGCCTGAAAAACTCTGCCAATGCGAGAAATCCCACAAACCAAGGAACCACTCGAATCAAGAACACAAGAAGCATTCGATTTAAAGCGCATTTCCAAACCAATATCAAGAAGCTGAGAGACAGAGAGGAGATTGTACTTGAGAAACTCAACCAAACCAACATCATTGAGAGTGAAGTTCTCATTTACCTTTACCGCGCCCCTTCCCTTCACTCTTCCTCTCTTGTCATCTCCAAAGGTCACATACTCCCGACGCTTCAAGGGAGTGAGGCTGGAGAACCACTTTGCATTTCCGGTCATGTGGCGCAAACACCCGGAATCCATCAACCACTTATTCACCAAGCCTCCACCTACTGCCTACAAAGAACGAGAAGTGAAAGTCGATGGCTCAGTGCTAGGGTTAGAACAAAAGCCTTTGGGAATCCAGCACTTAACCATATGACCGGTAGTAGTCATCATAGTTCTTTGCACTTTATCATTCGAACGCATGGGACGAGAACCATGATGGGGAAAATGTGACCTGTCAAAGCGTCTCGACTCAAACCTTGAGTTGTGAGAATAGAAATCATCTGTGTGAAAGTCAAATCCACGCGAGTGACGCTCATCACGATGGGAAAAATGTAGGGTGCCAAAACGCTGCTGCGCAAAGCATTTGTTTCAGGAATCAAAGCCATAGTAGGAATGACCCTGTCCATGATAGGCACGAGAGAAAGAGCGAGGCTGAAAGTCAACAAAATCATCATAAAAAGCATCCCTAGTCAACTCAGGTTGCTTCCTCTCAATTCTCTTACGCCTAAAACAGAACTCATCCAAGTGGCCCTTGCGACCACAAAACATGCAAATGTAGACACCCTTAGGATTAGGCTTGGTTTGCATTGCAGGTTCGGGTTTTGGCTTCTCTGTTTGCTTTGGGTTGAAGGAGGGTTTTGGATTGGGTGGATAGTATGTGTCAGTGGGTTTGATGGTGTTTTCCTCATCCTTGTAGCTTGAGCTAGGTACAAACTTACCCACATTCTCACTCTCCTCGTCACACTTCTCAAATCCCAAACCCAAGTTATAGGTTGATCTAGAAGCACTCTCCTTCACTCTTGCCAAATCACTCTCAATCTTCTCTTCACTCACTAGGGTTCTCTGGAGCCTAGCCACAAGATAGTCATTTTCCTGAACTAAGGCTTTGTTTTCCTCCCTAGTGATTACAAGCTTGTCCTTAAGAGAGACACACACCTCACATGGTGGTGGAAGGACCTTAGAGCGAGTCTCATGAAGCAACTTGGACTCAAGCTCTTTGACTTTGAGGGACTGAGCTTCCAACTCATCTGTGAGCTTGGGGCACTTCTGGCATGCACCCAAAAGAGTTGGTCTAGCTTTGAACTCATCAAGCTCCTTATGGGCACTCTCAAGCTAACTGGCAACTTGAGCATGCATACTCTCCCTCTGTGCAAGATCACTCATCACAACTTGACAAGACTCACACTCAACAACAATGTCCTCACGAGCAAGCTTGGACCTAAGAGAAGCAATTTCAAAATCAGCACTCTCCAACTTAGACTTAGGCTCTCTACCCTCACGAATAGCACTGCAAAGCTTATCATCTTGCATGAGCAGAACATCGCGCAAATGATCAAGTTCATAAGAGGGCTCATCGACAGTGGGAGGTACCTCGCTTGTGTCGGAGTCGGATCCAGAGTCGGTGTCATGGTCGTTCTTTGCCATGAAGCAAAGCCCGGTGAAGTCATCCTTCCTCTTGACTCGTGGCTTTTCAACCTCCTCCTCCGAGCTTGTAAGGCCTTCGCTTGATGTGAGGTCGACATCGCTCAAGGCGGCAACGTAGGCGCGTGCAATGGCCTTGGCGAACATCTTGGAGTTCTTGCCCTTCTTGTAGAAGCGGTTCTTCTTCTCCTTGAAGTCTTCAGTGTTGTTGTCGTGGTACCCGGCCTTCTTCTTCTTGGGACAATCAGCGATGAAGTGTCCCGGGTCACCGCACTCGAAGCAGGTTCTTGAACCACCTCCTCTTCTCTCCTTTCGGTTGTTGTAGAACTTCCTGAACTTCCTTGTGAGCAAGGACAGCTCCTCGTCAGGAATGCACTCCATCTGTTCATCGGAAGCTGGAACAAGAGAAGACAAAGCAAACTCCAAGGAAGACTTGTCAAGTGAGGGGTTAGTTTCATGAGAAGCACAACTGTGATCACCCTTCTAAGAACTAGAAAGCAAAGCCATTCTAGAAGCAGGAATAGCAAGATTAGGACAAGATTTCCTAGACAGTTCATGAGATTTCAGCTTGCTATACAATTGCTCATAGTTCAGGGTATTGAATTCAGCAATCTCTTCTAGAGCAGCAATTTTAACCCCCCCAAACATTTTCATCCAGTGAGTATAGCAGTTGCTTAGCTCTATCATTGGCATTGTACACAAGGGTACCACAAGCCCGCAAGTTGCACACAATTGCCTCAAACCTACGAAAAGTGTCATCTAGTGACTCGCCCAGTTTTTGAGCAAAGGTTTTACGCATAGACTTGACCTGGTTGGTACCCTCATGGTAAGTGTAGAGCTTATCCCAAATAGCATGAGCAGTGTCAAGGTGTGCAACCCTATCATGTTCGCTCCCACCAAGTGCAGAAAGCAGAATATTGATAGCTTTGGAGTTGTTCTCATACCTGAGTAACTCACTTGCAGAAGCAGTGTTCAGGTCTTGTGGTATAGCATACTCCTGATCTACAATCTCCCAAATTGCATGTCCTTGACTTAGCCGATACGCCTTAGTCTGTGACTTCCAGTAGGGGAACTCCTCTCCATCGAACATCCACAGCTTGACAGCACGCTTCTCCATATCACCTTCGAATCACAAAGCCGATGAAAGTCAACTAGTGAATGGGAGCCAGATAAAATTCTCCAGGAGAACTTGGCCTATATCCCCAAAACAACCCAAGCCAACCTCCAAATCGATCACCAAGACTACACACACCAACTTGTGGTGTACTAGCCTTAGGAGTGATCAACCACACCAAAGAAACACAGCGGAAACAAAAAGGGAAGAAGCAATCCTCAACAGTTCAGAACAGAACTCCCATCGGTAGTGCCGATCCCTGCCATCGGCAGTGCTGGTGGGCATCGGCAGTGCCGGTCACGCCTATCGGCAGTTCCGGTCCCACCTATCGGCAGTGCCGGTGCGGGATGCTGTCGCACTAGAACCTACAGACTGGACCAATTGGCAGTGCCGGTCCTGGTCATCGGCAGTGCCGGTCGAGCCCCGATAGAACAGAAAATCTCTCGGGATGTTCTCAAATCTTCTCCAAAACTCAATCAAACGAACTCCAAATGATGTGATTTTTGGACCACTGAATCCGCATCACATCACGACCCTTATCCTAGGAGATCTACTCAATTGGCTCAAGAAATCATCATGAATTTCAGATCTCGTGCCAAGAATACTAAAAAGGTGAAACTTGAGAGATCCTTCAAATCGAATGTGCTAGAGCCAATAATTCCATCAAGGATCCATAGAGGATTATCCTAGCTCATCCTAGCAACAAGTTTCTTAAGAAATCCGGGCCAAAAACTCGTCCAAAAGTGAGATCGAAAAACACCACGAAAATGCTTCCGAAATTAGGAAAAAGGAAATTTCGGGATTCAAGTGAAGAGGGAAATCTTGAGCACGAAAATACTTCTCATATCATAGAAAGGTGCTTATAAGATCCATAGGTATAGGGCTAGGAAGCCACCCTCTTCCTCCCACTATTTGGAAGAGCAAGAGATGTCTCTCACACACCCACTACTCTCCTCTCAAACATGAAGTCCTCTCCTAGCACTTTGAATAGAGTCCTAACACAAGGCTAATGGGAAGAGAGGCACCTCTCCCACTAGCCACACCTCTCCTTATATAGGCCTAGGGTCTATTGTCCACATGACCACTCTACCCTTGACCTACATAACACACCCACCTACTACCGGGGGCATAACCTTTCACCTCATCGCCCGAATGCCATTGGACGCTTCACGTCTTTGCTTCATCTTGAAGCAAGCTCCGTGATGGTGCCACGTACACCACCAACCACCGCCACCGGTTTTGAGGCCCAAACCGGGAAACCACCTTGCATGCTTCTCAAAACGCGACTTCTCAATGTTGACGCGTGTCACCTTGTCCCGTGATCCTGACCACCGGCAAGTCTGCCCCAGTCCCTGTCCATCGGGCCCCCTTGTCACTTGCACCGGCATCTTGTTCACCTTGACTTGGTCAACACGCCATCTTCATCACCACCACGGTATTGAGGCTCAACCGCCAAACCGTCCGTGCTTCTTGCCTCTCCATGTGTACGATGTGGATCACCCTTGACTTCACCCGGCATCCCGATCGTCTTGCCCCAAGTCCCCTACTTGTGCCCGATCCTCTCGCCGTTGACCGCCAAGTTGACACCAGTGACCTACACATAATGAGACAAGCAAACACATTTCCTATCTCCTGCAATACCACCAATATCTCCACCAACTCTGGTTAGTCATAACCATGATATGCAAACCCGTGCAATCCCTGGATTCCCGCATTTCAACTCAAACACCAAATCCGCTCAAGTCAATTATTCATCACAAATATAGTAAACCATGGCACATATCCACATGGTTTCTCACTCCAGCAACTGGACTTGGTGTTTATTAGCCATTTTGCACCCACTAAAACATAGAGGATTAGCATTATCATCATGCCAGTGTACCACCGCCCACAAAGACGAGGAGTAGAGGTTGTATACTTGGTCTCAAAGGAACCTAATAGAGCAACTAATCATCATTTCCACAGGCAAGGTAGAGAGTAAGCTTTTAATTATATTTGAAAATGGGAAATTAGAGCAACTTAGCTATAGAAAGGGGGCGGAAAAGGTAGAATAAATGACGTACATTGTTTTGGGTACCTCCCCTAGCTTAGGTCTTTGTAGGACTTAAGCTTATATGACATTTATCGTGGCGGGTAGCAGTCTTGCCGTGTCGTGAGGTCAGGTCACAGGGGTTTCAGCATATGCTGCCGCACAATGGGGGTTGGTCGCCTGGCTTGTTCTATCGGCCGGTGGGCTAGGCTGCCCGGCGTGCCTTGCCACCCAACACGGTTTGCCGCCCAGCGTGGTTTGCTGCCCTACGGACTTCACTGCGCTGTGTGATGTTCTGTTGTGCTGCTGGTTCATCCCCTTTTATGTTTTGTCACGAGATGGACTTTTTGTGAGATAATAAATCTGTGGGATATATATACCAGGGTCTCACCACTTGGATATGTTGTCGAGTGGGTCGGGGTCCAATAAAGATAAAGCCTATAAAGATAAATACTCGGATTATTATTTGGAGTAGACGACAAGTCAGTATTAGAGATAGAAAGTTAGAGATAGAATCCCAATCGGATATCATGTAACCCTGCCCCCCGGATATATAAGGAGGGGCAGGGGCTCACTCTTAGACAACCACAACATATTAGATATAATACACCACAAAACACAGGATGTAGGGTTGTTATCCTTCGGGAAGCTCGAACCTGTCTAAACCTTGTGTCTTGTGTGTCCATCGACTCTCAGTCTCGCACATGCCTTTACCGATAAATAAGGATGATGGACTACCCTATGATCCACTACCGATAGAAGTATCAATAGTTGGCGGGCCAGAAAGGGGCAGCGTTGAGATCGGCTTGTCGAGTTCGATGGCCAAACTTTTGGAAAAGATCTTCATCGGCAGTGATCAGGTCGAGGCTACAACTCCATCAGGCGAGGCGCATACGCGCATGACAGCGGTGATGTTTTATGTTGTCTGCGGTGATTGATTCACATCTACAATGTTAATTTTCGAAATCAAATTTCGATTTCGTGCATGTACACCAAAGCATGAACCGAGTTGAGTACACCAAAGCATGAACCAAGGCAGGGAAGGTTTTCTCCTTTTCATTCTTTTTCTTGTCAATCTATTTCATATGTGTTGATTATCTAGATTAGTGGAGATTCATGTGACCTGATTTTGTATGGACGTGAGAAATATGGAGTTGGCACCGATAGGGACGGCGTGATGCTAGATCGATTGCCACCGGTCACATCGCGTGATGCTAGCGAGTCAATGGTTGAAGAGAACTCGCCACCGGTCACATCGCGTGATGCTAGCGAGTCAATGGTTGAAGAGAACTCGTCGAGTTCGGGATGGCAAAGATGAACTACACGCCTTCCGAGTAGCTTAGATCGTGATCAGTGGAGATCCAAGCCATATGGCTCGGTCGATCGGTCACTCGACGACTTGGCTACGTGTTGGACAACAAATGAAGATTCACATGAAGCTTTGCATGAATGGATACAAGCCAGGTCAATTTTCGTCGGGCATATCACCATCGCACGCTACATGTTCTAGATTGCTGATTAAAGAAGAGCTGAGAACTCACACATTAGGGATGTTTTCTGTTCATCTTTAATCTTCCATATTATTTTATTATTTACACATTATACCAATTGGTCTGGTTAATTAAATCTCATCATGTTTCATGGTTTTTTCTGCACGGACGTGTGTGACATGGAGTTCATACTCTACGTCATGTCAGAGACTTGGGGGTTGACTTGGCTACTCGGCCGATGACATAAATATTCAACCAACCACTCTGCACTTTGATGTTCCGACAACATGGCTATTTGATGACTCAATTAAACACTCGGCGAGGCAACACTGTGATTGGGCTACTCGCATCGACAATCAAGCCACATGCTTGGGGGCTTGTCTATGGCTTGTTTTCAACTTATCTATTATGGAAAAGCTAAGTAAATTTTATAATTTTTTCTTACCAATATGATTTGCCTCTATGTAAGGACCGAAGGCGTACCGAGAGGGGGGGAGGGTGAATCGGTAAGCCGCTCACGATTCCAATTACTTCAATTTCCACTACTTGAGTCTAACAATAGAAGCAACCTAAACACTTCTAGTAGACCAAGACCATACACATGCTAGTGTTCATGATAAGATAAAGCGCAGAAGCCAAACACACTAGCCTATGCAAGCCACAAGTCACCCTAGTCACTAGAGCACACAATTGCGGAATAGTAAAGAGAGGGTCAAGGAACGCCCATGATTTTTTCCTTAGGTCTCAGAAGGATGGCACCTTCCCCTAATCCTTGTTGGACCACTGCCGCTGGAGTTCCGGTCCCTCCCGCCACCAAGTGGAGTTCTCGCCCACGATCCTGCAATCACTACTAGTGTGAACACACGGTGTGCATCACTGCTGCACAAAGCCAAAGCTCGCCTGCCTTGAGAACTTGCCGGACTCCCCGAGCCGACACGGGCGCTCACTAGCGATGCCCCTTTCACCAACGGGCTCAAACTGTGTACAAACATGTGACGACCTTCATAACCGATCATGATAGGCTCGATCACCGACACCTAACCAGTCTAGGTCTCACCATAGACAAAGAGTAACAATCTAGATCACGCCCTCAAGGACACCCTAGCCTTAGATGTGCAAGACGCTCAAGTTACTCTCCACTTGCACTCTCAAGAGATGCAATATCCCCTCCTAGTGCTCTCCTCTTTTCCTCTTGGACCTTACCAAATGCTCTCAATTATTCCACTAGCCAAGATAGGTCTCCAAGACCCGAGCAACGAAGTTATATAGGCTCCCAACCTCATACTAGACATTGCTTCATGAAATCAGCTTTCTGGGCCGACTGACCGGACATTCCGGTCACTATAGCACAGTGCACCAATGGCTCTGACCCCTGCTGATTGTCCTGCTGACCGGACCATCCGGGCCATTTCTCTCTCCAGTCCTAGAGCCTTCACGCAATTGCGTCCTCTCTGTCCTATGCAAGTCCTACTGACAGGACCATTCGGTCAGCAGACCGGACCATCCAGTCTGTATAGACTCTGGCACAGATAGATTCCTCGCTTCTTGGTGAAAGTCCCAGACAACTCCCCATAGTAACCGTACAGTCTAGTCTCCACTGACCCCCCTATCCGGTCTCTATGTCCAGAAGCTGAAACTTGTCGTCCTCGCTTGACTTCGTTTCCCGGCTTCTCCGAACAGCTCCTTGTCTTCTCCACTGTCACCTAGTGCCTGTGATTTCACCAAGGAACCTTGCACATCACTGACTAGTCATGACCTAAGAGAATGACCTAGACCCCCTTGATAGTCCAGTTTTTCCTTTGGACTCAAGTGTACCTAACACTTGCACCATAGCTTGTTCTCTGCTTCGATCCATCTTCATCAACCCTTGGACTCCATCAAGTTCACCATCCTCCATGGTTGTGATCATCATCATCAATCACCAAGGCAACCATCTTCCATATGATTTATAATAGAGTTTAGAGATGATTCCTACAAAGACAACACTTATGTAGATATTAGCCCACAATTTCATAGTTGCCATCTATCACCAAAACATTCATACCTTGGGGATCCAATCACCAATGGTCATGAAGCTTACAATCTCCCCCTTTTTGGTGATTGATGACAACCACTACTTAATCAAAATTTTGATCATTAAACAACCGGGCTAAAAGAGCTACACAAAGATCGAGAGGAACCATAACAACATATGAGAGAAACGCATAAGGTCCTACTCAATCAAGCATTATCTAGAGATACAAGGAAAAGAGTGAAAAGAATACTCTGGATGAAATATGCATGCATGTCATGGCAATATATTAAAGGAAATCATAAGGACATGCAATGCAAGACATGAGTGATGAGATGCAACAAGTTAGCATGGCAATGCATAAGACTTAAGAACAAGCATTCATCATCATGATATCATACACAGACATACAAGATAATTAGTGAATACAAGGCACTTCATATGATAAGGGAATAAACCAAGTGAGATTAAAATGAGTCAAACACAAGCAAAGGAAAACCATTACTCATCAAAATCCATGAACATCGAATAACTCCAACAAAATAAGATCCAAATGAATCTAACTCCCAAAAACCTCATATGCTCCCCATACATACAAGCTACTCTTGATCGCACAAGATCACACTCCCACTCCCCCTAGGCCTAGGATCTTCTCCCCCTTTGGCAACAAGCACCAAAAAGTGGAAAAGATGAACATCTACACGCCCGTGGTTGAAGGAAGTGGTGCAGCGATGTCCTCTGAAGGCTCTGCTCTAGGCTGCTCCTGTGCTGGATCCTGCTGTGCTCCCTGAGTCTATGCCGCCTGAGCATCTAGCTGCTCGAAGAAGTCATGGTCTACAGGCAACTCAGACCCTCTGTCTTGTGCTACTGGTGTGACTGCGGTAGTCTCCTGAGCTGAAGTCTAGAGAAGGATGAGATCTGCCACGTCCTCCTGTGAGAAGCCTCCACATATAAGATCCTCTGCTGCCTGAGGAGTAAGCGTGCTAACTGTAGTAGTAGGATGAGAAGGTGTAGCTGTAACTGAATCTGGAGCAGTCTGGGAGTCTGCACGAGTAGTGTGTGCAGTGTCTAAAAACATACTCCTGACCGGTACGTGCTAGGAGCTGGAGGGTCCAGCCTTCTGCGAGGTTGACGAGTGAGAAGGTGAGACGAACAACACAGATACGGAGAACACTGACATAGGGGGGAACTAAGCTATATGAAGTGTCTATCCTGCTCCCCCTGTCGGTAGAACCCCTGAGAGTGACAGTCCACTGGACTGGGCAGTCACCAAAACAGTGAAGGGTCCTGGCTGAGTCTATAACTGCGGGTACTAGGGGAACACTGAAGGTCCTGGCTGCTGACCGGCTTGCCTCTGGGTCAACTCCGTCATTTGAGTCAACAGGGTTGTAAGAAGTGCAGTCTTCTACCTTTGAATCTCTGCCTGGCTCCTGATGACGTCCATCATCTGACGTCTGTCCTCTGGCACACTCTGAATGAACTCTTCTAGCCATCCTACAAGTGTTGTCATAGTGATAGCGTACTCAGACTATGAGCCTGTCAGCTGGGGAGGTGCTCTTGTACTGGCTGAGTCAGGAATCACCGTCTCTGGCTGAGCTGCTTGCTCGTGAAGTACTGGTGACTCCTGCTCCTCCTCTCCCGTCTGCTGGCTGCAGGTTGACTGTGATCCCTTAGGGACACGAGGTGCATAGCTGGTAGTTGCCTCAGAGAAAGCCTCGTACTGCTCCTCCGTCACTAGGCCCATCTTCCTCAAGAGATAACAGATATATGGACCATAAACCAAGTGACGTCCTCCAACCCTCTCAGAGATAACCTCCTCCATCTCTCCAATCAGCAAGTCGTCTAAGTCAAAGTGTTGTCTCCTCATAATAGCTGCTACAACTCACTGGTGTAGAAGTGTGAACTCCTCTCTGTAGCCAGACTTAGTGATGATAGTCCTGGTGACTATCGCTCTCACCACCTTGGCCTCTGCAGTGAGTCTCGCAGGGCCTCTCTTAAAGCCTGGGGTGTGTGGAGGTGGAAAAGCAATCGACACCATGTCGCCTGAAGGTAGCTTCCCTCCCTGAGGTCTGCAGGGTGGCTCTAGTGTACCGTAGGCACTCTTGTAGAGCTGGAAGTCTGATGCCAAGAGTCCTAGCTGAGCTATCAAATTCTGCGTGGTAACAAGTTGTGGCTGCCCTCTGAATAGAAACTAGAACTCTGAGCGATCCCTGGCAACCCACAGTGTGGCATAGAACTCTATGACCACATCCTCTCTGAACCTATGTGGAGCAGTAAATAGCTCTACTAGCCCTGGCAAGTACGTGAAGTACTGTGCCATCTCTATGCCGGTGGCCCTCCTCATGGCCTGATAACTGGTGTACTACTGTGGCACAAACATCTTGTCTGTGCCTCTCACGGCCAGACAACATCTCAGTCCCTCTCCAATCCTCCTCTAGAGGACTGTCCAGTAACTCTCTCTAGCAGCGGGGTCTCTAGGAACTAGAACCCACTGCTCGAAAGGCATCAAGTGAAGTACCTTAAGGTCCTTTGCAGGAACCTTAAGTATATCCATCTCTCCAGCTGCCTGTACCAGTCTCTGCAGCCTCCTGGTGCACACTGCACAGGTGTACTTCGGGTCTCCTACCCGGTGAGCTGTCCTCTAGGGAACAGTCCACTCATCCACCTCAAGCTCCTCCTTAGACTCTGACTCCTCAGAACTTGACTCTGTGGTCTCCACCTCTGATGTCTCCTCCTCTGACTCCTCTTGCTACTGCCTGGAGGATCCCTGCTCCGTAGTTCTTGATGACCTCTCCTGACGAGAAGTCAGAGTACGCTACGGCCACGGCTATGGTACAACTTCGACTGCAAGAGGTGCAGTCCTCTGTCTGGTGCTCCTCCCGAGACGCTATGCGTCATGAAGCTGCTCTAGGATCAGCCGTGTCCCTGGTGTCCTCTGTGACTGCTCCATGGCATCAATGTGCCTAGCAACTCTCCTGGCTCTCTCAGACTCTAGGTCCAGTCTCTGTCTCTTCTTGCCCTTGGGCTTGTCAGGAATCTTCCCCTTTACCTTTTCCTAACCTAAACCTGCCATCTGACTGCTGCTCTACTGTCACTGCACACACGTAGGTGTAGATAGGATAAGCATAGAGTCCTAGTACATCTATAAGCAAAGCACCACTAGGAAAGAATGCGTAATAGAAACCTAGCACTGAATGAAGGATATGATCACTAGGCAGGTATGCAAAGTAACAACAGTGATCATCGACTATATGTGGCTGGTGCAGAACATCTAGTGTGCAATCGAATAATAGGCAATTAATCTAACTACAAACTAAACAGGAGATGAACCCTAGACATGCAATTAACAGATAATCAATGTGTTAATTGCAGACTAGGTTGAGCTAATTAATTAATTACTACAACTAATGATGGGAATTAGTACTAATTGCATCAATTAACCAAATTGCTCGAAATTAGGGCATAATCGATGAAAGGAGTGAAAGCTCAATACCCTGGGAGGAAAGTCGATGTGCCAAGTATAAAGAACACTGCGGAACGCGCTGTGATCACTGAAAAAGATTAATTCTTGAACTTCGCCGGCAATAGAGGGCGAGAAGGGTGGGGCAATCCTTGCCCTAGGCTTGCGGTGGACTACGAGCTTGGTGGGCCTAGAGCTTACGTGAGCGTGCGAAGGGGGAATCAGAGGCCTGTGTGGCAGCGCTGCTGTGGCGGCTCTTCGGTGGCCGAGGCGTTAGCGGCTGCGCACGTGGGGCGAGGCAGCGCGGTGGTGCGGGTGCGAGCGAGCGGCGGCGTGTGAGGGCGAGCGGGGGTAGAGGCGCGTAGGCAGGGCAAGCGGTGGATGCGCTGGCGTCGGCTGCCGGCGAGGTGGGTTGTCAGTGTGGGGCGAGGGTGACGAGGGACCAGCAGCGGTGTCTCGGATGTGTTCTCAGCTCGGGGAAGAGAAATGGGATAAGACAAAATTTGGTCTGACAGTTTTTTGACTTAGGTCAAATAGGCATTGGACGGCCGAGATCTGTCAAGGAATCAATTAACAGCCTAGATCTGAAAACATTTCGTGCGATCATGTATTATGACCGGACCATCTGCTCAATCCACTGTACCGTTCGGTCAGTTCGTGTTTACTGGAAATCAATGTTCTGGGTGAATAGAACTCACACACCAGACTGAACGGTCTTCATATAGAGAACCGTCCGGTCTCCATTTCTAGTCTCCTGAAACACTGTGCATTGCTACATAGACCGAACTGTACGGTGATATGACCGGACCGTACAGTCATTACCAGAAAACTGTTGAGTCAAGGATTTTCTCCATTTTCCCAGTGCCCTCACTAAACACACAAATAAACACTACGCTTGTAATATAGAGGGAACTCTCAAACACTCCTTTTCAAATAGTGGCACTCTATGGCCTTAGAATTTTTGCAAAAGCCAAATGAAGGATCGAGCAAATAAGAACCAAGGCAATTAAGAACCAAATGGGTATGTATTAGCCTAAGTCTATGAACCTCGTGAGTAGACATAACCTCGGAGTTCATAAGAGCTTGCTCAATGGGCATGAAGCACAATCCTTTCCTTTGGTCACACTTATGGATATGTAATCTCATATAGAACATGAGGCACAAATATCTCCAAGTGGGACAAGCCTCCTTTGTGTTTCCTATATGATGCATGCAACAAGCATTTTACATATGCAATGAAGGTAAACATGCCATGTGAATGCAAGCAATAATAAAAACATGACACAAAGGGAAACCTAACAATGTCAAGTTTGAACCCCTCCCAAGCTTACTCACTATAAGCCACACCCTTGCCTTGAGAGAAGTCAAACCACCATCTCAAGCACAACCACTTATAGCTATCTTGGATGGGTTAGACATTAACTAATTTTTATGTGTTTTTCTTTTAGTTATTTACACATGCATGGATGCAAAACATAATAGTCACAAAGGAGTCCTAATTACCATGCAATGCAAAAGAGGAAAAACACACTACAACTACCAAGAACAAATACAGTTACCTCCCTCATGAGTAGATAGGGCGTTGAGGTCCATGTCACTTGTGGTGGACTTCACATGATCTTCATGAAAGCTCTCGGTCCACCACCACCGCCATCTAGGTCTTGTTCTTGGGCACCCACTTTTACATAGCCGATCTCTCAAGATCAACAATGCACTTTGGCACCCATATGCTCTTGACCTTCCTCTTCTTGTTTGGTGGTCCCATGGCCTTAGCTTTCCCCTTGCCATCCTTGTTCCTAAAAAGCTTGAAATGTGTGTTCTCATGGAACAAGTTAGCATTAGGCAAAACAATGGAACTTCTCACCATGGGACAATCCTTGGTGGCGTGGCCATCCTTGCAACACCTCTCGTAATAGTAGTCGTCAGCGAGAAGGGGTTTGATCCATGCGGGGAAGGAATCACTCATCCCTATGATGTCGATGGCGGCGGGATATGAGCCAAGTTCCTAGTGGGAGACATTGTTCACAAGGTTCCTCCCATGAATCTTCTTATGGATGGCTCTACCACGTGTGAGCCTCTCAAAGTCGTCCATCACCATCTTCCTCTCTTTCTTGAGCTTGTGATAATCCTCCAAAACAAATGGCTCAAGAGAAGAATCCTCGACCAAGGTGGTTAGTTCATCACACATAGTAGAAGCATTACTCTTAGATGAACAAGAGGGGGGAGAGGCAAGGTTCTCAACATTGATGGCCTCGTAAGTGATCTCAAGGGCCTTGTTCTTCTCATAAAGCTCTATATTATCACCCTTGAGTTTGTCATAACTCTTGTTTAGGGCCTCATGGGATGCGACAAGGTCCTTGAGCTCACTCTCAAGCTCACCAACACGGTCCTTAGCCAATGTACACTCGTTTCTTACCACATCCAAAATTTTGGATTTCTTGACGGCGATGTCGCGGGCTTGCTCAAGCATACTCCAAAGCTCGACACATGAGAGCTCCTCATCATCGCTATCATCGCTGCTCTCATCCTCACTCTCCCCAAGTTGGCTCGCGGCCATGAGGCACGTGGGAGGTGGAGGAAGAGCTCGTGGAGGTGTGGTCTTGATCATGGCTAGGCCGGCCACTTCTTTATCATTTGAGAAAGAGGACTCACATGAGTTGTCACTTGTCCACACTCCAACAAGGGCCTTGCGAGAGAACTTCTTCTTGTAGTCTTGAGATTTGCCTTTGCCTTTGCTCTTGTCCTTGTTGAAGTGCCTCTTCTTCTTGTGTTTGGCCTTGGGGTCTTCTTCTTCTTCTTCACTTGAATCTTCTGACTTGAATGCTTCATTCTTGGGCTTTGGGCACTCTCGGACAAAGTGATTCTTTGAGCCACAATTGAAGCACTTGCCCCTTGACTTGGAAGCAAACTTATTCTTGAAGTTCTTCATCTTCTTCATGAGAAGAACCAAGTCCTCGGTTGTGACAACCCTACTTCGAAAAGTAGAGTATGTCGCACAGGATCGTCTCGGGAGATGATTAACAAAGTAACCATACACAGCATTCACACATGAACATTCATCATTTACAAAGTTACATTACTGAATGCATAATATTACAAGTTCGAGAGTTTCAGCGGAAGCAAGTTCAGATTACAATACAATACATATGTCCTTGGTTTATATTACACAAATGTGGAAGCGATAAAGCGACAAAACACGACGTCGATCACCTACGTGAACCATGCCAGCCCTATGGCTATGGCTCACTCATCACAGTTAGGAGAGCTAGGGACCCATTCAATGGTCCAATTTTGAGGCTCCTCGCCTTCCCACACCACCTTATTACAACAATCACAATAAGTAGATTGAGGGAAACCTAAAAAACAATACCATCGCAAAGCCTGAGTATCTAACATACTTCGCAAGATTTAACCGTCAAAAGGTTTACTAAAACCGACTCCTAGTATGCAGGGGGCTGACCGGGTTTATTTGATAATTGCATAAAAGCTCCTATTAGTTCTATGCTGCACTTTCATTTCCTTAATCAAGATTTCACTTTACTTATTGCAGAAAACAGGTACGGTGAGTCTAGCTAGCCGCTAAGACTTAAACATAAGTAAAGAGCAATACATCATAGCAATATGTAGCCATAGCATAAGTAAATTTCAGGAACATAACCACAACTTTACTACTTAACATATCATTGCCGCTGTTCGAACAGAGGTACTCATAACCGAGAGGGACAGCAATTCGAATTGATTTACATCCTGCAGGCGAAAACCAAATGGACTCACTTAAGAACACGTATGGCCACCGTTCACAAGATCGCTATAAAGTTGATCCGGGGCCATCAATACCGTGTACACGTCCTCCCCGTGATACAGTACTTCGTATCTGAGGCTTAACCCATGGACTCTCCAGCGGTCCTCAAACCCGTGCAACCACCGCGCTGTTCATATCTGGATCGATGAGTATGGCCGTCCAACGATACGGCGCACAAGTTACTAGGGTTACCAATTCCCATATAAAGGTATGTACTTGGTACTATTCAATACTTGTCTGCGAAGTTGCAACGATAGGTGCTCCATTTTATCATGTTCATTTATCATGTGAACCATAGTTGAATCAAGTGATCCCATAACCTACCGTTGACTCCACTAATTTAAGCATAGCATTTACTAACGGAGGGCTTGCTAACATAAACTAGCCATAGGTCATTTACCGGAGCATGCAAGTGGGTTCCATCCAAGTCCTATACTTAATGCACAATACACACTCCTAGCTTGTGAAAGTAAAAAGGACTCAAAAATGAATCGGGTATGCACCGGGGCTTGCCTTGGGAGTGATCGTAGTTAGTGTTTTCACCAAAGTTCACTTCAGATCCTAGCTGTTCTGGTGTGATCTCCTCGTTCTCGATCCCTATATGGAATGAACATGCATAAATACGAAGGAATACACAAGGGTCCATGGAGTTCCCTACTTAATTATGAAATGTATGGCATGATGATTCATGGTACTTCCTCAACAAATAAAATTCATGAAACTTATACTCATGCATGAATGTGTATGCACACATATGTATGACATGGCAACCACTTAATTGAAGGGGACAAACATCTAATTAAAAGAGTATGGTTTTCATTCATTGAAAACTTAGTGTATGTCTACTCTAACCATGAGCATGGTATAGATGAGGATTACATGGCATTACATGGTGATGGTGACATGAAAATGTAGTACCTAGACCTAATATTCAGAAAGTGTTATTTCAAGCAATTTAGTTAAAGTGGCAATATGCAAGTGACTAGCAATGTATACATGAGATGAATAAAGTTGAATTACACAACTAGCTCTAGGTACATATAACTAATTAGGAACCATGAGCATATAATGGAGAATGAGGACTCTACTGCAAGTTAAGATTAACATCTTTGTATGCACAGTACAAATGCTGAATTTATTCCTATCTTTAACTAAATGTAGATATAAGGCAATGTTCATATGAAATTTCCTAGGTTAATTATTAAGTGATCAATTCGACAGCAGAAAGCATACTGATGGTGCTCAAACTTTTACATGGAATTTTATAGTGATGTACAACTACATATGGAACAGGAACACCAAATTTCAGCAATAAATTCCTAGTAGATAATTCATGTAAATTCATTTACTAAAAATGAAAATTATGCAATAATACTAAACATATGCATATAAATGGAAATGTGCTTTTGCAGAAAGTTTAGATATGCCAAGAGATGCTCACTGAACAAGTTTCATGAATTTACCACTTATATATATTTACTTATGAATTTATTAAGCAAATTAGGGTTGTAACTTTAGGGATTTAAATATATTTTTGTACTGCATAACCCTGATCCTCAACTTACTTTTCTGATAAAGGGAGACTTTAGGAGTTGAACAAAATTGGTTTCACATTTTTAGGGCTTTAATATTTCGAGTTATTGAATTTTGAAGTTTAAAGTAGAGTTTACTACTAATTACAAAATTGCCACTGGCAATTTCAAATCTCCCCGCACGTGCGTGCGGCGGCACTGCAGCTTGGCTGGCTTGCCTGCGGCGATCGGTGGTGGGGCTTGGTACTTTGTGCTGCTCTACCCGATTAGTGACTCACGAGAGTCACGTGGGTGGTGGTGGTCGGAGCAAGGATGGCCGGAGCGCTGCCGGTGATGAGCTGCGGTGATGCGTGGCTGCGGCCGACGGCGACAAGCGTGCACAGGGGCTAAGCTGGCGAGAAAGAGGGTCTAGAAGCATCACCTTGGTGCCGTGGTGGTCGCCGAATGGTTGGCTGGGATCGGGGTGGCCGGGAGGGGGGTCGTCACCGTTGGCCTTCTCCACGCAGTGGACGGTGGCGGCTCAGGTCTCCTCTTCGATTCCGGCGAGGCTGCTGCATGACGAGGACAACACATTAGGGAAGGGCGAGGTGATGGCCTTACGTGCCAATTTGAGGAAGAACCAGGGAAGGGGAAGCTACCTAGATGGAGCTCGGCGCGGCGGCGTCCATGGCGGCTGGAGCAGAGGATTCACGCTGGAGCTTGCCGGGGAGGGGGAAGGGATGCTGCGCCTAGTCTCATGGGTGCCGCGAGAGTTGAGTGAAGTGCCTGTGAGCAGAGAGAGAGGGAGAGAGAGCGTTTGGCAACGGTGCTCTTATGCTAGCGATCGGCCGGGCTGAGGGCAGAGAGAGATAGCGAGCTGGCGGTAGGAGAGTGGAGGGAGGGAGCGCCGCCTTCCATTCCGGCCGGTGGCACAGGAGGGTTTGGTGGAGCAGTGGCTACAGTGGGCAGTATGGGGTGCTGCAGTGATCGACGGTGGTGCACAGCGGTGGTGGTACACGTCGGTATCAAGCTGGGAGTGGCCAGGGAAAAGAAAGAGAATTGACTTCTTGACTTCGAATAGGGCTCGGGTTTTGCAGGCATTGGCTAGGTTCCATTGCTCCAAACATCAAGCCGATTTTTGTGCGTGCCCTGGAAATCATATGCTCCAACGTTTCTTTTGGCGGCATGATCTATTTTGGCTTAGATAAATTTTGACAATTCCAGAATCGAAAGTTCCTTTCTCTGCCTTTGGGGAATTTTTAAGGGCATTAAATCATTAGCAAAAATTCTGGTAAAATTCTAAAACTTCCATTTTAATATGGCCATCCAAAATTTGCAAAAACATTGGTGCACTTCCATGGGTTTTTGTCATGTTTGAGAATGGCTCTCATTTGGATATTTCTGGATTTAATTAATTAATTTCCCCCTTATTCTTGGGCACCTTAATTAATTCTATTTTTAATTATCCCTTAATTAGTATTAGGTTTAGTTAATTAACATTTTGTGACATGGGATGTCATATCACACCCCCCTTAAAAGAAATCTCGCCCCAAGATTTGCGAATGGATGAACAAAAAGGGAGGGGGCATGGGCGATTACCGTAGTTGCGAGGCCAAAAATTCCGGGAAGTTGGTATTCAGGAATTCTTCGTGCTCCCACGTAGCTTCATCTTCTGTATGGTTACTCCATTGCACTTTGTAGAAGGTGATAGTGCGGCTGCAAGTTACCCGGTCCTTTTGATCAATGATTCAGACGGGGTATTCGGGGTAGGAAAGGTCTTCTTCCAATTGTTCGGTGTCGGAGATCACCATGTCGATCGGAGGCTTTAAACACTTCTTGAGTTGGGATACATGGAAGACGTTGTGCACCCGCTCAAGATTTTCCGGTAGTTGCAACCGATAAGCGACGGCGCTATGCTTTTCCGTGATCAGAAAAGGTCCAATATAGCGGGGTGCTAATTTTCCCTTGGTTCCAAAGCGAGATACACCTTTGTTGGGAGAAACCCGAAGATAGACATGATCTCCTTTTTCAAATTCTAATGGACGTCTTCTTTTGTTAGAATAGCTTATTTGACGGGATTGTGCGGCCTTCATGTTAGCTTGAATTTTCCGCACCTTTTCTTTGGCTTGTGTGACCAGATCTTGGCCAAAGGTAATTCTTTCTCCTGATTCTGACCAGTTCGGCGGGGTTCGACACGAGTGACCATACAAGGCTTCAAATGGCGACATTCCCGAACTCTCTTGGTAGCTATTGTTGTAGGAGAATTCGTCGAACGAGAGACAAGATTCCCAATTTCCACGATTGTCCAGAACACATGCTCTCAATAGATCCTCCAAATATTGATTTAACCTCTCGGTTTGACCATCAGTTTGTGGATGATAAGCGGAACTTCGGATAAGAGTGGTGCCAAGACAAGCATGTAGTTTCTCCCAAAAATGAGCAATAAACTGGGGACCTCGATCAGAGATGATCGTCTTGGGCACACCGTGCAAACATAGGACTCAGATGATGTAGAGCTCGGCATACTGCTTGGTAGAGTAGGTTGTATGGACGGGAATAAAGTGAGCAGATTTGGTCAACCTATCCATAATAACCCATATTGAATCTTGCTTCTTAGGTGTGAGGGGCAATCCAATAATAAAATCCATAGCAATGTCCTCCCATTTCCACGCGGCGATTTTTAATGGGTGCAAAAGACCGGCTGTTCTCAAGTGATTGGCCTTCACATGTTGGCAAGTGTCACATTCGAAGACATAACGAGCAACCTTCGTTTCATACGCGTCCACCAAAACTTTTCCCTTAATCCGTGATACATCTGTTGCTGCTGGGTGTTGACTTTTGCTAAGCCATATTAATAAATCATTCCCGGCACGGGGCCAGAAACGGTTCACTAATATGTCCCAGAGTCAAGTAGGTAAAATCCGCAAGCGCACGGAGAATACCGCTGTCGCATTTCACCCGGAAGTATTCAGGGTATCGTATTTGTTTAACCCAAAGGAAGGGTATGATCAAGAAGCGTTACTAACATATAAGATCATGTTAACAATTAGCAAGGATATCTAACCAAGACAGGCGGGTATATGATAATAACCGGGTAGTGTGACACACACAGAAGATTCCTACTAAATAAATAAAGTCTAGTGGAGGAAAGACTAGGCTAAGCTACTCCTACTATACATTCCTATACAGTTGCATAGCCTAAGTAGAATACATACAGACCGACACTCAGGTTCAGCAGTCAATAGTATAGCACTTCAGGCACGGACTTACCCCTGCATCCACAGGCGACTTCCGCCAAGAGCCTACGCACTAGCCTAGCGGGGAGGATTTCAAAGGACGGACAGGGCTGTCACCACCTGCCGCCTACCTCAACGAACCAGTAAACTAACGAATAATTGATGCAAATCAGTCACCCAAATACCATACTTGCATGACCAAAGAGCACTCTGCCCCTCCGCGATTACTATTAACGAGGCAGAGCTACCGTACGAATACGATCACCAAACCCATGCTATACTTTATCAGCTAAAACTAAGCATAGAGACTATAACATATAAACTAGACTATAGTGACGGTATATAACTAGCATGACAATAGTAGTATAATAAATATAAACTACTATCACACAAGTAGACTATACTATCACATATATGGATCACAATATCAAACAAGAAACTCATGACCCAAGCACAACTATATAGAAAAGATATATATATTAATAAGAGCAAAGTCTTACAAAAGGGAAGAGATACAAGAGCCATACCAATTCCAAGTGAAGACTTGGGACTAGAGAGCTCTAGACTCAGCCTAACTCCACTAAAACTCCAAGAACTACTACTAGCAAGAGAGAAATGCTTCTTGTGGTGTGTGTTGAGTGTGAAGGCACACCCTCCTATTTATAGCCTCAATAGGTCGGCAAGGGAGCGTAACCGCCACGGAAGGCATCTCAAACCGTCATCAGGAGTCGCGGAGGAGCCAACACGTGGAAGCCCAGGCGGAGAGGGCGCCCGGCCGGGTCGGCCGACCTGACCAGGTCGGCCGATCTGGGGGTGGCCCCTCCTGGCCTGTGCTTTCTCCAGGTGGCTGTCCTGTGGGCCCTGACGTCGGTTTGCGCGGTATTACAGGGAGTTACGTCGGTTAAGTGCTGAAAATGGGCCCTTCAATCCGTGTGACGTCCATGTGGCACTCTCTGATTGGTCGAAAGTGTGTTTTCTTGCCTTTTGAGGTGTTTCCTTCACATTTCCTCCTGCATGCACAAAGTTCTCCAAGTACAAGTGGAACTATATTATTGTGCTAAAGCATGTGTGTATGAAATGCCAAATTCTCCTTTATTTGAGTATATTTGACGGTTAAAAATGGTACTTAACAGCCGTCAACACTGGGGTGTATGGAGTATTTGGACAAGTGAGCCTCATCCACAATTTTCTTTCTTAGTTCCTCGTTCTTCGGAACAACAAGGCGATTGTTGAACCATAGCACTCCATCTTTGTCTTGTCGGAAACATGTAGCTTCCTTCTTCCCTATCTTCTGGCGGATATATTCCATCCCCTTGTCCTTCTTTTGTGCTTCCATGATTTCTTCCCGAAGGGTAGGAATAAGAGCCGAATTATACCAGGATCCATAGGGAATGACACGAAGACTTGGCTCACTAGGATCTGAAACTATGCAAGCATCCATAGAGCAAACGATTGCGTGATTCCATTGGTCCCTTCGACTCAAGGCATCGATGACCACGTTGGCTTTTCCAGGGTGATAATGAATTTCCAATTCATAGTCCTTGATTAATTCTAACCATCTGCGATGCCTCATGTTCAGTTATTGTTGCGTGAAGATGTATTTGAGGCTTTTGTGGTCGGTGTAGAGATTAACAAGATTACCGAGCAAGTAGTGGCGCCAGGTTTTTAAGGCTAGGACAACGGAGGCCAATTCCAAATCGTGAGTGGGATAATTTTGCTCATGCTTCCGAAGTTGTCGGGAGGCATAGGCAATGACACGGCCTTCTTGCATAAGTACACAACCTAATCCGGTGCCGGATGCATCATAGTAAACATCGAATGGTTTGGTGATATCGGGTTGAGCCAAAACCGGAGCGGTTGTCAAATGCTTCTTGAGTGACTGAAAAGCTTCTTCACATGCACTACTCCACTTGAACATAGCATCCTTTTCTAGCAACTTGGTCATAGGCTTGGCAATGCTTGAGAAGTTGGGAATGAATTTCCAATAATAATCGGCAAGACCAAGGAAACTACGAATTTGCTTCACCCATTTTGCAGCTTTCCAATTCAGCACATCCTCTACTTTGCTAGGATCAACGGCCACTCCTTCCGCTGATATGACTTGACCCAAGAATGGAACTTGCTTTAGCCAAAATTCGCATTTGCTAAACTTGGCATAAAGTTGATGATCTCGGAGTCTTTGTAGAACAATACGGAGGTGCTCGGCGTGTTCTTCCTTGGACTTGGAGTAGATAAGGATGTTGTCAAGGAACATAACCACAAACTTATCCAACTCGGGCATGAACACAGAATTCATCAAATACATGAAGTGAGCTGGAGCATTGGAGAGACCAAAGGACTTGACAAGATATTCGAAAAGACCATAATGAGTAGAGAAAGCTGTTTTTGGAATATCCTCGGCTCAGATCTTTATTTGATGATAACTGGATCAGAGATCGATCTTGGAGAAGACTTTAGCACCCACTAATTGACCAAAGAGAATATCAATTCGAGGTAGGGGGTACATGTTCTTGATGGTTACGAGCCTATAGTCAACATATAGGCGTAGGGTCTTATCTTCCTTCTTCACAAAGAGAGCGGGACAGCCCTAGGGAGATGAACTTGGTCGGATGTAACCCTTGTCCATAAGCTCTTGCAACTGCTCTCTTAATTCTGCTAACTCATTAGGAGCCATTTTGTACGGCCTACGAGAGATAGGCGCTGTACCAGGTATGAGTTCAATCTTAAACTCGACATCCCTGTCCGAAGGCATTCCCGGCAAATCATATAGAAATACATCGAGGAATTCACATACCACCGAAATAATTTCTAGCTCTTTTCCGTCAACATGACACACTTGAGAAGTGGACAACTAGGGATATGGCAATCGGAGAATAGATGGGCCATGTAAGGGTGAGTTCAAATGGATTTCCCGGTTCTCAATGTGCAATACGGCTTTATGACTAGTCATCCATTTCATACCAAGAATTATATCGATGCTTTGGCCATCTAAGATGATTAGGAAAGTGGGGTATACATTGCTCGCTAACTTAAGTGGCACTTTTCTTAACTCCAGATGAGCCCTTATTTTTCCATCGGGAGATGTGATGATGTATGGTGTTCCCATAGTGGTGGGGGTGATTTTCAAATAATTCGCACATGCTTGGCTAATAAAATCATGTGTTGCTCCTGAATCAAAAAGAACCATGGCAGCATGTTGGTTGATCGAGAACGTACCCGCAAGAACAGGTTCTCCAATTTGGGTTTCCTCGATCGTGGAATAGTTGACTCAGCCATTCTTGTGCGTGGGGGTAGAAGACTGGGGACGATTTCCATTGATGCCATTGTTGTTGCCACTGCTGTGGTTGTTGTTGTTCTTGTTATTCCCGGGAGTGTTGTTGTGGTGGTTGTTCGGGTTGCGCTTCGGGAACCAATACTCCTCGGCAAAATGACCGGTTCGGCCGCAGTTGTAACATGACTGCGAGGAGTTGGTCTTCACCACTTGATTACTCTGCTACGGAGGATGAGAACCAGAAGATTGCTGCTGGTTGTCTCCATGGAATCGAGAGTGCTGCTGTGAGAAGGACGGACGAGGTCCTCCTCCCGACTGTACTGTAGCCCGGAATTTCTGTCCGGTTGGGGAGGTGATGGCTAGCTTGTACTTGGGCGGTGCAGATCCGGATGAGCTTCCCATAGCATGTTTCCTCTTCTTGTCTTCTTGGTTGGCATGGATGGCGTCTTCTTGCATGATAGCAGCACTCATCAAGTCGTTGAACGTGCCAGCGGTGACTTGTGCCAAGCGGTCTTGTAGCTTCAGGGTAAGACCCGAACGAAAATAGTCCTTCTTCTTCTCGTCCGTATCAGCGTGATACGACACGTACTGAGCCAAGTAGTTGAATTTCCGTGCATACTCTTGCACGGTTCTAGATCCTTGCTTCAAGTTGAGGAATTCTTGCAACTTGTGCTTCATGAGTCCAGCGGGGATGTGGTGCACAAGGAATGCTATGCAGAATTCTGCCCACGTGACATGGTGTCCAGCGGCAAGAGCGGCGGTGAAACTGGCCCACCAAGCACTTGCGGAGCCACGGAGCTGCTGTGCGGTGAAGAGAGGCTTCTGCTGCTCGGTGCAGTGGAGGAGAGCGAACTTTGACTCCAGAGTGTGAATAAAATTATCCGCTTCAAGCGGATCACCGGCTTCTCCGAAGGTGGGCGGATGAGTCGCCCAGAAGTCGCTGTAGGAGGATTCACGAGCCTGCAACGGTGGTGGTCTAGTAGCTCCTTGGCGGTTCATGTTCTCCATGAACATGCGGAACATCTCATTTTGATTGTTGATGAGCTGCTCCAAAGCAGTCATGGGTGGTGCATTGGGCAGCGGCCTGTTTCCACTGACGTTCAAGGTGCCGGGAGCATCACCGACATGTTCTCCACTGTGGCGAGTTTGCACCATCTGCCATATAAACAAGCATGTTAGCCCAATCATCACATGAAACAATAGGACAACAAGGCTATGGCATGACGACAAAATAAAATTTCAGATTGTTCATAAATTGAAATGCTGACAAGTAAACGGTGCGGACATAAGATGTAACTTAAATTCCATAATTTCCAACACCACAGGCAACATACTTATGATAAAAACCATAGATACATGTGATGCAACTTTTGATACGTGGCAAGTCTTAGGTTACATCACTCGGAACATGACACCACACGATCTCGAAGAGCTTTGGTTACACTACACTTAGCATTACTAACACTATCCACATACAAGCACGGTGTCTTACGAGATTTTCACCCTACACATGTACTAATACTCAGTCACTTGGCATGGCTACCACCATCGGACTCCACGTCCATATCACCCGGTCCAGGGGGTGCTTCGTAGTCAACGCCGCAATCACCGTTCTCACTCAAATCAGCATCATCGGGGGGAATCACTACGAGTGGAATGGGTGGCTGATCGTTAAGGATGGCGTTCAGCTGGCCATTAGCAGCTTGAGATGCCCAATGAGCTGCTCTTGCTGCGCAATGATGGCGTGAGCATCATTGAGGTTCCCTTCCATGACATCATGCGCATCTTGAGCTTCTTCGCGCTGAGCCTGTAGCTCACTTCGCTCCTCCAAGAGAGTGGTGACCTGACCATGAAGAGAGTAAATCTCCTCTTGGGCAGTGGTGAGTTGGGCATTGCGTTGGTTCAGTTGCTCCTGCAACTGATCGCTTGCATCACCCTCGATGATGAGCTGAGCATCATGTAGTTGCTTGAAAAGGTCGGCCTGCTCCAACTCGCTAGTGTGCAGCTTGCCCTTGAGAACTGTAACCTTAGCGTCACGCTCCACGAGCTAGGTATCACAGGCAACAAGCATGGACTACAGTGCCTCGCGCTCTTGTTTCAACTCGAGAATGTGGGCGGCAAGATACACGGGGTCCTTCATGAGCTTGCCAACATCCATCTACCGGAATAAAGTTTTGCAAGGGTGAGTCAAAACATAATATTCCACTAAGCATACATGCTCAAACTAGCATAAGGAATGATTGGTAAAAGAAAGACACGAGGTTCCCGATCCGTTTAACGACTGGTAACGACAATTCTTGTGGTTGAACGAGCAACCCACAGAGGAGCAAAAACATCTAGCTTCTAGACAGAATTACTATTCTTGTATCTTACAAAAATTGTAGAGAATTTCATCATATTTCCAACGCATACTCACACATATCCTTCCAATAAAGTCTCTGGGAGTTATGATCATCCAAAAACAGGGGACAGAAATGAAGCAATTTCTGAACTTCCAGAAAGGTTACTGTTTTTGCAAAATTCGCCCCAGTTCCATATTTTTCTAGGACAAACTTCCTGAACCAAACATGTAGAGAAAAACCTCAGCTTTCCAACGAGTACTTATTCACCTTCATTGAATTAAAATTGAGGATGTTATGCTTATTTTAGTGAAACGGACTTTTCTGGCAAGATTTGTTTCTTAGCGGTGGAGTTCAAGTTTTTGGTTTAGGTGCCACAGGTATTCAAAATTGTCCAAAACATGGTAATTTCACATGTTTACAATATTAGTGACCTTTTTACATGATTTGGTTATGTTGAATGCATATGGTATGCATGAATGCCAATGCTCAATATGGCGGTTTCCTACTTCCTCATAAAAAGAAAACTTGACCAATTATACAGCTCGATCCTTTCGGTGGCACACACCTCTCACATGTTTTCTAACGAACTACAAGTGGTTAGTGTACCTGCAAAAGATCCACTACAGAAACAATACATAAAATTCAAAAGGAACAAGCCAAAATAACAATGACAGTTTATGCCCAGGTATTTGCCCACCCGGAAGGCAGCCGACGTTTAAACGCATTCGTCCACGCATCAATCAAAGCCCAGGTCTTTCCCACCCGGAAGGCTTTCGGTATTTACAGCGCAACTGATCCACGCACAATGACATACCTTCATTGAAGAATCCGTAGTTGCAAGTAATTTAAACAAACATAACACAGGGTTAGCTTTGCCACCTACTACAAGACTCTTATATGGGCACTACTAGTTCGTACCTCACCGTAAGGCATAAAAATGGCTTGTTTATATTTTAAAATGTTCATTTGTGTGTAGCTTATCCTGAGACAGCTCTGATACCAGCTGTGACAACCCTACTCCGAAAAGTAGAGTATGTCGCACAGGTTCGTCTCGGGAGATGATTAACAAAGTAACAATACACAGTATTCACACATGAACATTCATCATTTACAAAGTTACATTACTGAATGCATAATATTACAAGTTCGAGAGTTTCAGTGGAAGGAAGTTCAGATTACAATACAATACATATGTCCTTGGTTTATATTACATAAATATGCGGAAGCGATAAAGCAAGAAAACATGACATCGATCACCTACGTGAACCATGCTAGCCCTATGGCGATGGCTCACTCATCACAGTTAGGAGAGCTTGGGACCCATTCAATGGTCCAATTATGAGGCTCCTCACCTTCCTACACCATCTTATTACAACAATCACAATAAGTAGCTTGAGGGAAACCTGAAGAACAATATCATCGAAAAGGCTGAGCATCTAACATACTCCGCAAGACTTACCCGTCAAAAGGTTTACTAAAACCGACTCCTAGTATGCAGGGGGCTGACCGGGTTTATTTGATAATTGCATAAAAGCTCCTATTAGTTCTATGCTGCACTTTGATTTCCTTAATCAATATTTTACTTTACTTATTGCAGAAAACAGCTACGGTGAGTCTAGCTAGCCGCTAATACTTGAACACAAGTAAAGAGCAATACATCATAGCAATATGTAGCCATAGCACAACTTTACTAGTTAACATATCATTGCCGCTGCTCGAATAAGAGGTACTCATAACCACGAGGGACGGCAATTCGAATTGATTTATATCCAACAGGCAAAAACCCAAATACACGACATACGCATCACTTAAGAACACGTATGGCCACCGTTCACAAGCTTGCTATAAAATCAATCTAGGGCCATCGATCCCTTGTACACGTCCTCCCCGCGATACAGTACTTCGTATCTGAGGCTTAACCCAGGCACCCTCCAGCGGTCCTCAAACCCATGCAACCACCATGCTGTTCACATCACCTCTGGATCGATGAGTATGGCCGTCCAACGATACGGCACACAAGTTACTAGGTTTACCAATTCTCATATAAAGGTATGTACTTGGTACTGTTCAATACTTGTCCACGGAGTTGCAACAATAGGTGCTCCATTTTATCAAGTTCATTTATCATGTGAACCATAGTTGAATCAAGTGATCCCATAACCTACCGTTGACTCCACTAATTTAAGCATAGCATTTACTAACGGAGGGGCTTGCTAACATAAACTAGCCATAGGTCATTTACATGGTGATGGTGACATGAAAATGTAGTACCCAGACCTAATCTTCAGAAAGTGTTATTTCAAGCAATTTAGTTAAAGTGGTGTGGGATATATGTACCCGGGATACCTAACCACTCGGCCATATGGCCGAGTGGGCCAGGGGTTTAGTTTTAGATATATTCGACTTAGAGATATTTATGTAGATATTTGTTTGAGTAAGCCGCAAGTTAGGTTTACAGATATGTTAGTTAGATAGAATCTATTGTAACCGACTCGGATGTTACCTTGTAAACCCCTACCCTTTGGATATATAAGGAGGGCAGGGGGCCTTCGTCGAGGGGCAGACTCATATTGGAACCCTAATTCCAGTGTGAACCTTAGCAATACAATAACACCAAATAGGACGTAGGGTTGTTATCCTCCGGGAGGCCCGAACCTGTATAAACTCTGCGTCCTGTGTCCATCGATCTTACTTACTCATACGCATACCTGAATCTATTATCGAGAATATCTCTCGACAGTTGGCGCGTCAGGAAGGGGCTGCGTTGAGCATAGCATCGTCGAAATCGATGGCTTTCGTCGACATCAAGTTTCGCCCAGGAGACAAGATCTGCTTTGGAACCGTCAGCCTCGTCGCCGATCCGCACGGTGACCTTGTCGAGGAGGAACGTGTGGCCGATCAACGAAATTTAGCCAGTCGACTCCCGCTCGGGTTCTACAACTCGGTGGCAACTTTCCAGGCGGAAACCCTCTCGGGTGTCAACTCAATGTTGCCCACAACACCCCGATCAACAACCTTCGTTGATTCGGACTTTACTGCGATCGATCTCCCAGTTCATTAGACAGACGTAGATCTTGAACTTTTCAATGAATCAAGGTTCGTTGCAACAATCGGTCTCGGAAGCGAGTCACTCCTGGACTTCATTGAAGAGCCGAGTGATTCAGAAAGCTGCTCCTTGGACTTCCATGAGGTGTTCATGGTGGCACCTGCTGCTGAAACTACAGACGACGGAGAAACATCTGCCGTGGCAGCCGCAGGCGGCACTGCGCCACGTGTAGACGGACAAGAGACAGATCCCGAAGACGGTGATCCAGATGCGGTCACCCCCTCACTCCGCAGAACTAATGCCCAGCACATATCCAGCATCGTCTGAAACTTAGACATAGGTGACTACACCTTAAAACTTGACGGTGAGGATGTCTATACAACCCCAGAGCATAATATCACGGCCGCGGTAGCCCTCCTGAAAACCATAGAGCCCTTGCTCCAAGTCTCCCCAGCGTTGACACCTCAGGTCAACCAACTGAAAGCACACATCAGGGCCGCGGCGGTGCTGGAGATGAATGCGGCAAGACCAGCACCGAGTCGGTCAGCTTCTGGGGCTGCTAGTTCGATGCCCAGGGAGGAAAGAAGAGATCGACGGTGTTCCAACTGGGAGGCAACACCGCCTACTGCCCCCAGACGTTGACCCATCACAGAGTTCCACGATCGGCATCCAAGCGCCGACTTGCGCAATGGCATACCACCACGTGACGTGCGGGTCTGACTAGACAACAGGTACCAAGAGCGCGATGATGCAATCCGCCGAGCACATGAAGATGAATGATGCCGGCGCGGAGATGTTATCTATGAGCGTGACGACAGGCGGCCGGTATATCGGGACGAGTATTACCGTGATCGACGGGACGTGGGCCGTCGCGATGATAGGCCCCGCCGAGATATTGGCCGCGAGCAAGAACGATCCCCGATCATAGATGACTATGATGAGGAAGCTGGTATTTGGGCCTTCACTCGGGAGCTTCGAACCGTCAGCTGGCCGATTGGTTTCAAACCAGTCGGCATTGAGAAGTACAACGGCAAGACAGATCCGCGTGACTGGCTCCACGTCTACTCGACAGCCACACGGGCCCTCGGCAGCGACAGTTTTGTTATGTCCAACTATCTACATGTTTGCCTAGCCCCAGTCGCAAGAACTTAGCTCACTAATCTGCCCGATAGCTCCATCAGTTCCTGGGCAGAACTTGTCGGCAGTTTGTTGCGAACTTTCAAGCAACCTTCGACAGGCCAGGAAATCACTGGGAACTAAGCCGCATCAAGCAGCAAGACCGGGAGCCGCTTCTAGATTACATCCAATGCTTCTGCCAACATCTCAGATGCTCAAGTCGTCGTCGCTTTCCAAGCAGGGCTTCGTGACGAAGATTTGATCAAAAAGATTGGAAGGTTGGACGCGGCCGGTGGACTGACAGCTAGAGATCTGTTCACCATGGTTGACAAATATGCCATGATGTGGACAAGGGTTCCCGATCTTCCGAAAGGTTCTGGATACGTTGATTTGGTCGGAGGCGACACACAAATCGATCCGGCTTCAGAACAACACGTTCTAAACCCCGCAATCGCAGCACGACGTCTCCTCTGGTTATCAACCGTCCTAAAATGATTGACCTCACCGAGAAGGCTAATCCCTGCCTGCAAATCAAGAACACAAGCAAGAACAAAGAAGAAAGCAACACAATTGCAGATGTATTATGAATCTCACGAAGTTGGGGTCTCACAAACCGTGATGACGGCGAAACTGTTATGAACAGAATAATCTAAGCAAAACCCAAACCCTAATGGTGCGACGGCGGCTGTATATGAAGACCCTAGGGTCGTGCAAGACCCTCTGGACGCACCCCTACTTGGGCTCAACTAGATACAAAGCCCAAAGGCCAAAAACAGGCGACACAACACCAAAACAGATTCTGGACTCTCTCTTGTTTCGATGATTCCCGATGATTCCGGACGAATTTTGATATGAGACCAGCGGCATTAGAAACGTCTTCTTCTTATCTTTCCGTGCATATGTAGAACGTCCAAATCCGAGTCCGTATGTGTCTTGAGCATCTATTTTAGTGCAGACTAATCCTGAGCCCCAAAACAAACTCGAAGTCGGTTTTGGTTGGGCCTCCACCTTGGCTTCCACGTCCTTGTTGGTCCTCCACGTCTCCAAGTCCTTCTCCCATCATCTCCTGGTCCTCTGCATGGTTCCTAATTATAATATAATCATTAGGTAGCAAACCATTCTCAAAAATGACATATAATGAAGAATGTAGGAACGAGCTCACCTCTAAATTTAGTCGTCGTGCACGAGCTCTAGTCATTGGACCTTGCAAGTCTAAAATTGGAGGAGTGTTGCATATATCCTTAGGAGTGATGTCCTCATCATCCTCCCCCTCTTGAAATGGAGTCGTCCTCGACTCAAGCTCATTCTCTTCTCCCAAGTATGGTTTCAAATCTGAAATGTTAAAAGTAGGACTAACCCCGAACTCGGGAGGCAACTCAAGTTTGTATGCATTATCATTAATCTTCTCAATTATTTTGAAAGGACCATCAGCTCTAGGCATTAATTTAGACTTTCTCAAATCTGGAAATCTATCTTTTCTCAAGTGTAACCATACTAAATCTCCTACATCAAGTTTTACTTCTTTTCTACCTTTACTACCAGCAATTTTATACTTGTCATTCATCTTTTCAATGCTAAGTCTAGTGGTCTCATGCATTTTTAAAATAAATTCAGCACGTTCCTTAGCATCAACATGAACTCTCTCATGAATAGGTAGAGGAAGTATATCAAGTGGAGTATGGGGATCAAAACCATACACTACTTTGAAAGGACTTACCTTGGTAGTAGAATGTGTTGCCCGATTATATGCAAACTCAACATGAGGCAAACATTCTTCCCATTTCTTCAAATTTTTCTTCAAAATAGCTCTCAACATAGTACCCAGAGTGCGGTTCACCACCTCAGTTTGTCCATCAGTTTGTGGGTGACAAGTTGTAGAAAACAACAACTTTGTACCCAACTTATTCCAAAGCGTGCGCCAAAAGTGACTCAAGAATTTTGCATCACGATCTGAAACAATAGTAGAAGGCATATCATGCAAACGAACAATTTCTTTGAAAAAGAGATCAGCAATATAACTAGCATCATCAGTCTTATGACATGGTATAAAGTGTGCCATCTTAGAAAATCTATCCACAACAACAAAAATACTATCACTCCCCCTCTTAGTCCTAGGCAGTATTAAAACAAAGTCCATAGAAATATCCGCCCAAGAGAATAGAAGGAACAGGAAGTGGCATGTATAAACCATGTGGATTCAAGCGAGACTTAGCTTTTTGACATGTAGTGCAGCGAGCAACAAAGCGCTCAACATCTTTCCTCATCCTTGGCCAAAAGAAGTGTGTGGCCAAAATATCCTCCGTCTTCTTGGCACCAAAATGACCCATCAATCCACCTCCATGTGCCTCCTATAACAACAAAAGACGAACAGAACCAACTAGAAATGCATAGGCGGTTAGCTCTAAACAAGAATCCATCATTCAACACAAATTTATTCCATGCACAACCTTCTTTACAATGCAGCAATACATCCTTAAAATCAACATCAGCAGCATATTGTTCTTTAATTGCCTCAAGTCCACAAATTCTACAATCAAGTTGAGACAATAAAGTATAGCGCCTAGATAAAGCATCAGCGATCACATTATCCATCCCTTTCTTATGTTTAATAATGTAAGGAAAAGACTCAATAAATTCAATCCATTTAGCATGTCTACGGTTCAAATTACATTGAGAACGAATATACTTAAGTGATTCATGATCAGAATGAATAACAAATTCTTTGGGCAACAAATAATGACGCCACGTCTCTAAACAACGTACAAGTGCATACAATTCCTTATCATACGTGGACTAATTCAAAACAGGCCCAGTAATTTTCTCACTAAAGTATGCAATAGGTTTACTATCTTGCATCAAAACACCACCAATGCCTATACCACTAGCATCACATTCGAGCTCAAAAATCTTATCAAAATTAGGTAATTGCAGCAATGGTGCATGTGTAAGTTTATCCTTCAAAGCATCAAAAGACTCATGATGTACCTTACCCCAATGGAAATCAATGCCCTTCTTTGTCAACTCATGTAAAGGTGCAGCAATGGTGCTGAAATCTTGGACAAAGCGGCGGTAGAAACCTGCAAGACCAAGAAAACTCCTCACCTGTGTGATAGTTTTTGGTACAGGCCAGCTCTTTATGGCTTCAATCTTCGCCTCATCCACCTCAATTCCCTGTGGAGTCACAACATAGCCAAGAAAAGAGACTCGATCCATACAAAAGATGCACTTCTCAAGGTTACCAAATAAACGTGCATCTCGTAAAGCATCAAAAACAGCATGCAAATGATTCATATGTTCATCTATAGATTTGCTATAAATCAAGATATCATTAAAGTAAACTACCACAAATTTGCCAATGAAAGCTCTTAAAACCTCATTCATCAAGCGCATGAAAGTACTAGGTGCATTAGTTAACCCAAAAGGCATTACTAACCACTCATATAATCCAAATTTGGTTTTGAAAGCTGTTTTCCATTCGTCTCCAAGTTTCATTCTAATTTGATGGTAGCCACTACACAAATCAATTTTAGTGAAAATTATAGCACCACATAACTCATCAAGCATGTCGTCTAGCCTAGGAATAGGATGACGATACCTAATAGTAATATTATTAATGGCTCTACAATCTACACACATCCGCCAAGTACCATCTTTCTTAGGAACCAAAAGTACAGGAACAACACAAGGACTAAGTGATTGACGAACATACCCACGATCCAAAAGGTCTTGGACTTGTCGTTGTATCTCCTTAGTCTCCTCAGGGTTGGTCCTATAAGCAGCACGGTTTGGTAAAGTGGCACCAGGAATCAAATAGTAGCTAAATGACTCTGGAAAAGCTAAGGTTAAATGACTCTGGAAAAGCTAAGGTAACACAAACATGCAGAGTTCCTTTTTCCATTGGTTCCTATGTGGATTCTGTTGATTGTGATGTTGTACCCATGCAAGCTTGTTCACTTTTATTGGGTAGACCTTGGGAATTTGATAATGATGCTGTACACCATGGTAAAAGTAATAAGTACACTTTTATGCATAAAGGAACTAAAATTACTTTGTTACCAATGACCCCTGCTGAAATTGTACAAGCTGATTTAGAACGAGCTGCTAGTTTGAAAAATAAACGCCCTGAAATTCAGCAACCTGTTAATTCTGCTTCTACACCAAGTAATGTTAATGATTCTTCATGTTCTAAGGGTGCTGCAATTAAATTACAAGGTCGTTCATGTCTTGCCACAAAATCTGAGCTTGCTGAAATTTCTACTGATGATATTTGCTATGCTTTGATATGCAAACAAGCCTTGTTTTTGCTTGGTGATATTGCTTCTAGTGCTTTGCCTCCTGCTGTCACTAACCTTTTGCAGGAGTATGAGGATGTTTTCCCAGCTGAGATACCCCCGGGATTGCCACCTTTGAGAGGGATTGAGCATCAAATTGATTTGATTCCTGGTGCTACTTTACCAAACCGTGCTGCTTATAGGACCAACCCTGAGGAGACTAAGGAGATACAACGACAAGTCCAAGACCTTTTGGATCGTGGGTATGTTCGTCAATCACTTAGTCCTTGTGCTGTTCCTGTACTTTTGGTTCCTAAGAAAGATGGTTCTTGGCGTATGTGTGTAGATTGTAGAGCCATTAATAACATTACTATTAGGTATCGTCATCCTATTCCTAGGCTAGACGACATGCTTGATGAGTTATGTGGTGCTATAATTTTCACTAAAATTGATTTGCGTAGTGGCTACCATCAAATTAGAACGAAACTTGGAGATGAATGGAAAACAACTTTCAAAACCAAATTCGGGTTGTATGAGTGGTTAGTAATGCCTTTTGGGTTAACTAATGCACCCAGTACTTTCATGCGTTTGATGAATGAGGTTTTAAGACCTTTTATTGGCAAATTTGTGGTTGTTTACTTTGATGATATCTTGATTTATAGCAAATCCACGGATGATCATATGATTCATTTGCGTGCTATTTTTGATGCTTTGCGAGTTGCACGTTTATTTGGTAACCTTGAGAAGTGCACCTTTTGCACGGATCGAGTCTCTTTTCTTGGCTATGTTGTGACTCCACAGGGAATTGAGGTGGATGAGGCGAAGATTGAAGCCATAAAGAGCTGGCCTGTACCAAAAACTATCACACAGGTGAGGAGTTTTCTTGGTCTTGCAGGTTTCTACCGCCGCTTTGTCAAAGATTTCAGCACCATTGCTGCACCATTGCATGAGTTGACAAAGAAGGGCGTTGACTTCCATTTTGGTAAGGTACATCATGAGTCTTTTGATGCTTTGAAGGACAAACTTACACATGCACCATTGCTGCAATTACCCAATTTTGATAAGACTTTTGAGCTTGAATGTGATGCTAGTGGTATAGGCATTGGTGGTGTTCTGATGCAAGATGGTAAACCTGTTGCATACTTTAGTGAGAAAATTACTGGGCCTGTTTTGAATTATTCCACGTATGATAAGGAACTATATGCACTTGTACGTTCTTTAGAAACGTGGCGTCATTATTTGTTGCCCAAAGAATTTGTTATTCATTCTGATCATGAATCACTTAAGTATATTCGTTCTCAAGGCAATTTGAACCGTAGACATGCTAAATGGGTTGAGTTTATTGAGTCTTTTCCTTATATTATTAAACATAAGAAAGGGAAGGATAATGTGATTGTTGATGCTTTATCGAGGCGATATACTTTGTTGTCTCAACTTGATTGTAGAATTTTTGGACTTGAGGCAATTAAAGAACAATATGTTGCTGATGTCGATTTTAAAGATGTATTGCTGCACTATAAAGAAGGTCGTGCTTGGCACAAATTTGTGTTGAATGATGGATTCTTGTTTAGAGCTAACCGCCTATGCATTCCAGTTGGTTCCGTTCGTCTTTTGTTGTTGCAGGAGGCGCATGGAGGTGGATTGATGGGTCATTTTGGTGCTAAGAAGACAGAGGATATTTTGGCCACACACTTCTTTTGGCCAAGGATGAGGAAAGATGTTGAGCGTTTTGTTGCTCGCTGCACTACATGTCCAAAAGCTAAGTCTCGATTGAATCCACATGGTTTATACATGCCACTTCCTGTTCCTTCTATTCCTTGGGCGGATATTTCTATGGACTTTATTTTAGGACTGCCTAGGACTAAGAGGAGGAGCGATAGCATTTTTGTTGTCGTGGATCATTTTTCCAAGATGGCACACTTTATATCATGTCATAAAACTGATGATGCTAGTTATATTGCTGATCTTTTTTTCAAAGAAATTGTACGTTTGCATGGTATGCCTTCTACTATTGTTTCAGATCGTGATGCAAAATTCTTGAGTCATTTTTGGCGCACGCTTTGGAATAAGTTGGGTACAAAGTTGTTATTTTCTACAACTTGTCATCCACAAACTGATGGACAAACTGAGGTTGTGAACCGCACTTTGGGTACTATGTTGCGAGCTGTTTTGAAGAAAAATTTGAAGCAATGGGAAGAATGCTTACCTCATGTTGAGTTTGCTTATAATCGGGCAACACATTCTACTACCAAGGTAAGTCCATTCAAGGTAGTGTATGGTTTTGATCCCCGTACTCCACTTGATATACTTCCTCTACCTATTAATGAGAGAGTTCATATTGATGCTAAGGAGCGTGCTGAATTTATTTTGCAAATACATGAGACCACTAGACTTAGCATTGAAAAGATGAATGAAAAGTATAAAATTGCTGGTAGTAAGGGAAGAAAGGAAGTAAAGCTTGATGTAGGAGATTTAGTGTGGTTACACTTAAGGAAGGATAGATTTCCAGAATTGAGAAAGTCTAAACTAATGCCTAGAGCTGATGGTCAATTCAAAATAATAGAGAAGATTAATGATAATGTATACAAACTTGAGTTGCCTCCCGAGTTCGGGGTTAGTCCTATTTTTAACATTTCAGATTTGAAACCATACTTGGGAGAAGAGGATGAGCTTGAGTCGAGGACGACTCCACTTAAAGAGGGGGAGGATGATGAGGACATCACTCCTATGGATACACACAACACTCCTCCAAATCTGGACTTGCAAGGTCCAATGACTAGAGCTCGTGCACGACAACTAAATTTAGAGGTGAGCTCGTTCCTACGTTCTTCGCTATATGTTACTTTTGAGAATGGTTTGCTACCTAATGATTATTTTATGATTAGAAACCATGGAGAGGACCAGGAGATGATGGGAGAAGGATTTGGAAACGTGGAGGGCCAGCAGGGGCTTGGAAGCCAAAGTGGAGGCCCAATCAAAACCGACTTCGAGTCTGTTTCGGGGCCCAGGACCAGTCTGTACTAAAACGGTCGCCCAGGACGCATACGGACTCGGATTTGGACGTTCTACATATGCACGGAAAGATAAGGAGAAGACCTTTCCAATGCCGCCGGCCTCATGTCAAAATTCATCCGGAGTCATCGGGAATCGTCAAAACAAGAGAGAGTCCAGAATCTGTGTCGGTGCTGCGTCGCTTATTTTTTGTCTTTGGGCCTTGTATCTAGTTGAGCCCAATTCGGGGCGCGTCCAGAGGGTCTTGCACGACCCTAGGGTCTTTATATACAGCCACCGCCGCACCATTAGGGTTCGGGTTTTGCTTAGATCAATTCTGTTCATAAACAGTTTCGCCGTTCATCGGTTTGTGAGACCCCAACTTCGAGAGTTTAATCATACATCTGCAATTGTGTTGCATTCTTCGTTGTTCTTGCTTGTGTTCTTGATTCGCAGGCAGGGATTAGCCTTCTCGGCGAGGTCAATCGTCTTTTGGACGGTTGATAACCAGAGGAGACGTCGTGCTGCGATTGCGGGGTTTAGAACGTGCTGTTCTGAAGCCGGATCGATTTGTGTGTCGCCTCCGACCAAATCAACTTACCAAGAACCTTTCGGAAGATCGGGAACCCTTTTCCACATCAGGACGTGTGGTCAAAGCAAGCTTGTTGACCACATCAGAACTCACCAAGTTATTGCAGCTCCTTCCATCAATGATGAGACATGCTCGGCGGTTCTTGATGACGAAGAAAATCTAGAACAAGTTGTGGCGCTGCATTGTCTCGGGCTGATGAACTTGTGTGCTAAGGACACGTTGAACAATAATGCTCATGTATCCTGTGGTGTCTCCGCCTCCAAGGACGAGGTCACTGCCGGTGGCAGTGATGTCCTCCTCCTCATCCTCCACATCGGAGGTGCTCATGTAACCGCCATCGTCCGTCGCCACATATGCCCGCCTACTTGGACAATCTTTCTGCACATGACCAAGTCGATGGCAGCGGTGGCACTGAATCCCTGTAGTGCGCCCTGTCGAAGTAACAGAGGAGGCACTACTAGCTGGTACATGCACAGAAAGTTTACCTGAGCGTGTAGAAGGTGCAGGGGCTGATCTTGGGGCTGCAGAAACAACACTGGTTCCCTTGGTAGCTGCTGGTGGGGGCGGCCAGAAAGATGGCCTGGGCAGCCCCGAAGTCCCCGTCGAGCGTGGGGGGTAGGAGTTCCTTGACTTGCTGTACTCCTCAAAAGCCTGGAAAAGTCCCTGTGATTCTTTCTCTGCAAGCATAGCATACTGGAAACACTGGGTGAGGGTATAATATTCTTTATAATCAAGGATGTCCTGAATTTCTTTTCTTAAACCAGAATAAAAGCGACAAATTTGATCCTCTACTTTTTCAACTACAGCACAACAAATCAAACCCTTCTGAAGCTCACTAAAATACTCCTGAACGAATCTCTCTATAAAAAGAAGGGGGAACAAAACGATCACGCATTGCTACCTTAAGTTCTTCCCATGTAGTAGGCAAATCAGTTTCAGCAGCTAGACCACTCCACCAAACAATAGCAAAGTCCTTAAACTCACTAGTAGCTTGTCTAACTCAATGTTGTTCAGGAACAAGGTGGGCATTAAATTTTTGTTCTACAGTCATCTCCCAATCATGATAAACATCACCATCATACTGACCCGAAAACGAAGGAATTGAAAACTTAATTTTAGCATACGGGTCATCTGGAGCATAGTTACCGTGTGGACGACGGTTGTAGTTATGGAAGCCACCCATACCTTGAGTATTATGCTGCAAACGACGTCGTAATCGTGCGGTCCTTGTAGCTGACCTATCCACGGTGCCGTCAGCCTTATACACCGTGTCTTCATCATGGACGTCTTCAACATCGGAGGTCTCCAACGCAACAACCTGATCGGTTAACTTAGAGACCCGCTTCTCTAACCGCTCGATGCTTTCTCCAATGTGAAGCTTGCTGACCGCATCAGTAACGGCTCTAGTGATCGTCTCTGCCAAATCACTCTGAGCAGCATACAAGGCCTTCTGGAGCTGCTCTTGGCTCACGCACTCAGCAAATTGTGAGGGTGAAGCCATCTCTCCATCGTCACTTCCTGCCATCACAAACACCAAAACAGGAAACAAACAGTGAAGGTTATCCCTATAAAACAGCTAAGCAGTGGTGCCTCTCAACACAACAAAAGGAAATTCCTTACAAAGCTCTTACAAAGTTCTGAAAAGCAAAGCAAAGGATACCAGAGAGATGTGTTCCACGATTGCAAGGGTCACAAAATAACCTGTGTGCTGTCCAGAAGAAATATGTAGAGCTAGGAAGGCCAAATATATATATATATATATATATATATATATATATATATATATATATATATATATATATATATATATATATATATATATATATATGTGAGTGGCACACAAATCAAAAATAGATAGTAAAGCTGAATAAGTGCCCAAGTAACTTGTCTCTAGTTGCTAGTCTAAGTATGTCCTAGAACAGTAGTGATAGCAAAGTAGAAACAAAGAGACAAAGGCAAAACAGGCGATAACAGGGGGCTAAGTGCAAAACAACCAAATTCAGAAATTTCAGGGGGCTAGATGCAGCACTAGTAGAAATCCCAAATTTCTTTTTCTTTATTTTATTTTTTTGATATTTTTCTCCAACTCACTTACAATGGAGGAGAATCCACAAAAAAATTCAGCTCAAACAGAGGTAGGATGTGGCCTACAGAAAATCATGAAGTTGCAGGAAACGTCGGGTGTAAACTTAAATCAATTTTTTCTTTATCTTCCCGATTTTTTTTGAATTTTTTGACGAGGGCACACATCGGGTAAGATTTTTTTTTGGCGGCGTGGATGCAGCGGAAAGTGGAAATTGTGGGGATTGGTTTGGGGTGTTGATGGTGTGTTCAGGGTGGGATTAGGGTGGGACTAGGCTAGGTGTGTCGATCAATCAACCCTAGCACAAAAAGCCAACAAAGCAGAGGATGGTGAAGGGGATGGCGGCTAGGGTTGCAAAGAAAACACTACTGATGACAAAAGCACAAACTAAACCAGCGACTAAACAAGAACTAGAGCACAAACTCAACACTACGGACTCTAAAATTGAAATATGCAAAGGCTAAACACGTGGTTATGGGCGGAGGGAAAAAATTTTTTGGGCTTTTCTGTGGATGATAGGATGAACACAAAACGAAATTAACTAAGGGTAGTATGAACCTGACGGTGCACCTGAAGCTCTGATTACCACTTGATGTGGACAAGGGTTCCCGATCTTCCGAAAGGTTCTGGATACGTTGATTTGGTCGGAGGCGACACACAAATCGATCCGGCTTCAAAACAGCACGTTCTAAACCCCGCAATCGCAGCACGACGTCTCCAATGGTTATCAACCGTCCTAAAAGGATTGACCTTGCCGAGAAGGCTAATCCCTGCCTGCGAATCAAGAACACAAGCAAGAACAAAGAAGAAAGCAACACAATTGCAGATGTATTATGGATCTCACGAAGTTGGGGTCTCACAAACCGTGATGACGGCGAAACTGTTATGAACAGAATAATCTAAGCAAAACCCAAACCCTAATGGTGTGATGGCGGCTGTATGTGAAGACCCTAGGGTCATGCAAGACCCTCTGGACGCACCCCTACTTGGGCTCAACTATATACAAAGCCCAAAGGCCAAAAATAGGCGACACAGCACCGAAACAGATTCTGAACTCTATCTTGTTTCGACGATTCCCGATGATTCCGGACGAATTTTTATATGAGACCGGTGGCATTGGAAAGGTCTTCTTCTTATCTTTCCGTGCATATGTAGAACGTCCAAATCCGAGTCCATATGTGTCTTGGGCGTCCGTTTTAGTGTAGACTAGTCCTGAGCCCCAAAACAGACTCGAAGTCGGTTTTGGTTGGGCCTCCACCTTGGCTTCCACGTCCTTGTTGGTCCTCCACGTCTCCAAGTTCTTCTCCCATCATCTCCTGGTCCTCTCCATGGTTCCTAATTATAATATAATCATTAGGTAGCAAACCATTCTCAAAAGTGACATATAATAAAGAATGTAGGAACGAGCTCACCTCTAAATTTAGTTGTCGTGCACGAGCTCTAGTCATTGGACCTTGCAAGTCCAAAATTGGAGGAGTGTTGCATATATCCTTAGGAGTGATGTCCTCATCATGCCGTCGGCAATTCGGCACTATTTAGAGTCCGACAGTACAAGGAGACGACCCCAAGGAACCAGTCAGGTCCGACCGACTACAGCAAGGATGGTGACCGGAAGCGCAAGCACGACTGCACGGTAGACAACACTGAGTGCTCATCTAGGAGGAAACCAGTCACTCAGGATGATTTCGACAAGATGCTTGACGGTCCTTGTCTGCTCCACGATGGCGCTCATAAAGCAAGGGAATGGTTCAAGTTGAAGAACTTTGCCCATCACGCCCTGAAGGTCTGTAAGGAGCGCCCCTGGGTCCCCAAATGCGCTAAGAAAGACTCGGACAAGGATGACCAAGACGAGGATAAGGAAGACTACCAGGACCCTGAGTGCGAGTATAATTATATCTGTGGCTGCTCCACAGCAGATTCCAAGTGCAAGAAGAAGATTCTTTATAGAGAGGTTCACTCGGTCTCACCAGCAGTACCTCAGTATCTGCGATGGTCAGAGGTCCCGATTACCTTTGATCGCTCAGACCACCCAAACCACATCCCTAGGCCCGGGAAATACCCTTTAGTACTTATGCGTCGGCTAAACAGGGTACTAGTAGATGGTGGCAGTAGTCTTGACATCCTCTTCATCAAGACCTTCAAGGAGCTCGGCATACCCTTGACCGACCTCAAGCCAAGCCGATCGCCGTTCCACGGCATGATACCAGGCATGCAAACAGTCCCTCTCGGGCAAATCACTCTGCCTGTAACCTTCGGCACTCGGGAGAACTTTAGGACGGAGCGTATCACATTCGAGGTCACTGACCTCGACTCTGCTTATCACACCATTATAGGGCGGCCAACCATCGCTAAGTTCATGGCAGTACCTCATTATCCTTATATGACGATGAAGTTGCGAGGACAAAACGGAGTCATTTCACTTCACTCGGATGTGAGGACATCATACGACTATGACAACAACAGTTACGAGTTGAGTGAGAAGATAGAGGCGGCATCAGCATTAGCTGAGTTGAAGGAGGCGATCGCAACAGCTGAGGGCATGCTCGACCCTGTTCTCAAGAAGGTGCCAAAGACCACGGTTCATACGGACGCCATGGATTCCAAGAAGATTAGCCTAGATGATAGTGATGTAACAAAGACCACCAATATTGGGGTCAAGTTAGGTGATAAATAGGAAAGCGCGCTCATCCTTTTTCTTCGAAACAATAAAGATATATTTGCATGGAAACCTTCTGACATGCCAGGGGTTCCAAGGGAAAAGGCTGAGCACAAACTTCACGTCCGCGAGAATGCCAGGCCTATAAGGCAACGGCTTAGACGATTCTTGCAAGATCGAAAGGATGCGATTAGGAAAGAAATCGACCGACTGCTGGCATCCGGTTTCATTAAAGAAGTTTTTCACCTTGACTAGTTGGCTAATCCGGTTTTGGTACGAAAGAAAAATAAGGAGTGGCGGATGTGCGTGGATTACACCGGCCTAAACCAAGCTTGCCCAAAAGATCCATTCACCCTTCCACGCATTGATCAGGTGATCGATTCGACGGCTGGATGCGTATTATTGTGTTTCTTAGATGCCTATTCAAGGTACCATCAGATTCCCTTAAATGAATCCGACCAGCTTAAAACCTCGTTTATCACACTGTTCGGCGCGTTTTGTTATACAACTATGCCCTTTGGCCTAAAGAACGCCGGCGCTACCTATCAGCGGACCATGCAACGGTGCTTGGATAGCCAAATTGGAAGAAATGTCGAAGCCTATGTGGATGATGTGGTAGTCAAGACTCGGCTTTCCGCCGACTTAATATCTGACCTTGAGGAAACATTAGGGAATCTTCGGAAATACAATATGAAGTTGAATCTAGACAAATGCGTCTTCGGGGTTCCATCAGGAAAATTACTCGGTTTTTTAGTATCACATAGAGGGATTGAAGCTAATCCGGAAAAGGTTACTGCCATAATGCGGATGGGACCTCCACATTCGCAAAAAGACATCCAAAAACTCACCGGTTGCATGGCAGCACTCGGCCGGTTTGTCTCACGATTAGGCGTTCGATGGTTGCCCTTTTTCCGGTTGCTCAAGAAGCAAGAATCATTCACCTGGAATGATGACGCTCAGAAAGCTTTGGATGATTTTAAGGCCTATATTAGTGGTCCTATGGCGCTAACCCCTCCAAAACCAAAGGAACCCTTGCAGCTGTACATCTCCGCAACCACAAACATTGTTAGCACCGCGTTGGCGGTGGAACGGGATGAAGATGGCAAGGCTCAAAAGGTGCAGCGGCCCGTCTATTTCGTCAGTGAGGTCTTATCTGAGTCCAAGGTATGATATTTCCAGCTTCAGTAATGACATCTCGAAAGTTGAAGCATTATTTTGAGGATCACCCGATCGAGGTCCACACATCGTTTGGCCTAGGCGAATTGCTACATAATAGAGAGGCCACTAGAAAAATTGCTAAATGGGCTGTTGAGTTGGGATCGTATGATATCACCTTCAAGTCCCGTGATTCGGTCAAATGTCAGGCTTTGTCAGACTTTGTTGCCGAGTGGTCAGAATGCAAGTTATCGCCTAGCCCGCATGAATTAAGCTATTGGCAAATGATGTTTGACGGTTCCTTACAACTGGAAGGCGCCGGGGCAGGTGTTGTATTAACATCTCTTGAACGGGCCAAGCTGCGATACGTTCTTCGTATGCACTTTCGTGCGTCTAACAATGCTGCAGAGTACGAGGCACTACTACATGGGCTTAGAATGATTGTGTCACTCGGAGATCAGAGATTGAGCATCTCTGGTGACTCGGCGCTGGTGATTAATCAAGTAACAAAGGAGTGGTGTTGTTCCCACGAAAGCTAGAAGACAAGTTTGATGGTATTGAGCATAAACACGTCCTTCGTAAGTATAACAAAGAGGCGGACGAACTAGCCAAACTTGGGTCTAGTAGGTCTAAAATACCTAACAGAGTATTCCTTGACGATCTCTATAAACCATCTGTACTAACTCAGCAAACTATTGAGCAGTCGGCACCGAAGGCGGGACCAACACCACATGTCGCTATCATTACATTAGATTGGCGAACTCCTCTCATCGAGTACCTGGATGGTGGTACACTACCGACTGATAAAGACAAAGCCCTGAGGATTATTCGCAAGTCTCGGTCGTATTGTATTGTTGACCATGGTCTGTACAAACAAAGCCCACATGGGATGCTGATGAAGTGCTTGTCTCAAGACGAAGGAAGAGTCGTGTTAGGGGACATCCATGCTGGCATTTGCAGGAACCATGCAGGCCCATCCACAATTGCATCCAAAGCAATGAGACAAGGTTTCTATTGGCCGACTGCTGGAGCCGATGCCAGGGAAATTGTCCGAAAGTGTGAGGGTTGCCAATTCTTTGCCCGCCAGATGCACGTGCCTACCACAGAGCTTCAAAATATCCCAATAACATGGCCATTTTCAGTATGGGGTCTAGATATTGTCGGGCCTTTCATGAAGGCTCAAAGGGGTTTCACTCACCTTTTCGTGGCAGTAGACAAGTTCTCTAAGTGGATCGAGGCAAAGCCAGTCAAAAAGATTTCAGCAAAGAAGGCCGTTGAATTCATGACTGAAATAGTCACTCGGTTCGGTGCACCCCATAAGATCATCACTGATAACAGCACTCAGTTTACAGCAGAGGAGTTCAAAGAATTTGCGAGCCGAGTGGGTTTTAAGATTGGCTACGCCTCGGCTGCCCACCCGCAGAGCAATGGCCAAGTTGATCGTGCAAATGGCCTCTTGCTATCTGGAATTAAGCCACGTATATTTGACCGACTGGGAAAATATGCTCGACGTTGGGTTCGACAACTGCCAGCAGTACTGTGGGGGCTTCGAACTAATGTAAGCCGTGCCACAGGGCATTCTCCTTTCTCCTTGGTTTACGGGTCGGAAGCCATGTTACCAACTGAGATTTCGTTCACCTCCCCTCGCGTGGCTTTGTATGAAGAAGAAACTTCCAATGACCATAGATGTGATGACTTGTTGCTACTAGAGGAGAAGCGTGATGCCACGTTACTGTGATCGGCAAAGTACCAACAAAGCTTATGGCGTTATCATGACAAAAATGTCAGAGTGCGAGGCTTTTTTGTCGGAGACTTAGTCTTGAGGCAGGTCCAGTCCACGGTAGGCAAGCATAAACTCTCGGCCCCATGGGAAGGACCCTTTATTGTAAAAGAAATCACTCGGCCGAGTGCGTACCGTTTGATGCGCGAGGATGGGTCAGACCTTCGAAGTTCCTGGAACATATCACAGCTACGTCATTTCTATGCTTAGTATTTATAGTTTTTTGTAATTACCTTTATTTGACTTTGTATAAATTATGGTCATGATGACTGGTTTGGCAATTTTCGAATTCTTATGGATCATTGTTGTTGTCGTTTAAGTCATGATTTAAATTTGGACACTTGGTACCACCTCAACTCGTGCATGTTGACCAAGCGGGTTACTTAGTCCCCAGGGTTCTTGCCGTCTGTTGGGGACCAAGACAATTCTCCCAGTTCGCATATGTCTGACCGAGTGAGTTCTTAGCCTCCATGGTTCATATCGGTTATTGGGAGCGTTGTTTAGAGGGCTGACGAGAGTTATGTATTGGTTGTGAGTGTTTAACACGAGTTCATACAATACATATACGAAGCAGCGTGACTCAAGCATTTGTTACAATCCTGGTGAGGAATCTAGACTTTCATAGTCAATTGCACAGATATTACATTACCACAACAAAAATGTAACATGGTCTTTTAAATTTTACAATACCTTACATTTTTGGTAACGGATCTAGTTTGATTTGGTCAGCTAGAATGTGCGCTGTTTTTTGTGCTTCAGTTACAAGGGTTTCACATTGTTCGTCAGTGAAATCTTCGTGGAAACCCTCGGCTACTACATCCAAATTTATGTCAGGGATATGAGACTTTGCTATAGCTAAGACCTGTGCCCCAGCCAGTTCTGCAACATGTCGAGCATGTTCTTTCACTCGGCTGGGTGCCTCTCGTAGCCTTGTTAATAAATCTCGACACCTGGGTGGTTTTTCTTCTGGAAGTATATATTGGGCGAATACCTCTGCATCTTTCTGGAGAGCTGCAAGAGACCATCGGAGGTTTTTGTCACCTTCTATGAATTTCTTTTGCAAAAGCTCATAGGACCTCTTTGATCCTACAAGAGTACAATATTTACAATTATCTGGGACAATGACTTTGGTATGACGATAATTAAATGACTATTTACCTTTTAGTCGTTTCAACTTCTTTGTACGCTTTTTGGAATTGGTTTAGTTCATCCACAGCTTTCTTGAAAATCTTTTTGGCCTTGGATAGTTCAGCCTCTAGTGTTGTGTTCCTATCCCTTTGGTTTTTTATTGTTCCCTCGGCATCTGTCAGTCATCAATATTTTAGATTACATACATGTACTTATTTTTGAGCACATAGGTATAACAATAATTACCTTTGGCTCTTTTCCTCCATATCAATTGAGATTCTTGCATTGTTTTAAAATCATCCTTCAGCTTTTCAAAATTTTTCCCGATATCTGCCGAGTCCTGGAGTTGTTTCTTTAGACTTTTATTCTCGGACTTCAATGTTTCCATAGATTGTGTCGCCGACTCCAGCTCTTTGATACGGCTTTGCAGATTTGCAATTTGAGCAGCCGACTGAGACTCTTTATTGTGCTTTAGTTCTAGCACCCGTGACATTTCTGAGTGGAAGAGTTCAAAATATTTAAGATCTGGAAATAGTATGCCAAGGATTATGTTTGTGTTTTTACCTTGTGGCTTGAATTGGAGTTCATCACCTTGAGATGAACGGGCCTTCAAATTTACTGATAATTGCCCAACTTCTATTCTTTCTTTGGCCAGTTGATCTTCTAAATCGACTGCTCTTGCACAATGCCTTTCAGCAAGTTGTAGGAGTTTACTCTTGTTGGCCATCTGAGTTTTTAGACTCTGCACTACGGATGAGTTGTATAGACATCATCACACAATATTATTATTATTGGGGCTAGTTTTCAAGAAGGCAAGGGTACCTGGAAGGAATGAAAGGCCTTTTCAGTAAAATCTTCAAACTTCTTTAATTCGGCTTCCTCTGCTAACTCATCGCACCCGGCAATGGCTAAGGGGCCACTATGATACACCATTCTGGTCGGTGCAGGTTGTTCTGTGACACCTTCTTTTATTACTCAATGAATTGGCGTGGGAGCCACATATTCCTCCGGACCAATGGGATAATCATATATTGGCTCCGGCATCGTTTCAAATATCAGCGATGGTTCTTCTTGTTTGGTCGCCGTCTCGGGCATGTCCAGATCTGCGACATCGAATGACTCGGCTTGTCTAGGTTCTGGCTGAGAAGACTCTGGTGCATCCTTTAAATCACTCGGTTTTTTAACCGAGTGACCGGGGATATCATCTTTGGATGTCCCCATAAATGGTGCACGTCGATCTTTTTCAGGAGCCACACTTTTTGCTGGGATATCTTCATATGATGCTCCCCCGGTTGACCTATCCAAAGAATGAAGATTACACAGTTGTTTATTCGAAAGCTGTGCATTAAAATATATTGTTTTACTTACCTTGTTTGGCGCTTGAATTTTAAGCCTGACACCTTTGACGGGGGGCTAGTTGGTCTTGGGTCACTTGTTGTGTGGGGTGTTTCCTTCTCAGGGATTGTCTTGTCTGACTCCTTTGGATGTGATTGCTCCTGAGTGTTTGTATTCACTGGCCACCGAGTGGTGGTTTTCTCAACAGACTTCTTCTTTGCTTCCCCTTGCAGTCTAGCTATTCTGTCAGCCAGCGACTCTTCTTCATCGGAGTCTTCAATGTGAGCTTTACGACGTTTGGATGATGGCTGAGTGGGGGATTTCTTTGTGGCGTTGGTGGCAGTGGAGGGTTGGATACATATGAAGCTGACTTACATCGGAGTCTTCAAGGAAAGCAGTATTGATTTTCTAAAGTGGATCAGTGGCTAACTTACAGCACTTCTTCCAGTCGCAAAGTCAGTTCCCTTTCTAACAGTACTTCTGCTACTTCCATAGTAGGGTCTAACCCTAGTTGGAATTTCCATCCAGGAACGTGGCGCTTCTTTATGGGCTGCACACGGTGATATATGAAGCTGGCGGCAACGTGAACGCCGGTATAGCCTTTTGACTTTAGATAATCCACATGTTTAAAAATCTCATCAACCTGTGCTTTATTGCTTGGATGTGCCTTCGCGGACCACTCGGGGCATGGCTTGGGGGCTTCTGCTATCGTTTCTGACAAAGGGGGGGCATGGTTGCCATGATAAAACCAATCTGCGTGCCACCCTTTGTTGGTTGATGGGAGTGGTACATCGATGTACTTGGATTTATTCCTCAATTGGAATCCAGCACCCCCTATGACATTACTGCTATTTGATTTTAACACAAACAATTCTTTGAAGGTGTCGAAATGAGGAGGGATACCCAAAAACAGTGATGTCTAGAATGGAATTTGGGTTCAGATTGACCAGATTACTGCTATTAAGACCTCTAAAGAAGTCGCAGCACGGAAGGCCAAATCCGTGATAGAAAAAGGAGGCAAAAACTGTAAGTTGGTCGATGGGAGGCTGAGGAAATTTCTGACCTATGGCTTCAATCCACCCACCCGTCTGTTGATCTTGTAGCACGCCATCTATCACCAATCTGTTGATTTTTTCTGAGTCCATGGTTAATGCTAGGAACTCCTTAATGCCAGCAGGAATATCAAAAATCAATTCTTCGCTTTCACCCTTTCTAGGAGAGGTCCCTTTTTCAGATTGAGCCCTCGTGCTTTGGCGGGTACGCTTTAGGGACATCAAAACCAATGCAAAACCAATGCGGGAAGCTTTTGGGGGATGGAGATCAGGGTTCGGAACCCTATCTTTGAGCTTGAGCGTGCGATATGGCGGCGGAACAGTGAAATAGTGGCAGCGGAACAGTGGAACGGTGGTGGCGACGAAATGGAGGCCTGTGACCTCCAGAGTAGGGGCGCGGAATGGTGGTGGCGGACAAATGGAAGTTCCAAACCTAGGGTTTACGAGTGTGGAATGGTGGCGGCAGTGAAATGGAAGATTTTGGATCTAGGTTTTGAGAAGGGCAGACTCAGGCGGCAATACAAAGGTGAAGGGTTGCGACTGTTTGCGGGCACCTTTTATACGAGTCTGATGACCTGTTGGGCCGCTACTTGGATCAGCATAGTTACATTACACCGGTACGCGGATTTATTATGTTTTAGATATTCTTTTCAAGTGCTAACATTGAGTGCTATGGATTGAATAATGATTGATAAATCACTCGGAGTAATGCAGTTTAGTCTTGGGAGATTGTATCTTTTGATTATTTGTGATATAGTAAATTTTTTTAGCACCAATCTTGGGGGTTGTCTTTTGTATGAATACTAGTGATACATCACCAATCTTGGGGGCTACGGCAGTTCACGTTCATAGCATATCAATTGGGTTATATGCATTTTTATAGATATAAATATTAATTTGGTGATGCATCACTCGGCGATCAGGGAAATTCAATTATTAATGAGTTTTGGTTTAATTGGATAAAGTGAAAGCCTTGGATATCATTTCAAGGATCATGTTTGAGCTGTTATTAACTCAGACGTTGTTTCGGTATAAATTCAACAAACATCTTGAGTTGGGGGCTATACTTGTAGGCCATGCCTTTTTTCTTAGGAGTTTAAATAGAAGATTTATCAAAGCCAATATGTAAAGCACTTCCCAAATATCATAAGATGTCGAGGAAATTCAAGGCGACGATTCAAGATGGAGAGTGCTTGGGGGCTACTGTGGGATGTATGTACCCGGGATACCTAACCACTCGGCCATATGGCCGAGTGGGCCAGGGGTTTAGTTTTAGATATATTCGGCTTAGAGATATTTATGTAGATATTTGTTTGAGTAAGCCGCAAGTTAGGTTTACAGATATGTTAGTTAAATAGAATCTATTGTAACCGACTGCCCTTTGGATATACAGGGAGGGTAGGGGGCCTTCGTCGAGGGGCAGACTCATATTGGAACCCTAATTCCAGTGTGAACCTTAGCAATACAATAACACCAAATAGGACGTAGGGTTGTTATCCTCCGGGAGGCACGAACCTGTATAAACTCTGCATCATGTGTCCATTGATCTTACTTACTCATACGCATACCTGAATCTACTATCGAGAATATCTCTCGACTAGTGGCAATATACAAGTGACTAGCAATATATACATGAGATGAACAAAGTTGAATTACACAGCTAGCTCTAGGTACATATAACTAATTAGGAACCATGAGCATATAATGGAGAATGAGGAATCTACTGCAAGTTAAGATTAACATCTTTGTATGCATAGTACAAATGCTGAATTTATTCCTATCTTTATCTAAATGTAGATATAAGGCAATGTTCATATGAAATTTCCTAGGTTAATTATTATGTGTATTCAACAGCAAAAAGCATACTGATGGTGATCAAAATTTTACATGGAATTTTATAGTGATGTACAACTACATAAGGAACAGGAACACCAAATTTCAGTAATAAATTCCTAGTAGATAATTCATATAAATTCATTTACTAAAAATGAATATTATGCAATAATACTAAAAATATGCATATAAATGGAAATGTGCCTTTGTAGAAAGTTTAGATATGCCAAGAGATGCTCACTGAACAAGTTTCATGAATTTACCACTTATATATATTTACTTATGAATTTATTAAGCAAATTAGGGTTGTAACTTTAGGGATTTAAATATATTTTTTACTGCATGACCCTGGTCCTCAAGTTACTTTTCTTGTAAAGGGGGATTTTAGGAGTTGAAAAAAATTTGTTTCACATTTTTAGGGATTTTATATTTTGAGTTATTGAATTATGAAGTTTAAAGCAGAGATTACTACAAATTACAAAATTGCCACTGGCAATTTCAAATCTCCCCACGCGCATGTAGCGGCGCTGCGGCTCGGCTGGCTTGCCGGCCGTGATCGGTGGTGGGGCTTGGGACTTTGTGCTGCTCTACGCAATCAGTGACTCACGAGGGTCACGTGGGTGGTGGTGGTCGGAGCTAGGATGGCCGGAGCGCTGCCGGTGACGAGCGACGCTGATGCGCGGCGGCGGGCGATGGCAACAGGCGCGCACAGGGGCTAAGCCAGCAAGGAAGAGGGTCTAGAAGCATCACCTTGGTGCCACGATGCTCGCCGAAGGGTTGGCTGGCGTCGAGGTGGCCGGGAGGGGGGGTCGTCACCGTGACCCTCCTCCGCGGCGGTGGACCGCGCCAAATTATTTGTACCAATATAAGCCAAGACAAAAAGTAAGGCTCAAAACAATACACGAACATGTCATTAGTAATTAAAGACACCACTTATAAAGAACACCATTGAACAACTTTCCACTAACATATAATCCAACACTAAACAACAACAACAACAACAAAGCCTTTTTATCCCAAGCAAGTTGGGGTAGGCTAGAGATGAAACCCATGGGAACCCAAAAAAGAAGAGAAAAAGGAACAAAAATCAAAAGAAAGAGAAGAAAGAGGAAAAAAAAGAAAAGAGAGACAAAAACAAAAGGAACAAAATCCAAACAAAAGAAAAAAAAGAGTAAGCAAAGAAGGAAGAAAAAAAAAGATCACGGTTCCGGCACGTCTATTGCTAGTCTCCAAGCGCTCCTACCCATAGCTAGCTCCTTAGGGATATCCCACGCCTTCAGCTGTCTCTTAACTGACTTGTCCCAAGTCAAGTTAGGTCGGGCTCTACCTCTCTTAACATTAACATCTCTCTTTAGAACTCCGCTACGCTCCGGCGCCTCCGGAGGCCTCCGTTGAACATGTCCGAACCATCTCAACCGATGTTGAACCAATTTCTCCTCGATAGGTGCCACTCCTATCCTGTCCCGGATATCTCCATTCCATATTCGGTCTCTTCTTGTATGCCCTCAAAACCAACACAACATATGCATCTCTGCTACACTCAATTGTTGAACATGTCGTCTTTTTGTAGGCCAGCACTCAGCACCGTACGACATCGCCGAACAAATTGCCGTCCTATAGAATTTACCTTTTAGCTTTTGTGGCACCATCTTGTCGCATAAGATGCCGAAAGCTTGACGCCATTTCAACCAGCCGGCTGAAATTCTATGCCTAACATCTCCATCGATGTCACTGTCCTTTTGTAACATCGATCCTAAATAACAAAACGTATCCTTCTTGGCCACCAATTGTCCATCAAGGCTAAAGTCTCCATCCTCATGTCTAGTCACGCTAAACTCGCACATCATATACTCGGTCTTGGCCCTTCTAAGTCTGAATCCCTTGCACTATAATGTGTGCCTCCACAGCTCCAACTTCCTATTAATCCCAGTTGAAGGACCGAGAAGGCGACCAGAGGGGGGTAAATGGGAGCCAATCAAAATTCTCCAAGAGAACTTGGCCTATATTCCAAAAACAAGCCAAGCCAACCTCTGAAATGATCACCAAGACTACACACACCAACTAGTGGTGTACTAGCCCTAGGAGTGAACAACCACAGAAAGAAATATAGCGGAAACAAAAAGGAAACAGTAGAGACTCGAGATAGTAAAAAATCTCACAAACTGCACCTTACTGAACCACCACCGGTAGTGCCGATCAGGACCATTGGCAGTGCCGGTTGACCCATCGGCAGTGCCAATCTGGCCCATTGGCAGTTTCGGTGTGGGGTTCTGAGACCCACCGGCAGTGCTGGTCCTGGTCGTCGGCAGTGCCGATCGACCCCGATAGAACAACAGAAACTTTCGGGAATTTGACAAATCTTCTCCAAACCCTAACCAAACGAACTCCAAATGATGCAATCTTTGGACCAGTGAATCCTCATCACATCACTACCGTAATCCTAGAAAATCATCTTAATTGGCTCAAGAAATCAACATGAATTTTAGATCTTGTGCCAAGAACACCAAAAGGGTGAAACTTGGGAAATCCTTCAAATCGAAGGTGCTAGAGCTATTGATTCGGTCAAGGATCCATAGAGGATTGTTCTAGCTCATCCTAGCAACAAGTTTCTCAAGAAATCCGAGCCAAAAACTTGTCCAAAAATGAGATAAAAAATCACCATGAAAATATCTCCGAATTTAAGAAAAACGGAATTTCGGGATTCAAGTGAAGAGGGAAATCTTGAGCACGAAAATACTTCTCATATCATAGAAAGGTGCTTACAAGATCCATAGGTACAAGGCTAGGAAGCCACCCTCTTCCTCCCACTATTTGGAAGAGCAAGAGATGTCTCTCACACACCCTTTCCTCTCCTCTAAAACATGAAGTCCTCTCCTAACACTTTGAATAGAGTCCTAACACAAGGCTAATGAAAGAGAGAGGCACCTCTCCCACTAGCCACACCTCTCCTTATATAGGCCTAGGTCTATTGTCCACATGACCGCTCTACCCTTGACCTACATAACACACCCCCCTACCACTAGGGGCATAACCGTCCATCTTTTTCCTCATCACACGAATGCCATCGGACGCTTCACGTCTTTGCTCAAGACAGAAAGCATCAAAAGAGGAGTTCTTGAACTCGGTGCCATTATCACTACAAATCGCTTGTAATGCACCAGGGAGTTCCTTGAACAACCTCAAAGCTAAGCTCCGAAAGTGATGAAACACTTCATCCTTGCTCTTCAGAAAGTAGACCCAAGAGTAGCGAGAATAGTCGTCAACAATCACAAGAACATACCACTTCCCACCCCCCGAATAAACCCGAGAAGGACCAACAGTGTCCATATGAGGCAACTCTCCAGGGTGTTCAGTCATCACCAAATTTATTGGTGGATGAGAAGCGGCAATCATTTTCCCATGACGACACGGAGCACAAACCAAATCCTTATCAAATTTGAGATTAGCACAATCCTCAGATCAACCCTAGGCTAGTCAAGCGACATAGCAAGTCAAAGCTCATGTGACCCAGTCTCCTATGCCATTTCCAAAGCTCAGAAGAAGATTGAGCAAACAAGCACTTGTGAGAACAAGGAGAACCAGCAAAATCAGCCTGAAAAACTCTGCCAATATGAGAAATCCCACAAACCAAGGAACCATTTGAATCAAGAACACAAGAAGCATTGGACTTAAAGCACACTTAAAAACCAACATCAAGAAGCTGAGAGATAGAGAGGAGGTTGTACTTGAGATACTCAACCAAACCAACATCCTTGAGAGTGAATTTTTCATTTACCTTTACCATGCCTCTTGCCTTCACTCTCCCTCTCTTGTCATCTCCAAAGGTCACATAATCCCGCCGCTTTAGGGGAGTGTGGCTGGAAAACCACTTTGCATCTCCAGTCATGTGGCGCGAACACCCGGAGTCCATCAATCATTTGTTCTCCAAGCCTCCACCTGCTGCCTACAAAGAACGAGAAGGAAAAGTCGTGGCTTAGTGCTAGGGTTAGTCAAAAGAGATTTGGGAACGTAGCACTTAACCATACGACCGGTAGTAGTCATCACAGTTCTTTGCACATTGTCATTTGAACGCATAGGACGAGAACCATGATGGGAAAAACGTGGCCTGTCAAAGCGTCTCGACTCAAACCTTGGGTTGTGAGGATAGAAATCATCAATGTGAAAGCCAAATCCACACGAATGACGCTCACCACGATAGGGAAAACGTAGGGCGCGAAAGCGCTGCTGCGCAAAGCCTCTATTTCATGAATCAAAGCCATATGAGGAATAACCCTATCCACGTTAGGCACGAGAAAAAGAGCGAGACTGAAAATCAAGAAAATCATCATAAAAAGCATCCCTAGTCAACTCAGCTTGCTTCCTCTCAATCCTCTTACGCCTATAACAGAATTCATCCAAGCGGCCCTTGCGACCACAAAACATGCAAATGTAGACACCCTTAGGATTAGGCTTGGTTTGCATTGCAGGTTTGGGTTTTGGCTTCTCTGTTTGCTTTGGGTTGAAGGAGGGTTTGGGATTGGGTGGATAGTATGTGTCAGTGGGTTTGATGGTGTTTTCCTCATCCTTGTAGCTGGAGCTAGCTACAAACTTACCCACATTCTCACTCTCCTTGTCACACCTCTCAAATCCTAAGCCCAAGTTATAGGTTGTCCTAGAAGCACTCTCCTTGACTCTTGCCAAATCACTCTCAATCTTTTCCTCGCTCACTAGGGTTCTCTGGAGCCTAGAAACAAGGTAGTCATTTTCCTGAACTAGAACTTTTTTTCTTCCCTAGTGATTACTAGCTTGTCCTTGAGGGTGACACACACTTTTCACGGATGTGGAAGAAATTTCGAGCAAGTCTCATTAAGCAACTTGGACTCAAACTCTTTGACTTTGAGAGACTGAGCTTCCAACTCATCTATGAGCTTGGGGCACTTCTGACATGCACCCAAAAGAGTTGGTCTAGCTTTGAACTCATCAAGGTCCTCGAGGGTACTCTCAAGCTGACTTACAACTTGAGCATGCACACTCTCTCTCTGTGCAAGATCACTCATCACAACTTGACAAGACTCACACTCTACAATCATGTCATCCTTAGCAAGCTTAGACCTAAGTGAAGCAATTTCAAAATCAGCACTCTCCAACTTAGACTTAAGCTCTCTACTCTCACGAACAGCACTATGAAGCTTATCATCTTGCAAAAGCAGAACATAGCGCAAATGATCAAGTACAGAAGAGAGCTCAACAAGAGTAGGAGGTACCTCACTTGTGTCAGAGTCAGATATAGAGTCGATGTCGTGGTCGTTCTTTGCCATGAAGCAAAGCCCGGTGAGTCATCCTTCCTCTTGACTCGTGGCTTTTCAACCTCCTCCTCCGAGCTTGTAAGGCCTTCGCTTGATGTGAGGTCGACATCGCTAAAGGCGGCAACGCAGGCGCGTGCAATGGCCTTGGCAAACTTCTTGGAGTTCTTGCCCTTCTTGTAGAAGCGGTTCTTCTTCTGCTTGAAGTCTTCAGTGTTATTGTCATGGTACCCGGCCTTGTTCTTCTTCTTGGGACAATCAACGATGAAGTGTCCCGAGGCACCGCACTCAAAGCAGGTTCTTGAACCACCTCCTCTTCTCTCCTTCCGATTGTTGTAGAACTTCCTGAACTTCCTTGTGAGCAAGGACAGCTCCTCGTCAGGAATGCACTCCATCTGTTCATCAGAAGCTGCAACAAGAGAAGACAAAGCAAACTCCAAGGAAGACTTGTCAAGTGAGGGGTTAGTTCCATAAGAAGCATAAATGTGATCACCCTTCTGAGAACTAGAAAGCAAAGCCATGCTAGAAGCAGGAATAGCAAGATTAGGACGAGATTTCCTAGACAGTTCATGAGATTTCAGCTTGCTATACAGTTGCTCATAGTTCAGGGTATTGAATTCAGCAGTTTCTTCTAGAGCAGCAATTTTAACCCCTCAAACATTTTCATCAAGTGAGTACAGCAGTTGCTTAGCTCTATCATTGTCATTGTACACAAGGGTACCACAAGCCCGCAAGTTTCACACAATTGCCTCAAACCGACGAAAAGTGTCATCTAGTGACTCGCCTGGTTTTTTGAGCAAAGGTTTGGTACTGTCTATTGTAAGAATCCTTATGCATAGACTTGACCTGGTTGGTACCCTCATGGTAAGTGCAGAGCTTAACCCAAATAGCATGAGCAGTGTCAAGGTGTGCAACCCTATCATGTTCACTCCTACCAAGTGCAGAGAGTAGAATATTGATAGCTTTAGAGTTGTTCACATACCTGACTAACTCACCTGCAGAAGCAGTGATCAGGTCTTGTGGTATAGCATACTCCTGATCAACAGTCTCCCAAATTGCACGTCCTTGACTCAGCAGATACGACTTGGTCCGTGACTTCCAGTAGGGGAAGTTCCCTCTATCGAACATTCACTGCTTGACAGCACGCTTCTCTATGTCGCCTTTAGATCACAAAGCCGATGAAGATCAACTAGTGATCAAACTGGCTCTGATACCAGTTGAAGGACCGAGAAGGCGACCAGAGGGGGGGGGGGGTGAATGGGAGCCAATAAAAATTCTTCTCAAGAACTTGGCCTATGTCCCAACTACAACCCAGACCAACCTCTAACCAAGTCACCAAGATTACACACACCAACTTGTGATGTGTTAACCCTAGGAATGACTCAAACCAAAAGAACACATAGCGGAAGCACAAAAGAACCAAAAACAAAAACAAGGAAGGTCCAAAAGGTCATAGAACAGAGCCTAACGGAAGTTCCATGGTACCCGACGGAAGTTCCGTGGTGCCCGATGGAAGTTCCTTCAATTACGGAAGTTCCGAGCGACGGGAACACTGTCACTCACAGAAGTTCCGTGGTTCTTGACGGAAGTTCCGTCACGGTCACAGATGTTCCGTCACGGTCAAAACAGCAGCTCCGTTTGGGAAAGAAAATTACCAGAACCATATCAAACGAACTCCAAAAATCACGAAATATGGACCAGATGATCACGACCCTCCTCTAAAGAGATCCACTCCAAAAACAAAAGGAATCATCATGAATTTCAGATCTTGTGCCAAGAACACCAAAAAGGGGAAACATGAGAAATCCTTCAAATCGAAGGTGCTAGAGCTATTGATTCGGTCAAGGATCCATAGAGGATTGTTCTAGCTCATCCTAGCAACAAGTTTCTCAAGAAATCCGAACCAAAAACTCATCCAAAAGTGAGATCGAAACTCACCATGAAAATAGCTCCGAAAATAAGAAAAAGGGAATTTCGGGACTCAAGTGAAGAGGGAAATCTTGAGCACAAAAATACTTCTCATATCATAGAAAGGTGCATACAAGATCCATAGGTACAAGGCTAGTAAGCCACCCTCTTCCTCGCACTATTTGGAAGAGCAAGAGATGTCTCTCACACACCCTTTCCACTCCTCTAAAACATGAAGTCCTCTCCTAGCACTTTGAATAGATTCCTAACACAAGGCTAATGGGAAGAGAGGCATCTCTCCCACTAGCCACATCACTCCTTATATAGGCCTAGGGTCTATTGTCCACACGACAACTCTACCCTTGACCTACATATCACACCCACCTACCACCAGGGGCCCATCTTTTTCCTCATCACCCAAATGCCATCGGACGCTTCACGTCTTTGCTTCATCTCAAAGCAAGCTCCGTGATGGTGCCACGTGCAACACCAACCACCGCCACCGGTTTTGAGGCCCAAACCGGGAAACCACCTTGCACGCTTCTTAAAGCATGACTTCTCAATGTTGACGCATGTCACCTAGCCCCGTGATCCTGACCACCGGCAAGTCTCTCCCAGTCCCTGTCCATCGGGCCCCCTTGTCACTTGCACCGGCATCCCGTTCGCCTTGACTTGGTCAACATGTCATCTTCATCACCACCACGGTTTTGAGGCTCAACCGCGAAACCGTCCGTGCTTCTTGCCTCTCCACGTGTACGGTGTGGATCACCTAGCATCCCGATCGTCTGGCCCCAGGTTCCCTACTTGTGCCCGATCCTCTCGCCGTTGACCGTCAAGTTGACTCCAGTGACCTACACATCATGAGACAAGCAAACACATTTCCCATCTCCTGCAATATCACCAATATCTCCAACAACTCCGGTTAGTCATAACAATGATATGCAAACCCATGTAATCCCTGAATTCCTGCATTTCAACTCAAACACCAAATCTGCTCAAGTCAATTACTCATCACATATATTGCAAACCATGGCACATATCCACATGGTTTCTTAGAAACACTTCATCCTTGCTATCAAGAAAGTAAACCCAAGAGTAGCGAGAATAATCATCAACAATCACAAGAACATACCACTTCCCACCTGCCGAACGAACCCGAGAAGGACCAATAGTGTCCATGTGAAGCAACTCTCCTAGGCGTTCAGTCATCACCAAACTGATTGGTGGATGAGAAGCGGCAGTCATTTTTCCATGACGACAAGGAGCACAAACCAAATCCTAATCAAATTTTAGCTTAGGCAATCCTTGAATCAAACCTAGGCCACTTAAGCGACATGACAAGTCAAAGCTCATGTGACCTAGTCTCCTATGCCATTTCTAGAGCTCAGAAGAAGATTGAGCAGACAAGCACTTGTGAGACCCAGAAGAACCAACAAAATCAGCCTGAAAAACTCTGCCAATGTGAGAAATCCCACAAACACAAGGAACCACTCGAATCAAGAACACAAGAAGCATTTGACTTAAAGCGCACTACCAAACCAACATCATGAAGCTGAGAAACAGAGAGGAGATTGTACATGAGATACTCAACCAACCAAATCCACACGAATGATGCTGATCACGATGGGGAAAATGTGGGGCACCAAAACGTTGCTACGCAAAGCCTCTGTTTCATGAATCAAAGCCATATGAGGAATGACCCTATCCACGATAGGCACGAGAAAAAGAGCGAGGCTAAAAACCATCAAAATCATCATAAAAGGCATCCCTAGTCAACTCAGCTTGCTTCCTCTCAATCCTCTTACGCCTATAACAGAATTCATCAAAGTGAACCTTACGACCACAAAACATGCAAATGTAGACACCCTTAGGATTAGGCTTGGTTTGCATTGCAGGTTTGGGTTTCTGCTTCTCTGTTTGCTTTGGGTTGAAGGAGGGTTTGGGATTGGGTGGATAGTATGTGTCCATAGGTTTGATGGTGTTTTCCTCATCCTTGTAGCTGGAGCTAGGTACAAACTTACCCACATTCTCACTCTCCTTGTCACACCTCTCAAATCCCAAGCCCAAGTTATAGGTTGACCTAGAAGCACTCTCCTTCACCCTTGCCAAGTCACTCTCAATCTTTTCCTCACTCACTAGGATTCTCTGGAGCCTAGAAACAAGATAGTCATTTTCCTGAACTAGAACTTTCTTTTCCTCCCTACTGATTACTAGCTTGTCCTTGAGGGTGACACACACTTCACACGGATGTGGAGAACTTTCGAGCGAGTCACATGAAGCAACTTGGACTCAAGCTCTTTGACTTTGAGGGATTGAGCTTCCAACTCATCTGTGAGCTTGGGGCACTTCTGACATGCACCCAAAAGAGTTGGTCTAGCTTTGAACTCATCAAGCTCCTTGAGGGCACTCTCAAGCTGACTGGCAACTTGAGCATGCACACTCTCCCTCTCTGCAATATCACTCATCACAGCATGACAAGACTCACACTCAGCAGCAGTATCAGCACAAGCCAGCTTAGACCTAAGCGAAGCAATTTCAAAATCAGCACTCTCCAACTTAGACTTAAGCTCTCTACTCTCACGTACAGCATTGCGAAGCTTATCATCTTCCAAGAGCAAAACATTGCGCAAATGATCAAGTTCAGAAGAGAGCTCATCAAGAGTGGGAGGTACCTCACTTGTGTCGGAGTCGGATCCAGAGTCGGTGTCGTGGTCGTTCTTTGCCATGAAGCAAAGCCCGATGAAGTCATCCTTCCTCTTGACTCGTGGCTTCTCAACCTCCTCCTCCTAGCTTGTGAGGCCTTCGCTTGATGTGAGGTCGACATCGCTCAAGGTGGCAATGCAGGCGCGTGCAATGGCCTTGGCAAACTTCTTGGAGTTCTTACCCTTCTTGTAGAAGCGGTTCTACTTCTACTTGATGTCTTAAGTGTTGTTGTCGCGGTACCTAGCCTTCTTCTTCTTCTTGGGACAGTCAGCAATAAAGTGCCCCTGGTCACCGCACTCGAAGCAGGTTCTTGAACCACCTCCTCTTCTCTCCTTCCGGTTGTTGTAGAACTTCCTGAACTTCCTTGTGAGCAAGGACAGCTCCTCATCAGGAATGCACTCCATCTGTTCATTGGAAGCTGCAACAAGAGAAGACAAAGCAAACTCCAAAGAAGACATGTCAAGTGAGGGGTTAGTTCCATAAGAAGAACAACTGTGATCACCCTTCTGAGAACTAGAAAGCAAAGCCATGCTATAAGCAGAAATAACAAGATTAGGAAGAGATTTCCTAGATTGTTCATGAGATTTCAGCTTGCTATATAGTTGCTCACAGTCCAAGGTATTGAATACAGCAGTTTCTTCTAGAGCAGCAATTTTAACCCCCGAAACATTTTTATCAAGTGAGTACAGCAGTTGCTTAGCTCTATCATTGTCATTGTATACAAGGTTACCACAAGCCCGCAAGTTGCACACAACTGCCTCAAACCTACAAAAGGTGTCATCTAGTGACTCGCCAGGTTTTTATGCAAAGGTTTGGTACTGTCTATTGTAAGAATCTTTACGCATAGACTTGACTTGGTTGGTACCCTCATGGTAAGTACAGAGCCTAACCCACATAATATGAGCAGTGTCAAGGTGTGCAACCCTATCATATTCACTCCTACCAAGTGCAGAGAGCAAAATATTGATAACTTTGGAGTTGTTCTCATACCTGACTAACTCAGAAGAGAGCTCATCAAGAGTGGGAGGTACCTCACTTGTGTCGGAGTTGGATCCAAAGTTGGTGTCATGGTCGTTCTTTGCTATGAAGCAAAGCCCGGTGAAGTCATCCTTCCTCTTGGCTCGTGGCTTCTCAACCTCCTCCTCCGAGCTTGTGACGCCTTCGCTTGATGTGAGGTCGACATCGCTCAAGGTGGCAACGCAGGCGCGTGTAATGGCCTTGGCGAACTTCTTGGAGTTCTTACCCTTCTTGTAGAAGCGGTTCTACTTCCGCTTGAAGTCTTCAGTGTTGTTGTCGCGGTACCCAGCCTTCTTCTTCTTCTTGGGACAGTCAGCAATGAAGTTCCCCGGGTCACCGCACTCGAAGCAGGTTCTTGAACCACCTCCTATTCTCTCCTTCCGGTTGTTGTAGAACTTCCTAAACTTCCTTGTGAGCAAGGACAGCTCCTCATCAGGAATGCACTCCATTTGTTCATCGGAAGCTAAAACAAGAGAAGATAAAGCAAACTCCAAAGAAGACTTGTCAAGTGAGGGGTTAGTTCCATAAGAAGAACAACTGTGATCACCCTTCTGAGAACTAGAAAGCAAAGCCATGCTAGAAGCAGAAATAGCAAGATTAGGAAGAGATTTCCTAGACAGTTCATGAGATTTCAACTTGCTATATAGTTGCTCATAGTCCAAGGTATTGAATTCAGTAGTTTCTTCTATAGCAGCAATTTTAACCCCCCAAATATTTTTGTCAAGTGAGCACAACAATTGCTTAGCTCTATCATTGTCATTGTACACAAGGTTACCACAAGCCTGCAAGTTGCACACAACTGCCTCAAACCTATGAAAGGTGTCATCTAGTGACTCGCCAGGTTTTTGTGCAAAAGGTTTGGTACTGTCTATTGTAAGAATCCTTACGTATAGACTTGACTTGGTTGGTACCCTCATGGTAAATACAGAGCTTAACCCACATAGAATGAGCAGTGTCAAGGTGTGCAACCCTATCATATTCACTCCTACCAAGTGCAGAGAGCAGAATATTGACACCTTTGGAGATGTTCTCATACCTGACTAACTCACCTGCAGATGCAATGTTCAGGTCCTGTGGTACAGCATACTCTTGCTCAACAATCTCCTAAATTGCACGTCCTTGACTCAGCAGATACGCCTTGGTCCGCAACTTCCAGTAGGAGAAGTCCTCTCTATTGAACGTCCACAGCTTAACAGCGCGCTTCTCCATGTCGTCTCCGGATCACAAAGCCGGCGAAGGTCAACTAGTGATCAAACCGGCTCTGATACCAATTGAAGGACCGCAAATGTGACTAGAGGGGGGTGAATGAGAGCCAATCAAAATTTTCCAAGAGAACTTGGCCTATATCCCAGAAACAACCCAAGCCAACCTCCGAACCGATCACCAAGACTACACACACCAACTAGTGGTGTACTAGCCCTAGGAAACAGTAGAGACTCGAGATAGTCAATAATCTCACAGACTGCACCTTACTGAACCACCACTAGTAGTGCCGATCAGGACCATTGGCAGTGCCGGTTGGCCCCATCGGTAGTGCTGATCTGGCCCATCGGCAGTGCCAGTGTGAGGTTCTGAGACCCCGACAGAACAACAGAAACTTTTGGGAATTTGACAAATCTTCTCCAAATCCTAACCAAACAAACTCCAAATGATACGATTTTTGGACCAGTGAATCCTCATCACATCATACCCTAATCCTAGAAAATCATCTTAATTGGCTCAAGGAATCATCACGAATTTTAGATCTTGTGGCAAGACCACCAAAAGGGGGAAACTTGAGAAATCCTTCAAATCGAAGGTGCTAGAGCTATTGATTCGGTCAAGGATCCATAGAGGATTGTTCTAGCTCATCCTAGCAACAAGTTTCTCAAGATATCTGAGCCAAAAACTCGTCCAGAAATAAGATCAAAAATCACCACGAAAATAGCTCTGAATTTAGGAAAAAGGGAATTTTGGGATTCAAGTGAAGAGGGAAATCTTGAGCACGAAAATACTTCTCATATCATAGAAAGGTGCTTACAAGATCCATAGGTACAAGTCTAGGAAGCCACCCTCTTCCTCCCACTATTTGGAAAGCAAGAGATGTCTCTCACACACCCTTTCCTCTCCTCTGAAACATGAAGTTCTCCCCTAGCACTTTGACTAGAGTCCTAACACAAGGCTAATGAAAGAGAGAGGCACCTCTCCCACTAGCCACACCTCTCCTTATATAGGCCTAGGGTCTATTGTCCACATGACCACTCTACCCTTGACCTATATAACACACCCACCTACCACCAGGGGCATAACCATCCATCTTTTTCCTCATCACCTGAATGCCATCGGACGCTTCACGTCTTTGCTTCATCTCGAAGGAAGCTCCGTGATGGTGCCACGTGCACTACCAACCACCACCACCGGTTTTGAGGCCCAAACCGGGAAACCGCCTTGCATGATTCTCAATGCACCACTTCTCGATGTTGACGCGTGTTACCTTGTCCTGTGATGCTGACCCCCGGCAAGTCTCTCCCACTCCCTGTCCATCGGGCCCCCTTGTCACTTGCACCGGCATCCCGTTCGCCTTGACTTGGTCACCACACCGTCTTCATCATCACCATGGTTTTGAGGCTCAACCGTGAAACCGTCCATGTTTCTTGCCTCTCCTCATGTACGGTAACGATCACCCTTGATTTCACCCGGCATCCCGATCGTCTGGCCCCAAGTCCCCTACTTGTGCCCGATCCTCTCGTCGTTGACCGCCAAGTTGACTCCAGTGACCTACATATCATGAGACAAGCAAACACATTTCCCATCTCCTGCAATATCACCAATATCTCCACCAACTTTGGTTAGTCATAACAATGATATGCAAACCCATGCAATCCCCGGATTCCTGCATTTCAACTCAAACACCAAATCCGCTCAAGTCAATTACTCATCACATATATTGCAAACCATGGCACATATCCTCATGGTTTCTCACCAGCCCTACTCACGTCGAATAACACCACATCATCAGTAAAGAGCATACGCCAAGTGACATCACTCTGTATTTCTCGTGTGACCTCGTCCATCACCAGAGCAAATCAATAAGGGCTCAATGCTGATCCTTGGTGTAGTCCTGTTTTAATCGGAATGTCATTGGTGTCACCATCACATGTCCGAACAGACGTCCTCGCGTCCCCGTACATATCCTTGATAAGGGTAATGTACTTAGTTCAGACTTTGTGCTTCTCCAAGTCACACCACATGACATTTCTTGGCACTTTGTCATACGCCTTCTCGAGGTCAATAAAGACCATGTGTAAGTCCTTCTTTTGCTCCCGATATCTCTCCATCAATTGTCGCATTAAGAAAATCATCTCCATGGTCGATCTTCCAGGCATGAACCCAAACTGGTTTTGCATCACACTTGTCACTCTTCTTAGGCGATGCTCGATAACTCTCTACCAGAGCTTCATCGTATCGCTCATCAACTTAATCCCACGATAGTTAGTACAACTTAGAATATCTTCCTTGTTCTTGAAGATCAGAACTACTATACTCCTCCTCCATTCTTCCGGCATCTTGTTTGACCGAAAGATGAGGTTAAAAAGCTTAGTTAACCATACTATGGCTCTGGCACCCAAGCATCTCGACACTTTGACGGGATACCATAAGGGCCCATCGCTTTACCACTCTTCATCCCTTTCAAAGCTTCCTCTATGTCTGCCTCCTGAATTCTCCTCACAAAGTGTTTGTTGTTATCATCAAATGAGTCATCCAACTCAAGTATAGGACCCTCCTCCTCTCCGTTAAACAACTTATCGAACTACTCTCGCCATCTATCCTTGATCTCCTCATCTCTCACCAGGAGTCGGTCTACCCCGTCCTTGATACATTTGATTTGGTTGATGTCCCTCGTCTTCTGCTCACGTATCCTAGCCATCCGATAGATGTCCTTCTCCCCTTCCTTCGTGCCTAGTCCCTGATAAATGTTATCATATGCCTGACCCTTTGCTACACTCACTGCTCGCTTTGCAGCCCTCTTGTCTATTTTATAGCCTTCTATGTTGTCTGCACTCTTGTCAAGATGTAGGCGCTTGAAACACTCCTTCTTCTCCTTGATAGCCCTTTGCACCTCATCATTCCACCACCAGGTGTCTTTTGCTTCTTGTTTGTCTCCCCAACTCACGCCAAACACTTCTGAAGCTACCTTTCGAACACATGTTGCCATCTTTAGCCACATGTCATCTGGTCCTTCTCCTTCCTCCGAGAGTCCCTCTCCTAGCATCCTCTCCTTAAAGGTTTGCGCCAGCTCCCCTCTAAATTTCCACCACTTCGTTCTCGCGGTCTTGGTACGTTTGTCCCAGTATACACATACCCGAAAGCGAAAATCCGCCACCACAAGCTTATGTTGAGTGACGACACACTCCCGAGGTATCACCCTATAGTCCAAGCAAGCACATCTGTCCTCCCTCCTTGCAAGGATAAAGTCAATTTGGCTCGAGTGTTGTGTACTTCTAAAGGTCACTAGATGGGATTCCCTCTTCCTAAAGAGGGTATTCACTACCAACATGTTTTCCGGCAATTCTTTGTATATCCTCCCCCTCCTAATTCTTTGTGCAAATTGACACCCATATATATTTTCCGGCATCCAGGTTGCACAGTGCCATGTGATAAACAATTTTGTTCTTTGTCCACAGATTGATTCATAGAAATAGGAAATACACCAAACTGAATAATTAAGCTCTTCTTGCCACTATCATCTTTGTTTAACAAATATTTGCAACTATTGAAAGGGTATATAGTGGAACTGATTTGATGAGCCATGGACTCATCAACGTAGGGTTATTATCCTTCGGGAGGCCCGAACCTGTATAAATCAGCGTCTTGTGTTACCATCATCTCTAGATCTCGCGCATACCCCCGTCCTACATATAAATCCTCATAAATGAACTACCCTATGTGTATTGTCAAAGATTAAGTCTCGACAACACATCATTTAAACAATCATGTTAACTTTAATAACAGTAAGTATGGGATCATGCCAATGACTGACAATTGATTTACAAATGTATGTATATACCTTGGCCTTCACAAGTTCGAATTCTGCATTCAACCCTTCAATGACTGACAACATATGGTGCCCTGATACAGGACTAAAAGTACATAAATGAATATGCTAATTAGTGATATTTGAATTTATTATGTGAAAGTGTCCCTAATAAAGGGTTTGTAGGAACTGTCATTACCTATGTCTTTCTTCCCATCCCTCATTGAAGGAACGAGAAGGCGACCAGAGGGGGGGGGGGGGTTAATGGGAGCCAATTAAATTTCTTAACAAGAACTTGGACTATGTCCCAATTACAACCCGAGTTAACGTCTAAACCGATCATCAAGGCCACACATACCAACTTGTGATGTGCTATCCCTAGGATTGATCAACAACAGCAACGGAACACAACCAAAAGAAAGGAGAACTGCAAGGACTCAAAATAGTCAGAAATGCACACAAGATGAACCTCTCTGCACTACCATCGGCAGTGCAGATCACAGTCATCGGTAGTGCCCGTGTGGGGTTCAGACACACCGGCGGTGCCGGTCCTGGTCAAAAAATGATTCGGGATTAGGCAAAATTTCACCAAAACCTAGTCAAACAAACTCCAAATAATGCGATATTTGGACAAGTCAATCCTCAATACATCACGACCCCAATCCTAGAAGATCCACTCAATTGGTTCAAGGAATCATCACAAATTTCAGATCTTGTGCCAAGAACACCAAAAGGGGGAAACTTGAGAAATCATTCAAATTGAAGATGCTAGAGCTATGTATTCGGCCAAGGACCTATGGGGATTTTTTCTAGCTCATCATACCACCATGATCCTGCAAGAAATCTGCCCAAAAACATGCCCAAAAGTGAGATCGAAAATTCCCACGAAAATAGCTCCAAAAATAGGGAAAAAGAGAAATTCGGGATTTGGGGAGAGAGGAAGATCTTGAGCATGAAAATGGATCTCATATCATTGATTCATCAAGTCAAGATACATGGATACATGGATAGGAAACCACCTTCTTCCTACCACACCCTCTCCTCTCCTCTATTACATGAAGACCTGTCCTGACACTTTGAAATGAGTTCCTAACACAAGGCTAATGGAAAGAAACACCTCTCTCACCAGCCACACCACTCCTTATATAGGCCTAGGGGTTGTCTTAAAGACCATCCTACCCCATACCAACAATGCACTACCACCTACAACTAGGGGCACAACCATCCATCTTTTTCCTCATCACCCGCACGCCATCGAGCCCTTCATGACTTTGCTTCGCCTCGACGCAAGCTCTACAATGGTACCACGTGCACCTCCAGTCACCACCACTGGTTTTGAGGCCCAAATCAGGAAATCACCTTACACGCTTCTCAAAGTGTGACTTCTCGATGTTGATGTCTGTCACCTTATCCCGCGATCCTGACCACCGGCAAGTTTCTTCCGATCCCTGTCTATCGGGCCCCCTTGTCCCTTGCACCGGCATCCCGCTCGGCTTGACTTGGTCAACATGCCGTCTTCATCACCACCATGGTTTTAAGGCTCAACCGTGAAACTGTCCGTGCTTCTTACAGCTCCACGTGTACGGTGTGGATCACACTTGACTTCACCCAGCATCCCGATCCTCCGGTGCCAAGTCCCCTCGTAAGGAACGAAGGCGTACCAAGAGGGGGAGGGGTGAATCGGTAAGCTGCTCACGAATCCAAATACTTCAATTTCACTACTCAGGTCTAACAAGGTAAGGAAACCTAAACAATTTTAGTAGGCCAAGACCCTACAAATGCGGAAACCAATCACACTAGCCAATGCAACCACAAGTCACCCTACTCACTAGAGCACATAAATGCGGAATAGTAAAGAGAGGGTCAAGGAATGCTCATGATTTTTTTCTAAGGTCTCGGAAGGATGGCGCCTTCCCCTAATCCTCATTGGACCACTCCCGCTGGAGTCCTGGTCCCTCCCGCCACCAAGTGGAGTTCTCGCCCACGAGCCAGCAATCCCTCCTCGATTGAATACATGGTGTGCGTCACCGCTGCACAAAGCACAAGCTCGCGTCCCTCGAGAACTTGCCGAAATCCCCGAGCCGGCACGGGCGCTCACTAGCGATGCCCCTTCCAACGGTGGGCTCAAACCGTGTACAAACGTGTGACGACCTTCACAACCGATCATGATAGGCTCGATCATCGACACCTAACCGGTCTAGGTCTCACCATAGACCAAGAGTAACAATCTATATCACGCCCTCAAGGACCATAGCCTTAGATCTGCAAGGTGCTCAAGCTACTCTTCTCTAGCACTCTCAAGATATGCTATATCTCCTCCTACTGCTCTCCTCTTTTCCTCTTGACCTTACCAAATGCTCTCAGGCATTCCACTGGCCAAGAGAGGTCCCCAAGACCCCAGCAACGAAGTTATATAGGCTCCCAACCTCAAATTAGTTGTTGCTCCACGAAATTGCCTTTCTGGACACACTGACCGGACTGTCCGGTCACTGTCTGACCGGGTAACGGCTCTCTCCAGCCGTCGGCTCCTGTGTCCAAGCAATCCCCTTGTACTGACCAGACCGTCCGATTAGTAGACCGGACCGTCCGGTCTGTACAACTATCGGACAAGTCCGACACGTCGGACGTCATCGTCGAACTCCAGGATGCTGGCTTCCTCTCTGCCCCGTGCTTCACCCATACAGACCGGACCGTTCGGTCTCTATGGTCCCTCGCACAGACAGATTCCTCGCTCCTCATTGGAAGTCCCAGACAACTCCGCATAGTGACCATACAGTCCGGTCTCCACTGACCCCTCTGTCCGGTCTCTATGTCCAGAAGCTGAAACTCATCGTCCTTGCTTGACTTGGTTTTCCGGCTTCTCCAAACAGCTCCTTGGCTTCTCCACTACCACCTAGTGCCTGCGATTTCACCGAGCAACCTTGCACATCACCGACTAGACATGACCTAAGAGAATGACCTAGACCCCCTTGATAGTCTAGTTTTTCCTATGGACTCAAAGCCCTAACAACTATTCAAGTGTTCCAAACACTTGCACCATAGCTTGTTCTCTGCTTTGATCCATCTCCATCAACCCTTGGACTCCATCAAGTTCACAAGCCTCCATGCTTGTAGTCATTGTCATCTATCGCCAAGGACACCATCATCCATATGTAAGACAACAGTCGTGTAGATGTTAGCCCACAATTTCATAGTTGTCATCTATCACCTAAACATTCATACCACGGGGATCCAATCATCAATGGTCATGAAGCTTACAATCTCCCCCTTTTTGGTGACTGATGATAACCACTACTTAATTGAAAAACTTTAATGAATAACCGGACTAAACAAGCAACACAAAAATCGAGAGGAACCATAACAACATATAAGAGAAACGCATAAGGTCCTACCCAATCAAACATCATCTAGAGATATAAGGAAAAGAGTGAAGAGCATACTCTAGATGAAACAGGCATGCATGTCATGGCAATATATTGAATGAAAGCATAAGGACATGCAATGCAAGGCATAAATGATGAGATGCAACAAGTTAGCATGGTAATGCATAAGAATTAAAAACAAGCATTCATCATCAAGATATCATACACAGGCATACAAGATAATCAATAAATACAAGCACTGCATATGAGATCAAAATGAGTCAAACACAAGCAAATGAAATCCATGACTCATCATAATCCACGAACAACGAATAACTCCTCAACATAAGAACCAAATGGTCCATCTGCCAAAACCTCATAGCTCCCCCCTAGATAGAAGCTACTCTAAATCATAACAAGATCACACTCCCACTCCCCCTAGACCTAATGTCTCCTCCCCCTTTGGCAACAAGCACCAAAAAGCCAAAAAGGCGGGAAAAGATGAACATCTAAGTGCTCGTGGTCGAAGAAAGTGGTGTAGCGGTGTCCTCTATGGGCTCTGCTCCTGGCTGCTCCTGAAGTGGATCCTGCTATGCTCCCTGAGCCTGTGCCGCCTAAGCATCCAGCTGATCAAAGAAACCAAGTTCTATAGGCGACTCAGACCCGCTATCCTGTGCTGCTGTAGTGACTATAGCAGTCTCCTGAGTTGAAGTCTGGAGTAGTATGAGGTCTGCCATGTTCTACTGAGAGAAACCTCCATGGACAAGTTCCTCTACTGCCTGAGTAGTAAGAGCGGAAACTGTGGCAGTAAGAGGTGGAGCTGAAGCTGTAGCTGTCTCTAGGGCGGTATCGAAGTATGCACGAGAAGTGTGCACAATGTCTAAGAACAGACTCCTGACCGGTACGTGCTACAAGCTGGAATGTCCTACCATCTACGAGCTTGATGAGTGTGAGGGTGAGACAAACAACGCTAACACAGAGAAGGCTGACACGGGAGAGAGCTGTGCTGAAGAGAAAGTTTGTCCTGCTCCTCCTGTCAATAAGACCCCTAAGAGTGACAGTCCGTTGGACTGTGCTGTCATCAGTGTAGTGCAGGGTCCTGGCTGAGTCTGTAGCTGCTGAAACTAAGGAATCACTAAAGGTCATGGCTACTGACCGGCCTACCTCTGAGTAAGCTCCGTCATCTGAGTCACTAGAGCGGAGACAAGGGTCATCTGCTGACGCTAAAGCTCTGCCTGTCCTCTGATCAGCTCCATCATCTGACGTCTGTCCTCTGACACACTCTGTATAAACTCACCCAACCGTCCTGCAAGTGCTGTCACTATGATAGTGTCCTCAGACTGCAAACCTATTGGCTGGGGAGGCGCTCCTGTGCTGGCTGACTCAGGAATCACTGTCTCTGGCTGAGCTGCCTGCTCGTGTAGTACCGGTATCTCCTGCTCCTCCTCTCCTGTGTGCTGGCTGGAGGTGAGTAGCTGGTGGTCACCTTAGGAAAAGTGTCGTACTGCTCCTCCGTCACTAGGTCCATCCTCCTCAAGAGATAACAGATATAGGGCCCGTAGACCAAGTGACGTCTTCCAACCCTCTCAGAAATGACCTCCTCCATCTCTCCAATGAGAAGGTCCTCTCTGCAGCCAAACCTAGGAATGATAGTCCTGGTGACTATCTCTCTCACCACCTTCGCCTATGCTATGAGTCTAGTAGGGACTCTCTGCAGCCAAACACTAGGTCGTCTAAAGGCAGCTTTCCTCCCTGAGGTCTGCGAGGTGGCTCTAGTGTACCATAGGCACTCCTGTAAAGCTGAAAGTCTGAAGCAAGGAGTCCTAGGTTGGCGATCAGATCCTACCTGGTGACTCACTGTGGCTGTCCTCTGATCAAGAACCAGAACTCTGAGCGGTCTCTGGCAACCCACAGCATCGCGTAGAAGTCGAGGACCACGTCCTCCTTGAACCTGAGTGGAGCAATGACTAGCTTAGCTAGTCCTGGCAGGTACGAGAAGTACTGCTCCATGTCTTTGGACATGGCCCTCCTCATGGCCTGGTAGGTGGTGTACTGTTGTGGTACAAGCACCCTGTCTCTGGTCCTCAAGGCCACACAACATCTCAGCCCCTCTCCTATCGTCCTCTGGAGCACCGTCCAGTACCTCTCTCCGGCAGCGGGGTCTCAGGGAATTGGCACCCACTGCTTGATGGACACGAACCAAAGTACCTTAAGGTCCTTTGCAGGAACCTTGAGGATGTCCGTCTCTCTGGCTACCTGTACCAGTCTCTGCAGCCTCCTCGTGCACACCTCACAGGTGCACCTCGGGTCTCCTGCCCGGTGAGCTGTCCTGTAGGGAACAGTCTGCTCTGTCTCCTCCTCTAACTCCTCCTCCTTCTGCCTGGAGGACCCCTGATCTGCAGTTCTCAATGATCTCCCCTGATGGGAAACTGGAGTACGCTACAGCCATGGCGGTGGCACAACTCCGACTGCTAGAGGTGCAGTCCTCTGCCTGGTGCTCCTCCTTAAGCCCTGGTCCTCAGCTGGATGGCTGATCCTTAGACGGGAGCCAGGTGTCCTGCGTGACTGCTCCATGGCGTCCAAGTGTTGAGCCAACCACCGGGCTCTCTCTGACTCTGGATCCAGTCTCGGTCTCTTCTTGGTCTTGGGCTTCTCAGGCATCTTCCACTTGCCCTTATCAAGCCCTGACCCTGCCAACTCCAACTGCTGCTCTGCTGCCACTGCATGCACATAGGTGTAGATGGGATAAGCACAGAGTCCTAATATATCTACAAGTAAAGCACCGCTAGGAAAGAATGCGCAATAGAAACCTTAGCACTGAATGAAGGATATGATCACTAGACAATTATGCAAAGTAACAACAGTGATCATCGACTATGTGTGGCTGGTGCGAGTCATCTAGTGTACAGTCAAATAGTGGCAATAAATCTAACTATAGACTAAACAGAAGACAAACCCTAGACATGCAATTAATAGATAGCCATGGAATTAATTGCAGATTAGGTTGAGCTATTTAATTAATTAATGCAATTAACAGATGGGAATTAGTACTAATTGCATCAATTAACTAACAACTCAACAAGCAGGGCATATATCAATGAATTGGAAGAATTAGCATGATACCCTGGGAGAACTCGACGTGCCGAGAAGAACAAACACCACGGGCTTGCTCCGATCACTGGAAAAGATCAAGGCTTGAGCTTTGCCGGCAATGAAGAGCAAGGAGGAAATAGCAATTGGTAGAGATAAGGCTCGGTGGGGTGTTGCTCGTGGGGGAGGCGATGCTGCTACTCGTGCACACGGGAAAGGAAGTGGAGAAGGCGGCGTTGATCGTCGGCGGTGGCACAGCTAGCTACAGTGGCGGCTTTGGAGGCGCGCGATGGCAAGACCGAGGTGGTGCGACGCGTGCACGGGCGTGGTGTGGGAGCAGTGCGGTCCAGCGGCTTGCACGTGTGAGTGCAGCCCTCAGGCGAGAGCGGCGGCTTGTCGATGACGAGGGATGACGGGTGCTCGGGGAGGCGCGGTGATGGAGTAGGCGGTGGCGGGAGCGTGTTCTCATCGTCGATCGTTAATGAATAAAAGACCAATGATGGTCTGACAAAACTTGACCTAGGTCAAACGTCAGACCAACGGCCGAGATCTCACAGGGATAGATGAACGGTCACAAAGAAAAGTTGAGATCGTGTTTTCAACATAGTGACCGGACGATGTTGTCTATAGACCGGACTGTCAGGTCTACTGGTGAACCATACAGACCGGACAGTCTGGTCAGTAGGACCGTACTGTCTGGTGTCTACGACCAGACTCTCTAGAACTCTACGCCCAATGGGCATTGACCGGACTGTACGGTCCAAAGATCAGACTATATGGTCACTACCAAATTTTTGCTAAATCAAGGAATTTCTCCATTTTCCAAGTGCCCTCGCTAAACACACAAATATACACCGCACTTGGAATATAGAGGGAACTCTCAAACACTCTTTTTCAAATAGTGGCACTCTATGGCCTCATAGTTTTCACAAATGCCAAAAGAAGGATCGAGCAAATAAGAACCAAGGCAAATGAAGAACCAAAGGGTATGTATGAGCCTTAGTCCATGAACCGCAGGAGTAGATTTAACCTCGTAGTTCATAAGAGCTTGCGCAATGGGCATGAAGCACAATCCTTTCCTTTGGTCACATTTATAGAGATGTAATCTCATATAGAGCATGAGGCACAGATATCTCCAAATGTGACAAGCCTCCTTTGTGTTTCCTATATGATGCATGCAACAAACATTTTACATATGCAATAAAAGTAAACATGCCATGTGAATGCAAGCAATATTAAAGAACAAGACACAAAGGAAACCTAACAATGTCAAGTTTGATCCCCCTCCCAAGCTTACTCACTATAAGCCATGCCCTTGCCTTGAGAGAAATCAAACAACCATCTCAAGCACTCCCCCTTGCTTATAGCTATCTTGGATGGGTTAGACATTGACTAACTTTTATGCGTTTTTCTTGTAGTTATTTACGCATGCATGGATGCGAAGCATACTAGTCACAAAGGTGTCCTAATTACCATACAATGCACGAGAAAGAAAAACACACTACAACTACCAAGAACTAACATGGTTACCTCCCTCATGAGTAGATAGGTCATTATGGTCCATGTCACTTGTGGTGGACATCACATGATCTTCATGAAAGCACTCGGTCCACCACCACCACCATCTAGGTCTTGTTCTTGGGCACCCACTTGTATGTAGCCGATCTCTCAAGATCAACAATGCACTTAGGCACCCATATGCTCTTGACCTTCCTCTTCTTGTTTGGTGGTCCCGAAGCCTTACCTCGTGTGAGCCTCTCAAAGCCGTCCATCACCATCTTCCTTTCTTTCTTTGAGCTTGTGATATTCCTTCAAAACTAGTGGCTCAAGAGAAGAAACCTCAATCGAGGTGGTTAGTTCATCACACATAGTAGAAGCATCACTCTTAGATGAACTAGAGGAGGAAGAGGCAAGGTTCTTAACATTGATGGCATCATAAGTGATCTCAAGGGCCTTGTACTTCTCATGAGGCTCTACATGATCACCCTTGAGTTTGTCATAACTCTTGTTTAGGGCATCATGAGATGTGACAAGGTCCTTGATCTGACTCTCAAGCTCACCATCACGGTCCTTAGCCAACTTACACTCTTTTCTTACCACCTCCAACATCTTGGACTTCTTGATGGCGATGTCGCGGGCTTGCTCAAGCATGCTCCACAACTCGGCACATGTGTGCTCCTCATCATCGCTATCATCGCTGCTCTCATCCTCGCTCTCCCCAAGTTGGCTCGCGGCCATGAGGCACGTGGGAGGTGCAGAAAGAGCTCGTGGAGGTGTGGTCTTGACCATGGCTAGACCAGCCACTTCTTCATCACTTGAGGAAGATGACTCAGCACTTGAATTGTGACTTGTCCACTCTCCAACAAGTGCCTTGCGAGAGAACTTCTTCTTGTAGTCTTGAGCTTTGCCTTTGCCCTTGCCTTTGCTCTTGTCTTTGTTGAAGTATCGCTTCTTCTTATGCTTGGCCTTGGGATCTTCTTCTTCTTCTTTACTTGAATCTTGTGACTTGAATGCTTCTTTCTTGGGCTTTGGGCACTCTCGGACAAAGTGATTCTATGAGCCACAATTGAAGCACTTGCCTCTTGACTTGGAACCAAACTTGTTCTTGATGTTCTTCATCTTCCTCATGAGAAGAGCCAAGTCTTCAGTCAAGTCACCCTCATCATCATCTTCTTCATCATCATCCTCAATGATAACCTTCTTCTTGTTCTTCTTGCTCTTGCTAGATTCTTGCTTGTTAGCCGGTAGAGCAAGATTGGATGGTTGAGGATCATCCAACCCCAATTGATAGTTCTTGAAGGTGGTGATCTTGCCAACCATTTCCTTCATGGTCTTGGTCATGAGGTCACCTTGCAAGATGAAGGTGATGATGGACTCGTACTTGGGGACTTTGAATAGCCTCAAGAATCTTCTTATCACCTCGACGGGCTTCATCTTGAAATCATCCCCAAGTGCATTGATCTCCTCCACCAGTACATGAAAATGAGAATAAATAGTGTTAGCTCTCTCATGTGGCAATCTAGTGAAGTGATCATACTTGTTCTTCAGCACATAGTATCTTTCCTCTTTGACATCACTGGTGCTCTCATGGAGCCCCTGAATTTCAGTCTAGATACCATGTGCTGTTGTACTAGTATCTAGCTGAGCAAAAACATCCTTAGAAATGCATGCAAACAAATCATTCTTGACCTTAGCATTACACTTAACATAATCAGGCTCAAGTAGGTTCACATCCGCATCGGACTCGTGAGTGATCGACCATATCTCTGGATCAAAGGACTGAAGGTAGGCTTGCATGCGAGCCTTCCAATAACCATAGTCCTCACCATTGAATATGGGAACATTCCCCGCCTGTCCCGGCATCCTTACTCAAGGCGGTGAAGCCTCAAAGATGAGCACAAGGCTCTAATACCACTTGTAAGGACCGAAGGCGTACCGAGAGGGGGGGGGGTGAATCGGTAAGCCGCTCACGAATCCAAATACTTCAATTTCGCTACTCAAGTCTAACAAGATAAGGAAACCTAAACAATTCTAGTAAGCCAAGACTCTACACATGCTAGTGTTCATGATATAATAAAATGCGGAAGCCAACCACACTAGCCTATGCAAGCCACAAGTTACCCTACTCACTAGAGCACACAAATACGGAATAGTAAAGAGAGGGTCGAGGAATGCTCATGATTTTTTCCCGAGGTCTCGAAAGGAAGGCGCCTTCCCCTAATCCTCGTTGGACCACTCCCGCCGGAGTCCCCGTCCCTGCCGCCACCAAGTGGAGTTCTCGCCCACGAGCCCGCAATCACTCCTCATGTAAAGACACAGTGTGCGTCACCGCTGCACAAAGCACAAGCTCGCCTCCCTCAAGAACTTGCCGAACTCCCTAACTCATCAAAGGCGCTCACTAGCGATGCCCCTTCCAACGGCGGGCTCAAACCATGTACAAACATGTGACGGCATTCACAACCGATCATGATAATCACCGACACCTAACCAGTCTAGGTCTCACCATAGACCAAGAGTAGCAATCTAGATCACACCCTCAAGGACACCCTAGTCTTAGATGTGCAAGACGCTCAAGCTACTCTTCTCTAGCACTCTCAAGATATGCAATATCTCCTCCTAGTGCTCTCCTCTTTTCCTCTTGGACCTTACCAAATGCTCTCAGGTATTCCACTGGCCAAGAGAGGTCTCCAAGACCCCAACAACGAAGTTATATAGGCTCCTAACCTCAAACTAGCCGTTGCTCCACGAAATTGCCTTTTTGCACACTCTGACCAGACTGTCCGGTCACTGCCTGACCGGACCGTCCGGTCACTCTATAACGGCTCTCTCCAGCTATCGGCTCCTCTGTCTAGGCAATCCCCTTGTACTGACCGGACTGTCCGGTCAGTAGACCAGACCGTCTGGTCTATACAACTGTCGGACAAGTCCAACACGTCGGACATTGTTGTCGGACTCTAGGACGCTAGCTTCCTCTCTGCCCCGTGCTTCACCTGTATAGACCGGACCGGCTGGTCTGTAGACCAGATCATCCGGTCTCTATGGTCCCTCGCACAAACAGATTCCTCGCTCCTCGCTAGAAGTCCCAGACAACTCCACATAGTGACCATACAGTCCGGTCTCCACTGACCTTTCTGTCCGGTCTCTATGTCCAGAAGCTAAAACTCGTCGTCCTCGCTTGACTTGGTTTTCCGGTTTCTCCGAACAGCTCCTTGGCTTCTCCGCTGTCACCTAGTGCTTGTGATTTCACCGAGCAACCTTGCACATCACCGACTAGACATGACCTAAGAGAATGACCTAGACCCCCTTGATAGTCCGGTTTTTCTTAGGGACTCAAAGCCCTAACAACTACTCAAGTGTTCCAAACACTTACACCATAGCTTGTTCTCCGCTTTGATCCATCTCCATCAACCCTTAGAGTCCATCAAGTTCACAAGCCTCCGTGCTTGTGGTCATTGTCATCAATTGCCAAGGACACCATCATCCATATGATTTGCAATAGAGTTCAGAGATGATTCCTACAAAGACAACACTCGTGCAGATGTTAGCCCACAATTTCATAGTTGTCATCTATCACCAAAACATCCATACAACAGGGATCCAATCATCAGTGGTCATGAAGCTTACACCCCTACTTGTGCCCGATCCTCTCGCCATTGACCGTGAAGTCGACTCTATTGACCTACACATCACGAGACAAGCAAACACATTTCCCAACTCCTGCAACTTCTCCAACTCAATCACCAACTCTTGTTAGTCAAAACCATAACATGCACAAGCTCATGCAATCCCCAGATTCCCGCTTTTCAACTCAAACACCAAATCAGCCAAAGTCAATACTCATGACATATTGCAAACCATGGCACATATCAACATGGTTTCTCAATCTCCCCCTTGATGAGTACATTGGCAACATCAAGTGCACAAATTTAGAGATTTGAAATACGAAACCGAACAAGCACATCCAAATGGCCAATCCCAAAGAAAAGTTGAAAACAAGCCATCTAGCAAAGTAGGATTCACAAAACCAAGAGTTGGCAAAAAAAAGCTACTTAACATGCAAAGAGTGTGAAAGGCGCAAAAAAGCACTCGGGATCATGATATGCTCTCCCTCAACTTGTGATGGGTCTCATGCAACTTGTGATAGGTCTCATGTAATGCAAAATGGATCATTTGTGATAGATCTCCTGAAGGACCGAGAAGGCGACCAGAAGGGGGGGGGGTGAATGGGAGCCAATTAAAATTCTTCTCAAGAACTTCGCATATGTCCCAACTACAACCTAAACCAACCTCTAACCAAGTCACCAAGATTACACACACACACCAACTTGTGATGTGCTAACCCTAGGAATTACTCAAACCAAAAGAACACATAGTGGAAGCACAAGAGGAACAAAAAGAGAAACAAGGAAGATCCGAGAAATGATAAAACTGAGCTTGACAGAAGTTCCGTGGTGCCCAACGGAAGTTCCGACGTCCCTGATGGAAGTTCTGTCAATCACGGAAGTTCCAGGCGATGGGAGAACTATCACTCATGGAAGTTCCGTGGTTCTTGATGGAAGTTCCATCATGGTGACGGAAGTTCTGTCCTAGCCACGGAAGTTCTGTCCTGGTCAGAATAGCAGCTCCATTTTGGAAAGAAAATTACCAAAACCCTATCAAATGAACTCCAAAAATCATGACATTTGAACCATATGATACTCAATACATCATGACAGTCCTCTAAAGAGAACCACTCAAAAAGCACAAGGACTCATCATGAATTGCTGATCTTGTGCCAAGAACACCAAAAAGGGGAAACTTGAGAAATCTTTCCAATTGAAGGTGCTAGAGCTCTTGATTCGGCCAAGGACCAATAGAGGTTTGTTCCAGCTCATCATAGCACAAAGATCCCCAAGAAATCCACCCCAAAAACTCATCCAAAAACAAGATTAAAAAATCTCTCAAAAATAGCTCCAAAAAATAGAGAAAAATTGAAATTCAGGATTTAGGCATAGAGGAACAACTTGAGCATGAATTTGAATCTCAAATCATTGATTCATCAAGTCAAGATACATGGATAGGTGGCTAGGAAGCCACCCTCTTCCTCCCACTATTTGGAAGAGCAAGAGATGTCTCTCACACACCCTCTCCTCTTCTCTAAAACATGGAGACCTCTCCTAGCACTTTGAAATGAGTTCCTAACACAAGGCTAATGGAAAGAGGCACCTCTCCCACCATCCACACCTCTCCTTATATAGGCCTTAGGGTTGTCCTAAAGACCATCCTACCCCTTACCTATAATACACTGCCACCTGCCACCAGGGGCATAACCGTCTATCATTTTCCTCGTCGACTAAACGCCATCAAGCTAGGTGGTTGTCTCACATAAACCTCTTCCTCTATGAAACCATTTAGGAAAGCACTCTTGACATCCATTTGGTAGAGTCTAATGCCCTTGGAAACAGAAAATGCAAGCAAGATCCTAATGGCTTCTATGCGTGCAACAGGAGCAGAGGTTTTCCCATAGTCTAAGCCCTCCACTTGATTGAAACCCTGGGTAACAAGCCTAGCCTTGGTTCTAAAAACCTCACCATATTCCCCATGTTTGTTTTTTAACACCCACTTAGTTTGTATGACATTGACACTATTGGTCATAACTACGCACCCACTTATATACCGCAAGAGGATGGTGTATGATCGTAGCACTTTTTCCCTTGATTTGATTATTCCAAGGTGTATCATATCCACTGGGATCTTAGGGATTATTAAAGGAAGTTAACATTAGAAGATCTAGTCAAGGCTACTGTCGAGTTCTAGTTGCATGAGAGGAGACTGGCCAGCGCAAAGGTGCGCAAGACAGCAAATCTGCCGTTTGTGCCAATCGGCGCAGAAGTTGAGCCGATCGGCACACTACCGAATATGTGATTGCGCCGATCGGCGTGGAGTTGAGCCAATCGGCACACAAACGAATCTAAGCCAAAGTGCGCCAGACACCTGGTAAGCTTAAGCTGTTAAGTGAGTAGCCAGATATCTACTAGTGAGATCGTAACCAGATAGTCTAATCAAATAGCATCATAATGGTAATTACATGGATCAATGAAAACCTATATGAATAAGACTACCCACCTTTTCGAGCGTCTCTCAATTTATCCCTGCCGAGAGGAGACCCTTAATCGTGTAGGTATCTTACCCTACTCAACTAACCAATAGTGTTGCGCAGGTTTAGTGTTGTCACCGCTAAACCACACTACTAGCATCATCAAGCAACCATAATCAATACAATGTCCGAATACTATCCTGATCACCACAGTCAAGATAATATCAACCTACTTTGCCTAGAACTAAGCAATTGGAATAAGCAGATGCATGATTACATAATCAAGATAGACAAATCACCAAAACCATTATCAACATATTAGATTATCCTTGAGATACATAGAGTGAGATCATCACCGCCAAGATGGCCTACCTTGATGGAGCAACTCTTACTCCAATGGTTCTTGAAACTCAACTAGATATCTATTCTAACGGGGCGAACCCTGGTGGCTCTAACTCACGGATCTGTTGTCCCTCCAACGCCTCTTCTTTTGCGACCAGGGGTTTACAAGTATTTATAAGGGTTCTACTCGTAAAGGACTCGGAATAATCCGGTTGTGCCAATCGGCGCAGGATTGCACCGATCGGCGCAAGCTATGTCTCCTCTGGTTCCTGCTCCAAGTCGGTTCCTTTGTCCTCCATAGCTGCCATGTTGGCCTTTTCCTTCGAGATAAAGTCTTGTACTGCAAGTCAAGATCTTGAAGTTTCATAAATCTTCCTGGCAAATATCTTCAAATGTCTTGCGCAGATAAACTTTCATAAGCATGTGGAGTGGGTCTCAGTCACTTCTGTGGGCCAAAACACCCTTGCGCTGATCGGCTCATGGGTTGCGCCAATCGCCGCACTGGGGTTCTTCAGTGCTTTTCGTTTCTTCTGGACTCCTGCCCTCTTCCAGCATCACTTTAATCACCACTTTTACCTGTTTTTGCAACATAGCTCCAAAACATCGCATATACAAATATATAGGCAAAATCATAGGTAAATGGCCTAAATTGTCATCAATTATGCTCTAATTAGGGTCATATTCACATATAAAAGGGGCACTTAGGGAGTGCCAACAGTTCCCCCATAGTTAAACCTTTGCTCGTCCCGAGTAAAGTAATAGAAAGAAAAATTAAAGAACCAACTCTCTCTATCATAAAAGATATCTCAAATTAGCAAATGTTGAGCATTGTCCTATCGTGGTGTATTTCATATTGGTATTCAGCAAAATAGTTCAAATATGGGCATAAAGCTTTAAAGTTTCTCCCCAAAGCAAAGGATCATGTCCAACTCGCAAAATACAACTTGTCCACACATGAAAATCACTTAAAAGATTGTTGTGAACATAAAGAATCTATCTTCCAAATAATACATAGCAACAACTCATCTTTCAAATCACTCAACCTATATCTACATCATAATGATCAAATAATATTTGTGTAAGACTTATATGAGTAGCTTGGTGAGGTAATTCAAGGATTGCAAACATAAACCAACAATATATTGCAAAGCTAGGAGATTATTCTTTACTGGAATTACAGAAGCTTAACAAGATGGCTATTTTAGAAAGAAAAATTTAAGAATGGACTCAAACTTTGGATGTGTGGACATGTGCATAGCAAAAATTTGATCTTGGAAGAAAAAGGAACTCCCATTATGAGATTGCACATGGTTGGAATGATTCATGGCTATATTAAAATGAATTTCGAGAATGAGTATGTCATATACCATCCCCCCACACTTAAAATTTTGCTAGTCCCTTAGCAAACAACAGAGCTTTTCCTCTCTCTTTTTAACCCTTTTTTTTAACTCTACTACGCCGATCAGCGCCTGCAGTGCGCCAATCGGTTCTCAACCCGAACACCAATCACTTGTTGGTATTTGATTTGTTTGGCTTCAATATTTATTCTAGAATTAAATATAGCCAAAAATATAGGATGTGGTCAAGGAATTATATTCAACAAGATATTTTGGGTTTATGGTGGAATACTCAGCGGAATTGAATTTTTGCATGAGTAATTCAAGGCTTCAAAAAGATACACAAAGATTTGGCCATCTTAGTAAAGTTCATACCAACAAGAATTAAATCCTAACCGAACTCAACCATCAGTTTAATGTTTATCTATATATCAAAAGGCTCATGAGTATTGCTCAAAATATGGCATTGATTGGTAAGGATCTTGAAAACAATAAATTCTATTGTTCACAACATGAAAATTTATTTATAAAAAGATTGGTACTAAGTTATCATCACGAATTGGACAATGCAAAATGAAGCACATGGGTACTCAGAATTGCTCCACATAAAACATATTTGCCGAATAATTGATAAGTGTAAGTTCGAATTTTATTCAATGCTCAATATTATTTGGTCTTCATCGACATTTTTCAAGAAAGGATAAGTACATCAATTCTCCTAAAAGAGCATAACCGCCACCATTATATTCAGATCGAAACTCGAATACATGATGATTTTGCACACACTTGCATGAAAATAAAACTACTACTAACACACTTGCATGAAAGTAAACACACTCGATACATGGTTTCCCAAACCGCTCACACACACATAATCAAATAAGGAAAACGATTGCAAAAGATAAAAGAAAACACAAACCGAGAAACCGATACATGTGCCATCTTCTAGGAACTTCTAGTCAAGCGGAGGTGGAGACGGTGGCTGATCGTAGCCATAGCACCGTGCCTTGAGTCACTCAAACTCCTCCACCATCACTTCGTGGTTGTTCCTCTATTGGTACGTGGCATCCTCCACATGCTCAATGTGATGCATGTTGTTGTCGAGGTACTCCTGCATGGGCACAAAGAAATCTGCACCGGGCACTGGAGGCACCACAGGTACCCTTCCTTGGTACCTGTAGTCAACGCCCGCACTGAAGTAGGCGGCGCCGAACGGTGATGTGGATAAGGGTTCCCGATCTTCCGAAAGATTCTGGATACGTTGATTTGGTCGGAGGCGACACACAAATCGATCCGGCTTCAGAACAGCACGTTCTAAACCCCGCAATCACAGCACGAAGTCTCCTCTGGTTATCAACCATCCTAAAATGATTGACCTCGTCGAGAAGGCTAATCCCTGCCTGTGAATCAAGAACACAAGCAAGAACAAAGAAGAAGGCAACACAATTGCAGATGTATTATGAATCTCACGAAGTTGGGGTCTCACAAACCGTGATGACGGTGAAACTGTTATGAACGGAATAATCTAAGCAAAACCCAAACCCTAATGCTACGGCGGCGGCTGTATATGAAGACCCTAGGGTCGTGCAAGACCCTCTGGACGCACCCCTAATTGGGCTCAACTAGATACAAAGCCCAAAGGCCAAAAACAGGCGATGTAGCACCGAAACAGATCCTGGACCCTCCATTGTTTCGACTATTCCCGATGACTCCGGATGAATTTTGATATGAGACCAACGGTATTGGAAAGGTCTTCTTCTTATCTTTCCGTGCATATGTAGAACATCCAAATCCGAGTCCGTATGCGTCCTGGGCATCTGTTTTAGTGCAGACTGGTCCTGAACCCCGAAACGGACTCGAAGTCGATTTTAGTTGGGCCTCCACCTTGGCTTCCACGTCCTTGCTGGTCCTCCACGTCTCCAAGTCCTTCTCCCATCATCTCCTGGTCCTCTCCATGGTTCCTAATTACAATATAATCATTAGGTAGCAAACCATTCTCAAAAGTGACCTATAATGAAGAACGTAGGAACGAGCTGACCTCTAAATTTAGTCGTCGTGCACGAGCTCTAGTCATTAGACCTTGCAAGTCCAGAATTGGAGGAGTGTTGCATGTATCCTTAGGAGTGATGTCCTCATCATCCTCCCCCTCTTGAAGTGGAGTCGTCCTCGACTCAAGCTCGTTCTCTTCTCCCAAGTATGATTTTAAATCTAAAATGTTAAAAGTAGGACTAACCCCGACCTTGGGAGGCAACTCAAGTTTGTATGCATTATCATTAATCTTCTCAATTATTTTGAAATGACCATCAGCTCTAGGCATTAATTTAGACTTTTGCAAATCTGGAAATCTATCTTTTCTCAAGTGTAACCATACTAAATCTCCTACATCAAGTTTTACTTCTTTTCTACCTTTACTACCAGCCATTTTATACTTGCCATTCATCTTTTCAATGCTAAGTCTAGTGGTCTCATGCATTTTCAAAATAAATCAGCACGTTCCTTAGCATCAACATGAACTCTCTCATGAATAGGTAGAGGAAGTATATCAAGTGGAGTACGGGGATCAAAACCATACACTACCTTGAAAGGACTTACCTTGGTAGTAGAATGTGTTGTCCGATTATATGCAAACTCAACATGAGGCAAACATTCTTCCCATTGCTTCAAATTTTTCTTCAAAATAGCTCTCAACATAGTACCCAAAGTGCGGTTCACCACCTCAGTTTGTCCATCAGTTTGTGGGTGACAAGTTGTAGAAAACAACAACTTTGTACCCAACTTATTCCAAAGCGTGTGCCAAAAGTGACTCAAGAATTTTGCATCATGATCTGAAACAATAGTAGAAGGCATACCATGCAAACGTACAATTTCTTTGAAAAAGAGATCAGCAATATAACTAGCATCATCAGTCTTATGACATGGTATAAAGTGTGCCATCTTAGAAAATCTATCCACAACAACAAAAATACTATCACTCCCCCTCTTAGTCCTAGGCAGTCCTAAAACAAAGTCCATAGAAATATCCGCCTAAGGAATAGAAGGAACAGGAAGTGGCATGTATAAACCATGTGGATTATAGCGAGACTTAGCTTTTTGACATGTAGTGCAGCGAGCAACAAAGCGCTCAACATCTTTCCTATCCTTGGCCAAAAGAAGTGTGTGCCCAAAATATCCTCCATCTTCTTGGCACCAAAATGACCCATCAATCCACCTCCATGCACCTCCTATAACAACAAAAAAACGAACGGAACCAACTGGAATGCATAGGCGGTTAGCTCTAAACAAGAATCCATCATTCAACACAATTTTATTCCATGCATGACCTTCTTCACAATGCAGCAATACGTCCTTAAAATCAACATCAGCAGCATATTGTTCTTTAATTGCCTCAAGTCTAAAAATTCTACAATCAAGTTGAGACAATAAAGTATAGCGCCTAGATAAATCATCAGCGATCACATTATCCTTCCCTTTCTTATGTTTAATAATGTAAGGAAAAGACTCAATAAACTCAATCCATTTAGCATGTCTACGGTTCAAATTACATTGAGAACGAATATACTTAATTGATTCATGATCAGAATGAATAACAAATTCTTTGGGCAACAAATAATGACGCCACGTCTCTAAACAATGTACAAGTGCATACAATTCCTTATCATACGTGGAGTAATTCAAAACAGGCCTAGTAATTTTCTCACTAAAGTATGCAACAGGTTTACTATCTTGCATCAAAACACCAACAATGCCTATACCACTAGCATCACATTCAAGCTAAAAAATCTTATCAAAATTAGGTAATTGCAGCAATGGTGCATGTGTAAGTTTATCCTTCAAAGCATCAAAAGACTCATGATGTACCTGACCCCAATGGAAATCAATGCCCTTCTTTGTCAACTCATGCAAAGATGCAGCAATGGTGCTGAAATCTTTGACAAAGCAGCGGTAGAAACCTGCAAGACCAAGAAAACTCCTCACATGTGTGATAGTTTTTGGTACAGGCCAGCTCTTTATGGCTTCAATCTTTGCCTTATCCACCTCAATTCCCTGTGGAGTCACAACATAGCCAAGAAAAGAGACTCGATCCGTGCAAAAGATGCACTTCTTAAGGTTACCAAATAAACGTGCATCTCGTAAAACATCAAAAACAGCACGCAAATGATTCATATGTTCATCTATGGATTTGCTATAAATCAAGATATCGTCAAAGTAAACTACCACAAATTTGCCAATGAAAGCTCATCAAGCGCATGAAAGTACTAGGTGCATTAGTTAAACCAAAAGGCATTACTAACCACCCATATAATCCAAATTTGGTTTTGAAAGCTGTTTTCCATTCGTCTCCAAGTTTCTTTCTAATTTGATGGTAGCCACTACGCAAATCAATTTTAGTGAAAATTATAGCACCACATAACTCATCAAGCATGTCATCTAGCCTAGGAATAGGATGATGATACCTAATAGTAATATTATTAATGGCTCTACAATCTACACACATACGCCAAGTACCATCTTTCTTAGGAACCAAAAGTACAGGAACAGCACAAGGACTAAGTGATTGATGAACATACCCATGATCGAAAAGGTCTTGAACTTGTCGTTGTATCTCCTTAGTATCCTCAGGGTTGGTCCTATAAGCAGCACGGTTTGGCAAAGTAGCACCCGGAATCAAATCAATTTGATGCTCAATCCCTCTCAAAGGTGGCAATCCCGGGGGTATCTCAGGTAGAAAAACATCCTCATACTCCTGCAAAAGGTTAGTGACAGCAGGAGATACAGCACTAGAAGCAATATCGTCAAGCAAAAACAAAGCTTCTTTGCATATCAAAGCATAGCAAATATCATCATTATCAGAAATTTCAGCAAGCTCAGATTTTGTTGCAAGACATGAACGACCTTGTAATTTAATTCTAGCACCCTTAGATCTTGAAGAATCATTAACATTATTAGGTGTAGAATTAGAATTAATAGGTTGTTGAATTTTAGGACCTTTATTTTTCAAACTAGCAGCTCTTTCTAAATCAGCTTGTATAATTTCAGCAGGGGTCATTGGTAACAAAGTAATTTTAGTTCCTTTATGCATAAAAGTGTACTTATTACTTCTACCATGGTGTACAGCATCATTATCAAATTCCCAAGGTCTACCCAATAAAAGTGAACATGCTTGCATGGGTACAACATCACAATCAACAGAATCGACATAAGAACCAATGGAAAAAGGAACTCTGCAAGTTTGTATTACCTTAGCTTTGCCAGAGTCGTTTAACCACAGAATGTAGTACGGATGTGGATGCGGACGTGTGGTCAAAGCAAGCTTGTTGACCACATCAGAACTCACCAAGTTATTGCAGCTCCCTCCATCAATGATGACACGTGCTCGGCAGTTCTTGATGACGAAGAAAATATGGAACAAGTTGTGGCGCTGCATCGTCTCGGGCTGATGAACTTGTGTGCTAAGGACACGTTGAACAATAATGTTCATGTATCACGTGGTGTCTCCGCCTCCAAGGACGAGGTCATTGCTGGTGGCAACGACGTCCTCCTCCTCCTCCTCCACATCGGAGGTGCTCATGTAACCGCCATCGTCTGTCGCCACATAGGCCCGCCTACTTGGACAATCTTACTGCACATGACCAAGTCCATAGTAGTGGTGGCACTGAATCCCTGTAGTGCGCCCTGTCGAAGTAACAGAGGAGGCACTACCCGCTGGTACCTGCATAGAAAGTTTACCTGAGCGCGTAGAAGGTGCAGGGGCTGATCTTGGGGCTGCAGAAACAACACTGGTTCCCTTGGTAGCTGCTGGTGGGGGCGGCCGGAAAGATGGCCTGGGCAGCCCTGAAGTCCCCGTCGAGCGTGGGGGGTAGGAGTTCCTTGACTTGCTGTACTCCTCAAAAGCCTGGAAAAGTCCCTGTGATTCTTTCTCTACAAGCATAGCATACTGGAAACACTGGGTGAGGGTATAATATTCTTTATAATCAAGGATGTCCTGAATTTCTTTTCTTAAACCAGAATAAAAGCGACAAATCTGATCCTCTACTTTTTCAACTACAGCACAACGAATCAAACCCTTCTGAAGCTCACTAAAGTACTCCTGAACAGTTTTATCTCCTTGTTCTAAACGCTGCAGTTTATTATGAATCTCTCTATAAAAAGAAGGGGGAACAAAACGATCACACATTGCTACCTTAAGTTCTTCCCATGTAGTAGGCAAATCAGTTTCAGCAGCTAGACCACTCCACCAAACAATAGCAAAGTCCTTAAACTCACTAGTAGCTTGTCTAACTCTATGTTATTCAGGAACAAGGTGGGCATTAAATTTTTGTTCTATAGTCATCTCCCTATCAAGATAAACATCACCATCATACTGACCCGAAAACGAAGGAATTGAAAACTTAATTTTAGCATACGGGTCATCTGGAGCATAGTTACCATGTGGACGACGATTGTAGTTATGGAAACCACCCATACCTTGAGTATTATGTTGCAAACAACGTCGTAATCATGCGGTGCTTGTAGCTGACCTATCCATGGTGCCATCATCCTTATACACCGTGTCTTGATCATGGACGTCTTCAACATCGTTGTTGTTATTATTGGTGTTCGTATTGTTGGTTTTAGGAGCGGTCTCCAACGCAACAACCTGATCAGTTAACTTAGAGACCCGCTTCTCTAACCGCTCGATGCTTTCTCCAATGTGAAGCTTGCTAACCGCATCAGTAACGGCTCTGGTGATCGTTTCTGCCAAATCACTCTGAGCAGCCTACAAAGCCTTCTGGAGCTGCTCTTGGCTCATGCACTCAGCAAATTGTGAGGGTGAAGCCATCTCTCTGTCGTCACTTCCTGCCATCACAAACACCAAAACAGGAAACAAACAGTGAAGGTTATCCCTACAAAATAGCTAAGCAGTGGTGCCTCTCAACACAACAAAAGGAGACTCCTTACAAAGCTCTTACAAAATTCTGAAAAGCAAAGCAAAGGATACCAGAGAGATGTGTTCCATGATTGCAAGGGTCACAAAATAACCTGTGTGCTGTCCAGAACAAATATGTAGAGCTAGGAAGGCCAATATATATATATATATATATGAGTGGTACACAAATCAAAAACAGATAGTAAAGCTGAATTAGTACCCAAGTAACTTGTCCCTAGTTGCTGGTCTAAGTATGTCCCAGAACAGTAGTGATAGCAAAGTAGAAACAAGGAGACAAAGGCACAACAGGCGATAACAGGGGGCTAAGTGCAAAACAGCCAAATCCAGAAATTTCAGGGGGCTAGATGTAGCTCTAGTAGAAATCCTAAATTTTTTTTTGATTTTATTTTTTTGATATTTTTCTCCAACTCACTAACAATGGAGGAGAATCCACAGAAAATTTTAGCTCAAACAAAGGTAGGATGTGGCCTACAGAAAAACTTGAAGTTGCAGAAAACGTCGGGTTTGAACTTGAATCAATTTTTTCTTTATCTTCCCGATTTTTTTTTGAATTTTTTGACAAGGGAACACAGGGCATCGCCCAGTGTGGGTATGCCCAACTTTGAGTCAAGAATCTCCTGTAAAAATTTCAGCCAAAATGGACAACAGAGCGAAAAGTTATGCCCGTTTTACCGAAGGGGGGTCGGAGTCGGTTTTCCAGAAACCCGAGTCGGGTTTGGGGTCGGGTTTGGAATCGGGTAGGATTTTTTTTTGGTGGCGTGGAGGCAGAGGAAAGTGGAATTTATGGGGATTGGTCCGAGGTGTTTGAGGGTGGAATTAGGGTGGATGTATCGATCAATCAACCCTAGCACACAAAGCCGATAGAACAGAGGATGGCGGCTAGGGTTGCAAGGGAAACACAACTGATGACAAAAACACAAACTAAACCAGCAACTAAACAAAAACTAGGGCACAAACTCAACACTACAGACTCTGAAATTGAAATATGCAAAGGCTAAACACGTGGTTATGGGCGGAGGGGAAATTTTTTTTTGGCTTTTCTGTGGATAATAGGATGAACACAAAACGAAATTAACTAAGGGTAGTGTGAACCTGACGGTGCACCTGAAGCTCTGATTACCACTTGATGTGGACAAGGGTTCCCGATCTTCCAAAAGATTCTGGATACGTAGATTTGGTCGGAGGCGACACACAAATCGATCCGGCTTCAGAACAGCACGTTCTAAACCCCGCAATCGCAGCACGACATCTCCTCTGGTTATCAACAGGCCTAAAACGATTGACCTCGCCGAGAAGGCTAATCCATGCCTGCGAATCAAGAACACAAGAAAGAACAAAGAAGAGGCAACACAATTATAGATGTATTATGAATCTGACGAAGTCGGCGAAATTGTTATGAAAAGAATAATCTAAGCAAAACCCAAACACTAATGGTGCGGTGGCGGCTGTATATGAAGACCCTAGGGTCGTGCAAGACCCTCTAGATGCACCCCTAATTGGGCTCAACGAGATACAAAGCCCAAAGGCCAAAAACAAGCGATGCAGCACCGAAACAGATTCTGGAACCTCCCTTGTTTCAATGATTCCTGATGACTCCGGATGAATTTCGATATGAGACCAACGGCATTGGAAAGGTCTTCTTTTTATATTTCCGTGCATATGTAGAACATCTAAATCCGTGTCCGTATGTGTCTTGGGCATCTATTTTAGTGCAGACTGGTCCTGAGCCCCGAAATGGACTTGAAGTCAATTTTGGTTGGGCCTCCACCTTGGCTTCCACGTCCTTGCTGGTCCTCCACGTCTCCAAGTCCTTCTCCCATCATCTCCTGGTCCTCTCCATGGTTCCTAATTACAATATAATTATTAGGTAGCAAACCGTTCTCAAAAGTGACATATAATGAAGAACGTAGAAATGAGCTGACCTCTAAATTTAGTCATCGTGCATGAGCTCTAGTCCTTGAACCTTGCAAGTCCAGAATTGGAGGAGTGTTGCATGTATCCTTAGGAGTGATGTCCTCATCAAACGGCGCGCTACCTACGCTGACCGGCGCAGAGGGCTGGGAACCGCCTGCTGCGTCGCTCCACCCTGACTGGTACTGTTGAGGCTCTTGGCGTGACTCCTAGGAGCCCCACTCGCTGCCAGCCGCTGCAAATGCCACCGATTGTCGAACCCGCCCACGGCAGTCCTTGGAAATTTGGCCCCCCTCCAGGAGACTTTCTTCAAGCCAATTTCCTCCCTCCAGCTTGCGAGGGAGAAAAATTCATAGCTCCGCACATGGGAGCCTAATGTTGGTGCCGCCAACATGGAAGATGGCGCGAACACTTGCCATGACAATATTGCAACTAGTCATATTCTCGCTGATTTCCGTCGCGAACTCCCACTTGTCGTCGCGCCCTCCCGGCCCATCGCCATCACATACGAGGGCTGCTAGGCGCTGAAGATAGGCCCCGAAGGCCAACTTCTTACTCTTCTTGCCCCTCTTCTCAACCCAACCCCGCACCATCACCGTCATGGGGTTGTAGTGAGACGGGGTCACGATGGCGTTGGAGAGCCACCGCAAGTCCGCATCGATGACGTTGCTGGAGTCGACCTTGTCGCATGTGCGTGCCGCCAACCACTGGAGGAAGACTTGGATAGTAGGGTTATGGATGTTGTCGCGCTTCATCTCCTCTACGGGCAAGAGCCGCCTCTAAAAGGATTCCAACTCCTCATGTCCCAATATGCCGCCGACCTCAGTGTCGGCATCGAAGCCGAAGGCTTGAGCCGTCGCCTCCATGGTCACCGTGTAGCTGACGTCGTGGATGCGGAAGTTGGTGGCCTCGTCGCCGTAGTCATTGGTGCCGATCCTCATCGTAGAGGCAACCTCGATGACGCTGTCGAGGTTGCAGTCCATGGGAAGTTGGTGGATGTCCACCCAGCCGAGGTTGCTGAGCATCCTCTTTATGTCCTCCCACATGCCAATCAAGGTAAGGAAGGTCTCGTCTAAGTCGAAGTTGGGGACAAACCTTCCCCTCACCGCGAGGTAGTTCCCTTGTTCTTCCATGCTCAGGAGGGTGAAGCCCTCCTCCACCGTGCGTGGCGCAAATGCCGGCGGTGGTGGTGATCTGGGAACCCCACGGCTTGTCACCGTTTGGCTCCTTGTAGCACACCCCATCGGAAGGGGCGTGCCGGAGACGGAGTGACGGGCGTGGATCACTACCGCCGAGCTGGTGGATGCATCACCCACCGACATGTCATCATGAGCGCCGGAGCTCCCCCTCACCAAGGAGTCGCCGCTCGACTCCGCCATCGGAACCGCTTCCCCGACGCAACCTCTTGCCCAACTTGCCGATGGAGGAATAGAGACGATCCATCTGTGAGGAATGCGGAACATGTCCAAGATCGTGGGTAGTGGGGAAGGTGGAGAGATTACCGGGAAGGTGTGCCAAAGTGGGGGTGCCTGACCTCCCTTTTATAGCATGGGAAACTTCCAGGAGAAGGACCCGCCTTGACATTTCAAAATTTGAGAGCGTGCCGATTGACGCAATTCAAATTTTGAATCTTCTGAATTGTGGTTCCTGATTCCCCTCCTTTATGTCATTTCCAAGTACATCATGCCGGTTGCCAGGGGAGCAACACGGAATCCCGACGCTTTGATTGACTGCGCCAATCGGCTCAGGCCTGCACCGATCAGCACACCATCTCTTTTCCAACTTTTGGTCAAGTCCTTGTCTCCCCTGCACTGAACATCTGCATAGAAATCATACCTATTCCTTGTAATCAATGCCTGCCGCTTTCGTCGCCCATTTTGGAACCGTACGGGCACCTGCGCCGGTCGGCGTAGTGGTGCACCGAACGGCGCCAGTCCCCTGCATCTCGTGTTGGGGTCCAGCGCTGATCCTAATGCCTCGTGTTCATCCCCTTCACCTAAATTTCACTTTCCCACTGCTGTAGCATTGACACACGTAGAGGGGTCCATCTGATAGCCGTGCCGATCGGTGTTGTCCTGCGCCGATCAGCGCGTCGTCCATTTTTTCTCCTGGCCCCTCACTTCTTCGCTAGATACTGTCCTTCCTTCTATGCGGGTTGTCTTCTAGCACCCCTTTCTAGGTGTTGTTAGCCTTCTGTCCCGACCTAGGCAATAGTGCGTCGATCGGCTCCGGAGTGCACCGATCGATGCGAGCTCTGTTCCTTCCTATTTTTGGTCTTTTTCTTTTTATACTCCTGCATTGTTAGTCGATAATATGTATATACACAATTTTGCACCCATAAACAGACAACACAAGAGCACACAAAATTTAAGCACACACTTTTTCTAATTCTTTTATTCGGGAGATTGTTTTTATTGCAAGCAAGCAAATTAATAATACCGGGTTGCCCTCCTGGCCAGCATTAACTAAATAAAGTGGGTTGCCCTCCCATAAGCACTAAGCAACTTCTAAATCCCCAGATCACTGGGTTGCATCCCAAGAGCGCTCTAGTTATTTAGAGGTCTAAGAGCTTGACTCCCCGTAAACAATCAATCCTTAGTGTCGCGGTGCAGGATGTCAAGCCGTGACACTACAAGGTTTTCTCATTTCTATGGCTCATATACCTTGGACATCCCATCCATACATTCCATCAATTACTCTTGATGCCACGTTGCCACGGTGTCTCATACCTTTTCACTTCATCAACAGCACGGCACTCTTCTTCTTTTCGGCGGAATTTGAAAGAGTAGGGAGTCTCACTTATATCAAAGCTTATCTCACCACTTCCAACATCAATACTTGCCTTTGCTATCCTCAAGAAGGGTCTTCCTAAGATCAATGGAGCCCTCGTCCTCTTATCCATATCAAGCACAATAAAATCAACATGGACGATGTGATCTCGAATTTGAACAGGCACATCCTCAGCAATTCCATCAGGGAAGCGTACCGATTGATCAGCTAACTCCAAACACATACCTGTAGGCTCCAACTCAGGCAAACTGGGACTTGTGAATATATGATGGGGCATAACACTTACACTCGCTCCAAGATCACACAAACAACACTCGCTCCAAGATCACACAAACAGCTATCAAATATCCTTGTTTCCAATCATGCGTTTGATGCTTGGTGATCCAGGGTCGGGTTTCTTCTCTAGTGCAACATTACTGATTGCCGCCGGAAGTTCCTTAGTAGCCCTCACAACCTCCTCATAAATCAGTGATTTCTTATTTTGCATCATGTCCTTGATGTACTTGGCATAGATAGGCACTTGAATAGCATCAACAAAAGGGACATTGATGTAAAGCTTCTTCATAATATCGACGAACCTTGCGAACTGCTCGTAGTGTTGTCGCGCTCTTTCTGTCTTAGTCAGCAGTTGAGTATCTAATAATGTGGCAGGGCCATGCTCCTCTGTTTCCATGCTCTTTTCAGACCAGAGAGGTCAATATCCTCCTCGTGCCGATCGGCGCTCTCACTGAGCCGATCGGTGCCTATAGTACCTTCGTGCCGATTGACGCTTGGTGTGAGCCGATCGGTGCCTACAGTACCTTCGTGCCGATTGACGCTTGGTGTGAGCCGATCGGTCACTTCTATGGGCCAAAACACCCTTACGCCGATCGGCTCATGGGTTGCGCCGATTGGTGCACTGGGCTTCTTCAGTGCTTTTTGTTGCTTCTGGACTCCTGCCCTCTTCCAGCATTAGTTTAATCACCAATTTTACATGTTTCTGCAACATAGCTCCAAAATACCGCATATACAACTATATAAGCAAAATCACAGGTAAATGGCCTAAATTGGCATCAATTATGCTCTAATTGGGGTCATATTGACATATAAAAGGGGCACTTAGGGAGTGCCAACAGACACCAACATGAGGCTCTACTAGAGTCCATGCTTTGTTTCTCAGAAAGTTTTTCAACTCCTCATGCATGGCATTAACCCAACGTTCATCAGATAGTGCATGTCCAACACCCCGGGGTTCAAAGGTTGCTACAAATAGAGAGTTGATAGAGAAAGCAAGATGTGCAGACCTTAACCTTGTTGTCCTCTCATAGGGATGACCAATCATCTCTTGAGGTGGATGTTGACGCTGAATGTGGTGAGGAGCCTCTCTGTCAGGGCATACCCACCCCTCAACCACAGCTGGAGCTGGCTTGATAGCTGCTAAGGTCGATGTACAAGCTTCTGGACCCTCTACTGGAGTGGTGGTAGCAGTCTTGATATCCATTTGGTAACGTCTAATGCCCTTAGAGACAGAAAATGGAAGCAAGATCCTAATGGCTTCTATGCGTGCAACAGGAGCAAAGGTTTTGATACATCCGGCCTAGGTGGGGTGGAACGAAGCCTGACACACCGATCCCGATTCTGTGAATTCCGCAATCTTAGCACCACGACTCCTGCCGAAAGCCCGACACACCGATCTGATTCTAGGTTCACGACCCGAATCCGCAGTCTTAGCACCACAACTCTGGCGCCCCCACTCAGGGAAAGACCCAATCTCCCTAAAAGACTAGTCTAATAGGGGAAGGGTGGCTCTCCCTTTTAAGGTGGCTTCCACCTGCCACACTAAGCAAGGTGGGATTATTCAGAGGCTCACATGGTCATCGCCCCAGCAGTTAATAGTGGAGGATGTCCTCCTCATTCTCCCCTTCTTAACAAGGGCCCATCTCTGATACCAAACGATACATCCGGCCCAGGTGGGGTAGAACAAAGCCCGACACACCGATCCGATTCTAGGTCCACGACCCGAATCTGTAGTCTTAGCACCGCAACTCTGGCTCCCCCACTCAGGGAAAGACCCAATCTCCCTAAAAGACTAGTCTAATAGGGGAAGGGTGGCTCTTCCTTTTTAGGTGGCTTCCACCTCCCAAGCTAAGTAAGGTGGGATTATTCAGAGGCTCACACAATCACCGCCCAGCAGGTAATAGTGGAGGATGTCCTCATCAGGTTTCCCCATAGTCTAAGCCCTCCACTTGACTGAAACCCTGGGGAACAAGCCTATCCTTGTTTCTAACAACCTCACCATCTTCCCCATGCTTGTTTTTGTAAACCGACTTGATTTCTATGACATTGACACCAACAGAAGGCTCTACTAGGGTCAATACTTTGTTTCTCTCAATGTTCTCCAACTCTCCATGCATGGCATTAACCCAATATTCATCAGATAGTGCGTGTCCAACATCCTGGGGTTCAAAGGTTGCTAGAAATAGAGAGTTGGTAGAGCAAGCAAGATGTGCAGACCTTGACCTTGTTGTCCTCTCATAGGGATTACCAATCATCTGTTGAGGTGGATGTTAACGCTAAATATGGTGAGAAGCCTCTCTCTCAGAGCATACCTCCCCTCAACCACACCTGGAGCTGGCTTGATGTTGACGGTCCTTAAATGCAAAATATGACCGTCATTTACCCACAAGAATCACACAATTTGATCACCACCTTAGTGGTAGGAATTTATTGCTAATTATTTCCACAAGTTTTGGTGACTTTGTGTATGCAGGAAGCAACCCATGGAGTTTAAATAAAATTCAAGGAAATTCAAGGAGAAAACACACTTCCGGCCAATCAGGAGCAAGCACACGGATTAAGGAGCCCACCTTCAGCGCTTAACTGACGTAACTCCCTGTAATACCGTGCAAACCGTTGTCAGGGCCCATAGGACAGCCACCTGGAGAAAGCACAGGTCAGGAGGGGCCACCCCCAGGCCGGCCGACCTGGTCAGGTTGGGCGACCTGGCCGGGCGCCCTCTCCGCCTGGGCTTCCACGTGTTGGCTCCTCAGGACTCCCTGATGGCGGTTTGGGGGGATTCCGTGGCGGTTACTCCTCTGAAACCGACGTTAGGAGGCTATAAATAGAGGGTGAGGGCCTTCACTCCAACACACACTCAAGATTGAAGATTTGGTGCTCCTCTTGCAAAGGCCAAGTGCTACTTAGCTAGTGCTTAGATTAGGAAGAGAGTGGAGTAGAGTTCGAAGGAGGCTTGGGCTTGTCTTCGCCTTCTCCACGCTTGTACTTCGACGACATTTGCCAATCATAGTAAGTGTCGAGATTTCCCCTCTTGCAGTTTACTTTTTACTTTAATTAAGTTATAGTTCTAGCTTGTGAGCTCGCTCATCGCTCTAAGTTCTTAGGGTGCCTTAGCCTGAATATTCGTTGCTAGAAGGTTAAGGTAGTAATCGATCGCATAGACGTGGTGTCTAGGCAGGAGGTTACCTTTGATTATTCGTTAGTCTACTGGTTCATTGAGGTAGGCGGCAGGTGGTGACAGCTCTGTCCGTCCTCTGAAATCCTCCCCGCTAGGCTAGTGCGTAGGCTCTTGGCGGAAGTCGCCTGTGGATGCAGGGGTAAGTCCATGCCCAACGCGAGCAAACTAGAGCATAGCTTAGTTAACGTAGGAACCTGACTCTTGGGACATCCTCTCTGTCCTCTGCCTATCTTAATCAATCTTTGTGTCCTTGGGTGATTTAGTCCAACGATAGACACACACGTTCCTAGTGATTCGATACCCCGGAATACTCTGGGTGAAGTGCTACATCGGTCTTCCGTGCGCTTGCGGATTTATTCGTAGACGTAAGAAAAACCAACAAGCATTTCTGGCGCCGTTGCCGGGGAACGGTTGCTGTTTTATCTGCGGACCCTAGTCACCCTCGTATCCCTTTTTATCTTTCTTTTATTTCTTTCCTTATCCCTACCATGGAGCAACCTTCTATCCAATCCTTCTCTGCTCCAAGGGGCGAGTTCTACGAGCCACCTTCATCTTCAAAACCAATCCTTTCAGATGGCTTCGAACTCCGCCCAGGCTTTATAGCCATGGTTCAGGCCCAACCTTTCTCGGGGGTAGAAAACGAAAACCCACACCATCACCTGCGAGAATTTGAGCAATTGTGCTCGTGCATCCAAATCAGAGGTATGACACAAGAGACTCTCAAATGGAAATTGTTTCCCTTTTCTCTTATAGAGAGGGCGAAGCAATGGTACACTCACACGGCAGAAAGCATGAATGGTGACTGGAAAGAGCTCCGGGACAAATTTTGTCTTGCGTTCTTCCCAATGTCACGAATCGTTTCTCTCCGTAGAGAGGTCTTCAACTTCGAGCAGGCCGAGAAAGAATCCTTAGGCACAGCTTGGGCTAGGTTCTCACTCTTAGTGAAATACGGTCCTGACTTGTCTATACCCGATCCCATGCTGCTACAGCATTTTCGGATGGGTCTCAACAAGGAATCTGCCCAATATCTCGACATAGCCGCCGGAGGTTCATTCATACACAAAACGGTCTCTGAAGGAAGAACCATCCTAGAACGCATTCTAGAAAATACCTCTTTCCTTGAGCCCACCAAACCCCCTTGCAAAGAAGCTACGCCGAGCCAGGAGACTCTCCAGCTAGCCGAATCTGACCCTGCTTCTTGCACATCTCAAGACTTAGCTAGTGAGCCTCCTCCTGAACCAGGAAATTCGAATGATGAAGAAATTCAGCCGTCCGAATTCCCTTTCATCATCGAGGATGATCTTTTCAAAGATTTCGGTAACACCTCGATGTATGCCATCCAACGAAAGCCTCAAACACCAGTTCCTTCCCCTGAACCTATAAAAGAACAATTTCTTAGGGACTCAGTGAAAGAACTAACAGCCATCATGAGTGATGAGTGGTCCCGAGAAAATGAGCAATGTTCCGAACTTGTTCGGATTATCTCACCCTCTACTACCATTCCTTGTACGGTTAGAGGCAGAGCCGTGGATGTCTGGTATAATCCCACCGTAGGAATAAACATCGTTTCCGACTCCTTTGCCTTTGAGGTATTAGGAGACGAACCTCTGCTTCCTACGCAAAAGACCTTCAAAAGCCCTACCGGAGCCATCCTAGAAGGTTACGGGATTCTAAACAATGTGTCGATACGACACAAAGACGCTGAGGCCCTTCTGAACTTTCATGTCTTTGAGGTCCCAAGATTTGATGTCCTCATCGGGCTTCCTCTAGAAAAACTCTTTACGGCAGCCTCATCCGGTAACCTCAGTGTCAACATCGGAGGAAAGGCTCTCTCAATCCCAATCTCCCGTTCGCGAAACACCATCGCTGAATTTCCTGATGAGAGAGACCTAACCGAAGAGGTGAAAGTGATTTCCCCTTTCGACCCTCCCGATACCCTCCTTGACCAAGACACCGATCTTTTTACAGAAGAGGAGGATGATCTACAGGAAACTCTCGAGCTTCCTGAAGATGAGCCACCGACTCGACCTCCCATCGAGTTAAAAACCTTACCCCCTGGCCTACGCTACACTTTCCTACATGGTGACACGGAGTCCCCTGTCATCATTAGTGATAAGCTTTCGGAGGAGGAAACCAAGAAGCTGATCTCTGTCTTAGAGAAACATCGCTCTGTCTTTGGGTACTCCCTCCAAGACCTAAAGGGAATTAGTCCCACTCTCTGCACCCATCGCATCCCTCTTGACCCCGAGAGTACACCTTCTAGGGAATCTCAGAGGAGGTTAAATAATGCTATGCGCGAGGTTGTGAAGAAGGAAGTTCTAAAACTTCTGCATTCAGGGATCATATATCCCGTACCTCATAGTGAGTGGGTGAGCCCGGTACAAGTAGTGCCGAAGAAGGGAGGTATGACGGTCGTTAAGAACGATAAGAACGAGCTTATTCCCCAACGTACCGTCACGGGATGGAGGATGTGTATCGATTACAGAAAACTCAACAAGGCAACAAAGAAGGATCATTTCCCGCTACCCTTCATCGATGAGATGTTAGAACGGTTGGCAAACCATTCCTTCTTCTGTTTCCTTGATGGGTATTCTGGTTATCATCAGATTCCTATCCATCCCGATGATCAGAGTAAGACCACCTTCACGTGCCCGTATGGAACGTATGCCTACCATAGGATGTCTTTTGGGTTGTGTAATGCACCCGCCTCTTTCCAACGGTGTATGATGTCCATATTCTCGGACATGATCGAGGAAATCATGGAAGTCTTCATGGATGACTTCTCAGTCTATGGGAAGACCTTCGATCACTGTCTCGAGAACTTGGACAGGGTCTTGACTCGATGCCAAGAAAAGGACCTGGTACTTAATTGGGAAAAGTGCCACTTTATGGTCCAAGAAGGCATAGTGCTAGGGCACTTAGTGTCCGAGAGAGGGATCGAGGTGGATAAGGCGAAAATAGAAGTTATCGAGCAACTTCCACCTCCGATCAACGTCAAGGGTATTCGTAGCTTTTTGGGGCATGCTGGGTTCTATCGACGATTCATCAAAGACTTTTCGAAAATCGCTAGACCCCTCACCAACCTCTTAGCTAAGGATGCGCCTTTTGACTTTGATGATGAGTGCTTGAAATCTTTTCATCTCTTGAAAAATGCACTTATCTCAGCTCCCATCATCCAACCCCCTGATTGGAAGCTGCCCTTTGAAATCATGTGCGATGCTAGTGACTATGCCGTAGGGGCCGTTCTCGGCCAAACTAAGGACAAGAAGCATCACGCAATAGCCTACGCTAGCAAAACCTTGACAGGAGCATAGCTCAACTACGCTACCACGGAAAAGGAGCTCCTGGCTGTGGTTTTTGCTATCGATAAGTTTAGATCTTATTTAGTTGGAGCAAAGGTAATTGTTTACACTGATCATGCTGCACTAAAGTACCTGCTCGCTAAAAAAGATGCTAAACCAAGGCTCATCAGATGGATCCTCTTACTCCAAGAATTTGATCTTGAAATAAAAGATAAGAAAGGAGTAGAGAATTCTGTAGCAGATCATCTATCTCGTATGCAAGTCACTAACATGCAGGAACTACCAATCAACGACTTCCTACGAGATGATATGCTGTTAAAGGTTGCGGACTCCACACCCTGGTATGCAAATATCATGAATTTCATGGTTACAGGGTATGTTCCGCCGGGGGAAAACTGAAAGAAGCTGGCCTATGAAAGTAGGCGACACCTTTGGGACGACCCATTCCTCTACAGGGTCTGTGCTGATGGTCTGTTGCGGCGATGCATCCCCACCATTGAGGGTGCACAGATAATTGAGAAGTGCCATGCAGCTCCGTACGGAGGACACTACAGCGTGTACCGGACGCAAGCAAAAATCTGGCAAAGTGGTTTCTATTGGCCGACGATGTATGAGGACACCAAGGAGTACATCAGGAGGTGCAGGAGATGCCAGAAGCATGGAGGAATCTCATCTCGCAACGCGATGCCCTTGACATACAACCTGCAAGTCGAACTTTTCAACGTCTGGGGCATCGACTTCATGGGACCCTTCCCAAGGTCCTATGATTGCGAGTATATCCTGGTGGCAGTCGACTACGTGTCAAAGTGGGTTGAAGCATTGCCATGCAGAGCTGCAGATGCAAAGAGCGCACGGAAGATGTTCTATAAGATCATTTTCCCATGCTTTGGGGTACCAAGGATGGTGATTAGTGATGGAGGTTCACACTTCACGGACAAAGGATTCCGACACTTCCTGAGGGAACTCGGTTCCGACCATAACATTGCTACTCCATACCATCCCCAGACCAGCGGTCAGGCAGAGACCTCGAACAAGCAAATCAAGAACATCCTGCAGAAAACAGTGGAGGAAATGGGATCGGGATGGAAGAATAAGTTGCCAGATGCACTATGGGCATATCGCACTGCATACAAGACCCCCATAGGCATGTCTCCATTCCAGCTGGTCTACGGCAAGACTTGCCATCTGCCGGTAGAACTGGAACACAAGGCATACTAGGCAATAAAGAAGTGGAATATGGATTCCAAGGAAGCAGGAAGGCACAGGATGAAGCAAATTTCTGAGCTGGAGGAATGGAGAGAAAAGGCATATCACAGTGCCAGGATCTATAAAGAAAAGACCAAGAAATGGCACGACAAAAGGATACAGCCAAAGGAGTTCAACCCTGGAGACAAGGTGCTACTCTTGAACTCAAGAGTGAAGCTGTTCGGCGACGGGAAGCTGCGAAGCAAATGGCTTGGGCCATATCTCGTCATCGACGTCGCGACACATGGAGCGGTCACACTCCAGGACAAGGACGGGAACGCGTTTAAGGTAAACGGCCATCGACTTAAACTCTTTTACGATTCTATTAAAAGTATAGGAGTTGAGGAGGACGTAGTCAATTTAATTGACTTCCGGGCCTACCCATAGCCTTTACGGGCACCTAAACTTAGAATCAAATTAAATTGCCGTACTTTTCCCCCTACTTGGACCTCCCTTAGGCAGCCCACGAAGCAGCAGCCCCAGGGGGCCCACCACCAGGTCGGCCGACCTGGCCAGGTCGGGCGACCCCCTGGTGGCGCCGCCGCTTCCCGTTTTTCTCTCACGCGTTCCTCCAACTTCCCCCTTCGCCCTAATCGGATATTCTCACGGAGAATCGTGAATATACCGTCGGGGGACTCTCCTTTTAAGCAGAGGGGAGCGATGCTTTTCTCTCATCCCAAACCTTCCTGTGAACCTCTTCCAGAACCCCCAACTTCGTCATGGCTGCCAAAAAGAGCACTTCCCAGGCTTCCTTGACCAGCTCCGCCCTTGCCCTTAGAGGGGAAATCACCCCCGCTAACCAAATTGTTCCGACCAACCTCGATCTCACCCTTGCCGAGATCGTTGAGCCTCTCGCCATTGAGCCTCCCCTGCGCCGCGAAGAGGAAAGGACAGCCCGTACACGGTTTGCTGAACGGCGCAGCCCTTCCGCTACCCGCACATCGCAGCGGGCACTTTCGCCGACCCCGGCACGCACCATGAAGACGCGGGGAACGTTGCCTGTACGGCGTCCTACCCCCGACATCAAGAGGCCGACGACGGGCGCTCTGGTGCCCCGCAAGACGACACCCACCCATCGTCTCCACAACGGGGATCCCTCTGCTCTCCTGCCTGGGGAACACCTCGTGGAGACGCTACGGGGCAGGGATGGGTCGCCATTCGGGTACAAGTACCGGATGGACTACATCCCCACGTCGCCAGAGCGGAAGGGACGGTTCACCAGCACCGGACCGCGCACCGGACCGGGCAAGGGGAAAGTGCTCTTCCCCAAGCTCACTTCAGAGGACAAGCGGGAGATGGAGGAATCCATCGACTCCTCCCCGCGGAAGACCATCAGCCGCTTCCTCGACCCCCCGCCAATCACAGCGGAGGGCGGCCACTACCAGGACAGCGGGGACGAGGCGACAGGTCCCTCCAAGGCCAAGCTTGCGCAGGACGTTCTCCTCCTACGGGCGGAGAATAAGAGGCTGGCCAACAAGTTGGCGGAGGAGTTGGTTGATCGTGCTCAACTTGAGGATCGTGTGCAATGCCTCGAGGAGGGTATGAAAGACCTCCGCCGTGGCTTATGCGCTAAGATGGAGCGCATTTGTAGCCACATGGGAGAGCCCGACTTATATAAGGGCAAATGAATAGGCTCTCCCATATAGTTTAGGAAAATAGGCGCTTAGTTTCCCTTTTTAGATTTTCTTCGTTTATTTCATTAAAAAGAAATGCGCCTATGATAAAGAATTGAATAATGGAACTCACTGAGCCCATAAAGCCGGTGGGGTCCACCTTTGCTTTCACACTTTTTCCTTTTTGTTTGTGTCAAATAAAAAGAAGTCAGGAAACAAGTGTGGAGGAGGATTTGCGAAGTACGAACGCGCAAACGGACGGTCTACCCTGAGAAATACGTTGCACAGGGCGACGCGAAGCGACACGACGAACCAGGGGACCAGAGGAGCATCTCCCAGGTCGGGCGACCTGACCAGGTCGGCCGACCCAGGCCTGGCTCCCCTCGGACCCCCACTTGGTCCATACTCTGGTTTGCACGTTTACTTCCCATTCCTCCCTGCCTCTCTGCTTATTTTCTCCTTGAATATGGAAAAATTAATAAATACTAAAAACCTGAATTCTCTCCATAATTCATTCTTTTTGATTTATCATCTTGCATGCCCCTTATTCCTAGAATGTTTGCCTGAATTTCCATGACTATATCTTTAGGAAAACATGCTACCTAGGACTATTGATTTATGTGATATGAATAGACTTTATGAATCTTCACTCTTATGCTTATAACTTGGGATTTTCTTTTGAAAATGATAAATTTGAAAGCCAACTCCTCAATGATAAAATTTATCCTACCAAGGCCAAATTTTGCTTATTAAAGATTGTGCTCTTTTGTGCTACTTATTAATTTATTGAGCCTTGTCAAAATTTTGAGACCCAAGTTGAGATGCCTGTTATGCTTCATTTATCAAGTCTGTGTGCACATCCAACCCTATGCTAAAACTTCCACACTGGAAGTTAGCATCTCCACCATCCATGAAAATAAAATACTCCAGTTCTACATACTTCCCTCCGTATTTTGTTGCAAAAAGAGTTATGGGCTATCTAGTTTCCAAAAAAAAAAAAGAGAGAAAAGAAAAGAAAGAAAGATAGCCCATGATCTCATTTCAATGAGGGAATATTCAAAGGAGTATCCATCTTCCATCTACCAAATAAATGTGCACAGACTTGACTTATGAATCATGACTTGTTTTTCTCTTTGGATCCGAATTTTGACTTAGCAAGATATGAATTATAAGTATGCCACCATTTCAATCCTATTCTTGAGCTCCACATATACCATATTTAGAGATAGGACATGAAAGGCACAATGCCTCGGTGAGGAAAATACACCTTTGAGCGACTGAGAGAATCATTTGAGGAGTATGGCTACTATTCTTTGATTATGAAAATCTTTTCGAAAACCCAAGTTACATAAGCAGAAGGAGCTGAGTTTTCGGAGTCAAGATTCGTTCCATTCATCAATATCCAAAGAAGGCATGCTAGACACTTCAAAAGCTCATGGAGATACAAGGTAATGCCTGGAATAATTTGCATGCTAGATTTGATTTATCAAGGTTTGAATTATCACTTAGTCCTTAGTCTTTAGTCCTTTACTCGAGGACGAGCAAAGGCTAAGTGTGGGGGAGTTTGTTGACGGTCCTTAAATGCAAAATATGACCGTCATTTACCCGCAAGAATCACACAATTTGATCACCACCTTAGTGGTAGGAATTTATTGCTAATTATTTCCACAAGTTTTGGTGACTTTGTGTATGCAGGAAGCAACCCATGGAGTTTAAATAAAATTCAACGAAATTCAAGGAGAAAACACACTTTCGGCCAATCAGGAGCAAGCACACGGATTAAGGAGCCCACCTTCAGCGCTTAACCGACGTAACTCCCTGTAATACCGCGCAAACCGTTGTCAGGGCCCATAGGACAGCCACCTGGAGAAAGCACAGGTCAGGAGGGGCCACCCCCAGGTCGGCCGACCTGGTCAGGTCGGGCGACCTGGCCGAGCGCCCTCTCCGCCTGGGCTTCCACGTGTTGGCTCCTCAGGACTCCCTGATGGCGGTTTGGGAGGATTCCGTGGCGGTTACTCCTCTGAAACCGACGTTAGGAGGCTATAAATAGAGGGTGGGGGCCTTCACTCCAACACACACTCAAGATTGAAGATTTGGTGCTCCTCTTGCAAAGGCCAAGTGCTACTTAGCTAGTGCTTAGATTAGGAAGAGAGTGGAGTAGAGTTCGGAGGAGGCTTGGGCTTGTCTTCGCCTTCTCCACGCTTGTACTTCGACGACATTTGCCAATCATAGTAAGTGTCGAGATTTCCCCTCTTGCAGTTTACTTTTTACTTTAATTAAGTTATAGTTCTAGCTTGTGAGCTCGTTCATCGCTCTAAGTTCTTAGGGTGCCTTAGCCTGAATATTCGTTGCTAGAAGGTTAAGGTAGTAATCGATCGCATAGACGTGGTGTCTAGGCAGGAGGTTACCTTTGATTATTCGTTAGTCTACTGGTTCGTTGAGGTAGGCGGCAGGTGACAGCTCTGTCCGTCCTCTGAAATCCTCCCCGCTAGGCTAGTGCGTAGGCTCTTGGCGGAAGTCGCCTGTGGATGCAGGGGTAAGTTCGTGCCCCACGCGAGCAAACTAGAGCATAGCTTAGTTAACGTAGGAACCTGACTCTTGGGACATCCTCTCTGTCCTCTGCCTATCTTAATCAATCTTTGTGTCCTTGGGTGATTTAGTCCAACGATAGACACACACGTTCCTCGTGATTCGATACCCCGGAATACTCTGGGTGAAGTGCTACATCGGTCTTCCGTGCGCTTGCGGATTTATTCGTAGACGTAAGAAAAACCAACACTTGATAGCTGCTAAAGTCGATGTAGAAGCTTTTGGACCCTCTGCTAGAGTGGTGGTAGCTGTAGGAACAAGCTCAGATGAGAGATGAAGTGAACCATCATCATCATCGTCAAAGACCTATAGGTCCTCTTCTACAAAGATGCTCTCCTCCATCTCCTTGGTACCTGCAGTCTCAACCACATTGCTTGCACAAGAGTTTGATTCATTAAAGGTTACATCGCAGGACTCTATGATGGGGTTAGTTCCAAATTCAAAACTCTGTTGGAATGACCATGAAGGGTGTAGCCAAGAAAGAAGCCATCGGAAGATCTCGATTCAAACTTATCAAGATTGCCACGATTGAGAATAAAGCACTTGCAACCAAAGGCATGCAAATGTCAAACAGATGGTTTCCTCCCAAAATGTAGCTCATAGGAAGTCTCATTATGAATTGTGCGTAAGAAAATCAGATTGGAAACATAGCAAGCAGTGCTAATGGCCTCCGCCCAGAACCACCTCAGAGTACTATGCTCATCGAGCATCGTCCGGGCCATTTCCACCAAGGTTCAGTTCTTTCTTTTGACCAAACCATTCTGCTTGGGAACACGAGGTTTTGAGAACTGATGCTCAAGACCATGCTCAAGACAGAAAGTATCAAAGGAGGAGTTCCTGAACTTGGTGCCATTATCACTGTGGATTGCTCATAATGCATCAAGGAGTTCCTTGAACAACCTCAAAGCTAAGCTCCAAAAGTGATGAAACATTTCATTCTTGCTCTCAAGAAAGTAAACCCAAGAGTAGCGAGAGTAGTCGTCAAGAATCACAAGAACATACCACTTCCCACCCGCCGAACGAACCCGAGAAGGACCATCATGTGACATCCCCGATCTCACTAACAAAAGTATACGACACAAAAGTTCAAATTAAATAAATTTATAAAATTCAAAAGCATTTAAACTTGATTATCTCAGAAAAATCTTAAAATAAAGGTCGAATATAGTGTTTGTAGAAACCTTAAAAAAATTCAACAAAAGCATATCCATGTTTTTACACATTATTGTTGGGCATGTGAAAATATAATTTTAAGGAATTTATCAGAGTTTTTAAGAAATTATAAATGGCCCTAAAAATTTAGGAAATTGCAGAATACAGTGTTTAGTCTAGGATTTTGCATAATTTTTAGAACATAATCTCAGAAAACTTTCTATACAAAAGTTGTTCCAAATTTTATTCCCCACACCCACAAAAACTGGCAGCTCAAACAAAAATCTAGAAGACTTTGGCATTGACTACAACAGTAGGTAGCAGAGAATTCAACTCGGCGGGATCCACTCCATTCAATCTCTTCCCATCCAAACTCCTTGCACCACCGTGCCATTCCAGAGAGCAAGCAGTGCATTTGGGCAGCAGCTAGATATTTTCCCTTTGCTCTTGGTCAAGTCTCTGGCCTCCTCCATTTTCTTCTTCCTTCTTCTTCTTCTTCTTCTTCTTCTTCTTCTTCTTCTTCTTCTTCTTCTTCTTCTTCTTCTTCTTCTTCTTCTTCTTCTTCTTTTTCTCTCCCGTGGAGACAACACCATGGCAAGCAAAAGCTCGAGCTCTACCCCGTAGACAAGCCACCCCGGCCAACCAGCTCCGCAAGGATGCAGCACAAGGAATGCTCTAAAGCTTCAAAAAGCCATCCAAGTCATGCGAGTCGACGTCCTTCTCCAACACCGGTGAACCGATGCGCCGCCGTCTCGTCGCGAAGTTCTTCCTCCTTGGTGAGCTTCAACTCGATTAGTCCTCCGTGAAACCTTCGTCACATCACTTAGCATCCACTTGTTCATCTCCCGTGAAATCCCGTTGCCGGAAGCATTAGAAATCGATGTTTTCGGGCCGCCGGTAATATGCTTTGTTCTGTTTTTACTGTTCACCCAAAAATCAGAAAAAAAGAAAAAGTAGTTAGGTGCTTCAAAAATTCATAACTTTAAAAATAAAAGTGATAAAATCATGAAACTGATTTTGTAGGTTTCCTAGTGATGATATCTATCTACTGGTCATGGAGTTGACCAGGATTTGCATATAGTTTATTGTGGATAATTTAGAGAAGATAAAGCTAAATAAATTAATATCTCCAATTTTATTCATGGAAAAATCATGAAACTTTGCACAAAAACATCTCATGTCACGTGCAACCATCCTACAAAGTGTCATATTTTATTCATGCATATTTTTGCATTTATAACAGATTTAGTGCTCCATGTATATGATTTTTCATTATTTATTTATACACGATTTAAATCGCAAACTTGGTTTAAATTAACATTTCAACATTATATTGGTCCTGGTAAATTCACATAAATTAATTCCTTGTAGAACCATACTAATTAATTGTAAAATACCTTCTCTTAATTAAATAGCTTAATACGCTTAACTAATTAATTTATGCATGTGCTTTTTAATTGCATCACTTTTTGTACATAATTAACTGAAATTAATTAGCCTCTGGTCACGTGTGTATTTGTTTAAAACAATTATTAATTAAGTTGCTAAGTCATTGCACCATTTTGTAAATTCACCTTGCATTTTTAGAACCAATAAAGGAAATACTTCAAATGAAACAACCTAATTATTTTTAATTTCTTTTTTGTGCATCACATTATCATGAGCATCATGTCATTGCACGCATTGCTGTAATGAAGTTCCATATCTTCATTATATTAATTCTCGTCGTGCATTGCATTCACTCAATTAGGAAATGATGAGATGAATCTAAAGGACGCCGATGCCAAGAAAACAATGATGGAGATGTCCATGGTATTGAGAGTGCTAACATTTTCCAAGCCTAAGGCAAGCCCCGGTGCACTCCTATGTTTTTAAACGTTTTACTTTTTCTACACAAGTATAAGTGTCATGAATTGTGCATTAAGTGTAGGAATTGATTGAAACCTTAGTGGTATTATTTATCCTCTATTCCTATGGTCATAATTCAGTTTGGGTAGTAACCACTCGTTAGATAATTATGCTATGCTTAAGTCTTGAGGCATCAGTAGAAGTCGAGTGGTGCGGAACACTACTCGCGAGATATAGGGTTCCTTCGGGAAAACTTTAAATTCTTGCTATCACATTATGATACTTATGAAAATGAAGGTCATACGGGAATTGCATGTGTAGGTGAGCGGCGGCAGGGTTCTTCCTTGACTACCATAGCCCGTACGTGTCGCGTATGGATCGTTGCGACTCCGTGAGCAAGTATTCAACAGTACCAAGTGCAGACCATCATATGGGAGTTGGTAAGCTTAGTAGCATGAGCATCGTAATGTTGGCCGCTCACTTCCCACTTTGTGCAAAGTGTCGGTCACGGTGATTGCACAGGTTTATGGTGGGTGTATGGTTTAAGCCTTGGACCCGATGATGAATAGTGGTCGCAAGGGGGACATACACCCGGAGTGGGGACCCGGTTCAGCTTTATGATAATCTCGTGAAAGGTGGCCATACATGTTATTAAATTATACGTATGTCGTGCATTTGGGTTTCTCCTGCAGGATGTAAATCGATATATATCACCGTCCCTCGCGGATATGAGTAGCACTTGTCTCGAGCAGATTGCAACGTAGTAAGAACAAACAATGAAGATATACTTGCTGATTTGATCACTATTTAATTGTATTACAACCTTGTATGTTTAGCTTGAACACTAAACTTTACTTTTATGCAAGTAACCCCTTTAATTTTGCAAAGTATGAAACTTGAACTAGGTGTTTTCGGACTGTTTTCACAATTGCTAAATCCTGCAAGCCCGGTCAGCCCCCTGCATAAGAGGAGTCGGCTTTAGAAGGCCATTTTGATGGGTAAATCTTGCGGAGTATATTAGATACTCAGGGCTTTGTTGTTTAAATTTTGATGCAGGTGTTCCTTTGGTGTGAGAAGAATGTGCACATCTATGGGCTGGATGTGTTGCATTTTAGGCAAATGTCATCGAGTTATATTATCGCTTCCGCTGTATTTTCAAATTAATCTTGAACTCTAGGTATTGTCTTTTACTTGGAGTTCAGCTTGTAATAAAGATCACTCCGATATATAAATTTGCAATTCGTGAATGTTCTTGTGCATGTGTTGTGTATGTCGGCTTCACCCGACATCGCCCAAAATCGATCCTGGATCGGTCATTCCCCCTCGGTTCGAGGTGCGGGATGCCACACAATAGGGTCCATGTGAAGCAACCCTCCAGGGAGTTTAGTCATCACCAAATTAATTGGTGGATGAGAAGTGGCAATTATTTTCCCTTGATGACAAGGAGAACAAACCAAATCCTCGGATCAAGCCTAGGCCACTCAAGCAACATAACAAGTCAAAGCTCATGTGACCTAGTCTCCTATGCCATTTCTAGAGCTCAGAAGAAGATTGAGCAAACAAACACTTGTGAGAACCAGGAGTACCAGCAAAATTAGCCTCAAAAACTTTCCCAATGCTAGAAATCCCACAAACGAAAGAGCCAATTGAATCAAGAACACAAGAAGCATTTTTCTTAAAGCGCACTTCCAAACCAGCATCAAGCAACTAAGAGACGGAGTGGAGATTGTACTTGAGATGCTCAATCAAACCAACATCATTGAGAGTGAATTTTTCATTTACCTTTAACGTGCCTCTTGCCTTCACTCTCCCTCTCTTGTCATCTCCAAAGATCACATACTCTCGGCGCTTCAAGGGAGTGAGGTTGGAGAACCACTTTGCATCTCCGATCATGTGGCGCGAACACGCGAAGTCCATCAACCATTTGTTCTCCAGGCCTCCACCTGCTACCTACAAAGAACGAGAAGGAAAAGTTGATGACTCAATGCTATGGTTAGTCAAAAAGAATTAGGGAATCCAGCACTTCACCATACGACCGGTAGTAGTCATCACGGTTCTTTGCACATTATCTTCGAACGCATGGGATGAGAACCACGATGGGGAAAACATGGCATGTCAAAGCGTCGACTCAAACCTGGGGTTGTGAGGATAAAAATCATCTATGTGAAAGCCAAATCCATGTGAGCATCGCTCACCACGACGAGGAAAACATGGGGCACCAAAACACTGTTGCACAAAGTCTCTGTTTTGTGAATCAAAGTCATATGAGTGATGACCCTGTCCACAATAGGCACAAGAAAAGGAGCGAGACATAAAGTCAACAAAATCATCATGACACACATTTCTAGCTAACTCAGCTTGCATCCTCTCAATCCTCTTACACCTATAACAGTACTCATCCAAGTGACCCTTACGATCACAGAACAAGCAAATGTGGATACTCTCATGTTTAGGCTTTGCTTGCACAGGAGCTTTGGATTTCGGCTTCTCTATTTGCTTCGGGTTGAAGGAAGGTTTGGGGTTTGGTGGATAGTATGTGTCAGTGGGTTTGATTGATTGTTCCTCATCCTTGTAGCTAGAGCTAGGCACAAACTTACTCATATTTTCACTCTTTTTGTCACACCTCTCAATCCCAAGCCCAAGTTGTTGGTTGACCTACTAGCACTCTCTTTGACACTTGCCAAGTCACTCTCAATCTTCTCCTCAGTCACTATGGCTCTTTGGAGCCTAGAAACAAGATAGTCATTTTCTTGGACTAGGACTTTGTTTTCCTCCCTAGTGGTTACAAGCTTGTCCTTAAGAGAGACACACACTTCACATGGTGGTGGAAGAACCTTAGATCGAGTCTCGTTTAGCAGCTTGGACTCGAGCTCTTTTACTTTGAGGGTTTGAGCTTCCAACTCACTTGTGAGCATGGGGCACTTCTAACATGCACCCAAAAGAGTTGGTGTAGCCTTGAATTCATCATGCTCTTTAAGGGCACTCTCAAGCTGACTGGCAACTTAAGCATGCACACTTTCCCTCTGTGCAAGATCATTCATCACAACTTGACAAGACTCACACTTATCAATAATGTCATCTTTAGAAAGCTTAGACCTAAGCGAAGTGATCTCATACTCAGCGCTCTCCAATTTAAACTTAAGTTGTCTACTCTCACATACAGCGCTGTGAAGCTTATCATCTTGCATGAGCAAAACATCACGCAAATGATCAAGTTTAGAATAGAGCTCATCAAGAGCGGGAGGTACCTCGCTTGTGTCGGAGTCAGAGCTAGAGTCGGTGTCATGGTTGTTCTTTTCGATGAAGCAAAGCCCGGTTAAGTCGTCCTTTCTCTTGACTCATGGTTTCTCAACCTCCTCCTCAGAGCTTTTAAGGCCATCGCTTGATGTGAGGTCAACATCGCTCATGGAGGCAACGCAAGCATGTGCAATGGCCTTGGCGAACTTCTTGGAGTTCTTGCTTCGCTTGTAGGAGTGGTTCTTCTTCTTCTTGAAGTCTTTAGCGTTGTTGTCGTGGTACCCTACCTTCTTCTTCTTCTTTAGGCAGTCAGCAATAAAGTGTACCGGGTCACCACACTCGAAGTAGGTTCTTGAACCACCTCCTCTTCTCTCCTTGCTGTTGTTGTAGAACTTCCTGAACTTCCTTGTAAGCAAGGATAGCTCCTCGTCAGGAATGCACTCCATCTGTTCATCAGAAGCTGCAACAAGAGAAGACAGAGCAAACTCCAAAGAAGACTTGTCAAGTAAGGGGTTAGCTCCAAAAGAAGCACCACTCTGACTATCCTTTTGAGAACTAGAAAGCAAAGCCATGCTAGAAGCAGGATTAACATGATTAGGACGAGATTTTCTAGATAGTTCATGAGATTTCAGCTTGCTATACAGTTGCTCATAGTTGAGGGTATTCAAGTCAGCAATTTAAACCCCCCCCCCCAAACATTTTCATCAAGTGTGTACAGTAGTTGCTTAGCTCTATTATTATCGTTGTACACAAGATTACCACAAGCCCTCAAGTTGCAGATAATTGCCTCAAACCTACGAAAAGTTTCATCCAGAGACTCGCCAAGTTTTTGTGCAAAGGTTTGGTACTGTCTATTGTAAGAATCCTTATCCATAGACTTGACCTAATTGGTACCCTCATGGTATGTGCAAAGCTTATCCCAAATAGCATGAGCAGTGTCAAGATGAGCAATGCGATCATGTTCACTCCTACCAAGTGCACAGAGCAGAGTATTGACAACTTTGGAGTTTTTTTTCATACCTGATCAACTCACCTACTAGCGCGGTGTTGAGGTCGGCAGGTATGTTGTATTCTTGCTCGACAATGATCCTCTAACTCGTCAACCCAATGATCTATATCATTTGCTGCACTGGTTGTACTGTTTTCTATAATTTGCTGCACAACATCACAATATATTCAGCTCTGCTAGGCTGCACTTCTCTGATCTCTTCTGATGGAGGGGCATGATCCTCTAACTCGTCAACCCAATGATCTATATCAAACTATGTAAGGACAAATCCTCCGCCAAGGTAATGCATGTTTTTCTAAAAACTTACATTATGTTAGTATCATATATATTTTCAAATACGCTTGTGAAACCAAAAAATGTACAAGATCAGGATATATTCTGTACATCAATAAATACAGCCTCATCAGCACATGTCTCATCTACATGTGGTATCGGTTTTTGTTGACCTTGTTCTATTATATCATCTCCACTATCAACGTTGCTCACTACCGGGTTTCTCTTTCATTTGCAGGGTGGCTCCTCTGCACTTCCTTTAATAACTTCCTGAAACCCACCCACAGATTGATTGGGGCCCTCAATAATGCAGATATATACATATATTAATTATTAAAAGTAACTAATTTGAATTAAAAAATTTGACGTACATTGACAACTACTCGCTCATCAGCGCACGCCTCGTCAACATTTAGGTTTTGTTCCATTACAACTTGTTCCAGAGAATCATGTTCACTCTTTCTTTAACTTCCTGAAATACACACTTGGGTTATGACCCTAATTATATAGATATAGATAAAGAAATAGCAATGCTAATGTCAAATTTGCATCTTTGGCTTACCGTCGGATTTTGAGCTTCTTCAAGATTAGTTTTTTCCAGTATATTATCAAGATTTTTTGCAAGAGCAGCAAGATCAGAGTGCAGCTCGTAGCCATCCTGATTAATACCTATACATTTTTGTACTTTGTTCATAGACTCATCATCCGTTTGCTCTTCAGCATGCTGCTCAGTACTTCAAATAATGGACCGAGGTGTATTGAATAAATCAGATTCTTTTCCCAAATAGACCATGTCATCTGAGGATGCTGATTTAACGTTAGATTTATTTTCACTGATGGGCATTCTCCTACATTATTCATACTTCATGTGAGAAAGATCGCGACAAGTTTGGTCCTGAATTTGGTAATATCAGCCTGCACTTGTAGTTTAAAAAAATAGTTTAAGAATCTCACCAAAAATCAAGATACACATTTAAGTAATTGTAGTAAGTTTATACCTAAGAAAATATGTCAGATATAGCCTCTCCAGTCCAATACTCCATGTAGTTCAACATGAATAGCCCGTAAGAACAACTGCATATAACAAGCATAGATGGGTGTACTGAGAAACCATGTTGATATGTGTGTTGACGGTTCTTATGCCTCATAGGGAAATCTACAAGTGTACAGATGCCGGCGTAGCCTTCACCCGGGAGTATTCCACAGTATCGATTTCCATGGGGAACGAGAAGTGTATCCATCTAATCTATCAAGTTCAGGTGGCGTAAAATTGGAAGAGAATATTTTCTATAGGAATAAGAGGTCCTCGGGCCAGACAATCTTATGTAACAAAATCTTGCTAAGTAATCTAATGAGGTCCTATTTCAATTTATCTGCTTCGGGGCATGAGAACATTACACTAATATGAGTCGGTAGCTAACCTCTATACTAGTGGGTACGCTAACGCTAGACCACCTTGTTTGAGACTTCCCGAACATGGTGGAATACCATATTGGACAGACAGGACTGTCACCACCTGCCGCCTATGTGGGACGAATGCAATCCCAGGAAAACTATGTCTAAATACCAGCTCTACAATTGATAAGCATAACATATTAATGCTAGTAAGGAAATAAAAAGTTATGCATGGGGATCCCGCAGATAAAAGGATTAGGAAAACTCACTTTATTACTTGAACAGGAGTTAAACTACAAGTTACCCGACCTAAAGACGAAGAAGACTACTCTCGTAGGAGATTCATCCTCAAGGCACAGGAGGAAGGAGCCAGCATCCTGAACACCCATTCCTACACCTTCACTCTTTACTTGGGTAAACTCTTTGATAAAAAATGTTCTACTTCCTAAAAATTCTTCCCTCCCCCGTGGCAATGAGCCGGCAAGTGTTTATAGGCGACGGGAGTCGGTAGGCCGAAGTCGGTCTGCCGGGCGGCCACGTGTGTCGAGCGGTCGGGCATGCTGAACAACATGCACCACCGGTTGGCAGCCTAGGCCGGGCGACCCTTAGATCATGTTGGTTCACGACCGACTCCTCTCGGATGGTTTGGATTTTGTCTCGAAGTTGGTTCTTTGGTCGGTTCCATCCGCCTCCTTTATTTTGGGGCTGGTAGGCCTCGTAGGCTTCATTGGGCTGGCAACTCTGGGTGGCCAACCCAGGCCGGGTGGCAAGCCAGGCCGGGAGGCGGCCTAAGCCAAGTGTTGACCCCTTCCGGGTTGGTCCTTGACTTCTCCTAGTAAGGCAACTTGTTGGGCTCCTTTTCCTTAGCCATATCTTATCATTTTTAATCCGGGAGGAGAAAACGGCATCACAGTGAAGTGTTTTTGCAAAACCGGACATGGCAGATGATCAGCCTAAGAAACAACTCCGATTAACCAGCCGGGTAGCCTATTTTAGCCGTATGTGATCGTATCGGCCGATCCCTGATTTCAGCGTGAAAATGACTCCGGTTAACCAGCCTGGTGGCTGATTTTAGCCGTATATGACAATGTTGGCCGGTCCTTGATTTCAGCCTGAAAACGATTCCGGTTAACTAGTCGGGTGGCTGATTTCAGCCGTATATGACCCTATCGCTCGGTCCCTGATTAGAGCCTAAAAACGACCCTGTCGGCTGGAGAAAACGGCTGTTTCACAGTCGTGATCAGCCGGCGGGGTGTTTCTACATGTTTTTGCATATTTTGGCTCTCTTATACTTACAAACACATAATTCACCTAAACATGTGCAACTTTACTAGTTTAAACAAATATTAATTAAACTTTGGTCTTTACCTTGCATTTCCCGACCGGTTGGTGGCCGATTATGGGTTTTATCGGCCACCAATACCTCCCCAAGCTTAAACCTTTCCTCGTCCGAGCAAATTAAAACTTAGAGGTGATGGGTTAGGAGTTGCTTTAATATTAGTGCCCTATAGCTAATATTAAACCTTTGCTCGTCCGAGCAAATTAAACCTTTGCAAGTATCAAATGCATAGACACATACTCCAACATAATATGGGTAAGTGTAAACCACTATAACTATGTTACTAAGTCATTATCAATGTACAACAGAGCTTATTGGCATGTTATAATCTTGTCATAAGCTGTTGAAGTCTAGAACGACTAGCTTAGATTAAAAATCTTCATGAGTCCAAAATTTTTACAATGCTGCATAAGATTAAAAATCTTCCCTCTTGGTACAGTCTCCCACTATGACTCTCATCTCTCTAAAAGCTTATTTCCTTACCAAGTGCTCATCCTACATTCTAAAAGCTTGGCTTAAATGTGGTGTTTGGTAAGAAGGGACATCTAGCATGCATATATTGTTAAGTTAAGAGATGGTCCTAACAAAAAGACATTCTACTTCCTCATTACAATCATTTAGAAGTAATGTTCAGAGGTCTTGGGTGTAGATTTTCCTAAAGACTGGATTTTTGTGCTAGGGCGAAAAGATGGTATTTTATTTTTTCTTGAAGATATACTTATTTTATTTTTTGAATGAACCTTGAAGCTTTTTGATCATGTACATCCGTGAAAGCTGATAAACTTTTCTTTCTTTCTTTCTTCTCTCATGGTGTAAAGAGGCCAATTCAAGGTTTCAAATATTTTTGCAAACTTTTTCTGAGCAATTGTCCGGGAGGACCATAATCATTTGATGGGATCAATGGCTCACAAAAAAATAATGATTTTTGGTTGGCATGCTTGGTGAAGTGGATGCATAATTCCGATGTGGAAACCGCACAACCAAGCATGATTAATTTGAGAACTCAAAGATGACGCGAAAGAGAATGATTGGCTTTGGAAGTCCAGGTACCTCATAAGGATCAAATGCTAACTAAACTCAATGCACACATAGATGGCATGAATGTGGGTCTGCAATTAATATTTAGCCATGGTAGGAATTTTTCTATCATAGCGAAGATGTGCACTATGTAGAGGGTTTTGTTGCAGCATAGTTTTGGAAAACATCCTTGGACTCTAATCATAAGGAAGTCTTAGACTCATCCAAAACAAGCCATATCATAAACTCCATGAAGGACCGAGAAGGCGACCAGATGGGGGGGGGATGAATGGGAGCCAAATAAAATTCTCCAGGAAAACTTGGCCTATATCCCAAAAACAACCCAAGCCAACCTCCTAATCGATCACCAAGACTACACACACAAACTTGTGGTGTACTAGCCTTAGGAGTGATCAACCACACCAAAGAAACACAGCGGAAACAAAAAGGGAAGAAGCTATCCTCAACAGTTCAGAACTGAACTCCCATCGGCAGTGCCGATCCCTGCCATCGGCAGTGCCGGTGGGCATCGACAATGCCGGTGCAGGATGCTATCACACTGGAACCAACAGACTGGACCAATCGGCAGTGACGGTCCTGGTCATCGGCAGTGCCGGTTGACCCCTGATAGAACAGAAAATCTCTCGGGATCTTGTCAAATCTTCTCCAAAATTCAATCAAACGAACTCCAAATGATGCGATTTTTGGACCAGTGAATCCTCATCACATCATGACCCTTATCCTAGGAGATCTACTCAATTGGCTCAAGAAATCATCACGAATTTCAGATCTTGTGCCAAGAATACCAAAAAGGGGAAACTTGAGAAATCCTTCAAATCGAAGGTGCTAGAGCCAATAATTCCATCAAGAATCCATAGAGGATTATCCTAGCTCATCCTAGCAACAAGTCTCTCAAGAAATCCGGGCCAAAAACTTGTCCAAAAGTGAGATCGAAAAACACCATTAAAATGCTTCCGAAAATAGGAAAAAGGGAATTTCAGGATTCAAGTGAAGAGGGAAATCTTGAGCACGAAAACACTTCTCATATCATAGAAAGGTGCTTACAAGATCCATAGGTAAAAGGCTAGGAAGCCACCCTCCTCCTCCCACTATTTGGAAGAGCAAGAGATGTCTCTCACACACCCACTACTCTCCTCTCAAACATTAAGTCCTCTCCTAGCACTTTGAATAGAGTCCTAACACAAGGCTAATGGGAAGAGAGGCACCTCTCCCACTAGCCACACGTTTCCTTATATAGGCCTAGGGTCTATTGTCCACATGACCACTCTACCCTTAACCTACATAACACACCCACCTACCACCGGGGGCATAACTGTCCATCTTTCACCTCACAGCCCGAATGCCATCGGACGCTTCACTTCTTTGCTTCATCTCGAAGCAAGCTCCGTGATGGTGCCACGTGCACCACCAACCATCGCCACCGGTTTTGAGGCCCAAACCGGGAAACCGCCTTGCACGCTTCTCAAAGTGCGACTTCTCGATGTTGACGCATGTCACCTTGTCCCACGATCCTGACCACCGGCAAGTCTCTCCCAGTCCCTATCCGTCGGGCCCCCTTGTCACTTGCACCGGCATCCCGTTCGCCTTGACTTGGTCAACACGCCATCTTCATCACCACCACAGTTTTGAGGCTCAACCGTGAAACCGTCCGTGCTTCTTACCTCTCCATGTGTACGATGTGGATCACCCTTGACTTCACCCGGCATCCCGATCGTCTCGCCCCAAGTCCCCTACTTGTGCCTGATCCTCTCGCCGTTGACTGCCAAGTCGACTCCAGTGACCTACACATCATGAGTCAAGCAAACACATTTCCCATCTCCTGTAATACCACCAATATCTCCACCAACTCCAGTTAGTCATAACCATGATATGCAAACCCATGCAATCCCTGGATTCCCGCATTTCAACTCAAACACCAAATTTGCTCAAGTCAATTACTTATCACAAATATAGCAAACCATGGCACATATCCACATGGTTTCTCAATCTCCCCCTTGATGAGTACATTGACAATATCAAATGCAGAAAGATTAGAGATTGAAATGCGAAGCCGAATAAGCTCATCCATATGGCCAAACCCAAAGAAAAGGTGAAAACAAGCCATCTAGCAAGTAGGGATCACAAAACCAAGAGTTGGCAAAGAAAGCGACTTGAGAAGCAAAGAATGTGAAAAGTGCAAGAAACCGCTCAAGATCATGATATGCTCCCCCTCAAGTTGTGGTAGGTCTCATGTAGTGCAAAACGGGTCATATGAGTTTCTGAGACTCAAAGAATGTGAAAAGTGCAAGAAACCGCTCAAGATCATGATATGCTCCCCCTCAAGTTGTGGTAGGTCTCACGTAGTGCAAAATGGGTCATATGAGTTTTTTAGCATTATTTGTGCATCACCCCAAAATTTTCTCCCCCTTTGGCAATGAACTCATCAAAGAGGCAAAAGAACAAGCAAACATGCAATGCATGAAAATGCAAACCTAAGGAGCTTCAACAATCATGCAAACAAGCATTTAACTTTGCTAACCATAACCATAGTGCCATGAAGTGTAAAGGCAATAGCTCCCAATCATGCAAAGATCAAAAATAGATAGCAAGACGTAAACACCATGAGTTATACAGGCTAAGCAGAAAGATTGACTAGCTTAGATAGAATCAAATTTTGCTTATCATGAGAAAATCTGCCACCACATGTGTAAGTACTCTCATCCAAGGCAAAACAAGCACCAAGTGAATCATAAGAATCTAGCCAGTTTCAATCTCAACAAGGGCAACAAGTACTCGCAGAAAATGAGCTCTACAAACGCTCACATATGAAACAGAGACTCAGTTGATCAAGTGATTATAGTTTATCCTCATGTGTCCTCTTATCCATGTGGAGGGTCGAACGACTGGGTACGGCAAACACCCTGGGGCTTCAAGTCACAATGTTTGGATTTAGCATTATTGAGTAGTTCTTGATCAAAGCACTTAGCAGATTTTTCAAGATTATGCACAAGACAAAAGAGCATGCCTTTGCGGCAAAAGGAACACACGTTCCCACAATGTTTCATCCTGAGCTAAACATTTGCAAAGTGTTCCATTACGCAAACACAAGGTGCCAAAGCCAAGACATCCTCTAGACTAGCCTCAACGCAAGTTTCAACAAGGATAAAAGCAATTATACACATGGTGAGCAAGTTTTAGCAAGATTAGATCATAAGGTTCACAAGAAGCTCAGTTTACCTTTAAGATTAGCATGTTGCTGACATGAGTTTAGAACAAGCCATCTAGAAAATCTAAGCATGAGAGATTACCATCACATCCACGCAACTTAGCTCAAGCTCAATCATAGCAAAGAGAAATGCAAGAAAGCATAAGAATCAAAGCTCATCTACCAATGCATATATTACATATGAGATGCAATGTGAAAATGGTAAGATACATATATACAAGAGAAAACCAACTTCCCCACATATGATGCCATAGGGATGACAAACACCAAGTTCCCCTCGAAGAAAAGCATGTCTCGAAGCATCTAGGGGCTTGGTGAGGATATCAGCTAGTTGGTTTTTGGTATCAATGTATTGGAGCTCAACATCCCCCTTCTCAACATTGTCTCTCAGGAAGTGGAATCACACATTGATGTGTTTGACCTTACCATGTTGGACTGGGTTTTTGGCTAAGCATATGGCACTGGAGTTATCACACATGAGTGGAACACCCTTAAAAGTCAACCCATAGTCTCTCATGGTAGATACAATCCATAGGATTTGTGAGCAGCAGCTAGTAGCAGCTACATACTCAGCCTCTGTGGTGGATTGGGCAACACTCGACTACTTACTAGAAGACCAACAGATCAAAGAAGTACCCAAGAAATGGCAAATACCAGAATTCCTATCAATTCTACACCTAGCAAAGTCTGCATCCGAATACCCAATGAGATCAAGAGATGAAGATGCAAAGTACCAAAGACCAAACTCAAGGGTGTATTTGAGATACCTGAAGATGCGCTTGACAGCGTTGCGATGAGTTACCCTTGGGGAAGCATGAAAGCAAGCACAAAGACACACCGCAAAGTGTATGTCAGGTCTTGTCACTGTCAGGTACAAGAGGGAGCCAATCATGCTCCTGTACTCCCTTTGATCCACCGCTTCACAGTCTTCATCAGGGTCAAGAGCCGTTGTAGTGGACATTGGTGTAGACAATGGCTTCACATTGACCATGTCAAACTTCTTCAGAAGATTCTTCGTGTACTTGGCTTGATGTATGAAAGTGCCTTGCTTGCACTGCTTGATTTGAAGCCCAAGAAAGAAGGTGAGCTCTCCCATCATCGACATCTGAAATTCACTCTCCATAGCTTCCTTAAACCTGGACACAAGAGCATGAGAGGAACCATGAGAAAGTCATTGCCATGCTTGAGAGTGAACAAGGTTTTATCAACATACCCCATGACATACCCACACTCTAGCAAGAAGGTCTTAAGCCTAGTATACCATACCCTAGGTGCTTGCTTTAGCCCGTACAAAGCCTTCTGAAGCTTGTACACACGGTTTGGGTATTTGTGGTGCTCAAAGCCAGGGGGTTGTCTCAAATATACTTCTTCCTCTATGAAACCATTTAGGAAAGCACTCTTGACATCCATCTGATAAAGTCTAATGCCCTTGGAGGCAGCAAATGCAAGCAAGATCCTAATGGCTTCTATGCGAGCAACAAGAGCAAAGGTTTCACCATAATCTAATCCCTCCACTTGGCTAAAACCTTGAGCAACTAGCCTAGCCTTGTTTCTCATAACCTCACCATCCTCTCCATGTTTGTTTTTGAACACCCACTTGGTTTCTATGACATTGACATTTTTAGGAGGCTCTACAAGGGTCTAGACTTTGTTTCTCTCAAAGTTTTCCAACTCCTCATGCATGACATTAACCCAATGTTCATCAGATAGTGCGTGTCCAATATCCCGGGGTTCAAAGGTTGCAACAAAGAGAGAATTGGTAAAGCAAGAAAGATGTGCAGACCTTGACCTTGTTGTCCTCTCATAGATATTACCGATCATCTGTTGAGGTGGATGTTGACGCTGAATGTGGTGAGGAGCCTCTCTCTTAGAGTGTACCTCCCCCTCAACCACAGCTGGAGCTTGCTCGATAGCTGTTGAAGTCGATGTAGAAGCTTCTGGACCCTCTGCTGGAGTAGTGGTAGCAGCAGGAACAAGCTCAGATGAGAGATGAAGTGAATCATCATCATCATCATCAAAGCCCTGTAGGTCCTCTTCTTCAAAGATGCTCTCCTTCATCTCCTTGTCACCAGCAGACTCAATCATATTCCTTGCACAAGAGTTTGATTCATCAAAGGTTACATCACAGGATTCTATGATGGTGTTAGTCTCCAAATTCAAAACTATGTAGGAATGACCATGAAGATAGTAACCAAGAAAGATTACATTGGAAGATCTCAACTCAAACTTATCAAGATTGCCACGCTTGAGAATAAAGCACTTGCAACCAAAGGAACGCAAATGAGAGACCGAGGGTTTTCTCCCAAAACGCAGCTCATAAGAAGTTACATTAAGAATTGAGCGCAAGAAAATCTGATTGGAAACATAGCAAGCAGTGCTAATGGCCTCGGCCCAGAACCGCCTCGGAGTCCTATGCTCATCGAGCATCTTCCGGGCCATCTCCACTAAGGTTCTATTCTTTCTTTCAACCACACCGTTCTGTTGGGGAACCCGAGGTGTTGAAAACTGATGCTCAATACCATGCTCAAGAAAGAAAGCATCAAAGGAGGAGTTCTTGAACTTGGTGCCATTATCACTACGAATTGCTCGTAATGCACCAGGGAGTTCCTTGAACAACCTCAAAGCTAAGCTCCGAAAGTGATGAAACACTTCATCCTTGCTCTCAAGAAAGTAGACCCAAGAGTAGCGAGAGTAGTCGTCAACAATCACAAGAACATACCACTTCCCACCCATTGAACGAACCCGAGAAGGACCAACAGTGTCCATATGAAGCAACTCTCCAGGGCGTTTAGTCATCACCAAATTGATTGGTGGATGAGAAGCGGCAATCATTTTCCCATGACGACAAGGAGCACAAACCAAATTCTTATCAAATTTGAGCTTAGGCAATCCTCGGATCAAACATAGGCCACTCAAGCAACATAACAAGTCAACGCTCATGTGACCCAGTCTCCTATGCCATTTCTAGAGCTCAGAAGAAGATTGAGCAAACAAGCACTTGTGAGAACCAGGAGAACCAGCAAAATGAGCCTAAAAAACTCTGCCAATGTGAGAAATCCCACAAACCAAGGAACCACTCGAATCTAGAACACAAGAATCATTCGACTTAAAGTGCACTTCCAAACCAACATCAAGAAGCTGAGAGACAGAGAGGAGATTTTACTTGAGAAACTCAACCAAACCAACATCATTGAGAGTGAAGTTCTCATTTACCTTTACCGCGCCCCTTCCCTTCACTCTTCCTCTCTTGTCATCTCCAAAGGTCACATACTCCCGACGCTTCAAGGGAGTGAGGCTGGAGAACCACTTTGCATTTCCGGTCATGTGGCGCAAACACCCGGAATCCATCAACCACTTATTCACCAAGCCTCCACCTACTGCCTACAAAGAACGAGAAGTGAAAGTCGATGGCTCAGTGCTAGGGTTAGAACAAAAGCCTTTGGGAATCCAGCACTTAACCATATGACCGGTAGTAGTCATCATAGTTCTTTGCACTTTATCATTCGAACGCATGGGATGAGAACCACGATGGGGAAAACGTGGCCTGTCAAAGCGTCTCGACTCAAACCTTGAGTTGTGAGGATAGAAAACATCTGTGTGAAAGTCAAACCCACGCGAGTGACGCTCACCACGATGGGAAAAACATGGGGTGCCAAAACGCTGCTGCGCAAAGCCTCTATTTCGTGAATCAAAGCCATATGAGGAATGACCCTGTCCACGATAGGCACGAGAGAAAGAGCGAGGCTGAAAGTCAACAAAATCATCATAAAAAGCATCCCTAGTCAACTCAGCTTGCTTCCTCTCAATTCTCTTACGCCTAAAATAGAACTCATCCAAGTGGCCCTTGCGACCACAAAACATGCAAATGTAGACACCCTTAGGATTAGGCTTGGTTTGCATTGCAGGTTTGGGTTTTGGCTTCTCTGTTTGCTTTGGGTTGAAGGAGGGTTTTGGATTAGGTGGATAGTATGTCTCAGTGGGTTTGATGGTGTTTTCCTCAGCCTTGTAGCTTGAGCTAGGTACAGACTTACCCACATTCACACTCTCCTTGTCACACCTCTCAAATCCCAAACCCAAGTTATAGGTTGATCTAGAAGCATTCTCCTTCACTCTTGCCAAATCAGTCTCAATCTTCTCTTCACTCACTAGGGTTTTCTGGAACCTAGACACAAGATAGTCATTTTCCTGAACTAAGGCTTTGTTTTCCTCCCAAGTTATTACAAGCTTGTCCTTAAGAGAGACACACACCTCACATGGTGGTGGAAGGACCTTAGAGCGAGTCTCATGAAGCAACTTGGACTCAAGCTCTTTGACATTGAGGGACTGAGCTTCCAACTCATCTGTGAGCTTGGGGCACTTCTAGCATGCACCCAAAAGAGTTGGTCTAGCTTTGAACTCATCAAGCTCCTTGGGGGCACTCTCAAGCTGACTGACAACTTGAGCATGCACTCTCTCCCTCTGTGCAAGATCACTCATCACAACTTGACAAGACTCACACTCAACAACAATGTCCTCACAAGCAAGCTTGGACCTAACGAAGCAATTTCAAAATCAGCACTCTCCAACTTAGACTTAAGCTCTCTACCCTCACGAACAGCACTCCAAAGCTTATCATCTTGCATGAGCAGAACATCGCGCAAATGATCAAGTTCAGAAGAGAGCTCATCGAGAGTGGGAGGTACCATGCTTGTGTCGGAGTCGGATCCAGAGTCGGTGTCATGGTCGTTCTTTGCCATGAAGCAAAGCTCGGTGAAGTCATCCTTCCTCTTGACTTGTGGCTTTTCAACCTCCTCCTTCGAGCTTGTAAGGCCTTCGCTTGATGTGAGGTCGACATCGCTCAAGGCGGCAACGCGGGCGTGTGCAATGGCCTTGGCGAACTTCTTGGAGTTCTTGCCCTTCTTGTAGAACCGGTTCTTCTTCTGCTTGAAGTCTTCAGTGTTGTTGTCGCGGTACCCGGCCTTCTTCCTCTTCTTGGGACAATCAGCGATGAAGTGTCCCAGGTCACCGCACTTGAAGCAGGTTCATGAACCACCTTCTCTTCTCTCCTTTCGGTTGTTGTAGAACTTCCTGAACTTCCTTGTGAGCAAGAACAGCTCCTCATCAGGAATGCACTCCATCTGTTCATCGGAAGCTACAACAAGAGAAGACAAAGCAAACTCCAAGGAAGACTTGACAAGTTAGGGGCTAGTTCCATGAGAAGCACAACTGTGATCACCCTTCTGAGAACTAGAAAGCAAAGCCATGCTAGAAGCAGGAATAGCAAGATTAGGATGAGATTTCCTAGACAGTTCATGAGATTTCAGCTTGCTATACAGTTGCTCACAGTTCAGGGTATTGAATTCAGCAGTCTCTTCTAAAGCAGCAATTTTAACCCCCCAAACATTTTCATCAAGTGAGTACAGTAGTTGCTTAGCGCAATCATTGTCATTGTACACAAGGGTACCACAAATCCGCAAGTTGCACACAATTGCCTCAAACCTACGAAAAGTGTCATCTAGTGACTCACCCGGTTTTTGAGCAAAGGTTTGGTATTGTCTATTGTAAGAATCCTTACGCATAGACTTGACCTGGTTGGTACCTGTTGACGGTCCTTAAATGCAAAATATGACCGTCGTTTACCCGCAAGAATCACACAATTTGATCACCACCTTAGTGGTAGGAATTTATTGCTAATTATTTCCACAAGTTTTGGTGACTTTGTGTATGCAGGAAGCAACCCATGGAGTTTAAATAAAATTCAAGGAAATTCAAGGAGAAAGCACACTTCCGGCCAATCAGGAGCAAGCACACGGATTAAGGAGCCCACCTTCAGCGCTTAACCGACGTAACTCCCTGTAATACCGCGCAAACCGTTGTCAGGGCCCATAGGACAGCCACCTGGAGAAAGCACAGGTCAGGAGGGGCCACCCCCAGGTCGGCCGACCTGGTCAGGTCGGGCGACCTGGCCGGGCGCCCTCTCCGCCTGGGCTTCCACGTGTTGGCTCCTCAGGACTCCCTGATGGCGGTTTGGGGGGATTCCGTGGCGGTTACTCCTCTGAAACTGACGTTAGGAGGCTATAAATAGAGGGTGAGGGCCTTCACTCCAACACACACTCAAGATTAAAGATTTGGTGCTCCTCTTGCAAAGGCCAAGTGCTACTTAGCTAGTGCTTAGATTAGGAAGAGAGTGGAGTAGAGTTCGAAGGAGGCTTGGGCTTGTCTTCGCCTTCTCCACGCTTGTACTTCGACGACATTTGCCAATCATAGTAAGTGTCGAGATTTCCCCTCTTGCAGTTTACTTTTTACTTTAATTAAGTTATAGTTCTAGCTTGTGAGCTCGCTCATCGCTCTAAGTTCTTAGGGTGCCTTAGCCTGAATATTCGTTGCTAGAAGGTTAAGGTAGTAATCGATCGCATAGACGTGGTGTCTAGGCAGGAGGTTACCTTTGATTATTCGTTAGTCTATTGGTTCGTTGAGGTAGGCGGCAGGTGGTGACAGCTCTGTCCGTCCTCTGAAATCCTCCCCGCTAGGCTAGTGCGTAGGCTCTTGGCGGAAGTCGCCTGTGGATGCAGGGGTAAGTCCGTGCCCAACGCGAGCAAACTAGAGCATAGCTTAGTTAACGTAGGAACCTGACTCTTGGGACATCCTCTCTGTCCTCTGCCTATCTTAATCAATCTTTGTGTCCTTGGGTGATTTAGTCCAACGATAGACACACACGTTCCTCGTGATTCGATACCCCGGAATACTCTGGGTGAAGTGCTACATCGGTCTTCCGTGCGCTTGCGGATTTATTCGTAGACGTAAGAAAAACCAACAAGCATTTCTGGCGCCGTTGCCGGGGAACGGTTGCTGTTTTATCTGCGGACCCTAGTCACCCTCGTATCCCTTTTTATCTTTCTTTTATTTCTTTCCTTATCCCTACCATGGAGCAACCTTCTATCCAATCCTTCTCTGCTCCAAGGGGCGAGTTCTACGAGCCACCTTCATCTTCAAAACCAATCCTTTCAGATGGCTTCGAACTCCGCCCAGGCTTTATAGCCATGGTTCAGGCACAACCTTTCTCGGGGGTAGAAAACGAAAACCCACACCATCACCTGCGAGAATTTGAGCAATTGTGCTCGTGCATCCAAATCAGGGGTATGACACAAGAGACTCTCAAATGGAAATTGTTTCCCTTTTCTCTTATAGAGAGGGCGAAGCAATGGTACACTCACACGGCAGAAAGCACGAATGGTGACTGGAAAGAGCTCTCCGTAGAGAGGTCTTCAACTTCGAGCAGGCCGAGAAAGAATCCTTAGGCACAGCTTGGGCTAAGTTCTCGCTCTTAGTGAAATCCGGTCCTGACTTGTCTATACCCGATCCCATGCTGCTACAGCATTTTCGGATGGGTCTCAACAAGGAATCTGCCCAATATCTCGACATAGCCGCCGGAGGTTCATTCATACACAAAACGGTCTCAGAAGGAAGAACCGTCCTAGAACGCATTCTAGAAAATACCTCTTTCCTTGAGCCCACCAAACCCCCTTGCAAAGAAGCTACGCCGAGCCAGGAGACTCTCCAGCTAGCCGAATCTGACCCTGCTTCTTGCACATCTCAAGACTTAGCTAGTGAGCCTCCTCCTGAACCAGGAAATTCGGATGATGAAGAAATTCAGCCGTCCGAATTCCCTTTCATCATCGAGGATGATCTTTTCAAAGATTTCGGTAACACCTCGATGTATGCCATCCAACGAAAGCCTCAAACACCAGTTCCTTCCCCTGAACCTATAAAAGAACAATTCCTTAGGGACTCAGTGAAAGAACTAACAGCCATCATGAGTGATGAGTGGTCCCGAGAAAATGAGCAATGTTCCGAACTTGTTCGGATTATCTCACCCTCTACTACCATTCCTTGTACGGTTAGAGGCAGAGCTGTGGATGTCTGGTATAATCCCACCGTAGGAATAAACATCGTTTCCGACTCCTTTGCCTTTGAGGTATTAGGAGACGAACCTCTGCTTCCTACGCAAAAGACCTTCAAAAGCCCTACCGGAGCCATCCTAGAAGGTTACGGGATTCTAAACAATGTGTCGATACGACACAAAGACGCTGAGGCCCTTCTGAACTTTCATGTCTTTGAGGTCCCAAGCTTTGATGTCCTCATCGCGCTTCCTCTAGAAAAACTCTTTACGGCAGCCTCATCCGGTAACCTCAGTGTCAACATCAGAGGAAAGGCTCTCTCAATCCCAATCTCCCGTTCGCGAAACACCATCGCTGAATTTCCTGATGAGAGAGACCTAACCGAAGAGGTGAAAGTGATTTCCCCTTTCGACCCTCCCGATACCCTCCTTGACCAAGACACCGATCTCTTCACAGAAGAGGAGGATGATCTACAGGAAACTCTCGAGCTTCCTGAAGATGAACCACCGACTCGACCTCCCATCGAGTTAAAAACCTTACCCCCTGGCCTACGCTACACTTTCCTACATGGTGACACGGAGTCCCCTGTCATCATTAGTGATAAGCTTTCGGAGGAGGAAACCAAGAAGCTGATCTCTGTCTTAGAGAAACATCGCTCTGTCTTTGGGTACTCCCTCCAAGACCTAAAGGGAAATAGTCCCACTCTCTGCACCCATCGCATCCCTCTTGACCCCGAGAGTACACCTTCTAGGGAACCTCAGAGGAGGTTAAATAATGCTATGCACGAGGTTGTGAAGAAGGAAGTTCTAAAACTACTGCATTCAGGGATCATATATCCCGTACCTCATAGTGAGTGGGTGAGCCCGGTACAAGTAGTGCCAAAGAAGGGAGGTATGACGGTCGTTAAGAACGATAAGAACGAGCTTATTCCCCAATGTACCGTCATGGGATGGAGGATGTGTATCGATTACAGAAAACTCAACAAGGCAACAAAGAAGGATCATTTCCCGCTACCCTTCATCGATGAGATGTTAGAACGGTTGGCAAACCATTCCTTCTTCTGTTTCCTTGATGGGTATTCTGGTTATCATCAGATTCCTATCCATCCCGATGATCAGAGTAAGACCACCTTCACGTGCCCGTATGGAACGTATGCCTACCGTAGGATGTCTTTTGGGTTGTGTAATGCACCCGCCTCTTTCCAACGGTGTATGATGTCCATATTCTCGGACATGATCGAGGAAATCATGGAAGTCTTCATGGATGACTTCTCAGTCTATGGGAAGACCTTCGATCACTGTCTCGAGAACTTGGACAGGGTCTTGACTCGATGCCAAGAAAAGGACCTGGTACTTAATTGGGAAAAGTGCCACTTTATGGTCCGAGAAGGCATAGTGCTAGGGCACTTAGTGTCCGAGAGAGGGATCGAGGTGGATAAGGCGAAAATAGAAGTTATCGAGCAACTTCCACCTCCGATCAACGTCAAGGGTTCTATCGATGATTCATCAAAGACTTTTCGAAAATCGCTAGACCCCTCACCAACCTCTTAGCTAAGGATGCGCCTTTTGACTTTGATGATGAGTGCTTGAAATCTTTTCATATCTTGAAAAATGCACTCATCTCAGCTCCCATCATCCAACCCCCTGATTGGAAGCTGCCCTTTGAAATCATGTGCGATGCTAGTGACTATGCCGTAGGGGCCATTCTCGGCCAAACTAAGGACAAGAAGCATCACGCAATAGCCTACGCTAGCAAAACCTTGACAGGAGCACAGCTCAACTACGCTACCACGGAAAAGGAGCTCCTGGCTGTGGTTTTTGCTATCGATAAGTTTAGATCTTATTTAGTTGGAGCAAAGGTAATTGTTTACACTGATCATGCTGCACTAAAGTACCTGCTCGCTAAAAAAGATGCTAAACCAAGGCTCATCAGATGGATCCTCTTACTCCAAGAATTTGATCTTGAAATAAAAGATAAGAAAGGAGTAGAGAATTCTGTAGCAGATCATCTATCTCGTATGCAAGTCACTAACATGCAGGAACTACCAATCAACGACTTCCTACTAGATGATATGCTGTTAAAGGTTGCGGACTCCACACCCTGGTATGCAGATATCATGAATTTCATGGTTACAGGGTATGTTCCGCCGGGGGAAAACCGAAAGAAGCTGGCCTATGAAAGTAGGCGACACCTTTGGGACGACCCATTCCTCTACAGGGTCTGTGCTGATGGTCTGTTGCGGCGATGCATCCCCAGCATTGAGGGTGCACAGATAATTGAGAAGTGCCATGCAGCTCCGTACGGAGGACACTACGGCGTGTACCGGACGCAAGCAAAAATCTGGCAAAGTGGTTTCTATTGGCCGACGATGTATGAGGACACCAAGGAGTACATCAGGAGGTGCAGGAGATGCCAGAAGCATGGAGGAATCTCATCTCGCAACGCGATGCCCTTGACATACAACCTGCAAGTCGAACTTTTCAACGTCTGGGGCATCGACTTCATGGGACCCTTCCCAAAGTCCTATGATTGCGAGTATATCCTGGTGGCAGTCGACTACGTGTCAAAGTGGGTTGAAGCATTGCCATGCAGAGCTGCAGATGCAAAGAGCGCACGGAAGATGTTCTATGAGATCATTTTCCCACGCTTTGGGGTACCAAGGATGGTGATTAGTGATGGAGGTTCACACTTCACGGACAAAGGATTCCGACACTTCCTGAGGGAACTCGGTTCCGACCATAACATTGCTACTCCATACCATCCCCAGACCAGCGGTCAGGCAGAGACCTCGAACAAGCAAATCAAGAACATCCTGCAGAAAACAATGGAGGAAATGGGATCGGGATGGAAGAATAAGTTGCCAGATGCACTATGGGCATATCGCACTGCATACAAGACCCCCATAGGCATGTCTCCATTCCAGCTGGTCTACGGCAAGACTTGCCATCTGCCGGTAGAACTAGAACACAAGGCATACTGGGCAATAAAGAAGTGGAATATGGATTCCAAGGAAGCAGGAAGGCACAGGATGAAGCAAATTTCTGAGCTGGAGGAATGGAGAGAAAAGGCGTATCACAGTGCCAGGATCTATAAAGAAAAGACCAAGAAATGACACGACAAAAGGATACAGCCAAAGGAGTTCAACCCTGGAGACAAGGTGCTACTCTTCAACTCAAGAGTGAAGCTGTTCGGCGACGGGAAGCTGCGAAGCAAATGGCTTGGGCCATATCTCGTCATCGACGTCGCGACACATGGAGCGGTCACACTCCAGGACAAGGACGGGAACGCGTTTAAGGTAAACGGCCATCGACTTAAACTCTTTTACGATTCTATTAAAAGTATAGGAGTTGAGGAGGACGTAGTCAATTTAATTGACTTCCGGTCCTACCCATAGCCTTTACGGGCACCTAAACTTAGAATCAAATTAAATTGCCGTACTTTTCCCCCTCCTTGGACCTCCCTTAGGCAGCCCACGAAGCAGCAGCCCCAGGGGGCCCACCACCAGGTCGGCCGACCTGGCCAGGTCGGGCGACCCCCTGGTGGCGCCGCCGCTTCCCGTTTTTCTCTCACGCGTTCCTCCAACTTCCCCCTTCGCCCTAATTGGAGATTCTCACGGAGAATCGCGAATATACCGTCGGGGGACTCTCCTTTTAAGCAGAGGGGAACGATGCTTTTCTCTCATCCCAAACCTTCTTGTGAACCTCTTCCAGAACCCCCAACTTCGTCATGGCTGCCAAAAAGAGCACTTCCCAGGCTTCCTTGACCAGCTCCGCCCTTGCCCTTAGCGGGGAAATCACCCCCGCTAACCAAATTGTCCCGACCAACCTCGATCTCACCCTTGCCGAGATCGTTGAGCCTCTCGCCATTGAGCCTCCCCTGCGCCGCGAAGAGGAAAGGACAGGCCGTACACGATTTGCTGAACGGCGCAGCCCTTCCGCCACCCGCACATCGCAGCGGGCACTTTCGCCGACCCCGGCATGCACCATGAAGACGCGAGGAACGTCGCCTGTACGGCGTCCTACCCCCGACATCAAGAGGCCGACGACGGGCGCTCTGGTGCCCCGCAAGACGACACCCACCCATCGTCTCCACAACGGGGATCCCTCTGCTCTCCTGCCTGGGGAACACCTCGTGGAGACGCTACGGGGCAGGGATGGGTCGCCATTCGGGTACAAGTACCGGATGGACTACATCCCCACGTCGCCAGAGCGGAAGGGACGGTTCACCAGCACCGGACCGCGCACCGGACCGGGCAAGGGGAAAGTGCTCTTCCCCAAGCTCACTTCAGAGGACAAGCGGGAGATGGAGGAATCCATCGACTCCTCCCCGCGGAAGACCATCAGCCGCTTCCTCGACCCCCCGCCAATCACAGCGGAGGGCGGCCACTACCAGGACAGCGGGGACGAGGCGACAGGTCCCTCCAAGGCCAAGCTTGCGCAGGACGTTCTCCTCCTACGGGCGGAGAATAAGAGGCTGGCCAACAAGTTGGCGGAGGAGTTGGTTGATCGTGCTCAACTTGAGGATCGTGTGCAATGCCTCGAGGAGGGTATGAAAGACCTCCGCCGTGGCTTATGCGCTAAGATGGAGCGCATTTGTAGCCACATGGGAGAGCCCGACTTATATAAGGGCAAATGAATAGGCTCTCCCATATAGTTTAGGAAAATAGGCGCTTAGTTTCCCTTTTTAGATTTTCTTCGTTTAGTTCATTAAAAAGAAATGCGCCTATGATAAAGAATTGAATAATGGAACTCACTGAGCCCATAAAGCCGGTGGGGTCCACCTTTGCTTTCACACTTTTTCCTTTTTGTTTGTGTCAAATAAAAAGAAGTCAGGAAACAAGTGTGGAGGAGGATTTGCGAAGTATGAACGCGCAAACGGACGGTCTACCCTGAGAAATACGTTGCACAGGGCGACGCGAAGCGACACGACGAACCAGGGGACCAGAGGAGCATCTCCCAGGTCGGGCGACCTGACCAGGTCGGCCGACCCAGGCCTGGCTCCCCTCGGACCCCCACTTGGTCCATACTCTGGTTTGCACGTTTACTTCCCATTCCTCCCTGCCTCTCTGCTTATTTTCTCCTTGAATATGGAAAAATTAATAAATACTAAAAACCTGAATTCTCTCCATAATTCATTCTTTTTGATTTATCATCTTGCATGCCCCTTATTCCTAGAATGTTTGCCTGAATTTCCATGACTATATCTTTAGGAAAACATGCTACCTAGGACTATTGATTTATGTGATATGAATAGACTTTATGAATCTTCACTCTTATGCTTATAACTTGGGATTTTCTTTTGAAAATGATAAATTTGAAAGCCAACTCCTCAATGATAAAATTTATCCTACCAAGGCCAAATTTTGCTTATTAAAGATTGTGCTCTTTTGTGCTACTTATTAATTTATTGAGCCTTGTCAAAATTTTGAGACCCAAATTGAGATGCCTGTTATGCTTCATTTATCAAGTCTGTGTGCACATCCAACCCTATGCTAAAACTTCCACACTGGAAGTTAGCATCTCCACCATCCATGAAAATAAAATACTCCAGTTCTACATACTTCCCTCCGTATTTTGTTGCAAAAAGAGTTATGGGCTATCTAGTTTCAAAAAAAAATAGAGAAAAGAAAAGAAAGAAAGATAGCCCATGATCTCATTTCAATGAGGGAATATTCAAAGGAGTATCCATCTTCCATCTACCAAATAAATGTGCACAGACTTGACTTATGAATCATGACTTGTTTTTCTCTTTGGATCCGAATTTTGACTTAGCAAGATATGAATTATAAGTATGCCACCATTTCAATCCTATTCTTGAGCTCCACATATACCATATTTAGAGATAGGACATGAAAGGCACAATGCCTCAGTGAGGAAAATACACCTTTGAGCGACTGAGAGAATCATTTGAGGAGTATGGCTACTATTCTTTGATTGTGAAAATCTTTTCGAAAACCCAAGTTACATAAGCAGAAGGAGCTGAGTTTTTGGAGTCAAGATTCGTTCCATTCATCAATATCCAAAGAAGGCATGCTAGACACTTCAAAAGCTCATGGAGATACAAGGTAATGCCTGGAATAATTTGCATGCTAGATTTGATTTATCAAGGTTTGAATTATCACTTAGTCCTTAGTCTTTAGTCCTTTACTCGAGGACGAGCAAAGGCTAAGTGTGGGGTAGTTTGTTGACGGTCCTTAAATGCAAATTTATCGGGCGACCTGGCCGGGCGCCCTCTCCGCCTGGGCTTCCACGTGTTGGCTCCTCAGGACTCCCTGATGGCGGTTTGGGGGGATTCCGTGGCGGTTACTCCTCTGAAACCGACGTTAGGAGGCTATAAATAGAGGGTGAGGGCCTTCACTCCAACACACACTCAAGATTGAAGATTTGGTGCTCCTCTTGCAAAGGCCAAGTGCTACTTAGCTAGTGCTTAGATTAGGAAGAGAGTGGAGTAGAGTTCGGAGGAGGCTTGGGCTTGTCTTCGCCTTCTCCACGCTTGTACTTCAACGACATTTGCCAATCATAGTAAGTGTCGAGATTTCCCCTCTTGCAGTTTACTTTTTACTTTAATTAAGTTATAGTTCTAGCTTGTGAGCTCGTTCATCGCTCTAAGTTCTTAGGGTGCCTTAGCCTGAATATTCGTTGCTAGAAGGTTAAGGTAGTAATCGATTGCATAGACGTGGTGTCTAGGCAGGAGGTTACCTTTGATTATTCGTTAGTCTACTAGTTCGTTGAGGTAGGCGGCAGGTGGTGACAGCTCTGTCCGTCCTCTGAAATCCTCCCCGCTAGGCTAGTGCGTAGGCTCTTGGCGGAAGTCGCCTGTGGATGCAGGGGTAAGTCCGTGCCCAACGCGAGCAAACTAGAGCATAGCTTAGTTAATGTAGGAACCTGACTCTTGGGACATCCTCTCTGTCCTCTGCCTATCTTAATCAATCTTTGTGTCCTTGGGTGATTTAGTCCAACGATAGACACACACGTTCCTCGTGATTCGATACCCCGGAATACTCTGGGTGAAGTGCTACATCGGTCTTCCGTGCGCTTGCGGATTTATTCGTAGACGTAAGAAAAACCAACAGTACCCTCATGGTAAGTGTAGAGCTCATCCCAAATAGCATGAGCAGTGTCAAGGTGTGCAACCCTATCATGTTCGCTCCGACCAAGTGCAAAAAGCAGAATATTGACAACTTTGGAGTTGTTCTCATACCTGAGTAACTCACTTGCAGAAGCAGTGTTCAGGTCTTGTGGTATAGCATACTCCTGATCAACAATCTCCCAAATTGCACATCCTTGACTTAGCAGATACGCCTTGGTCCGTGACTTCCAGTAGGGGAAGTCCTCTCCATCGAACATCCACAGCTTGATAGCACGCTTCTCCATATCGCCTTCGGATCACAAAGCCAGTGAAGGTCAACTAGTGATCAAACCGGCTTTGATACCAATTGAAGGACCGAGAAGGCAACTAGACGGGGGGGGGGGGGGGGGGGGGATGAATGGGAGCCAAATAAAATTCTCTAGGAGAACTTGGCCTATATCCCAAAAACAACCCAAGCCAACCTCCAAATCGATCACCAAGACTACACAAACCAACTTGTGGTGTACTAGCCTTAGGAGTGATCAACAACACCAAAGAAACACAGCCGAAACAAAAAGGAAAGAAGCAATCCTCAATAGTTCAGAACTGAACTCCTTTCGGCAGTGCCGGTCACGCCTATCGGTAGTGCCGGTGTGTGTCATCGGCAGTGCCGGTCCCACCTAGAAAGGTGCTTACAAGATCCATAGGTATCCATAGGGAATTTCGGGATTCAAGTGAAGGGGGAAATCTTGAGCACAAAAATAGTTCTCATATCATAGAAAGGTGCTTACAAGATCCATAGGTACAAGGCTTGGAAGCCACCCTCTTCCTCCCACTATTTGGAAGAGCAAGAGATGTCTCTCACACACCCACTACTATCCTCTCAAACATGAAGTCCTCTCCTAGCACTTTGAATAGAGTCCTAACACAAGGCTAATGGGAAGAGAGGCACTTCTCCCACTAGCCACACCTCTCCTTATATAGGCCTAGGGTCTATTGTCCACATGACCACTCTACCCTTGACCTACATAACACACCCACCTATCACCGGTGGCATAACCGTCCATCTTTCACCTCATCGCCCGAATGCCATCGGACGCTTCACGTCTTTGCTTCATCTCGAAGCAAGCTCCGTGATGGTGCCACATGCACCACCAACCACCGCCACCGGTTTTGAGGCCCAAACCGGGAAACCGCCTTGCATGCTTCTCAAAGCGCGACTTCTCGATGTTGACGCATGTCACCTTGTCCTGCGATCCTGACCACCAGCAAGTCTCTCCCAGTCCCTGTCCATCGGGCCCCCTTGTCACTTGCACCGGCATCCTGTTCGCCTTGACTTGGTCAACACGCCATCTTCATCACCGCCATGGTTTTGAGGCTCAACCGCGAAACCGTTCGTGCTTCTTGCCTCTCGATGTGTACGATGTGGATCACCCTTGACTTCACCCGGCATCCCGATCGTCTCGCCCCAAGTCCCCTACTTGTGCCCGATCCTCTCGCCGTTAACCGCCAAGTCGACTCTAGTGACCTACACATCATGAGGCAAGCTAACACATTTCCCATCTCCTGCAATACCACCAATATCTCCACCAACTCCGGTTAGTCATAACCATGATATGCAAACCCATGCAATCCCTGGATTCCATCATTTCAACTCAAACACCAAATCCGCTCAAGTCAATTACTCATCACAAATATAGCAAACCATGGCACATATCCACATGGTTTCTCACTCTAGCAACTGGACTTGGTGTTTATTAGCCATTCTGCACCCACTAAAACATAGAGGACTAGCATTATCATCGTGCCGATGTACCACCGCCCACAAAGACGAGGAGTAGAGGTTGTATACTTGGACTCAAAGGAACCTAATAGAGCAACTAATCATCATTTCCACAGGCAAGGTAGAGAGTAAGCTTTTAATTATATTTGAAAATGGGAAACTAAAGCAACTTAGCTATAGAAAGGGGGCGGAAAAGGCAGAATAAATGACGTACATTGTTTTGGGTACCTCCCCTAGCTTAGATCTTTGCAAGACTTAAGCTTATATGACATTTATCATAGCGGGTAGCAATCTTGCCATGTCGTGAGGTCAGGTCACAAGGGTTTTGGCATATGCTGCCGCACAATGGGGGTTGGTCGCCTGGCATGTTCTATCGGCCGGTGGGCTACGCCGCCCGGCGTGCCTTGCCACCCAGCACAGTTTGCTGCCCAGCGTGATTTGCTGCCCAACGGATTTCACTGCGTCATGTGCTGTTCTATTGTGCTGCTGGTTCATCCCCTTTTATGTTTTGTCACGAGACTGGACTTTTTGTGAGATAATAAATCTGTGAGATATATATACCAGGGATATCTCACCACTCGGATATGTTGTTGAGTGGGTCGGGGTCCAATAAAGATAAAGCCCATGAAGATAACTACTCGGATTATTATTTGGAGTAGATGACAAGTCAGTATTAGAGATAGAAAGTTAGAGATAGAATCCCAATCGGATATCATGTAACCCTGCCCGCAGGATATACAAGGAGGGGCAGGGGCTCTCTCTTAGACAACCACAACATATCAGATATAATATACCATAAAACACAGGACGTAGGGTTGTTATCCTTCGGGAGGCCCGAACCTGTCTAAACCTTGCGTCTTGTGTGTCCATCGACTCTTGGTCTCGCACATGCCTTTACCGATAAATAAGGATGATGGACTACCCTATGATCCACTGCCGATAGAAGTATCAATAGTTGGCGTGCCAGAAAGGGGCAGCGCTGAGATCGGCTTGTCGAGTTCGATGGCCAAACTTTTGGAAAAGATCTTCATCGGCAGCGATCAGGTCGAGGCTATAACTCCATTAGGCGAGGCGCATACGCGCATGATGGCGGTGATGTTTTATGTTGTCTGGCAGCGATTGATTCGCATCTGCAATGTTAATTTTCCAAATCAAATTTCGATTTCGTGCATGTACACCAAAGCATGAACCGAGTTGAGTATTAGCATCATCATTGCATCCACGTGCCCTGGCAGGGAAGGTTTTGTCCTTTTCATTCTTTTTCTTGTCAATCTATTTCATATGTGTTGATTATCTAGATTAGTGGAGATTCATGTGATCTGATTTTGTATGGACGTGAGAAATATGGAGTTGGCACCGATAGGGACGGCGCGAAGCTAGATCGATTGCCACCGGTCACATTGCGTGGTGCTAGCGAGTCAATTGTTGAAGCGAACTCGCCGAGTTCAGGATGGCAAAGATGAACTACACGCCTTCCGAGTAGCTTAGATCGTGATCAGTGGTGATCCAAGCCATATGGCTGGGTCGATCGGTCACTTGACGACTTGGCTACGTGTTGGACAACAAATGAAGATTCACATGAAGCTTTGCATGCATGGATACAAACCAGGTCAATTTCGGTCAGGCATATCACCATCGCACGCTACATGTTCTAGATTGCTGATTAAAGAAGAGCTGAGAACTCACACATCAGGGATGTTTTCTGTTCATCTTTAATCTCCCATATTATTTTATTATTTACACATTATACCAATTGGTCTGGTTAATTAAATCTCATCATGTTTCATGGTTTTTTCTGCATGGACATGTGTGACATGGAGTTCATACTCTACGTCGTGTCAGAGACTTGGGGGTTGACTTGGCCACTCGGCCGATGACGTAAATATTCAACCAACCACTCAGCACTTTGATGTTCTGACAACATGGCTATTTGATGACTCAATTCATCACTCGGCGAGGCAACACGGTGATTGGGCTACTCGCATCGACAATCAAGCCACATACTCGGGGGCTTGTCTATGGCTTGTTTTCAACTTATCTATTATGGAAAAGCTAAGTAAATTTTATAATTTTTTCTTACCAATATGATTTGAATATCGTAGGTTCTTAGCCTTATGGTCATAGTTTTGAGTTTTTTTTTGAACTCATCTTTTTGCCTCTGTGTAAGGACCAAAGGCGTACCGAGAGGGGGGGGGGGGGGAGTGAATCGGTAAGCCGCTCACGATTCCAATTACTTCAATTTCCACTACATGAGTCTAACAATAGAAGCAACCTAAACAATTCTAGTAGACCAAGACCCTACACATGCTAGTGTTCATGATAAGATAAAGCGCGGAAGCTAAACACACTAGCCTATGCAAGCCACAAGTCACCCTAGTCACTAGAGCACACAATTGTGGAATAGTAAAGAGAGGGTCAAGGAATGCCTATGATTTTTTCCTCAGGTCTTGGAAGGATGGCGCCTTCCCCTAATCCTCGTTGGACCACTGCCGCTGGAGTTCTGGTCCCTCCCGCCACCAAGTGGAGTTCTCGCCCACGATCCCGCAATCACTACTAGAGTGAAGACACGATGTGCATCACTGCTGCACAAAGCAACAGCTCGCCTGCCTTTAGAACTTGCCAGACTCCCCGAGCTAATACGGGCGCTCACTAGCGATGTCCCTTTCACCAACAGGCTCAAACTGTGTACAAACGTGTGACGGCCTTCACAACCGATCACGATAGGCTCGATCACCGACACCTAACCGGTCTAGGTCTCACCATAGACAAAGAGTAACAATCTAGATCACACCCTCAAGGACACCCTAGCCTTAGATGTGCAAGACGCTCAACTTACTCTCCACTAGCACTCTCAAGAGATGCAATATCTCCTCCTAGTCCTCTCCTCTTTTCCTCTTAGACCTTACCAAATGCTCTCAAGTATTCCACTAGCCAAGAGAGGTCTCCAAGACCCGAGCAACAAAGTTATATAGACTCCTAACCTCAAACTAGCCATTCCTTTACGAAATCAGCTTTCTGGGCCGACTGATCAGACATTCCAGTCACTACAGCACAGTGCACCAACGGCTCTGACCCCTGGTGATTGTCCTGCTGACCGGACCGTCCGGTCCATTTCTCTCTCCAGTCCAGGAGCCTTCGCGCAATTGCTTCCTCTCTGCCCTATACAAGTCCTACTGACCGGACCATTCGGTTAGTAGACCGGACCGTCCAGTCTGTACAGACTCTGGCACAGATAGATTCCTCGCTTCTTGCTAAAAGTCCCAGACAACTCCCCATAGTAACCGTATAGTCCGGTCTCCACTGACCCCTCTATCCGGTCTCTATGTCCAGAAGCTGAAACTTGTCGTCCTCGCTTGACTTCGTTTCCCGGCTTCGCCAAATAGCTCCTTGTCTTCTCCATTGTTACCTAGTGCCTGTGATTTCACCAAGGAACCTTGCACATCACCGACTAGTCATGACCTAAGAGAATGACCTAGACCCCCTTGATAGTCCAGTTTTTCCTTTGGACTCAAAGCCCTAACAACTAGTCATGTGTACCTAACACTTGCACCATAGCTTGTTCTCTTCTTTGATCCATCTTCATCAACCCTTGGACTCCATCAAGTTCACCAGCCTCCATGGTTGTGGTCATCATCATCAATCGCCAAGGCAACCATCATTCATATGATTTATAATAGAGTTTAGAGATGATTCCTACAAAGACAACACTTATGTAGATATTAGCCCACAATTTCATAGTTGTCATCTATCACCAAAACATCCATACCTTGGGGATCCAATCACCAATGGTCATGAAGCTTACAATCTCTTCCTTTTTGGTGATTGATGACAACCACTACTTAATCAAAATGTTGATCATTAAACAACTAGGCTAAAAGAGCTACACAAAGATCGAGAGGAACCATAACAACATATGAGAGAAACGCATAAGGTCCTACTCAATCAAGCATCATCTAGAGATACAAGGAAAAGAGTAAAAAACATACTCTAGATGAAATATGCATGCATGTCATGGCAATATATTAATGGAAATCATAAGGACATGCAATGCAAGACATGAGTGATGAGATGCAACAAGTTAGCATGGCAATGCATAAGAATTAAGAACAAGCATTCATCATCATGATATCATACATAGACATACAAGATAATTAATGAATACAACACACTTCATATGATAAGGGAATAAACCAAGTGAGATTAAAATAAGTCAAACACAAGCAAAGGAAAACCATGACTCATCAAAATCCATGAACATCGAATAACTCCAACAAAATAAGATCCAAATGAATCTAACTCCCAAAAACCTCATATGCTCCCCCTACATACAAGCTACTCTCGATCGCACAAGATCACACTCCCACTCCCCCTAGACCTAGGATCTTCTCCACCTTTGGTAACAAGCACCAAAAAGTGGAAAAGATGAACATCTACACGCCCGTGGTTGAAAGAAGTGGTGCAGCGACGTCCTCTGAAGGCTCTGCTCTAGGCTGCTCCTATGCTAGATCCTACTGTGCTCCCTAAGCCTATGTTGCCTGAGCATCTAGCTGCTCGAAGAAGTCATGGTCTACAGGCAACTCAGACCTTCTATATTGTGTTGCTGGTGTGACCGCAGTAGTCTCCTGAGCTGAAGTCTAGAGAAGGATGAGATCTGCCACGTCCTGCTATGAGAAGCCTCCACGGACAAGATCCTCTGCTGCCTGAGGAGTAAGCGTGCTAACTATAGTAGTAGGACGAGAAGGTGTAGCTGTAACTGACTCTGGAGCAGTCTGGGAGTCTGCACGAGTAGTGTGTGCAGTGTCTGAAAACATACTCCTGACCGGTATGTGTTAGGAGCTGGAGGGTCCTGCCTTCTGTGAGGTCGACGAGTGAGAAGGTGAGACGAACAACGCAGACATGAAGAACACTGACATAGGGGGGAACTAAGCTATAGGAAGTATCTATCCTGCTCCCCCAGTCGGTAGAACCCCTGAGAGTGACAGTCCACTGGACTGGGCAGTCACCAAAGCAGTGAAGGGTCCTGGCTGAGTCTATAACTGCTGGTACTGGGGGAACACTGAAGGTCCTGGCTGCTGACCGGCCTGCCTCTGGGTCAACTCCCTCATTTGAGTCATCAGGGTTGTAAGAAGTGCAGTCTGCTACCTCTGAATCTCTGCCTGTTTCCTGATGACGTCCATCATCTGACGTCTGTCCTCTGGCACACTCTGAATGAACTCTTCCAGCCGTCCTACAAGTGCTATCATAGTGATAGCGTCCTCAGACTATGAGCCTATCGGCTAGGGAGGTGCTCTTGTGCTGGCTGACTCAGGAATCACCGTCTCTGGCTGAGCTGCCTACTCGTGAAGTACTGGTGACTCCTGCTCCTCCTCTCCTGTCTGCTGGCTGGAGGCTGACTGTGATCCCTTAGGGACACGAGGTGCATAGCTGGTAGTTGCCTCAGAGAAAGCCTCGTACTGCTCCTCTGTCACTAGGCCCATCCTCCTCAAGAGATAACAGACATATGGACCATAGACCAAGTGACGTCCTCCAACCCTCTCAGAGATAACCTCCTCCATCTCTCCAATTAGCAAGTCATCTAAGTCAAAGTGTTGTCTCCTCAGAATAGCTGCTACAACTCACTGGTGTAGAAGTGTGAACTCCTCTCTGTAGCCAGACTTAGTGATGATAGTCCTGGTGACTATCGCTCTCACCACCTTGGCCTCTGCGATGAGTCTCGCAGGGCTTCTCTTAAAGCCTGGGGTGTGTGGAGGTGGAAAAGCAATCGACACCATGTCGTCTGAAGGTAGCTTCCCTCCCTGAGGTCTGCGGGGTGGCTCTAGTGTACCGTAGGCACTCCTGTAGAGTTGGAAGTCTGATGCCAAGAGTCTTAGCTTAGCTATCAAATTCTGCGTGGTGACAAGTTGTGGCTGCCCTCTGAATAGAAACTAGAACTCTGAGCGATCCCTGGCAACCCAAAGTGTGGCATAGAACTCTAGGACCATGTCCTCTCTAAACCTATGTGGAGCAGTAAATAGCTCTACTAGCCCTGGCAAGTACGTGAAGTACTGCGCCATCTCGGTGCCGGTGGCCCTCCACATGGCCTGGTAAGTGGTGTACTGCTGTGGCACAAACATCTTGTCTGTGCCTCTCATGTCCAGACAACTTCTCAGTCCCTCTCCAATCCTCCTCTAGAGGACTGTCCAATAACTCTCTCTAGCAGCGGGGTCTTTAGGAACTGGAACCCACTACTCGAAAGGCATCAAGTGAAGTACCTTAAGGTCCTTTGCAGGAACCTTAAGTATATCCGTCTCTCTAGCTGCCTGTACCAGTCTCTGTAGCCTCCTGGTGCACACTGCACAGGTGCACTTCGTGTCTCCTACCCAGTGAGCTGTCCTCTGGGGAACAGTCCACTCATCCACCTCAAGCTCCTCCTTAGACTCTGACTCCTCAAAACTTGACTCTACGGTCTCCTCCTCTGAGGTCTCCTCCTCTGACTCCTCCTGCTGCTGCCTAGAGGATCCCTGCTCCGTAGTTCTCGACGACCTCTCCTGATGAGAAGTCAGAGTACGCTACGGCCACAGCTGCGGTACAACTCCGACTGCAAGAGGTGCAGTCCCCTGTCTGGTGCTCCTCCCAAGACACTATGCGTCATGAGGCTGCTCTAGGATTAGCCGTGTCCCTGGTGTCCTCCGTGACTGCTCCATGGCATCAAGGTGCCTAGCAACTCTCCTGGCTCTCTTAGACTCTGGGTCCAGTCTCTGTCTCTTCTTGTCCTTGGGCTTGTTAGGCATCTTCCCCTTTCCCTTTTCCTGACCTAAACCTGCCATCTGAGTGCTGCTCTGCTGTCACTGCACGCACGTAGGTGTAGATAGGATAAGCATAGAGTCCTAGTACATCTATAAGCAAAGCACCACTAGGAATGAATGCGCAATAGAAACCTAGCACTGAATGAAGTATATGATCACTAGGCAAGTATGCAAAGTAACAACAGTGATCATCGACTATATGTGGCTAGTGCAGAACATCTAGTGTGCAATCAAATAATAGGCAATTAATCTAACTACAGACTAAACAGGAGACGAACCCTAGACATGCAATTAACAGATAATCAATTTGTTAATTGCGGACTAGGTTGAGCTAATTAATTAATTACTGCAACTAATGATGGGAATTAGTACTAATTGCATCAATTAATCAAATTGCTCAAAATTAGGGCATAATCGATGAAAGGAGTGAAAGCTCAATACCCTGGGAGGAAAGTCGATGTGTCAAGTATAAAGAACACCGTGGAACATGCTCTGATCACTAAAAAAGATTAAGTCTTGAACTTCGTCGGCAATAGAGAGTGAGAAGGGTGGGGCAATCCTTGCCCTAGGCTTGCGATGGACTACGAGCTCGGTGGGTCTAGAGCTTACGTGAGCATGCGAAGGGGGAATCAGAGGCCTACGCGGCGGCGCTGCCGTGGTGGCTCTTCGGCGGCGGAGGCGGCAGTAGCTACGCACGCGGGGCGAGGCAGCGCGGTGGTGCGGGTGCGGGCGAGCGGCAGTGTGCGAGGGTGAGCAGGGGCGAAGGCGCATAGGCAGGGCAAGCGGTGGATGCGCTGGCGTCGGCTGCCGGCGAGGTGGGTTGTTAGTGCGGGGCGATGGCGACGAGGGAACAGCGGCGGTGACCCGGACGTGTTCTCGGCTCAGGGAAGAGAATGGGGATAAGACCAAATTTGGTGTGACAGTTTTTTGACTTAGGTCAAATAGGCATTGGACGGCCGAGATCTGTCAAGGAATCAATTAACAGCCTAGATCTGAAAACATTTCGCGCGATCATGTATTATGACCAGACCATCCGCTCAACCCACCGTACCGTTCGATCAGTTAGCATTTACTGGAAATCAATGTTCTGGGTGAACAGAATTCACACACCAGACTATACAGTCTTCATAGAGAGAACCGTTCGGTCTCCATTTCTGGTCTCCTGAAACACTGTGCATTACTACATAGACCGGACTGTACGGTCATATGACCGAACCGTACGCTCATTACTAGAAAACTGCTGAGTCAAGGATTTTCTCCATTTTCCCAGTGCCCTCGCTAAACACACAAATAAACATTGCGCTTGGAATATAGAGGGAACTCTCAAACACTCCTTTTCAAATAGTGGCACTCTATGGCCTTAGAATTTTCGCAAAAGCCAAATGAAGGATCGAGCAAATAAGAACCAAGGCAATTAAGAACCAAATGGGTATGTATGAGCCTTAGTCAATGAACCGCGCGAGTAGACTTAACCTCGGAGTTCATAAGAGCTTGCTCAATGGGCATGAAGCACAATCCTTTCCTTTGGTCACACTTATGGATATGTAATCTGATATAGAACTTGAGGCACAAATATCTTCAAGTGGGACAAGCCTCCTTTGTGTTTCCTATATGATGCATGCAACAAGCATTTTACATATGCAATGAAGGTAAACATGCCATGTGAATGCAAGCAATATTAAAAACATGACACAAAGGGAAACCTAACAATGTCAAGTTTGAACCCCTCCCAAGCTTACTCACTATAAGCCACACCCTTGCCTTGAGAGAAGTCAAACCACCATCTCAAGCACAACCACTTATAGCTATCTTGGTTGGGTTAGCCATTGACTAATTTTTACGTGTTTTTCTTTTAGTTATTTACACATGCATGGAGTCACAAAGGAGTCCTAATTACCATGCAATTTAAAAGAGGAAAAACACACTACAACTACCAAGAACAAACACAGTTACCTCCCTCATGAGTAGATAGGGCGTTGAGGTCCATGTCACTTGTGGTGGACTTCACATGATCTTCATGAAAGCGCTCGGTCCACCACCACCGCCATCTAGGTCTTGTTCTTGGGCACCCACTTATACGTAGCCGATCTCTCAAGGTCAACAATGCACTTAGGCACCCATATGCTCTTGACCTTCCTCTTCTTGTTTGGTGGTCCCATGGCCCTAGCTTTCACCTTGCCATCCTTGTTCCTAAAAAGCTTGAAATGTGTGTTCTCACAGAACAAGTTAGAATTAGGCAAAACAATGGAACTTCTCACCATGGGACAATCCTTGGTGGCATGGCCATCCTTGCAACACCTCTCACAATAGTAGTCGTCAGTGAGAAGGGGTTTGATCCATGCGGGGAAGGAATCACTCATCCCTATGATGTTGATGGCGGCGGGATATGAGCCAAGTTCCCGGTGGGAGACATTGTTCACAAGGATCCTCCCAAGAATCTCCTTATGGATGGCTCTACCACGTGTGAGCCTCTCAAAGTCATCCATCACCATCTTCCTCTCTTCCTTGAGCTTGTGATAATACTCCAAAACAATTGGCTCATGATAAGAATCCTCGACCAAGGTGGTTAGTTCATCACACAAAGTAGAGGCATTACTCTTAGATGAACAAGAGGGGGGAGAGGCAAGGTTCTCAACATTGATGGCCTCGTAAGTGATCTCAAGGGCCTTGTACTTCTCATAAAGCTCTACATTATCACCCTTGAGTTTGTCATAACTCTTGTTTAGGGTCTCATGAGATGTGACAAGGTCCTTGAGCTCACTCTCAAGCTCACCAAAATGGTCCTTAGCCAACGTACACTCTTTTCTTACCACATCCAAAATTTTGGATTTCTTGACGGCGATGTCGCGGGCTTGCTCAAGCATACTCCGAAGCTCAACACATGAGAGCTCCTCATCATCGCTATCATCACTGCTCTCATCCTCACTCTCCCCAAGTTGGCTTGCAGCCATGAGGCACGTGGGAGGTGGAGGAACAGCTCGTGGAGGTGTGGTCTTGATCATGGCTAGGCTGGCCACTTCTTTATCACTTGAGAAAGAGGACTCATCACTTGAGTTGTCGCTTGACCACACTCCAACAAGGGCCTTGCGAGAGAACTTCTTCTTGTAGTCTTGAGCTTTTCCTTTGCCTTTGCTCTTGTCCTTGTTGAAGTACCTCTTCTTCTTATGTTTGGCCTTGGGGTCTTCTTCTTCTTCTTCACTTGAATCTTCTGACTTGAATGCTTCGTTCTTGGGCTTTGGGCACTCTCGGACAAAGTGATTCTTTGAGCCACAATTGAAGCACTTGCCCCTTGACTTGGAAGCAAACTTATTCTTGAAGTTCTTCATCTTCTTCATGAGAAGAGCCAAGTCCTCGGTTGTGACAACCCTACTCCGAAAAGTAGAGTATGTCGCACAGGATCGTCTCAGGAGATGATTAACAAACTAACCATACACAGCATTCACACATGAACATTCATCATTTAAAAAGTTACATTACTGAATGCATAATATTACAAGTTCGAGAGTTTCAGCGGAAGCAAGTTCAGATTACAATACAATACATATGTCCTTGGTTTATATTACATAAATGTGCGGAAGCGATAAAGCAACAAAACACGACATCGATCACCTACGTGAACCATGCCAGCCCTATGGCGATGGCTCACTCATCACAGTTAGGAGAGCTAGGGACCCATTCAATGGTCCAATTCTGAGGCTCCTCGCCTTCCCACACCACCTTATTACAACAATCACAATAAGTAGCTTGAGGGAAACCTGAAAAACAATATCATCGCAAAGTCTGAGTATCTAACATACTCCGCAAGATTTACCCATCAAAAGGTTTACTAAAACCGACTCCTAGTATGCAGGAGGCTGACCGGGTTTATTTGATAATTGCATAAAAGCTCCTATTAGTTCTATGCTCCACTTTCATTTCCTTTATCAAGATTTTACTTTACTTATTGCAGAAAACAGCTACAGTGAGTCTAGCTAGCCGCTAAGACTTAAACATAAGTAAAGAGCAATACATCATAGCAATATGTAGCCATAGCATAAGTAAATTTCAGAAACATAACCAAAACTTTACTACTTAACATATCATTGCTGCTGCTCGAACAAGAGGTACTCATAACCACGAGGGACGGCAACTTTAATTGATTTACATCCTGCAGGCGAAAACCCAAATACACAACATACGCATCACTTAAGAACATGTATGGTCACCGTTCACAAGATTGCTATAAAGTCGATCCGGGGCCATCGATCCCGAGTACACGTCCTCCCCGTAATACAGTACTTCGTATCCGAGGCTTAACCCATGGACTCTCCAGCGGTCCTCAAACCCATGCAACCATCATGCTGTTCACATCACCTCTGGATCGATGAGTATAGCCATCCAATGATACGGCACACAAGTTACTAGGTTTACCAATTCCCATATAAAGGTATGTACTTGGTACTGTTCAATCTTGTCCGCGAAGTTCCAACGATAGGTGCTCCAATTTATCAAGTTCATTTATCATGTGAACCATAGTTGAATCAAGTGATCCCATAACCTACCGTTGACTCCACTAATTTAAGCATAGCATTTACTAACAGAGGGGCTTGCTAACAAAAACTAGCCATAGGTCATTTACCGGAGCATGCAAGTGGGTTCCATCCAAGTCCTATACTTAATGCACAATACACACACCTAGCTTGTGACAAAGTAAAAAGGACTCATAAATTAATCGGGTATGCACCATGCACCGGGGCTTGCCTTCGGAGTGATCATAGTTAGTGTTTTCACCAAAGTTCACTTTAGATCCCGGCTGTTCTGGTGTGATCTCCTCGGTCTCGGTCCCTATATGGAATGAACATGCATAAATACGAAGGAATACATAAGGGTCCATGGAGTTCCCTACTTAATTATGAAATGTATGGCATGATGATTCATGGTACTTCCTCAACAAATAAAATTAATGAAACTTATACTCATGCATGAATGTGTATGCACACATATGTATGACATGGCAACCACTTAATTGAAGGGGACAAACTTCTAATTAAAAGAGTATGGTTTTCATTCATTGAAAACATAGTGTATGTCTACTCTAACCATGAGCATGGCATAGATGAGGATTACATGGCAACATGGTGGTGGTGACATGAAAATGTAGTACCCAGACCTAATCTTCAGAAAGTGTTATTTCAAGCAATTTAGTTAAACTGGCAATATGCAAGTGACTAGCAATATATACATGAGATGAACAAAGTTGAATTGCACAACTAGCTCTAGGTACATATAACTAATTAGGAACCATGAGCATATAATGGAGAATGAGGACTCTACTGCAAGTTAAGATTAACATCTTTGTATGCACAGTACAAATGCTGAATTTATTCCTATCTTTAACTAAATGTAGATATAAGGCAACGTTCATATGAAATTTCCTAGGTTAATTATTAAGTGATCAATTCGATAGCAGAAAGCATACTGATGGTGCTCAAAATTTTACATGGAATTTTATAGTGATGTACAACTACATATGGAACAGGAACACCGAATTTCAGCAATAAATTCCTAGTTGATAATTCATGTAAATTCATTTACTGAAAATGAACATTATGCAATAATACTAAACATATGCATATAAATGGAAATCTTTGCAAAAAGTTTAGATATGCCAAGAGATTCTCACTGATCAAGTTTCATGAATTTACCACTTATATGTATTTTACTTATGAATTTATTAAGCAAATTAGGGTTGTAACTTTAGGGATTTAAATATATTTTTGTACTGCATAACCCTTGTCCTCAACGTACTTTTCTTGTAAAGGGGGATTTTAGGAGTTGAACAAAATTGGTTTCACATTTTTAGGGATTTTATATTTCGAGTTATTGAATTTTGAAGTTTAAAGCAGAGTTCACTACTAATTACAAAATTGCCACTAGTAATTTCAAATCTCCCCGCGCGCGTGCAGCGGCGCTGCGGCTTGGCTGGCTTGCCGGCCGTGATCGATGGCGGGGCTTGGGACTTTGTGCTGCTCTACTCGATCAGTGACTCACGAGGGTCACGTGGGTGGTGGTGGTTGGAGCTAGGATGGCCGGAGCGCTGCCGGCGATGAGCGGCAGTGATGCGCGGCGGCGGTCGACGGCGACAGGCGCGCACAGGGGCTAAGCCAGTGAGGAAGAGGGTCTAGAAGCATCACCTTGGTGCCAGGATGCTCCCCGAAGGGTTGGCTGGCGTCGGGGTGGCCGGGAGGGGGGTCATCACCGTGAGCCTCCTCCGCGCGGTGGACGGCGGTGGCTCGGGTCTTCTTCGATACTGGTGAGGCTGCTGCACGGCGAGGACAGCATGTTAGGGAAGGGCGAGGTGATGGCCTTGCGTGCCAATTTGAGGAAGAACCAGGGAAGGGGAAGCTACCTAGATGGAGCTCGGCACGGCGACGTCCATGGCCGCTGGAGTAGAGGATTCGCACTGGAGCTCGCCGGGGAGGGGGAAGGGTTGCTGTGCCTGGTCTCGTGGGTGTCGTGAGAGTTGAGTGAAGTGCCTGCGAGCAGAGAGAGAGAGAGGGAGAGAGAGCGGTTGGCAGCAGTGCTCTTATGCTAGCGATTGGCCGGGCTGAGAGCAGAGAGAGACGGCGAGCTGGCGGCAGGAGAGTGGAGGGAAGGAGCGCTGCCTTCAATTCCGGTCGGTGGCATAGGAGGGTTCGATGGAGCAGTGGCTGCAGTGGGCGGTATGTGGAGCTTCAGTGATCGATGGTGGTGCACAGCGGCGGCGGTACACATCGGTGTCGAGCTAGGATTGGCCAGGGAAAAGAAAGAGAATTGACTTCTTGACTTCGAATAGGGCTCAGGATTTTCATGAATTGGCTAGGTTCCATTGCTCTAAGCTTCAAGCCTTTTATTGTGCGTGCCCAGGAAATCATATGCTCCAACTTTTCTGTTGGGAGCATGATCTAATTCGGCTTAGATAAATTTTGAAAATTCCACAAGAGAAAGTACCTTTCTCTGCCTTTGGGAATTTTTAAGGGCATTAAATCATTACCAAAAATTCTGGTAAACCTCTTAAAATTCCATTTTAATATGGCCATCCAGAATTTGCAAAAACATTGGTGCACTTCCATGGGTTTTTGTGATGTTTGAGAATGGCTCTCATTTGGATATTTCTGGATTTAATTAATTAATTTCCCCCTTTATTCGTTGGCACCTTAATTAATTCTATTTTTAATTGGCCCTTAATTAGTATTAGGTTTAGTTAATTACCATTTTGTGACATGGGATGTCACATCGGTCAAGTCACCTTCATCATCATCTTCTTCATCATCATTCTCGATGATCACCTTCTTCTTGTTCTTCTTGCTCTTGCGAGATTCTTGCTTGTCAGCCGGTAGAGCAAGGTTGGATAGTTGAGGATCATCCAACCCCAATTGGTAGCTCTCGATGGCGGTGATCTTGCCAAGTACATCCTTCATGGTCTTGGTCTTGAGATCACCTTGCAAGACGAAGGTGATGATGGACTCATACTTGGGGTCCTTGAAAAGCTTAAAGAATCTTCTTATCATCTCAACGGGCTTCATCTTGAAATCATCCCCAAGTGCATTAATCTCCTCCACTAGAACATAAAAACGAGAATGAACAGTGTTAGCTCTCTCATGTGGCAATCTAGTGAAGTTATCATACTTGTTCTTCAACACATAGTATCTCTTCTCTTTGACATCACTAGTGCCCTCATAGAGCCCCTAAATCTCAGTCCATCATTTATGGTTGAGACTAGGACAGTATCTGATCATCTTTGAGCCCCCAACTTTCATTCTTTATTAATGTGAAAGTTGCCTAGAGGGGGGGGGTGTGAATAGGCAATCTAAAAATAATCCTAAAAGAGCACTAAAGATTCATCAAATTAACAGGACTGTCAAGTGACAGAACTTCTCACTAACCTTCCTCCAATCAATGAATTTAATGCGGATAACAAGGAGAAGGAAATACCAACTTGATAGAAGTGAAGCTAATGCAATGTAAACCTAGAGTTCTTGATTGAATAACTACCCACAAAAATAACATGTGATACAAGCACAATAGTACGAAAGAAATGAACAACCACAAATATAAAAGAGGAAATGTAAAGAGAGACACAAGAATTAACCTGAGGTTCGGCAACCACACAAAGTAGTTCCTACGTCCTCGTTGAGGAGCCACACAAAGTGGTCGGGTCTCTCTGAACCCTTTTCCCCGCCAAGAAATCACAAAGATCATGCTCGGATTTCTTTCTCTACTTGATTCTTTTCCTTCGGCGGCGAATCGCACCTTCACAAATATCCCCGACTCACCACACAAAGTTGCGACGCCTAGCCATCTAGGAGACCAAGTCTACAAGAGTAACAAGCAAATCAAATCTTGATGGGGAAGGAAAGATGTGCTCAAGCTTTTGAATGGATGGATTCAATGTTTTTCTGGTTGGATCTCTCTCACTCAGATTTGAATCTCAAGTACAAGCCTAGGAATGAGAGGGGAGAGCTCTAGCTGAAGAGTGTGTGAAATGGCAAGGAACCCAACCCCTCCCACAGGGGAAGGGATGAGCTATAAATAGAGGCTCTCCAAAAACTAGTTGTTATGCTGTTTTCTGGGTCTGATGGAACTTTCGTGGTTACCCACGAAACTTCCGTCATTTCAAATTTAGTCGTTGCATGAGCCTAGGTTAGAAACCAGATGCTGTGACGGAACTTCCGTCACGCGGTGATGGAACTACCATCACTCTCGGTTTGACAAGGACAGAGCTCACAGAACTTCCATGAGAGCCACGAAGATTTTGGTGATGGAACTTCCATCAAGGAGTGACGGAACTTTCGTCACTCTCGGAAAGGTAGCAAGTAGGAACCCGAGGCTGACGGAACATCCATCAGGAGGTGACGGAACTTCCATCACCCTCGAGAAGACAGAAAGTGGGAACCTGACGCTAACGGAACTTCCATGAGAGGGATCACGGAACTTTCGTCACTCTCTATTTGGCTCAGAAATAGACTAGTTTTAGGGCTTTACTGGCTGTACTTCTTACAAATCTTTTTGGAGGCTTGAGCACACACATTTTCCTTCTTAGCAAGTTTGTTTTACCCCCTTTATAGTTCGGCATACCTATGCTCAAAATAAGTAAAGGAACTAATCATTGAAATGCTTTTGAGTCCATATCCTTTCCTTTCTTTTTGGGAGGAAACAACATCTTGCAAATATGGGATTATACAACAATCTTGATTATCTGCACATCTACTTCATAAACAAGTTAGCACACTTTTTTATGAGGACATCACTCCTAAGGATACATGCAACACTCCTCCAATTCTGGACTTGCAAGGTCTAATGACTAGAGCTCGTGCACGACGACTAAATTTAGAGGTGAGCTCGTTCCTACGTTCTTTGTTATATATCATTTTTGAGAATGGTTTGCTACCTAATGATTATATTGTAATTAGGAACCATGGAGAGGACCAGGAGATGATGGGAGAAGGACTTGGACACGTGGAGGACCAGCAAGGACGTGAAAGCCAAGGTTTGAGTCTGTTTTGGGGCTCAGGACCAATCTGCACTAAAACGGATGCCCAGGATGCTTACGGACTCGGATTTAGAAGTTATACATATGCACGGAAATATAAGAAAAGGACCTTTCCAATGCCGCCGGTCTCATACCAAAATTCATCCGGAGTCATCGGGAATCTTCGAAATAAGAGAGGGTCTAGAATCTGTTTCGGTGCTGCATCGCATGTTTTTGGCCTTTGGGCTTTGTATCTAGTTGATACCAATTAGGGGCGCGTCCAGAGGGTCTTGCACGACCCTAGGGTCTTCATATACAGCTACCGCCGTACCATTAGGGCTTGGGTTTTGCTTACATTATGCTGTTCATAACAGTTTCGCCGTCATCACGGTTTGTGAGACCCCAACTTCGTGAGATTCATAATACATCTGCAATTGTGTTGCATTCTTCTTTGTTCTTGCTTGTGTTCTTGATTCGTAGGTAGGGATTAGCCTTCTCAGCCAGGTCAATTGTTTTAGGACGGTTGATAACCAGTGGAGACGTTGTGCTGCGATTGCGGGGTTTAGAACATGCTGTTGTGAATCCGGATCGATTTGTGTGTTGCGTCCGACCAAATCAACGTATCCGGAACCTTTCAGAAGATCGGGAACCCTTGTCCACATCAAGTGGTATTAGAGCTTCAGGTGCACCGTCAGGTTTGCACTACCCTTTGTTAATTTCGTTGTGTGTTCATCCTATCGTCCACAGAAAAGCCCAAAAAAATTTTCCCTCCACCCATAACCACGTGTTTAGCCTTTGCATATTTCAATTTCAGAGTCTGCAGTGTTGAGTTTGTGCCCTAGTTCTTGTTTAGTCGCTGGTTTAGTTTGTGTTTTTATCATCAGTAGTGTTTCCCTTGCAACCCTAGCCGCCATCCCCTTCACCATCCTCTGTTTTGTTGGCTTTTTTTGCTAGGGTTGATTGGTCGACACACCTAGCCTAGTCCCACCCTAATCCTACCCTAAACACACCGTCCACACCCCGGACCAATCCCCACAAATTCCACTTTCCGCTGCCTCCACGCCGCCAAAAAAAATCCAACCCGATTCCAAACTCGACCCCAAACCCGACTCGGGTTTCTGGAAAACCGACTCCGACCCCCCCCTTCGGTAAAATGGGCATAACTTTTTGCTCGGTTGTCCGTTTTGGCTGAAATTTTTACAGGAGATTCTTAACTCAAAGTTGGGAATACCCACACTTGGCTATGCCCTGTGTGCCCTCGTCAAAAAGTTCAAAAAAAATCAGGAAGATAAAGAAAAAATTGATTTAAGTTTAAACCCGATGTTTTCTGCAACTTCAAGATTTTCTGTAGGCTACATCCTACCTCTATTTGAGCTGAAATTTTCTGTGGATTCTCCTCCATTGTTAGTGAGTTGGAGAGAAATATCAAAAAAAAGAAATTTGGGATTTCTACTAGTGCTACATCTAGCCCTCTGAAATTTTTGGATTTGGCTGTTTTACACATAGCCCCTGTTATCGCCTGTTGTGCCTTTGTCTCCTTGTTTCTACTTTGCTATCACTACTGTTCTAGGACATACTTAGACCAGCAACTAGGGACAAGTTACTTGGGCACTTATTCAGCTTTACTGTCTGTTTTTGCTTTGTGTGCCACTCACACATATATATTCGGCCTTCCTAGCTCTACATATTTCTTCTGGATAGCACACAGGTTATTTTGTGACCCTTGCAATCATGGAACAAACCTATCTAGTATCCTTTGCTTTTCTTTTCAAAACTTTGTAAGAGCTTTGTAAGGAGTCTTCTTTTGCTGTGTTGAAAGGCACCACTTCTTAGCTGTTTTGTAGGGATAACCTTCACTGTTTGTTTCCTGTTTTCGTGTTTGTGATGGCAGGAAGTGACGACAGAGAGATGGCTTCACCCTCACAATTTGCTATGTGCGTGAGCCAAGAGCAGCTCTAGAAGCCTTTACAGGCTGCTCAGAGTGATTTGGCAGAGATGATCACCAGAGCCTTTCTGATGCAGTCAGCAAGCTTCACATTGGAGAAAGTGTCGAGCGGTTGGAGAAACGGGTCTCTAAGTTACCCGATTAGGTTGTCGTGTTGGAGACCGCTCCCAAAACCAATGATACGAACACCAATAACAACAACAACGACGTTGAAAAGACGTCCATGATGAAGACACGGTGTATAAGGCTGATGGCACTGTGGATAGGTCAGCTACAAAGACCGCATGATTATGACATTGTTTGCAACATAATACTCAAGGTATGGGTGGTTTCCATAACTACAATTGTCATCCACACGGTAACTATCCTCCAGATGACCCGTATGCTAAAATTAAGTTTTCAATTCCTTCGTTTTCAGGTCAGTATGATGGTGATGTCTATCTTGATTGGGAGATGACGGTAGAACTAAAATTTAATGCCCACCTTGTTCCTGAACAACATAGAGTTAGACAAGCTACTAGTGAGTTTAAGGACTTTGCTATTGTTTGGTGGAGTGGTCTAGCTGCTGAAACTGATTTGCCTACTACTTGGGAAGAAGTTAAGGTAGCAATGCGTGATTGTTTTGTTCCTCCTTTTTATAGAGAGATTCGTAATAAACTGCAGCGTTTAGAACAAGGAGATAAAACTATTCAGGAGTACTTTAGTGAGCTTCAGACGTGTTTGATTAATTGTGCTGTAGTTGAAAAAGTAGAGGATCAGATTTGTCGCTTTTATTCTGATTTAAGAAAAGAAATTTAGGACATCATTGATTATAAAGAATATTATACCCTCACCCAGTGTTTCCAGTATGCTATGCTTGCAGAGAAAGAATCATAGGGACTTTTCTAGGCTTTTGAGGAGTACAGCAAGTCAAGGAACTCCTACCCCCACGCTCAACTGGGACTTCGGGGCTGCCCAGGACATCTTTTCGGCCGCCCCCACCAGCAGCTAACCAAGCGAACCAGTGTTGTTTTTGCAGCCCCAAGATCAGCCCCTGGACCTTCTATGTGCTCAGGTAAAAATTCTGTGCCGGTACCAGCTAGTAGTGCCTCCTCTGTTACTTCGACGGGACGCACTACAGGGATTCAGTGCCACCGCTGCCATGGACTTGGCCATGTGCAGAAAGATTGTCCAATTAGGCGGGCATATATGGCGACAGACGATGGCGGTTACATGAGCACCTCCGATATGGAGGATGAGGAGGAGGATGTCACTGCCACTAGCAGTGACCTCGTCCTTGGAGGCGGAGACACCACGGGATACATGAACATTATTGTTCAACGTGTCCTTAGCACACAAGTTCATCAGCCCGAGACAATGCAGCACCACAACTTGTTCCAGATTTTCTTCGTCATCAAGAACCACCGAGCACATGTCATCATTGATGGAGGGAGCTGCAATAACTTGGTGAGTTCTGATGTGGTCAACAAGCTAGCTTTGACCACACGTCTACATCCACATCCGTATTACATTCAGTGGTTAAACAACTCTGGCAAAGCTAAGGTAATACAAACTTGCAGAGTTGCTTTTTCCATTGGTTCTTATGTGGATTCTGTTGATTGTGATGTCGTACCCATGCAAGCATGTTCACTTTTATTGGGTAGACCTTGGGAATTTGATAATGATGCTGTACACCATGGTAGAAGTAATAAGTACACTTTTATGCATAGAGGAACTAAAATTACTTTGTTACCAATGACCCCTGCTAAAATTGTACAAGCTGATTTAGAAAGAGCTGCTAGTTTGAAAAATAAAGGTCCTAAAATTCAACAACCTGTTACTTCTAATTCTACACCTAGTAATGTTAATGATTCTTCAAGTTCTAAGGGTGCTGGAATTAAATTACAAGGTCGTTCATGTCTTGCAACAAAATCTGAGCTTGCTGAAATTTCTGATAATGATGATATTTGCTATGCTTTGATATGCAAAGAAGCTTTGTTTTCGCTTGATGATATTGCTTCTAGTGCTTTATCTCCTGCTGTCACTAACCTTTTGTAGGAGTATGAGGATGTTTTTCCAGCTGAGATACCCCCGGGATTGCCACCTTTGAGATGGATTGAGCATCAAATTGATTTGATTCTGGGTGCTACTTTGCCAAACCGTGCTACTTATAGGACCAACCCTGAGGAGACTAAGGTGATACAACGACAAGTTCATGACCTTTTGGATCATGGGTATGTTCGTCAATCACTTAGTCCTTGTGCTATTCCTGTACTTTTGGTTCCTAAGAAAGATGGTACTTGGCGTATGTGTGTAGATTGTAGAGCCATTAATAATATTACTATTAGGTATCGTCATCCTATTCCTAGGCTAGACAACATGCTTGATGAGTTATGTGGTGCTATAATTTTCACTAAAATTGATTTGCGTAGTGGCTACCAACAAATTAGAATGAAACTTGGAGACGAATGGAAAACAGCTTTCAAAACCAAATTTGGTTTATATGAGTGGTTAGTAATGCCTTTTGGTTTAACTAATGCACCTAGTACTTTCATGCGCTTGATGAATGAGGTTTTAAGAGCTTTCATTGGCAAAGTTGTGGTAGTTTACTTTGATGATATCTTCATTTATAGCAAATCCATAGATGAACATATGAATCATTTGCGTGTTGTTTTTGATGCTTTACGAGATGCACGTTTATTTGGTAACCTTGAGAAGTGCACCTTTTGCACGGATCGAGTCTCTTTTCTTGGCTATGTTGTGACTCCACAGGGAATTGAGGTGGATGAGGTGAAGATTGAAGCCATAGAGAGCTGGCCTATACCAAAAACTATCACACAGGTGAGGAGTTTTCTTGGTCTTGCAGGTTTCTACCGCTGCTTGATCAAAGATTTCAGCACCATTGCTGCACCTTTGCATGAGTTGACAAAGAAGGGCATTGATTTCCATTGGGGTAAGGTACATCATGAGTCTTTTGATGCTTTGAAGGATAAACTTACACATGCACCATTGCTGCAATTACCTAATTTTGATAAGATTTTTGAGCTTGAATGTGATGCTAGTGGTATAGGCATTGGTGGTGTTTTGATGCAAGATAGTAAACCTATTGCATACTTTAGTGAGAAAATTACTGGGCCTATTTTGAATTACTCCACGTATGAAGGAATTGTATGCACTTATACGTTGTTTAGAGACGTGGCGTCATTATTTGTTGCCCAAAGAATTTGTTATTCATTCTAATCATGAATCACTTAAGTATATTCGTTCTCAATGTAATTTGAACCGTAGACATGCTAAATGGATTGAGTTTATTGAGTCTTTTCCTTACATTATTAAACATAAGAAAGGGAAGGATAATGTGATCGCTGATGCTTTATCTAGGCGCTATACTTTATTGTCTCAACTTGATTGTAGAATTTTTGGACTTGAGGCAATTAAAGAACAATATGCTGCTGATGTTGATTTTAAGGATGTATTGCTGCATTGTAAAGAAGGTTTTGCATGGAACAAATTTGTGTTGACTGATGACTTCTTGTTTAGAGCTAACTGCCTATGCATTCCAGTTGGTTTTGATCGTCTTTTGTTGTTACAGGAGACGCATGAAGGTGGATTGATGGGTCATTTTAGTGCCAAGAAGACAGAGGATATTTTGGCCACACACTTCTTTTGGCCAAGTATGAAGAAAGATGTTGAGCGCTTTGTTGCTCGCTACACTACATGTCAAAATGCTAAGTCTCGCTTGAATCCACATGGTTTATACATGCCACTTCCGGTTCTTTCTATTTCTATGGACTTTGTTTTAGGACTGTCTAGGACTAAGAAGGGGAGTGATAGTATTTATGTTATTGTGGATAGATTTTCTAAGATGGCACACTTTATACCATGTCATAAGACTGATGATGCTAGTTATATTGCTGATCTCTTTTTCAAAGAAATTGTACGTTTGCATGGTATGCCTTCTACTATTTTTTTAGATCGTGATGCAAAATTGTTGAGTCACTTTTGGCTCACGCTTTGGAATAAGTTGGGTACAAAGTTGTTGTTTTCTTCAACTTGTCACCCACAAACTGATGGACAAACTGAGGTGGTGAACCACACTTTGGGTATTATGTTGAGAGCTATTTTGAAGAAAAATTTGAAGCAATGGGAAGAATGTTTGCCTCATGTTGAGTTTGCATATAATCAGGCAACACATTCTACTACCAAGGTAAGTCCTTTCAAGGTAGTGTATGGTTTTGATCCCCGTACTCCACTTGATATACTTCCTCTACCTATTCATGAGAGAGTTCATGTTGATGCTAAGGAGCATACTGAATTTATTTTGAAAATGCATGAGACCATTAGACTTAGCATTGAAAAGATGAATGAAAGTATAAAATTGCTGGTAGTAAAGGTAGAAAAGAAGTAAAATTTGATGTAGGAGATTTAGTATGGTTACACTTGAGAAAGGATAGATTTCTAGATTTGAGAAAGTCTAAATTAATGCCTAGAGCTGATGGTCCTTTCAAAATAATTGAGATGATTAATGATAATGCATACAAATTTGAGTTGCCTCCCGAGTTCGGGGTTAGTCCTACATTTAACATTTTAGATTTGAAACCATACTTGGGAGAAGAGAATGAGCTTTAGTCGAGGATGACTCCACTTAAGAGGGGGAGGATGATGAGGACATCACTCCTAAGGATACATGCAACACTCCTCCAATTCTGGACTTGCAAGGTCCAATGACTAGAGCTCGTGCACGACGACTAAATTTAGAGGTGAGGTCGTTCCTATGTTCTTTATTATATGTCACTTTTGAGAATGGTTCGCTACCTAATGAGTATATTATAATTAGGAACCATGGAGAGCACCAGGAGATGATGGGAGAAGGACTTGGATACATGGAGGACCAGCAAGGACGTGGAAGCCAAGGTGGAGGCCCAACCAAATCCGACTTCAAGTCTGTTGCGGTGCCCAGGACTAGTCTGCACTAAAATGGATGCCTAGGACGCATACGGACTCGGATTTGGACGTTCTACATATGCACGGAAAGATAAGAAGAATACCTTTCCAATGCCGCCGGTATCATATCAAAATTTATCCGGAGTCATAGGGAATCGTTGAAACAAGACAGGGTCCAGAATCTATTACGGTGTTGCGTCGCCTGTTTTTGGCCTTTGGGATTTGTATCTAGTTGAGCCCAATTAGGGGCACGTCCAGAGGGTCTTGCACGACCCTAGGGTTTTCATATACAGCCGCCGCCGTACCATTAGGGTTCGGGTCTTCCTCTTCATCACCTTCTTCTTCGCCTTCGCCTTCTTCTTCTTCTTTGTCTTGTCCACATTCTTCTTCTTGGGCTTAAGACGGAGCGGGTTGAGGAGCAATATCAACTCAAGACCGGTGGCTCGCCATCAGGCTCACACTCGGAGCCATCCGGAGACACCTCATGGCCTTGAGCTCGTTGATCTTTCTTGTAGCGCCACACTTGCTTTTTAATGCACCTCTTGTTCTCCCAGTTTTCCTTAGCATTGAAACAACAAGCATTCAAGATACTCTTGAGCATAGAGGCAATGGGAGATGATGGATGGCGGCGAGGAGCTTCGGGTGGTGGAGCGGAGGATGATGCACGAGGTGCTGCTGCCTCGGCCCGAGCGGCCTTTTCTACTGCTAACTCCCTCCAGATAGTCTCATGATGAGGGCGAGTAAGCCTTGGCACACGAGGTCGCAAGGGTTGATGCTTGCATTCCTTCTCCAAAACCAAGCCAACCTCAGACTCTATCATCCTCATAAGATATGGGGCAAATGAAAGCACCTTCCTTGTATCTCGAGAGGCAGAGTAGATCTCCTGAACAATGAAATCCATCACACTAAAGTCTGCAGCCCCATCTTTGAACCTAGCAAGAATGTTCCTGGAGTGCTCAACAAGTGAAGTGGCATACCCACCCTTAGGAGTAATAGTCACCCTGAGCATCCTGTTGAGGGTGAAGTAGAAATTGTGCATTCCATGAGTGGTGCCCAGATACTTTGGTTCAAGGTCCTCATACATGAATTTCAGCTCAGAATCCTTCAACACTCACTCACATGAGAGCTGGTCCCTAGCGGCATCATCATCATTCTGGAAAAAGAAAGAGGCCAGGCGAGAGGGTGACACCACATACTGCACACCCTGTGTCATCCAATGAACATAGCCTCTCCCATCAATGTACAAAGTGGAGTAGAACTAACAGATCACCTCCTCATTCCAATCATATTTGAACCCCATATGCTCATATATATGTCCGGCCTTGCCAGCTCCCACAATCTCATTGAAGGTAGACTCATCCTTGTCCTCCATGTACTTCCAATCAATCCACTGATGAGTGGCCAACCAGTTCTTATGGTTCATGTCAATGAGCATGGACATGTAGTAGTCCTGGTGAAACCAAGTAAGAAATCAGGGGTCACTCGCTTCTTGATCAGTCACAAGATATTGATTTTGCCTCCTTGCTGCATTCAAGCCCTCTGCATCCTTCTTGTAGTCATTAAAGTCATGATGAGGTGGACGGACGGGAGCATGTACCCGAAGGTCCCTCACAATGTTCAATGGCTCATTGCTCTTGGACTTGCCCTTGCGAGGATTGGGGTTGGTCTCTTTGCCCGGCTTCTTCCCTTTATCAAGTGCCCTTCTAGGAGGAAGAGCCCCTCCTTGACCAACTAAAACTATTTGAGCACCTGAACTACGTCCCTGTCCCATCCTTCTTTTAATCATGGCTTTTCTTCTCTTGGCCAGGGGTACTAGATCCTCGTGGGAGGAGGAGGAGGACTAAGCGGGTTCAGCTAGTTGTTCCTCTTCACTTGATTCCTCATGAATGGATGGATCATTGGAGGCAATCTTGGTGTGGGCCATGATCACACACACCTAAGAGGCAGAAAAAAATGAGGAGCATAGACCGTTTAGGAATAAGTCACAAGTAAGAGTGAAGAAGTAAGGAAGGTTCAAGGCACTGAACTGCAGGTGACAGAAGTTCTATGATGGATCACGGAAGTTCCATTGTGACGGAAGTTTTATCGGAACTTCAGTCATTTTGCAGTTTGCCCTAAAACTTGTCCTAACTCCTAAATCCTACCACAAGAGTCAAAATGCTAATAATAGAAGATAGAACAACCATGGAGTGACTATTCTACCTAAGCCAAAGTGAAACTATGGAGCATTTTGAACATTTGACCTAAAGACCAAGATCTAGGGATCAAATCTCATACCTAGGGCAATGGAGAGGAGAAAGTTGATAGAGATCATGGAACTTCCATGGGGAAGGAGTTAAATCTCCACCAAATCCAAGGGAATCGCTGATTGGACCTCCAAATCACCACAAATTGCCACTTAGGGTTTGAGGAGAAGAGAGAGAAAGAGAAAAGAGTGAATGACCAGTTGGAGGAAGAAGAGAGAGGGGCTCGGACAACTTAACTAGGGACTGATGGAAGTTCCGTCGATGGGCGACGGAAGTTCCATCAGGCTCGGGTTGAGACGTGCGTGCAAGAGGGAGTCACGGAAGTTTTCACAGAACTTCTGCGGATGATGGAAATTTCGTGAATGGGTCATGGAAGTTCCGTCGTGCTCGGTTGAGCCTAAAAGGTGTTGGAACCAGAGAAATGCCTATTTACTTGAAGACCTTGAGGGTGACTGAAGTTCTATCAATGGGTGATGGAAGTTCCGTTAGTCTCTGGAAAATGGCATAAACTGCTACAAGTTTGAACTTATGGACAAGTTGCATACGGAGTATAAAGCTTGTCAAAGCTTGAGATCGGCAGTAAAATGTATAGGGCTACGTCGAGACTAAGAACTACGATGGTAACACAAGGCGCCGAGTTATACAGGTTCGGGCCCTCTCGATGAGAGTAAAAAACCTACGTCCTATGTTCTGTGTATTGTATTGATGTTATGAGACTTGTCCCTCGATGAGGGGTACCCTGCCGCCTTATATATCCGGTCGGTAGGGGGGTACATGAAGAGTCCTAGTCGTAACCCCTTAGGGTAACATAGAAAGTCTATCTCTACATGCCTTGCGCTCCAAGTTGAGTCGGTCGGCTTCCTTGTTGATGAAGTACCCGGTCGGCTACCGACTTAGTCTTGTATGAGGATTCCCGTAAGGCAAGTATCCCACAGCAGCCCCCAAGTGCTTCCTAATTTTGAGCTTCAACTCTTCAAACGATCTGCAATGTAGATCATAAATTAGGAAGACCTCTTTATCAAAGTTCCTGATAGATCCGGTACACCGGTTAGGTGCACCTGATCAGGTGTAGCCCCCGACTCTTGTATAATTTGGAGACTTAACAAATAATGCAAGAGTCTAATTATATTAGCTCTTATGATTTTGTATATGTTTTACTCAAACCATCAAGCTTGAGTCTAATAAACCTCTGGTCATCAAACCAGTAAGTTAACTTGCAAAGCTTCAGCCTTGCTGACCGATTATTAAATTGGCCGAGTGACATTCACCATGTCCGAGTGACTGGTCGGTCTGAATTTTATGATTTCAATCATTTCAATTCATGTGGACCAATATGACATCAATCATATAATGGTACTAAGCTAAATGACATCGGTCATAATACAACCTTTCCCTAATAATTAGTCACTCTAATTATCCATAAGTCCAATTTCGACAATTTGGTTATTGACTTCAATCAATACCACAACCTTTGAACTTATATCCATATGACCATCAAGTCCTTTGCTACATGATCATCAAATCATATAGATATGGCGAAATAATTTTCAAATGCTTCTCATCAAAGAAGCCCCCGAGCTTTATTTCTCAAGGTTTTTAGACCCTAATCATATTGTAAGGCCCTTAATTAATCTTTGCTTAAGGAAAAACTCGTCTTCACTGTACGGCCCACCCCGGCCCATAGGACCCTTAGGTCAAAAAGCGGGAGTATAAAAGGCAGCGTCGAGTTGACTCTCAGTCCACGCCGCATTTGCGCACAAACCTTTCGTCTTCCTCGCGCCTCCTCTGTTCTTGACTCCTCAACTTTCCGGCTAGGGTTAGCACTGCCACTTCCGGTCACCGTAGATCTCGCCGCACTTAGCACCCAAGCCTTTGCTAGGGTTCAGCATTCGATCCGCCACGCCCGAACCAATCATCGCCATGGGTTGCAAGAAGGTTTCCACCTCGATCCCGGCCACTCCCACTACCGTCGCCGCGTCCTCCTCATCGGAGATCGACATCCCGGAGCAGCTTCGGGAGTTCTCGAAGAGAAACCTCTCCCAGGCCGACATGAATCAGATGGTGGTTGACGGCATCCTTCCAGAGCAAGTGCGGATCGACTGGAAGGTACCCCATGAATCTAGCCCCATCCCTATTCATAAACAGATAGTTGTATTCCACTCGTTCTTTGAGCATGAATTTGGAGTCCCCTGCTGCAGCATCCTGCGCATGCTCCTTTTCTTTTATGGGATTGAGCTTGTCAACCTCAATCCCAACTCCATCCTTCACATCACCATCTTCGTGCACATGTGCGAAGCATTTCTAGGAATCCTCCCCTATTTCAATTTATTCCGCCATCTGTTTGTCCTCTGTCCGCTGCTGACCAAGGACAATCAAGTAGCTATAGGTGGCGTTGGCTTCCAATTGCGCAAGAAGGAGGCTTACATCAACGTGCCATTAAAGACCGGAAACAAGAACTGGAAGGATGAGTGGTTTTACTGTGACAACCCTCCCCCTGTTCTTGCCAATTTCACCGGTGCCAAGGCGATTCCTCTGGCGCAATGGACTGAGAAGCCCAATCCGATCGATCCTCAGGTGGTCACTCTGCTGAAGAAGATAGCCAACTTGAAGGCTGAAGGTATTGATGGAATTACCGTCGCCAAGAGCATCATAGTTCGCAGAGTGCAGCCCCTGAAGCTACAGAGTCACCCGGCGTGGAACTACGTCAATAATGATGAAACCAGGGAGGTGCTTGACCCGCTGAATGGTGAGCTCCATAAGAAACACCTGTCAAAAATGTTTGAAGGAGATATCCTTCAGGATGACTCGCTGATCAAGAAGGTGCATAACAAGGGCACTATGCGGGCCCGAGTAAGCCTCAGTCTGCTCTAAGCAATCCTTTATGTTCTTGTCTTGATGCCCTGCTTGATATTTTGATTCCTGTGCAGGTTTTGGATACTTATATTTCTCATCCTCCGCTCCCTCCGACCGATTCCGAGGGACCAAACTATGTTGAGAAGACGCAGCAGACCGGCACTGGAGGCTCGAGCTCTTCTGCAGGCGCTCGTCCTGACCTGGTCTCCACCCTGCCTCTCCCCCCGGTCAGCAAGTAAAGCAGACCGTTGGGCGCCGATGGCAATATATAGGAGATCAGGATGATGATGAAGAGTTGTCGTCTGCTGATGCTGGTCATCTCACCCCCCACTCCCTCCGACCGACCTTCAGGCCTGTCGGAGCCCCTGAGCCAAATTCAGAGAGATGCTGGGAGGGTGGATCAGACCGACAAGGCAGAAAAATCTGCCTAGAAGAGGAAGGAGATTGATTTTCAGTCAACTTCTTCGAAGAAGAGGTTGTGTCGAATTAAGCTCAAGAAGGCTCCTAGGTTAATTCTTTACCCTTATGCTCCTTGTCTCTTATTGCCATCTGTAACACATCTTAATCTCTTCCATATTCATTTTGACACTGATGTGCCCAAGTCGGTCAGCAAGTCATCAAACATACCGACCGAGGTGGATAACACAGTCGACAAGGCAATTCCTGCCCCCATTCTGGCGCCTGTACCCCAACCTGCTCCTACTGTCGTCCCTTCGCCTCTTGACAAAGGTAAGGCGACATTATCTGCAGATTTACTCGGTCGGCCCGAAGTGGAAGACATGGAAGTCATGGATCAACATCGAGAAGCTAGCAAGGTACTTCAATACTCTGCTTTTGCTTTGTCTTAATCTTCCCTTTAAGCTTAACCCCTTTCTGTATACAGAAAATGTATGCTCTCGTAGAGAGAAAATAGGCTAGGGTTGAATACCTTGAAGCCGAGACTTTTGGTATGTCCTAAACTCTTTGGTCTTCAGGTCTTTATATAAGACTAACACTTTGCTGGTATTTTGCTAGTCACCGGTTAGTAGCTTGCCAAAGCACAGAAGGAGATTGAAAAGCTACAGACCGACCAAAGAGAAATGACCAAGGCCTTAAACCAAGGCCGAGAAGATTTAGCTGGTAAGATCACTCACCACCTATGTTTAAATAACCAACCAATCACTCTAGCGCTAAAGATTCAAATATTTCTCTTTTAGCTCATGACCAGAAGGTTGCCGACCTGGAGAAGTTGACTTCTAATCAGCAAAGGTTTGTTAATGCCTTAAATACTGAGAAGGAAAACCTCTCCAAGTCGGTCGAGGACCAGAAGGCCAAGATCACTCGGCTGCAGAAGGAGCTGAAGGAGGCTGACGCCAAGATAGAGGAAAGCTAAGAGCACGTCTAAATCCTTCAAATGTAAACTTGCCAGTAAGCCCTTTGTTATTTCTCACATCTGATTGATTCCTCTTTTAATCATACTGACCAACAAATTATCATTTGTTGCTCTATCTTACACCTCTCGAAAGGCAATGGACTACGTACATGCCAACCGAGTGGAGCAGTCTGGCCATTCCTTGGAGTACTTGATGGAGCATGCGTCAGAAGATATTGCTCATAACACTCGACGAGTGGCGACTGAAGCCAGGAGTCAGCTTCTGGCTATTTGCCAATCTTGGTCTCCCGCTCTGCCATTGGACAAGATCAAGGAGGGCTTCAACACAGACTTGACTGACGACCAATGCCTGTTGCTTTTGGATTCCATGCTGGAGACTTATCGAGATTTGGTCGACAATATAGAGATCAATCCGACCATGCCTACTCCTCCAGCAACTCCTGAGGTTGAGCTTCGAGCTGAATCTTCCTCTCCTTCAAAGGAGCTGTAAATCCTATAATATTAGAGATCATTAGCAATATCTATGTAATGAAACAATGTTACCTTTATGTAATCTAGTTTCATGCTTATCAACTTTAAAGGATTGATAAAAATGTCATAAGTATGTTTCTGTCATTGAGAAACTCAAATTGTATCGGTCTGCCTTAACATTTTAGGTTGTGACTCGTAACCGCGTAACAAGCAGAGTCGACCAATTGACACATGACCTCTCGCACTTTGGCTCTGGGTTTAGTGTAGTGGTAGTCTGATGTGCTGTATAAAGTATATAACCATAATGTATAGACGTTAGACCAAGAAAATTAAGACCGTATTCAAAGAGAAGAAATCGGTCAGAAAGTAGTCCAAAACCAAAATATGGTTAGGCTAAAGTCGGACATTATTACTAGCCCCCTGGCTTGATTGTTTAATAAAATAAATTAAGGAATCGAGACAACATAGAATGAAAATCATCAAAAAAATCTTTCATCAAAAAGGCCGAAGTTTCATTCATGAATAATGTATAAGTATACAAAGGAATAATTAAGTATAGAAATGACGTAGTTGAGGTGCAGCCGTGTATAAGTATACAAAGGAATAATTAAGTATACAAAGGAATAATGTATAAGTATACAAAGGAATAATTAAGTATACAAAGGAATAATTAAGTATACAAAGGAATAATTAAGTATACAAAGGAATAATGTATAAGTATACAAAGGAATAATGTATAAGTATACAAAGGAATAATTAAGTTTCATTCATGAATAATGTATAAGTATACAAAGGTATATCATCACCGTCTTCATGCATCAGTCGGTAAGCCCCTGGGCGAGTGACTTCCTTCACAACATGTGGTCCTTCCCACTTTGGAGAAAGCTTATGCTAGTTCTTCGTTGACTGCACTTGGTGAAGCACTAAATCTCCAACTTGGAAGTGGCGATTACATACGTTTTTATCATAATAATGATGTAAGCCTTGTTGGTAAAGTGCCGACCGAACCAGAGCGCGATCACGCAACTCCTCTGCTGCAATCAAATCAATCTCTCGATTCTCCTTAGAAAGTTGTTCATCATATGCCTGAACCCGCGCCAAAACAAGGCTATCTTCGGTCGGCAGCATAGCCTCTGAGCCGTAGACCAATGAGAAAGGTGACTGACCACTTGCCCGACTGGTGTTTGTGTGAAGCCCCCAAAGAACTGAAGGCAATTCTTTGACCCACCGACCGGCATAAGGCTTAAGCCTATCGAATATCCGACGCTTCAATCCTTGGAGAATCATACCATTGGCCCGTTTGACCTGCCCATTGCTTTGAGGATGAGCCACTGATGCAAAGTGGATTTTTATTCCCATCTCATCGGCAAAGTCACAGAACTCCACTGAAGTGAACTGAGTGCCACTATCGGTAATGATATCATGAGGAACCCCGAACCGAGTGAAGACATTGTTGACAAACTCGATAGCCCTCTTTGACGTAATCTTGCTGACCGGCTTTGCTTCAATCCACTTGGTGAATTTTTCAATAGAAACAAACAGATAAGTGAACCCGCCTGGCGCCTTGTTGAAAGGACCGACAATATCGAGCCCCCAAACAGCAAAGGGCCAAGTCAAAGGTATCATCTGAAGTTGTTGTGAAGGCACATGCGTTTGTTGAGCGAGGAATTGACAACCTTCACACGTCCAAATGACCCGATGTGCATCCTCAACCGTCGTGGGCCAATAAAACCCTTGCCGTAAAGCTTTGCCGACCAAAGTCTTGGAAGCTGCATGATTGCCACATATCTCGAGATGCATCTCATCAAGATGTTTGAACCTCCTCTTTTATAGAGTTGGTCTCCCACTAACAAATTCCCTCAGCATCGGGCCTCCAACCTTCGTTGCTCATTAGGATTCAAAGGCAGCGTTCCCTTATCCAAATATTGGATGAGCGGGTCACGCCAATCAGTCTCCATGTTGTCATCACCAACAAGATCAGTAACATCACTCATTAATACATCCGACCAAGGAGAAATCATGGGGGCATCCAGAGTGTGTAAGAAAACACCTGGCGGGACCACAGACCGGGATGATCCCATCTTGGCCAATTCATCAGCCGCTTGGTTATTGTCCCAAAGAACATGCGTGAACTTCAATCCATCGAATTTGTCTTCGAGCTTCCTTACTTCTTGACAGTAAGCACTCATATTGTCACCCACACAGTTCCAATCCTTAGTGACCTGATTAATAACCAAAGCCGAGTCACCAAAGACGTCAAGGCGCTTTATGTCGAGTGACGAGGCAATGTGCAGACCGTGTAGAAGGGCTTCATACTCCATAGTGTTGTTAGACACGCGAAACATGAACTCAAGGACATATTGAAGCCTCTCTCCAGTGGGTGAGATAAACACGACTCCCGCACCCGCTCCTTGTAATTGAAGAAACCCATCGAAGTACATTTTCCAATACTTGATGTCTTGTGCAGTAGGTGGGTTTTGAATCTCTATCCACTCAGCAATGAAATCAGCTAGCTCTTGTCCCTTTATAGCCGACCAAGGTGCGAATGTGATGGTATATTGACCAAGTTTGACTGCCCACTTGGCAACTTTGCCTTCGACTTCTTGGTTGTGTAGCACTATGCCGAGTGGGAAGGAGGTCTGGACTTCGATCGGATGAGCTTGAAAGTAATGCTTCAACTTCCTAGAGGTGACCAACAATACATACAACAACTTCAAGATCTGTTGGTATTTTACCTTAGAGGCGCCAAGGACCTCACTCACAAAATAGACCGGGTATTGTACTTTTTGTATATGCCCCTCTTCTTTTCGGTCGATCGTTAAAATAGTACTCACAACCTGAGTTGTGGCCGATATGTAAAGCTGAAGTTTTTCTCCTGGCTCCGGAGGCACCAATACTGGAATGCTGCTAAGGAAAATCTTCAACTCGTCCAATGCCGACTGTGCCTCTTTGGTCCAAATGAAGTCTTCCTGCTTTTTAAGCAGTCGGAAAAGTGGTAACCTTCTAACCCCCAGTCGGGAAATAAAGCGATTCAAAGATGCCATGCATCCGGTCAGCTTTTGTACATCCCTTTGAGAATTTGGTGGCCCCATACCAAGGATCACCTTGATTTTATCCGGGTTGGCTTCTATACCTCGTTTCGAAATGATGTAACCGAGTAGCTTTCCCGAAGGAACCCCAAAAACACACTTCTTGGGATTCAGCTTTATTGAATAATGCCTCAGATTGTCAAAGGTTTCTGCCAGGTCAGAAATAAGCTCTTCGACATTCCGAGTCTTGACGACGATGTCATCAACATACGCTTCTGCGTTCCGACCGATCTGAGCAGCAAGGCAGCATTGAATACCTCGTTGGTAAGTCACGCCAGTGTTCTTCAGACCAAAAGGCATTATGATATAGCAATAGGCGCCGAAGGGTGTTATAAAGGAAGTTTTAATCTGATCTTCGACCTTCAGTGGGATCAGGTGATAGCCTGAATAGGCATCCAGAAAGCTCAAGAGCTCACGCCCGGCTATCGAGTCTACAATCTGATCGATACGAGGAAGGGCGAAAGGGTCTTTAGGACAGACCTTATTGGGATCAGTATAATCAACACACATCCTCCATTCTTTATTCTTCTTGGGTACAAGGACTGGATTTGCTAACCAGACGGGATGATACACCTCCTTTATAAATTTAGCATCTAATAGTCTAACTATCACCTTCTTCATGGTGTCCTTGCAATCTTGCGTGAATCTTCTAAGCCTCTGCCGAACGGGGGTAGCCCCTGGGGGTACCCTTAACTTGTGCTCCATCTTTTCCCTAGGAACTCCCAGCATGTCAGATGGTTTCCATGCAAATATGTCCCTATTTTCCTGGAGCAAAAGAGTGAGCGCGATTTCCTATTTCTCGTCGAAGTTGGCCCCAGCATAAGTTACCTTATCGAGGTCCTCAGGATTGAGTAGGATTTCCTTGGTTTGGATGTCATCTGTCTGAATCTTATCTATGGTAGGCTTCTTTGTTGGAACCTTCGCTCCGGTCTGCTCCTCCATGCCGACTGCCTGCTAGATCTCCTTCTGGTCGGACAGCATCAACTGTTTATTGGCCATCTCACAACTATGTACATCCTAATCGAAAGAATTCCGAAGATCAGAGTGGAGGGAGATTATTTCGTTCGGGCCTGGCATCTTGAGGGTGAGATATGGATAATGCGGGATAGCCATGAATTTAGCCATAGCCGGTCGACCGATGATAGCATGGTATGCTGAGTCAAAATCCGCCACCTGGAAGAGAATTCGCTCGGTCCTAAAATTCTCATGGGTCCCGAAGGTGACCGGTAGACTGATCTGTCCAATTGGAACTAAAGTCTTGCCGGGTACAATCCCATGGAAAGGTGAAGAACTCGGCTGAGGATTATTGATTGACAGACCGAGCTCTTTGAGAGTCTTGGTGAAGATTAAGTCCAAACTGCTTCCTCCATCAATGAGTAGTTTGTTGAACTTCACCTCCTTCATTGTAGCAGCAAGCACCAGCGGGTATGGACCCGGCATCGCGATGTGCTTGGGGTGATCCGACCGATCAATGGTGATTGGCATCTCAGACCACATCATGAATTGAGGTGCAGCCGGTTCCACCGAGTTGATCTCCCGTAGTTCTAGCTTTTGCTTGCGCTTGGACACATAGGCATCCGGGACACCGAAGATGAAGTTGACTTCCTTACAGGGCTCCTGGAACTCTCCTGAGTCGTCCTTGTTGCCATCGGCATTGGTCTTGTCTTTGCTATTGCGCCTCGGGGGATCTTTGGCCACCTTGAGCACAGCTGTTGCAAATCCCTTCAGTCGATAGCAATCCTTTGCTTTGTGATTTCCCTTTAGGTGCCAAAGGCATGGGCCACTCAGTAGCTCGTCCATGGACGGTTGGCTTGTTCGAGGGTTCTTCTAAAGTCGGTCCACCGTGTGAACCATGTTATCAGGCTTCCTCTTCTGGTCCTTCTTGGAGGACTCGGGCTTGTCCGATCCCTTCTCTTTGCCTTTTCTCCGGATGTCATCCAACGCTGACTCACCAGACACAAACTTGTCAGCGATCACGAAGCACTCTTGAGCGGTTAGCTTGAGGTCATGATTCCTCCGACCAATTTCACGAACCAAATCATCACTACGGATCCCTCCTTGGAAGGCGGCAATGATTTGTTGGTCCGGAACATTGGGGATCTCAGTCTTCTTAGCGCAAAATTGCTTGATGTAATCACGAAGAGGTTCGACGGTCTTCTGCTTGATCCGAGTGAGGTCAAAGTGGTTGCCCGGTTGATTGCATGTAGCTTGGAAACTTTCTATGAGCTTCCTGTTGAGGTCTCCCCAAGATGTGATTGACTCCTCTGAAAGAGATGTGAGCCATATCCGAACAGCTGGATCCAGGCAGACTGGGAGGTAATTAGCCATTACATAGGAATCACCTCTAGCCGACCGAATTGCCATGCTGTAAAGCTGCAGCCACTCTCGGGGATTGGTCTGACCATCGTATTTTTCGATGGGGACCGGCTTGAATCTTTTTGGCCATCGAGCTATGCGAAGCCTAGGGATGTAAGCCTTGATGCCATTGATCTCATTGTCGGTCGGCGTCATCGACCGCCTATGCCAGTCTGGAGACGGGGTTGCATGGTGGCCGTGTCACGGTCGAACATCATCATCATGTCGATGACGCCGATGGTCGTTATCATCATTATCACGCCAGTCCCAATCGTCTCATCGATATCGGTCGTCGCGGTTGTGCCTTGGAGGAGTATCTTGACGGTGCTCTCGTCGGTCGTCCCGTCGGCCGTACATTCTCCAATCACGGCGTTCTTCCTCATAGCGTTGGTTGTCCCGAGCATGTTCTTCATAGTGAGAGTTGATGGTATCTCGTCCATCATGGAGGCTTAGAGAATTTCTCAGATCTTCACGCCTTTGCCAACCTCGTGAAGATACATGACTAGAGCTTGTGACCGACTGAGATTTTGCGGCCTTAAGCATAGCCACCGCCTTCTGCATCGCAGGGGTCTGACAATTCGCGTCAACCATTAGAGTGTCGAGCAAAGTTTTGGCCCCTGTGATGTTATTCTGAGGAGTGTGGTAGACATTGACGCCATCCACTTCGAGTTCTAGACCGAGATCTAGTTGGCATGTGTTGCATGAACCGCGTGACCCTCTTGGTCGACGGCGGTGACCGACCGATAAGTCATCAGCTGGAGGGTCCTCCTCCTATTGACCTCCTTCGGCTAGTTGATTCGGGTGGCCATCAACGGGGTTATATTCATGCTCACCATTTTGGTCACCATCCTGGTCTTCATCCACGGGATCTGCTATATCCACCATGTTGACAGTATGGGGATATGGGTAAGCGGATCCGATCGAGTCCTCATCAAAAGACCGATCCGATTTTGAATCGTTCCCGAAGGAAGGATCTTCTTCCTCAGATCCGAGTGGGACCAGCACGGGGATCATGCCAGACGAACTCGGTGACCGCGTCATGGAGACGGCTACGGCCGAGTCGGATCTGTGGTTTTCCAAAACTAGGGCTCCGTTGTCGCCGACTGTGAAGTTGAGTGATCCAAAGGAGATCTTAAAATCCTGTAAGTACTGGATGATGGGAATTTCGGCCGTCGTAGTCGACAGAGAATCCCGACGAGCCTTGTCCCCTTCCTGGCGTGCCAACAGTCGAAGCTTGAGATCGGCAGTAAAATGTATAGGGCTACGTCGAGACTAAGAACTACGATGGTAACACAAGACGCCGAGTTATACAGTTTCGGGCCCTCTCAATGAGAGTAAAAACTCTACGTCCTGTGTTCTATGTATTGTATTAATTTTGTGAGACTTGTCCCTCAATGAGGGGTACCCTGTCGCCTTATATATCCGGTTGGCAGGGGGGTACATGAAGAGTCCTAGTCGTAACCCCATAGGGTTTACATAGAAAGTCTATCTCTACATGCCTTGCACTCCAAGTTGAGTCGGTCGGCTTCCTTGTTGATGAAGTACCCGGTCGGCTACCGACTTAGTTTTGTAAGAGGATACCTGTAAGGCAAGTATCCCACAAAGCTTGTCTCAACTTGTGAATAGTAACAAATCAACAAACAAAACTATATTCACAAATGTCGACAATAAGATCTAGCGATCAAAGAGTTTTGTTTCAAATCAAAGACAATATGATGTTTTGAAAAGATTTTGCTTTCAAGACATTTTGCAAGATCAATACACCAATCAAAGCACAAGATTTTACTCCAAGTTGGATGAGTCAAGAATATTTAGTTCACTCCTAAGTTCACAAAACCGCTTCTCATCTAGGGGTTTGGTAAAAATATTGGCTAGTTGTTTGTCGGTTCTAACATAGCTAATATCAATGTCCCCCTTTATAGAATGATCTCTCAAGAAGTGGTGCCGGATATCAATATGCTTGGTTCTATTGTGATCAATGGGATTATATGCAATCATTATGGCACTCTCATTGTCACATAGGAGTGGAACTTTGGTCATAGTGTATCCAAAGTCCTTTAGAGTTTTTCGCATCCAAAGTAGTTGTGCACAACAACTTCCGGCTGTGACATACTCCGCGTCAGCCGTGGGTAGGGCAACAGAATTTTGTTTCTTGGATGACCATGACACAAGGGACCTACCCAAGAATTGGCACGTCCCAGAGGTACTTTTCCTATCCACTTTACATCCGGCATAGTCGGCATCGGAATAACCGACTAACTTGAACTTGGAGCCCTTGGGATACCACAATCCTAAGTTTGGGGTGTGAACTAAATATCTTAATATTCTTTTTACCACCATGAGGTGACTTTCCTTTGGAGCACTTTGGAATCTTGCACACATGCACACACTAAGCATGATATCGGGCCTAGATGCACAAAGATAAAGCAAGGAGCCAATCATGGAGCGATATACCTTTTGATCCACGGGTTTACCGTTTACATCTAGCCCAAGATGTCCATTAGTCTTCATGGGAGTCTTGTTAGGCTTAGAATTCTCCATGTCAAACTTCTTGAGTATGTCTTCAGTGTACTTGGTTTGACTTATGAATGTTCCTTCTTCAAGTTGCTTGACTCAAAAACCTAGAAAGAACTTCAACTCCCCCATCATGGACATCTCAAATTTTCTAGTCATAATCTTGACAAACTCATCATAAAAAGATTGATTAGTAGAGCCAAATATAACATCATCGACATATATTTGGCACACAAATAAATCATCATCAACTTTTCTTATGAAGAGAGTAGCATCAGCCTTGCCAATTGTGAAGCCTTTGTTGATCAAGTATCCCTTGAGGTGTTCATACCAAGCTCTAGGAGCTTGCTTGACGCCGTAGAGAGCTTTGTGAAGCTTGTACACATGGTTTGGTTTCTTGGGATCTTCAAATCGCGGAGGTTGTTGTACATACACCTCTTCTTGAATGGAGCCATTAAGAAATGCACTTTTCACATCCATTTGAAAAAGCTTAAAGCCATGGTGAGTAGCGTAGGCAAGTAAAATATGAATTGACTTAAGCCTTGCTACGGGTGCATAAGTTTCACCAAAGTCCAAACATTCTACTTGTGAGTAGACTTTTCCAACAAGTCTTGCCTTGTTTCTCACCACCACACCATACTCATCTTGCTTGTTGCGGAAAACCCATTTTATACCTAGAACATTTTGCTTGGGTCTCTCTACTAATGACCACACCTTGTTTCTTTTAAAGTTGTTCAACTCTTCTTGCATAGCCATCACCCAATCCGAGTCTTGAAGGGCTTGTTCCACTCTAAGAGGTTCCATAGAGGAAACAAACGAGTAATGATGATTCGAGATCTAGTAGTTACCCCTTTTTGGATATCTCCTAGAATGTTGTCAACGGGGTGATCCTTTTGAATGCTTTGTCGTACTCGTGGATGAATTGGCCTAGATGCATCTTCTTTTTCTTGATTGATATCATCTTTAACGTCTCTATCCTCACCATCTTGAGCTTGATCTTGGTTGTTACCTTGACCATGATCATCACCATGATCTTGGTTTCTCCCCTGATCTTGTTCATCATGTGGCTCTTGTGGAGATGAATCATCTTGTCTTGAAGAAGATGGTTCATTTTGACTTGAGTTTGGGTCTTGTGGTCTTATTTCTCCTATTGCCATATTCCTTATTGCATCACAAGGAGCTTCATCTCCTACATCACTTGGATTAATTTGTTCTACTTGAGAGCCATTAGATTCATCAAATTGCACATCCCGGGTGATTTCAACCACACCAGTGTCTTAGTTAAAGACTCGATATGCACAGACGTTAGCTCCATATCCAAGGAGAAAACCTTCATGTGTCTTAGGAGCAAACTTGGAGGATTTAGGTTTCTTATTAAGAATAAAACATTTGCTCCCAAAGACACGAAAGTATGAAACATTTCGAAGGTTATCGGTGAGAAGCTCATATGGTGTTTTCTTCAAGATCTTGTGAAGATATAATCTGTTTGATGCATGACAGGCGGTGTTGATGGCTTCGGCCCAAAAGGTGTATGGTGTCTTGTACTCGTCAAGCATTGTTCTTGCCATCTATATGAGTGTGCGGTTGTTTCTATTGGCTAACCCATTTTGTTGTGGAGTGTATGGAACTGAGAATTCATGCTTGATGCCTTCTTCATCAAGATATTCTTCAACTTGTGTGTTCTTGAACTCGGTTCCATTGTCACTCCTTATTTTCTTGATCTTCAATTCATACTCATTTTGGGCTCTTCTCAAGAACTTCTTTAGGATACCTTGTGTTTCACTTTTGTCCTTCAAAAAGAATACCCAAGTGAAATGAGAATAATCATCAACAATTACGAGGCCATATTTGTTACCGCCAATGCTTATGTAGGTGACCGGTCCAAATAGGTCCATGTGGAGCGTTTCCAATGGTCTTGTTGTTTTCATCATTGTCTTGGATGGATGCTCCGCTCCTACATGCTTTTCGGCTTGACATGCGCTACATATTTTGTCCTTCTCAAAAGTAACATCCTTTAGTCCAACGATGTGGCCACCTTTTAGGAGTTTAGAAAGATTTCTCATCCCAACATGAGCTAGCTGGCAATGCCATAGCCAACCCAAGGTAGTTTTAGTGACCAAACAAGTATTTAGGTTGGATCCTTCTTTGTTGATGAAATCAACAAGATAGATCTTGTCCTCTAGATACCCTTTGAAAGCTATTGAGGAATCTTTCTTCCTAAAGACGGTCACACCATCATCGTCAAAGAGACAACTATAGCCCATTTCACAAAGTTGTGATATGGATATTAAGTTGTATCCTAGACCATTTACATGATAAGCATTACTAATTGAAAGGTCATGGGTGACGTTAATCTGTCCATGACCAATTCCCTTTCCCTTGTTGTCATTTCCAAATGATATGCCTCCACTTGGTAGATTGTCTTGATCAAGTGTGGAGAACATTGATCTCTCTCTGGTCATATGATTTGAGCATCCACTATCAAGTACCCATATTGCACCACTGGAGGAGTATGCCTACAAAGGAAATTAAGCACGTGTTTTAGGCACCCAAGTTGGTTTGGGTCCCTTAACACTAGATACAAGAACTTTGGGCACCCACACACAAGGTTTCCACCTTGCATCATGTGGCCCAACAAACTTGGCAACTACTCTACCATAAGCATTACGGGTTAGCACATAAGAGGCATCAAAATCATCAAATGATATGGTGGAGTTCTTGGTGTTCTTGTTGACTTGGGAGGCATTCTTGGGCTTGATGATGCTTTCTTGTTCCACTTGCTTTCCCTTGTTCTCTTGCACAAAGTTGATTCTCTTGTTGTGCCGTCTTTTGGGTGCATTCTTGTTGTACCCCAATCCTCTCTTGACACGAGAGGCTCTTGGCTCACCAACTATTTTTGTTATAGTCTCCACTTGAGCTTTCTTCTTCAGCTCATTGACTTGGTTGGTTAGCTTCTCAATGATTGCATCTTGCTTGAGAATCATATCAACATCAATGTTGTGGCACCTTCCACAACCCTCGCTTGTTGAAGCTTGAGAGGATTCAAGCTTCTTCAACAATGAGCGTGAGTTTGTCTTGAGATCTTCAATGGCCTTTGTTAAGGCCTTGTTCTCCTCTTGCAAGGAGTTGCACCTTTCTTGATACTTCTTGGTCATTGAGGTGCATGATTCACTTGTATCATTGACCTTTGTAAGGTCCTTGGTCAAAGCCTCGTTCTTCTCCTTCTCTTTCTCAATTTGCTTCTTTGTTCATCAAGCAACTCTTCTTGTCTATCAATGATTCTTTCTTGATTGTCCAACTCCCTTTGTAGCTTATCTAGCATTTTCACCATTTCATGCAGAGGGGACCAAGTCCTCCTCTTCATCACTACAACAAGAGGGATTGAAATCGGTGTGAGGAGATACCTTGCTTTCCTTGACCATGAAGCATCGAGGGGCATCATCTTCATCATTGGTGAGGTTGTTGAAGAGTGATTTCCTGGCCAGAGATAGACCAATGGTAATGTAGCAAAGCCACCCTCATCATCTTTATCATCATCATCGGAGATGTACTCTTGGGCAATGTGAGCATGTCCCTTGTTGTATGTCTTCTTGTTGGGCTTGGTCTTGTTGTTGTACTTTTCATTTTTCTTGCCCTTGCCATTTAATCTTGGACAATCAGCAATCATGTGTCCTTGTTCATGACACTCATAGCATTTTCTATTTGCTCTTCTAGCTTTTGCCTTGTCAAAGCTTGTTTTGGTGAAACCATTCTTGATCATGTATTTGCCAAATTTCTTGACAAATAAGGCAAATTCTTCATCATCTTCATCATCTTCATCATCATCATCATCATCATCATCATCATCATCATCACCATTATCATCATCATCTTGAATCTTCTTGGCTTTCAATGCCAAGTCCTTCTTGCTTGAGGTCTCATCTCCTATGAGCACATTCACTCTCTTGCCCTCATCATTACAATATTTGTGGGCATTTATTCTTCCAATGACTTCATCCGTTGTGAAGCTCTCAAAACCATCCTTCTCTTCAATGATGGTGCAAAGTGTTGGATTCCACATCCTAAGAGCCATGAGGAGCTTATAGTTGACTTCCTCGTCTTTGATGTTGTCTTCATAGGATCTTCTCTCATTTATAATGTCCATGAGCCTATCATGAGTTTGTTGAGGCTCTTCTCCCTTATTCATCACGAAGAAGTTGAATTGATTCTTGAGAACTTGAAGTGTTGACTTCTTCACAACATCCACTCCCTCATGGGCATATATAAGTTTCTTCCACATTTTCTGGGCATTCTCAGTTCCGGCAACTCATGAATATTCCTTAGGATTCAAGGAAGAGAGAATGGATGACACCGCTTGAGAATTGTGATGTATGTTGAGTTGGTCCATAGTTGTAGGATTTTCCTTGTCTTCCAAGGTGTATCCTTTTCCATAATTTCCCAAATTGGTGGACTAATTGACATGAGATACATCTTTATGCGATGCTTGTACCAACTATAATCCTTGCCTTCAAAGTAAGGCAATCTTCCACTTCCACTTCCATGAATATTTGCCACATCAGCATAATTGAAGGGGGTGGATGTGTGCAACTCATTTCCCTTAGTTGTTGAAGTAAGATCTTGAGGTTTGTCACCTTCTCCCGGCTTCGACATCTTTAATCTTCAAGCTTTCAAGCCTTGTAGAAGATTCCTGCTCTGATACCAATTGAAAGTTGCCTAGAGGGGGGCGTGAATAGGCAATCTAAAAATAATCCTGAAAAAGCACTAAAGATTCATCAAATAAATAGGACTGACGGAACTTCCGTCAATAATGACGAAACTTCCGTCACCACGGTGACAGAACTTCTCACTAACCTTCCTCTAAACAATGAATTTAACGCGGATAACAAGGAGAAGGAAATACCAACTTGATAGAAGTGAAGCTAATGCAATGTAAACCTAGAGTTCTTGATTGAATAACTACCCACACAAATAACAAGTGATACAAGCACAATAGTACGAAAGAAATGAACAAGCAAAAATATAAAAGCGGGAATATAAAGAGAGACACAAGAATTAACCCGAGGTTCGACAACCACACAAAGTAGTTCCTATGTCCTCGTTGAGGAACCACACAAAGTGGCCGGGTCTCTCTCAACCCTTTTCCCCGCCAAGCAATCACAAAGATCATGTTTGGATTTCTTTCTCCACATGATTCTTTTCCTTCGGAGGTGAATCACACCTTCACAAACGTCCCTGACTCACCACACGAAGTTGGGAGCTCAAGGGCGACGCCTAGCCGTCTAGGTGACCAAGTCTCCAAGAGTAGCAAGCAAATCAAATCTTGATGGGGAGGGAAAGATGTGCTCAAGCTTTTGAATGGATGGATTCAATGTTTTTGTGGTTGGATCTCTGTCACTTGGATTTGAATCTGAAGAACAAGCCTAGGAGTGAGAGGGGAGAGCTCTAGCTGAAGAGTGTGTGAAGTGGCAAGGAATCCAACCCCTCCCATGGGGGAAGGGGTGAGCTATAAAAACAGGCTCTCAAAAAACTAGTCGTTATGCTATTTTCTGGGTCTGATGAAACTTCTGTGGTTACCCAGGGAACATTCGTCATTTAAAATTTAGTCGTTGCATGAGCCTAGCTTAGAAACCAGATGCTATGACGGAACTTCCGTCAAGCGGTGACGGAACTTCTGTCACTCTCGGTTTGACAAGGACAGAGCTCATAAAACTTCTATGAGAGCCACGGAGATTCTGGTGATAGAACTTCCGTCAAGGAGTGACGGAACTTCCGTCACTCTTAGAAAGGCAGCAAGTAGGAACCCGAGGGTGACAGAACTTCCATCACCCTCGGGAAGACAGAAAGTGGGAACCCGACGCTGACGGAACTTCTGTGAGAGGGCTCACGGAACTTTCGTCCCTCTCTGTTTGGCTTGAAAAAAGACTTGTTCTAGGGCTTTGCTGGCTATACTTCTCACAAATCTTTTTGGAGGCTTGAGAACACACATTTCCCTTCTTAGCAAGTTTGTTTTACCCTCCTTTAAAGTTCGGGATACCTATGACAAAAAATAAGTAAAAGAACTAATCATTGAAGTTCTTTTGAATCCATATCCTTTCCTTTCTTTTTAGGAGGGAACAACATCTTGCAAATGTGGGATTATACAACAATTTTGATTATTTGCACATCTACTTCATAAACAATTTAGCACAATTTTAATCTTTCATCATCGTACACCAAAACCCACTAGGGGATCCTAGATGCATTTTCATAATGAAAACATCTTTGGCAAATGTTTTTGTAGTTGTTCCTCTTTCATAAATCCAAGAATTTCACCTCTGACTATGAAATACGAATGCCCCCGACTGTCCCTATTAATCATTACTCCGATCCCGAAGGCCAACACAATAGGACCGGAATCCTATGAAGATATCCCATGCTAATGTATCCAAAGCGATGGCTTGCTTTGAGCACTCTAATTTCTTCAAAGTAACGGCGCCGGAGGCACGACCCGGCCAATTAAGGCTAGGAGCGCATCGCTGGCGGAAGGGTCGAGTCGTTTGGTGCTAGTTGAAAGGTGGACCGGTCGACCCGACCCAACGTCCAACTACGAGCTTTTTAACTGCAATAACTTAAATATACGCTATTGGAGCTAGAATTACCACGGTTGCTGGCACCAGACTTGTCTCGAATGGATCCTCGTTAAGGGATTTAGATTGTACTCATTCCAATTACCAGACACTAATGCGCCCGGTATTATTAGTTTTTGTCACTGCCTCCCTGTGTCAAGATTGGGTAATTTGCGTGTCTGCTGCCTTCCTTGGATGTGGTAGCCGCTTCTCAGGCTCCCTCTCCGGATCACCCGTCACCACCATGGTAGGCCCCTATCCTACCATCCAAAGTTGATAGGGCAGAAATTTGAATGATGTCTAACTGGCACAAAGGCCATGCAATCCGTCGAGTTATCATGAACCATCAGATCAGTGGGCAGAGCCCACATCAGTCTTTTATCTAATAAATGTGCCCCTCCCAGAAGTCGGGGTTTGTTGCATGTATGAGATCCAGAATTACTACGATTATCCGAGGAGCACATACTATCAAACAAACCATAACTGATTTAATGAGCCATTCAAAGTTTCATAGTTCAAATTAGTTCATACTTGCACATGCATGGCTTAATCTTTGAGACAAGCATATGACTACTGGCAGGATCAACCAGGTAGCACGTCCTCTTTGACAAGTTGGCAGCGGCTACCATTCAAGGCAGTCGAGCCAACCGTCATTATTTCGATGGGACTTTTGTGAAGCATGGGTCCGAAGGGCCACAAACTCATATACAAGCGTCATCCAAGACCAATGGCATGAAACATGTGTCCTGGGTGATGCCGGCTCAGCTGACAACACAAGGCAACACTACCAGTGCTATGTGGCCGACGCGACACACCCAAAGTGTGTACGCGTCAAAGGCAATCTGTAGTAACTTTCAACTTCCCACATAACAGGTAGAAGAACGCAAGCACTCCTTAGGTGAACAAGGACCAAACCGATATCTTCTGATTCAAATGATAGTACCGAGAGTCAGCCGCACAACGATGGGGGTGTTGGTCGTTACTATGCACCCACTTATATACCGCAAGAGGACGGTGTACAGTTGTAGCACTTTTTCCCTTAGAGTATTCCAAGGTATTATCGAACCACTGAGACCTTAGGGATAATTAAACAAAGTTAACAGTAAAAGATCTAATCAAGGCTACTGTCAAGTTCAAGTTGTATGAAGGGGAGACTGGCCAGCGCAAAGGTGCACCAGACAGCAATTCTGTCGTTGCGCCAATCGGCGCAAGGTTGAGCTGATCGGCACTGTTGCGGATCTAAGTTGTTGAGCCGATCGGCCCAGGTGTTGAGTCAATCGGCACTGTTGTAGATCTAAGTTGTTGAGCTGATCGGCGTAGGTGTTGAGCCGATCGGTACACTAGCGAAGTTGAACTAGAGTGCAAGTCAAAGCCAAAGCTAAAACTATTTGGTGAGTAGCCAGATATCTACTAGTGAGATCGTAACCAGATAGTCTAATTAAACAACATCATAAACGGATAATTACATGGATCAATGAAAACCTATAATGAATAAGACCACCCTGCTTTCCGAGCAGCTTCCGATTTATCGCTGTCGAGAGGAAACCCTTAATCACGCGAGTATCTTATCCTACTCAACTATCCAATAGTGTTGCGCAGGTTTAGTGTTGTCACTGCTAAACCACACTACCGGCATCATCAAGCAACCATAAGCAATACAATGTCTGAATACTATCCTAATCACCACGATTAAGATAATATCAACTTACTTAGCCTAGAACTAAGCAATGAGAATAAGCACATGCAAGATTATAGAATCAAGATAGAGAAATCACCAAAACCATCATCAACATATTCAATCATCCTTGAGATACATAGAGTAAGATTCATCACTGTCGAGATGGCCTACCTTGACGGATCAACTCTTACACTAATGGTTCTTGAAACGCAACTAGACATCTATTCTAACGGGGCAAGCCCCGGTGGCTCTAACTCACGAATCTGTTGTCCCTCTGTTGCCTCCTCCTCCGGGGTTTTCATCATGGCTAGGGGTTACAAGTATATATAGGGGTTCTACTCATGAAGGACTCGATTTCTAGCAAATAAGTCGGTTGCACCGATCGGCGCAGGATTGTGCTGATCGGTGCAAGCCATGTTCTCTCTGGTTTCTGCTCCAAGTCTGTTCCTCTGTCATCCACAGCTGCCATGTGGGCCTTTTCCTTTGGGATAAAGTCTTGTACCACACGTCAAGATCTTGAAGTTCCATAAATCTTCTAAGCAAATATCTTCAAGTATCTTGCGCAGATAAACTTCCATAAACATCAGATAAACTTCCATCGGAATGAGCCTCGATCACTTCTGTGGGCCAAAATACCCTTGCGCCGATGAGCTCATGGGCTCCGCCGATCGGCGCACTGGGCTTCTTCAGTGCTTTTTGTCGGTAATGTATTCCTGTCTTGTCCAGCATCACTTTAATAGCCAATTTTACCTGTTTCTGCAATCAAGCTCCAAAACAACGCATATACAAATTAGTATCAATTATACTCTAATTGGGGTGATATTCACATATAAAAGGGGCACTTGGGAAGTGCCAATAGTCCCCCCTCACTTAAACCTTTGCTTGTCCCGAGTAAAGTAAAAGAGAGAAAAATCAAAGAACATACTCTTCTTATCATGAAAGATATCTTAAATCAGCAAATGTTGAGCATTGTTCTATTGTAGTGTATTTCATATTAGTATTCAGCAAAATAATTCAAATATGGGCATAAAGCTCAATGTTTCTCCCCAAAGTAAAAGATCATGTTCAACTCACAAATTATAACTTTTCCACACATGTAAATCACTTACAAGATTGTTGTGAACATAAAGAATCTATCTTCCAAATAATCCAACGCAATAACTCATCTTTCAAATCATTCAACCTATATACTACATCATAATGATCAAATAATTAAATGTAAGGCTTATATGAGTAGCTAGGTGAGATAATTCAAGGATTGCAAACATAAATCAACAATATATTGTAAAGCTAGGAGATTATTCTTTATTGGAATTACAAAAACTTAACAAGATGGCCAAAGAAAATTTAAGAAAGGACTCACACTTTGGATATGTGGACATGTGCATCATAAATTTGATCTTGGAAGGAAAAGGAACTCCCATTATCAGATTGCACATGGTTGGAATGATTCATGGCTATATTAGAATGAATTTTGAGAATAATCATGTCATATACCACACCCGCATTTAAAATTTTCCTAGTCCCTTAGCAAACAATAGAGCATTTTTTATACTCTCTGCTTCGCCGATCGGCTCTCAACCTGAATTTACCAGCTTTTGTTGGTATTTGATTCATCTGGCTACAAAATTTATTCAAAGTTCAAATACAGCCAGAAACATAGGATGTGGTCAAGGAATGATACTCAACAAGACTTTGTTTTTAAAATAGAATACTCAGCGGAATTGGAGATTTGCATGAGTAATTCAAGGCTAAAAATATACACAAGGATTTGGCCATCCTAGTAAAGTTCATACCAAAAAGAATTAAATCCTAACCGAACTCAACCATCAATTTAATGCTTATCTTCATATCAAAGGTTCATGAGTATTGCTCAAAATATGGCATTGGTAGGTGAGGATCTTGGAAACAATAAATTCCAAAGTTCACATCATGAAAATTTATTTATAAAAAGATTGGTACTAAGTTATCATCTCGAATTGGACAATGCAAATGAAGCACATGGGTATTCAGTATTGCTTCACATAAGAAATATTTGCTGAATAATCATTAAGTGTAAGTTTGAAATTTTATCCGATGCTCAACATTATTTGATCTTCATCAATACTTTTCAAGAAAGAATAGGTAATTCAATTCTTCTAAAAGAGCATAACTACCACCATTATATTAAGATTGAAACTCGAATACATGGTGATGATTTTTGCACACACTTGCATTAAAATAAAACTACTACTAACACACATGCATGAAAATAAAACTACTACTAACACACCTGCATGAAAATAAAACTACTACTAACACGCCTACATGAAAATAAAACTACTACTAACACACATGCATGAAAATAAAACTACTACTAACACACATGCATGAAAATAAACACACCCGATACATGGTTTCTCAACCCGCTCACACACATAAGAAAATAAAGAAAAAGATTGCAAAAGATAAAGAAAACACAAACCGAGAAACCGATACATATGCCCACACCTAGGCACTCTAATCAAGCGGAGGTGGAGACGATGGCTTATCAAAGCCATAGCACCGCGCCTTGAGTCACTCGAACTCCTCCATCCTTGCATCGTGGTTGTTCCTCCATTGGGACGTGGTGTCCTCCACGTACTCGATGTGGTGCATGTTGTTGTCGAGGTACCCCTGCATGGGCACGAAGAAATCTGCACCGGGCACCGGAGGCACCACTGGTACCCGTCCTTGGTACCTATAGTCAACGCCTGTGCTGAAGTAGGGTGCACCGATCGGCGCGCCGCCTGCGCTGACCGGTGCAGTGGGCTGTGAACCGCCAGCTGCGACGCTCCACCCTGTCTGGTACTGCTGAGGCTCTTGGGGTGACCCCCATGAGTTCCACTCACTGCCGGCTGCTGTAGATGACGCCAGTTGTCGAATCCGCCCATGGCGGTCCCTGAGAACTCGGCACCCCTCCAGGAGGCCTTCCTCAAGCCAATTTCCTCCCTCTAGCTTGCAAGGGAGAAAAACTCCTAGCTCCACACACGGGAGCCTAATGTTGGTGCCGCCGACATGGAAGCCAGTGCGAACACTTCCCGTGACAATGTTGCCACGAGTCATATTCTCGCCGATCTCTCTCGCGAGCTCCCACTTGTCTTCGCGTCCCCTCGGTCCGTCATCGCCACAGATGTGGGTTGCCAGGCATTGAAGATAGCCCCCAAAGGCCAACTTCTTGCTCTTCTTCCCCCTCTTCTCGAACCAACCCCGCACCATCACCGACATAGGGTTGCAGTGAGATGGGCTCACGATAGCGTTGAATAGCCACCTCAAGTCCGCATCGGTGATGTTGCTGGAGTCAACCTTGTCGCATGTGCGCGCCGCCAACCACCGATGGAAGATTTTAATGGTCGGGTTACGGATGTTGCCGCGCTTCATCTCTTCGATGAACAAGAGCCGCCTCCAAAAGGAGTCCAACTCCCCACATCCCAAGATACCGGCCACATCGGCGTTGGCGTCAAAGCCGAAGGCTTGAGCCGTCGCCTCCATGGTCACCATGTAGCTAATGTCGTGGACATTAAAGTTGATGGCCTCGTTGCCGTTGTCGTTGGAGCCGATCCTCATTGTAGAGGCAACCTCGGTGATGATGTCGATGTTGAAGTCCATGTCGAAGTCCACCCAGCCAAGGTTGTTTAGCATCCTTCTTATGTCCTCCCACATGCCGATCGTGGTGAGGAAGGTCTCGTCCATGTCGAAGTTGGGGACGAACCTTCCCCTCACCGCGAGGTAGTGCAGCTGTTCCTCTGCGCTCAGGAGGGTGAAACCCTCCTCCACCATGCACAGCACGAATGCCGGTGATGGTGGTGATCTAGGAACCTCATGGCTTCTCGCCGTTTGGCTCCTCGTAGCACGCCCCATTGGAAGGGGCGCCCCAGAGATGGAGTGGCAGGCGTGGATCTCATATGTTGCCGCTGCCGAGCCAGTGGATGCACCACCCACCGACATGTCGTCGTGAGAGCCGGAGCCCCCCTAGCCAAGGAGTCACTGCTCGATTCACCACTACCGCCAGAACTGCTTCCCCGGTGCAGCCTCTTGCCCAACTTGTCGACGGAGGAGTGGAGACGATCCATCTACGAGGAATGCGGAACGTGTGCGAGATCATGGGTAGTGGGGAAGGTGGAGAGATTACAGGGATGGCGTGCTGAACTGGGGGCGCCTGGCCTCCCTTTTATAGCGTGGGAAACTTCCAGGAGAAGGACCCACCTAAAATTTCCAAAATTTGGGATTGTGCCGATCGGCACGGTCACTGCGCCGATCGGCACATTTCAAATTTTGAATTCTCTGACCGCTCTGGTTCCTGATTCTCCTCCCTTTCATTATTTCCATCCTTTTCATCTTTTCCTGGTACACCATGTCAGCTGGCAGGGGAACAACACGGATTCCCATTGTCTTGATTGACTTTGCAGATCGGCTCTGGCCAGCGCCGATTGGCGCACAGTCTCTTTTTCAGCTTTTCTTCAATTCCATGTCTCCTCTGCACTAGAAACCTGCATAGAAATCATACCTCGTCTTCTGGTCTGGCTTGATCCTGATGCCTCATGTTCATTTCTTTCACCTAATATCCACTCTTCCCAATGTTCTTGTAGCATTGGCACACGAATCGGGGCCCATCTGGTGACAGCACCGATCTGTGCAATGTCTCACGCCGATCGGCGCGGTGTCCACTTTTGCTCCTGGCCCCTCGCTTCTTCACTAGATGTCGCTCTTCATCTTGAAACTAGCTCTATTTCTGAAAATTGATGTGCTGGTTGGCTTTTAGCTCCTCTTCCATTCTGGGCATCGTCAGCCTTCTGTCCTGGCTTGTTATCAATGCACCGATCGGCGCATGTGCGCCAAACGGCGCAAGCTCTGTTCCTTCCTGTTTTTGGTCTTTTTCTTTTATTCCTGCGTTGTTAGTCTACAATATATATATATATATATATATATATATATATATATATATATATATATATATATATATATATATACATACATAGTTTTCACAAATAAACAGACAACACAGGAGCACACAAAAATTAAGCACACACTTTTCTAATTCTTTTATTTGGGAGGTTGTTTTTATTACAAGAAAGAAAATTAAAAACACCGGGTTGCCCTCCCGGCAAGCATTAATTAACTAAATGAGACGGGTAGCCCTCCCGCAAGCACTAAACAACTTCTAAATCTCCCGACAATTGGGTTGCCTCCCAAGAGAGCTCTAGTTATTTAGAGGTCAAAGAGCTTGACCTCCCCGCGAGCAATCAATCCTTAGTGTCGCAGTGCGGGGTGTAAGACCGTGACACTACAAGGTTCACTTATCTTAATAGCTCATATACGTCGGACGACCTATCCTTACATCCTCTCCAATCACTCTCGATGCCACGTTGCCTCGGTGTCTTGTACCTCTTCACTTCATCAATAGCACAACACTCTTCTCCCCTTTGGTGAAATTTGAAAGAGTAGGGAGTTCTACTTATATCGAAGCTTATCTCACCACTCCCAACATCAATACTTGCCTTTGCTATCCTCAAGAAGGGTCTGCCTAAGATCAATAGGGTTCTCGTCCTCTTATCCATATCAAGCACAATAAAATCAACAGGGACGACGTGATTTACAATTTGAACAGGCACATCCTCAGCAATTCCATCAGGGAAGCGTACAGATTGGTCGGCTAACTCCAAACACATACCCGTAGGCTCCAATTCAGGCAAATTGAGACTTGTGAATATATGACGGGGCATAACACTTACACTTGCTCCAAGATCACACAAGCACCTATCAAATATCCTTGTTCCGATTATGCATTTGATGCTTGGTGATCTAGGGTCAGGTTTCTTCTCAAGTGCAACATCATTGATCGCCGCTGTAAGTTCCTTAGTGACCTTCACAACCTCTTCAGAAGCTAGGGACTTCTTGTTTTGCATCATGTCCTTAATGTACTTGGCATAGGTAGGTATTTGAATAGCATCAACAAAAGGTACATTGATGTAAAGCTTCTTCATAACGTCGATGAACCTTGCAAATTGCTCGTCGTGTTGCCGCACTCTCTCTGTCTTTGTTAGTAGTTGAGTATCCAAAAACGTGGTAGGGCCATGCTCCTCTGTTTCCATACCCATTTTCAGTCCAGAGAGGTCAATCTCTTCCTCGCGCCGATCGGCGTAATGAGTGAGCCGATCGGTGCTAATAGTACCATCGCGCCGATCGGCGCCAGTGGTGAGCCGATCAGCACGGGTCTTCCTTGCTCTCGCAGAGTGCTCTAGATCTTCTGTTTTCTTTCCTGACCGTGTAGCTATTGCCATTAACTGCTCTGCAGACATTGTATTCCCAGGAATAACCCCTTTGTTGTCATGAATGGCCTATGATAACTGTCCCATCTGCTGCTCCATGTGACACCCCAGGTGTCTCACTTTCATTTAACCAACATGAAGAGCTTAGATCATGAATAACATAGCATGAAATAATAAGACTCACTCCCTTTTTAATTAATTCTAGGCAAATAAAAACCCTGCAACCAAGTTATTGAAGCAATTCAAAAATTTCAATACAACTCATGCCAAATAAATTCATCATCAATTTGGTAATAATAAAATAGAATATTATGAATTTCTTGGTCATTTTATCTGCTTGGCAAGACCCATAATTAATTAATTGATTCTTAAGTAACTAATTAATGCATTTAATTAATTCTAAAAATATGTTTATGAAAATTTCAAATAAAATTCACCAAAGTGTTCTCCACCATTTAAATAGTCAGTCCACCAATTTTCACTAATTTAGGAAGTCCCTAGCTATTTTATTTTGAATTAATGAAAATCAGCTTTGACTTGGGACCTGTTTGCACTAAATCTAAAAGATCAGGGGGCGCTCTTCTTCCTCCTCACTGGTGCAGAGCCTGCCGGCTCCTCTCTGCCGCTGGCGCACCGCCCGGACCCCCTTCACTCCCAACCTCGAAAACGTGCTCGCGCACTACAGCGTCAATGCCTGCACCTCTGCCCTACGCCCTGTCCCCTCACCGCGAGCTCGCCCAACCTTTTCTTCTCCCTCTCTGTACGGCACCGCCGTGACCAGCAAAACATCAATTTCCCGCGCCCTCGCTGCTCTCACTCACCCTACTCACTCCTTCCCTCTCCGCAACTTGGAAGCGAACCTGCAAGCTCACAAAACACTCTCACTCGCCCTTTGCCTCTGCTCCCTCTCATTTCTCTTTGCCTCTGTTTCTGCTTGTCCCCGCCATTATCACACTCCGCTCAACCTCGCTGCCCTACCTTTCCATCGCCTCCCGAGCCGAGCGCAGTGCACAAACGGCCGCACCCGACGTTCCCCTCACACTCTTGTTCACCGCTCGACCACCCTCCGCTCGAGATGGAACAATTTTGAACAAAACCGAAGTTAGTGTTTCTAGCAACCTTCACCGCCGCCGACTGAACTTTGTTGATCACGGTGAGCCTCGCCACCCATTCTTTATCTCCTTGCACGCGCAACTTCCCGGCTCATCTCCCTGACCTCCTTTCTCTGTGCTCTCCAACGAGGAGTCGCCGACATCTCATGATTCCTCGCTCGCCGCCTCTGCTCCGCCGAAACTCGAGCCGCCCCCACGACGAGCTCCTACTTCCAGCCATCCCCGTCCAACGTCGAATTGATGCCGCTCTCCATGGTGTTCCCGTGAAGCTGTAGGAGCCGACTCCGCCCGTTTTTCTGCTCTGAGCCATCCCCGCGACCTCGCCTAAGATCTCTGCTCCGCCGCCTCTCATCGCCGACCATCTCCCGGTGAGAACACCACCTTGCGAATCCCTCCATCCCCTCCACCTTGGTGTGCACATCATTTCTTGGCTCAGCGAGCTCTCCAGCCGTGAGCCACCCCGCTCCGGCGAGCCCACTGGTGCCTACTGGCAGCCGAGCTGGCTCCTACGTGGCCTTACCTGGCACCCACGTGGCTCCAATGTGGAAACCCCCTAAAAACAGAAAATTGTGAGAAAATGCATAAATCTTTGGAAATTTATAGTAAATCGAGTTTAAACCCAATGAAGCTCAAATAAAATTTTTTAGGTTCATTTTGAATTGCTCTATTTTAGTAAATTGATAAATCATTGCCTCTATACTTGCATTTTTATTAATTCATTTAATTGTCCAAACATAGATTAATTCACCAGAAATTCTAGGAACCAAATTTAATTCTGATTTTTGGCAAGCTTAATAATTATATAATTATCTATCAGCACAAGTTTTGGTTTAGTAAAATATAAATTATTTTTGGCTCTGGAATTTATTTAGTGTGTTTGCTTAAATTAATTCTAGTAATTATTTTATAATTAATTGGCCCCTGCAACTTGGCACAAAAATCACTCACACAAGTCTCTGTGCTCAGTAAATTACACAAGTCCAGAAACCTAAATTTACTTAATTAAATTAAATTAATTGCTCATACCACTATTTTACTTTAATAAATGCTAGTAATGAGAATAAATATATCCAGAGGCTGTAAATTGGTAAAAATACAATTCATCTATGTCTCTGTTCATGATAAATCACTCAAGACTAGAATCGATTGGTTACTATGGTAATTACTTGATTATTTTAAAAAGTCATAACATCCCTAAATAAATGATTAACACACATAAAATAATGAAACTTTACTTGTTTCTTTGAAGCATATGTCTGCCAGAACCCATTAATAAAATAAGTCATCACATTAATTTCATAATGTTATACATACTAATTATATTGATGACAACTCTTTTTCTCTGAAGCATATGGCTTCAAGAACAATAAGAGTAATTTTATTAACATTAAACCACAACCAAACTTCTCTGAAGCATATGGCTTCGAGAACATAATAATAATGTTAATCAACATTTAAAGACATTGTGCATCATATCATTGCATTCTACGGTATTTTGATAACCTGGAGCAGGAAGACAACCTGGAGCAGGAAGAAGAGGATCTTCAGAAGGACCTTGATCCCCAAGAGCAAGACGTTGTAGTTGCTAGCAAGACGTTGTAGTTGATAGTTATCAATATTACTAGTGTCTTGATTATTGTTGCATTAGGTCATAGGAGTTGATTGGAACCCACTTGCATGATACCCAAATGACCTATACCACTGTCATTAGAACTTTGGTAGTATCGGTACTGTGTCGCTTCGCTTAGTAACTACTAGGCGTGATAGATATTATTACTAAGAATGAACTTGACCACTGGAGCGGGACTTATAAAAGAAGATTATTTTGATGTCATGACTAGGCAGGGATGATGCATGTGTAGGTTTGCAGCAATAGAAGGGTGTTGACTGCGATAGCCCTGCCTTGTCGAACCTAGGACCCATCCATGGTCGGCCCCTTGGTCAAGTATTGAACAGTACCGAATGCATGCTAGTCTATGGGCACTAGTAAACCGATGTAGCATTGACGCGGCATGGAGGACGGTACCTAGTACAGTGGTCATTGACCCTTCTGCTGCTAGAGTGGGCGGTTTATACCGCGAAGTACTGATGGCAGAACGGCATGCCCACTCGCTGAGACTGGACCCGGACCGAGTTGTTTTTCGTCCTTGCGAAAGATTGCCATATACGACCTTAATTGGTGCGTATGTGTCATGTATCTCAGGTTATCCCAGTTGGTGTAAATCAATTGCAATTGCTGTCCCTCGTAGTAATGAGTACCACTTGGTCACTGAGTCGTCACGTAGTTGCACATGGTACGTGGGAATTGATTATGATGCTTATCGTTGTTGTTACTATTATTACTCTTATGTTGTACTTACCTTATGTATTGCTTTATTAGCTTATTGTTGCAACTAAAGTTACCTCCTGTTCTACCCAGTTAATTTGAGAAGTAAAACTTGATAGAACTAATAGGTTGCTTAGTGCAAGTCTTTTCAAACAAGCCACCTATTAGAGCCATTGCATGCCTAGATGTCCGATGGGTATGTCTTGCTTAGTAATTAGTACTCAGGCATTGTGCCATTGTTGTTTTCAGGTAATGAAGAGGTAGAATTGCCTGAGAATGTGCTGCCCTGGGACATGCAAGTCCCTGAGGGTTGGACTGCCCACTGGGAGTCCGACTCACTGCTGCAGCATTGATGTGTGTTGCTAGAGTGATGGTTCTTCGGGCATGAACCATTACTATGCTGTATCGTTGAGCTCTTAGCTTCTTATCGCGATTTGCTTCCGCTGTTTTCAAAACATTTGGAACTTATAATATTCCGCTGCACTCTGAGAACTCATTGATGTAATTTTCAACTTAAATTTGAACCAGTGTTGTATTATCAAGTGTCTGCGTTATCAGCACCGTCGGGACCTTGATCCTTCGGGAAGGGGATCCACACTCTATAATCTTGGTATGCTTCAAAATCTGTTAATTGGAGCTCCCAATTTCTATCACCTTGTCATTAATCCCTTCAAGAACACGATCAACCTCCTTGAATTTAGCTTGATTGTCCTTGTTAATCTTTTCTTGAGCTTGAAAGAACTCATGAAATTGGAGATGAAGCGGGATAGAGTTTTGCATGGACAAACTAGGAGAGAAAGAACTCCTTTGTTGCTAATATTGGGGTCCTCTCAATCACGCTCTTTGCTACTCCTATAGAAGGTTGTAGGTTCCTTGAACTTCTCTCACTATCCCATGATTGATTTTCAACTAGCAATTTGATCAATTCCTTAGCTTGAGTGGGAGTCTTTGACATGAATGAACCTGCAGCTGAAGCATCTAAGTGTTGACGGGAGGGGATATTCAATCCCACTTAGAATCTCTCAACAGTTTCACCAACTGTAAGACCATGATGAGGGCATGCATCCATATATTCATTGTATCTTTCCCATGCTTCTCCAATGCTCTCATCAATATTCTACGTAAATCCAAGAATCTTATTCTTCAAAGCTTGATTATTACCAGGTGGGAAGTATTTGGCTAAGAATACAACTGCTAAGGTTTCCCATGCAGTCTTTTCTGCATTTTCAAAGCTATTGTACCATTGCTTAGGGCGTCCAACTAGAGAGACGGGGAACAGCAGCACACATGCTTGATCTCCGGTCAATCCTGCTACTTTGAATGTACTACAGACTTCAAGGAAGCGCTGCAGATGCTGATTGGGATCTTCCCAACCTGTGAATGATTGTTGTGCCACTAATCCAATGTACCTCTCTAGTTGATATGGAGCATGATCTTGAGCTTCTTGGAAATCTGCCTTGACAACCTTATCCAATTGAGGCTTGAAACTATTAACCATGGGCTGCTCTGCCATCGCTCCTTCTTCTGGATCTGCAATTGTGAATAATACTCGAGGGCTGGCACTAAATGGTTCTCTAGCTAAATCTCCAAGTGACTTGCTCCTCTTTTCCGCTATTCTCTTCTTGCGTAAGAGCTTTTCTAGATCATCGGTGTAATTAGAGGGTTTGTTTGACTTAGGACCGTCCATAACTATTCATTTCACTTAACAGCATATATGTACTAAAAATACAAGTAAAGCACAATGACTAAACACTAATACATCAAACAATGTTTAAAAACCTGCTATGGTCCCCGCCAACGGCACCAGAAAAATATGCTTGTTGGTTGTTACTACGCACCCACTTATATACCGCAAGAGGACGGTGTATAGTTGTAGCACTTTTTCCCTTAGAGTATTCCAATGTATTATTGAACCACTAAGACCTTAGGAATAATTAAATAAAGTTAATACTAAAAGATCTAATCAAGGCTACTGTCAAGTTCAAGTTGTATGAAGGGGAGACTAGCGAGCGTAAAGGTGCGTCAGATAGAAATTCTGTCATTGCGCTGATCGGCGCAGGATTGAGCCGATCGGCACTGTTGCGGATCTAAGTTGTTGAGCCGATCGGCGTAGGTGTTGAGCCAATCGGCACTGTTGCGGATCTAAGTTGTTGAGGCGATCCGTGTAGGTGTTGAGCCGATCGGTACACCAGCGAAGTTGAACTAGAGTGCAAGTCAAAGCCAAAGTTAAAACTATTCGGTGAGTAGCTAGATATCTACTAGTGAGATCATAACCAGATAGTCTAATTAAATAGGATCATAATGGATAATTACATGGATCAATGAAAACCTATAATAAATAAGACCACCCTGCTTTTCGAGCGGCTCCCGATTTATCACTACCGAGAGGAAACCCTTAATCATGCGAGTATCTTACCCTACTCAACTATCTAATAGTGCCGCGCAGGTTTAGTGCTGTCACCGCTAAACCACACTACCGGCATCATCAAGCAACCATAATCAATACAATGTCTGAATACTATCCTAATCACCATGCTTAAGATAATATCAACTTACTTAGCCTAGAACTAAGCAATGGGAATAAGCACATAGATGATTATAGAATCAAGATAGACAAATCACCAAAACCATCATCAACATATTCAATCATCCTTGAGATACATAGAGTAAGATTCATCACCGACGAGATGGCCTACCTTGATGGATCAACTCTTACACCAATGGTTCTTGAAACTCAACTAGAGATCTATTCTAACGGGGCAAGCCCCGGTGGCTCTAACTTATGAATCTATTGTCCCTCTGTTGCCTCCTCCTCCGAAGTTTTCATCATGCCTAGGGGTTATAAGTATATATAGGGGTTCTACTCGTGAAGGACTCGGTTTCTAGCAAATAAGTCAGTTGCGCCGATCGGCGCAAGCCATGTTCTATCTAGTTTCTGCTACGAGTCGGTTCCTCTATCTACCACAGCTGCCATGTGGTCCTTTTCCTTCGAGATAAAGTCTTGTACTGCACATATCTTCGAGTGTCTTGCGTAGGTAAACTTCTATAAACATCAGATAAACTCCCATCGGAATGGGCCTCGATCACTTCTGTGGGCCAAAATACCCTTGCGCTGATCAGCTCATGGGCTGCACCGATCGGCGCACTGGGCTTCTTCAGTGCTTTTCATCGGTTCTGGACTCCTGTCTTGTCCAACGTCACTTTAATAGCCAATTTTACCTGTTTCTGCAATAAAGCTCCAAAACAACGCATATAAAAATATATAGGTAATATCATAGGTAAATGGCCTAAATTAGTATCAATTATACTTTAATTGGGGTGATATTCACATATTAAAGGGGCACTTGGGAAGTGCCAATAGGGGGGCCTCCCGAGAGCATCATGTCCATAGCTTCTCACGCATCAGCATAGCCACAACGACCAAGCCGTCAAACATCCCACTTTGCTTAGCAAAGTGGGTCTGCAATAAGACGCTGATTGAAGGTCTACTGAGAGCATTTTTTCTTCACCACCAACATATTTTACCTCTTGTTTCTCAAAATATGAGCCATTTTGGGTCTAGTGAAAATTTTTTCAGACAGCATCAGACTTTGGCCAATCTTTCACCGCGAGTCACTAATTTTGGGTCAAGTGAGAGCATTTTTTTTCTGAGTTAGACATACTGTACGTCTTCTTTCTGACCGGGTCACCAATTTCAGGACAGTTGAGCACTTTATTTTTGGACACCAACATACTTTGCCCCTTGTTTCCCGAGCGGGTGACTTATTTCAGATCCAATGTTGTGGGCACGTCATCTGGCTCAAATAACATGAATGTTGTGATCCGAGAGACATACCCCTGGATGGTCTGGGTCCCATAGAACAAATGCTGTAGCCCAAATGGAAAGTTGTGACCATGTTGGATCGAGTGGTGGGTACATGAACCATTCCAATGGGCGTGGCCACTTACTTCCATCACAACAGTGCCTCGTCTCTTGCTCAAGATCGTACTTTGCAACATTTCCGTTCTCTCAAACCCCTCAAGGAGCACACTGGGACGCAAAGCAATTAAGCTGTTGGCCGGCTATATCGGCATCGTTGAGGGGCGTTATACGATCAAGGGATCCAAAGCCTTCCACGCCAAAAACAAGGCAAATAACACCACGCTCTGTCAGATGGGCAGCCACTTCCCACAATCTGGTCCCGTATCGTACTCTCAATCCTTCCCGCGTCCAAGTTGGATCGAGTGTTGGGCACATGAACCATTCCAAGGGGCATGGCCACTTACTTTGCAACATTTCCCTTCTCTTGAACCCCTCAAGGAGCACACCGGGACGCAAAGCAATTAAGCTGTTGACCAGCTATATCAGCATCATTGAGGGGCGTTATATGATCAAGGGATCTGAAGCCTTCCACGCCGAAAACAAGGAAAATAACACCGCGCTCTGTCAGATGGGCAGCCACATTCCTCAATCCAGTCCTATACCATACTCTCAATCCTTCCCGTTCGTGTAAATTTTGATGCACTACCATCACGTTTGCGTGGCCACTTACATTCATCACGACAATGCCTCGTCTCTTGCTCTCGACCTTACTTTGCATCATCTCCTTCTCTCGAACCCCTCAAGGAGCTCACCGAGACGCAAAGCAATTAAGCTGTCGGCCGGCTATATCGGCATCGTTGAGGGGCGTTATACGATCAAGGGATCGGAAGCCTTCCATGCCGAAAACAAGGCAAATAACACCGCGCTCTATCAGATGGGTGGCCACTTTCCGTCCGCTACATATTGTGCATCTTTTCCTACACGGTCGGCCTTGGCCAGCTTAGGCAACGTTGGAAGCCAAGACCGGGTGCCAACGGGTCATGACCCTTCCCATTCCAACATTGCACCCGGTGTTAGACACTGTTGGGATTCAGTTATTAAACCTTGAGCGATATCCGAGAACATCCATCTGATGGGTCCTTGTAGGGATAGATGCACCACCGTTCTGTTTTCTTATCAAATTGGTGTCTCATGGGTTAGGAAAACGCCGTGTTTTGTCATTGGGCAGCCACTTTCATTCTCGTGAATATATTGCATCTTTTCTTACATGGCTTGGTTTGGTTAGTTTTTGCAACGTCGAAAGCCAAGACCGGGTCCCAACCGGTCATGACCCAACCATTCCAACGTGCTACCCGATGTTAAACACAGGGAGGTGGGGGTTTCGGTTATTAAGCCCACATAATTATCCGGCATCATCCATCTGGATCATCTCGCAACTGACCACCTCCCCCAAATATACCTTAGGAGCAGCCCCCCAGGAGTACGGGGGATTTCCGGGTACGCTGGGCACACTTTTTCTCGGATGACCCAAAAAGTGGTTTCGCCATCATTTTTGGCGATTCTTCAAGGTTGTCCTAGTGTTTCTAAGAAACCTCTATGTTTATCTGCTCGCGTAGGCCCGGAACATGATTCATGTAGTGCTTTTAGGTTGTTTTCCCTTAAAAATAGCCTGTTTTGACAACCGTGCACCCGGTCCTGCCGGCCTGCCCGGGTAGGCCAGAAACATGATTTTGGCAGTGATTTTAAGCTGTTTTACTTTAAAAACAGTCATTTTCATGAACCCAACACTCGGTTCTACCGGCCTGCCGGGTAGGCCGGAAACATGATTTCAGCAGTCCTTTTATGCTGTTTTCCCTTAAAAACAGTCTATTTTTGACTACCCTGCACCCGGTTCAGCCGGCCTGCCTAGGTAGACCGGAACCATGATTCGGGCAGTGCTTTTAGGCTGTTTTCCATTAAAAACAGTCTATTCTTTTGACAACCCTGCACCTGGTCCTACCAGCCTGCCCGGGTAAGCCAGAAACATGATTTCGGCAGTGCTTTTAGTCCGTTTTTCCTTAAAAATAGTCTGTTTTTGACAACCCTGCACCCGGTCATGCCGGCCAGGCCACGTAGGCCGGAAACATGATTCCGGCAGTGCTTTTAGTCTGTTATCCCTTAAAAACAGTATGTTTTTGACAACCCTGCATCTGTTCCTGCTGGCCAACCCGGGTTGGCCGAAAACATGATTTCGACAGTCCTTTTAGGTTGTTTCCCTTAAAAACAGTCTGTTTTTTATAACCATGCACATGGTTCTACCGGCGTACCTGGGTTGGCCGGACACATGATTCGGGAGTGCTTTTAGGCGTTGTCCCTTACAAACAATCTTTTTTTGACAACCTTGCACCCGGTCCTGTCGCCTGCCCGGGTAGGCCGAAAACATGATTTTGGCAGTGCTTTTAGGTTGTATTCCCTTAAAAATAGTCTGTTTTCATGAACCTGACACCTGGTCCTGCCGGCCTGCCCGAGTAGGCCGCAAACATGATTTCGGCAGTCCTTTCATGCTGTTTTCCCTTAAAAACAGTCTGTTTTTCATAACCATGCACCTGGTTCTACCGGCGTACCCGGGTAGGCCGGAAACATGATTTGGGAGTCCTTTTAGGCTATTGTCGCTTAAAAACATTGTTTATTTTGACAACCCTGCACCTGGTCTTTCGACCTGCCGGGTAGGCCGAAAACATGATTTCAGGAGTGCTTTTAGGCTATTTTCCCTAAAAGATAGTCTATTTTCACGAACCCAACACCTGGTCCTGCCAGCCAGCCCGGTTAGGTCAGAAACATGATTTTGGCAGTCGTTTTAGGTTGTTTTCCCTTCAAAACAGTCTATTTTTGACAACCCTGCTCCGGACCTGCCAGCCTGCCCGGGTAGGCTGGAAACATGATTTCGGCAGTGCTTTTAGGCTGTTTCCCCTTAAAAACAGTCTGTTTTTCACAACCCTGCACCCGGTCCTGCCGGCCTACCCGGGTAGGCCGGAAACATGATTCCTGCAGTGCTTTTAGGTTGTTTTCCCTTAAAACTGTATTTTTTCGTGAACCCGACAGCCGGTCCTGTCTGCCTGGCCGCGTAGGCCGGAAACATGATTTTGGTAGTACTTTTTGGCTGTTTTCCCTTAAAAATAGTCTGTTTTTGACAACCCTTCTCCCAGACCTGCCAGCCTGCCCGGGTAGGACGAAAACATGATTTTGGCAGTGTTTTTAGGTTATTTTCCCTTAAAATTAGTCTGTTTTTGATAACCCTGCACCCGGTCCTACCGGCCTGCCCGGGTTGGCTGGAAACATGATTTCAGCAGTCCGTTTAGGATGTTTTCCCTTATAAACAGTCTATTTTTGAACACCCTACAACCGATTCTGCCAGCCTACCCGGGTAGGCCGGAAACATGATTCGGGAGTTATTTTAGGTTGTTGTCCCTTAAAAACAATCTTCTTTTGACAACCCTGCACCCAGTCCTGTCGCCTGCCTGGGTAGGCCGGAAACATGATTTCAGTAGTGCTTTTAGGCTGTATCCCCTTAAAAACAGTATGTTTTCACGAACCCGACACCTGGTCCTGCCGGCCTGCCCGAGTAGGCCGGAAACCTGATTTCGGCAGCACTTTTAGGCTGTTTTTCCTTAATAAGAGTCTGTTTTTGACAACCCTGCTCCCAGACCTGCCGGCCTACCCAGGTAGGCCGAAATCATGATTTCGGCAGTGTTTTTAGGTTGTTTTCCCTTAAAAACTGTCGGTTTTTTACAACCCTGTACCTGGTCCTACGGCCTGCCCGGAAACATGATTCCAATAGAGCTTTCAGGCTATTTTCCCTTAAAAAAAGTCTGTTTTTAGGAACCCGACACCCAGTCCAACCGGCCTGCCGGGTAGGCCGGTAACATGATTTTGACAGTACTTTTGGGCTGTTTTCCATGAAAATACGTCTTTTTTTACAACCCTGCACCCGGTCCTATAGCCTACCCGGGTAGGCCGGAAACATGATTCTGGCAGTGCTTTTAGGATATTTTCCCTTAAAAACAGT